>JAJJZI010000006.1:4205472-5607296 GCA_024321975.1 Alternaria sp. 'sect. Undifilum'
AATTACCTAATTAAGTGTTAGTACCTATATATAGCATATGTTAGAGGCTTAATAACTAACTAAAAAACTAATATAGCCGCAAGGATTAACCTTAAATCTTTAATAATTACGCCTAGCTACCTTCTCCTTATTTAAAGGATAAGCTCGGCAGCTATAGGCATAGATTCTACTCTAGTCTAGGCGTAGATTAGCAGTCTAGTGTCTAATCTTAGGTAGTTAATAATATTAGAAATATTTCCTAAACTATTCTTTAAGCACCTAGTTAGGAGATTAGTAGCTATAGATCTTAGTAGGGCTTATTCTATATAGGTAAGCCGCCGCATCTATAATTACTAGCTAAAGCTTAGCTAGTAGATTAGCGCTTGTGCGCATCTTAATAGCCTTTATAATTAGCTCTTAACTAGCTCTCTCTGCTAAGCTATTAGGCTAATAAGTATATAGCAGTAGCGATTTAATTACAATTCCTTTCTCTATAGCCTATTCATTATATCTTAATTGCCCTCTCTAAGGCAGTGTAGCAGTATTATTATTCTAATAGATCTTTCTAATCTTCTACTAATATTTCCTCTTAATCCTTATAGCAAAGCCTTTAAATATTAGCATAATATTATTTAGTGTCTTTAACTAGATATTATAATTAGGCGGCTTGCCTAATTAATCCTCCTTAATAATTAACGCTTATTTCTTAAGCAGCTAACTAATTAGGAAATTAAATAAATCCTATAAGATCTTATAAAAAAGTTGTAGTAATCTCTCTCTTAGTTACTACAAGATTACTTGCAAGGCATAAGCTATTACGTAGTGTTTATATTTTAATAGCTTCTTGCTAGTAATTTTAATGTTCTACGCTAAGTAGACTAAGGCTCTAATAGCTTATTATCCTAGGTGTCCTAATTATTAAAACTATAGGTCCTTATAACTAGTACGCAACTAAGGTTTTCTTAATTGCGCTACAGCGTTTACGAGCAGTAGTTAAGTAGAGTAATAAGTAAGTTACTTATATTTAACAAACAAGAGATTAAAGTAACACTAAAAGTTAATTAAGACAACGTTCTTCTTAATTGTTCTAAATTATAAGGTGTAATTATATCTTAACTACTAAATACCTACCTGCTTAAGCCGTGCTTCTAATATAATATTAACATAGAAACCTACTATAACCTTAACACTAATAAGTAGAAAATTAGCTGTCTTAGGGCTAGCCTCGCTATACAGGACGTTCTTAAGCAGCCTGTTTCCTATACTAGTACCTAGTATAAATTAAGTACCTGCCTTAACAGTCTTGTCCTTAGCGCATTTGCTAAAAGTGCCTAGTACTATGTAATCTATAGTATTAACTAGGTAGACTGCTAACCCACTATCTATGATCGTCCAGAGGGACAGGGCATAAGGAGTAAAGGCTACACTAAACACATTTAGTCTAATTTCCTTAATAAGGTCCTTTAGGTTAATTAATGCTGAAACTAATAAGCTAGATTAGGATCTACTTAACTTATTAATAGCTAATCTACTAGTGCTAGCCTTCTAGCCTTCCTTCTTAATGTAAGTATGTAAGGTTACCTATTTGTTACTGTTCTATTACTTAAAGATCTTCTTTTTATTATTATCTAACAGCTTAATTAGTATACTGCTAGGAGAGCTTAATCTAGTAACTGCAGTTTAAAGTTAATAGCAGTTGCGCAGTGTCTAGAAGTATTTACTTATAGGCCCTTTACTAGCCTTGTATAGGCAAAGGTAAAGTTACTTACTACCCTTATTTAACTTTAAGTTGTTAGCGCTAGTAGACTGTTAAGCTAATGCTAATCTAGATCTAGTTTAGAACACTACGTGTCCTTTTCCTTTTAAGGAAGTAATTAACTAATCCTATAACAAAACACTAAAAATCTTTCCTAGATTATTAAGGGTTAATTAAGCTGTTTTAAGCGCTATTGCTTATGCTAGCTTATTACGCTTTTCGCGCGACTAGTCTAGTATAATTTTAGTGCCTAAGGCGTCTCAAAAATCAGTAATTACTAATAGCTAAACAACTTTAGGGAGCGATTAAATTGTTACTTGTTAATACAGTAGCTGCTATTTAGTAAACTATTACTTAGGGCCTATTTATCTCTAGTAAGCCTTATTAAGGTGTAATCTGTACTACGCCCTAATTAAATACTAAGTATTCTAATTAGTAGGTGCGAGATCCTCTTTTAGAATCTTTACTAAGGCTTAAAGGCTAGTAAAGTTTTAAGTAATTATGCTTATTAAGGTGTTTAAAAGCAGGTCTAGATAGACAGTCTTGCTAATCTAGTCTTTAACATTAGTAATCTTAGCAACTTTTCTTGTTTATTAAGCAGCTTGTACCTTGTACCTATTAAATAGCTTGTTGTAATTATCCTTCTTATACTTAGTAATAAGTAATTAAGCTTTATATTTGTGTTAAGCAATCTTATAGTCCTCTTGTATTTAAGCGCTAGCGCTAAGTAATAGAGCAACTAGCTGCTTAATATCTTTAGGCAGTTCTAGATACTGTGGCTCCTAGTAATCTAGTAAGGGTACGTCTAGGAGATTAGGATTTACCTAATCCTAGATGCCTTTCTCTAAGCAGTATAGCCTTAATAGAGTCAACTAGGTTAGCTAGTCTAATTAAGCCTTAAGGATTACCTCTAAGGCGACAAGCAGTGTATTAGTAAGGTCTATCTTGAATTAAGATGCTTTGTGTAGGATTATAACGTAGGTTATTGTTAAGGTAACAACAAATTAATTAGTTAGTTAGTAGGTAGCTAGGTAGCTTGTATTAGAAAGAGGTTAATTGTATAATTAATAAGAGAGGTACAGCAGCAGCAGCAATCTGCTAGCTATACTGTAGGAGAATAGAGGAGAGTAAAATGCTAATTAAATAGTTAACCTTACAGCTTCCTAATTGCGCAGTAGGAATTAAAACTATAATTAAGGAGCTAGGCTTATAACTGTTGGAGCTAAAAAGGAGCAATTGATTAATTAGGAGGAGTGGAATGAGTGTATTAATTAACTAGAGTGCTACAACAAAGTGGTCAAAAACTACCTAAGAGGAATAAGACGATCTAGCCCGTATATATAGGTGCTAGCGCGATCGTCACGTGTTTAGCTTACTAGGATCACCTGCTCAACAGGGTGATCCGCATGTTGCGCATGTTAATACTCCAACAAAGATATAATTGTCAAGTCCTAAAGAGGCTGAGTTTGTAGATACTTAATAAACTTAAGTGTTAGCATAATTAGCTTAAGCTAGACTAGTTTAGAAGCTAAGTGTACAACAGGAAAGCTTCCTGTCTTTAGATAAGAGTTAAGGTTGAAGAGATGCTTGTTGCAGAGGTTGCAAGCTATGTTGTAGTACAGTGTATAGTATACAAATTGTTTATATGCAGTGTTGTTTAAAAAGTAAAAAGCCATCGAACACCAACTTTTCGAGGCGAGTAAAAGGTCTAGCTTTGCCTTTTTCTCGCCTCAACTATCTTAAACGCCTTCCCAAAATTAGCTTCTAATACTTGTTTTCTAGGTGCAGGTGTTGTAGCGTGCGCGCTAGCTAGTTGTAAAGAATTAGAGTAGTTAACTGTTAAAAACTCTGCAAGTGGTCTGTGCACAAGCTGATTTTAGAGTTTAATTAAAGGCAATATAACTCCTGCTTGACAAAGCAACGGCTTTCTACTTAGGTAGATAGATTTATTGGCGTAGTGAACTAATAGATTTATCTACTTAGCTATCTATTACTCGAAATCCCCATACTGACTCGATATACCGACCTCCTATATCGACCTACACATTAGAATTGATAGCTAGTGCTCCTAGCTATCTACCTACACCGAAATCCCTCCATAGTAACTCAATATACCAACCCAATATACCGACCTACACATTAGAATCAATTACTAGACTAGCAACTAGCTATCTACCTACACCGTAACCCTTATACCAACTCAATATACCGACCTTATATATTGACCCTATACCGAACTGCTTAGGTACCTATACAAGCAATACAAGAGAGCAGCTAGCATAGCCACAACAACGTATAAGAAGTAAAAGAGATAACTAGACTAGCATACTAGCTCTACAATCTTCTACACAACAAAAGACTAAGAAAGATACTTGTTAAAACTACTCTAGGCTTTAAGCCTAACAAAGGACGGAGAAAGCTACTCGTTAAAACTACCCTAGGCTACGAGCCTTATCTTTATTTAGACGAACCCCTCCTTGTAAATAAATTATATATTAGAAAACACTACGTAGATACCTGTAGGTCCTAAACCTACACGTCTTATATAGCCTTTCAGGCTGAGAATGGACGTTAAACTACAATAAAAAAATTAAAAAAAGGTAAAAAGCTGGAATTAAGAAGCAGCAGCTTTATAAAGTATTGCAGGCTCCTGCTGCAGTACGTACATGTCCTTTCCCTCCTCTATTGCATTATATTGCAATTCTATTGCAATTCTACTGTAATCCTGTTGTCAGCTATAGGCTGGCAATTGCCGTTAGACACGTTTCAACTAGTGTCGTTTTTTAGTACCCTAGTAGATGTTTTAACCCTAATTATTGCTTAGTAGTCTAAGCTTTCCTCCTAGAACTTATCCACCCACCGTTCAAATCTCGTTAACTACACACAAACTTTTTTTTGACTTTTGCGATTAATTAGTAGAGGGTAGCTGCTTTTCACTTTTTTAGAACCCCATTTTGACTACAACAACAACAACTACCACCTTTGACACCTTAAAAAAATGAATAATATATTAGGAATGCGCAGTACTTGCGCTGCACATACATTTAACACGTGTGCTTTAAGCTTAATGCTTGCGCTAGAGGACTAAAGCACTTTTAAGAAGTAAGTTCTTAAGTTTATAAGTCTTGCGTCTTTTAGAAATACTTTAGTAGCTACTAGATTCATGTTTGCCTTTGTATATCCCTAGCGCTACATCTGTTGTCTACAGTTAATGCAGATGCCCTTCTAGCTTAAGAAAGGGTTGCTAAGTAGTAGTAGTGCGCCTTTTTTGTTTACTTTATACGTAGTAACTTTTTTATTACGCTCTACGCTGTTATTATCTGTAAGGTGCAGCTAGAGCTTATATGCTGGGTAGGTGTTCTGCCTTTAAAGTCTAATTTAAATAAGGCAGAGAAGTTCTGCATTTATTATAAGTTTTAGATATATTTTTATAGCTGTTTTTTAACTAATAAGGCTAACATCTGCTTGTAAATTTAGAGTAACTGAAAGTTCTTTTTATGCCCTATTTGCTAAACGTACGTAACACATGCGCTTTATCTCTAGTAGATATTTATTAGCATGCGCCTTACTAATCCTTAGTTTACAGCAAGGCTTAACCTTTTCTCATCTAATTTATATTAACTAAGACCTTGTTAAGATTGCCGCTTCAACACTTGCTTGCGTAGTGCCCTTTCTTCTAGCACTTAAAGCAAGTAATAGTTATTATTTTTATACTTTTCTTGTGCGTTTAGTGTAGTAGTAGTAGGAGAGTGCTTTTTCCTTTTCTTTGTAAAAGTGTTCTAGTTAGGCTAATTATACGCTATAGGTGCTCTTTGCAGGTTCTGTTTAAGAATAGATCTAAGTGTAATAAAGTCCTTTCTAGTTGCTAAGATTTAGTAGTAATTAGGAATTGCGCGTTGTAATTTAGGTTTTAGTTTTACAAATAAGTGCTAAACTCTTTGTACTTTAGTATACGTTGTAAGTTAGTTTTTAAGAATATTTAAGTAAGTTGCAAATAATTAGACAGTCTAATCTTTCTGCTGTATAGCCTGCGCGTGCGCGGTAGCTGCTTTAAGGCTGTAGTTAATAGGGTCTAAGAGTAAGTTAAGTAGGTACTGCTTAAAGTAGTTATACGTTAGTACTTCTTTCTTTGCTTTAGAAGAGTGCTTATAATAAGTATACTAAAGCTTTTAAAGGTTTGCCCTAATATACTGCGTTGCCTAAATTACTTTATTATTATTCTTTTTAAACTTTTGTAGTAATAGCTAAAATACTACTTTGCAAAAGTAAATAAAGTTAAAATGTTCTTTGAAAGTTTTGCCTTAGTATTTAGCTAGGTCTTTAGGTTTTAACGCGCGTTGTACGTACAAGGTTAATGTTGCTTTAGGTGCGCTTTATGCATACAGAGTTGTAGTTAATGCTATTTATATATTTAGAATTTCTTTTTGTCTAATTCCTTCTAGTTGTACTACTTCTTTTTTTAAATTACGTAGTTGTTGCAAGGATTAAAGTTTGTTGCATTGCTTCTTGGCTACTTTAAAACGCTCCTTAAGTGTTAGAGGTGCGTTTTAAGTACGCCTCTTACGCTCTTTAGGTGTAGTGTACTTTAATAGAATTAGAGGAGGATCTGAAAGTTTTAATAAAGTAAGGCTCTAGCTTTCTAAGTTGCCTTAAGTGTTAGATTGCGTTAAGGGAGCTATCTCTAGGCTATTAGCCTGTAGAAGGAGGTATTATTCTGTAAGGGGTAGCTTTAGGCAATAGTACTTGCTTTACACTACAGAAGATAGTAAGAGATAGCTCTAAACAATAACATGTATATATTTTAAGCAATAATACCTGCAGGAATCCTCGCAGGTAAAGGGCAGCTTATAAGCAGAATTACAAGTGTGCACGCTAGCAATAAGCGAGACTTAGCGGATCCAGCTAGTACACAACTATCTGTGACACAAAGGTGGTGGTTGTTGTTGTAGTCAAAATAGGTTTCTAAAAAAGTGAAAAGCAGCTACCCTATACTAATCAATCGCAAAAGTCAAAAAAAGATTGTGTGTAGTCAACGAGATTCGAACAGTAGGTAGATGAGTTCTAGAAGGAAAGCTCAGACCACTGAGCGATAATCAGGGTCAAAAAAATTTGCTAAGGTACTAAAAAACGACACTAGTGGAAACGTGTCCAACGGCGATTGCTTGTTAGCAATAAATCTTTTTTTACTAAAAAGGTGTCTACAAAATGTGTAGTCACATCAAAAGGTTGTCTTAAAAGGCCGAAGCCAAATAATATAGTATGTAAGAAGTAGGTATAAAGAGCTAGCATGCTAGTCTAGCTTTTTTTTTCTTCTAGTTTTTTGTTATTGAAGGCTGTGCTAGCTGCTTTCTTGTATATATTGCTTGTGCAGGTACTGCTAAGCGCTTTAATATAAGAGGTTAGTATATTAAGTTAGTAAAGAAATTTTAGTGTAAGTAAGTAGCTAAACAGCCTAGCTATTGTTTTATTGTGTGTGTTTAGTATAAGGGGTTAGTATATTAAGTTGTTTAGGGTATTTTAGTGTAGGTAAATAGCTAGGTGTTCTAGACCTAGCTATTGTTCTATTGTGTACTTAGTATAGGAGGTCGGTATATTAAGTTGTTTAAGGTATTTTAGTTGAAGTAAATAGCTAAAAAGCCTAGCTATTGTTCTATTGTGTGTGTTTAGTATACGGGATTAGTATATTACAGAGGGGTGACAAAAAAAAAAGATGTCCACAAAGTTATAGTTTTTAAAGCTTTATATTTCAACAACTAGAAGTACTATACACAAAAGAATTAGTGATTTGGAAAGCCAATATCTTCCTTTTTGAGTTGGGTGGCTTAGTAAGCTGCTTAGTCAGCACGGTTGTCGCTGTAATCTTGCTTAAAATGAGATGAAAAAAAAAGTAAAAATAGATTTTAGTATAACTTGTTTATAATTATATAAAAACACGCTAAGAAAAAAATGTGTTTAATAAGCTTACATAATTATAACGTAAGCGTATTTTAGAGGCTTACATCTTTATTCCTTAGAGTTTAATAAAAGGGTGAAAGAATAGGGGTTGCTCACGTAAGCGCTAATTACATAATAGCTTAGTAAGCTTTTAGTATATTAACTCCTCTTGTTTGTCCAAACTTGCTTTTTTTATAATACCTCCTCTATGTCTCGCAATCTTTCTTAATTTGAGCAAGAAGTTTATACTTTATATTTACAAAACAAGCCTATTTCTCTAATTAGTATTTTACTAGAAAAGTCCTCTAGAAGTATTACCAATACTCTTTATTGAATAAAACAAAAAAAAAGGCTCCTTTATCTACTTTTAGGCCTTAAAAAGGTTGTCCTACAAAGATCTTAAATAAAGCAAACAGAGTGCTTAATAGAGACCTTACTAAAAGCCCTAAAAAGACAAATTAACGTCTTTTGAAAGAGAATAGTCTAGATCTTTCTATTAGAAGCTTACAACGCTTTTCAAAAAAAGAGAACTATTCTATTTATATTTCTTAAAAAAAGACGCCTTTAGACGCTAAAAAGGCTTATAATCGTCATATTTACGCTAAGCAATTACTTCAAAACCTTAAAAATATCGTCGTTAATAAAGTTATATTTTCAGACGAGTCTGCTATTAAGCGAGGGCAGAGTGCTAGGACAGAATACTATTAAACACAGCAAAATAATAAGGTTGGAAGGAAAATAGTTTCTACAACTAACACAAGTAAGTTTAAAAAAACTCTATTTAACTAAAAAAAAACTTTGATATATCTATTATTTTTCTACTATTGTAATCTATTTTTAGCACGCTTACTAATCAAGTTATAGGTCAAGATATTTCTATCTAAGTTTGGGGAGCGATTTGGATAGGTAGTAGATCCAAATTAGTACTAATTAAAAGCCCTTTAATTACTACGTCTTTTATAAGTTTAGACTATATTTAAAAGATCCTTATTCCTATAGTAAAACCTGCGATAAAAAAAGGTAAGTTACATATACTCCTTTTTCCTACTTAGAGAGTGTTTACTCTATATTTAAATTATAAAGTAGCAATCTTTTTTTATATAATTAAAGGACTTACTAACCTCTATATAGGCTAGAAGTTTTAACAAGATAACGCTAAGATTTATAAACCTCTAGAAGTTTTATCTTAGTTTTCTAGGAATAGGATATTGCTTTTTAAGCATCCTGCTTATAGTCCTAATCTAAATCCTATAGAAAACGTGTAGGCCTTGCTAAAAAACGCTTTAGCTAAAAGGCCTATTACTTCTTTAGGTATAGGAAAGAGTAAAAAAAGTATAGCAGCCTTTAAGGCTACTATAAGGGAGGAATGGGGTTAATTACCTTAAAAGGCGATTGATAATTGTATTCTATCTTTACTAAGGCGTTATTTGGACGTTAAGGAAGCTAAAGGCTAGTACACTAAGTATTAGTAAGCTTTCTTCGTTATTTTTTTAGAAAAAACCCTAAAAACAAGCTCTTAATTACTACTTAATAGTTTTTTTACAATTACCTTCAAATTCACACACAGATGAGTTTAACTAGTATTATTTAATATATATACTTTATAGCGATCTTTACACCTTTAAAAGAAAGTTGTTTTGTTATTTATTCTTGAGTTTTTTTATCTTTATTTTCACTGCTGAAGTTGAGCGCAAAAGTGCTTACTAAGCTGCTTGCTAAGTAGTCTAATTGAAAGAAGAAGATCTTGGCTTTCCAAATTACTAACCATTTTGGGTATAGCCCTTCCGGTTGTAGAAATATAAAGCTTTGAAAACTATAACTTTTTGGCATCTTTTTTTTTGTCACCCCTCTGTAAGTTGTTTAGAGTATTTTAGTGTTAGTAAATAGCTAGATGTCTTGCTAAGTACTGAGCAAGCGCCTAAGTGCTTAGCTTAGAAGCCTAACTATTGTTTTATTGTGTGTTTTTAGTATAGAGGGTCAATATATTAAGTTTGTTAGAGTCGTTTAGTGTAGGTAGAAAGCTAGATATATAGCTCTATTGCTTTACTAAGGCAATAGAGCTATATACCTAAGACAGAGCTATTGCTCTGTTAATTTTGTGTTGAGGCCTTTAATTAAATATTCAAAATTAGTTAGCGCATAGACTATTTGCAAAGTCTTTTTAAGTTAACAACTTCTAAACAACTGTAATAGCCTGCGTGCCCGCTACAACGCCTGCAACAACAAAGCAGGCGTTAGAAACTAATTTTATGAAGGCATTTAATGTTTTAAGGGCAAGAAAAGAGGCTAACCAGACCTTTCGCTCGCCTCGAAATGTTAGTGTTCGATGAGCATGTTTGGACAGAAACGAAGAAAAGCAAGACAAAGACGCAAATCGCCTTATAACTTAACGCGCCATATCTTGCCTATGCTGCCTATGCCGCCTACTTATATTAAGGCTTTACTTTTAGGTACTCTTAGACAAATTAAAGAAGCATTACTATTATTGCTTTGCTTTCTAACCTATACATGCAACAATAGAACGCCTACTTCTTTTTTTCCTGCCTTTCTCTTCTTTATTGCTATTTTAACGTTATGTAACAGCTAGCCTAACTTGTTAATAGTTTCTTTACTTAGCTTATGCACAATTAACAAGAAAAAAAAAGATGCTAAAGCAAAGCATTTTAAGTACTTTGCTAGTATCAGCAAAGACTTGATAAGGGGGGATAGCGCAGTGGTAAGGCGTCTGGAAAATCTCTGCTGTCAGCTGACGTCAGTAGAGGTCGAAGGTTCGAATCCTTCTCCTCTCACCACTATATTTTATGGTTTACCCACATTTGACCACCTACATTTAGTTGAGAGAGATACTCGTTAAAACTTGAGAGGAAGACTCATAAAAAGTAAACAAACTGAGAGATATACTCGTTAAAACCACACTAGGCTACGCGTCTCACCTTCATTTAGACGAACCCCTCCTTGTAAATAATATATTAGATAACACTACGTAGATACTTGTAGGTCCTAAATCTACACGTCTTATATAGCCCTTCAGGCTGAGAAAGGACGTAAAACTACAATAAACAAAAAAAAAACTTTATAAATCTTGTATTTCTTTTACAACTAGCTAAGTTAAGGCTTTATGTTTTTTTTGTATATAGAAATATTGCTAGTTCTAGAGTTGTTTATATAAAATATAATTATAAAGTTACAAAAAGGCTAAGTTTGTAGATGCTCAATAAACTTAGGTGTCTGCATAATTAGCTTAAGCTAGACTAACTTAGGAGTAAGGTGTATAACAAGAAAGCTTATTATCTCCAAATAAGAGTTAAGGTTAAAAAATACTTGTTGCAAAATTTGCACGCTATTGCAGTATATTGTATGCAAATTGTTTGTATGCAGTGCTGTTTAAAAGGAAAGAAGCAGCAGCTTTATAAAGTATTGTAGGCTCTTGCTGCAGTACGTACGTGTCTTTTTTTTCCTTTATTGCATTATGTTGCAATCTTATTGCAATCCTACTGTAGTCCTATTGTCAGCTATAGGCTAGCAATTGCTGTTAGACACGTTTTAACTAGTGTTGTTTTTCAGTACTTTAGCAAGTTTTTAACTCTAATTATTGCTTAGTAGTTTATGCTTTCTTTTTAGAACTTATCTACTTATCGCTTAAATCTCGTTAACTACACACAATCCTTTTTTTTTGACTTTTGCGATTCATTGGTAGAGAGTAGCTGCTTTTCACTTTTTTAGAACCCCATTTTGACTACAACAAAAACTACCACCTTTGAAACCTTAAAAAAAAATATAGAATTTAACAATGCCGACCTACCTCTAAGGAAAGTGTGGACATATCTATGCAGACCCACTTTATGCCTTAACTACAACAAGTCCTAGCTCCTGCGAAGCAACTTTCTATTGCATCTGCAAGAGCAGGATGCACATACGATGACAGCGATGACAGTAGCTACACGCTGTACAAATAAGAAACAGTAGCAGTATATGAGTATGCTGCGTTGAGCCGCTCTAAATTTCAAATTATAAGAGGATCTAGACGAGAACATATAGGACTACTACTTCAAAGACGATAGTAACAAGATTATTAGGGACATAGGTACTATAGAGCAAATAGAGATGTATAAAGTCTCATGTTGTTAGTAGCTGCAAGAAATGTAGATAGTGTAGTAGAAGTCCTACTAGGACACTACGGTGAGGCGGCAATTCGTGCAGCAAGACCAATCTACCCGTTTAGAAAGATTATTAGATTGCTGCTTTAATGCGTATTAGTCTGTCTATAGCAGCACAAAATGCGGCTGACCAAGAAGCATTTGATAGAAAAACGAATAATAACTAATGCCTTCGTGTGTTATCCACTTCAATAGGCAGAGCACATTAAGTGTTGTTCTCAAAGAAATAAGTCTCCGACTGTCTTACTAACATGATTTCAATATTGCTCCCTCAGAGAGACCCGACCTGCAGTGCTATTAAACGATCTACTAAAATGCAAAAAAACAACCAACGCAGCTCTTGTTTTAGCTCTACATATTCTAAGTAGTAGTGCTAGATAAAAAAGGCTTATTGTTGCTAGTAACTAACATTGTCCGCCCTAGGCGGTTCCTGTATCAACCCGAAGTCACGTGCATGAAAGGAGCACTATGAAGGCTGTTCCCTAATTCTTCTGCTGCAGCATCAAGGTACGTCTTGCGTAGAACGCAACTGTGTGTGATTAGATCTAGATGAGCTTTAGTTCTGACAAGATAGATACGAGGGATCAAGACGATGTAGTTCTTAATAGCAGTAGTAGCAGATCCTCAGATGCCTCTCATCTTTCGCATTAGCAATTGTATCGTCAAATAGTTGCCAAGGGTACTGAGGTGGACGGGCCAACGCGCAGGACAGGCCAACGCGCGGTTTTTGCCATAGTAATCTAAGCAAATCTCCAATATTTAAATAGCTATAACTTCTTTGAAAATTGACCTTTTTTTTAAAGATTTGGAATTTTGGTGCCTAGAAGCCTGAACCTATAAGTCTAGAATTTTACTCTAGTTGAATATAGCTTAGTTATTAAGATATCCACTCTCTATACAAATATAAACTTTTTATTTATTGATATTTTCAAAAATCTAAATAGGCTAAAAGTTTTTATTTCTTACTTATAATCCAAAATATTAATAATGATACTTGAAAGTATTATACTCAAGAAGATACAAAAGAAATTTCAAAAATTAAACTTTTATAAAAAATAGTTTCTTATATAACTTTCTTATATGTCAACTTTTTTCAAAACATTCTTTAAGTTTTAGGATCTAGAAGTCTAGGTCTATAGACTTAGAATTTTGCTTTAGTCTATTATAGCTTAGTTCAAAAGTTTATATTTGTATAGAGAGTGGATATCTTAATAACTAAGCTATATTAAACTAAAGTGGAATTCTAGACTTATAGATCTAGGTTTCTAGGCTCCAGAACGTTTTAAATTTTCAAAAAAGGTTCATTTTTAAAGAAGTTATAGCTATTTAAATATTAGAGATTTACTTAGATTACTATGGCAAAAATCGCGCGTTGGCCCGTCCTGCGCGTTGGCCTGTCCACCTCCCAACGCTCACCCCACCACAATAACACCACCTTTCAACACCTGATAAATCCACTAATATAGATTCAATCTAGGAAGCAATTGATGAAATTAATTCGCGCGCACTAGGCGCATCTTTTGTATATACAAAGTTTGCAGAAAAGTATAGTGTAGTACAATTTACGCTCTCTTAAAGATACTAAGGTGTTTTAACCTTACGCAACCTTGAGTCTTAAAATTAACAGGCCTTCTACCTATAATAGGAGCTAGAGCTCCTACAGTATGTTAAACAGCTTACTAGGCAGGGCCTTCCACCTACACGAGCTATAATACGAAATTTCGCCTTATAGATTGCGAGAAGAGAGGTTAGATTACACTAGATTAATTGCTTTATATACTATTACCCTAATAAGCTTATTTTAAAATACACAACAGGCATTAATAACAATTGCTACAAGGCTAATTTAAAAAGAAAGTATAGCCTTTACTTTAATTTCTTATGTAAGAAAATAGAGCAGTATTACGTTAAGGCGTCTTACATATATAATATAGATAAGAAAGGCTTCCTCCTTAGTATCTTAGGAAGATTAAAGAGAATCTTTAGTAAGCCTTTATATAAGCAGGGAAATAGGAGGAGTACTATTTAAGATAGCTTACAAGAGTAGATAACACTCCTAGCCTATATCTGCGCTAATAGATCTTACTTAGCGCCTACCTTTATATATTAATTAACCTTAGGATTAATACAAGACACCTAGTAATAAGCCTTTAATTTTAAGACTTAAAAAATTTAAATCTGCTTATTACTCTCTAGCTAAATAAATGATAATATTAGTCTTACGTAGCTTAAATAGGTATTTAATTATAATACTAAACTAAAGGCTTAGGCCTCTTATTAATTACTTATCCTAGACAGCTATAGATCTTATCTTACTATAGATTTTATTAAGTACTGTAATTAGAACAGAATTCTCCTTATAGTTTATTCTCCTTTTACAACCTATATGCTGTAGCCTCTTAATGTTGCCCTATTTAAGCCTCTCTTATTAGCTTACTAGGCTAAGATATCTAGATTTCTAGAGAGGAACTAGGGCCTTACCTTAATAAGCAAGAAAGATTTCTTTCCCCTCTTCTACTAAGCCTAGCAGGCCTCCTTTAAGGAAATAATAATCCTAAAGGCCTTTAAGGCTATAGGCCTCTTACCCTATAATCTTAAGGTTATATTAAAAAGGTTTAGTATTAAGAGCCCTTTAAGCAATAATATTAAGTTCTTAGGCTTAAGTACTTTAAATTAGAGGAAAGTTAAACACCTCCTGCGTAAGGTAGTTAAAGATCTAAGTAATAAATAAGCTTTAACGCTAAACTAAGTTTATTACTAAATCTTAACTTAAAAAACCTTTAAGTATAAATTTAAGGGCCTACGCAAGGCTTTAATTAATAAAAAGACGCGTAAGAAATAAGGCAGGCCTCTCCTACCCTAGGAGCCTAAGGAGTACTAAGGTAGAGCTATAGTCTAGTCTTTAAGGAAGGTAAAGAAGGCACGTAATCACTAGCAGTTCTAAGAGCGTAAGAAGGAGCAGGTACAACACTAAAAAGCTAAGATAAATAAGCATTATAAGGAGAAAAGGCAGGTAAAGGCAAAAAAGAAGGAAATAAAGCAACAGGTAAAGGCTGTAGCTTAGTTAGTAAGAGAGAAGGAGAAGGCTAAGAAGGCTATTAAACAGGCCTCTAGGGCAGCTGCTCGCAGGACTGCAAAACAACTCTAACAATCTATAAAAACTTCTTAAAAGGGTAAGAGGAACAGCCTTAAGGCTCTTAAAAAGGCTACTTAAAAAAAGAAGCTTATTGCAAGGCCTACAAGTAGTGGAGAGCCTTAAGGTGGTGTTATAGCTTAACTAGCGTCTACCTCGCGCACAAGGCGCGCGATTAAAACTCCAACTTAATTTCTATAGCTATATTTATTATTTAAGCCCTCTAGATCTTACTACTAAAAAATCTCGCGATAGTAGCTATTGTGTAAGGCTCTACAGCCTTAAGTTTAGTGGTAGTTTTAGTGTTTAAACTGCGCGTTGGCCCGTCCACCTTAGTAAGTTACAGTGCCCGTGCGCTATGTGAGCCAGGTCAGCATGTGAGCCACCCTAACAAAAAGTCGCGATTAAGAAGATAAGGCTGTAGAGCCCCTTACAAAAGCTATTATCGCGAGATTTCTTAGTGTATTACTATATCAAGGCTTGCGCGTGTTTTGTGCTATTTAAATTTTGCTAGTGTCTTAATTTAGCGTCCGTGCGCGCTAGTTTTAGGTAGGGGAGACGCAGCTAGAAGACTAGCGTTAGCACAACTTGCTGTAACTACAACACGACAACGCTTTATTAGATTCTAACTAGCTTTGTGTAAGGCTTTTTATTTAGCTTTTTTACTTGTATTATAAGATTTTTGTGAGGTTGCAGCATCACGTTCCTGCTTTTTAAGCGCCTAGCGCGCAGCTAGTTCCTTAGCTCTCGCTTTTCGCTCGTAATTACGCTCCTCTTTAGCACGTTATTAAGTTACTGTAGCCTTCTTTACCTGCAACTTTTTGTATAAGGTTCTAGCTACTTTTAAGTCTTCATTATAAGTTTTTTAAAGTTATAGCTGCTTAGCTTTATCTTGTTTTATTGCCTTACGCGCGTAGGCTGCGTAGAGCTTCTTAAGACTCTAAAAAACTGCGCCGCTATAGTACTTATTGCCGTCTTCTATAGCTAGTGTTGTACGCTTTATCTAGCGCTTCTATTTAGTATTAAGCTTGTGCTAAAAGCCCTTATTTTAGCTGTAAAGTAGCTTATTATTTACTTATAGTAAGTATATACTTTGTAATAGCTATTTAGCTTTAACTTTTACCTTATTAGCAACTATAGCGTTAAAAAAAATTCGCAGCTACATCTAGCTATTACTATTACCATACTACCTAAGTTCTAAAGCCTTATCTTGCTCTAAAGTAGTAGTATTAAAGCGTTTTTATATAACTTCCGCATCTATTTTTTTATTGTAGTTTAGCGTCCTTTCTCAGCCTAAAAGGCTATATAAGACGTGTAGGTTTAGGACCTACAGGTATCTACGTAGTGTTTTCTGATATACGTTTTATTTACAAGGAGGGGTTTATCTAAATAAAGGTGAGGCTCGTAGCCTAGGGTAGTTTTAATAAGTAGCTTTCTTAGTCCTTTGTTAGGCTTAAAGCCTAGAGTAGTTTTAACGAGTATCTCTCAGTCCTTTGTTTTGTAGAACGTATATAGAGCTAGTATACTAGTCTAGTTATCTCCTTTACTTCTTCTTTGTTGTTGTTGTTGTAGGCTATGCTAGCTGCCCTCTTGTATTGCTTATATGGGTACGCTAAGCAGTTTGGTATAGGGTCAATATATTAGGTTAGTATATCAAGTTAGTATAGGGATTGCGGTATAGGTAGATAGCTAGTTGCTAGTCTAGCTATCGATTCTAATGTGTAAGTCGATATAGGAGGTCAGTATATTGAGTCAGTATAGGGATTTCAGTGTAGGTAGATAGCTAGGAGCATTAGCTATCTATTCTAATGTGTAGGTCGGTATATTGTGTCAGTATATCGAGTTAGTATAGAGGGATTTTGGTGTAGGTAGATAGCTAGGAGCACGAGCTATCGATTCTAATGTGTAGGTCGATATAGTAGGTCGGTATATCAAGTTAGTATAGAGGGACTTCGGTGTAGGTAGATAGCTAGGAGCACTAGCTATCTATTCTAATGTGTAGGTTGGTATATTGTGTCAGTATATTGAGTTGGTATGGAGGGATTTCAGTGTAGGTAGATAGCTAGGAGCACTAGCTATCGATTCTAATGTGTAGGTCAATATAGGAGGTCGGTATATCAAGTTAGTATAGAAGGATTTCGGTGTAGGTAGATAGCTAAGAGCACTAGCTATCCATTCTAATGTGTAGGTCAATATAGGAGGTCGGTATATTGAGTCGGTATTGGGATTTCGAGTAATAGATAGCTAGGTAGATAAATCTATCAGTTCACTACGCTAATAAATCTATCTACCTAAGTAGAAAGCTGTTGCTTTATTAAGTAAGAGTTGAATTGCCTTTAATTGAACTCTAAAATCAGCTTACGCACAGACTACTTGCAGAGTTTTTAACAGTTAACTACTCTATTTTTCTACGAACGGCCAGCGCGCGCGCTACAACACCTACACTAAGAAAACAAGTGTTAGAAACTGATTTTGAGAAGGCGTTTAAGATAGTTAAGACGAGAAAAAGGCTACGCCAGACCTTTTTCTCGCCTTAAAAAGTTGGTGTTCGATGCTCTGCATCTATTAGCTATATACCTATAGCTTAAAAACTCTTTAAAATAGTATCTTACTTTATTATAAAGCTTTAAGCTACTTAAAAGTTTGTAAAGAAGTCGCGTTTTATAACTCTTATAATGCCTTATAATTGCTATGTATAGTAGTTAAGCTATGTTGTATAGTTTTGCAAAAGTAGTAAGAATAGTACTATATCAAGTAGCTAAAGACTGTAAGTTAAGTAAAGTAGAAAGAACGCTAATAAGATTTAATTAGCGTTGTAAAAATAATTAAAATTAGTAGTAAGGTAGCTACTATAGCTATTCAAAATTAGAAGTTACTATCTGCGTTACGCTTTCGCCTTTATATAGCAATTAAAAACCTGTTTAAGCTAGGCAAGGCTAAGATTATTATTTATCTATCCTAAAGGCGAGTAGGAGACGAAAACCTAGTGTTGTTTAGCTATAATATTGTTAACCTAGCTTAATTAAATCCTAGCAGTGCTCTAGTAGATAAATGTAGGTAGTAATGCCTTGCTAGAAGCGTATACGTAGGCTAGCAGTATTATTTATTCTTTATTATTATCTTGTACTGCTACAGTACGCTCTTTTTAAGTTAAAAAAGCTTTACTAAAGACTCTTTTTAAGTAAGTTGTGTAGCTAATAAAGAAGCTCTTCTTATTTATATTATATATATTTTACTTATTAATGCTGTACCCTTATATCTTTGCGTAAAAAAAGTTAAAGTAGAGCTTGTATTTGACGCTGTTGTTAGCTTTATGCTAGTTATAATTAATATCTACGCTCTATTTAGTAGTAAGTTTGTTAGAATAGTAATATAGAAACTAAGTTACCTAGCTTTTAGACGCCTTCTATTTCGCAACTATACTGCTAAAATTCTATACTATCTCTTATATAGGTAGTAAGCCTTGCTTTATGCATCTTTTTATATAATTTACTAGTTCTATTTCTTGTTGTAGGCTAAGTGTCGCAACGTGTATATGTATCCTCTAGCCGGATCGCGATTTATCGATCAGTCGGTATTTTGTTTCCGACAGTTATAAGCCCAGTTCAGTCAAACCTGCATAAGCGCTTTTAATGTAGTTGCCTAGTAGGGTAGGTAACCACAAGCAAGAAAGCGGCAAAAAGATAAGCCTAGAGGATACAACACACACAGACAGCCTACAGTACAAGGTAGCTTCGCTAGCCTTATAGGGTTAGTGCGCCTAGAGCGCTAGAGCCAGCGAGCTAGTATCCTAGCCTCCTGCTCAAGAGAGCGCCAAGGGCCATAAGCTCTTAGGTAGATTGACTATGCTGCTAGTTAATCTAGGGGGTGTGTTGCAACGTGTATATGTATCCTCTAGCCGGAGCGCGATCTATTGATCAGTCGGTATTTTGTTTCTAACACTAAGTAACTGCTGCGCTTATCCTTAAGATGTATTTAAGCGTATTGCACCTTAGTAGTAGCGCGATAACGTTATTCTATTAACTTTAAATTTTTTTGCAACTTTATTTATTTTTTAAGGTGTCAAGGGTGGTGGTGGTTGTTGTAGTCAAAATAGGGTTCCAAAAAAGTGAAAAGCAGCTACCCTCTACTAATTAATCGCAAAAGTCAAAAAAAAAGATTGTGTGTAATTAACGAGATTCGAACGGTGGGTAGATGAGTTCTAGGAGGAAAGCTCAGACCACCGAGCGATAATTAGGGTTAAAAAATTTGCTAAGGTACTAAAAAACGACACCAGTTGAAACGTGTCTAATGGCGATTGCCAGCCTATGGCTAACAACAGGATTACAGTAGGATTGTAATAGGATTGCAACATGATGCGATAGAGGAGGGAAAGAACACGTACGTACTTGCAACTTTATAGTATAAAAAAGACGCCCTGTCTTTACGCAATTTAATATCTTTAATTACTTCCTAAATTAGGTTTATAGTAGTAGAGTTATGACGCGTTAAAGTTGGGATAATTTTAATGTTGTGATGTTCAGGTGGCTCACATGCTAACCTGGCTCACATGGCGCACGGGCACTGTAACGTGTCTCACCACTCCTCGGCCCAAACCACTCCTCGGTCCGCCCCACTAAAATCGCGACGCGTTTTCTTACAGTAACTCTACAACTACGCAATAAAAAATATAGAAAATAATTTATTAGATGTGCGCTATCTAGTAATACACTAAGTCAGTTTATGGACTTTTTCGTGGCAATTAGTGCAGGTTGGTGGTGCCCGAGGCCTGCTTAGCTGCCCTGCCTGCTCTACCTGCTGGAGCACCCTTTCAGCCTCTGCAGCAAGCAATTAACCTTCTTCTACTTGCAGAGCTCCTCCACAGGCTATATACTATTAGTGCTGTTACTTTTTACGCTGCTGGCGCTAACTAGCTTGTTAAAGCTTACTAACTTTAGCTGTAAAGATTGTTCTAGAATTTATTGCAAGCTGACAACCTTTAACAAGCTAGTAGATAGCCTAAGTAGTAGGGCTTTAGAATTAGCGACTAAGGCGGCCCTAAATAAGTCGAGCCTGCTGCTCTAGCTAAGTAATAGTATGCGGCGTCTCTGCTGTCTATGCAACCTTAGCGTTGGCCGCCGTCCCTAGCAGAGACGGCGTCCTAACCACTGTTAGCGACGACAGAACGCGTTCTAGACAGGCTGGGACTAGCCCTGTTGCCCAGAAGCTAGCTTAGATATTCTGCTCTAAGAGGACTGTCTCTCTAATACTTAGGTATATCTGTAGGAAGTCCTGCTTATTAATATAGTAGACGCGTTGTTGCGCAAGCTTAGACACTTAATAGCTATATACAACCTTAAGAGGCGAGAAACAGCTAACGTTAAGTAGCTAGAAAAGGTGTAACGTATGTAGCAGCATATAGAGCGTAATAATCTTGTTCTTTGTATAGAACTAGTTAAACTTAGGTGTAGTGTAGCTGCTGTGGATATTAAGAATAAGCAGCTGGTAGGCCTTTACTGTACAAGCCTCTATATAATAGTGGAAGTGCTTTACTTACTTAAGGCTAAGTTTGTTAGTTGTCTAGCCGTTGTCACTAACTGCGACAACCTAGCTAGGTAGTAGGCCTTAATACTAGCTAGCTTGGTAAAGCTTTCCTTGCAAAATTACAAAGGGTAGGATAAACTAGCTAGCTGCGTTAATACACTTAATTGTTATTACTTACTTATAATTACCTATCTGTATAGTAGCTGCGCGGCTAACAGTCTTAGAGCTTGTAACAACTTTTATAGTTACAGCAACCTTTATTATAAAGCTAGTCTTATTAAAGTTGTAGATATCTATGTTAAGGATGCTGTATAACTCACGCGTCTTTTCTACAAGCTTAAATCACGCGCAGATTGCAGCTAGGTTTTTTAATTTTACGCGCTGTAAGTAGAATTTGCAATTCTACTTTATCTAGAGCTCTGGCTAAGCTTTAATAAAGCGTGATATCTAGTTCTTGCCAACAGGCTGAGGAGGGGGCTCTTAGCCGCGCGCCGCGAGTAGATTGTCTGCCATTCATCGTACGTTGATGATCTAGGACGGAAATCCGCGTCAGTCAAGGTCTAAGATCTATTCTACTAGAGACTACTTCTTTGTAGGGGATAGCTTGCGTTTTTGTGTATTAAATTGCTGTAGTGTAAGTACGTGTTGAAGACGGCGTTGAAGCGTTGTTCTAGGGATACCGAGGTAGACGGCGTAACGCGCATGACGGCGTAACGCGCACCTTTTGCCATAGTAATCTCTAATATTTTCTAATATTAAAATAGCAATAACTTCTTCAAAAACTAACCTTTTTGAAGATTTTTAAAGATTTAGAATCTAAAAACTTAGATCTATAACTCTAGAATTTTACTCTAGTTTAATATAGTTTAGTTTTAGAGATATTAGCTCTCTATACAAATATAAACTTTTTATTTATAAATATTTTAAAAACTCTAAATAGGCTAAAAGTTTCTGTTTCTTACTTGTAGTCTTATATATAAGTAATAGTACTTAAAAGTATTATACTTAAGAAAATATAATAGAAATTCTAAAATCACACTATAAAAAAATCTTATTTTTAATATAACTTTCTTAAATGTTGACGTTCCTTAAAAATTCTTTCAATTTTAGTATTTAAAAGCTTAGCTTTATAAACTTAGAGTTTTACTTTAGTTTGATATAGCTTGATTAAAAAGTTTATATTTGTAAGGAGAGCTAATATCTCTAAAACCAAGCTATATGAAACTAAAGTAAAACTCTAGAGTCATAGATCTAAGTTTCTAGATTCTCAATCTTCAAGAATTTTCAAGAAAGGTTAGTATTTAAAGAAGTTATTGCTATTTTAATATTAGAAAATATTAGAGATTACTATGGCAAAAGGTGCGCGTTACGCAGTCATGCGCGTTACGCCGTCCACCTCGGTATTGTATAGTCGCGCAGCTTTGCTAGTACTTGAAATTTGGCTATTTTAAATTGCATGAATTAATAGATCTAGTTTACCTGCTTTTTAAAGCCTCTGAGCGTTGTGAGGGGGCGCCATCGTGAGTGTTGTGAGAAGACGCGTCGCGATTTTGATGGGGCGGGCCGAGGAGTGGTTTGGGCCGAGGAGTGGTTTGGGCCGAGGAGTGGTGAGACACGTTAACTGGGATCAACACTAAATTTCCAGCGATCGGGTTAGGAGGGGGCGTGTAACTAGGGGGGCGCATAAACAGGATAATACGGTAGTGAAATACACCTAAAAGATTTGCTGAGGAAGATACAGTCAGCTGTGGAAAAGGCCCGTAGGATCTCCTAGCTAGCTTCTTCGCGCTAGGCTTATTATATGTTGGGCCTTTTTCAGCGACAATACAACTTAAGTGAGACTTCATCTCCTATTAAATGTTATTTAAAATAATAGGTGGGTCTTTCGGATATTGATTTCGGATGCATTCTCACCTTAGAAAACAGTTTATAGGCTCTATGCGGTTAAATTTTGTATTTAAATCGCTGTGCTGCTGCATTGTGAGTATTCAACCAAATTCCAACCTATTGTCTCTCATTGAATTGCCTTCCTTTGATCGGCTTTAATATTATTGACTCATTGCACCATGTTGCCTTTCATTTTATCCGGCCTTTTCGCCCTCGCTCAATGTCTTCCAACCGCGAGTGTTCCAACTGCACTTGAAATCAGGAGTCTGACTCCCAACCTTGCTAGAGACCTCGCCGTTTTTAAAGACTTCAAGAAGGATGTATCGGGCCCCCGAAACATCATCTCAAATTGGACTAGCGACGATGTGTGTAAATGGGACGGCGTTTTGTGTGCCGAAAATCCGGACACAAAACGAAATTCGCTCGCGGGACTCGATTTCAACCAAGACAAGTTGACGGGCAAATATACATTGACTGGCTTCCTCGACAAGCTCCTCGACATTGTATTTTTCCATGCGAATTCCAATGGTTTCAGTGATATCCCCAACCTCAGTGGATTGAAATACTTGGTCGAGCTAGACTTGAGTAACAACAAATATTCCGGAAATTTCCCCAAGGCCTTTTTGACTGCACCGGGATTGGTATTTTTGGACCTTCGCTTCAACAACTTCCAAGGAGCGCTGCCTGGAAAAGTGTTCTCAGCGATGCGAGACCTAGATACCCTGTTCTTGAACGACAATCAGTTCTCGGGGGAAATACCTGACAGCATTGGTTCCTTCCCCGGAAGATATCTAACGCTGATGAACAATCAATTCCATGGCTCTATTCCTAAAAGTCTTGCCCGCGCTAAACACCTGGAGGAGCTCGTTATGTACAACAACAAATTGTCAGGCGATATTCCTTTCGGCCTCAATGCTCTCTCTAACCTTAAACTCTTCAATGCTTCTTACAACGAATTAACTGGCAAAATTCCGGAAGACCTATGCTCGATCCAGAAACTTGAGAAACTAGTCTTAAAGAATAACAAGCTATCTAGTCATCTGGGTCCGAACTGCACCAAATTGAAGAAGGCGGGTATTTTGGAGTTGTAGATTGGGGGAATATGTCACGAGAACTTCTCCACATCAGAGATCTTACGCTACAAGAGCAATCCAGGATTTACAACCCCTAGACTACCTGTTATGTAGTATAAAAATCTCCTACAAGCCTTAATTTCTAAGAATATATCTTAATACAAGTCTCTATCTCTATTAAGAACTTACTTATAATAAGCCTCATAGTTTAAATCATTTATACTTCTGTTCTAGAAGAGCAGTTTATTTAGAATTTTAATTTACTCCACTTATACAGCTCCAAAGTCATTTACCTTAACTAAGTTGACTATAGTCAATACACAAAAAGCGTATGCTATAAATAGTAGTTATAACGAGTTTTCTACCTGAGCTGGCACCCTGAGCGAGCGGGCAGCTTTTCTCTACTAACACGTCTGCGCAGCGACAACGCGCAACACTATAATAATATTTTCTACTAACGCGTTTCATAAGCGAGTAGCTACCCTAAGCAAGTGGCTACCTAGGCTAGTAAATAGGTTGTGGTTGGGCTGGGGTTAAGTTAGCTTACGTCAGGCCACAACCTAACCTAACCACAACCTAATTGTTTTACTGTTGCAGGAGAGAGCATAGGATTAAATAAGAGATAATTATGAATTCTAAGAAGCACTGCAGAAGTACAGGTATAAATACACTGCTTAGCAAGTAGTGCTTACTATCTTATATTAGCTAGCTGCACAGGTTACGTGCTCTTATGTTAGCTTAGCTTAAATAAGTTATTTGCCAGTAGTAGCGTAGTATTTATTTTCAAGGTGTCAAAGGTGGTGGTTGTTGTTGTAGTCAATATGGGGTTTCCAAAAAAGTGAAAAGCAGCTACCCTCTACTAATCAGTCGCAAAAGTCAAAAAAAAGATTGTGTGTAGTTAACAAGATTCGAATAGTAGGTGGATAAGTTCTGGAAGGAAAGCTTAGACCACTAAGCAATAATTAGAGTTGAAAAAATTTGCTAAGGTACTAAGATACGACACTAGTTAAAACGTGTCTAACAGCGATTGCCAGCTTATAGCTAGCAATAGGATTATAGTAGGATTGCAATAGGATTGTAACATAATACAATAAAAGAGGGTAAGGACATATCTGTACCGCAGCAGAAGCCTGCAATACGTTATAAAGCTAAAGCTGCTGCTTCTTACTTACTGCTTTTTACTTTTTAAATAGTACTGTATATAAATAATTTGTATACAATACACTATAATAGCGTGTAACTTTTACAGTAAGCATCTCCTTATTCTAAGCACTTTTTTTTAAAAAAAAAGCATCCTTTGCTACTATCTACTTAGCACTTAATTCAGTCTAACTTAAACTGCTTATGCAGATACTTAAATTTATTAAGTATTTTAAAACTTAACTCTCTAGCTAGACTTCTAAGTTTATAAAAATCTTAAATGAGTCTTTTATCTATAATATTTCTATAAACAAAAAGATTGTTAAGCCCTAATTTAGCTAGTTATGCAAGGAATACATAATTTTTAAAGTATTTACTAATACTAGCGCAGTACTTAAAATTTATTGCTTTAGCATTTTTTTTATTCTGTTTATTGTGCAAAGGCTAAGTATAAAGACTAGAACTTAGCTTAAATAGCTATTGCAAGACGTTAAATAAGCGATAGAGAAGAAAAAAGCAAGAAAAGAGGAGTAGGCTTTCTATTGTCGCGTCTATAAGTTAGTAAGCAAGGCAATAATAGTGTTACTGCTTTACTTTATTTAAGAGCGCCTAGTAGTAAAGCAACAAGAATAGGCAGAATAGGGCGCGTTAAGTTAGGAGGCGATTCGCGTCTTTGTCTTTCTTTTCTTCGTTTCCGTCCGAACATGCTGGAGCGACACACCAATTGCGTGCCGGCAATGCCGAACAAGGGGGCGTGAGCCCGGTAGCGTAGTATATAGAATAGTGCTCTATAACACACCTTTTACCTAATTCTTACTAAAAGAATTTCGTGTATTTAAGCACTAGTAACCCAACACCAACGTAGCCTTTTCTGGAAATTGATCAGAAACAACCGGATCCTAAGGAAACAACCCTAAGGAATCGATTGCGATACTTTTTAGAGCCTGCAGCGAGGGCGCTAGCGCGCTAGAGAGGGTGAAAGAGTCACCTGCCCCATCCCTTTAGGAGGAAAATTTTTGTTTTTCTTAAAAAGCTTAGACTACATGTGTGAAGATCGTCCGAAGATGATCTAAGTTGGTTCTCGGAAACGAGTGAGTGCAATGGACGGTGGGTGTACTAGCACGATTAGAAGATCGATGTAATAGTACAAGGGTGTGTTAGCACGATTAAAAAATTAATGTAATATGTAACATAAAGGTTTAAAAATCAAGTATAATTTTTAGATTAATACATAAGTTAAATACACTAAGCTATATGAGTTTAGTGCTTACACTATATTCTAATAAGTGTTGTGCTTGTGTACAAGCGTGTAAGTCCTGCTTGTTAATAAGCAGTTACGTAATAGTGCTTGTGAAAGAGCGTGTTGTAATCCTCTGTCTGCGTCGCATAATCCCTAAGGTGTTGTTCCAAGTGCCCCTTAGTTTAAGTTGTAATACTATTCTTTTCCTTTCAAAATTTGTCCTTAAATGACGTAATAATATTGTAGTTTTGTTGTTAATAACTAAGGCTTGCTTTGCGTTATAAGTAAGGCAGTTGTTATGTCTGTTTCTTACTAATGTTGTTTAAGCTTTAGCTCTAAAATTGTTTGTGCTAGCTATTTTGCTAAAGCTTCCTACAATCATTGTTTTTTACAAGGCCTTTTTTGTTACGTTATGCTTATTTCTTGTTTGAAGTGTGCTAAGTGTACGCAGTTAAGTTAAGCATGTGTAAACATGTCTTAAGAGTCTCTAAATTGTACTTGCAAAAAGTACTAAGAAAAAATTTAATAAAAATAAAAAGTTCCTTGCAACAGTAATTTTGCAGTTGCTGCAAAATAAGAAAATTTTGAAACAGGCTAAAAAGCGAGCGCGTAAGAAGGCGCTGTGTTTAGCTTCTACAGAGGTGTGACAAAAACAAAAAGATGTCAAAAAAGTTTTTATTTTCAAGGCTTTATATTTCTATCATTAGAAGGGCTAGATCAAAAGCGGTTAGTAATTTGAAAAGCCAAGAACTTTCTCTTTGAGATAAGCTGCTTAGTAAGCTGCCTAGTCAGCGCGATTGCGCCTGTAATCTTGCTCGAAATAAGAAGGAAAAAAATAAAAAACTTGATTCTAGTATAACTTTTTTTGAACGTGTAAACATTGCTAATAAAAATATTAGTTTAATTAGCTTAGGTAAGCATAATGTGAGCGAAACATAGAGGCCGATATTTTATTTAATTAGAGTTGAATTGAATGGTGAAAAAAATAGAGGTTACTTACGTAATCGTTGATTACCTAATAGCTTAGTAATCTTATAGTATATTAACTTTTTTTCATTTTTAAAACTTGCTTTTTTAAAAGTATTATTCTTATAGCTTGAAATTTTTGTTATTTTAAATGCTAAATTATTTCTTTTTATTCATAAAACAAGCCTTTTTCCTTATATAATAATATACTAAAAAAGTTTCCTAAAAGTATTACTAATACTCCTTATTATATAGAATTCAAAAAATAGCGTTTTTCACTACTTTCAGGCCTACACTAAGGCGTCTAACTAAGGTCTTTTTAAAAGTTCAAAAATACTTCATAAAAACCTCACTAAAAAAACTTAAAAATGAAATTTTTAACTTATAAAACATAATAGTTTTAAATTCTCTATTCAAAGCTTACAAAACTTCTTAAAAAAGTTATATATTTTACAATAATTTTCAAGAAAATGTTGCCTTCAAACTTTAAAAAAAGATTATTATTATTATATTTCTATTAAGCAAGAACTTGTGAAACTTTAGAGTTTAAACTTGAATTCAATTTTATAGTAAAATAAGTTGACTATAAAGTAGTGTTATAGTATAAGAATCATACAATATTTAACATGATAAAAGAATAGTACTACAAAAAGGTTAGTTTTTACAAAAAGCAGTTAACAGTTATACTTTTTTGTAGTTAAAGCGTTATTTGGCTAATAAAGAAGCTAAGTGCTAGTCTACTAAGTATTAGCAAGCTATTTTGATTCATTATTTTAAAAAAACTCAAGAACAAGCTTTTTACTATTTACTGATAGATTATAATGCTATTACTTTAAAACTTTCACACAAAATAGTGTTAATAGTGTTTTTATGATATATGTAATTTGTAGCAATTTTTACACGTTCAAAAAAAAGTTACTTCAAAATCATTTTTTAATTTTTTTTCCATCTTATCTCAAGCAAAATTGCAGGCGCAATGGGGCTAACTAAGCAGCTTACTAAGCAGCTTATCTCAAAGAGGAAGTTCTTGGCTTTTCAAATCACTAACCTTTTTTGGTCTAGCCCTTCTAGTTATAGAAAAAAAACTTTCAATATAACAACCTTTTTGATATCTTTTTTTGTCACCCCTCTATAATATAGAGGCTGCTAGTGAAAATAATGTGGCGCAGGAAATTGATTGTCCTGCAGCATCTATTAGTGTGGCCTTTTTGCCTACAATGTAGGCTACTATAAGTTTGCTTAATGCCTCTGTTGCTAAGCTTAGTACTGCTAGAGGTGTTTCTAGCAATTTGTAAGATTTGTGAGAAACTTTGTTATACAGTTGCTTATAAAGTGCGTATTTCTTAGTTTTGCTACTGCTAGTTAAATATTTAACTAAAATAGTTAAGTATTTAGCCAAAATCTTTTAGTTTTTGATTTTTACATTTTAGTTTAATCTTTAGTTTAAACTGCAATGTTGTTATTTTTAATATTTTTTTGATTTTTTGCTTGCAGTTGCCTAGGTTCGTGTCTAGTTCTTATATATTGTTGCTGTTTAGGTACTTTAATTATTTAATTAAGTATTCGGTGCTGTTGTCGCTAGTTTAGTGTGCAAAGATATTCTTAACTTTAAATTTGTTTTCTTTTTTTATTTTGTACTAGAAAGTCTTCTAAAGTAGCGTTCTTAGGTCTGCTAGTTCTAACATGTTGACATAGAATTTAAGGTGGATTTTTGCATTAGGTAGAAAGTTAAGTGTATATGTAACTAGTCCCTTTTAGTCTAAAATTAAAAACAGTTTAACTTTAACGTTGTTAAGCGCTTTACTAGGTTGTCTAGTGCAAATATTCTATGTAAGCAAATAAACTTTATCCCCTTTCTTTAGCTAAGGTGCTGTTTTTCGTTTCTAGTTAACATTTAAAATGCTTTAGCGTTAAGCTTTCTTAAGTGTCTTCTTAAGTAACTTATGTACTGTCTTTAGCTTATTAGCTATTGAAATAGCTGCTTCTGTTTTTCAGCTTAAAAGTGTACGTGTAAAGAAATTTAAGTGTCTCTTATAATTTGCGGAAAATAAAGTTTGTTTTGTAAACTTTAAAAGCTAATTGTTGTATGCTATTTATGCTATAGATAGTAGTAATACCAAATTGTTTTGTTGTTAGTTAATATATATCTTTAAGTATGCTTTTATTATGCAATTTTTTTGTTTAGTTCGTCTATCTGTCTGCAATTAGTATGCTGTTAATAGCTTTTTTTTGATTCTAATTGCGGCTGTAATAGGCGGGCCTACCACGCCTTGCATGCAACTACACACGCCGACCACTTAGCTAAAAGGCTAGCACAAGACAATAGAGCGTCTAATTGTCTTGCGTAGTTGATACTTAAGGTTGCTGCCGCGACCTGTAATGTGAGGTGTACTACTAAGGTACAACTGAGGAATCTACTCTAGGCCTAGCCTATCACATTACCCCTCCGCTAGGTAAATAAGTACTGCGCTGCCCCCACGCCGGCACATGTGAGCTAAAGTCATTGCTAAGCTAGGTTATCCCCGAGACTTGAACTATTGTCAACTTCTTAACCTTTTTAGACTTTAGACCCTAGGGTGCTCTATTGTAATGTAAAAGGCAGGCCTACTAGGCCTTGTATACAACTACACACGCCGACCACTCAGCTAAAAGGCTAGTACAAGATAATAGAGCGTCTAATTGTCTTGCGTAGTTGATACTTAAGGTCGCCGCCGCGACCTGTAATGTGAGGTGTACCACCGAGGTACAACCGTGGAATCCACTCTACGCCTAGCCCATCACAGCGGCAAGTAGTAATTGCTAAAAATTTAAAATAAAGAGCTTGTTTTTGTTACTAATAATTAACTCTAGTATGCTATAATATCTAATAAATGAATTGTTAATAATGTATGCAAGCTGTACTGCTGTGATTTTTTTTTAAAAGCTATGTATTTAGCTTGTTTTGTAAATTAATTAACTACTACAAAAATTGCGTTGTAAGCTACTTTAGTAACAAGGTCTTTTCAGACTAGTAATGTACGGGTGTTGAAGTGTATGAAGACATACTGCTACGAGGGCAGGAGATTACCAGTGGTCAGATCATGCGAGAATGAGGTTGGTAAGATAGTAACCTTATTGTGGGTTGAGTATAAAGACTATAGGTAGAAGAAGCCGCCCATTCGATAGTACAATACAAGTGTCGAGTTCAGGAGTGGAGTGTCCCCCTATATTGAATGGTTGCGATCCATGGGGCAGGTTATATACCTCAAGATCAGGTGGTTGAGCACTGACCTTGCGGGCAGTCGGGTATCACCCTGTGCACTGGCACAAACCTCCCCTTCTTGCGAGCTTAGCTCTATTAAGCGACTAACTTCGTAGAAAGAAAGAAAAGAAAAAAAAACAGCAAAACAAAGGAAATAAAACAAAAGAAACATAGCTTAAGCACTTAGGTCGCCGCCTAGTATCAGCAGAACACGTTTTTACGTAGCAGCTACAGATTCTAGGTATCCTTCTCCTCTCACAGCCATTATGGCTTTACCAAAGGCTCCTATTCTCCTTAAAAGAAATTTTTACGAAAACCCCGCAATTTTAACGCTAGCCGCCGCGGTATAGCCGAGCCACATACCGCTAAGACGAAAATACGCTGCAAAACGCCCTTATTACATACTACGTTTAAATTCTTATAGCTTTTTTCCTCTATCTAAAGGTTTTTTTCAGCTTTAAGAACACAAAGGATAATAAGGAGAAAAGATTAGTGAAAAAGGAAAATAGATAGAGTGGGTATCTCTATACAAAAATACCTCGGGATAAAGAGAGCTTGCTGTTTTACCTCTCCCCACTACCACGACTGCTCTTTAGCACAGGCGCCTACTATAGCAGCAAGCTACTAAGCTACTAGCTATTTAGTAGAAGCACGCCACAAACGCCACCTACAATGTACAGCACTATCGAACATATGTACATAAATACCTTATAGAACGGCCTAACAGCCACCGTCCTACATAGCCTTTGGCTGATACAGGACGTTAATGGAATACATACATAAATACATACAGATTCTAGGTCACAATCACACAACTTCGAGTTTCACGTCAAACTCCACCAGAACTAGACTAAACCAACCGAGAGAAATCAATTACAGCCATCGCGCAGCCATGCAGCCAACGCGCTGTAGACGTATCAACGCGTACAATAAGCTGTACACGTAGTAAAAAAAGGAAAAAATTAACATCAACACAGACCACCTAGGTACCGAGGTGGACGGGCCAACGCGCAGGACGGGCCAACGCGCGGTTTGAACACCAAAACCACCACTAAACTTAAGGCTGTAGAGCCTCACACAATAGCTACTATCGCGAGATTTTTTAGTAGTAAGATCTAGAGGGCTTAAATAATAAATATAGCTATAGAAATTAAGTTGGAGTTTTAATCGCGCGCCTTGTGCGCGAGGTAGACGCTAGTTAAGCTATAACACCACCTTAAGGCTCTCCACTACTTGTAGGCCTTGCAATAAGCTTCTTTTTTTAAGTAGCCTTTTTAAGAGCCTTAAGGCTGTTCCTCTTACCCTTTTAAGAAGTTTTTATAGATTGTTAGAGTTGTTTTGCAGTCCTGCGAGCAGCTGCCCTAGAGGCCTATTTAGTAGCCCTCTTAGCCTTCTCCTTCTCTCTTACTAATTAAGCTACAGCCCTCGCCTGTTACCTTATTTTCTTTTTTTTTACCTCTGTCTGCCTTGTCTCCTTACAATACCTATTTATTTTAGCTTTTTAGTGTTATACCTGCTCCTTCTTGCGTTCTTAGAGCTGCTAGTAATTACGTGCCTTCTTTACCTTCCTTAGAGACTAAACTATAGCTCTACCTTAGTACTCCTTAGGCTCCTAGAGTAAGAGAGGCCTACCTTGTTTCCTGCGTGTCTTTTCATTAATTAGAGCCTTACATAGGCCCTTAACTTTATGCTTAAGAAGAGTCTTTTAAGTTAAGATTTAGTAATAAACTTAGCTTAGCCTTTAAGCTTATTTATTACCTTAATCTTTAACTACCTTACGTAGAAGACGTTTAACTTTTCTTTAATTTAAAGTACTTAAGCTTAAGGACTTACTATTATTGCTTAAAAAGCTCTTAATACTAAACCTTTTTAATATAACCTTAGGATTAAAAGGTAAGAGGCCTATAGCCTTAAAAGCCTTTAGGATTGTTATTTCCTTAAAGGAGGCCTACTAGGCTTAGTAGAAGAGGAGAAAGAAATCCCTCTTACTTATTAAGGTAAGGCCCTAGTTCCTCTCTAGAAATCTAAATATATTAGCCTAGTAAGCTAATAAGAGAGGCTTAAACAGGGCAATATTAAGAGGCTATAGCGTATAGGTTAAATAAGGAGGATAGACTATAAGGAGAATATTATTCCAATTACAATACTTAATAAAATCTATAGTAAAGTAAGATCTATAGCTGTCTAGAATAAGTAATTAATAGGAGGCTTAAGCCTTTACCTTAGTATTATAATTAAACATCTATTTAAGCTACGTAAGACTAATATTATGATTTATCTAGCTAGAGAGCAATAAGTAGATTTAAACCTAATAAGTTTTAGAATTAAGAGCTTATAACTAGGTGTCCTGTATTAATTCTAAGGTTAATTGATATATAAAGGTAGGCGCTAGGTAAGATCTATTAGCGCAGATGCAGGCTAGGAGTGTTATCTACTCTTATAAACTATCTTAAATAGTACTCTTCTTTTTTCCCTGCTTGTATAAAGGCTTACTAAAGATCCTCTTTAATCTTCCTAGAATACTAAGGAGGAAGCCTTTCTTATCTATATTATATATATAAGACGCCTTAATGTAATACTGCTCCATTTTCTTACGTAGGAGATTAAAGTAGAGGCTGTACTTTCTTTTTAAATTAGTCTTGTAGCAATTGTTATAAATGCCTGTTATCTATTTTAAAATAAGCTTATTAGGGTACTAGTAGATAAAGCAATAAATCTAGTGTAATCTAACCTCTCTCTTTGTAATTTATAAGGCGAAATTTTATATTATAGCTTGTGTAGGTGGAAGGCCTTGCCTAGTAAGCTGTTTAATATACTATAGGAGCTCTAGCTCCTATTGTAAGTAGAGAGCCTATTAATTTTAAGACTTAAGGTTGCGTAAGGTTAAAACACCTTAGTGTCTTTAAGAGAGCGTAGATTGTACTACACTATACTTTTCTGCAAACTCTATATATACAAAAAATGCGTCTAGTGCGCGCAAATTAATTTTATTAATTGCTTCCTAAATTAGATCTATATTAGTGGAGTTATTAGGTGTTGAAAGGTGGTGTTATTTTAGTGGGGTGAGCGTTGGCCCGTCCTGCGCGTTGGCCCGTCCACCTTAGTACCGTGTCCGTGCGCGCAATGCCCGTGTTCGCGCAATGCCCACCCCAACACAATAACTACCTACACAAATTGCATCATAACTCTACTAATATAGATCTAATTTAGGAAGCAATTAATAAAATTAATTTGCGCGCACTAGACGCATTTTTTGTATATATAGAGTTTGCAGAAAAGTATAGTATTAATTATTAAACGCTCGCTTAAAGACACTAGGGCCAGACTTAACCACGCTAACTCGCCCACTAACTCCTTTACCTACACTAAGAAACTAAGCTCCTACAGTATATTACTACGCTTACTAAACAACGTACACTACTTACACAAGTAATAATACGCAACTTTGCCTTATCTTTAGCTAGTAGAGAGGTTTTAGAAAGCTAGGTTACTTGCTTTATTAACAGGAATCCTACTTATCTTATCTTACGCTAGTAGGCAGGAATAGATCGCAATTGCTACAAAGCTAATTTAGAGGCTAAATATAGCCTCTACTTTAAGCTACTATATAAGAAGATAAGGGAATATAATATAGAGCCTTCTTAAATCTTTAATATAGATATAAAAGGCTTTATAATTAAAGTAACTAGAAAGTTAAAAAAGGTGTTTAACAAGAAGATATATAATTAAAAAGAAGTAATAGCTATAACTTAGGATAGTTCTAGAGAGTAGGTAACTATCCTACTCTACGTTTGCTTAGATAGTACAGCTCTATCTCTAGCTCTTATCTTTTAGTTAGCTGTTAGAGCTCTAAAATTAAGCTGGGTTAAGGATATTAATAACAAAAAGCACTCAGTATTTGTTAGCTTATCTCCTTCTAGCTAGACTAACAATAATATAGGTCTAGCCTGGCTTAAGGAGGTTTTTAAGAGAGAGACTAGACGGAAAGCTTATTTAGGATACTAATTACTCCTCCTTAACGGCTATAGATCTTACTTAACTATAGATTTTATTAATTACTGTAACAACTACAAGATCCTATTAGCTGTATTTTTTCTTTATTTAACCTATACGCTTTAACTGCTTAACGTTAGATTATTTAAGCCTCTCTCAACTGCCTACTTAACTAAGCTTTTATTCTACCTTTATAAAAGCTAGGGGCTCCTACTAATAGTAAAAGGAGACTTCTTTTTCCTCTTTTAGAGGGCCTAGGGTACTGCTTTTAAGGAGCAGACTATTAGAAAGTCTTTCTAGGTAACTAGGGTCTACCTACCTAATCCTAAGGTTATCCTTTAAAGATTCTGCAAGAGGCCTTTAGTTTAGATAAATCCTTAGCTTCTGTACTTAGTAGAGATAATTAGCTTAAAATAGAGACTCTTATACGCCGTTTAGTGCAAGATTAGGGCACTAAGGAGGTAAAAAAGATTTATTAAAGCCTCTACTACATCTTAGCTTAAAATAGTATCCTCTGTAGAGTGATTTAAGGCTTAAAGGAGGCTCTTTTAGTTAAAAAAAGACACTAAAAAAAGAGCTATACTCTCTAACTTAATAATCCTTAGGAGTACTATAGTGGTGCTGTTTTTTAGTCACCTAGGAAGGTCTGTTAGGCTTAGGACGACAAAGTAGTTTAACAACACGAATAACAACTACTACAACTCTAAAAAGCTAAGAGGTCTTACTTAAAAGAGCAAGCTTAATTATATAAGGCTTAATAAGCTGAGGAGAGGCGTGTTAAGAGAGAGAGGCTTAAGAAGGTGAGGTAGAAAGAGAAGGCTAAAAAGGCAGCTAAAAAGGAGCGTTAGAAATCAGCTCGCGACGCTTAAAAAGCTATACAACTGTCCTAATTAGGTAAGCGCAAGGCCTTATAAGCCTCTACTTAAAAGCAAAAGCTTTAAAAACGTGTTGTTGTTAATTTATCTTATGTTAAAGCTAAGGTAGCTGCACCAGCTGCCCCAGCGCGCACTACCTGCCGCGGGCGTAACGTCAACTTACCAAGTAAATACAAGTAGCACAAATTGATCGCAATAATATATTTACTACAACTGTACAAAATCTCGCGATACTAGCTATTAGTAGTGGCTCTACAGCCTCATTTTTCTACAATCTTTTTTTGTTGGGGTGGGCATTGCGCGAACACGGGCATTGCGCGCACGGACACGGTACCGTGTCTGTGCGCATTTTGCGCATAGTTAAGTTTTGCGCACCCCACCAAAACAACACTACCTTTTTAACACCTAATAACTCCACTAATATAGATCTAATTTAGGAAGCAATTAATAAAATTAATTCGCGCGCACTAGGCGTATCTTTCTTATATACTAAGTTTGTAGAAAAGTATAGTGTAGTACGCTTAACCTTAACGCGAAGGCACTAAGGGCAAAACTAACTATACTAACTCGCCTACTAACTCCTTCACCTACACTAAGAAACTAAGCTTCTATAGTATATTACTATGCTTACTAAACAACGTACACTACCTACACGAGTAATAATACGTAACTTTACCTTATCTTTAGCTAGTAGAGAGGTTTTAGAAAGCTAGGTTACTTGCTTTATTAACAGGAATCTTACCTATCTTATCTTACGCTAGTAGGCAGGAATAGATCGCTATCGCTATAAAGCTAATTTAAAGGCTAAATGTAGCTTCTGCTTTAAGTTACTATATAAGAAGATAAGAGAATACAATATAAAGCCTTCTTAAATCTTTAATATAGATATAAAAGGCTTTATAATTAAAGTAACTAGAAAGTTAAAAAAGGTGTTTAACAAGAAGATATATAATTAAAAAGAAGTAATAGCTATAACTTAGGATAGTTCTAGAGAGTAGGTAACTATCCTACTCTACGTTTGCTTAGATAGTACAGCTCTATCCCTAGCTCTTATCTTTTAGTTAGCTATTAGAGCTCTAAAATTAAGCTAGGTTAAGAATATTAATATTAAAAAGCACTTAGTATTTGTTAGCTTATCTCCTTCTAGCTAGACTAACAATAATATAGGTCTAGCCTAGCTTAAGGAGGTTTTTAAGAGAAAGACTAGATAAAAAGCTTATTTAGGATACTAATTACTCTTCCTTAATAGCTATAGATCTTATCTAACTATAGATTTTATTAATTACTGTAATAACAACTAGATTTTATTAGCTGTATTTTCTCTTTATTTTACCTATACGCTTTAACTGCTTAACGTTAGATTATTTAAGCCTCTTTTAACTACCTACTTAACTAAGTTTTTATTCTACCTTTATAAAAGCTAGGGGCTCCTACTAATAGTAAAAGGAGACTTCTTTCTCCTTCTTTAGAGGGCCTCAGGTACTACTTTTAAGGAGGAGACTATTAGAAAGTCTTTCTAAGTAACTAAGGTCTACTTACCTAATCCTAAAGTTATTCTTTAAAAAATCTGTAAGGAGGCCTTTAGTTTTAATAAATCTTTAGCTTCTATACTTAGTAGAAATAATTAGCTTAGAATAGATACTCTTATACGCTATTTAGTGTAAGATTAGGGCACTAAGGAGGTAAAAAAAAATTGTTAAAGCCTCTACTATATCTTAGCTCAAAATAGTATCCTCTGTAGAGAGATTTAAGGCTTAAAAGAGGCTCTTTTAGTTAAAAAGAGACACTAAAAGAAGAGCTATACTCTCTAACTTAACAATCCTTAGGAGTACTATAGTAGTGCTATTTTCTAGTTACCTAGGAAGGTCTGTTAGGCTTAGGACGACAAAGTAGTTTAACAACACGAATAACAACTACTACAACTCTAAAAAGCTAAGAGGTCTTACTTAAAAGAGTAAGCTTAATTATATAAAGCTTATCAAGCTAAGGAGAGGCGTGTTAAAAGAGAGAGGCTTAAGGAGGTAAGGTAGAAAGAGAAGGCTAAAATGGCAGCTAAAAAGGAGTGTTAGAAATTAGCTCGCGACGCTTAAAAAGCTATACAACTATCCTAAAAGAGTAAGGGCAAGGCCTTATAAGCCTCTACTTAAAAGTAGAAGCGTTAAAAACATATTATTGTTAATTTATCTGATGTTGAAACTAAGGTAGCTGCACTAGCTGCCCTAGCGCGCACCACCTGCTGCGGGCGCAACGTTACCTTACTAAGCAAATATAAGTAGTACAAATTAATTACAATACTAGCTATTAGTAGTAGCTCTACAGCCTTATTTTTCTAAAATCTTTATGTTGTTAGGGTACGCAAAACTTGACTATGCGCAAAACGCGCACAGACACAGTACTGAGGTGGACGGCGTAACGCGCATGACGGCGTAACGCGCAGTTTAAACACTAAAACTACTACTAAACTTAAGGCTGTAGAGCCTCACACGATAGCTACTACCGCGAGATTTCTAGTAGTAAGATCTATAGGGCTTAAATAATATATATAGCTATAGAAATTAAGTTAGAGTTCTAATCGCGCGCCCTGTGCGGGAGGTAGACGCTAGTTAAGCTGTAACACCACCTCAAGGCTCTCTATTACTTGTAGGGCTTATAATAAGGCTTTTTTTTTAAGTAGCCTTTTTAAGAGCTTTAAGGCTACTCCTCTTACTCTTTTAAGAAGTTTTTATAGATTATTTGAGTTGTTTTGTAGTTCTATAAGTAGCTGCTCTAGAGGCCTGTTTAGCAGCCTTCTTAGCCCTCTTCTTCTCTCTTACTAATTAAGTTGCAGCCCTTGCTTATTACCTTATTTCCTTTTTTCTTGCCTTTGCCTACTTTGTCTCCTTATAATGCCTATTTATCTTAGCTTTTTAGTGTTATACCTGCTCCTTCTTGCGCTCTTAGAGCTACTAGCAATTACGCGTCTTCTTTACCTTCCTTAGAGACTAGACTATAGCTCTACCTTAGTACTCCTTAGGCTCCTAGAGTAGGAGAGGCCTACCTCGTTTCCTGCGTGTCTTTTTATTAATTAGAGCCTTACGTAGGCCCTTAACTTTAAGCTTAAAAAAGGTTTTTTAAGTTAAGATTTAGTAATAAACTTAGTTTAGCTTTAAAGCTTGTTTATTACTTAGATCTTTAACTACCTTACGCAGGAGGTGTTTAACTTTCCTCTAATTTAAAGTACTTAAGCCTAAGAACTTAATATTATTGCTTAAAGGGCTCTTAATACTAAACCTTTTTAATATAACCTTAAGATTATAGGGTAAGAGGCCTGTAGCCTTAAAAGCCTTTAGGATTGTTATTTCCTTAAAGGAGGCCTGCTAGGCTTAGTAGAAGAAGTAAAAGAAATCCCTCTTACTTATTAAGGTAAGGCCCTAGTTCCTCTCTAGAAATCTAGATATCTTAGCTTAGTAAGCTAATAAAAGATGCTTAAATAGGGCAATATTAAGAGGCTACAGCGTATAGGTTAAATAAGAAGGATAGACTACAAGGAGAATCTTGTTCTAATTATAGTACTTAATAAAATCTATAGTAAAGTAAGATCTATAGCTGTCTAGGATAAGTAATTAATAAAAGGATTAAGCCTTTGCCTTAGTATTGTAATTAAATACCCATTTAAGCTACGCAAGACTAATATTATTGTTTATCTAGCTAGAAAGTAATAAAGTAATTTAAACTTAATAAGTTTAAGATTAAGAGCTTGTAACTAGGTGTCCTATATTAATCTTAAAGTTAATTAATATATAAAGGTAGGCGCTAGGTAAGATCTATTAGCGCAGATGTAGGCTAGAAGTGTTATCTACTCTTGTAAGCTATCCTAAATAGTACTTCTCTTTTTTCCCTGCTCGTATAAAGGCTTATGTAAGATTCTCTTTAATCTTCCTAAGATACTAAAGAGGAAGCCTTTCTTCTTTATATTGTATATATAACGCGCCTTAATGTAATACTACTTAACTTTCTTGCGTAGAAGATTAAAGTGTAGGCTGTACTTCTTTTTAGAATTAGCCTTGTAGTAATTATTATCTATGCCTGTTATCTATCTTAAAATAAGCTTATTAGAGTACTAGTAGACAAAGTAATTAACTTAGTGTATTCTAACTTCTTACCTTGCAATCTATAAGGCGAAATTTTATATTATAGCTTGTATAGGTGCAAGGCCTTGCCTAGTAAGCTATTTAATATACTATAAGAGCTCTAGCTCCTGTTGTAGATAGAGAGCCTGTAAATTTTAAGCCTTAAGGTTGCGTAAGGTTGAAATACCTTAGTGTCTTAAAGAGAGCGTAAATTGTACTACACTATACTTTCCTGCAAACTTTGTATATAAGAAAGATGCGCCTAGTGCGCGCAAATTAATTTTATTAATTGCTTCCTGAATTAAATCCATATTAGTGGAGTTATTAGGTGTTGAAAGGTGGTGTTGTTTTGGTGGGGGTGCGCGTTAGGCCGTCATGCGCGTTACGCCGTCCACCTCGGTAGCGCACAGGCCGCCTAGCCAAGCAGCAACACGAAAAACAGCAAAATGCCACCTAACAGCGACACTAAGGCAAGCCTACCTCAAACACCAACCACTAAAAATCTATTAAATTATGAGAAATACTTAAACAATCAACTAAATAAGGCAATAGAAACAGACGACTTAACCACGCCAACACAACAAAGCACCTAGGAGAGCGGTCTACTAAAGCTTTTTAGGCTAAATAAAAGAATTGCTTCATCAGGGCCACACAACACCAACGTCGACTTTTCTGGAAATTGATCAGGAACAACCGGATCCTAAGGAAACAACCCCGAGGAATCGATTGCGATACTTTTCAGAGCCTGCAGCGAGGGCGCTAGCGCGCTAGAGAGGGTGAAAGGGTCACCTTACCCCTCCTTTTTGGAGGAAAAATCTGCGTTTTCTCTCATAAGCTCAGACCACATGCTAAGGCATTTTGAGCTAATTAAGATTAAGGAGCTTATTAAAGCTGAACTAAACTAAGAAATTACAACAACGCTAAAAAGGAATAAAAAACAATTTGCTTCTAGGGACCTAGGAGGATTAAATCAAAGACAAATAGAGATAGAGGAAGACGACATAACAACGCCTCGCTAAGAAAGGTAAAACCTAGAGGAACCACAAAGGCCTACACACGTTCGAACTAGGAGTAACTTTTCTCCTTTTATTAGACCTATTCCTTAATACCCTATTAGAAATAAAATACTAAAAGCTACTTTAGTAGAAGAAGCACTTAAAATAGCTAGGAACCTAGTAATCTAAGCAGCTAATTTAGCTAAGAACAACCCTACCTAGCAAACAAGTCTATTAGACCTAGTAGAAGTCTTTAGAGACTGTATAGAAAATAGTAGAGAAAATAAGTAGAATACTGCTATCTTAGTAGACTAGATATTAAGCCTCTTAAACGTCTTAAGGGAGTTAAGAGAGAAAATTAGATGCATTAAGAAACTAACATTAAACACGCCTACCTAAAACACGCCTATCTAGAACACGCCTTAAACTACAACTACTTTTGCTACTATAGCAAGTAATAATAAAGATTAACTATAGATAAACATCTAAAAAACGCAAAAAACTAAGGGCTACTAGCCTAAAAGACTACTAACTAGTTCTAGTTAGCGAGACCCTAGCTGCTTTTAATACTTTTAAGCTTAGAAATGCTTTTAACAACGCCTTTGCAACAAAAGGAGGTAACAATCCCTTATAGTTGCCTTAATTTTAATATCCTCTAAGGGAAACAAAATAGTTACAACAACACTAGCGTTTAAAGCAAAATACCTCTAAGAAAATTAAGCTATATAGCAAGATATTACAACCTTTAAGGCTGTCTAGCTTATTACGCCCTAGTTCAAGGTTGTTATCTATAAGCTTCCTACAAACTACAGCCTAGACGTTGTAAAAAAAGAAATAAAGATCTTAAACAAAGGCCTAAAGTTAAAGGCAATCTCTTTTAGCTTACGCCTAAGGATAAAAAAGAAAACTAGAACTTTAGCTTAGCATGCGTAGCCTTTGCTATAGAGGAGGAAGCTTAAAAAGCTATTAGAGGAAAACTCTATATCTTAGGGCAAAGCTTTAGAGCAGAGAAACTACAGGTCATTAATATCGCAAAGCAATGTACTAAATGCTAAGGGTTTAGCTACCTAGAGGTTAGATGCTTAAAAGTAGCCTGCTAAATTTGTAGCAAAGCACACTACACTAGCTAATATAAGTGTAAGTCTTGTGCTAGTAAAGGAAAACCTTATTTCTACACTATATTTAAGTATATTGACTGCAGTAAACCTTATGTAATAAACAGCTAAATCTGCGAAATCCTACAAGCTAGGACAGCTAGGACTAATTAAACTAACTAGTATAATTAAAGTCCTATAAATAAATGTTAATGGGAGTAGCTCTGCTATAGAAAGCACAATTAACCTAGCTATTACAGCAAATGCTAAGATTATTGCAATACAAGAGCCTTAGTTAGTAAGAGGACTATACAAAGACACTAGGTTAATCGCTTATCTAGACTTTACGCAAATACTACTAACCTATTAAGGCCTTTAACCTAGAACTCTATTCTATTTTAAAAAGGATTTAGAAGTAGAAGTTAATCCTTATATTAGCGACGACAACGACTTTTAAGCTATTTCAATACGACTTAACATAAGAAAGATCTATGCCTATAACATCTACAATAAAAAGAGCCTAAGACAAAGGCTCAATACAACAACAATTTAAAGACGCCTCCTAGGAGAGTCTATAGAATTACATTTAATTATCCTAGGGGATTTCAATTGCTACTACCCTAGATAGAGCCTACAGGAGTGCAACGTAAACTAACAAGCAGAGGAGTTAGTAGAGTAGGTTAATAACTAAAACCTATCTCTATTAAATACTATAGGCGTTGGCATATTCTTTAGAGCTCACATGTAGAAAGAGAGCGTACTTAACCTTACTTTTGCAACAAACAATATAGCTTCTAGTATTCTAGACTAGCAAGCTATCCCTAAAGTTAGATTAGACTACCACGCTATCCTGTTTAGTATTGTTAACTAAGGGCAACTACTAAGGCAGCCAAAAAAATACAACACAAAAAAATTAAATTAGAGCCTTTTTAACAATACCTTACAAGAGGAAATAATTTAAGTATAGCTAGAGGATTAATTACTAGTTCTACCACGCGCATTAAACCACCGCTCAAGACAACTTCTCCTAGGCCTTAACAAACCCTTAGAGGCGAGCCTAGATAAAGTAGTAGAGGACTTTATATTAGCAATCTAATAGGCACTTAAAAGATCCACCCCTCTTGTAAACTAAAAACTAAAACTAAAACCCTAGTGGACTAATGAGCTAAATCTCCTTAAGGCTACCCTAAACAGAGCCTGTTAAGAATATAAGCGAGTAGCAAGAAGAGGAGACAACACGCTATACCTATAGAAAAGAGATTACTTACTTGCTAAGAACAAATACCTTAGAGCTATCAAGGAAGCTAAGCTTAACTATTAGGAACAGTTCCTCTAAAACAAATCGCCTAAAGAGATATTCAAAGCAATGGCCGATACAAAAAACAACCTTTTAACAAAAATCTTTGCTATTAGAGAGAAAGAATCTTTTAGAGAGAAGTGCTATACCTTTAGAGAGGAGTTATTCCCACCACCTGTAAGGGTGCGTTGGGTTGACCAAAGATGCAAGGTAAACAGTGAAATGAATTAGATAAAGAACTATAGAGAGACTACGTAAAGGTTTTATATCCAACCCGGATGGTTAGGACTAACCGAGGTTTATCGGAGGTTTGCTGGGTCGGCTGACAGTTAGCGTAACTAGTGCAGCTGGTAGTGTAGTTACTTAGCAGAAGCTACCAGATCAGCTAGAAGCTAGCGCAAATAGTGCGGCCGATAGTCAGCTGCTAGTGCTGAGGTAAGAAAAGCCAACGAAGGCCACAGGCCGAGTACTAGGGAACATCAAGGCTTTAGCCCTTTATACCACCTCCTTCTACACCTGCCCTATTACTTAATAATTACTAAGGATACTACAAATGGGAGTGGCTAATTTTATCTAAAGAGGAGCTTAACACAGCCTGCTAGAAAATAAAAGCTACCTCACTAAGACTAGATAGAATTAGCTAAGAAGTTATCTTAAAGGCATACGGATATTAACCTAGCATCTTCTTTAAAGTCTATTTAGCTTTGTTCAACCTAGGATACTAACTAAGATGCTGGCGAAAAGCAAAAGGTGTTATCCTTAGAAAGCTAAACAAGCTAGACTACTCAATTCTAAAAGCATATAGAGTTATCTCCCTCTTATACTGTCTAGGGAAGGCACTAGAAAGGCTCTACTTAAAAAGATTGGGTACCTTAGCAGAAACAACTAGCCTGCTACACTCTACACAGATAGGAGGCAGTCTTAAGAAATTAGCTATTAACGCTGTACTCCTCTTCTACAACAATATTCAACAACAGAGAAAGAAGAATAGAGTTACTTTAATAGCCTTTTTAAACATTAGAGGCGCGTTTAACTATTTATCTAAGAATAAGCTTCTAGAAAATATAAGCAACTAATAGCTACCTACCTGCCTCCTATTGTGGACAAACTCCTTCCTTACAGAGAGGCTCTTAGAGCTATCTTTTAATAGACAAACAGAAGAACTACAGAAGGTTAATACCAGTACACCTTAAGGCAGCCTAGGCTCGCCTATCCTATTTCTAATTTACACGAAACCGCTATTCTAGTCAATTATATTAAATAGCAACATATACTCCTTATCCTACATAGACAACCTTTAGATCTTAATATTAACAACATCTATTAGGAAAAACATTAAACTACTTAAAAAGGAGTTAGCAAACCTCTTTATATAAGTAAAAGAGTTAGCTATTAAGTTTAATAGCATAAAAATAGAATTAGCAAATTAGACAAGATCTAGGAAAGATATAAATAGATTTCTTACGCTACCTACCTAAGAGACCTTTTAGCTAAAAGGACTAGTTAGATAGCTAGGCATTTTCTTCGACAACTCTCTTAAATTTAGAGAACACTGCCACATAAGGATACAATAAGCAAACTAAGCCTTTTTCTGCCTAAGTAGGCTAGCTAATATTAATAAAGGCCTCTTACTAAGGGCAATAAGGCAATTATACTTAGCATGCATTACTAGTGTAGCTAATTACAGATGTTAGCTATTTTAGAAAGGCTAACAACACGTCCTTAATAGCAGGCAAAAACTATAAAACTAGGCCTGTAAAAAGATCTTAGGAACTTTTAGATCTTCCCCTGCAATGCCTAGTAAGGTAAAAGCTGCTCTATTTCTACCTAGAGTTAGGCTAGACAACACTGTAAGAAGATACGCCTTTAGATTTACTTTACTAGACCCTAATTACTCTCTAAAAGCTGCTATTAACAACAATAGAGGAGAGCAACTTGACTAAATTCAAGAATCTATTACTTTAGCCCTCTTAGACAATATAGAGGAAATACAACACTACGCCTTTATACTATAGAATGCTAGGACTTCCTATAAGGTCTATATTTTAAATATGCTAAAAGACATTAAAGCTAAAAGCTATAAGAAACTACTAGCAGACAACAACCTTCTATTAATATACTTAGATGCCTCAGCTATAAGGGACGGCAAAGGAATTAGCGTAGGCGGTGCCTTCTACAAAGGAGCTACTCTTATTAAAGAACAACAAGCAAATATAAGAAATAACTAGCTAAATTACAACGGTGAACTAGAGGGTATTACTTTAGGTCTAGAGATAGCAGTTAGCCTATTAAACAACTGCTAAAACGTTAATATTTATATAGATAATTAGGCTGCTCTATTTTAATTAAAAAACACCTCAAACAACCCTAGCCAAGAGTGGCAAATTAGATGTATTAGGGCAGCAACTTAACTAGAAAGAAAAGGCATTACCCCTACGCTACATTAGGTCCCAGGACACTAAGAAATACTAAGTGTAAAGGGCTGAAGCCTTGATGTCCTCTAGTACTCGGCCTGTGGCCATCGTTGGCTTTTCTTACCTCAGCATTAGCACCTCAGCACTAGCTGCTGACTATCGGCCGCACTAGTTACGCTAACTGTCAGCTGACCTAGCGACCTCCGATAACCTTAGTTAGTCCTAACCTTAGTTAGTCCTAACTATCTAGATTGGATATAAAAACCTACGTAGTCTCTCTATAGTTCTGTATCTAATTTATTCACTGTTTACCTTGCATCTTTAGTCAACCCAACGCACCCTTACAATTAAATTAGATCCTTCTTTAGCTACTCGCGTAGCTACGTTGTACTTAGGAGCCCTCTAGAGCTATATCTAGACGAGAAGCTAGCTAGAGCTATATCTACGCGCGAGAATCTAATTAATTAGAGCGCTAGTTAATTAGTTAACTGTTTAAATCTACAAAAGGATTAACAGAAAAAGCACTAGATTAAAAGTGCTAAGGAATACTTAGTTGTATAAGTCCCTAAGGCGTTCAAATTCGTTAGATAAGCCTACTAAGCGTAGTAGCACCTATAACAATTCTTGTTAAACAATATAGAGTACTAGCGAGTACCTACAAATACAATAGCAGAACCTTTAACAGCTTTTCTAGTTGTAAGGATAGCAGAATTATACTAAGATAGTGTAAGTAAACTTAAAGTAGAGACTACTTTAGAGGGACTTTGTAGAGCAGGGGGCCTAGACGAGATAGCTACCTCTATAAAAGTACAGGAAGCTTTCTAAGCTTAGAAAGCTATAGGTACAACATTGCAACAACAAAGGGAGCCTAAAGTAGAATAATAACCTCTACCTTAGTTACCTACCCTATTAGCTGCCTTAGGAAATTAATAAGCCTAAACGCCTAGGCGTTTTAAATAACTAGATCTTAATATCTTTAATAGAAACAGAAAGATATACTAAATCTTTTAACAACAGCTTACTGCTAAGGTAGAAAATAATAAGGAAGATTTTAACATAGATAAAAGAACTTATAACTACGCCTTTAGTTAACTAAAAGGCTTAGCTGTAACTCTTACCCTGCCTTTCCTTAACTAAATAGGAATTTCTAATTTATAGAATTTTAATAAGCTATTAAACTTCTTTAATTAAATGTTTAGAAATCCCTATAGTGCAGAGAGAGCTGAGAATAAGCTCTAGTCTATAAGCTAAGGCAAGAAAAGCATACGCAAATACATTATAGAATTCTAGAAATGACTACTATTATTTAATAGTAGTTTAGACGAGGATATAAGGATAATGCTTTTCTAAAAAAGTTTTATTTAGAAACTTTAAGACAAACTTGTAGGTATTACTTATAAGGATTTGGATAGCCTGCAAAACAAAGCAATAGAGATTGCTAATTACCTTTATAGAATAGAGGAGTACTCTAAAGGCAGAGACAACAAGCCTAAGGAGTATAAATCTAGGAGAACTTCTCCTCCTTCTTCTCCTTTAAAAGAAGACTAGATAGAAGGGATAGAATACATAGGAAGAACTGCTAAACCTTAATAGTTTAGTAACTAGGAGTTAGAATAGTTGTATAGAGAAAGACGCTGTTTTAACTGCAAATAAAAAGGCTATCTGTCAGTATATTATATAGAGAATAAGAGATCTTCTAAAAAGAAGAAAAAGACTTTAGTTAAGTCCTCTAACTCTAAAAAAGATAATAAGCTTAGCAAGAGAAGCTTAAATAAAAACTTAGATTGAGAAAAAGAGTAGCTCCTGTTTAAAGTTACTAGCAGGAGCCACTAATAAGTTAAAATAACTTAGTTAAGGAGTAGGCTAAATTTAAAAAGAACATAAGTAGTAATAGAATTACTTTAAAGGCACTAGTAAATTGTTATACTTTTGCCTCTACTTTAATTAATACAGGAAACCTTGCATACTTACTTATTAGCTCTTAACTTATTAAGAACGCTAACTTATAGTGCATTTTTATTTCTCTTAGGAGATTAGAAGGAGTTATAAATAAACTTAGAACTATTAACAAAGTTACTAAGTTAGACATTAATATTAAAGGCTATAAAGATACTATTCAGGGTTATGTAGCCCCTACACACCCTAGTTATAATTTAATACTTAGACAGCCCTAGATAAATAAAAGAGAGGTTACTATTGCTCCTTCTAGAAAAACAATTTACATCTATTCTTCTAGCTAAAGGATTAAGTTACTTAGCATTAAGAATCGCCCTATTAAAGGAGACTAGAGATTAAAATAAATAAGCGTAACAGCTTATTACTCCTATATTAAGTAGGCAAAAAAGGATAAGTCTATTTAGACTTTTACTGCTTCTCTTAAGGATATTAAAAAAGCCCTAGCTCTTAAGAAGAAAGTAGAGGTCCTACCTTTACTCTCTAAGGCTTATTAACACCTAGCTTAGATTTTTAATCTAAAAACTACTTCTATACTACCTCTTTTACGCAGATCTAAAGTAGATCACTGCATTAAACTAGAGAAAGATAATAAAGGCAAAGAAAAAGAGGCTCCCTAGGGACCTCTATATAGTATAAGCCGCCTAGAACTCCTAGTATTACAAAAGGAGCTTATTTCTCTACTTAATAAAGGATGGATTAGAGCTAGTAGCTCTCCTGCCTCCTCCTGTCCTTTTGCTAAGAAACCTAGAGGAGGATTACGTTTCTGCATTAATTACCGAGCCCTAAACGCTATTACAAAGAAAGATCGTTATCCTTTACCTTTAATTGAGGAAACTCTTAATAATATTGCAAAAGCTAAATAGTTTACAAAAATTAACGTTTCTACAGCTTTCTACAAGATTAGGATTAATATAGGAGATAAGTAGAAAACAGCTTTTTATACTAGATTTAGGTTATAAAAGTAGCTAGTTACTCTATTTAGTATAGTAAACGCTCCTAGTACCTTTTAACGCTATATTAATTAGACCCTCCGCAAGTATATTGACAATTTTTGCTTAGCCTACCTAGACAACGTATTAATTTACACTAATAGCACGCGTAAAGAATACTAACATAATACAAATAAAGTTTTAGAAGCTATAAGCAAGGCTAGATTACCTTTAGATATCTAGAAATGCAAATTTAATGTATAAAGTATAAAATACCTTAAATTTATAATTAAGGCTAGAAAAGGACTTTAAATAGACCCTAAGAAAGTAAAAGCAATTAGAGATTAGCAGGCGCCTACAAATGTTAAAAGAGTATATAGTTTTCTTAGTTTTGTAAACTTCTATTAACAATTTATTTAGAACTACTTAGAGATAGTAGCTCCTCTTTTAAGGCTTACTAGTAACATCTCCTTTTAATAGGGAAAAACTAAGCAAAAAGCTTTTAATAAGCTTAAGAAGTTATTTATTACTAAGCTAGTACTAGCTTAATAGGATCCTAATAGAGAAACAATCCTAGAAATAGACTCTTCTAGATATGTAGTAGCAGGAGTCTTCTTACAATATAATAATAAAGGAAGCTTACGCCTAGTAGCTTATTATTTAAAAAAGATAACTAGCATGTAAAGCAATTACAAGATACATAATAAGGAATTACTAGTAGTTATCTCCTGCTTATCTAAGTAGGATGCTATGCTACAATCTTTAAAGAAGTTTATAGTTATTATAGATTATAAAAACCTTAAATATTTTAGCAGGCCTAGACAGCTTAGCAAGAGATAAATAAGATAGGCTTAATTTTTAGGAAAGTTTCCTAACATAGAAATATCTTACAAGCCTAGAGTTAATAACTCTAAGGCTAATACCTTATCTAGGAGACAACAAGATATGCTAGCAAATAACTAGGATACTAGGATTTCTAGGAGGTTTCTACAAGTATTTAAACCTACAACTACAGCTACTAACAAAGAACTAGAAGAAAAAGAGGTACTTAGAACCTTTAGCTGCAATAGCTATCTAGCAGCAGTACTAGAATTACCTTAAGAGTAATTAGATCTAGAAGATTTATAAGATAAAGCTAAAAAAGAGAACAAAACCTACTAAATAGCCTAGAAAGCTATAAGAGATAGTAAACAATAATTTCCTATAGCTTTAGATCTTAAACTTTCTATTTCTAAATGCTAACTAGACGATTCTGGAAACTACCTATACTAAGATCAAAAATAGGTACCTAATAATAGACTTCTAAGAACTAGAATTATCTACAAAATCTACAGTTCTAGAGCTTTAGGCTATCTAGAAAGGAATATTACCTATTAAGCTATTGCAAGAGAATACTTTTAGCTCTCTATTAGTAAAAGTATTAGAAAGTATATAAGGAACTACTTAGTGTATAAAAGAATAAAACTCTAAAAAGACAGCCTATAAGGCTTACTAAAACCCTTACCTATACCTAAGTAAATATAGAAAGAAACTTCTATAGATTTTATTATAGGGTTACTAAAAAGCAAAGGCTGTACAAACCTTATAGTAGTTATAGATAGGCTTAGCAAGGACGTTATCCTAATAAGCCTTAAGAACATTACTATAGAAAGTGTTACTAAAGCTTTTATTTACTCTATTATAGCTTACTATTAGTTACTAAACTATATTACTTTAGATAAAGGTATATAGTTTGTTAACTATTTTTAGATTAAGCTTTGTAAGATATTAGAAATTAAGTAACGCTTATCTTCTAGATACTATCCTAAAACTAATAGTTCTATAAAGAGAATAAACTCTACAGTACAGGCTTATTTATAAGCCTTCTATAATTAGGATTAAATAAATTAGAAAAGCAACCTAGAGATAGCTAAGATTGCAGTTATAGCAAGGTAAGCTTAGTCTACTAAAATATCTTCTTTCTTTTTATAATACGGCTATAAGGTAGATCCCCTACAAATTGCACCTAAGTATAGTCCTTAACAACAACTTCTAGAGAGAATATAGGAAGATTATTAAAAGGCAGAAAATATTGTTAATAAGCTAAAATAAAGTATTAAGCTTGTATAAGCTGTAATAAGAGAAAACTAATAAGAACAAGAAAGGCAGGCAAATAAAAGAAGGCACTAATGATCTTAGCTTAAAATAGGCGATAAGGTATAGTTAAAACTAAGCAACTACTACAAAACAAAAAGGCCTAGTAGAAAACTTAACTAGAAGAATCTTAAGTATATAGTACTTAAGGTTATTAGACTAAACGTAGTTAAATTAAATACTCCTAGCTAGATTTACTTAGTATTTAATGTTAATAACCTTAGACTAGCGTCCTTAGACCCTCTACTAAGCTAGCTAATAAACGATAATAAACCTCTACTAATTAAGACAGAGGATAGAGAAGAATACCTAGTAGAGACCCTATTAGAGGAAAAAGGAAGAGGAAGAAAAAAGCAGTACTTAGTTAGATAGTTAGGATATCTAGATTTAACCTAGGAACTAGCTGTTAATCTAAAAGATACAGAAGCCCTAGAAGAGTAGAACTCTAGGTAACAAGATTACTACCCCTACTATTTTCTTTTAGGAGAGAGGTATTATAAAGAGCTAAAGCTTTAATATTCTCTAGTACTTAGCCTGTAGCCTTCGTTGGCTTTTCTTACTTTAGCATTAGCACCTTAGCACTAGCTGCTAACTATTAGCCGCACTAGTTACGCTAACTGTTAGCTAACCCGGCGACCTCTAATAACCTTAGTTAGTCCTAACCTTGGTTAGTCCTAACTATCCGGATTAGATATAAAAACCCACGTAGTCTCTCTATAGTTCTGTATCTAATTCATTCACCGTTTACCTTGCATCTTTGGTCAACCCAACGCACCCTTACACTAAGAAATAATTAAGTAGACTCCCTAGCAAAAGAGGCTACAAAAATAAACCTCTTAACAAATAAGATAAGCCTAGCAGTTATTAGTTCTTGAATTAAACAACTAGCAAATGTTAATTAGCTAAGCCTCCTAGAGAATTACAGGAAAAAAGCTACTGCTAAGAACCTAAGCACCTACTTAGCAACCTTCAAATAGAAAATAAGAAAATAGATACCTATCCCCTCTACTAGGAGAGATATATCTAGCTCTTTCTTTTAATTAAAACTAGGTTATAGCTACCTAAAGAGCTATCTATTTAGGAGAGGAAAAGTAGAATCTAGAACTTGCCTATGCAATTTTAGAGCTACACAAAACACAGCTTATATAATCCTTAGGTGCTAACTATATAAGGATAGTAGAGCTATACTTTAGAACTCATGTACAGAGCTAATCTCTCTACAATATCGTTTTTAAACAGAAGCAGGCATTAAGGCTACTTTAGCCTTTATTTAAGAAACTAGGGTTGGTACACAGGCCTAGTACAAAGGAAATTCTGATAACTAGATACAATCGCCTAGCTAGGCGACCAAGCTCTAAGCACCCCTCCCCTCCTCCCCTCCTCCTCCTCCCCCCCTTCTCGACCTTGCACAATAAGCTCAGTGCCTCACCTTCATTCAGATAAACCACCCCTTGTAAATTACTCAGAAGATAGAAAAACCACATAAATACCTGCAGGCCTCGGCCTACACGTCTTTTTTTTTATTGTAGTTTAACGTCCTTTCTCAGCCTAAAAGGCTATATAAGACGTGTAGGTTTAGGACCTACAGGTATCTACGTGGTGTTTACTAATATATAATTTATTTACAAGGAGGGGTTCGTCTAAATGAAGGTAAGGCTCGTAGCCTAGAGTAGTTTTAACGAGTAGCTTTCTCAGTCCTTTGTTAGGCTCAAAGCCTAGGGTAGTTTTAACGAGTATCTCTCTCAGTCCTTTGTTTTGTAGGAAGTATATAGAGCTAGTATACTAGTCTAATTATCTCCTTTACTTCTTATTTGTTGTTGTTGTAGGCTATGCTAGCTGCCTTCTTGTATTGCTTATATAGGTACGCTAAGCAGTTCGGTATAGGGTCGATATATGAGGTCGGTATATCGAGTTGGTATAGGGATTTCGGTGTAGGTAGATAGCTAGTTGCTAGTCTAGCTATCAATTCTAATGTGTAGATCGGTATATTAGGTCGGTATATCAAGTTGATATAGAGGGATTCCAGTGTAGGTAGATAGCTAGAAGCAAGGTGCTATGTAGGAGCAAGGTGCTAGTCTAGCTATCAATTCTAATGTGTAGGTCGGTATGTTGGGTCGGTATATCAAGTTGGTATAGGGGTTTCGGTGTAGGTAGATAGCTAGGAGCACTAGCTATCTATTCTAATGTGTAGGTCAGTATAGGAGGTCGGTATATTAAGTCAGGATAGATTTCGGATGTGTAGGTTGATATAGGAGGTCAGTATATCGAGTCAGTATAGGGATTTCGAGTAATAGATAGTTAGGTAGATAAATCTATTAGTTTACTTCGCTAATAAATCTCTCTACCTAAGTAGAAAGCTGTTGCTTTGTTAAGTAGCAGTTAAATTGCCTTTAATTAAACTCTAAAATTAGCTTGCGCACAGACCACTTGCAGAGTTTTTAACAGTTAACTACTCTAATTCTTTACAACTAGCTAGCGCGCACGCTACAACACCTACACCTAGAAAACAAGTATTAGAAGCTAATTTTAGGAAGGCGTTTAAGATAGTTGAGGCGAGAAAAAGGCAAAGCCAGACCTTTTTCTCGCCTCAAAAAGTTGGTGTTCGATGGCCTACACGTCTTATATAGCCCTTCAGGCTGAGAAAGGACGTTAAACTACAATAAAAAAAAGAATTGCTTACATCGAACACTAACTTTTCAAGGCAAGAAAAAGGTCTAGCTTTGCCTTTTTCTTGTCTTAACTATCTTAAACGCCTTCCCAAAATCAGTTTTTAACACCTGTTTTCTAGGCGTAGGTGTTGTAGCGTGCGCGCTAGTGTAAGGGTGCGTTGGGTTGACCAAAGATGCAAGGTAAACGGTGAATGAATTAGATACAGAACTATAGAGAGACTACGTGGGTTTTTATATCTAATCCGGATAGTTAGGACTAACCAAGGTTAGGACTAACTAAGGTTATTAGAGGTCGCCGGGTTAGCTAACAGTTAGCGTAACTAGTGCGGCTAATAGTTAGCAGCTAGTGCTAAGGTGCTAATGCTAAAGTAAGAAAAGCCAACGAAGGCTACAGGCTAAGTACTAGAGAATATTAAAGCTTTAGCTCTTTATAATACCTCTCTCCTAAAAGAAAATAGTAGGGGTAGTAATCTTGTTACCTAGAGTTCTACTCTTCTAGGGCTTCTGTATCTTTTAGATTAACAGCTAGTTCCTAGGTTAAATCTAGATATCCTAACTATCTAACTAAGTACTGCTTTTTTCTTCCTCTTCCTTTTTCCTCTAATAGGGTCTCTACTAGGTATTCTTCTCTATCCTCTGTCTTAATTAGTAGAGGTTTATTATCGTTTATTAGCTAGCTTAGTAGAGGGTCTAAGGACGCTAGTCTAAGGTTATTAACATTAAATACTAAGTAAATCTAGCTAGGAGTATTTAATTTAACTACGTTTAGTCTAATAACCTTAAGTACTATATACTTAAGATTCTTCTAGTTAAGTTTTCTACTAGGCCTTTTGTTTTGTAGTAGTTGCTTAGTTTTAACTATACCTTATCGCCTATTTTAAGCTAAGATCATTAGTGCCTTCTTTTATTTGCCTGCCTTTCTTGTTCTTATTAGTTTTCTCTTATTACAGCTTATACAAGCTTAATACTTTATTTTAGCTTATTAACAATATTTTCTGCCTTTTAATAATCTTCCTATATTCTCTCTAGAAGTTGTTGTTAAGGACTATACTTAGGTGCAATTTGTAGGGGATCTACCTTATAGCCGTATTATAAAAAGAAAGAAGATATTTTAGTAGACTAAGCTTACCTTGCTATAACTGCAATCTTAGCTATCTCTAGGTTGCTTTTCTAATTTATTTAATCCTAATTATAGAAGGCTTATAAATAAGCCTGTACTGTAGAGTTTATTCTCTTTATAGAACTATTAGTTTTAGGATAGTATCTAGAAGATAAGCGTTACTTAATTTCTAATATCTTACAAAGCTTAATCTAAAAATAGTTAACAAACTATATACCTTTATCTAAAGTAATATAGTTTAGTAACTAATAGTAAGCTATAATAGAGTAAATAAAAGCTTTAGTAACACTTTCTATAGTAATGTTCTTAAGGCTTATTAGGATAACGTCCTTGCTAAGCCTATCTATAACTACTATAAGGTTTGTACAGCCTTTGCTTTTTAGTAACCCTATAATAAAATCTATAGAAGTTTCTTTCTATATTTACTTAGGTATAGGTAAGGGTTTTAGTAAGCCTTATAGGCTGTCTTTTTAGAGTTTTATTCTTTTATACACTAAGTAGTTCCTTATATACTTTCTAATACTTTTACTAATAGAGAGCTAAAAGTATTCTCTTGCAATAGCTTAATAGGTAATATTCCTTTCTAGATAGCCTAAAGCTCTAGAACTGTAGATTTTGTAGATAATTCTAGTTCTTAGAAGTCTATTATTAGGTACCTATTTTTGATCTTAGTATAGGTAGTTTCCAGAATCGTCTAGTTAGCATTTAGAAATAGAAAGTTTAAGATCTAAAGCTATAGGAAATTATTGTTTACTATCTCTTATAGCTTTCTAGGCTATTTAGTAGGTTTTGTTCTCTTTTTTAGCTTTATCTTATAAATCTTCTAGATCTAATTACTCTTAAGGTAATTCTAGTACTGCTGCTAGATAGCTATTGCAGCTAAAGGTTCTAAGTACCTCTTTTTCTTCTAGTTCTTTGTTAGTAGCTGTAGTTGTAGGTTTAAATACTTGTAGAAACCTCCTAGAAATCCTAGTATCCTAGTTATTTGCTAGCATATCTTGTTGTCTCCTAGATAAGGTATTAGCCTTAGAGTTATTAACTCTAGGCTTGTAAGATATTTCTATGTTAGGAAACTTTCCTAAAAATTAAGCCTATCTTATTTATCTCTTGCTAAGCTGTCTAGGCCTGCTAAAATATTTAAGGTTTTTATAATCTATAATAACTATAAACTTCTTTAAAGATTGTAGCATAGCATCCTACTTAGATAAGCAGGAGATAACTACTAGTAATTCCTTATTATGTATCTTGTAATTGCTTTACATGCTAGTTATCTTTTTAAATAATAAGCTACTAGGCGTAAGCTTCCTTTATTATTATATTGTAAGAAGACTCCTGCTACTACATATCTAGAAGAGTCTATTTCTAGGATTGTTTCTCTATTAGGATCCTATTAAGCTAGTACTAGCTTAGTAATAAATAACTTCTTAAGCTTATTAAAAGCTTTTGCTTAGTTTTTCCCTATTAAAAGGAGATGTTACTAGTAAGCCTTAAAAGAGGAGCTACTATCTCTAAGTAGTTCTAAATAAATTGTTAATAGAAGTTTACAAAACTAAGAAAACTATATACTCTTTTAACATTTGTAGGCGCCTGCTAATCTCTAATTGCTTTTACTTTCTTAGGGTCTATTTAAAGTCCTTTTCTAGCCTTAATTATAAATTTAAGGTATTTTATACTTTATACATTAAATTTGCATTTCTAGATATCTAAAGGTAATCTAGCCTTGCTTATAGCTTCTAAAACTTTATTTGTATTATGTTAGTATTCTTTACGCGTGCTATTAGTGTAAATTAATACGTTGTCTAGGTAGGCTAAGCAAAAATTGTCAATATACTTGCGGAGGGTCTAATTAATATAGCGTTAAAAGGTACTAGGAGCGTTTACTATACTAAATAGAGTAACTAGCTACTTTTATAACCTAAATCTAGTATAAAAAGCTGTTTTCTACTTATCTCCTATATTAATCCTAATCTTGTAGAAAGCTGTAGAAACGTTAATTTTTGTAAACTATTTAGCTTTTGCAATATTATTAAGAGTTTCCTCAATTAAAGGTAAAGGATAACGATCTTTCTTTGTAATAGCGTTTAGGGCTCGGTAATTAATGCAGAAACGTAATCCTCCTCTAGGTTTCTTAGCAAAAAGGACAGGGGAGGAGGCAGGAGAGCTACTAGCTCTAATCCATCCTTTATTAAGTAGAGAAATAAGCTCCTTTTGTAATACTAGGAGTTCTAGGCGGCTTATACTATATAGAGGTCCCTAGGGAGCCTCTTTTTCTTTGCCTTTATTATCTTTCTCTAGTTTAATGCAGTGATCTACTTTAGATCTGCGTAAAAGAGGTAGTATAGAAGTAGTTTTTAGATTAAAAATCTAAGCTAGGTGTTAATAAGCCTTAGAGAGTAAAGGTAGGACCTCTACTTTCTTCTTAAGAGCTAGGGCTTTTTTAATATCCTTAAGAGAAGCAGTAAAAGTCTAAATAGACTTATCCTTTTTTGCCTACTTAATATAGGAGTAATAAGCTGTTACGCTTATTTATTTTAATCTCTAGTCTCCTTTAATAGGGCGATTCTTAATGCTAAGTAACTTAATCCTTTAGCTAGAAGAATAGATGTAAATTGTTTTTCTAGAAGGAGCAATAGTAACCTCTCTTCTATTTATTTAGGGCCGTCTAAGTATTAAATTATAACTAGGGTGTGTAGGGGCTACATAACTCTAAATAGTATCCTTATAACCTTTAATATGTGAGCCATCGGTCTTCGTGTCAAACGGGGAGAAGAACAGTCCGAGTATTGTATCGTTCGTATACAGTACCGTGTGGTGTGGGAAATCCTGAAGGTGAGAAGCAGCAGGCAGGGAGCTTTTATGAAGTATTGCAGGCTCCCGCTGCGGTAACGTACGTGTCCTTACCCTCCTCCACCTCCACCTCCTCCACCTTCATCGCAATCTTGTTGCTAGCCATAGGCTGGCAATCGCCGTTAAACACGTTTTAATTAGTGTCGTTTTTTGGTACCTTTAGCAAATTTTTTAACCCTAATTTCGCTCAGTGGTCTAAGCTTTTCTGCTCCAAGCGCTTAGCGCGTGGACCTCATCCACTCACCGTTCAAATTTCGTCAACTACACACAATCTTTTTTTGACTTTTGCAACTAATTAGTAGAGGGCAGCTGCTTTTCACTTTTTTGGAAAACCCATTTTGACTACAACAACAACCACTACCTTTGATACCTTAAAAATAAATAACCTTTAATATTAATGTCTAACCTAGCAACTTTGTTAATAGTTCTAGGTTTATCTGTAACTCCTTTTAATTTCCTAGGAGAAATAGAAATGCACTGTAAGTTAGCGTTCTTAATAAGGTAAGGGCTAATAAGTAAGTATACAAGGTTTCCTGTATTAATTAAAGTAGAGGTAAAAGTGTAACAATTTACTAGCGCTTTTAAAGTAATTCTATTGTTACTTATATCCTTTTTAAAGTTTACCTACTCCTTAACTAAGTTATCTTAACTTATTAGAGGCTCCTGCTAGTAACTTTAAATAGGAGCTACTCTTTTTCTAAATCTAAGTTCTTATTTAAGCTTCTCTTGTTAAGCTTATTATCTTTATTAGAGTTAAAAGACTTAACTAAAGTCTTTTTCTCTTTTTTAGAAGATCTCTTATTCTCTGTATAATATATAGATAGATAGCCTTTTTATTTGCAGTTAAAATAGCGTCCTTCTCTGTACAACTATTCTAACTCCTAGTTACTAAACTATTAAGGTTTAGCAGTTCTTCCTGTGTATTCTATCTCTTCTATCTAGTCTCCTTTTAAAGGAGAAGGAAGAGGAGTAGTTCTCCTAGATTTATACTCCTTAGGCTTGTTGTCTCTGCCTTTAGAGTACTCCTCTATTCTATAGAGATAATTAGCAATCTCTATTGCTTTGTTTTATAGGCTATCTAAATCCTTATAAGTAATACCTATAAGTTTGTCTTAAAGTTTCTAAATAAAACTTTTTTAGAAAAGCATTATCCTTATATCCTCGTCTAAACTACTATTAGATAATAGTAGTTGTTCCTAGAATTCTATAATGTATTTGCGTATGCTTTTCTTGCCTTAGCTTATAGACTAGAGCTTGTTCTTAGCTCTCTCTACACTATAGGGATCTCTAAACATTTAATTAAAGAAGTTTAATAGCTTATTAAAGTTTTATAAATTAGAAATCCCTATTTAGTTAAAGAAAGGCAGGGTAAGGGTTGCAGCTAAGCCTTTTAATTAACTAAAGGCGTAGTTACAAGTCCTTTTATCTGTGTTAAAATCTTCCTTATTATTCTCTACCTTAGCGGTAATCTGTTGTTAAAACATTTAGTACATCTTTCTGTTTCTATTAAAGGTATTAGGATCTAGTTATTTAAAACGCCTAGGCGTTTGAGCTTGTTAATTTCCTAAGGCAGCTAATAGGGTAGGTAACTAAGGTAGAGGTTGTTGTTCTACTTTAGGCTCCCTTTGTTGTTGCAATGTTGTGCCTATAGCTTCCTAAGCTTAGAAAGCTTCCTATACTTTTGTAGAGGTAGCTATCTTGTCTAGGCCCTCTACTCTACAAAGTCCCTCTAAAGTAGTCTCTACTTTAGGTTTGCTTATACTATCTTAGTATAATTCTGCTATCCTTACAACTAAAAAAGCTGTTAAAGGTTCTGCTATTATATTTGTAGGTACTCGCTAGTACTCTATATTGTTTGACAGGAATTGTTATAGGTGCTACTACGCTTAGTAGGCTTATCCTTTCGTGTAGGGGCTACTACGCTTAGTAGGCTTATCCTTCGTCTATTTTCTAGGGCTACTACGCTTAGTAGGCTTATCCAACGAATTTAAACGCCTAAGGGACTTATACAACTAAGTATCCCTTAGCACTTTTAATCTAGTGCTTCTTCTGTTAATTCTTTAGTAGATTTAAACAGTCAACTAATTAACTAGCGCTCTGATTAATTAGATTCTCGCGCGTAGATATAGCTCTAGCAGGCTACTAAGTACGACGTAGCTACGCAAGTAGCTAAAGAAGGATCTAATTTAATTGTAAGGGTGCGTTGGTTTAACTAAAGATGCAAGGTAACAGTAGAAGGTGAATAAATTAGATACAGAACTATAGAGAGACTACGTAGGTTTTTATATCCAATCCAGATAGTTAGGACTAACCAAGGTTAGGACTAACTAAGGTTATTAGAGGTCGCCGGGTCAGCTGACAGTTAGCGTAACTAGTGCGGCCGATAGTTAGCAGCTAGTGCTAAGGTGCTAATGCTGAGGTAAGAAAAGCCAATGAAGGCCACAGGCCGAGTACTAGAGAACATTAAGGCTTCAGCCCTTTACAGCTAGCTAGTTGTTAAGAAATAGTGTAGTTAACTATTAAAAACTCTGCAAGTAGTCTGTGCGCAAGCTAATTTAAGAGTTTAATTAATAGTAATTTAACTCCTACTTAACAAAGCAACAGCTTTCTACTTAGGTAGAGAGATTTATTAGCGTAGTAAACTAATAGATTTATCTACCTAGCTATCTATTATTCAAAATTCCTATACTGACTTGATATACTGACCTCCTATTTATTTTTAAGGTATTAAAGGTGGTGGTTGTTGTTGTAGTCAAAATAGGTTTTCTAAAAAAGTGAAAAGCAGCTGCCCTCTACTAATTAGTCGCAAAAGTTAAAAAAAGATTGTGTGTAGTTAACAGAATTTGAACAGTAAGTAGATAAGTTCTAGGAGGAAAGCTTAGACCACTAAGCGATAATTAGGGTTAAAAAATTTGCTAAGGTACTAAAAAACGACACTAGTTAAAACGTGTCTAACAGCGATTGCCAGCCTATAGCTAACAACAGGATTACAGTAGGATTACAATAGGATTACAACATAATGTAATAGAAGAGAGAAAGGACACGTACATACTGTAGTAGGAGACTGTAATACTTTATAAAGCTGCTGCTTCTTACCTACTGCTTCTTACCTACTGCTTCTTACCTTTTAAATAGTACTGTATATAAATAATTTGTATACAATACGCTGTAATAGCGTGTAAACTCTGCAATAAGTATCTCCTTAACCTTAACTCTTATCTAAAAATAGGAAGCTTTCTTATTATACACCTAGCCCTTAAACTAGTCTAGCTTAAGCTGATTATGCGGACACCTAAGTTTATTAAGTATCTACAAACTTAGCCTCTTTAGGATTTTATAATTATATTTCTTATAAACAACTCTAGAATCTGTAATATCTCTATATACAAAAAGAATGTTAAGCCTTAACTTAGCTAGTTATAAAAGAAATACAAGATCTACAGGGTTTTTGCTAATACTAGCAAAGTACTTAAAATACTCTACTTTAGCATCCCTCTCTTCTTGTTAATTATGTATAGGCTAAGTAAAGAAACTATTAACTAGTTAGGCTAGCTGTTGTATAACGTTAAAATAGCGATAGAGAAGAAAGAGGCAAGAAAGGAGGAGTAGGCGTTCTATCGTCGTATGTATAGGTTAGAAAGCAAGGCAATAATAGTACTACTTCTTTAATTTGTCTAAGAGTACCTAGAAGTGAAGCCTTAATATAAGTAGGTAGCATAGGCAGGATAGGGCGCGTTAAGTTAGGAGGCAATTCGCGTCTTTGTCTTGCTTTTCTTCGTTTCTGTCTAAACATGCTGGAGCGACACACTAATTGCGTGCCGGCAATGCTAAACAAGGGGGCATGAGCCCTAATACTTGTTGTTAGCAATAAATCTTTTTTTTTTACTAAAAAGGTGTCTACAAAATGTGTGGTCACATCAAAAGGTTGTCTCAAAAGGCCGAAGCCATACTGACCTCCTATATCGACCTACACATCCGAAATCTATCCCGACTTAATATACCGACCTCCTATACCGACCTACACATTAGAATTAATAGCTAGTGCTCCTAGCTATCTACCTACACCGAAATCTCTCCATACCAACTCGATATACCGACCCAATATACCGACCTACACATTAGAATTGATAGCTAGTGCTCCTAGCTATCTACCTACACCGAAATCCCCCTATACTAACTCAATATACCGACCTAATATACCGACCTACACATTAGAATTGATAGCTAGACCCCTAGCTATCTACCTACACTGAAATCCCTCCATACTCACTTAATATACCGACCCAATATACCGACCTACACATTAGAATTGATAGCTAGTGCTCTTAGTAAGCTTTCTTCGTTATTTATTTAGAAACAAACCCTAAAAACAAGCTCTTGATTACTACTTAATGGTTTTTTTTACAATTACCTTTAAACTTACACACAGATAAGTTTAACTAGTATTATTTAATATATATACTTTATAGCGATTTTTACACCTTTAAAAAAAAGTTATTTTGTTATTCATTCTTGAATTTTTTTATCTTTATTTTCACTGCTGAAGTTAAGCGCAAAAGTGCTTACTAAGCAGCTTACTAAGTAGCCTAATTTAAAGAAGAAGATCTTGGCTTTCCAAATCACTAACCATTTTGGAAATAGCCCTTCTGGTTGTAGTAATATAAAGCTTTGAAAACTATAACCTTTTTAACATCTTTTTTTTTGTCACCCCTCTGTAGTTTGTATTATAAAACGATCTAGGTAGAGTCTTATATAGCTAAGTATCTTTTAGTACTTCTTGTACTTCTTCTACTATTAATCCTTAGTAGATTTAAAACAGCTTTAACTAAGATTAGTAATCTAATTAATTAGAGTCTTATCTAGATGTAGCTCTAAGGGGCTTCTATGCGTAGATATAGCTCTAGCTAGCTTCTTGTCTAGATATAGCTCTAGGATGCTTCTAATTTAACGTAGCAGCGTTAGCACTACAGAAAGATTTAATTTAAATATAAGAGTGCGTTAGATTAACTAAAGATAGAAGAAAAATAGTAGTAAATTAAATAAAGAACTATAAAGGCTATTTAGTGCGCTTATCTACTCCTCTGTAAAGTCTATGCTTAGTACTAAGAAAGAGGCAAAAGTAGCTACGTAGCAGCTGCTAACGTGGCTTAAGAAAATAGTGCAGAGCTAAGAGAAAAGTTTAGTAGACTAGAAAAGTAGAAGGGCTGATACGCCAGGCTTGCAGATGCCAGGTGCGCACGGACACCCGGGATCTGTAGGATAGCAAAACGAGGCTTTTTGTCGAGTACTAAAGACGTTAGGGCTTCAGCCCTTTACATTATATGCAAAAATAGAGTATACTTAACTTAACTTTTTTAACAAACAATACAGCTTCTAGTATTCCAGACTAGCAAGCTATCCTAGAAGTTAAATTAGATTACTACGCTATCTTGTTTAGTATTGTTAACTAACAGCAGCTTCCTAGCTAGCTAAAGAAATACAACACAAAAAAATTAAATTAGAATCCTTTTAAACACTACCATACAGAAGGGAATAATTTAAGCAAAGCTAAAGGATTAATTACTAGCTCTACTACGCGCCTTAAACTATCTTTTAAAACAACTTCTTCTGGGCCTTAAACCTTTAGAGAAGTGACTAGATAAGATAGCAGAAGACTTTACAATAGCAATTTAACAGGCACTTAAGAAATCTACCTCTCTTATAAACTAGAAACTAAAACTAAAGCCTAAGTAGACAAGTAATCTAGATCTCCTTAAGGCTATCCTGAATAGAGCCTTTTAAGAATACAAGCGAGTAGCAAGAAGAGGAGACAATACGCTATACTTATAGAAAAGAGATTATCTGCTTGCTAAGAACAAATACCTAAGAGCTATTAAGAAAGCTAAACTTAACTATTAGGAATAGTTTCTCTAAAACATGTTGCCTAAAGAGATATTTAAAGCAATACCCTTTACAAAAAACAACCTCTTAACCAGAATTTTTGCTATTAAAGGCAAATTTTTTTTTAAAAGAAGTGCTACACTTTTAAAGAGAATTTATTTCTACTACTTCCTTCTACACTAGCCTTATGACTTAGTAATTACTAAGAAAACTAAAAATAGAAGTAGCTAATTTGATTTAATTAAGAGCTCTATACTGCCTATTAGAAAATAAAAGCTACCTTACTAGGCCTAGATAGAATTAGCTAAGAAGTTATCTTAAAAGCATATAAATACTAGCTAGGCATTTTCTTTAAGGTCTACTTAACGCTGTTTAACCTAGAATACTAACTAAAGTGCTGGCGAAAAGTAAATGGTGTGATTTTAAGAAAGCTAAATAAACTAGACTACTTAATCCTAAAAGTATATAGAGTTATCCCCCTCTTATGCTGTCTAGGGAAGGCACTAGAAAGGCTCTACTCTAAAAGATTGGGTATCTTAGCTGAAATAACTAACCTGCTCTACCCTACGCAAATAGGAGGAAGACTAAAGAAATCAGCTATTAACGCCAAACTCATCTTTTACAACAATATTTAACAACAAAGAAAGAAGAACAGAGTTACTTTCACAGCTTTCTTAGACATTAAAGGCGCTTTTAACTATTTATCTAAGAACAAGTTTCTAGAGAATATACAGAGGGGCAACCAAAAAAAAGATGTCCAAAAAGTTGTTATTTTTAAGGCTTTATGTTTCTATAACTAGAAGGGCTAGACCAAAAAAGGTTAATGATAGGGAAAGCCAAGAGCTTCCTCTTTGAGATAGACTGCTTAGTAAGCAGCTTAGTAAGCACGATTGCGCCTGCAATTTTGCTTGAAATAAGATGAATTTTTTTTGAAATACCTTTTTTTTGAACGTGTAAAAATTGCTAAAAATACCATATATTAAAAAAACACTATTAACACTATTTTGAGGGAGAGTTTCAAAGTAATAACATTATAAATTGTTAGTTAATTGTAAAAAGCTTGTTTTTGAGTTTTTTTTAAAATAATCAATTGAAATCGCTTACTAATACTTAGTAGACTAGCCCTTAGCTTCTAGATCAGCTCAATAAATCTTTAACTACTAAAAGTATAACTATTAACTGCTTTTTGTAAAAACCAACCTTTTTGTAATACTATTATTTTAGTATGTTAAATAGTGTATTATTTTTATACTATAACACTACTTTATAGTCGACTAATTTTACTATAAAACTTAATTCAAGTTTAAATTATAAAGTTTCACAAGTTTTTGCTTCATATAAATATCATAATAATAAGCTTTTTTTAGAGTTTAAAGGCAACGTTTTCTTGAAAATTATTATAAAATAGATATCTTTTTTTAAGAAGTTTTGCAAGCTTTTAATAGAGAAATAAAAACCATTTTTTCTTACAAGTTAGAAATTTCAATTTTAAGTTTTTTTAGTGAGGTTTTTATTGAGTATTTTTGAAACTTTTAAAAAGATCTCAATTAGACGGCCTAGTTTAGGCTTGAAAGTAGTTAAAAACGCTATTTTTTGAACTCTGTATAATAAGGAGTATTAGTAATACTTTAAGGAAACTTTTTTAGTATATTACTATATAAGGAAAAAGGCTTATTTTATGAATAGAAAGAAATAATTTATGTCGCAGAGCACTGCCCCATATGCTACGCTACCACCAACGAATGGCTCAGCTGAGCTAAGCTGACATGAGAGCACGTGATCTGTGCTGACATGAGATAGTAAGCACTACTTATTGAGCAGTGTTTATATAGCGGCACTTTTGAAGTGCGTCTTAGAATCAATGATCATCTCCCATTCATTTCTATGCTCTTTCCTGCCACAATTTAGTATTTAGAATAACAAGAATCTCAAGCTATAAGAATAATACTATTAAAAGAGCAAGTTTGAAAAAATCAAAAGATTTAATATACTATGAGATGACTAGGTCATTACGTAATTAACGATTACGTAAGTAACCTCTATTTTTTTCACCCTTCAATTAAACTCTAAGTAAATAAGATATAGGCCTCTAAATCTTGCTCACATTAGGCTTACGTAAGCTAATTAAACTAGGATTTTTATTAGCATTTTTTACACGTTCAAAAAAAAGTTATACTAGAATCAAGCTTTTAAATTTTTTTCCTCTTATCTCAAGCAAGATTACAGGAGCAATCGTGCTGACTAAACAGCTTACTAAGCAGCTTTTCTCAAAGAGGAAGTTCTTGGCTTTTCAAATCACTAACCCCTTTTGGTCTAGCCCTTCTAGTTATAGAAACATAAAGCCTTAAAAATAACAACTTTTTCGACATCTTTTTTTTGTCACCCCTCTGTAAACAACTAACAATTACTAGTCTGCCCCTTATTATAGATAAAATTATTCTTTACAGAGAGGCTCTTAGAGTTATCTTTTAACAAGCAAATAAAGGAACTACAGAAGGTTAATACTAGTATATTTTAAGAGAGCCTAGTCTCTTCTATTTCATTTCTAATTTACACGAAACTGCTATTCTTATTAATCACAGCAAATAACAATTCATACTCCTTATTTTATATAAACAACATTTAAATCTTAGTATTAACAACATTTATCAAGAAGAATATTTAACTGCTTAAAAGAGAGTTAGCAAATCTCTTTAACTAAGCAAAGGAAATTAGTTATTAAGTTTAATAGCTTAAAAACAGGATTAGCAAATTAGATAAGATCTAGAAAGAATATAAACAGATTTCTTACGCTATCTACTTAAGAAACCTTCTAGCTAAAAGAACTAATTAGATAGCTAGGCATTTTTTCTAATAATACTCTTAAATTTAGAGACACCTGCTAAATATAGATACAACAAGCAAACTAAGCCTTCTTCTGCCTAAGTAGGCTAGCTAACCTTTATAAAGGCCTCTTACTAAAAGCAATAAGGCAATTATACCTAGCGTGCATTACTAGCGTAGCTAATTACAGATGTTAGCTATTTTAAAAAAGCTAACAACACGTTCTTAACAGTAGGCAAAAACTATAAAACTAGGCCTGTAGAAAGATCTTAAGAATTTTTAGATTTTCTTCTACAATGCCTAGTAAGGTAGAAGCTGCTCTATTTCTACCTAGAGTTAGGCTAGACAATACTATAAGAAGATACGCCTTTAGATTTACTTTACTAGATCTAAATTACCCTCTAAAAGCTGCTTTTAACAACAACAGAGGGGAGCAACTTAATTAAATTTAAAAATTTATTACCTTAGCCCTCTTAAACAATACAGAGAAGATACAACACTACGCCTTTACGCTATAGAATGCTAGAACGCTCTACAAGGTCTATATATTAAACAGGCTAAAAGACATTAAAGCTAAAAGCTACAAGAAACTATTAGTAAACAATAGCTTTCTATTAATATACTTAAATGCCTTAGCTATAAGGGACAGCAAGAGAATTAGTGTAGGCGTGGCCTTTTTCAAAGGAGCTACTCATATCAAAGAACTACAAGCAAATATAAAAAATAACTAGCTAGCTTACAACAGTAAACTAGAAGGTATTACTTTAAGGCTAAAAGAAAGCAGTTAGTCTGTTAGACAACTGCAAAACGCTAATATCTACGCAGATAATTAGGCTGCTTTATTTTAATTAAAGAATACCTTAAACAACTCTAGCTAAGAGTAGCAAATTAGGTGTATTAGGGCAGCAACTTAACTAGAAAAAAAGGGCATTACTCCTACGCTACAATAGGTCTTAGGACACTAAAATGTACTAAGAAACAATTAAGTAGACTTTCTAGCAAAAAAAGCTACAAAAACAAACTCTTTAATAAACAAAACAAGCCTAGCAGTTGTTAGTTCTTAAATTAAATAACTAGTAAATGTTAACTCGTTATGCCTTCTAAAGAAATCTAGGGAAAAAGCTACTAGTAAGAATTTAAGCACCTACTTAGTAACCTTTTAATAGAGAATAAGAAAACAGATACCTATTTCTTCTACTAGGCGAGATACATCTAGCTCTTTCTTCTAATTAAAACTAGGTTATAGCTACCTAAAGAGCTTTTTATTTAAGAGAGAAAAAGTAAAATTTAAAACTTGCTTATGCAATTTTAGAGCTACACAAGACACAGCTAATATAATATTCAAGTGCTAACTATACAAGGATAGTAGAGCTATACCTTAGAACTTTTGTGCAGAGCTAATCTCTCTACAGTATCTTTTTTAAATAGAAGCAGGCATTAAAGCTACTATAGCTTTTATTTAAGAAACTAGGGTTAGTACACAGACCTAGTACAAAGGAAACTCTAATAATTAGATGCAAACGTCTATTTAGGCGACTAAGCTCTACTTACCCTTCCCCCCTCCTCCTCCTCTTCCTGCTCCCCCCCTCTCTACCTCTACACAATAGGCTAAGAGCCTTACTTTTATTTAGATAAACCACTCTTTGTAAATAACTTAGAAGATAAAACTACATAGATACCTGCAGGCCTCGGCCTGCACGTCTTATATAGCCCTTTAGGCTAAGAAAGGACGTTAAACTACAATAAAAAAAAGCAATTACGACTTTACAAGCTTGATTAGGCTAAAGAAAGGCGTGTTAAGAGAGAGAGGCTTAAAGAGGCGACGGAGAAGGAGCGAGCTAAAAAGCTAGCTAAAAAGGAGCGCTAGAAAGCAGCTTGCAACGCTAAAAAAGCTATATAATTAGCCTAAAAAGGTAAGCGCAAGGCTTTAAAGACCTACAGACCACCTACAAAGCGTCAAAAGCGTGTTAGTGTTGTTTTATCTTATGTAGAAGCTGCAGGTGTTGCACCAGCTGCCCTAAAGCGTAGGAGCCGCACCTAGGTGATCTAGCCCTCTAAAAAATATTCTAAATAAGCTAAAACTTTTGCAAGGCTGTATATAGTAGAAATCTAGCTTTGCGCAATTTTATCACGATTTTTGGTGGCTCTACAACCTCATTTTATCGCGATATTTGGTGGTTGGGGTGCTCAACTGGCGAACATGATCATCTCGCGCACAGACACGGTAGTTTAGCCGAACAAAAAAGTCGGCCCCACCACATCATCCCGCCCGACCCCCGCGACGCGCTCACCCACGAAACACACGCAATGGAGTACGACAGAGGTGCGACCAATCTAGGTCCTGAAGCGGACCTAGGTATGCCAGAAGAGGCAGTATCTGTGCCGAAACAGCCGAAAAGACGCTTTGTAGGCAGAAAGACGGTGGAAAAGGTGGGCGAGCAGCATGCGGACCTCAATGCCAACATTGAGGATTCTAGCGCGATACAAGGTGTGAGGAACCCGTAGGTAAATCATTTGTTTCACAGAAGAACTGACATGTACTCCAGTTGCCCAGCCTCGACGTACAACTCGTGTCTTGAACGCGATACCGGACGATATCCTGCTCGACCAAGAAATCAACGACGCGATCGCCCTACTACCCCCGAACTACAACTTCGAGATACACAAATGTATACACCGGATACGAACATCAGGTGCCAAGTCGGTAGCCCTGCAGTTTCCTGAGGGTCTGCTGCTATTCGCGACCACTATATCCGATATTCTGACGCGATTCTGTCCTGGTACTTCGACGTTAATAATGGGCGATGTCACCTACGGCGCGTGCTGCATAGACGACTACACTGCACGAGCACTGGGATGTGACCTTTTGATACACTACGCGCACAGCTGTCTGATACCGGTAGCAGTGACGAAGATCGCGACGCTGTATATCTTCGTCTCTATCAGTATCGATACACAGCACTTGATCAACACCATCACCGAAAACTTCGCTGTGGGGAAGACTATCGCGCTAGTTGGCACCATTCAGTTCAACGCTACAATACATGGTATCGTGCCAATACTACGGAAAGAAGGCTACAACCCTTTCGTCCCGCAGATTGCACCTCTATCCAAAGGTGAGATTCTCGGCTGTACGTCGCCATCGATGGCGATCAAGCCGGGTCAGCTGAATGCGAGAGGAAAAGATGAAGAAGTGCCTGACATGATTATATATCTTGGCGACGGACGTTTCCATCTTGAAAGCGCTATGATCGCCAACCCTCAATTACCCGCATACCGCTACGACCCATACTCACGGCGGCTTACACACGAGACTTATGAACACGACTCACTTTATGACTTGAGACGAACTGCCATCCTCACAGCTCGAAAAGCCCGCACTTGGGGCGTGATCCTTGGCTCGCTAGGACGTCAAGGAAACCCACATACCCTCACGCTCATTGAGAATGAGCTGGCGCGACAAGGTATCAAATGTGTAAACCTGCTCATGTCGGAAATTTTCCCCGGAAAGTTGGCGATGATGTCTGATGTAGAGGCTTGGGTACAGATCGCATGTCCTAGATTGAGCATCGACTGGGGTTACGCGTTCCCGAGGCCGTTGCTGAGTCCTTATGAGGCACTTGTCACGCTTGGAGTTAGAGATGCGCCATGGCTAGAGGAAGACGATACAGTGAGGAGAGCTGAAACGAAGGAAAGAAGGAATCTCTATCCTATGGACTTCTACGCAAAAGAGGGGCTGGGACGGACGACTGTAGATCACGTGAGAGCTGCAGAAGTGGCTGTCCGAGCGTGAAGAGTCAAAAATTAAGCATGTGGATGGCGTGCATTCTGCCCATGTGGACTAAAACTGCGTTGGTTGGATGGCGCTGGTTCATCCTGCAAACCTTCAGGTCTTGTTGTGTCTTTCCCTTCACCCTTCCTCGCCGGATCGAGCGATACACTGGCGCAGGGAGACAATGACCTTAATCAAACATCTCTAGACCCTGAGCAATTGATTTGGAATAGACTACAATTGCTTGTCGCTTGCTCCAGTCTTTCATTACGACGTCATTAGAGAAGCACCTTTCGCTAGTGATAACAAGTTCGGACATTGAAGGAGTCACCGTCAGGCATCCACCTTGTTCGATAGCTCTCTGCAACACAGTAACGCTTGCTCTGATTTTTCTCGATACATCTCCCTCTATTGATCTAACTCTATCTACTTCAGAAGCGCAAGAATGTCGTCTACAACAGCTGCTTCTTCCATCCCCCCGACCCAAGCAACTCAACCTGATATGGATGTACCAACACCTGCCGCTACCCCTCAAAGCGGAAGCGATCAGTTACCTCGGACCTTGACCCTAAGAGCTCTTCAAGGATGGCGCCACTAGATGTCCAAGTACCTCCCGCCGACAAATCTCTAGGTTCCACTATACATTACGGCGTCTACATGCACGATCTTCTTAAAGAACCAAGCAACGCCAGCCCACAACTCGTTACTGTATCTACAGATTTCAACAGTGCATATGAAGCCATGCGCAAGCACGCTGCCGAACAGATCAACGCAAACGCATTTAGGGCGGCACACAAGAGCTAAACACCAACCACCTCTACGAGATCCTAGGCAGTAACAACCGGGTTCTCCTACGCTATGAGTTAGACGCAGTCTTCCCTGAAGGTGAAGATGTGAACGGTATCCAAATCTGGAACCGCGCTAGCACATCACCGGCTCCACCTGTTCATTACGGCATGTATATCGACGTGCACTCCGATGCCAAGGATAGGGCAGAGCAGTTCTTCATCGGTGGGTTCAAGAGCCTTGGTGAAGCAAATCACGCTATGAAGCGAACAGCGGCCATGTACCTCCACAGTCAGGGAGTAGCCACGTTGTACGAGAAGAGCATTGAGGTGATGAACGCAAAGGGACAACTTCGGCGGCGTTTCACGATCGAGAAAGGTAAGCGGAGTGAGAATAGCAGCTTCGTTAGGGAAGCGGATTGGCACTTGGAGCAGGGTAGGACTGGATTAAAGGTACCCGTCATCCCTCTGCCCACACCTGAGACAACAAAGTCGTCTGAACCGACAACCGCTCAGCCGATCATTCCGCAAGTCGCATCTGAAGTTACAAGGCAAGCTACACCACAGGCTGTACAGCAAGTTCCTGCTCCTGTCGTACCCGAACCACAAGATGCGAGAGGCACACGCAGTCAATCTCAGCGACTTGAACCCCCCCCATCGAACTTGCCAACGACAACGTGGGAGATGAGCAGCCCAAGATAACATCTCAGGCAAAGTCCAAGGCTTTGGCCAAGTCCAATACCCTGGCTAGACCAAAAAATTCCAGTTCAGGCTCCACGCGGCCTCACTCCTCATTGTACGTGTCGCCTCCCCAACGACGGCAGTTTCATGATTGGTTGCGACAACGAGAAAAGCCCAATCGGTTGGTACCATGGTCGGTGTATCAATCTCCACCATGCGATCCCAGAGAGCGAGGAGTGGTATTGCGACCTGTGTGCGCGGGAGTTTGAGAAGAAGAAAGCTGGGAATATCGAAGAGATGGGTGTGAAGACTCCTAGAAAGGCGCCTGCGAATAAGGGTGGACGTGGTGGTGCAAAGCCGAAGGGGAACTCGAATGCGAAGAAGAGGAAGTCGGGCTAAATCGAAAAAAAAATAGAGGACTGGGTCGTGCGCTGGTGGTCTTCATGGTTATTCTAGGTGAGCTGGGTGTATTGCTCGATAGTATTTTCTATCTTCAGCGCGTACCTTAGAATGGTCTTACTGTATAGACGTAAACTCCCCATGCCCCTTGTGCTTCACTAAATGGTTGCTACTTCTATCCATGTCGTTCCTTCTTCAGTACCGTGTCCCTTCGATACTACTTTCGGTCTTTCGTACTGCGCTGGTGTCTTGATAACGCGGTGAAGTAAAACATGACCAAAATATGAGCTTATGATGAAGAAAATGATGATGCCGATGGTAGCGTTGTCCATTTTCCGTCAGCGAATCGAGTAGATTTTCAACCCAAATGGTTGTAGGTAATAGAATACCACACTTCGTACTTTGGATGAATGGGTTGGTTAAGAGAGAGAGAATGTGTGTGGGTGGGTGTTATCGCAGTATTGGAAGGTTGGAGACGACAGGGAAGGAAGTCGGGTTCAAGGACAAGAGGTGGATGGGTGTCACAAGGCGGCAGTGAAGCATGTATGTTACTGTCAGCAAACGCCCTTCGCTTCGCAACTATACAGGTCGCGAATAGATTGAGCCAGGATTACCCGTGAGCATACTCACTGTTTGCGGGTGATCGGTACAGGATGAAGCGCGTAATGGGTATCGTATTCGCTATGCAAGACTCCAAAACAATGCTGAGTACATGTAACAAATTCCTCAATGCTATCCAAAAGTTGCGCTCAGTCAATCTCCGGCATCAACTCGTCGTCGTCGATAAGATCAGGATCGAGCTTGCTACCCAGATCGGTGTCTTCTAAGAACGAACGACCTCGCAGTGCCTCGGGCAGGTAGTCCTGCTTCACCTTGCCGTCTAGGTAGTGCGGATTGTATTTGTATCCTTCGCCGTAGCCCATGTCCTTCATCAACTTGGTTGGCGCGTTGCGTAGATGATGCGGTATGGGTAGTGCGGCGACTCCAGGCTCCTTCAACGCATCCATGGCATTGTGCAAGCCCCGATATACGCGCGTCGATTTTGGTGAGAGGGATAGGGCGGTGACGGTGTGGGCGAGGTTGATGCGACACTCGGGCATGCCAATTGTCTCACATGCGGAATATGTGGCTGTCGCGAGGGATAGCATTGTGTTGTCAGCTAGTCCAACGTCTTCGGACGCGACAACGATCAGGCGGCGGGCTATATATCGTGGGTCCTCGCCAGATTCCAGCATGCGTGCCAAGTAGTACAAGGCTGCGTCGGGGTCGGAGCCTCGTATTGACTTGTGCAGTGCGGATATGGTATCGTAGTGCTGATCGCCGGCGCGGTCGTATACGAGGGTTTTGGTGAGACTCTGTTGTATCTTTTCTTTGGTCATGTCAGGATGCTTTGCAAGGTTCATGGCGAGTTCGAGCAGATTGAGGGCTGTTCTGGCGTCACCGTCAGAGAAGCGAGCGAAGTATTCCAGCATCGACTTGTCGAGGATCGGAGACGTGCAGTGGTCTGAGGCCATTGCTCGTTCCAGTATTCGCACCAAGTGGCCTTCTTTGAGGTCGTCGAGCGTAAAGGTCCGACATCTTGACAGCAATGCTGAGATGACTTTGAAGGATGGGTTCTCGGTTGTTGCGGCTATGAGTGTTATTGTGCCTGACTCCACAGGCCCAAGGAAGGCATCCTGCTGAGTCTTTGAGAAGCGATGGAGTTCGTCGCAGAAGACGATGGTCCTCCGGCCTGTCAGCTGCAGCTCCCGGAAGGCCTCTGTGAATATCTTCCGCACTTCCTCCAACTTTGTGCTTGTGCTGTTGATCTCGACGAAGCGAGAGCCGGACGTGTTGGCGATTAGTCGTGCAATCGTGGTTTTGCCTTTGAAATAGTCAGTTCCGAAGTAGGGCGTGAAGGATCCAAAGAGAGCATTACCTGTTCCTGGCCGTCCCCAAAGCACCATTGATGGCAGTCTGCCCTCGTCGACCATGCCTCGTAGTACGCCACCGGGTCCTACTAGCTCTTGACCGTATACATGATCCAAGGACAAGGGCCTCATGCGTTCAGCCAGTGGCATGGCATCCTCGACTGCCTTGAGTTTCCGCGCCCGTTTTGGAGCCGATGGTGATTGCGGCTCGCCATTAGTCTGTGCATCCGCCGTGTGATCAAAGGATCGTTTCGTGGCCGGCGGCGGAGTCTTGGATCGCTCTGCAAGCTGCGTGGCCCGTGGTGCTGGCGGTGGTGACGAGGTTGCGTGTCCATTCTTGTCTTGTGTCGCGCCTGGAGGTTTGCGTACGCCTGGTGTAAAGAAGCTGTAGGCCTTTCCCAGATTCGGCGTGCCCTGTGGGTCTGTTGTCTCAAGGAGAAATTCCGTGCAGCCGCTGTCGATGTGCTCGTTGATGCGGGCGTCTTTGACAGCTTTGGCGCAGATGGGGCAATCAACCATTGTCTCGGCTGGGTGGCTCGACGCACGCGACGCGAATTATTCTGGGGTAACGCGATGAGCGAGGCCGGCGCTATCTCGGAGTTGTCCGCGCTTGATGACGGCAGACGACGGACTGGAGCACGCAATACATGGTACTTTGCCACCACACGCTGCAGTCCATGACTCTTCCGGGATCCCTCGTGTGTCCATGATGCTGCCATGCGAAGAATCGTGACTCCAGCCCTGACGCCTATCCGAACCTCGATAAAGAGACTGTCTGCAACCTCAAAGTGCCCCACCAGCTGCCCCCTCCTCCGAGCCATGTCAGCGACCACAAGAAGGGAAGACCCCTTCAAGCCTGCGAGGAGAGTTGCTGGCCAGAAGCAGGATGTCTGGTGTGTGTTTTTTTGTCCTAGCATGCGACAACAGCTAACAACGGCAGGTCCATCGTCAATGAAGCTGCGGCCGCCTCGCCTGTGCAGCCCATCGTCAACATGGGCCAGGGCTTCTTTGGCTACAACCCCCCGAAATTCGTCCTCGATGCCGCCAAGGCTGCTCTCGACCAAGTAGACTGCAACCAGTACTCGCCCACCAAAGGCCGCCCACGGTTAAAGAAGGCCATTGCCGACGCCTACTCTCCCTTCTTCGGTCGCACAATAGATGCCGACAAGGAAGTCACCATCACCACAGGCGCAAATGAAGGCATGCTGAGCGCCTTCATGGGCTTTCTGGAAGAAGGAGACGAGGTCATTGTCTTTGAACCCTTCTTCGACCAGTACATTAGCAACATTGAGATGCCAGGCGGGAAGGTTGTCTACGTGCCCCTGCACCCTCCCAAAGACGGCGCCACCAAGACCACATCCGCAGCCGAGTGGAGTCTGGACATGAAGGAGCTGGAAGCTGCAATTACACCCAAGACCCGCATCATCCTTCTCAACTCTCCCCACAACCCCATTGGCAAGGTCTTTTCCAAGGACGAGCTGCAAGCCACAGGCGACCTGTGCGTAAAACACAACATCATCATCCTCTCAGACGAGGTCTATGACCGCTTATACTACGTACCATTTACTCGCGTCGCTACCCTATCACCAGAAATCGCCAAACTCACATTAACAGTCGGTTCGGGAGGCAAGAACTTCTACGCTACCGGGTGGAGAGTGGGCTGGCTGATCGGGCCTGAGCATCTGATCAAGTACGTCAGCGCAGCACATACTCGAATCTGCTACAGCAGTGTCTCGCCGCTTCAAGAAGCAACGGCGATTGGATTCGAGCAAGCTGATGCCCACAATTTCTGGGAAGAGTCAAAGAAGGAGATGAAGGCCAAGATGGACAAGTTCACCGCTGTCTTCGATGAGCTCAATCTACCCTACTCGGAGCCAGAGGGCGGATACTTTGTTTTAGTGAACATGTCCAAGGTCAAACTACCAAGTGACTACGAGTTCCCCCCTCACGTGGCGGAGAGGCCAAGGGATTTCCAGCTCAGTTGGTTCCTGATCAAAGAAGTCGGAGTGGCAGCTATTCCCCCAACCGAATTCTTCACGCCAGGCAATGCGCACATTGTCCAAGACTGGCTACGCTTTGCCGTTTGCAAAAACGATGATGTACTGGAGAAGGCCATGGAAAGGCTCAGGAGTCTTAAGAAGTATATTCAGGAATGAACGCCAGATCACATGTCAAATACAACTGAATGAACCTGTCGAAATTCTAGCAAAATTTCACCCTTCGCCAGGGACGTTCCAACCTCGATCATCACAACCGCAATAGTGATACCCCTGCGAGTTACGTGGTGGCAGCAAACGCTCTATGCTTCCACCAAGGTGATGCAGCCCGTTTGAATCTTTCACCTTCTTCGCCGCCCGCATTGACCACCCAACGACTTCTTCGATGTGATTCCCAGTCACGCGCCACTTACTCGACGTGAATACAGTGAGTCCTGCCCGTTTCAAACTAGACTCATCGCTCACTCACCCAAATAAAGGAGTCACTCTTTGACCTCTCCACCTCCACCCAAGTCCAACAACACAACACCAATCACAATGCCCATCGTAAATTTTGCATTTATTCTTTGGCTCCCCATCCTCGCTTTCGCTCTGCCTCAAGCCGGAGGCAAGATGGCGACGCCCATCCACCCAACCCCGACCCCGACGCCATCGGACAAGATACGCCAGTCCCTTTGGCCCGCTTTTTCAATTCTCCCCAAGCCTAACCCTTAGCCTAATCCACCAGCTATACAAAGCATGCTCCCACTCCTGTCTTCCATCTTGATTCCTAACCTAACGCCCACGCCCACGCCCACGCCCACGCCCATGCCCATGCCGACACCTACAAACAGCGTACCTGGTAGACCGTCGGGGTCTACACTGATCATTACGGTAACGCCAGGCGGCGGGACGACAACTGTTACCTCAATCATCACGAGCGTTGTCATGGCTTCATTGCCGCCGCCGCCGCCCCCACCGATTACTGTTACCGTTCAACCGAGCAGCATCGTGAAGCGCCAGCAGGAGACAAGACGAGACTGGCGGAAATATGCCCGTTACTCCTACAATCACCGATTTACCCGAGGCAGCCTCAGAAGAAGACACGAACAACGACGACGCATACCCCTCCCCACCCAACATCAAACTCTGAGGGAGGTTAGCTGACCCGGGTGGATTGATCTCACAGGCTCGATTGTAAATGTAGATTATGGAATTCTCAGCCAGGAGTCTTGGAACTGTGTGAAGCCTTCACTTAAAGAGTCGTGGTGAACGGAAATGGCCCTCTCCAACAAGGGAGGGGTTGAGGATGGTTATTACGTCGTACACAGCTTCTCTTTCCATCCTTACTTTTTTCACTTAGCTTCTCGATGGGTGCATTTGCTTTCACGCCAAGTTCGTCACACAAGAGGGACTAAGGTATCATAAATTTATTACTTTAACCATCATTTCGTTATTCATCGTCGTCATATGCTTCTCGGTCTTGGAAGACCAGGAACTCGCCCGCATCGTCCCCCACAATCTTCTGCCACACCTCTTTAACGTTGTCAAGCACTGCGTCATCGAATGCGAGATCCATAGACGGAGGTGGGAAGCGAATGACATTGTCGGCATTAACTGGCAATGTCTCCGATCCAGAGGTAGCCTGCTGCTGGTACTCAACAGACCATAGTATCGTAGGCGATGGCGTGACATCGCGAGTAGAGAGCACCGACTCTACAGCTTTTCGTAGCAGGGCCAGCCCGTTCGGACCATCCAACGATGTGGAAGCGTACAGTACACCTGAGGAACAGTCAGCAACATGAAGCTAAAAATCCATACGTTGACAGTGTAGATGATGTGCCGTTGTATCAGGTTGTCAGAGTTATTGTCTTCAATGGTGTTCAGACAATGTAGATAAGTATTCGTAAGGTTTGTTCATCATAACAGCAGGAGTAAAAAGAGGAGTGAACTTACATTGACCAGAAGGACATTCGCCGGTGTCGCTCGAATGTACGAAGACGTGAACCGGCGGAAGCTCTTCAACTTGCGAGTTCAGCGTCAAGGACCCGGATGGGAAGACAACAACAGCAGCGGCAGGTGCTGGTGCTTCTTCAGCGATGAGCGGAAATAGATGCAACAAGGGGGACGACACTATGGTGATTGACCTGCAGTATGAATCTTCAGAAGCGCAGGACGAGTTTCCTCCTACAACCCACTTCGCGGTCACTACTTCGCCATCTTTCAGGCGAAACTTTGTGCCGTTTTCAGTTGTCTCTGCAGTGACCTCGGTGGGTGGAGCTATGCCTTTTCCAAGAACATAGACACCACCGCCTACAGCGCAAGCTCGGCACGACACCTGACTGATCTCAGACAAGCCACCCCACTTCGGAATGACGGCCCCAAAACCAGCACCGAAGACTCCGATCGAACGTAGATGCCTCGCAATTCTCGGTAGAGCATATTCGGTGGTCGTCCGATCTGATACGGTCGGCGATAGCGTCAGTGCCATCAATGGTCCTTGGAGACTTGCTGGAACCTTGAATTGCTCCGACAAAAAGCTCGAGAACGGCTGTTGACGATGCTCTTCCCACACCTCAGGCTGTTCTTCGTATTCGCTGATAAAGCGCAAGAACTTCATCAAAGCGCGTTTGGCCTTGAAGTCGAGGTCGTGATCCTGGAACACATCCTCGCGACCGTTCGGCACTTTCAGTAGTCTCCCATGCGATGACGAGCTTTCACTCTGTGCATCTGCAGAGTATACCCACCAGGTACCGACAGCAAGAAACTCCAGCTGACGATAGACCCGAGACGAGACGAGGTAGCCGAGAAGAGAGGAGCGCGCGTAGATGACTTGGGGGTTTAGGGACAGACTGTACGCCCTTGAGAACGACAATGCAGGAGCTGAGCCGGTAGCCTCGGGTTTGGTGATTGTAACGTCGGAGAAGGCAGCGTTCGCTGTTTCTTGGGTGTGTTAGCGACAGCTATCCTTCGAGATGATCATCCCTACTTACCATCGTTCATCCGCTGCGCCCACTCTTCAGCTTCTTGCAAGCTAAAGGCAGCCTCGGCGCCACCGTAGAAGTCATTCTCGTCGACATGGAGGATCGTCTTCTCCGAGCGCGACAAGGCTCTTCAAGCGCTGCGTCAGTCAGATCGCGTCCACTCTCGCCGACGAGCAAGGTACATACAGAGCGAGAAGAGACTGCTGCAGGCTGGTGCCTATGATGAGCACGTCCCACTCGGTGCTGTCCAGAGTTTCCATGTTGGAGCTGCAGGAAAAGATTCAAATGTCGGGAGAAGATGGAAGCGCCATTTTAGCGTGGATGACTAAGCGGGGCCTGGTAACAGAATCTTTCGACCGCTGCCGAGGAGCTTTCCTTCATCACCGCGCACGCTCAGGGCATCCCGGCATTATGTATGGCATGTCCGAAAGGCATCCCGATCTTCACTGATCAGGACTTGTGCGCGTGAGAAGAACATCTCGTCCGGTATCTACTGCTTTGGATTTCACCTGAATTAGCGGCTCGAATGTGGCGATACATTACTTTGAGACCAACTATAGCTTTTGCTTTGATTGCACGTAGCAATAGTGCACTTCCCTGAAGATTTTTGCGATTGATTGTCCTGTGCTGGAGGGAGTTGTCCATTCAGCAATATCGTGGACATTTCTGTCGCTTGATATCGATATCAAACACGCATTGCTCGTAGTACCTAGTCCGCCCGCGACACGCTCAAGCCGAAGTGGCATTGTAACGCGATGGAGACCTACTCATGCAAAACCTCGTCAAACCCAGAAATACAGCGAACAAACTCGAGCATGTCCTTCCAGTTGTGGACCAGCTCTGGGTGAACCTCGATTCTTTTTACCTCATCCTGCTCCATCGCAGCCACAATATTGCCAATAGAATCCACATGATCATCATATCTTTGCTCAAAGACATCTCCCGCCCTGCCACGACTCAAAAACCTCTCTCGAGCCACCGCCCGATCAACAAGTAGTAGCAGCACCCAGGTACTATTACCAGGCCGCCATATATCCTTCGCGCTGTCCTTGAACGTCTCCCACCGATCAACTCCCCTAGGAAACCCGTCGATCAGGATTCGTAAGTTTGGTGGTACCACACTATCAGGAAAAATTCGCTCCTTTACGTACTTGGGCGTCGTAGTGGAAGGCGCTAATGTCCCTGCTTTGACGTTCGTGGCGAAATCCTCCAGCTCAGCAACGGATAGCTTGCTTTTGATACGCGCTGCATGGCCGGTTGGGTTTAAGGAGACTAGATTGCGGAGTTCATCGCCGATGGAGAAGTGGTCCAGGTTGAAGTGCTTGGCGAGAAGGGTGCATACTGTCGACTTACCAGCGCAGGGAGGACCGAGGACGAAGATGACTAGGGGTGGGGATGTCTTGCTGGGGTCAGGTGCTGTAGTGTGCACTGAAAGACCGGTGGTGTGGTTGATGTTCATTGTTGGAGTGTGAGTATACGGAAATTAGACATGCACTTTTGCTTGCCTAGAGGGTTTAAGTATTTAGTTAAGATGTTCCACATATCCTTTGACTTCACGCCGATGTTCTTTGACAGTAAGATCACTTGATTCACACGGCATTCAATCTCTCCACAACATCAACACCTATTACGTTCCTCAGCACCACACCCAGAAAAAACTTGGTATGAACGCCGTGATTGAAAGTCAGCTTCAACCTCTTGCTTCACCGTCATCCTCATGCGCTCGAGTGTCTTCTTCCTTGTCCCATACCTTATGCCCGGCGATCCATGTTTGAAGTACCTCACCTTGCTCATTTAATACAGTCAAGTCTGCTCGCCTGCCCTCCTTCAGCACACCCCTTCCGCCTTCACCATCAACATCCATGAAAGCCGCCACATTCTCCGTGACTGTACCTACAGCCTCTGCGATTCCACAACCAGACCAGTCCATCAAGTTTCTCACACTCTGCTGGAGTGGAATGCATCCACCGATTAACGTATCGGTACCAGCGATCGTCGCTCGTGTACCATTTTTGGTCTGTTCAAAAGGGATCTGCGAGTGACCGGGGTATGTACCATCCTTGAGAGATGCAAGCTCAATACTGTCCGTGATTAGAATCGACCGTTTTTGGTTTGAGCGATGGAGCAAAGACACTGTATTTGGATGCAGATGCTCACCGTCTGCGATGATGGTATACCACGGCGGTGCGACTTTTCCTATTTCTGGTAGCGATACTAGTCCAGCTAGCCCAGGCGCTCTAGATGCCCAAGCTGGCATCGCATTCAAAGTGTGCGTCAGCCCACTTGCGCCAGCCTTCAGCCCATTCAATCCTTCCTCATACGTTGCCGTCGAATGGCCCATTGCTACCTTGATACCCTGCGACGTCAGTGTCTTGACAAGTCCCGCTGAGCCAGAGAGCTCGGGTGCCACGGTCACAAGTTTGACAGTGGATTGCAAATTGGAAGATCCGTAGACGGTCGAGGGAGAGGTTGAGCAGGAGTTGAAGAGGGAGCTGTTATGCGCGCCCTTTTTGGAAGGGTGTAGGTATGGGCCTTCGGTATGAGCTCCAAGTAGAGATGCTGAAGAGGGAATCTGGCGAGGCTTCAAGGAGGGAAGGATCTGGAGGGCTGTCAGTAAGCTGCACAATGTGTATACTTGGTGGTGTTTGAGGTGCACGGTGAAGACGTCTTGGCGCGTTACATCTGTCTTACCTTGTGGAATTCATCACTCTTTACGGTAGGTATAGTTGCCCAGAATCCCGTGACACCCTGAGTCGCGTAATACCTCGCAATGCTGTCTATCTTGGTCGCATACGTTTTCTCGTCCTCATAATGCGTAAAATGGAAACCATTTGCCCCGTTAGTATGCAGTTCCAGAAAGCCTGGAGCTATGATACTGTCTTCCAAATCGATCGCCTCGCCCCCAATGTAGCCCTCTCTTTTCAAGATGAGCCCGGTCTCATCGGAGATGACGAGATGGTCTTCGACAAGCTCGCCATGGAGGATGTAGCGACAATTGGTGAACAAGGTGAACCAGCCCGACATGTTGCAGACGGGGCCAAGAGTGTGCTGGGAACTGGTAGCGGGTAACTCCCGTTACCAAGGCGTGAGTAGGGAGATGATGAGTCGTCCCTGGTCCCGAGGCGGAGGGGATGATCGGCCCCGCCAAGCGCTGATTGGCCAATGATGCAATGCCATGCACATGTACGTCATCAGCCGATCATAGCGGGAAGTCACGATGCGATGGCCAGGATGTTTATCGCAACTTCAGCCGCAGTGGAGATTTTGACAGCTTTCTTGTCGGGACCCAGGCAGAGGCGGAGGACGTGTCGTGCGCAAGAGGTAACGCGGCTGCTCCTGTTTTAGCATCGGTCCTACTTGCCCTACGTCATTGACCGCGCGCGGCATCTCTTTCATGGTCTTGCTTTCACTTTGCTTGTTCCTTGCTTTCGCTTCTCCTACCGGTACCTAAGCGGGGGACATCTTCACTAGGCTCACCCTCGCTCAACTGATCCCACCGGCCCACACGCTCCTCCAGCTACAGCCGCAACTGCTGGGTGAGTTTCGTCGCACGTCCACATCCTCGACCTGGGCGGTCATACAGAAGGAGGCATTCACAGAATGGAGCAGCAACAGCAGCAACATGCTCCGGGAGGGCATTACTCCGGGCACAACCCGATTCCGACTGTTAGGCAGTTCGTGGAGAACTTGGACAAGGACAAGGCGGCTCGGGACAAGAAGTTGGACGAACAAGCCAAACAGCAAAATCAGCAGCAGTCGCAACCACGCAAACAGCAGGAAAGACAGGTAAAGGGCACAGAGAAGACAGTCACAGACCCTACGACTGGTAGAGAGGTCGTCATTGCCGATGTCAACAAGGACATGATAGACGAGGTCGAGAACCCGCATTTGGTTGTGCCCAATGCGAACCTGGACAAGCAAACAGTTTGTTGCCTTTTTCCGTCTGTGTACCTCTCCATTAACATCTTCTAGCCCATCAAAACCGATCCATCCCAGTCGCTCCAAGACTACAAGCGCAACCAAGATGTCACAGCACCGCCAGATCCAGTTGCCGAAGGCACAACCACCGACGTACCTATCCACGGCGACAAGACGAACGTCCTCTTCCATCCCACACCCTCAGTCAGCTATGAGCCCATGTTTGCCGCCCTCGAGACACGCGCCAACTACCTATGCGCAGGAATATTGATCGCGACGGTCGTCGTTGGCAAACTGTTTGGTGGCGCGCTCAAGGGCCTTATTCCCCTTGGCATGTGCCTGGCTTCTGGCGTCTATCTCTGGATGAAGGAAGTCGTACGCAGCGGAAGGGAAGTTGAATGGGACAGCGAACAAGTCCGCGGCCAGATGGCCTCTCTCAACTTGCTGCCCGAGTCCGTCGAGTGGATGAATACGCTGCTTGCCATTGTCTGGGGCCTTATCAACCCCGACATGTTCTCGGGCGTCGCCGACACGCTGGAGGATGTTATGCAGGCCTCGGTACCTGGTGTCATTGAAAACGTTCGTGTGGCCGAAATCAACCAGGGAAGCAACCCGCTGCGCATCCTTAGCTTGCGCGCACTTCCGGATTCACACATGGGCGACATGAAGAAATCCATCCACGATGAAAACAAAAAGACAAAGGATCCTCAAGAAGCAGCAGCAGACGAGGAAGGTGGCGACTACTACAACTTGGAAGTCTCCGTCTGCGTCTGAACATGACTCCTGAACCCCCCTTCCTCAAAACCTTGACCTTCACCCTGATGGGCGCGCCGCAGGTGACTGCTGGGTGCACGCCTATGTTGGAAAAGGGTGTAAACATCCTGAACCTCCCTTTGATTAGCAATTTCGTCAACTACGCTATTAAGGCAGCGGCAAGCAGTACGTCAACCACTGTATTGTTCTAAAGAAAGCACGCTAATTGATCTAGTGTATGTCGCGCCAAAGTCAATGTCTATTGATATGCGAGCCATTCTCCAAGGCGACTCTGTACAGAAAGATACCGAAGCCCTTGGCGTGCTCTGGATTCGAATTCACCGTGCTGTCGGCCTGAGCAAGCAAGATCGACGCGGATCAAAGCATGGTGGCAGCGATCCTTACATTACCATCGCTTTCTCGAAATACGGCAAACCCATGTACTGCACTCGAGTCATTACCGACGATCTGAACCCTATCTGGGAAGAGACGGCAGCTGTTCTCGTTGGTCCAGAATTGATCAAGGCCAACGAAAATCTAAGTGTAGAACTCTGGGACTCTGACCGACACACCGCCGATGATATTGTCGGAAAGGTCGAGCTATCCATGCAGAAAATGATTCAGCACCCAGGCAAGATGTACCCACAGAGTTCGAAGCTGGCCGGGATCGAGGCTGAAAGTGAAATGCCTGGAGAGCTTCACTGGGAAGTTGGTTATTTTACCAAGCCTAAGTTCAGGAAAGAGATGCGAACAGACGGAAAGAACAAGTCTCTTCCAGACGAGTTGAAGGATAAGCCCGAACTACAAGATGAGAAGGGTGTCATCAACTCTGAAGAAGATGACGCCGTCATGCACACTCCACCGGATCCTCTCTGGCCTAGCGGTATCTGCAGTGTGGTTTGCCACCAGATTGTGAATCTAGAGCTCGAAAATGTAAAGGGCAGTGCTAATCCTAAAGGACGCGAATACGAGCCTGCTAAGCCTTATGGCGAGGGCAAAGAAGAGACGGGTGGAGATCTTCCAAACAGCTACTGCACGATTTTGTTCAACGACGAGCTAGTCTACCGGACCCGTGCAAAGGCTGTCTCGTCCCAGCCAATCTTCAACGCGGGTACTGAACGTTTTGTACGTGATTGGCGATCGGCTATCATCACGGTCACAGTGCGCGATCAAAGGCACAGGGAGCATGATCCTATTCTGGGTGTGGTCCCACTGAAGCTGTCTGACATCCTCGAGACATCCTCTCAAGTCACACGCTGGTATCCGCTCGATGGCGGTATCGGTTTTGGTCGCATACGCATTTCTCTCTTGTTCCGCAGCATCGAGACTCGCCTACCCCCTCAAATGCTTGGCTGGGACGTTGGTACCTTTGAATTCCGGTCTCAGCGTATCCTGGCTTTGGGTTACAACCATCATCCCAAGATCAAATTGCGAACTGGTGGCAGTACGGGAAAGCTGAGTCGTACCGCTGCTCACAAACTTCAAGAAGGCGATGGCTATTACTGGGATTTAGAGGAAGGCAATGGAAAGCACAATGTCCGGCTGCCAGTAAAGCACCGCTACAGGTCACCAATTGTCTTCGAGTTTCACATCAGCAACCATCGCAAGGCGGACGCTTACGCAGTTATATGGCTCCAGCACTTCATCGATAACGAAGATGCTGACATCAATATACCAATCTGGAAAACTGCTGCTCCTGCCCGACTTACGCAGAATTACATCACCGAAGAAAACTGCCACAAGGAACCAGGTCTCGACGATCTTCAGGAAGTTGGTCGTCTACAGTTCCGCGCGCGCTTCAAGGCTGGAACTGACGAGTCGCACGCCGCTTTCATCACCGATAACGATACGCGCGAGACTTTCGAGACATGGGAATCTTGTGTTACGGAGGGTGTGCGAAATCACAAGGTAGAAAAGGAGATACCGGATCGTGTGCAAGAGTTACATGAGCAGTCTTTGACTACAGGTCGTGACATCCTGAAGAATGCGAGTGAGGAGGAGAAGCGTAAGTGGCTCGCAAAGGACGGACAGGACTGGTCCGGCGCTTTCGGAGATAACCCCAAAGCCTACATGAACACGAAACGTCAGAAGAGACGTGAGCCGGGCGTCGAAGAACCCTTACACGACCGTCATCATCCGTCCGACAACGAGGATAATGATGACTCTGATGATGACTATGGCGAAGACTCCTCATCATCCGATCTTGGTGTCGAAGATGCCGATACAGTTGGCAGTGCAAAACAGATGAGTGGTGGGCCTGGCGGAGGTAACCAGAGCAAAACCAATGGCCAGTTGAAGTCACAGAAGACCGATCTATCGCCCACTGAGGACCATCAACCTCGCCAGTCAATGTCTACTGTCCGCACAAGCACCACAGCTGAGACAGATGATACTTCATCGATCAAGGATGTCAACAAGCAGAACAAGAGGGCCGAAGAGAGAAAACATCGTGGACTGATGCAGTGGAAGCCCGCACGGAACGCAAAGTTTGCAAAGGACGAGGCTAAGATTGGGCTGGCTAAGCTGAAGAAGAAGGTCACTGGAGGTTTGGATGGAAGGCAACCCGGTGTTGAGACTGGTGAGTTATACATAACAGTGTTGAGTAAGAGACACATACTAATTCGTCGACAGAAACCGGATAAGCACGTGCGCGAGCATGATACCAATTGAACGAATTTTGCGGAAGACTCCTATGATGTGTCGGCTTTGTAGAATTGGCCATTACGGTATAACGAAAGGACAAGGCGTAACCCTGGGGGGGGGGGAGTACTGTGGTGTTGCAGTACTGATTGAGAGCTCAAAATGTCACGAAGTGGCTGAAACAACACTAGCAACCATAATAACTAATCAGATTGTGGTCCTAGGATTGCTCATCGGTAATGCCTATCAAATCAAGATTCGAAGTTCTGCGAGAATACGAACGGCGATGTTAGTCGCCATGCAATGAGCTCGGCTGGAGCACACGTCAAGGCTGTCGTCACGGCTAGCGCACCAACATCTGAAGATCATATCAGCAAAGTGAGCATGACCCCAACATAAGCGGGTAGGAGTCCAAAAAGCACAGATACTGTGGTCATGAAACAGTGATGAGGTGTGTCCGAAGTACCTGCGCGCATTACAAAGGTTGCCGAACAAACACGTCTGCCTTGCCCAGCATCATTGTTAGCCTGAAAAAGAACTACAGCACTATGCCATTCTAGTATATCAGCTCGTTGGTCAACAATCGACCCGTTGGTTTTGGCCCTCATTCCAGGAGATCAGTCGGTCGTGTCGTTGTTCAAGGCAGGATCGGCCCATTTCGCTTCAACCCCATTTACGCGCCGACGCCTGCTGCGGCGCGGTTAAGTTTTCAGGGCAGGCTCGTAAGCCACATCATTTCCTGACGATTGCTTACAGGACTAGCTGTGGTTTGGGGATGTCTAGCGTTGATCAGACTGGGTCCAGGACCAGTTTGTCGGCTGTGCCGCATGGCGGGCGCTTAGAGGAAGCATCACGGACGGGACGTTTTTGCTTCTTTTTTACGCCTTGCTCACCTGCCCGATTTGCGTGCCTTGGGGTTGTTTGCAGGTGAGACATACGAGCAGACTTCATATCGTGATCTGACTAGATTCTTGTGAGTTGTGGGTAGTGCCGGTCGTTTTGCGGCTTCCTTCAGTGGGACGGCCTACGCACATGGCTGTCTTGGAGACTGCAAGTCATAGCAAGGCTGCTGGAAAAAGGACCGATGATTGAATGCCTGGAGCTTTTGGATCATTGCGCCTGTGCGGTCCATGACATGTCTAAGTCCTTCAGGCTCAACCTCACTAGGTCGCTGAGTGGGTCACCGCAGGCTGCAGTCACCAAAAGTCCTTGTGGAAGTCATGTTGTGATTTTGCTGTTGAGTATCATGGAACAACGCGGATCAACGAGACGAGGTTGAACATCGTTTTGGCCGCGTTAAACATGCGTTTATTCGGTTAACCTGCATATGCATGACCAGTTATTAGGAAGGACGTGACCGTTTTTCTTGCATCTGCATGCATAGACCTGCGGTCACATGTTTTAAGCACATACATCATACTTCGGGAGAAATCGCCTCGTCAGCTAATACCCCAGAGCTACCGATGTTGGAATATTCAAAGGTTGCACACCCAGTGACTCTTTGGCCTGTAGCGCCGGCCGTAGTATACACCATATCCGTGACACCGTTCAAGACAACCTATTTGGCTTCACATGTTGGCCTCGACAATTACCTCAGATACGTCCACGCAAATGCTATAGTTCTGGGCTCGAATTGCCGACGGCACGGTCGCATGACAAGTTGAGCCGTGTGTGACGTGGGAGTATTTTCCCATTCGCCGCCTTCCGATGAGGTGGCTCGAAAGATGATCAGGGTTGCTCCTGGTGTGTGCGTAAGGCTCAGTGTGGTCGCAGAAGAGGTCGACGCGGTAGAACAACGTGCATGGACGCTGCCAAAGTCCGGACATTCAACAAACATCAGGTCCGGTTTACGTGTTGCTTTTCTATGTGCAAATCCCCGCATCTGCGACAGTGGAACTGTCGCTTCAAACAAACCAACTTTTGTACAAAAGCTTGGGATGTGATGACCGAACCATTCTGTCTGTCGACAGGCGCAGTGTCTTAAGCCTCTGCTTTGATTGCCCTCTTTAAAATGCTGGATTGTGATGTCAGCACCAAACTCTGGTCACCTTAATGGTGTGAGACTTAGTACTGTAGATCTTATCAGTACGACGTCATTGCCCGGACACTTGGGCAGTGATCACACTACACTTCATAGGTTCTGAGTACTGGGTAGACCTGGTAGCCGTTGAGCAATCTGGTGCGCTAATGAATCGACGAGAGTGGCATTTCGGGATGCGGGGACATGGGATGCATGGGGTCGTTTGTGAGCTAGAAGACCCACTGTGCGTTACCAATGATTCGGCATGCCACGTTTCTGCGCGCTTAATGTCGTCTGCTTGAGATTGGCGTCGATCTTGAGTTTTCCTTTTGCCGTCTCCCTAGCTACCGTTCCCCGGTCCAGTTCTCCGGTCCAGTTCTCCGGTCCAGTTCTCGATGAAAGGCTTCCTAACGATACCCAACCAGAGCAAATGAGGGATCATTTGCCTAAAGTGAGCTAGAATCTGCGCGTGAAACAAGGCTAGCTCACACTTTTGGCGTTTTTGTCATGGTCTTGCGCTACGGAATATGGCAAGCCCTTCCGGATTCTTCTGAATCTGCCCATGATTCGTTGAAGCATTAGCTATCCAACATGAAGACGACAAATCATGCGCCGGTCTCTCACAGAGACCCACTTTCCCTGCAGCAACGTGAACGTGCTGGCATGGAATTGGTACATTCCATCATGAGCAGTTGTTGGCAATCGACCAAGAAGTTGGCTGCTTCTTGGATGTCACTTCTATACGTTGGTAGCATATTGAACAGATCATTCCGAGCCTGGAGACGAATCTAAAGAGCGCTGGAGGTAGAGACCCGGGTCTCACCACGGTGTATGCGCAGAGCTGAGACATTTCCTTATGCCTATTACATGGCCTGGCAACAAGAAGTGTTTTTACAAGCATGGCCAGCCCTAGAGGGCGTGATCATGATCCGGCTTCTTCGGCTCCTCAGCTTACTCGTTTCAAGCTTTCAGCTAGAGTGATTGGACGCCCCTTCCGTCGCAGTGGTGTATTCCAAACAATGGAAGCGGATTTTCTTCGGCTGCTGCCCCACCTAGTCATGCATCGATTATCATCGATCAATTACGGTGGATGAGGGACCGGCTAAGGCGCTGATTAACGTGGATGTTGGTGTTGGGGGTCCACCTCTCGCCGCTGCTGAGAATTCTCGCGCCATCTGCCGTGTTCAGTAGTGGGCACCTGCATAGATTTTCAGCCATATGAGCTTGGGCTCAGTCCATTGTATTACGAGGCGTGGGCCACTGAAGCGGGAGACGAAGGCAGTCGCAATTCCCTAAGTAGGGTACGGCTGCCGCTTTCACGTCAGATCCTTCCATCACAAGCGAATTCTTCCTGGTGTGGAAGGAAGACGTGGACATACCACGCTACGCCAGCTCATGATGGCTTGAAGCAGGTCTCCTGCATCATGGTTAGTCCATCAAATAGCGAATTGCGTGGGCACTGTCACCGGCCTGCAAAGTGGGGAAGAGGAACATGCAAAATCAACTTCTATTCCAACCAATTTGCCCCAACTCGACTGTTGCAGTATAGAATAAACATTGCTGCTTCAACCAAGGGATACCGAACCAAATTCCGACTATTACCCAGCTAAAACTTCAATGTGCTCTCCACAAGTGACCAAAACAGACTTGGATGCGTTCTTCAAAGTCCACAGGCACTGTTGCTCCAAGATGCTTTCCTTTCAGCGCCGGCGGGGTGCGCACTGTTGGAATAGTTAGCGCAGTGCGGAACCATGGAACAGATAGACTGACCATGCAATGGGCGCACAATCGATCCTTTTGATCGACGAAGTTGTAATTCTTTGGATGGCCTTCCTGTTGCCAGTTCATGCAAGGATATCTGTTGTAACCACCACCTGTTGCGCCGGTAGGCCTGCCGCCAGTAGAAGACTGTTGAGTTTGGTTCTGGGACGAAGACATTGTAGTGAATGTAGAGAGGATATAGACGATTGGAAAGTGTTGTGGAACTCTTTTGCTTGTAAGATGTAGGAATGAAGAGATGGTGACTGCTCTGTTGTTGTATAATTCGTATCGAAGACACTGCGCTTTATAGTTGCACAAGATATCTTTCTCCATCGAATGTTTCCATGCGGTTTCCGCGCCTCAATCTAAGACCACTAGACAGAGCAACATTAGCTAGGTAGATTTCGCCCCTACCGAGAGCGGTCACATTGCATTGATGTTCGGGCCCGGAAGGTTGCCGTCAGGCAGTCTTGTGAGAACAGCAAATACGCCACACGGCACAATGAACGCCTCACCAGAACGGTGCGTCGGAAGGAAACCACCTCAACTGTGCCTCCGCCACACTAGTATGCAACTCCCGGAGCCGCTCTGACAATATACAATTTCCCGCAACAACTATCGTGTGATGCCTATTCCGCTCTGCCTTTCAACACCGTTGTGCCGAGCCGGCCCTTTTGGCAAGCGCCGCACACACCGATGACATATTGCAACAACATCAGACAGCCTGAGGCATCGAATTTCGGTTCCACCTTTGTGGCCTTGCGGGAAAAAGGTTACGTATTTCGCTCCGATATCATCAAATGTCTTAGAACAGACCCACACATATAGCCTCCCCTGAAGCAACAGTGCTACCTGTCAAGTGCTGCCGTCCAACAAGGCGCAAATGATAGGTGGATTAGCCTCTAAGGAGCTCTCAACATTTGTATAGATCGCTGATCAATATCGCTACATCACAGGACGCTCATCCCATCCCAGGCATCAACCCGAATCTTCCATAGCCGGCGCGTCTTTCCACCCACATCCTGCCAATGACTCTGCAGCGGGTCAACGGTTGTTCAAAGGCAACAAAGTATACGGCCCGATCTTGAGAATGAGACATACATGCAATTTCATCGGGAAGAGCTGAGGACAAGTGCCGTGTAGTCGGAAAAGAGGCTAGTTGTATCGAACTGCACCACTATACTCAAGTGGTCCGTGCATTCAGAGCACAGTGAGTTAATGTAGAACTTCCACGAAGGTACTGATCACGGCCTCTCCAGTGGTATCTTAGACTGCCGCAGTAGTCGATGTACATCTGCTTCCCAGTCAAGCAACCAACACTCCAAGCAATGTGGTCTTTGGACTGATCAGTTAGACGGTGTGCTAGTTACTCATTGACCAGAAATATGGATGTACGACCACCGATAATGTATCCGTATACTATATATACTGGAAGTGAAACGCATAAGTGGTGTGAGAGTAGACCTCTCGGGGGAGCGAGTTCCCAAGCCGTTGACGGCAAACTTGGAGACACGAAACAAAGAAGGCATCTCGCCGTCTTTCCCGTGTCAACAAGGCAGACTAATCCCCCGAGTATTCTCATGGGGCATCTCCGAGCCAGCGGGACTGCCACTCAAACAGAGTAGCTCTGGCAGTCGAAGCTGCGATACCGATCCATTCACTCGCGCTATCCTCGAATAGACCAAGAAAAATATCAACCTGTTGATATCACAAGAAGCATACTAACTCAAAGGACTCTATACTATGGTTTCCGTTTCGTTTTGTTTCCTCGTCGTGCATCTAACGCATTAACGCGCTTCAAGCAACCGCCCTCACGACTGCGCCGCACCAATGGCCCGCTGCAACAACCGCAATCGCCAGCCGCATCCATGGTTACTCGCAAAACTATCAGCAAGCGACGCCAAGATGGTTGTAGAAGAGAAATCACAGTTAGGTTGGCAGGAATGGAGTGTTGAAACCCACGAGAAGGACAAGATGAAGTCGAAGTAGCATTACTACACTTGTAAATATCAGAAAGAGTGTTTTACGAAGATGGATACCAGTGGAGGGGTGGCGGAAAATACACGACCGCCTGTGATAGGCGCAAGCCACCATCTCAGGGCTGCAGTCTTGGCACTTCCTCTCTAACCAGCATCTTCGGCGTCTCCGACTTCACACCACCTCCCGCACGTCTTGGCAGATGCTTTCTCAAGGATTGAACTTGCAGACGCTTCCTTCTTAGCACGCCGTCACACCGGTCAGCTTCAATACGCAAAATTGGGTGTTATCGCAGTCGACAGGAAAGCACTAGTGTTGGGCAGACATGGTTTAAACAACTCCTCCATATGCTCAATGAGCACGCAAACAGCTCTCTATGCGCGTAAAAGCGGCGTCGTTGGACAATGCCAGCCCTCGTTGGGATGCTGAGAAAAGGTAAATGATCGCCATCTGACCAAAATATGTTTTTAGTACACTGCCTCACTACGTAGGGGCCCAAGACGATTTTCAGAGACCGTAAGCTTCCAACCCGATCAAGAATCATCGGTGTGTGTATGCATAGCAAGACACACCCCTCACGATAGAGGTGGCGTATATAGGAGTGTGATCATCGTTTCTTCTCGTTCTCGTATACCAAACCACAGCATCCTGCTCGCATTCGCTACCAGAAATGTCCTTGATTATCTCACACTCCTTGGTACTGGAAGCCTAGCTATCATCATCGCTGAACGGCGAATAAAGCGGCCAGTGCCATCCTCTCGGGTTGCAGGCCGCTATTGGCTCATCAATTTTCCAGCATGCTCCCATTCTCGTCTGCAAACGCGTCCTCCAGCATGACTCCACCGCCCTCCTCAGCATCGAAGAATTCATCAACTTCGTCATCTTCGTCGGATTCCATAGGCACGTTACCATTATCTCCGCCTTCGAGCAGCGTAATAACCTTCCAGGCAGCAATAGTCTCAGTCTGCAATCTCTTCAATCCTTCAACTACACCTCCAACATCCTTTCCGCCGATTCGGACCTGGACTTTATACCCTTTATTGGGACCGTTCGTCCTATTTCTGTCACCTTCTCGGTCGCTCGTGATACGAACATACTTGATACCCTTATTGGCAGCAAGAGTATTGATCCGCTCTTTCGGATGCCAACAGTCTACACCGTCACGTAGGATACGTTCGAGGCACGGCAAGATACCCAGACGACGGACGAATTCTTCGCAGACGGGAATTGAGCCATGAGAATCGATGTATAGGGCGCCAATAACGCTTTCGACTATATCAGAAAGGAACTTGGGCGGATCGGTGAGTGAAAGGGCATGCCACGGGAAGCGGTTGTCCTGCTCTAGAGCTGTGGCGATCGAAGCCCGAGTCTCAATATGTTGTTGTAAGGCTACAGTTCGTGCAGCGATAAGTTCCGGGCTCGACGACCGAAGGAATTGCCATAAGGCTCTTTGATGTACTTCTGGCTGAAGGGTTGCCTTGTTCGTCATCTCTTCTGCTACTGTAGTTTCAAACATACGATAAGTCAGAAATGCTGCGTTGACCATTGCCGTCCGGACACCATGCATCTTCGGATGTGGCAGATTCGACTCGTGAGCATAGAGCCGCTTCGAAATAATGTAGTCGAGGACTGCGTCACCCAAGAATTCAAAACGCTCGTATGAGCAATGGATGTTGGGACCACGGAACGTGGAGTGTGTGAGTGCCTCAAGGAGAAGTTCTTTCTTGTTGAACGTGTGGCCGAGTAGCTTCTCGAGCAACACTAAGTTCGTTCCCGTGTCTTGAGAAGGAGCGGCCTTGTACAGTATCTCGTTTGCCTCTGGAATAGGCGTCCATTTCTCTAGTGGTAAGAGACCTTGCATGCATGCAAAGGCTTTTGGAAAACTACCAACAAGGTACGAGGCACCAATCAGCGACTCTATAACGTCGGCGATCAGTTTCGACGATTTCTCTTGCTTGACTGGTGGCGCAATGTTAGAGAGTGTCTGACTAATGTATTTCGGTTTCCACTTTGCGCCTGTGAAGCGTTTATAGAAGATGAACTTGTCGAGACCCGCAGCTAATGTGGCTCGCGCCAGGTATCCGTTACTGACAAGCTTGCCTTTCTTCCCTGTCAGCATACCCTCCGGCATGAGTAGATTTGCGGCCATCAAATGGAGGGAAGCCATAAACTTCAAGATACAGTCCCCCAGAAATTCCATTCTTTGGTAGTTTTCGCGTCCATCGGCTGCGGATGAAGTAAGTGCCGTGATTATAGTTGGGAGGTCTGACTCGGCGAACTCGGCTGGCTTGAGAAGCGTCGTCCGAAGGGTATCCGCGATCATGTATACTTCAAGCTTGTGCAGAATCGATGGAAACAACAAAGCAAGGACGGAATATCTGGCGGGAAGATTGTCGACGATACATGTTGAAGCTAAGAGACTTTCGACCTTGGTATACGCGTCATTCCTGTTCGCATCTTGGAAAACCTGATGCAAGAAGTCTCGGCGCTTAGGCAATCGTACAGCTTGTATCAGAGTTTCGTTGAACCCTGAGAGATCTGGAGAATCTGGCTGTTCGATAGCCATGGGCATGAACTTCCGAGCGTCTCCTTGCTGGGTGGTGAGACCCCAGCTCGATATGTCAAGGCTTCCTTGGACCAGAAGTTTAGATGCTAATCGCTGGCCTTCCGTCGCCGCATGCCATCCATGGAGTTCATTCTCCGTCATCATGTAACCAGACGAATCGCATGGAGCAAGTAGACAGAGAAAGTCATCGACCCCTTCCTTGATGTGGACTCCGAAGACTGAGTGCAAAATTTTCCAGGTGATAGAGCGCAGCAGACCAATGTCGATATCGGCCAGTGATATACCGTGCAGACAGGAGCTCGTAACCATATACTGCTTAGATTCGTTCCAGTGTAGCAGTATATCAGGAACGTTGTGCATGACGACTGGAGTCAGCAGTATCATGCGCATAGTCTCGTCTCCCGGTGCCTTTACCTCAAGCAAGGTACGATACCATGCATCATGATCGTGTTGATGAGACTGCGCGACAACCGACCAAGGATCGAAGGTTGGGGAAACTGGAACGAGGGATGGGCGATCGTCGGGGACTTGGTACTGTGCTGCCTCGTTTTCCTCTTCTTGTACTGGGAGGAGATTTTCATTTATCAATCCATGCGAGTAAAGAGCCTTGTATGCCTCAAAGGCAGCATCTTTTTGAGCCATTCGCTCTGTCCTCCACGTCTGTAAGCTTTTGGCCTTTCTCACTTTGGGATCAACCGAAAGTGGCAACGTGATCTCGGCGGTAATCTGGCCGCGGTTGTTCGTGAATTCAAGTTCTGGTCGTGTATCGACATAAGCACTGCCTCCCAGCCGAGCGCAGAAGTGGTAGAGATGTTGAGAGGCGTTGTCGAGAGTCAACAAAGCACTGACCCCGTTAGTAAGTAGAAGAGCGGAGCAAAGGGAGGTAGGACTCTCACTCACCCGGTTCTTGGAACCCTGAAGTAGCGCTCTCCAACTTCATGTATCTGCTCTGCTTCCTGCGCCACCTGAACTCGACGCTTATCATCTTCGTATGCTCTCCTCATTTCAGCCTCAAGCGACTGCCAGGACGATGAGGACCGTGCGTCACCGGTATCTGGAACGAAGATGAAGTAACGTGATTCCTGTTGCCTTGCTCTTCCGCGCCGTTGAACAAAACTTTTCAGGTTCTTGGGTCGTTCGAAGCATACAACGAGATGGCAACTGGATACGTCGATACCTTCCTCCAGTACAGTAGTAGCTAGAACGAGATTGATGACACCAGCGCGAAGGTCGTCGAGCGTTGTTTGTTGATTTTTCGGCTCTGCCAAAGCACATATGTTTGCCTTACGCTTGGTTGACTGTGACGTACCAACGAATGTACCTACCCGTAGCAGATCTTTGGTTCGCGGGTGGCATGCTAAGATCTCGGCGAGCGATGCTACCCAGACCCGCTGCTCAATGAACACAAGGCCGGTAAAACCCGGGGTGCCATTGGCCTCAGCGACCAAAGTGTCGATAAGCTTATTGACTTTGTGAGACAACTTTTCAATGATGGTAGCAGGTATGGGCACAAGATCCTGGAGGGGAAGGCCTTGAAATATGTTCAGGAGATATTGCTTCTCGCCGATACTTAGATCCAGTAGCTGCTGGTCTGAGCCACGGGTTATCTTCTTGAACTTGGCTATGCATTGGTGTAGGTAGTACTCCATAGCAGAGACCCCAAGCTCTTCTGCCATTGCTTCAGCTTTGGACACCAGCTGTTTCAACTGGTCGCGGCAATAAGTCTTCTGACTATTCCACAACTTGGTCAGTTGGCGAGAGACATCAAAGCCATTCTTTTGTTGATCCAACAAAGCGATCACGTACGGATCTTTTGCAAGATCATAGGTCCGGTATACATATTGCAGCGCAAGGAGCAAATGAGAATGTCCTTGGCCCGCGGCGTCCAAAGCGTAGTTGATTTGCAATAGCTCTGGTCTATGCGCGTGCCTTATCAGTTCGGACCTGTGCAGCTTTGGTGTTTTTACGGTGGCGTGTAGGTTCTGTTCAATTTGTCTAAGGATATCAGGAAAGTGCATATGTTCAAGTAAACCGAACTTACCGAAGGCCTTGCGTGCTAGCTGCTGCTTTCATGACTGGGCTCGCACTCAAGCCAAGAACTTTAGGCAGTGAGTTGCCACCATTTTTCAATTGAGGCATGTAGAAATCGGACATTATCCTAGTGTTGTTAGGTATTCTAGCTCGTTAGGATTTTACACAAACCGAAAGACCTCACAGATGAGCTGGGTGCTTCAACGTGCAATGATGCGCTGGAGAATCTCAGCAAGCGGGATGTTTCTGTCAAGGCGACGAACTGACCTTCGTCAAAAATGAGCAAAGCCAGTTTGCTCAACGTGACAAAGCCATGTGTGAGGGCGTCAAGTAGTATCCTGAGCACGTATGAGTTGGCGCGTGTGGAGTCTGTCGCGCTCAAGCTGGGGCTTACGCGTGTGTTGAGATGACCACACGGACGTTGAAAAGCACACTGTCCCACTCCGCCTGCGTTTTCCAGAGCTCAACGTCATCTCTTCCGCAAAGAAGCTGGTGCCCAAATCCAGGTAGGTTTGACCGAAACACCTCATATTGCTGCTCGCAGAGTGCAACTGTGGGTGCTAGAAACCAGACAACCTAAAGGAGGGGCGTGAGATTCATTGAAGTAAGCGTGGGGACCTAGCGGCAACTATCCGTACCTTGTCGGGTTCGCATGTCTCCAACTCCGCTCGTGTTCGTTCGATGGCTCTGCAAACTTGTTAGAAGGATTCTCTAATGGGAGAAAATTTGTACTTGCATATGCGTCTTTCCTGAGCCCGTGTCCATGGCAACGATGACATTGTCTTTCATGCTCTCTGCAACCATCTCGGCCTGATAGCCTCGCAGTTGGAACGTCCCACGGGGAACCGCAGATGGGACTTTGGCGTCGGTATCATTCTGCATTGGCGAATCCATCCGTATCCCAACGAAGTAAATGCGATGCAGGCGAAGAAATGTTGAAAGTCGTAAACTTTTGGTGTTGGGTCTCGCAAACGCGGCAGGGCGCCAGCCTAGCCGTGTTGGCTGACGGCGGATATGCAGAAGAGCAGAACCACTTACGTTCTACTGTCTGTTGTCCTTACTGCACGCGTAAACCAATAGGGTCTGTCCCGCACTATTCTTGCATCATTTGGTAGAAGATAATAGAAATTCAAGCATTGGGCATTTCAAGACATCATTTTCGTAAATGCTAGATAATTTACCTTATCTTTAGCACTGAACCCATCTGTACCGACTCAGAGCAGAATGGTACTGCGTCATAACCCTCTACAAGTTAGTAAGGTAGTCCTCAACTTCGGACGGGCTCAGCTTCCTGAACCGTGGTCCGACGGCACCTTCAACACCCTCGAAGCCAAGGAGCCTCTCCTCTGGCGGCCCAACGATGCCGATCTCAACGGTCTCGCCGTTCATCTCTCCTTCTATGGTCTCCTTGAGGGTGAGCAGAGCGATATGGATCGCGTCCTCAAGCTCGAGGCCGTCGGTGTATCGCTTCTCCAGGAAGGTCTTGGCACTTGTCGCACTCTTTCCTATCGCCGTCGCCTTCCATGGGAAATAACTGCCGCTAGGGTCGACCTGGTAAAGACTGGGTCCGCCCTTCAGGATTCCACCAGTCTTGCCGCTGACCTTTTTCTTCTCCTCACTCGTCTGCTCTTCGCTCTTGCCTTCAGCCTCGGGCTCAATACCGTCATCCCATCCAGCAATTAGCAGACTAACACCGTACGGTCGGACACCACCAGACTGTGTAGCCTCCTGCATCACTCGCGCCACGTCCTGGACTAATATCCTCGTAGGTGGGTATTCATTGTAGACGCGCTTGTAGCCAGTATGTGAGACCTTGCGGGCCTTGTCGACGAGAACGCGGTAGTCAGGGCCCATACCCGAGTAGACCATACCAATGTTGGGTGTTATGAGGCTGATCTTTGATGACGATTGCGAGTCGATGAGCGGCGATGACGATTTCTTCTCAGTTGCGAGGACAATGCCGTTGGTTGCTGCAAACTCTAGTCAGCACTGATGACAGTCAATGAGTAGAGTAACGTACCCTTGATTCCCAGTGAGGTGACACCCTGGTTAACAGCGTTCAAAGCATACTCTATTCACAAGTCAGATACGGTCTGCTACAACAGGGCGGAACTCGTAGAATCCCGGAGGCGCATACCGATCTGTACCAGCTTTCCGCTACACGAACGTTAGCAAACACATGATATGAAATCGATAGCGCAGTGTTTACCTGGGAGAGAAAGTGGTGAGGGAGAATGAGTATCTGTCCGCCATGACGACTACTTGATGGGATCGAGAGGTGCTATGTAGGAAGAAGTGTAGTCGGCGGCAGGGAGAGGTTCAGTGGGGGTTGTTAGACGACGCGGGTACTGGAGGCGATCTGCTAGAGCTCCAGGCTACCCAGAGCTTCGTCGCCGACGGCGCCAAGACCGGCGCTCGGCGTAACTGCTTCTCCGGCTTGTTTCCAGGAAGCTGCAACTTTCGATTTCTTTGACATTCCAGAACTGCTCCTCTAATCACCACCTCGTTTCTCGTCTACAACCTTCTGCCACCGTGTCCCTAGTGTCATACAACAAAGGAGGCGGTACCGGAACATGACCCGCACTACCGAGACGCTTAAGTTGGCGAATGTCTTCCCCGCGGCTTCCTGATTGATCGCCTCGTCATCTTATGCCTACCCACATGCTTCTTTACTGGTAAGAGCTGCATTAACCTCCATCTTGTACCTTTACAGCTTTGCAACCCGCCATGTCTTCATCTTCTGGATACCAGGCTATGCCAGGTTGGTACTGGCCAGATGACGCGCCGAAGACAGAACCCTCCCACGCAACATCTTCGTCTACAGGTTCCACATCCCAGCCACCACCTTCAGGCACCTCCAGCACCAGCGAGAACCCTTCAGCGCAGTCACGCAGCTCTAGACGTACCCACTGGCCGCCTAGACAATGCAGAATATGTCTTGAGACGGTCCAGCCTACATTTAATGGTCCCTCACAAAGCCTTCCTGGCTTCTTACAGTCTCCGAACGTCGTTTATGAAGACGAAAGCGGTCGCCTGATCCGCCCATGCATGTGCAAGGGATCCTCCAAGTATGTTCACGAAGCTTGTCTGCAAGCTTGGAGGCATGCAGACCCTAGCTATGGACGTAGGAACTACTGGCAGTGCCCTACTTGCGGCTTCAAGTACCGACTTGCCCGTCTAGGAGTTGGGCGCTTCATAGGCAGCATCGGTATGTCCTGCCATTGTCACTTTAATATCTGGAGAAGCTAACAGAGAGGGCAGGTGCTCAGTTTGGTTTGACTGCCATTATATTGATTTCCATCATATTCGTCCTTGGATTTGTTGCCGATCCTATCATAAACCTGTATCTGGATCCATGGAGCTTCTTGTCCCCATTCTCTGGGTTGTCGGGATCTGATTACGCTTACTACTATGAGGACGAGTCAGCGACCTGGTACGAGCATTTCGCAAAAGGCTTTGCCAGCATGGGTGTACTTGGTTTCTTGAAAGTTCTCATCGCTAGCCCGCTCTCTTACTTCAGAATCGGAGGCGGTCGAGGTCGAACGACTGGTCGAGACCGGTATGAGCAGGTTAGCTGGATCATCATCCTCATAGGCGTCGGCACATTTCTAGCGGTATGTGCAAAAGCTGCTTCCGTTGTACGCAAAAGCTGATAACAATTAGGCAATCTACAAAGGTGTCCGCGTTTGGAGTCGCCGAACGCTTGAAAAAGCTGGTGAACATGTCATGGATGTCCAAGGTGATAATGACGACGATGACGGATAGCTACGACTAAAATGTATGCAAGCGGTTCATCGAGTAGTCGCTCTTCGGTTTATCTTCGCTCAACGTTTGGTTGTGACTCCCTAAAGTCCGCACTTTCTTAAATTGCCACAAGTTATTCCTCAATACTGTGTCGATTAGTCTACGTGCGAAGATCAAATCAGCCCACGACCTCCATATCGGCAATGCGCGTTTTGTGCTCGCCGGCTTTGTGGAACGTGGCGCTACCCGCCTTTGGCACTCATTTTGTTCCATCTTGCCCGCTCCTACCCCTGTGGGGTTCCTTTAGTTTCCTCCTTTAAAAGAAGAAACGAACAGGAACCTGGAGCACCCTTCTGTGGCTTGAACGACATCAGGCCTTTGGCACATCTCTATCCATTCCATGTGAGCGCTGTACGATGACGGTGACAAGACAATAGAGAGATGCGTATGGCTTGTAATGAATTATTATTTGGAATCACAAACGAGATCTTACGCCACCATGGTCACTCGCTAGTGACACTACTGTAAATCCCAAATAACGCCGCGGCTATGTACCTCCGCAAAGAAATGCTACGAAGCTTGTCCGTCTAGAATGACGTCGCTTGCTTCGCGATACCGTATGCCCATTCCCAATCCAACCCCATGAACAAAAGAACATAGTATAATACAATATATATAGGCCCAGGGTATCAATGTAGAATATTAAAAGCCACCTCTTCTCTTTTTCTTTTTCTTTCTCTCTCTCTCTCACACACACTCACACACAACCCCCTAATGATCAGGCTTACCACCCTTCATAAAGACCCTCTTCGTCGCACCAACCTTGCCCAGATCACCAAACTCCGTCTTTTTTCCACCAACAGCGCTACTCGGGCGACTGTCACTCCTGCTGTCGGTCCGCTCGAAAGGTGGATGGCTTGAAGTGATGACGTTACTGCTCACAGTGCGGGCTTGCTTCATCATGCCTTCAATCCACTCCAGCTTCTCGCCACTAAGGTCTAATTTCTTCGCTGTTGGGCCCGCGAGTCCGACTTCCTTGCCTTGCCAGGAGTTGCGAGACGAGGTCGTCGAAGGTATAGTCGGGTCTTCAGTAGCGCCTGGTGTTCCAGTAATGAAGCTAGGCATTGGCGGAGGCGCTTCATCGCTTGTAAAGGCTAGACCGGATGACTTGATAGGTGTTGTATTGGGGCTGGCCAAGGGAAAGCCGACACTGATTCGTCTCTCCATTTTGCTTGCCCTGCTGTCTGGTCTGGTGGGGGAACTATCGGGGTTCTTCACCTCAAGGCCTAGGACCTCAAACTTGCCTTCGCTTGCTGTTCTACGACCGTGATGCTCAGCATACTGGCGCAAGTACTCGCCCAAGTCAGACCAACCACCGCCAACGCGGACCATGACACGCTCGCCGTTCTCGCCAACGCGGCGGATGAACAGCTTGATAGGTAGTTCTTTGCCAGGCTGCGTGAGATGGTACAACTTAATGTCGTTGTCGCCCCTTGCGGCTGCTGCAGACCTCCGTCCAATTGCAGTGTTGTTCAGGTCGAACTCACTCTTCGCAGGCGACAGTGTGAGTTCGGGAGATTTAAGGCCACTGACTGAGCGAGCTGCACGTAAGTATCCGCGGCTCCCCTTTGCCAGAAGGCCGCGAGCTGACTTGACTTCGGGTGCATCGGGGCCCGGACCTGACCTGAGTCTGATATGGGCGGGGATGGTTGTCAGTATGTCAGAGATCTTTCGTTCGAGCTCTTCCGCGCTGCTGTTAGGTTTCTGAGCGAATTGTGTTGGTGGCCATGGTGCGCTCGCTGTGTCATCTACAGTGGTAGTGGTAGTATTCTGTACAGGTCGACGCTTTGCCATGGCTGCATTGAGCTCGGGACGCGGTGCTCTCGTAAAACGATTGGTTGCGTTGCGAACTGAAGGCGACTCCTCCACGGCACTAGGCGGGCTTGAGTCTGGTGAGATATCCGTTGACAGCGAACTCAAGCTACCTCTCCACGAGCGTGGTGTTTGTGGTGGCTCCATGATGGGACTGTCCTGGCCATCATTTTTGGTGATGGTGAGGTTGCCAAAGAGCGGCAGAGGTTTGGGTCTGTTCTTTAAAGATGCCTGTGATGGATGGTCCGCTTCAATTTGAGCTGATGGAAATGCTTCAGACGCTGAGTGGGTAGCAACCTCATCCGAGCTTTTATCAAGTTCGTATTGTACAACGGTATCGCCTTCCTCGAACTCTGAGTCTTCGTCGACAAATGGCGGTTCTGGATCGAACCTCATATTCTCTGAAAGCGTGGTTGCAACAGGATCAAGAGCAGTTGAGGTTTTTGATGGTGGCGAAATGCCCTGTCGCAGCTCGAATTCTGTAGCATCAGTCTCCCCAGACACTTGTCGTGTGTTGCTGGAGCCAATCGAGGCGTGAAGTGTCGAGTTGCTGCCAGTAGATGCGTCGAGGGCGTAGTCCCCGGAGAAGATTTGACGATCAGGTAAGCCACCAAAATAATCGTGCGGTGCGTCTTGACGGCTGTTGTGTGGAGCAGCTTCCGCTGGTGGTGCTTCAAGACCAGACGCTACAGAGTCCATTCGAGCAGCGATATCATCTGATCTGGGAGCAGCAGCGGACTGCACACCATTGTTGCCAGGATTGGCTGATGGTGATGATGATGTCGTTCTTGACGCTCGTTCACCATTCGCATACGCGGTCGTGTCGGTGTCGAGCTCTGGATGTAACCCGAGCCGAGAGTGGATGTCAGAAGATTGCGATGTCTCCAGTATACCGCCCTTGCCGATGACACCAAAACCCTCTACTCGCCTTCGAACTTCGAGGTCGATTACCCTCCTTCTTGACTCGTGTTTCCAACGCCCATAGTCAGCCTCTGTAGTCTCAAAGACGTCTATCCAGTTCTCGGGTAGGCAATCCTCTTGTCCTTCGAGAGTATCAAGCATCTTATCTAGCTGCCTCCCTAAATCGCTGACTTTCTGATGAAGTGCCCGAGATGTGGTTTCTACCGCGTTCTTCCACTGCTCAAATGCGGCATCGGAAGTATCTGCTGGCGGCTCGATGGCATCCCAGCCTAACCGCATTGCTTTTTGCGCTGTGTCGAGCTCGCCGGTGTAACGAGGAGCTTCGCGGAGGATAGAGACGCGGGCCGTCCAGGTGCTTAGGCGGGCTTTGAGCTGGGCGTGATGCGGCAGGGCAGATAGCAGGGTTTGGGTGATGAGGAAGGAGAAGTCGTCCATGACCTTGTAGTGTTGACGATTGGCCTCGTAGCCAGCAGAGGATGGCCGCGACCTGCCTGTCGGGTGCATATCCAACACGTGTTCCTTTAGCTCCTCGACGTCCAGCTTCAGCATCTCGTCGGCGATGTCGTCCAGCCGCGCCTCGTGTTGCTCCACCTCGACCGACAGCATCGATCCCCAGTATTCTAGTGGCGTCATGGCATCAGCGGTATCGGATTCGGCGACGTGCTCCCTAATGCACATCTCGATACTTTTCCTTGTCTGTTCGCGCAGCTGGGCGCTCGGCTGCTCGAAGCTGCCCGACCATCCCCATTGCTCAATCTCGGCGCACCATATCTTCAGTCGCTGTGCTGCCTTTGCGACGCGCGATCCCAAGTCTCTCTCGGCGGCGGTCAGGGTCTCGATGCAGGAGAATATTTTGTATTCGTCGCGTGTTGTGTCGAACGGCATGGGCTTCTGGGTGAAGGCGCGGAGAGTGGTTTCGGGCGATAGATGGCGGAGGCGGCTCTCTTCCGAGCTGCCGTATGCCCGGCCTCTTCTGCCTGCGGGCGACATGGCTGGTGATGGCACGCGACGGGGGGTTAGAGGCGGAATCATCCGCAGAGGGGTGGAAAAGACGTCCATGGCGATGTTTGCGAATCGGATGAAAGAGCGACCGGTGACCTTTACGACAAGGAAGGTACAAAGGAGGCGAGTCTCAGACGGAGGCAGTCGCGAGTGGCTGTGCGGCTGTCACTGCGACAGTCAGTAATTCGTATCCCTTGTCTCCCTCCTGTTGCCGCAGTGTTTGCGCTGCCGGCAGCCCGAATGTTAGTTGACTGACGCAGTCTTCGCCGAGCATGTTGCGCCGTGCACTCTTGCGTCGTTCACCCGCATGTTACTAGGCCCAAAGCACCCTAGCTGTAGATCCCATGCGGTATCCATGCCCACGCTTCTGAAAGTCGACTTTGCTCGGCATCTCCTCCACTGCCAAGCGCGTCGTGGAACTAGGCAAACCTCTCCGCACTTCCCCCGCATTCAACTTCAACCGGCCATCTCGTGCTCTGTGCCGTTTACGCAGCATCAGATCACAGTTCTTGCTGCCGTTGCTTTGGGTGCCATGTTACCCGACTACAGAACAAGCGGCTCTGACACAAACTCCCTGCCAGCGTCAAAATCTACACAAATAGGTGCTCTGAATGTATTTAGAGTGTTTTCACTCTAACGTTTCACCGGCTTGTAAGTATCTCTTCTCTATGTATATATGTGTATGTGAGGAGTATTTGGGCAGGCACTGACATGTACGTATAGGCTTGTCCGAAGACGGATCCTCGTAAAATTAATTTATTCTCAAAGCACGTCATCTTGGCTGGCAAGGGCCGACAGGGCTCCGCAGCGTCCCCAGTTCCCAGTGGCTAGCCTTCGCATGGTTTAACCGTGTAGCGTCGGAACAGTGTTGCAATTTATAAAATCTCTTACTTCGATAAACTCTTACTTTGCCTAACGCCCCTAGCGTCTTGGATTATTCTCGTATACCGAAGAGAAAGAGAAGATCAAGGTAGAAACTGAAAACGTATCTAAAATGGGTTTACACTCTATCTTATCGCATTGCTCCAGAGGCCTGGCTTATCCATAGTCGACTTCGGGTCGTCGGCCAACCCGATGCGTCCACCGTTGTTCTTCCTTCCGACGGCTTTTCCGATCTGCTATCTGACGGTCATACCGCGTCTCTACCTCATTGACCTTCCCGAGTGCGTTAGCGAATTTCCTGTCTACTTCTTGATCACGCAGCGCCTGCGTTCCGAGATAACGATGGCATGCAGGAAACTCGGCAAGCTCAATTGCCCTCGGTATGAGCAGCTATCCTCTGAATGGAAAGATTAAAGTGATCGTACCTAACCTCGAGTGAGCCGCCTGCAAGTATTTAAGATACCATGCGTCCTTCAGTTGGACGGTACCCTTTTGCTCCTGCCGAGTATACATTTGTCAGTCAATATGAAGGCAACTCTCTTGGCACTCGCTGCCATTGGCGCGCAAGCCTGCCAGCGTGAACGCACATTCCAACATGAACCGCATAGCCATGTCAAGCGGCAATCAAATTTCCCTCCAGCCTTGACACCTGATGAAGAGATATTGCTCAACTCATTTGATGCCGTCTCAATATCGGAATGGTCATACTATTACAGTATAGTTCACCAAGCTCGGCACAAAGTGCATGCTAACGACATGTAGCTCATGGCTTACATTTAGCCGGTCAGAACGAGTCGATGGGTATATGAAACTTGTTCCCGAATAGTACGGCAGACGATTAATCATTATTATAGCACAGTGGACTGCCGACAAATGGTCCGAATATGGCTTCACGTCAAGGCTCGACGACTACTGTACGTGGGCACTGCCCGGAACTTGACCAAAAATCCTTTCAAAATGATCAACGTCGATACTAACCATGCTTAGATGTCTTCCTCAACTATCCTGTATCGAACTCGATACAACTCACGTATTCCAACGGTAGCACTTACACTCTCAGCCTTCGGGAAGATGTACTGGAAGAGGATGAGACTACCAGCTATGCCAATAGCGTTCCCGTCTTTCATGGCTACAGTTTCACCGGCAACGCATCTGCAGAATACGTCTACGTTGGAGTAGGCCAGCAAGTCGATTTTGACCGCCTCGAGGCTCTTGGTGTCGAGTTTGAAGGCAAGATTGCATTGGCAAAGTACGGTGGCCCATTCCGTGGTCTCAAAGTTAAGAATGCACAGGATCGCGGCATGATCGGTGCCGTGATCTTCACTGACCCTATCGACGATGGAAACATGACTGAAGGTGAGCTCCGTTCATCTCCTACTAAACTTACGCACTAACAGTCTTTAGCAAAGGGGGTGCCTCCGTACCCTCATGGCGGTGCGAGGCACCCTTCAACCGTTCAACGTGGATCCGTCCAGTTCTTGTCTGTTTATCCCGGAGACCCGACTACTCCTGGTTACGTTTCCAAACGCGATGTTCCGCGCGCAGATCGCCTTCAAATGACTCCACAGATTCCGTCCCTACCTATTTCTTGGATTGAAGCACAGCCTCTTCTGCAGGCGCTCAATGGTTTTGGAACCAACGGCACCGAAGTCAACAGGACACGCTGGATTGGGGCTATTCCTGGAGTTCACTACTTCACAGGCGAGGGATCTGGCGCATCTCTATCGATGAGCAATGTAATGAACGAAACATACGGTGACATCTGGAATGCCATTGGTATCATTAACGGCACGCTCGAAGACGAAGTCGTCATTGTGGGTAACCACCGTGACGCTTGGGTCGTTGGTGGTGCTGCTGATCCTAACTCTGGATCTGCCGTACTTATCGAGTTAGCCAAGGCATTCGGCGCCCTTGCCGAGACTGGTTGGAAGCCATTGAGAACAATCGTTCTCTGCAGTTGGGACGCCGAGGAATATGGTCTCGTTGGAAGGTAAGACCACAACGCTTCCATGATTGAGTTGAGATGCTGATGACTTGCAGCACGGAGTGGATGGAAGAGTACATTCCATGGCTCAAGACCGCTGCCGTATCCTACCTCAACATCGACATCGCTGTCAGTGGGCCTATTCCCGATATTTCAGCGACCCCAGACTTGCACGCTATCACCACCAACCTTATGAAGAAAGTGGTTTACCCTTACCGCAACAACACTGGCCTCACCATGTACGACGTCTGGTCACACGAGGTTGGCAAACTCGGTGTGCTGGGTAGTGGAAGTGACTACACCTCATTCCTCCACCGTGGTATCGCATCAATCGATATGGGTGCTGGTGGTGGCCCAGACGACCCAGTATACCACTACCACAGCAACTACGACTCCTATCACTGGATGGCTACATTTGGCGACCCCGGCTTCCACACCCACAAGGCTGTAGGTCAGTTCCTCACCCTAATGGTGTACCACATGGTATCCGACCCTGTCGTACCCCTCGAGCCAGCAGATTACGTCCCAGAACTCAACACGTACTTTGAGACTCTCGAGACGGAGATCAGCAACAGCAACTACACCATCGACCTCTCGGACCTTAAAGACGCTATTGCCCAATTTGAAACTTCAGCCCTGGAGTTCGTTGACTTGAGGGCTCAAGCTGTTGCTGCGAATAATACCGAGCTCATCACTGTGCAAAACCACAAGGCGAGGGATTTCTCCAGGGGCTTTACTTCACAGGGCGGTCTGCCGACAAGGGAGTTTTATCAACATACCATCTTCGCCCCTGGACGCGATACGGGATATGCGCCCGTCACGTTTCCGGGTATTACGGAAAGTATTACCTTTGACGGGGATGCGGAGTTGGCGCAGGAGTGGGTGGCCAAGACTAGCAGTGCAATTTTGGTAGCTGCTAGTATCTTGGAGACGTAAAGAGTCCAAGAAAAGGAAATGTGATGTACGAATATTTATGTGGTAGCCGAGGGTCGAGGAGATATCCTTCGAAAGAGGTTGATGTCGACGAGATAAGTAGTCAGTAGTAGAAAGAGTTGGCTTCGGCCTTTTGAGACAACCTTTTGATGTGACCACACATTTTGTAGACACCATTTTGGTAAAAAAGATTTATTGCTAACAACAGGTATCCGGGCTCATGCCCCCTTGTTCGGCATTGCCGGCACGCAATTGGTGTGTCGCATGTTCGGACGGAAACGAAGATGCGCGATATCCCTCCAACTAACCCTCTTGACCGATGACCATTTACCGATGACCATTTACCGCTGACCGCAACTTCTGTCGTCTCTGTCGCCATCCCGGCGGTGTTGCAGTCGCGGCGTTTCTGGCATGCGCCTATACTCGGATGTGAACATACGACAACAGCGTCACCATCCAAGCACGGCTCTCCCATCCCCAGAGGCGACTCACAAAATCCTCCTGCTCGTCGGTTTGTCCCAGCTGCTCAATAGCTGTTTTGACACGCTCTTGCTCCTCGTAGAGCCACTGCAAGGTCTCTCTACTAAGGTTGCATTCGCGCAGGAGGAGATTTGTAAGATGACACACCGTCACCGCACCTGGACCATTGACATGCGCAACGTATTTGATGGACTCGCCGCCAAACAAGCCTTTCACAACCTCCATTGTGACCTTGACATCCATGATACCAGACGCATCGATGAGGTGTTGATGAATGACAGAATTCGACCTCTGCGTCCACCTGATTACCATAGGAGCTACCGCCGACAGCTCCTCTTCGACCGACCGGGAGGCCGCTCAACGAAGGTGAACGCGGGCTTCGTGATCCACCACCATAGCTTCTCGTATGGTGACCTGGTGAGGTCTAACTTCACTCGATGTGAGCCATCGGTCTTCGTGTCGAACGGGGAGAAGAACAGTCCGAGCATTGTATCGTTCGTATGCGGTACCGTGTGGTGTGGGAAATCCTGAAGGTGAGAAGCAGCAGGCAGGGAGCTTTTATGAAGTATTGCAGGCTCCCGCTGCGGTAACGTACGTGTCCTTACCCTCCTCCACCTCCACCTCCTCCACCTTTGATACCCTAAAAATAAAGTAGAAAGAGTAATGATAATGTATGCTGCAGAGTGTCTCGCATCCGCTTTCACAAAATCAATCCGCAATCTACCCGCTCGTCCCACAACAGCAATCAGAAATCCATTGTAAGACTTCTCACCTACCGTCTGTAATGCCACACCACCCAACCCCTCATCCTGCCCCGCATTCTCCACCATCCTCTTCGTCCCAGCAATCCTCGGATAAACCGTCTCCTCCCCCTTCCTCAACACAATATCCACAACGCACGCACCCAATTCGCACATGCCCAGCGCTAAAATCACGCAATTCCAATCACTCCTCATATTGACTCCATCTTCCAAGCCTACGCTCAAGATATTCGCTTGCGTAACTTTAGGGTGGCAGCTGTCAAATTCGACACTTGTCACTTTGGCGCTCGGGCTAAATGTCGCGAGCCAGGTGGTACTATACCCGGCCAACGTACCTGCTTCGGAGGATATTGGCTGCGCGTGCGAGGCGGGGCGTTGAGCTGGGGAGGTGTTTGCTTTGGGAAGGTGTAACGGCGATTTCGGGTAGGCCGGCTTTCAGGGAGGTATCGAGGGCGGTGTGCGCGTGGGTGGGTGGAGGTGGGAAAATGAATTGGTGTCTAGGGCTGTCCATCGGGGGTCTTTTTCGTGGGATTGGTCTGGGCGTGGCATGGTGGACTAGGGCTTCAAGTATGAAGAGTTGGAGTTTGAAAGGTTAGTTGCTAGTTAGCTACGCGCTCTCTTAGAAACGCGGATCAACGCGTCTTCTGTAGACGGGACTACTTGCGCGGAGTCAGAATTACCGCATGCTATACGCGTCTTGTGGTGTTTATGTTTGGCTGTGCCCAAGTGGCAATTATTGGACCGCGCTGTTGAGGGGTGGTAGATGAGTTGTCTATCCGAGCTACAATCTCCGATATCGCCGAGCTTACGAAAACGTAGTTCAACAGCAGGAAGCAGGAGAACACGGAATAAAAAACTTGAAGAAAAGGTCGACTCTATCAAGGCCGATGCTCAGTATGCCCTTGCCATTTCGTCTACATACTCATTAATCACCTTCAGCATGGCTAGTTTCCTCACAGCAGCAACCTCCTTCAACGTCCCCTTTGAAGCCTGGTGCGCCAGCCGCCGCGCTTCAGGAGGCAAGGGTGGAAGTCCTTTGTTCACGTCTAGCGACGTAACTCGAGTTACGTGCTTCAGGGGGCTGGGCTTGTAGGGCCGGTGCACTGGGTGGAAACCATGCGGGGCAACCTTGGTGGGTTGGGTGTTGCTAGAAGGTTTTGGTTTGATAAGGCTGGAACTGTTGTGGCTACCTCTATGGGATTTATTAGTGTTTCTTGTCATGCTTTGGCTTGACTGGGTCTTGTTGAGGGTTTTCACTGCGCCGAGGATGCGGGACGGGTCTGAGAACTCTGATTGGATATTCGGGGCAGTGGTCTGCTTCCTGTGACCGGGATGACAGTCGCTGTCGCGGTTGACACATCTCTGGCTTACGCTAGAAGCTCGTAACGAGGTATCTTCAATCTTGGGGAGTTTGGCTTGCGGCTCCCGGTTCGACTCATCCATTAGACTCCTGTCCAGCATGCGATTCGACATCTTTTGGCTTATTTTCATCCAGAGCTCTATTGAACACTCTTGAAAATTTGGAATGCTCGCAGCCCTTGAGAGTTCGTGGATCACATCGTAATTCCTTTTTGGTTTCCACCGGGATAATGCAGTTGATCTTTTTCTGGGCGCCATAACGTCGAATTCTGGTTTCGAAAGGTCGAAGGAATCAGCCGACGAGTCGGAAGAGAAACATGATTGAGATACGTCCGGGTCGTCGCTGTTACGGTTATGACGAGATTGTTCCAAATCCTTAGAATCTTTAGCCTTGACGGGTCTCTCCTCCATCTCGCCGTTCTTGACTTCTCTGGGATTGATCTGCGTCTGAGCTGGCTCATGGTAAAAGGTTTTCGCGCAATTCGACCTCTGATCTTCTGCCCCACAACTTGTCTTGCAGCGAGTGTGTCTGCTATCACTAACGCCCAGTATTGACGCCTGACTATGTTCTTGGCTGGGGGAAACGTCCCGCTCGACAACTCCCGGTTGACGTACGGACATCTGCAACGTACTGTTACGTACGTATGGCTTATGGTCGACCGATAGGCTCTGTTGCACGATATCTTTCAGAAGGGTATTGCTATCGTCAAGCGAGAGTCGTGTTGTGAGCTCCGCGATATCGTCGAAACTTAGTTGGTTGTTGCAGAGCAAGTACGAGAACCTGAGCCAATCTAGATCACTATGCGGACCAAAAGCGAACACCATTGGTGTGCACAGAGTATCGATATGGACGTCTTGAAGAAATTCTTGTGGCTGCTCTCCTTCCGCAGACGCCTGCACGTCGTTGTTGAAATTCGGGTCTGCATTGTGGTGGACTTCAAAAGCGCTATCCTTTCGCCGACCCTGACACACTTCGACACAGGCTGTGCAGTTCGCACAACTGTCGTTCTCTCTGACAGAGCCGCCTCCTCGAAGAGACCATGGGTTATTGAAGCCGTGCGCAAATGTCGAAGGCGAAGACGCTGGCGAATCCACCTTGCGACGTCCATCGAGGAACCTCACCACTCTGATAGAATCATTGTCGCCACCAATTACCTCCCTCGTCAATGGCCTTTCTTCTTCTTCTTCTTCATCTTCTCCTCCGCAACAACTGACGCGATCCAATTGCTTTAGCCCAGCCTCGAATCCTGACTTGGCTTCCCTAAGCAATCCTCGATCAAGACGCATCCCCTCCCCCTGATAAGCAGCTATCGGCCTCATTCGTTCTCCTTCCTTACTCTCTTGTATGCTTTTGTGATGTTCGCGCAACCTGATTGCGCACGACCGGCACCGTCCCAGCTTATACTTAAGCCACCTATATTTTTGACTGTCCCCCTCAACCTGATCTGGTTTTAAGACTGTATGTAGTACTCCCTTCTGGTTAGCCGACTTTGAAACCTTGACGAACTCAGGAGCGTGGCAGCAGGTGTAGGAGCGGCGATAAACGTATGGATACACTGGGAGTCCGACTTTGCGAGTTATCGCAATCTCAGTCTGCACTGTTGCAACTAATGGAGTCTTATCAGCCATGACTGTTCTTCATAAGTGGCAAGGGCGGCCCGGTCGCGGTACTATGCGGGAATTAAAAAGAGTCTAGATTGACACATACGGTTAGATGTTGTGTTGTAGCTTGTTGGCCACCAGGTCTCTATATTCGGGGGGCCAGTTACAACACGAATGTGCCACAGCAACAGCGACAACAACTACGAACCTCGTATTGCAATGACCTGTCACTTAGTTTGAAGGACGGCTTTTGACAGATTTGAAAGAGTGTGATGTCAGTGATCTTTGTGAGGCATTGACGTTGCGCCGCAGATCTCGTACCGTCAATCTGTCGTCGTGAATGAGAGTGGTGACTAGGGCTAAGCAAGGGTTGAAAGGTTTTCATTCAAGACGTTGAACTTGGCCGTCGCCTGGTCCATTATTGTGCTGTAACAGATAACGCCATATGATTATGCCCATCTTTGTTCTGCATCCGTCTTCGGATATCGTATGGGTAAAGCACGTCTCTCTAAACAATAACGCCGCGCTCGTTAAATGGCCAAGTATTACAAAATGTCCAGAGCCACACCGTCCCCATTGATCACTTATGTACCATAGTTCTATTCCGTGCTCACAGGAACATATCCAGCTGGGGCATGACTCGCATATCCCTGGTTGGCCAGCGGACTGTGGCTTAACACAGGGAGGCTCGTAAGCGGCGGGGTTGTAAGCGGCGGGGTCGTAAGTGGTGGACTCGTAAGTGGTAGACTCGTAAGTGGTGGACTCGTAAGTGGCGGACTCGTAAGTGGCTCCATGGCGTAGTTTTGATGCGGCGAGCTGTACTCTGTGTTTTGAACTGTGAGTGGCATCGTGTCTTCGGGGCGCGAGCTCCACCGTGCCGTCTTGCGCAAATCTTCCAACGCCGCGTCGTTTGGCACATGCCCGTGTAGCACACCCGTCTCGTGCATAGATCCATGTGGACTGTGTCCGTGGCCATGGGGCCCATGCTCTTCGTATTCCAACGCGTATGGCTTCCCGCTCTTTTGGAGTTGCCAGTTGCAATATAGCGAGCTTATTTTGTCGACGACTAGGACGAGGAATAGGAGAACAACGCAGATTGGTAGAAGCGCAGGCGATCCGATCATGGAGTGTAGCCGCTCTGTATTGGCCATTAGAGCCAACATTGCGCCTCCAACGGTGACAGCAAGAAAGCGCGAGATAATGGACGTGAAGTCGAAAAGATCAGCCTTGTGATGGCAAATCAAGACGAGGAATATGATCAGGCAGGTAAGAAGGATGCAGAACGATGACCAGAAGTAGATGTAGACGAGCTCGAATCCTTTAAGGCCGACTTCAAGGGGACTATAGTCCTCGAGTTTGTCGACTGGAATCTTCATGCCGAGCCTGGTAGTAAAAGCCTTTGGTTTCAAACTTGCTGTCCAGCTGGAAATACTCCAAAAGGTACTGCAGATTGTCTTGTAGCTCCTGACCGTCAAGATGGTCTTCCTGGCAATATTGAAGGATAGATGTGATAACTTTCCTGATGTTATTGGCGACATATCGAGCTAAGGCAACTTGCTGTGAGCCTTCTACTACGCCGACAATAGCAAGTTGGAAAGTAAAGTGGAGCAGTGACCATATTTGCTGCCGGATGGTTCCGTAATGACCGTGGGGAAAGTTGTCGAAGTAGCTGAAGTTTTGTTTAGCTGGGGAATTCCATACTTTCCGAACCTGCAAATACTCACAGAGCCCATATCAGCACAAGAACGACGATGATACACATGATCAAGAAGCGTGCCTCGACTTCCAGTCCGTGCTTTCCCATCATTCTACTCACTGTCTTAGTGACGCCAATTGCACCCTCGCCAATCACGATAATCGTCAACAAGCTCATGCGCTCCATCAAATGAGTCTTTTTGAAGCTCAACATGCGCCAGATGCACGAAATAGCAATGACTCCGTCGGCTTCAACCACCATGACGACGTACCAAACGAGGTAAACGCGCCGCCTGCTATCGTCGCCTTGGGTTCGGAATGCGGGTGTCATAGCGGCGAATACAACCATGCCGACTGCATAGATGGTGAACATGAGAATGAGTGGAAGGTAAATCTTTCCGTACTTCGCCTTCCAAGTGAAAAAGAAGACGACAAGATATTGCATGGCGAGAAGACCACGGCTGATGACTAGTGTTTAGCACAAGATACGGAAGTTCTATGCAAATCAGTATATATCTTGTTCAATATGCGGGCGTCAAATTTACAGTGTTGTTCCTTTTGCCCTTCGAGTTCGCTGGGTTGAATTGGCTTCCCACTAGCGCCAGACCGACAAACACGATGAATTGGATCGTCTTGCACACGCGCTCATAGAGAGAATCCCGCGCAAATCGTACATCATGAAGTGTGATTTGGAACCAACACGACCATAATATACCGAAGAAACCCATATATGCCAATAGGTAGTCTAGGTCGGTGATGGAGTGATATGCCGTGAAGGTTGCCAAATTAGCGACAAAGAACAAGTCGAAGAAGAGCTCCACGCTATTCGCTTCATGTCGTTGAGAGAAGAGCAGGTGTTCATGATCGGCGCCGACTAGCGGGGATTCGATAAACGGCGTGGTCTTGTGCAGTCGTTGGGGATGCTTTTCTGCATCGACATCTCGCTTATGGCCGTGGAATCTCCAGCCCATATTGCCAATCTCCTTTGTAGTCAACAATGAAGAATCAACTACAACAATCGAGAAGAGGAGTAAAGAGGTGGAAACGACGGCAGTCGAGTGAGCACATCAAGACAACTCGAGCTTCATCCGGCCCTGCCGAGATTCTTATGCAAATCCTATTTTTGCATGCTACACGCGACACGAGATAGCTCCGCGAGCTATGGCGCATGTTCTATCTTAAGGCTGGAAAGCCTAGGCTAGCAAACCACGAAACGGCCTCCAGCCTGAGTCTGCAAGCAACGGTGCCAATAGCATTGCGTAGTGACTTGTTATACAATCTTGCTGGCTAGTTATCACCGAGGAGGGCTAGAAGATGCTATGCTAGAGGAAACTCTCTTGACCAAACCTACACGGATCGGGCTCAGCAGGGAGCCAGCACAGCAATGCTGACAGCGCCATTGTATATCGAGAAAGCATGGAGATAAACTTCAAGATGGCAGCAAGTCTAAACCCAATCATCCCCTGCACGTGAGGCTTGGCCTGCTGCCGTGTCGAATTAGACGGTGTGGAGGTTATGGAGTCAGCTCAGCCCTGGGGTCCGTAGACGGGCCGCTAGCGTAACAAGCGTCACGTTTGTGGCTGAGGGCCATCGCCAGCTAGCCTCATCGTAAGACGACGTCGTTGCTGCAGCATTGAAACAGATTGTTCTGATGTGCTTTGGTAGACGGTGCTGCAGTAACACACAACTCAGCATCTCCTCAGCTCGGCGTTATGCATTCTCTACGACTGTCAGCCCTCAAACCAGCTCACGTTGCGCAAATACCACTCCCTTCTCGCACCCGATCTTGCATGCTTTCCTCATCCTCAAACATGCCCGCAATTTCGTGTCATACACAACATTGCCCGCAGGTCCGGAACCGCATCCTCATGCACCTCGCCTCTCATCTCAGACTAGATGGAGGCATGCTATTTGTGGACAGGAGGAACCGCAAGCAAGATTACTGATGCCGTTTTATGAGTATCTCCACGCCAAGCTCCCACCAGGGCTAGACAATCTCTCGGGTCATCATTTACCCTTGTTGTGGAAGGGCGTCCCGTTTGTCTGTTGTAGCAACCGAGACTGCGGTGAATGTTCAGAGAACGTTTAAGATCGATATGGATAATGGCTGAAGCCTCAGCCAGATAGATATATTCTAGATCCGCCGTTCGAACGCCGCGCTGATAGTCAATATTCGGAAGCCGAAGCCATGCAAATATGCTGCAAATATACCAAATTTCGTGCACCTCTCACTTCCGTATCAGTCCTGTGCGCTCGTTTACACCCTCACCAATCTCCTCCTCTTCGTCTTCCTCGTCTTCGTCGCTGAATCCTTCAGCTTCCAATCCCTCGCCACGAATGCCAAAACTCAGAACGAACCCGATGAGCGCGATGCCGGCGAAAATACCAAAGGGCATAGCTTCGCCTTTGGGCTTCAACTTAGTAGCAGCCGTGAAAAGCGAACCTGAGAGGAAAGGACCAGCCGCGCGACCAGCGGCAGAGAGCGTCTGAGCGAGGCCATTGAGCGTACCGAGCACGTTATGATTGGGTGCAGAGTTGGTGATCTGCACATAGTCAGCATCTGTAGGTTACGGCATGGTGGAAACACAAAAACTTACCATGAGGAGCGCAGCTGTCAGACCGCCGACACCCGCAATCGTCTTAATTACCAGCACGACACCAAGCTCAAACCACAACCAGCCAGCACCCGAGCCGATACCCTTGTACCCTTTACTCTCTTTGTAACCTACCCAGGGCATGAAGCCGAAGGCTGCGATGAACAATCCTAAACTGATTCTGTATGCCATCTTATTGCCGAGCTTGCCCCGAAGCCTGCCAAACACGCCTATCTGGAATAGGATTGTAATGGCGCCAGCAAAAGACAAGGAAAGTCCGACTGCTTCCGGCTTCAAACCACGTCCAGTAGGTGGTTGCTCTTCCGCAAAGATCGGATAGAGCGAGTTGTACGAAATGTTAGCAAGTTGAAATATGAAGTATGTTACAAGAAGCAGGATAGTGTCCCGGTTCAAAATCTCCTTCCGCGTAAGTTCGTCGCCGCTGCTGTTTGGGAAGAGCGTAGGTGCAGACTCGCCAGATGCGTCGGACGCATCATCTTCGTCCATACCATCACGTGTGTCGTCTTGTGAATTGTGATTCTTGTGGTTGCCTAGTAGGCGTCGTACGTATGTTGGTTGCGTCGAGCTTGTAAACTGCCACATCCACGAGAACAAGTTACCCAATCTCTTTCCAAGAGGCGGTAGATTCTTAGCTTCCTCCAAACTCTCCTCTAGGAAGAGCATGCACACTATCAGGTCTATCGCGAGAACGAGGGCCGAGAAGAGATTCGGAAGAAGGTACGGGTAGGGGTTCGACTGGCTCTTGTTGAACGGGTTCTGGTAGAGCACCAAAAGTCCTCCCACGATAGGCCCTGTGATGCCACCGATGCCGTAAATGACGGGCAGGTAGGTGAACGCGCGCGACTGGTTGCTTCGATCCGTAATCTCACCCAAACATGTCGACACCACGCCATTGTTCCCGTTGACAAAGCCCATTAAGGCCTGGACGAGTATAGCCTGCCACAGTTCTCTGCAGAAACCAAAAACCAGGAAACACAGTATGGTCAAAAAAGTACCCATGATGATGACTGGCTTTCGTCCAATGCGATCAGACAGCCATCCCCAAAAGAAATTTGTTGTGAACTGCGCCAACGCGAACGACGACGCGATAAGTCCAACGTACAGGCCTGTCTGTCCCTCTTTGACTTCGGGGAATGACTTTGTCATCTCTGGCAGATATGGGCTTATCGAGTTGAGGGCCGTTTGTTCAGCGAGAGCTATGAAAGCTAGTACAAGAAGCTGTTTGGTTGGCAAAGGCGACTCATGGTGGTTATGGCTACCGTCTTCGGAGCGATTGCCATCTTGGCCGGACGGGGAGTCAGACGGTGGTCGACCGCGGGACTTGGGGGGAATAGTTGGAAAGGTTGTATAGTCTACATTTCGGGTTACGAAGTCAGCATACATTGCTCGTGTAATTCGAATAGGGAATTTGCCTACGGAGCGTTGATCTGCGCGCATCAAGGGCTGGCCGGCTGGAGGGCATTGTCACCGAATGTGCTACCTCTGTGAGGCCGAGTTGTCACAGCAAGCTTTCGCATGCATTGATGCGCAGGTTTGCTGTTGTGTATGTGTCGACGCGGGGCAATACGACACTGTTAGATAACCCTATGAAGGCGCGATTGGGTGATGGTGTCCCTGGATGAAGGAGTCTGGAGGATGCGCTGTGCTGCGAAGATTTCAGGCTGGCATCACGCGCGGCTCAAGCTACGTCACGATCGCAGGAACCCGCTTGCTTGGCGCGGCATCACGATGCTGTGTCACGATCATGCACTCGACTAAGTTTTCCTTCTTCGCGTCGCCTCACCTCACGGTGATCGCCCTTAGATTTTGACCTGCTGAAGTGCGATTGAAGAACGTTGTGTTGTCTGCAATCGCCCACTACCTAGTCTACCCCATCACCTCACGAACGGAATCATCTTGGCCCAGTTCCATCTCGACGAACACCAGGCCATGTTCGCATCATGCGAACAGGCTAGACGAAGCTTGGAGAACGCGAGCGCGACATGGATAGATCGTCCTGCCAAGCACCAGTGGAGGCTGGTGAGCATTGACACGGGGACTCAAAAGCAGTCAAAGCTGAAGCACCAAAGAAAACATAGAAAAAGCGTCCAGCGCGGCGACCACAGATGACTTTTGCAGTAGGCTTAAGTTGCCGATATCTGAATATATCGTTATTGCTGTAATGCAGCACCTGCTCGTCGCGAACAGGCACATGATATACCCCAAGACCAGGACACAAGCATATGCTCCCAGAAGCAGCATCCTGGGCTTGCTCCGATACGCACAAGGCATGCTTCCCCACAATTTTGTTTAATTATCCCAAGGGTTAACCCCCTCAACCTCAATCTGTTACGCCCCCTCGGTTCGCCAATGCTACACGAGAACACCAAAAGCTGTCTGAAGACACAAGTCTTCGGTAGACGCAAGCTCCCGGGGTCGTCACCAGTCGCCTGAATCCCGGCAGGGTCAAAGTTCCCAGAAGTCGCTCTAATCTTCTCAACTGCTGTGCTCTTCATTCTCAGCTTTGAAAGGTGCAGCATCTCCCTCATTCGACCGAACCACCCGCGCCTCTCCCGCTTCGGCTTCCGTCTGTTTCGAGTCATTTGACAGGCCTCCTGTGCCTTTATCACTGCTTTGCAAGGCTCATGAGCACATTAGGACCAATATAATCAAACAGCTTAAATTACTGTGCGCCAAAATGCTGATGCTGGGCAGCATTGTGTAGATTTCAGGCTTACAGTGTTTGCCGGAGTCAGTCATGAGTATAAAAAAGTCACATTGAACCATCACAGGAAGGTCAAATAGCCAGTAGGCCCAGCACGGAGATGTGGATACACAGTGCTGTTTGTTTTAGGGCCCCTTACTTCTCTCTCTAACACAACTACCCTTCTCATCCCGTTCTTCTCAAGCTTCCTTCAAACCTCTCTGCAATCTTCAACCTTAGTGAATATATCTTTCAAACATGCGATACTCCACCCTGCTTCCAGCCCTGGTGGCCTTCCGCTCAGCTCTCGCGAGACCAGCACAGCCCGAAATCACCAGCACGACAACCTTGCCAACTCACTTCGGTCTTGTCGTGTTTCCCCACTACCAAGCTCTTGACGTCTTCGGGCCCATGGACCTTCTCAACACACTCTTCATGTACTACCGAAACTTCACCACCGTGCCGCAATTCTCAGTTCTCAGCAAGACTATGGATCCGGTGACCTCGGCCATGACGATTGGGGGCTTTGGGCAGGAGATCATGCCAACTACAACATTCTCGGACTACTTGATGAGCCGTGAACAAGATGCGGGCAACCATACAGCTGTTGTGAAGAACAAGCATCAAGGCCACAGTGGCGCACACATGCCTCCTACAACAAACAAGGGCGATATCGACGTTCTCATCGTCCCCGGTGGTGGAGGTACTCGCAGAAACATGACTGAAGAGATCAACTTCGTCAAGGCCACTTATCCAAACGTATATATCCTTCCCCTTCCTCCTTCCAGTTCCACAGACTAACCATCCCGCAGCTCAAATACATCGTCTCCGTCTGCACAGGCGCAACGCTCCTCTCCCGCGCGGGCATACTTGACGGCCGCAAAGCAACAACCAACAAGGCAGCCTGGGAATGGGCTACATCAACAGGCCCCAACGTGGACTGGGTGCCGACTGCACGTTGGGTCGAAGACGGCAATATCATTTCGACGAGCGGAGTTTCGGCCGGCATCGATGGAATGTATGCGTTTGTTAGCCGCGTGTATGGCGAAGAGGTTGCACACTTCCTGAGCCTGGGTCTAGAGTACAACCGTGAGACGGATGCTCATCATGATCCTTTTGGTAAGACCTGGGATGTTCCGGGTGCTAGTTAGATGAACTTGATCGTGGGAGGAATACAGCGGTCGAGAGACGAGGTTCGGTGACGTGTGGGTAGAACCAATGAGGTAGCTCAGCCGCACTGCACATGCATGTCTTTGCACAGGCTATTTATTCTCAGCCTTCTCACAATCACACCTTACTTCCCCCTGGTCCTCCTTCCTTCTCTTCATGCGCTAAACACATTTAACACCCACCTCCCCATGACCTCGTCATCACAAACTCCAGATCGCTCATACCTACCTTTCCGTGGCGTCAAGAACGATAAAATCGCCTTTCTGCCACTGAAACCCGAGTTGTTACGGGAGATACGATGCGTTGCCCTACTGCCAGGATCAGGAAACGACCCCATCGCCTGCGAGCTAGTTTATACCAAAACATCAACGAGGACGCTGAGACTCGCATGCCGTACATTGCGCTATCTTACTGTTGGGGGGATGTCGAAGATACCGTGTGGAGATACTGTTGTATAGCCCATCGACAGATTCATCCGGCGCGTGTCAGGAACCAATCAGTGCGCCATATCGAATCGCACGGAACCTCCACATTGCGCTTGCTGCTCTGCGACATGAGAGCAAACAGTTCTTTTGGATAGACGCGTTATGTATTAACCAGCAAGATCTACGGGAGAAGACCCATCAGGTTCAGTTGATGGGCAAGATTTACTCGTTGGCTGAATCGGTCTTGGTGTGGTTGGGGCCGGATGACGTGTACAGCCGGTTTCTTATGAGGGCATGGAGGATACACGTACGTCATGCTCTGACGGGCAGTTTTGATATTAAAACATACCGGAGCATTTGCGACGAAGTGGCCAAGGGTACACACCCTTTGTGGACTGATTTGGCGCAAGACAAGGCACTCAGTCAACTTGTGCTCGACCTCGGTGATGGAATGATGGACGACGCCTCGCCTGACCGGTACTACAAGGCAACATCGATGAGTTTCGATAGTCTGTATCGACGACCATGGTGGAGGCGAATATGGGTTCTGCAAGAGGTTCTTCTAGCTCCCAAGCGAGAGCGGGGCGGTCGCAAAGTCGATTTCAGGATTGGCGATAGTCAGCTGGGTTTGGAAGAGATGCTGCAGATGAACACGTCGTTGGGCGCCTCGTATATCCAGCAGCAGCGTGACTCCAGACCTGCTGCACATCGTTTCTTTGAGCGAATCCGGCACTCGTGGAATGCCCTTATGGTCTTGGACGAAATAAACTTTACCTGGGAGATACAGGTACTGCTCGCGTTGACGTCCAAGTTTCACGCTTCAGACCCCCGGGACAAACTCTTTGCCTTGCTCCTGTTGGCTTCAGACACTAGGGATTGCTTTTGGCAAGAGCCTCTGATCAGCCCGGGGTACACCAAATCAACAAAGGCTGTCTTTGATGACTTGGTACGTTGGAAGCCAGATATGAAAAATAAAATCTACGTGGAAGAAGTTGGGTTAGTCAGACTAACAGGCGATTTGGATTGGTCAAAAGGAGAGCGCTGGGAAGACTAAGGTATCATGAACGAATGTTTTGTAATGGCTATCGAGTTGAGCTGGTGGGGGGAAGGTAGGTCGGATCCTTTCCTACTGCATAAGTAGGTCCTGCTGCTGGTACCAACAAGGACAACGTCTTCCATCGGCTCTTTGCCAACTTACCGTCGAGCTTCTTAACAAGCGCAGTGGAACCACTGGAGCATCAAGTAATTTCAAGCATAAACTTTACCATGCAAAAGTATACAGCACATGCACCTTATACTATGTGCAGCTTACCATCAGCGCGACATCACGAGATGCACGTGAAGCGATTAACGATGGGACCGATTAGTATCCTAATTGTCAGTATAGTTCACACATAGAGGGTATCATACCATCATCACTGCTGACTAAGGACGTTCTATTTCCAAAATTCGCATTAATGACAAGAGCTTCTAATGTACAGCTTCAGGAGCTTACTGACCTTTTTTGGGACAAAAACCGGGTGGAAAAGTTTACTGTAGGCGAACACCAGCAGTACCCTTCTTCTTCGCCTGGTCATCAAACGCATTACCCAATCCACCACCACCACTTCTACTAGCCTCGAGCGAGCTCTCGGCCATCTTCTTCTTCTCAGCGGCAATCTTGTCGAGATGCTTCTTCGTCTTCGTGTTTCCACTGCCCTTGCCGTGGAACTGGTGACTGAGCTGCTTGAACGCTTCTTTCTGGTTCATCTGGCGACCGTGTTCGTCGACATATTTGAGCTCAATGTTGGGTGTGTACTCCTTGTTAAAGAGCTCAGCAAGGCGGCGGCTCTCGACCATGTCGGCGCTGGTGTTGTTCTTGCGGGCCCATTCTTCCCGTTCGCGGGGGGTCATGTTGTTCCAGCGAGCCGAGGTTCGCTCACGCTCACGAGCGATCTTGCGTTGGCGCTCTGCGTCGGCTTCGGCCTTGAGCTTATCGGCAAGGAACTTCTGGCGGTCGCGGTACATGGCGTTCTTCTCCCCAGCGTCCGTCTGTGTGACCAGGCCTCGTTGCCTGAGAAGGGCAAGAGTAGCACCTAGACCTTGGTCGATAGTCTTCTCAGCCTCGAGACCCGTCTCAGTAATCTCAGTAGACAGGGCACGAGAAAGGCTGCGATTGCGAGCCTCTTCTGCTTCGGCTGCTTCGGCGTAGGATTGCTCCATGTCGACATCGCCATCTTCATCGGCAACTGGGATATCGCCCATCGACTTGGTGCCCTCGGAAATGTGACTGGACTTTCTGCGTTTCCGGCGGGCTTCCTCGTCGTCGGCATCACCAGCAGCACCTAGATTTTGTACGAACACGGTCGTTTCGTCGATGACAAGGGCACCATCGCCGTCTTCGGTAGACTCCACCACGTCTGGTTGAGGTGTAGATGCTTCTTCGCGCAGCTGGCGTGCAAGATCTTCCGGTCGCATCTTCTTGCGCTTCTTGAGAGCTTTTTGACGCTGTGCCGCGAGATTCGCTTGAAGATCATCGTCATCCACAAAAGACTCGTCAAAGACCTTCTTCTTCTTCTTCTTCTTCTGCTGCTGCGGTGCGGAGACTTCACCGCCGTCGATATCCATGCCGTCGCCGGCAGCAGGTTCTCCCGTAGGCATAGCAAGCATTTCGTCTTCATCTTCGACGCGTTCTCGCTTGGACTTCTTGCTCTTCTTCTTCTTAGGCTTCTTCATCTTGACTTCCGAATAATCCATGTAGTCATTGGTAGGCGCATGCTCTTCAAGTATGTCTAGACTGATAGCAACCTTCTTGGGCTTTGCGACACCTGCAACTTCGGCCTGTACGTCTTCAACAGTTCGGCCCTTGCCGTCCAGTGTGAAAGCCTTGCCCTTCTTGCCCTCGATCTCCTCGTCGTATTGTGCCAGTATCGACTTTTGGCCTGATTCGTCCATATCGTTGGGATCGTATGCGCGCTTCCGCTTCTTTGAATCGAGTCGCTCTTGTAGTCGCTCCTTTTCTCTGAGCGAAACCGCCTCCAGCTCGTCTTCTTCTTCTGCGTCGACTGCAGTATCCTTGAGAACAAGAATCTGGTCCTCATCGCCAAACTGATCGACCTCGTGGCCGACTTTGACACCTGCAAGGTCCTTGTCGGTATACTGCATGGCCTCGAGTTCCTGACGCTCGCGCTCCTCAAGCTCCTTGCGCATCTGTTCTTCCTTGGCAATCTTCTTCTGGCGCTTCTTGCTGCTCTTCAACCAAGCCAAGTCATCGTCGACATCGGCTTCGTCGGCCAGCCCCTTGCCATGGAGCTTCGTAAAGCGCGCCGCCTTTTCGCGCTCCCTCTTGATTGCAGCGGCGCGCTCTTCGCGTCTTATCTTGGCCAGTCTCTCCTCCTCTAGCTTTTTCCAGTTGTCTGAAGCGGCGGCCTCGCGCGTTTCGATGGTGCTCGCAGGCTCTTCGTCCGAATCGTCGCCATTGTGCGCTGCCTTGAAATCAAGGCCTGAGGACGCTGCGGGCGCTGCGGGAGTACTTCCACCCGGGAGAGCAGAAAGGCCCATAGACAGACGAATCTTGTTCGCCTCGTCGATGGACAAGTCCGCCATGACTGATGCACTTGTGGTGTCGACGTTGCAAGCTGTGGTGGCGCCGGTAGTTTCTGGACTTCAATACGGCGGTGAACAGTGTAAACAAGCAATCGTCGTAGAGAGTGAAAGCACGCCTAGTCTTTCCCAAAAGGTAAAGTCCAGTGTTCCAGTGCCTACTGGTGCACGACGTGCGGGCAACATGGCACCTCCGCCCATCGTCCCGCCAAGCCTCTAGCCCGCTAGCGCACCGGAGATTTGCCGACGGACATAAAAAAAACTTCGTTGCCCTGACGCTTCATTCTCACCACAACGACCCGTGTCAGCGTCTCCCGTCCACGTCCTTCGGGGCGTGTGGTGGTTGAGATTCTGACAGTTCGTCCATCATGGAGCCTTCTTTTCTTCTGTAGAGCGTTTCGGACGACAGGTGGCGGAGAACAACTTTGGCAGCTTCCGGCAGCCTGAGCTCACCCTTCACGGGGTTTGAGCTCGGTGTATGGTTGTCTGCCAGGCAGACTGATTTCAGCTCCCTTTTGCTAGGCCGTCGGCCACTGATGCTTGGGATCAACCCAGTCGGCTACATACTTTTTCTTATCAACCATGGCTTTTGCGAATGCGCCGCTTCTCTGCGCTGGCCGAGGCGCGATTTGCCGTGTTCTGCCGTGTTCGACCGCTTCGCATGCGAGTTGCGGAAGAAGCGCGACGAACTCATTTACGCGTTTAGAAGTAATCGCATTGTTCGCCAAGTCATGTGCATACGCCAAGACTGCGAAAGAGCCTCAGAGGCTGAAATGGCATCGAGCGCCTTCGCGGATCCAAAGTTATTGCTTTGCAGTGTCAATGAGCACAGAGATGTCACGGCCACTAGACACATGGCCTCTTTTTGACGTCTGATCATGCCATTCAATACACATATGTTACAGAATCTCAGCCTTGAAGCCGCTAGATCGCAGTCGAGATGCAAGTGAAAGACCGGGCAGCCTTCCCACATCTCTCATGTCCAAACCACACTTAATTTGTAGCCGGTACCTCTCCCCTCGCCAACTTGAGCAGTTCAGCCTCCCTGCGCTCCTTCAATAGCTTCTCCTTAACTTGCACTCTATCCGCCTCAGACCTCTCCTTCATCTCAGCAATCTCCTTCATCTCGGCCAACTCTTGCTCAGTCGGCTTGAGCTCTTGCGCGCCCGTCTTCTCTACCAGTACCTCCAAGATCTCGCTCTCTGATTGGTCTCTCATGTCAAATGTGTATGTAGGTTTCGAGGTATCAGGTACGAGAGTGTTGCGTGGGTTCGGTGTGCCGGACGGTGGTGAAGAGTCTAACTGTTGCGTTGTAGGCGAGTTTGTGGAGCCAGTCGTGGGTTGGGTTTTGGTTGCTGTGTAGACGTGAAGGAGCGAGGGGCCTTCGGGACTGTTGTGTCGCAATATTTCCATCGGGATAGATGGGTTGCGGAACTTCATCCGGGGCAGCATTTCCCGCCAGAATTTCCTGTTCGTAGAATCAGCATACGATCCCATGACCGAGTACTATCACCAGCCCCAACGCACTCTTCACCCTAACATACTGTCTTTTTATCCTCGTTCAAAGACGGTGTAAAAAGAAAACGCAAGCATACCTTGCCCCTCTATGCCCTCCGTTGAGCTTTGTGTTGAACTCCATACTAATCTTCGACACCTCTTTCGGCAGTATGAGTGCGCCTGGTCCACATCGTATCCATAATAACTATTTTCCCCATCATCAGCGTCATGTCGTCTTCGCGAATCTTGAGCAGGTCCGGTTTAATTCTAGGCTTCATCGGCGTTTTCGGAGGTGTATGCGGAGATTGATCGTACGTACCTTCTGTGGTAATTGTTAGCTCCGCCCGAAAAGCAGACAATGCGATTGGAAATCAATTACTCGCCTCCTTTAGTCTGCGCATGCGCTTCAATATATGCACCATGGTTGCTGTGATGTGGTGTTGAACTGGGGTTGCCGAGTTCAAGAGATTCTTAGCACATGGCCCCGTAGCGCGGTCGCATCTTGGCAACTGCTGGCGGAATATGGCATCTTTCGCCCTTTCACTCTGATAACACTCGCGATGAAAGATGATATGCTTAAACACATTGCATTGATTGAACGCCTTCCCTGGTTTCTGAGCTACATTATTGTTCCTCTGCACACACCTAAATCTCTCACCTCGCTTGCCCGAGATATCTACAGTCCAGTCCAGGATAAATCCAATTACAAGACTGTATTTGACACATCGCCCGACTAGAAATGATACAGGATTGCGGACGATACTTGTCGCTTCCTTATCAAGTTGCACCGACTATTAGGAAGCTGGAGTACACTGCTTTATTGGGCGGGTTGTGCGTTCGTGGCGCGCGCCTCGGTGGGGGTTGGTCCCGCCATTCGCTTGCTCCTGCAAAATGGTCAGCATGTAACCTTGATGTCCAGAGTCATTCAGCTTACATGAAAGACCTGCTGAGGAAGGAAATGATAATCATAGGCATCCACGAGGGCATCTTAGAGAATCCCCAGGTAGCGTACGCGTACGGGATGGCAAGGTTGTACTGCTGAAGCACACCGTTGAAGGGGTGGAAGGGACCCTCGTACGGGGTAACTTGCTCAATGTCGTTGTCAACGATGAGCTTCTGGAAGGTCTCGGTGGTGGTGCTTGTGCGGTTCAAGGGCTTGTAGCGAACGGTCGGGACGGGCGCGGACTGGTCGGCCATGGGTTTGGGAACCTGAAAGTAGTAGAGTGATGGTGCGCCGACGGACCACGAGTTGCAGAGGATAGGCTCAGTTTCGCAGTCAAGGTATGCAAACTTGGGCGCACTGGTCTTTGCGGCCATGATGGGAAGAGAAGCCTGGGTAGATGTTAGTGCATGTCATCTACATGATCGACTGCCATACGTACGTTCCATGCCTTGGTCACGTTTCCACACAAACCAAAGCAAGTGGTGTTGCCGCCGGTAATGAAGATAAGCCAGTCCTGGGTTGTAGGAGGGCTGGCAGTGGGATCGACAGTCAGCATCTCCTTCCAGTTCTCTAGAGTAATCGGGTACTGGACTGCTGCAGCGGCATTCGACGCCGCCTTGCTTGTTACCGTGTCGACTGGCGCCGATGGCATGGAGGGGATCGATGCGGAGACAGCAGCAGTGGCCTTGTTGAAGAATCCCCTCACCTTGTCAAGGAGAGGAATCTGCTCCTCGGCGACAGCAAGCGCCGGAAGAGCAAGAAGAAGGCGTGATGAGAAGCGCATTTTGGTCGTGTGTGAGAGAAAGTGTGGTGTTGAACTGCGAACGCTGCGGGCGGTACGCCTGCGCTATTCTGCCTGATGATGCCCGATTGGGGCGACGCTGAAGTACTGTGGGGGATGCAGCTAAACGTCAGAGGCAGCCACTCACAATCGTGAATGAGTGGTAGAAATGTTAAATCTACTGCTGGGCGAAGAATGCAGGCGAGTTCCCAAGTCGAGAAAGCTAATAATAATACGAGGAATAATAGGGATGAAGACAAACAACCGGGTCCTTTGCACGAGCTTGGCAGTCCAGAGCTCTGTCGCGAAATTGGGAAGCCTGGGCCAACCGTTCGTAAACAGCATTCTTCTCACGAGCCCCGTTCAACTCTTTGCCAACCAGATGCGTCACAAAGAGTTGCTTGTGCTATTCGATTCCAGCGTCTCTTCTCATGCCATCTCAACCACTAACCCTTCGTTTCTGGCCCATCGAAACTCCAACCCGGCTGCGCAATATGTGCCGCCAAAGTAAACATCAGATCCCCCCCACTCTCTGATTTAGAGAGCCGCTGAAAAGGTGCCTCTACTGCCATTAGTACCAATGCATCTATACCTAAGGATCTGTCAACATACTCTCCTTCTGCAATTTCTGGGACATATTAGCAATCATTGACGTCCTAGAGCATGCTGTTAGTGAGCTATCGTCGGAACTCCTTCGAGGCCCAGTCGTAGGGAGCTTAGTACCTAAACCCGATTGCCTTGCCTTGAGTTGTTCCAACAAGTTGTTTTGGAACCCCCTTGTAGGTTCTGGTCGTGCATCGGCTTCATCGGCTTCGTCGTCTGTAGAGAGAACGGTGCTCCACGTACTGTTTGCACGCACTGGCGATTGGTTATTGGCTTCCCTGGCCTGCGCTCGTTCACGTTCTTCCACTTCGTGACTGTGTGCTGTTTCATCGTACGCTACCCTGTCAGCTCTCGAGTTGACACTATCGTCTTTCTTGTCTGAAGCTGCTAATTTACGCAGTTTGAAATCACCTTGAATATCACCTAGCAGAGCGGCTATTCCAGTATTGTCGGGCCGCCTTGCTGCAGATGGTAGAGGAGCTGGAGGAGCTGATTGTGGAGGGGCCAGCATCGGGATATTTTGCAAGAATGTGGGCGAGAATCCAAGCGAGAGTAATGATGCGCGTGGAGCATGTGGCATGATTGGTGATGAAGAACCAGAACGGTCTCCAGATCCGACTGGAGAAGGAGGCGTATCTGGGTAGGGAGGTACGATAGGAGAAGGAGGTGTGTCTGCATATTGCAATCTATCGTAGGCTTGCGATTGATGGTCATCTTCTCGTTCCTTCTCTTCACGGTCCTCATAGTTTCCTGGCATTGGCGAACGTGGAGCTTGATTGTGATAGCTCGCTACTGCTCCACCGTCGGACTTGTCATGCGCACCTCGAACGCTGGGCTCCTGCGGTGGTGAAGCCTCATGCCCATGATTCTCCTCCTCGCGGATAGGCAGAGACCGCTGGAGAGTATGTTGCCAACTAAGCGGTTCTGGAGCAGGTGGTGACACCTCGTGAGCAGCAGGAGGCGGCTGTCGACGACGAGTTCCAACCAGTGCGGGAGGGTGAACACGTATCTCGGGGACAGGTGAGCTTCGATCCCTCTTCCGGTCAGTGTCTTCTTTTCGTCTCCCACTATCCGGTTTGCTCCTTCGGTGCTCCTCTTCTTCGCAGCGATGACGCTCCCATGCCTCAGTCTTGGTAGCCCTTGGTTTCCACTCGTCGCCCTTCGTCTTTCCAGGGTATTTCTCAGCCCAACTAGCTCTCTCCGGTTCGCTCTTTCGTGTCCTCTCCCTGTATCTTGCTTGGCCACTCTGTCGCTTATCACCACTACCTTTTGGGACTGTCTTCTTCTTCCTCGCCTCATCCAGCGCTTTTTCAAACATGCCCTTGGTCCGATAACCGGCTTCGTGCTCGGCCTTGATGTGCCTATAAGTATTCATGAAATGATCTCCAAAGCCAAGGGCTATCCCAGCCTTGCTTTGGTACTTCGGGAAGCTGCCAAATGGTGTGCCGTCTGGTCCTTTCTGCTGCCGCGTTGGAGAGCGGGAGGCGTCTGCGCGACCCAGACGAGGACTTGACTGCTTGTTATGTGCATGGTCACGCCCATGGGATCTTGAGCGCTCTCTATGGCTACGGCGATGAGTTCGCTGTGGTGTTCGAGATCCCTTCCGTTCTGGTCGTGGAGTATTGTGGCGCCGAGGAGAACGGGATCTCATCCTGGAACGATCTTTCAACTGTGATCGAGAGCGCAGTTCTGTAGTCAAATCTTGCCATGAAGTTTGGTAGCTACTCGCTCCACCCCCTGGAAGATGCCCGTCTCCAGACAATGGCACATCTGGCTTCCGATGCCCATCATACAACTTATCTGCTGGCAATGCTCCACCTGTCATATGATACTCTGAATCATTGTTTGGCGGGCTTTCCGTAACTGGATCGCGAACACCACTCTCACCATCTCGTCGGCGAGCTCTCGAGCGTCTGTCCTGGGATCTGGATCGCTTCCTACGAGACTCATCTCGGTGTATACGCCGCGATCTTGAATGGTGTTGGTCTTGCGAGCTACGATCATTTCTCCCACGCTCTTCATCCCTCGATCTAGAGCGATGATGACGAGGTCGGTGCCTACCACTCAATCCATGGCTGTGTCCATGGCCTCGACGTCCGTCCTTCCTACTCCCGCCCATATGTCCTTCCCTTCTGTGTCTCATATGCTTCCGTTTCCCCTTCGCCTTTTCTTCTTCTTCTTCCGCCGCCTTCTCCTCCTTGTAACTCTTATACAGCTTTACTCCTTCAACCACAGCCTCGATGACAAGTTTTGACGGGCTCTTCTTGTGACGTCCAGAGACCAGGTCTTGGAATTTTCCTTGAACCTGTTTACGGTACTCGTCGTCGTCTAGCATCGGGGTTGTTTAAGATGCGCATGCGGAGACATGGTGGTAAGATGTTCAGGTGGGTTATGAAGGGAAGGGATGTGAAGCGGATGTATGTGAATATGGAATCATGGGGTGATGGGTAGCAAGCAGACATTTTTGCTGAGTTGGTAGGGTGGGATCGAGCGTTGGATGGGCAAACACGATGGATATGTGAAGATGATGTGTTGGACAGCATGACGAACAGACCGGATGGTTAGCTACGAACTCAACGATTGGGGCAGAATTTCCATTCCTTGGTGCGTACACGCTATCCATGGAATGTTGAATCAGTGGTATAGTAGAACAAGAAATAGAGAACGCCGGAAGTGGATTACGCTGCAATCATGACAAGGCAAAACCGAGCTACTGAGAGGTTAACTCTGAGATGTTCGTCTTCTGATGTCGTTGTATTGTCCTCAGCAAGTGTGTTGTCGCAAGTGTGAGCGCAAATGTCCCAGTATACCATTTAGCGTCCGCGCAGCCCAAACAGCATCACATGTTGGCAAAACTTGATTGCCAAAACGCCTTTGGCATGCATCCCGTACCCATGTAATGCGAACCGTCTATTTCCGTTCCTCTTCGTCCATGTGTTCCGTATCCCGAATTTCCACCACATTGCCACGTCCCATTACCACACCTGCCCATTCCTTGTACACAGACGCTACTCTTTCTTCTTCGCTTCGCCCTTCTTCACCCGAACACCGCTACCCCTGAAGTCGTTCGCGTCTAGCGCTTCGCTCTTTCCCAGACCCAGGTCTTCAGCTTCCTTCTCTAGTTGTTTCTTCTGCTTCTTGGCAGCTGCGTTGAGTAGGTATGGCCGTATGAGGAGGTATGCGCCCACGATAGCGATAATGCGGACCCAGCGCTGGGCGGTCATATCTTCGAAGGACTTGATCGAGTTGGTGACTAGGCGGTTCTTCCACTCGCCCACATTGTCGAGTATGTAGTCCATTTTGAGTGTGCGATATGGGTGGTTGCGACGGTAGACTTGTTGCGTAATGCCGGGGATTCAACTTCGATGCACTCCTTTGCTTGATCAAGGGGCTGTTGGAGAGGGGTCTATAATCTATGCCGAGGATTCTGCCTGCTTGGAGATTGGGGTAAACTGAGATGCTTGTGAAGAGAGCAATTGTGCGCAACAATAAATCATCACTCAGAGCGTGGACCGTGGACCGTGGACCGTCAGGTGGCAGAACCAGGGTTCATCACCGAGGCCCCGCTATCGGCCCGCCTCGGACGCGTCGCGTCACTTCTCTGCTCGACACCTAGACGCGATTGACTTGAATCACTAGGCAGTATGGCGTCAGATGATGCTAAAGCAGAGCGCGAAGAGGTATGAAACTCGTGCATCGGTTCGCTAGTGAGTATGTGTTGACGATACTCTCAGCGGCTCAAGTCAGCCCTCTGGTACTCCATCGGCCAATTCGTCGACGAGAAGACGTTGGAAGACGATCTAAATGCAACACCACAGTTCATCGGAGCTCTTACTGAGCTTGTGTATACTCAGATTGGTAAGACCCCACTTGCTTTCTCTAGTAATATGCAGCCCCCGAAATGCTAATATTGGACAGCGAACACAGCCCGCGACCTTGAAGTCTTCTCTAAACACGCCGGCCGCAATACCATCAACACCGACGACGTGCTACTTCTCGGAAGACGCAATGAGCAACTACAAGGCTTGCTGGAGAAGGAGCTCGAAGGCATTAGAGCAGCGGAGGGAAGGCGGGCGGACGGCCAGCCAGCTGCTCGCGCACAGCCGGCAGCAGCCGCAGTAGGGAAGAAGCGAGGCAGGCCTGCGGGGACTGGCAAAGGCAAGGCGAATGCTTGAAAACGCCTGAATACTTGGGCTTTGGATATGTCTGGACTGTTATTGCACTAGGAGTTCTGGAGTTGTGGTATGATACCCTCGAGTACGCCTGGACAGGGCGCGCTCTGCACGTATACCTCATGAATGCGAATGTGACTGGACGGTTGGCGAGCCAGCAAAATGTATGGTGTTCATTTTGTCCGAACATGCCTGTGGTTGAGAGTGAAGCACTACGTCTAGACTGCATTCATCGAAATGCTCAACCAAGCAGTAGAAACAACGTACCAACAAACAACTGATGAAACATTCGCACATGGCTCCTTTCCTAGGCTAATCGATGCAGGTCTTCGTTCGCGGATGCCACGCTGTTCCATCAGATGCTATTCCTTTATCTTCCTTGTCTGCACAATGGAAATGCTAATACTCTCAAACTTCACGTGCTTCTTTGTAACCACATTCATAAGGCCTGTCCCCTTTCATACCGTCATTACACTTTCTCGAGATATTCGCCCCCGCCATGGATGTGCCTAAGCGAGCACCATCAGTAGACATGGCTTCAATAGAGCTGAAGAGCATGCCTTCACCGGCTCCAACCTATACTTCTACCTTTACGCAGGACGTTCCCTTTACGCCTCAACGCGCCATCATTGCTGAACCATCAAAAAGCGACGCATCAAATAACCCATACTGGCAATCCACGATACACGAGCCGCCGTGCTCGATCCGTCATTCAAACACCGGATCACCTTCGAAGGATGCGGAAGAAGCGCGTGTCAAGCCCGATCATCAGGACACAAATCACCCCCACTTTGCACAATCTTCTGGACCAGGCTTCCCAACCACACTTCCCGCACGAAGTCGAATGCCACGGAAATGGATCCTTGTGCCGTGGGTACTGTTTGCCGTTTTCTTCATCATCACAATATGGTACACCTCAATCTTGCTTGGCGCACGGTTTCTTTCCATCATCCGTCCGACATCGCCAGCTCCTATGGTGCAGGAGATTCATTTCTACATCAACGGAAAAGTCCTCCAAGGAAGCGTCTCTGTATCCACTAGAACTGTTGCCTTGCCTACGAGTACTGTCATTTCACCTGCGAAATCCCCAAGCCCAACGGCACCACTACCCGATTCACTACCTGGCATGAGTAAGGGCATGGACGAAATTTCCACATCACTCAAGCGGCGCAGCGTTTCAGCGCCAACGGGTTTCATAACCATTACAAAAAGAGGACCATGAGCAAGACTTTTGTGCCTGCCGATGCTGCCCCACTTCAGGCGCCGGAACAGCGCGTCATGAAGTGCAGCCTCATCAAAGACAGCAGATTGTAGATTTGCTTTTGCAACGTCAACAGTTTGTCGGTGCATGCTATTCTACTCCCTTCTTGATTCAATTTCTGCTGCAACGAGGTCGCCGTTTTCAAATCTTCCCGGTACCAATGGGCCTTTCAGGTATACCTGCGAGGTTCGGCAACAACAACACCGAATTTCTGGTGTTCAGGGCGACTCGCTGCAGCATTGTATTCCCAGCGAATCGCTCTCAGATGTTTTGAAAATGCGGGTGCACATGCGAAAGACGGCTTAGCTAACCCAAACGAGCGAGTCTGGAAACGACTTCTCCACCACCATGCCCGCCTAATATTGGATGGCGCCTGTCGCAGAAACAAGCCTCGCGGACCACATCCAAGAAGAGCGAACTAGCCCCTTCATCCAGATTTATTGCTGGCGTGTCGCCTCTTGGCATCTGTCGAGACGATGTTACCGCCCCTTCCCACATACGAGGGAAAATACAAGGATGTTGAGCAGGGGTATATTAGGCTGTTTTGACGGTATTATGGAAGTATTGGTCGAGATTTGTAAGAGAGACTAGTACTATTTCAGACTAGCTCTTCCAGCAGTATGCCAGGCAAGACTAGCTTCAAACACTGCAAGTTTGGCAGGTAATAAGGCGAAATAAGGCTAGAGATAGCTGTATTTGTAGCTAAAGTTAGAGTTATTATTAATATATATATTGTAGCTACTTTGCTAAGCGAGTGTGGCCTACAGTAATAGTTTTTTTGTTAAAAAAAAGCTATATACTAAAAATAAAGCTGTAAAGACTGGTGAGGCAGCTATCGCAACCTAAAAAGTTAAAGTAGTAATTATTTACTACTTTATATAGCCTCTATTTGCACGTATAACGTCCTAAATACGCCGCAGCATAGTCTTGATAAGAGCAGCAAGTTAAGCCTCTGTTATTGCCTCTTACCGCCGTCGTCGCCCTTGTTATTGTAAAAGCTCCTCGTCGTTTTTTCGCAGCAAAACTCTATCTTAGCATGCATTTACGTTATTAATTTTAACTCTAAAAACGCTCCCTGCGATAGCTGTAACAGCTAAATACTCAGCTTCAAAAAAAAATAGAAAAAATTCAGCAGAAGTTTATAGAGCTGTAGCCCAGGTTCAGCTTTCGAACGATACGATGGTGCACGGGCTGTTTCCAGCTCTAAAACAGGTGATTCAGCATTTATTACTTCATGCAAGAATCCCTGCATTTTCCGTCGTATGTGAAAAGACGCGGTATTCCCGTTCCTAGCGACTGGGATATCGTGAACGGTTGTCAAGGAGGATTCCAGGCGGTTCGTCCTGATCTCCGGAGACTATTAAACTTGTTCCAGGCGCGTAAGTCAAGCAAAAGATCTGCAAAGGAGGAGTTTAAAAGCTTTCGTCGTCCTGGCTTTCCTCACTTCATCATTCCAACGGGCCAGTCCTTTCTTTGAACACATTCGTTCCGGTTTTTACTACCACCTTCACTCTTTACCTTGCATTCATTTTCCGTGATCAGGCATCACTAGCATATCCTCGTAAATCAAGCCAATTGTACATATCATACCGACGACACACTTTGAAACTTCAAGATGTTCACCAAGGCCATTTTCACCAGCGCTCTCCTTTCCGCCGTCTCGGCTCACCAGAACATGCACCAGCTCTGGGTCAACGATGTTACTCCTGGTTACCAGGTCGGCATCCGGATGCCGCCATCCAACAGCCCCGTCACCGACGTAACCAGCGACGACATTGTCTGCAACGTCAACGGCGCCAAGGTTCCCTCCGGTGTTGAGACAGTTGCTGCCAATGAGGGTGACACTATCAAGGTCCAATGGGACCAGTCCGGCCACCCAGGACCCATCACGCACATGCTTTACGGGCCCGTTGACGACGCTTCGCAGGCTACCGGTATCGGTGCCGGGTGGTTCAAGATTGACGAGCTCGACAACGTTGACGGAAAGTGGGGGAACGAGATCATGGGCGCAAACAACATGACGCGCGAGTTTGCTCTCCCAACTGGCCTTGCCAGCGGCGAGTACCTGCTCCGCTCAGAGATGTTGGCACTTCACGGCGCGCAGACGGTTGGCGGTGCGCAGTTCTACATTGCCTGTGCTCAGCTCAAGATCACTGGTACCGGCAGCGAGGGTTCATGCTCACCTACCATTGAGCTTCCTGGCGCCTACAAGGCCGAGGACGACAACATCTACATCCCTAATGTCTACAACGGCTTCGACGCGAGCACCTACAAGGCTCCTGGTGGCGCTCTTGCTACCTGCGGTGGTGGTGGTGGTGGTGTTAAGCCATCCACTCCTGCTGCTGCTCTTCCCACTGCCAACTCCACTGCCGTAGCCCCTACCTCGGCTGCCGCTGTACCTACCTCGGCCCTTGCCGCCGTCTCATCCGCCGTTGCTGTTGCCGAGACCAGCGCTGCCGCTCTCCCCACCCTTGCTCCCGCCCGCCCCTCGTTGAACGCCACCATGCCCAGCGCTTCTCCTGTCGCCCCTACCACCTTGGCCACTCTCCTCCGTCCTTCATCTGGGATTGCTGCCCCTACTGGTGCTGTTCCCTCGGGAAGTGCTGGTGTTGCTAAGCTTTACTACCAGTGCGGTGGCTCGGGATACACCGGCCCTACCACCTGCGAGGGCACTGCCAAGTGTGTCAAGCAGAACGACTTCTACTCACAGTGCCTCAACTAAGGGAGGAGTTTGAGACGGGATGACTGGGGAACCTTTTTGAAGTTCATGTATAAACCTTTACCTTGGCATTTTAGTTTACATTATTTTTTGTTCAAACATGTTCCAGCTATAGCTTCCGAGTGCCTATACTGAAGTGAAGTGAAGTAGAGTGAAGTGAAGTAGAGTGAAGTGAAGTGAAGTAGAGTGAAGTGAAGTGAAGTAGAGTGAAGTGAAGTGAAGTAGAGTGAAGTGAAGTGAAGTGAAGTGAAGGAACAAAGAAGCCGCGCACCCCTTGCTGGTCTTATGGCGACGCTAGGCCCAAGAGTTCCTGACTATCAGCCCCCGGACTGACATTGAATATGTCGTTGTTTTTGCAGTCGCCGACGATCGCCTCGAAAACCGAGAGTAGTGCCGAATGCTGGTCGCGTGTGAGAGCCCATGTAAGCCTCGATTCGTATGCCCGGCGCAAGGTGAATAAGTGGCGGGCTTGGTGCGTGTTTCAGATTAACCTTACTATGTATGTTTCCCAGGCCATGGGTGGGCTGTTTGTGCAACCACGGCGGCCAAGTGAACAACTGGCCTGGAAATCGGTGGCTGCTGCATATGCACCATCGGCATGCAGACGTCGTCTTGCTCAGTGTCCGCGTTCACGATTCTACGCACTTCAGCTCCAATGCCAGCCAATTAATGGCCATGGGCGGGGGTTCGATGCAGGACGTGTCGTTGTGGGCTCCTTAGTGGCTTCCCCGAAGTCCAAGGCCGCGGCCAGGGTCGTGCTCCACTTCTCTAATTCACCCACTCACGTCGCTGTCCCGCTCCTAATTCCCCATCTCCACCACCAACAACCACCGCTGAGCCCCCCGACTTGCTCGCTGACACCCGGACGATACTACTTTTTAATCTCTATTTTGTACACCCGCCCAAACTACAAGTTACGTCGCATCGACTGCAGCTGTCTTTCAAGATACCACTCAGCGACCTTCCGCAGCCTACACCACCAACCCCTGCAAATATGGAGGACAAACCAGAAAGACCCACGAGCTCACAAAGTTCCGACAAGGAGGGTGTAAGCATTACCTACTTCATTTAGGTGCTCGACACACGCTGTTACAGTGCAAGTTTGCTAATATGCATGCGGCGGTGTAGGACAGTTTCGAAGACGCTCCTGAGATTACCCCTCGCCCAGACTCACAATCCGAACGATCACAGTCACGGTCACGGTCCCTCCTGCAGCGCGAGTCTTCCTCGTCGACCGTACAAGAAGCCAAAGCAGCGTCGCCCGCTCCTGCAGTGCCGAAAGTACACAAAGAGGATAGCGATGACGACGACGACGACGACGACGGCGATGAAGACGGCAGCGAAGACGACAGTGACGAGTCGGACAGCGAACCTGAGCCCGCCCAAAAGCCCAGCGAGAATGCACCGGCCGCCAAGTCACCACTACTCACTGGGCACCGAGTGTCAGTCACATCGGACATGGACGACGTGTCGTTAGATAGCGGTGAGTACACCTACTCCGTTCGGAATAACGGCCATGTGATGTGGGCATGTTGGGCAGTTCATGCTTCCAGAGCAGGAGCCATCTGCACCCCCCTTCACTGGCCCCACCTACACACGCGTCTGCATGCGTGAATGTATGCTGATCACAAAACCCACGCTGACGTTCTACAGAAGGCTCAAAGGCTCCTGGCATACTCCCGAAACTACCACCGCGAAATTCTCGAGATTCCACAAACTCCGCAAGCGGACTGCAAGGCCTCTCTGGTAGGATGTCACCCGTTAAATTTCCTCCGCCGCCCGCCCCACCAACTTTACAAGAGAAACCCTCGGCAGCACCACCATCGTCTAGAAAACTCACAGGCCCCTTTGCGTGGCTGTCGAGAAATAGCTCTAGCAAGAAGCCTGAGTCTCCGCCGGCGGCCACTACAACCGCCGAGCGACGGAATACTGGAGCGTCCATCGCAACCATCGGCAGTAATCCTGAGCTCACTCTGAGCAGGATTGAAGATGAGGGGGATATGGGTTCAAAGAATAGATCAAGCCAGGGCAGCCTACGAGATCGTTTCAAGATTCTGCGAATGAGGGAAGAAGCGGGCATAACACTGAGCGATGAGACAGGCGCAGATGGCAGTCCAGCCGCGGCATTAGCATCGCCAGGTGTCGGTCTCGGCATGGCTAGCCCTATGCCCATATCTGGAGAAGAGCCTGGAAGTCCTCCAGCTCTTGTAAAACAACCTACGATCAATCCAAAGTTGGCCCCTGGAACTGCGTCCGGATTCGCCGCTGGTCCGGCGGGAGATACAGCTGAGCCTGTAGACTGGGACTTGTGGCAGTCAGTGGTCAATGAAGGCCCAGCAGCAATTGCGCGCACCAGCTCAGAAGAACTGAACTGCGCTATCGCAAATGGTATCCCTCAAGTCATCCGTGGGGTCATTTGGCAAGTGTTGGCGCAAAGTAAGAGCGAAGAGCTGGAGAGCATGTATAGGGAACTTGTCGCTCGTGGAACAGACAGGGAATACATGAGCGTCAGCGCCAGGACGAGTACCCTCAGCAATGGACATACCAATGGGAACGGAAAGGAATCAGTAGCTTCGTCCTCGTCTTCTGTGCATTCCGACTACTCGAGCCCTGCCACAACAGCTGCTAGTACGACTGCGCCATTAGGCTCGCCCTCACTCACGTCAGAGAACTCTGAAGATCCAATAAAGGCGCAGGCAAAGCTTGCGGCGGAAAAGAAACAAAACGCCGCTACGATATCAAAACTAGAGAAAGTCATCAAGCGCGATCTGGGAGCACGCACGAGCTACTCCAAGTATGTCATGGCAGCTGGTCTACAAGATGGTCTTTTCGGTATTTGCAAAGCCTATGCTTTATACGATGATGCTGTTGGTTACGCCCAAGGCATGAACTTCATCGCTATGCCTCTACTCTTCAATGTAAGTTCTCGCCTACATGATGTTCGCGGTTTGTAATTGACTTTGGTAGATGCCCGAGGAAGAAGCGTTTAGTCTCTTTGTGACACTGATGAACAAATATGGTCTGCGCGACCTTTTTGTAGCTGACATGGCTGGACTCCACTTGCATCTCTACCAGTTCGAACGTCTTTTGGAAGAATTTGAACCTGCCCTCTACTGCCATCTCCGCCGGAAGGACGTCAAACCACAACTCTACGCTACGCAATGGTTCCTCACGTTGTTCGCATATCGATTCCCGCTACAACTTGTCTTGCGCATCTACGATCTAATACTCAGCGAGGGTCTTGAATCTGCGATCCTGAAGTTCGGCATTGTTCTCATGCAAAAGAACGCTGAAACTTTGTTGGGTATGAAGGACATGTCGACACTGACAACGTTCCTCAAAGAGCGACTGTTCGACGTTTACATCGATAAAGCTCCGTCAGCGAACTCTATTCTTGAGAACGGCTTCTTTGGCTCGACAGCTGGCATCGACAAGGAGATTTATCGTGCTGACACTCTCGTGAAAGACGCGGTCTCTGTCAAGATCACGACAGAGATGCTCAAGCAATACACCGCTGAGTGGAAAGAACAGCAACGCATAGAGAAGGAGCGCGAGACCGAGCTTCTCGGACTGAAAGATAAGGTGGCGTCTTTGGAACAGAAGGTTCGGTCACTAGAGCATCGCGCTGAGCAGTCCGATATGGAGCATGTTCAGGTCGCTTCTGAGCTCATCAAGACCAAGGTCGAGAACGAGAATCTCGCCGACGAGAACGAGACATTGAAGACAAAGGTCGAAGAGCTGCAAAAGATTGTCGACACCCAGCCCGCAGAGGTCGAGGCAAGACTGAAGAACGAGATGGAGACTGTCATGCAGAAGAACATTGTCGTTCACAACGAGAACCGCAATCTGGAAGATGCAATGGCCGAGATGGAGAAAGAGTTGGTTGACGTCAAGATGCAATGGGCTACAGTAAGTTCTAACTTGTCAGCTAATTCGATTTTGAGTATGGCTAATCAACGTTCCAGATCAACGAAGAGCACGAAGCGCTCAAGCAAAAGTGGAACAACATTTCACAGATGATGAAGTAAGCCCAATGGTGGGCTCATATTTGCATTGAAGGCGCGGGGTTGACTTGCATACAGCAAGCAGGCGCCGCCACCCGTTGGGGATCAGATCTATTCTGTCGCGTCGATCGCCCTTTAATTCGCTTCTTATGTCTATATACACGTTCGCCCCGTATAGGAAAATTTCTGGCGGGGCTTTGTTGCGCGTCTTGCTTCGGCATCGTTAGTTTCACATCACTATCCGTATCGGTGGCTTGGTAGGACAGACAAAGACACCTTCCGTTGGATACGACCAGAGTTTGGATCGCTTGCATGACACAGGAGCAAGGTGTTTGGGATGGTGGTGATTGAAACGGCATACGTCTATCCCTATAGACTCATGAAAAGGAGGTTTTCTCTGTGTTGTGTTGGCCTGTAGCATCTTACGACGGGAGTCAAGTTGGCTAGATCATCAATAGAAGCATGATTTAGTCCAGCAGATATGCTCAAGCTGTGACGTGCTTGTCATCAGCAAACGTGACTTCATCGCGGTTATCACTCACAAAATTACTATACTTCTGCTTTGCTACGCAAGCCGTCCAGCACGAACGAACAGTGAGTCTATGCCTGATCAGGTAGCCGCAGTGAAGCACTAGTGTTCGCTTATCTTATCGTGACCCCAGCAGAAAAAAGTTACCCAACCCCACAGTCCATTCTGCAACTCAGATCGACATTAATTCAATCGCAATTCAGAATGGCCGACCAAGCGACAGAAGATGATATCCTCCTCGCTAAGCGCATCATCTCAGCGGCGGAGCGTCACGACGTGCTGGCGTTGAACATTCTGCTCAAGAACGGCTCGGCGAACGTGCAAGACCCCACAGCAACAGTGTCAACATCACCATTGCACGCAGCAATCGCAGCGTGTGGCAAGGCCGAGGATGGCAAGGAAGCAAGCGGTGCGGCAGTTCAAACCGTAGAGATCCTTCTCCAAAATGGTGCCATCTGGAACGATCTTAACAAGGAGGACGAAACACCAGGATGCATCGCCCTCCGCCTAAACCAAAAGAAGATTTACGAAATGATGGTAGAAGCCGGTGTACGTGCCGAAATCCTCTTCGCCCGACTCGAAGCGCTCGGCATGGGCGACAACGACGTAGAAGAGGAAGCCGAAGCCGAAGAAAACGACGCTGAGCAACCGGCCGCCAAAAAACAGAAAGTCTCTGCCGAAGACGCCAAAGCCGTTGAACAAGTTGTCCAAGGAAACGCCCTCGACGACGTCTCCCTAGACAACAAGGCCTACCTCAGAAGCCAACTCCGCTACAAACCCGGTATCCTCCTCGACGAATCTGACAATGCTGTCATGATGGACTGGGAAACGCAAATCATGCAACGCCACGCCGAGACACTGATTCCCAAACCCGGCCTCCGCACTATGAACGTAGGCCACGGAATGGGTATCGTGGATACCGCTATCCTTACGCATGACCCCGCGGAACACCACATCATCGAGGCGCATCCACAGGTGCACCAGCGTCTCCGTGAGCAGGGCTGGTACGACAAGCCGAATGTCAAGATCCACGAGGGCCGGTGGCAGGATATCCTGCCCAAGTTGGTGGAGCAGGGCGTTGTGCTGGACGCGATTTACTACGACACTTTTGCCGAGGATTACAAGGCGCTCAAGGAGTTTTTCGCAGAGTATGTGGTTGCGCTGTTGGCCAAGGACGGCAAGTTTGGTTGGTACAATGGACTTGGTGCTGATCGCCAGATTTGCTATGATATTTATACAAAGGTATGTCGTTTTGTCGAGGGGTTTGCTTTCAAAGGAGTTGGAGCTGATGTTAAGCCAGGTTGCTGAGATGGACTTGTATGAGGCGGGCTTCGATACTGAGTGGGAGGAGATCAACGTGCCGTCTGGTCTACACGGAAGTGATCAGTGGGAGGGCACTAGGCGGCCGTACTGGACGATTGACGTTTACAGGCTGCCTGTGAACACTTTCGTCAAGTAGCTGGCAAGGTCAAGTAAAGGGGAGAATGTTAACTACGCGGTAAGAGGACACGGGCGGAAAGATTTACGCTCAGGGGTGCTGCGAAAACGATTTATGCATTCATGTCCACCATATAATAACATCTAGCTACACAGCTGGTGATTCCTCAGAGGCTTCGGAATACATCTCTTAGCAAGCCGCCAAAATGAGCGAGTCGTCGCAGAAACCACAGAGCCTTGCAGCACCACTCCCCCACCTGGCCAGTATCCTTTACAAATCCTCGTCATCTAGCAACTCACCCTCATCTTTCATCCTCACATCCAAGATTTGACCATCCGCCTTCTTCCCATGAAACAGTAGAATAACAGCATCCGCACTCTTTTTGGTCGCAAACTGCAGTTCCACAATCAGTGGATCACTCCTTAAAAGTGTCCTTCCGATTACAGGCCCGCTGTGTTGGTTCACGACGCTTTCTACGTCCTCGACTGTAGTACCTGAGGTGAAACCACGAGCAACGACCGCGTAGGGTCCGTCTGTAGGTAAACTAGCGGCTTCTGCAGCGGTGTCGGTACCCGCGGTGAAGGTAAAGGCGTAGTCTTCAGGCACTTGCTGCACTTGGCTAGGAGAATCGACTGGCGATGCGGTTTCGAGTTGGTCTGTTTCCTCGCTGTTGCGATCTAGTAGCGGGGTTTCGGTGCCAAAGTCTGAAGTTTCAGACTGGCCATCTGCGAAACGATCTTCTTGGCTGCCTTCTTCGTCAGTGATGATGTACTCGCCTTGGTGGCCGTCGAAAGCGTCGACGTCGTTCCCATCATCCCAAGGATCAGGCACGGATGCCAGATCTTCATCGGATTCCATAGCGTCGGACTCAACGTTCTGATCCTCTTCGTTAGTAAGAGCTAAGAAGAACTCATCAAAAGCTTCCAGGGCTAGTACTTCAGCTGGTGTAGGTCCAGCCAGGGCGCCTGCAAGTAGCGGATCTTCGCCCTGGTCATTCTCGGAGTCTTCGCCATCGTCGTCCTCCCACGCATCGCCATCGTCGCCAAAATCCTGCGGGGGTGGAGGCGGAGGCGGGGGACCAAACTGATTGAAAATAATTCCCTGGGTCTCGAACAAGGTGATGCGAAACTGGTCCAGAGCGTCTTGGCGGGGCCCGTGAGGAAGCTGGTTGATCATGGTGCGCTGGTCGAGTGTCAGATGTTGCAGAACTTCCCATTCGGTGTCCTCATTCTTGTCATCTTCGTTTTCAACTTCGCCTTCGTTGCCGCCTTCGTCATGCTGCTCCTCGCCTTCTGCCCGAGCACGAATCATTTCTTGACGGCGAGTAAGACCCAAACGGTTGAGACCGGTATCTCGATGGTAGCCATCCTGGTTGTATCCTTCCTCGTCGTAGACAGCAGGGCCGTAGTGTGGGCAGCCGTGTAGGCCGGGCCAGTCCCCGCCGCAGATGTAGCAGAACGAGTTGCCACATTCACAGGTGATGTGGTTGCACGCCTCGGCTAACTCGACAATTGCGCCACAGAGGAAGCACTCTTGGTAGCCCTTTTCGTTCGCCATCTGCTTGAATTTCTTCTCGTCTTCATTCTGTTTGCACTCGTGGTTCTGAGTACCCTGGTCGAGTCTGGTCCTGCACTTGACGCATGTCAGCTTTCCGCACTCTTCAGCCTCGCAAACAGCGTAGGTGATTTTCGTCTCTGGATCTTTGACGTGCGATCCGGGATGGAGAAATTTCCCGCAAGGTGGGTTCGCACAGTAGATACGGAATCTATGGGAATGTTAGTTCTGGTTGATCATGTGCGAATATAGTTATTGAGGACTTACTTGGCTAAGATTGAATACTCGCCCTGCTGCTTCATCTGGTATGCCCACGCCATCTCGAACGGCACATGATCCTCGTAGTCTTCGAGCATGAACATGGCACCGCAGCACTGCGGCGGAAACAGGCTCTCGTTATTCGTCGCATTCTCGAAGAAGCTTCCGACATCATCGGCGCAGACCCAATGGCGAGCGCAGGGTGCCTTGAGAAGTAGCTCGCCTTCGCTCTCCTCGGTGCCGCAGATTACACAGCTCTTAGACATGATGGCGGTTATGGGTATTGCAAGGTGTGGAGCTTTAGCGATTGAGAGAGGTTGCAAGAGTAGTAGGTTGATTCGCGTAGTTGGTGGACAAGTCGAACGATGGGTAGATGACGCTCGGTACCGTAGTAAAGGCACAGGCGTGTGGTGATTATGTACAAGGAAGGCTGTTGGCGGTGGGTAAAGGGATTAGCGCTAGCGCGCGAGTCCTCGAATTCACTTTAAAGATAGACTGTGAGGAGTGAATGGTCGTAGACTTAGGTCCTACTTTTTAGCTCTGAATGTGGTGTCGGAGAGGCCCTTGTCGCTTCCTCGCAGGCGCCGACACGGCAGATAATCACTCCACGTGAAAACGAGAAATAAATGATACTCGGGAGGGAAAGCATTCCTTTAGATGAAGTTTTTTCAGTCACCTCCCTATTGAACCGGTGAGGTTTCGGAAAGTATGTGAGAGCCAGACTATTCGATCAGAAACTCTGCGAGAGGAAAGGTGAGAGGTAATCAAAGAATTCAAGAAACAAAACTGAGACATGAATGATATCTTTAGATATCTTTGAGAGAAATTTTGAGCTATATACTTCCCAACATCCTTGCTTGAGGTACCTATAGCGGGCTGGCTGCAGGCAGCCATCGGTCAGTCTCGAGACTTGATTAGATCCACAAATCGATTTGGTAACATTTCGTGCTACTTAGGCAGAGTCTGTCTACGTAGCGATGCAGGGACAGTACTCCAGAGTTGGGGCAATGAACGGCATCTTGGTGCACGGGCGCCCGACGATCCTCATGACTGTCTCCTTCTGGATCCCCATCAACCCATCAACACCATATCACGTTCCACGAAAAGGTAACGCCAATAGACATGCCATATTGAGCTGTGCACTAAAGCTCCTAATCTGGGTCGGTCGCTCCAGGAGTTGATGAGTTTCTGGACTGCTGCATATATAGACTTGGGAAAATAATCTATTGAAGGTTCTTGAGCTAAGAAAAGCCCAGGGCAACGCATTGTATGCAACTATATATACAAGAAAATTATAATGATACGCCATGCTTTTAAGCACGGCACATGCGTCCGTCCTTGCTGACATTCCAAGCCTCACTACCAACACCCTTCAGGATGTAAAATACGTCCTTGGGGTCGTACTTCTTCTTGATAGCCTTTAGCTGGTCATAATTCTCACCAAAGAATGCGCTTTTCCAGTTCGGCTGCTGGAAATCGGCCTCATTCAGGTACGAGCCACTGCCTGGTGTGATCTTTTCGATCTTGGGCATAAGCTCATTGGTCATCTTCTGCTGGGCGGCTTCCATGTCGGCCCAAGGAGCGGTGGAGTCCCAGTTCGTGATGAGCTGCTGCTGAATCATGGCGCTCCTCCATGTTGGTAGTACGCCGTTGTCAGCGGCTCCCTCAGGCTTTTGGTAGTTAGCTGAGCTACCAGCAAGCAAGACGCCTTCCGCAATGAGCTCTTGATAGACCTTGACAAGCTCCGCAGTGTTGTTTTCCACCACATCTCGGGGAATAAGACGGCCACCGAATTGATATCTGTTGACCTCGTATGCTCCACGTGGGAGAGGACCCATGTAGCGATCGAAGTGGTCGCGGTAAGACAGCTCGCTGTAGGCAATTGGCGGCGTAATGCCAAGATCTGTAAGAGCTTTGGCAAAAGGCGCGAGTACCACGTCCTTGACATATGCGGCTGTTGAGTCCCAAACAGTAACGGGCTTCAGTACGATGTACTGAGTGCTGATTAGGAAGACGACCATGGCGCCGGCATCGATCATTCCAGGCAGGAGCTCGATAAGCTTGGAAGTTGCTGCGGCGTACTTCTCAGGTGTGGTAGATGAGGCCAGGAGTTGCATGGCAGCACCGCCAACCTGCTTGGCTGGGTATGCTCTTACGGTCATGGAGAGAACGACGGCATATGTGCCGCCACCACCTCCGCTGAGGGCCCAGTACAGGTCAGTGTTTTCGGTCGCTGAGGCAGTGAGCACCTTGCCTTCAGCAGTAACGACCTACAAAGACATGGTTAGTGGTGCTCTTCGTTGCTTGTAACGTAGAATTGCTCACCTCGAAAGACAAGGTCTGGTCAGCACCAAGACCGAAGGCAGTGCTGAGGACGCTGTGGCCACCGCCTTGGGTGAAACCACCTGCTAGACCAACCGTGGCGCATTCGCCAGACACGACGGTCATGCCTTGCTTGTGTACTGCCTCAAGCAACTCGTTGCCCATGACACCTGCACCAACAGTGACGGATGGACCAGTGTAATATTCATCCGACCAGTCACCAAAGGTGACGCTCTTAAGACTTTGCGTCCAGATAGCAAGAGCGCCGGCTCCGGTGGACCGCCCAAGGAAGTCATGCCCAGTGTTGCGAACAAGAACACGGATGTTCTCAGCTTTGGCGAACTCGAGAGCAGAGATGACATGCTCTGCCTCGGTGGCTTTGACAGAGTATGAAACATAGTTGCCAAGGGTGCAAGGGATGCTCCTATCAGAGAATGGATCGCAGCTCTGGTTGGCGAAGTAGGATTGCATGATCGAGTGGGATGATGGGGTGCTGCCGAGAGTATTAAGGTTCTATTCAAGCATGTGAACAGAGCTACTGCACTTACTGTATCAGGGGGTTCAGCCATTGTGCCTTCAATTCGTCGCAAGCATCGGCATCATATGTCGGGTCGTGACAAGGCGACCCGATAAGAACAGTGGCTACAAGGCTCCCGTTGACAGTCGAGTTCAGTGTCGCCCATGTCTCAGTGGATGGCCAGTCGGGATCGCTTGGCAGACGGTAACACTCCTTGGCGTCTCCAAGACGAGCAAGAAGTAGTGCCCCAAGGAGGGGTGCGTTGTCGAGGAGCCTCATCTTGCCGTGGAAGTACTCGATGGTAGTGATGAATACCAAGGGACTTGTCCTGGCTCTCATATATACCCCATTGCTCCCCTTACTGTTCTTCCCGCATGGCCACGAACTACTATTCTCATCTCGGAGGCCATCTCAAAGAGGACAGTTTCTCTTGAAGGATGCAACGCCGACAGGGTCCACCTAAGACACTGTGGCATTTGCCGGTGTCGTTGCAAAATATAGCCTTGCACTGGGCTGGAAGCGGGCGAAAACTTGGTGCGGCAATCAATGGCCGCAGGCGCGGACACTCTGCCGCAGAGCAGGGTGGGTCAACCGATCAATGGGGGGGTTCAACCGGGTGGCTTGACGCTTGGGTGGATCCTGGGCTGCGGAATTGTTGCTACGATTGGGAATCGTGAAACTGTGGCATTCGCATGTGGGTGGGAGGATGTGGCGTCAGGAACCGGACAGGCGCGCACATCTTGGCGAGCCTTCGTCGTCTTGGGACGTTCGGGACCTAGGCTCCTTTCGGCAGTCGTGAAGCCAGCACGAGTGCCCAGATGCGCACCGAACCACGATTGTCGCACTCCACGTGCTCGCCCGCCTCGGCTGTTGCGCCATGCTCATCATGCCCCCTGTGGTGGAAATCCAACATTCTTCTTCGTTGACTTTTGGTTGGCCTCGGTGGCGGTCGCTAGGTAGGTAGCCCAAGACTCATCGGACCGTTCCCCACATATCGCGAGGACGGCTTGAACACGACAAGACCCCTTTCTGGATGACAGGCCGCCAGCTCTGGTGGGTGTGACTTCCGAGCGATTATGCGCCAGCACTTTTCAACAAAGTTTGCGCTATCGAAATGCCATGGTCGGGTAGCGTTCTGCAGCCGGCAGTTCGTTCCGATGAAGGATGCCACCTTGATAGACACGACTCGTGGGTTTCAGTCCTGTACCTTACAAGAAACGTACTATACACTGCACAAGCAAACCCTGCGCACATCATATCTTAGGAACACCTTCCCTTTCGAGACGGGGGATATATGGTGGTGTCCGTCCCGCTGTCGATTCACTTGAGACTCTTTTGCGATTTCTTGCGTGCCAGCTACAGATCCGGGCTTTAGTCTTCCTGTACTTGTCCTTCGAACAGTCAAGCGTGGTAGCATCAAAATGTATTTGTTCGTTCGCAGTTGCTTTATCGTGTGGCTCATTGCCGTATCCATGGTCGCCGCAGCACAGGAGACTGCTTCGTCAAAGCCTCCCGAATGCGCTGTAAGTAATGCCCGCATCTCGAATCTCAAGTCCATCAAGACCCCTTTTCTGACTGCTACAGCAACTCTGTCTCATAAGCGCTTTCGGCACGAACACATGCGCTCCGTCAGATCAAGCATGCATCTGTTCAAACAAAGTCTTCCAGAACAACGTGACGCTGTGTGTGAGTGCCAGCTGTACCATTCCTGATGCTTTGAGTACTTTCACCCATCCTAATTGAAGAGAACAAAGGACTAACTAGCATGGAGTTACACGAAACATCAGCCTTACCAACTGCGGAGCACCAGTACGCCACCGGGGAGAACACTATGTGACGTTGTCAAACGTCATGGTATGCATAGCTGCCGTCTTCGTTGCCATCCGTTTCGTCTTCAAGGCCACCGTATCGAGACTCGACTTTGGCTACGACGATTGGTGCGTCCTTGCGACACTCATAGCCGCTATACCCAGTGCCATTATCACTGTCTATGGCACTGTGAAGAATGGACTTGGCCAAGACCTCTGGATCTTGACTCCAACGGAGATTACCCTGATGTTGGAATACTTTTACATCATGGCGTGGCTGTACTTCCTCCAGCTCACGCTGCTGAAGCTCACGTTGTTGTTCTTCTACATTCGCGTGTTTCCCAGCAAAGACGTCCAGCGACTGCTGTGGGGTACTGTCATTTTCACTGTACTATGGGGCGTTGCCTTCATCATCGTTGCCATATTCCAATGTTGGCCCATCCATTACTTCTGGACGAAATGGGACGGATTGCACCAAGGTACATGTCTAGAGATCAACGCCATCACCGCATCGAACGCTGCCATCTCCATCGTTTTGGACTTCTGGATCCTAGGTGTACCTCTTTGGCAGCTATGGGGTCTGAAGCTACACTGGAAGAAGAAGGTTGGTGTAGCACTCATGTTCTGCGTCGGCACATTTGTTACGGTTGTCAGTATCCTACGTCTGCAAGCTCTGGTGCACTTTGCCGCTTCATCAAATGTAAGCTGGGAGTTCTACGACGTCTCAGTATGGAGCACTATCGAGATCTGCGTTGGTATCATGTGGTAAGTTCTCGTGGCTAAATCATGATATCGCACATGCTAACAATGTACCCAGCGCCTGCCTTCCAACACTCCGTCTCCTCCTGGTCAAACTCTTCCCCGTCCTCGGTGGTTCCTCAGCACGCAGCCGTCAACAATACTACAACTACGGTAGTGGCAACGAACTCAAGAACGTCAGCCATAAACAAAACTCCTACAACGTCAACACTTCTGTATCAAGTCCTCGAGCTGGATCTTTCGAGGACAAGATAGAAGATGGCATAAGGGTCAAGACTTCGTACGTGGTGAAGCATAGTCATAGCCAAGCCGATACAGATGAAGCGAGCCTGGTAAGCCGTAAGTGGTAGCAGGGCCGAGATTTTTTGTGCGCATCTGAAGTAGTTTGAATCAGAATGATACCTTCCGCCACCTGACGGGTCTTCATTAAAGCACATATGTCACTAGAATGACTGCAGCTTCAGCTGCCGAAACCTTCTCGGGGCGGACTTTATCCTCAAACAGCTACTTTGCTGCGCCCATCTGGGGTGGTAATTGCTGTGATCGACATGCGCTGGAGCACCCACCCTTCGCTTCTTCGGTTCGCCCATCGAAAGGGTAGTGCAGATCACCGGTATATCGCCGAGACCCTCGTGGGAGATCACACTAGCCTGACAGACCCACATGTCGGCGATCTCTACAAGCGTCAGTGCAAAGAATTCTAATCAAAGAAAAGTTGGCGTCGTTTTGGTTCATGGTGCCGCTTGGTTAGGACAAAAAATTCCGTCAGCGTCTTTCAGGCAACCATCCTCAACACTATCGTACCCATAGCATGATTCAAGTCGTATCCGCAGCGATCGAAAACTTGTCAAAGCTACAACAATTAGTCGCAGTCGAGCAAGGCCAATGAATCGCAAATCTGTGAATATCTATCTGGGTAGCCGAGATTGCAGATGGAGACTGCTAGTAAGTGCGAAGTATTTGTTAGCGCGTTTCTGGAAAGCTGGGTATAGACATGGGAGAGCTTACTCAAGATTAGGCTGAAGTCATGTTCAACGTCCACTACCGAATCGGCCAACTTTCTAAGTTTTCCTGGTAACAAAAATGCTACAGAAAATATGGCAGGCAGTGGCGCGTGCGTTGGTTGCCATTACGTTTTGATGACTGGGATGACCTCAAGGGTGCCATCCTTCACAAGACAAGCGCTTGCCGACTTTGTGCCCACAACTCCCAACGTTGACGATGAATATACCTTGCAAGAAATCTGAAACAGAACGAGGCACGGCCTTGTCATAACCGCAGTGGCTTGGAGCAAGTATCGCGCAAAGTAAGCGCCTGCCCCCCCCCCCCCCTAACCGCATTAATTTCGCGCCGTGACGATCGTGCTTAGCATCACGCCTTCGACAAAAACGCCACAACTTTAAATGCACGTATCTTTGTCCTCAACTCGCGCGCTCCACAATCTGTCACGATTCAGGCTGCATCCGTGATACCAAGAGCTGCAACCTGCTGTATAATTGCAAACTTCACTGCGCACTCGAGATCCTTGCATTGCATCGGGCTCCCAACTTCCCAATATCACCAGATACCTCTCTCACGTGGTCACAAATTGACGTGGATACTAAACTTTCCAATTTACCTATCCTTTTTTTTACTTTACAGTATCATGGATCATTTTCCGCAAGAGCTACGTGATCAAGTCTGCGAGTATCTTCCGGTTGACGACGAGAACTGCTAAATCAGTCGCACACACAACCATCGTCGAGTGCTCATGGTCGATTCCAATCTCTCAACTCAAGTCTTAATCTCGACCTTCAAAAGCCCTCTCGTCAGTAGCTGATGAGGGTTGATGAGTTCAGGGTCGTGGAAACGGCCATGAAGAAAGTCTAAGTTCGGGTCAGCATTGCTGTATCCAAATATATCTTGACCCCTGCAAAGAGTTGGCATTAATATGGCTTCTTGCGCACCGGATATCCTGTTTCCGGATATCTCGGTTGCTCGTGAAGGAATGACGCTTGTTTGGAGGATTGGAATGCCAAGTGCACGTAGGCTGTCATCGCGTATGAGGCATAGCACCTATTACATCTGATCAAAAAAGAAAGAATTACATCTTCGCCACGGAACGAAATCTTAATATCTGCTTTCTCGGTCTCACCAAAGACCTCCAGAAGTATCACAGGCGAGAACTTGAGACAGCCGTTCCATTCTAATCCTCGTCATCAACGACCACACACCACTCCCACTTGGAACTGCATCGGATCTCAAGCCCCCAAGGCCTCCTCAAGTCTGCCGTACCACTCGACATTCTCCACCCAGTCTCACGTTCTATCCTTGCAAAATGTTACAAAAAGCGCAAGCTTCTCAACATCGTAACAGGGGAACGATGACGTTTCAAACTCACCCATCCTAGTCGAAGTCGAGACCGTGTTCGACTGATTTGCGCAACTACTTCTGAAGCGCGCCCGTCATAGGACCAATTTGTCGCAACTATGCGTCATGTCGTGTAAGAGGTAAGTAAAGTGGAAGCGCAGGCCTACTCCAAGGGTGTGATCGTTCGCGGCATCATGGTGGGGATCTAAGCAACAGTATGAAAATGTCACGCATTTTGTGACGTCCGGGAACCTCAACGTGCCTGTGGAGAAGGTGCTTGGTTTCAGAAGGGCCAACGTCGTTTTAGCTTTTGAGTACTCGGTGACTGGTCGGCACACATCGGCAAAGTATGTATTGTCGTGAACGAAGGGGAGGTGAGGGTTGTTGGAAACTACAATGCATTTTTACTATACATATCTCAGAAACGCCAGAACGGTATGTAATTTTTCAAAAGTCGTTGATTACTAGATCCTGTCGATCCATCTTCCACCACCTTCTCCAGTTCTGACTCCAGCCTTCTTCTCGCTACCCGAGAACTTTGCCTCTTCCTCTTCCCACTTCTTCCTCTCTTGTCGTCTCCTCGCTGAGTAGGCCCGCGAAAATCTCCAGGCTTCGGTATCCGCCAGGTTCCACTGCTCCACAGCTTCAACTACTAGCCTCATGTTCTTGTCCTTGCTCTTGATAGCCTCGCGAGCCTTTTTGAGACGCTCTTCCTCCTTCTCGATCCATCTTTCGTCCGGTACATCTACACCTTCGATGGGCTTAGGGGGTTCCGGGCGAGGGAAGATGATGACTTCGGACTCGCTGCTTGGTGAGCTGGGCTCAGCAGTTGTAGAGGCATTCTGTGGTAGACTAAATCCAAAAATCCAGTCCAGATCTTCTTGGGTGATGCGCTCGGCTGTGAGCCACAATGTATGCGCAGGAGCTGCTGCTACTAGCTCCTTGAACTTGAGCACGCGGAACTCTTCACTGTGGTCACCAGGAATCGACTTATCGGTCAGTCTCTGAATCCAGAGGTCGCGCTTCGCGTTGTTGCGCAAGAATTTGGTGTCTATCATGTCACGCGTGTAGTGTAGGGAAGTGAGCGTGTATGGGTGTGGAACAGTTCCAATCGTGAAGAACTTGGTCGTGTTCACAAACTCTGGGAATTGCTGAAGTTTCATGGACTTGTTGGCGTCGCATGGTTTGCACTTGGGCCGGTTGGGCGGACACGTCTTGGGCATTGGGGAAGCAGGACATTGAGTAAGATTACGGGCAATATCCGTCGTCTTGCGTAAAAGGGCAGTCGTATGTTCTGGCACCGGCTTCACGATGGCTACACCTTCAGGATGTTGCTCTTGCCAGGTCAGGTGGAGATGGGAGTTTATGAGAGTCGCCAGTAAGTCGAGGGCTACCGCTTGGGTCGTGTTGGTAAGCTTGTCGGCGACGGTTTTGTACTTGGTGGAAATGGTAGCCATGTTGTAGGATGCGATACCGTTGGCTTTGGTATCTACTTCCATGTCCTTTGCAGACAGGAGATTGACGACTAGGCCACCCTCTTTATTAGCCAATTTTGAGAGTTTGTCCTTGCTTGCAGTAACATTCTTCATTAGCTTATTGCCCATAACCTTGTTGATAGCATCATCGACGGTCATGCGATGTCCGAAAAAGACGGCGTTATCCAAGGATTGGACTCTGGAGAGCTTAGGGTACTCGTTTCGTCGCAAGAAGCTCAGCATGGGGTTTTCGTACTCGGCCATGGGCAATGCGAGCCAATTGACAAGAACGCCACCGCCCATGTGTCCCCAAGCCAACCAGCGCATAACTTCAAACTCGATCTTGGCATCCAGCTTCATGCGCTGGAATAGCTGGTACTGTGGGTGGTGCATGGCTTCAGCGCGAGACAGAACGACGGGCTTGAAGCCTTGTGCCCACCATGCCCGTCGCCATGCCAGTATCAGTCGTTGCTCTGCTGCGGATACTTCTTTATTCTGCTTCTTCGGTACATCATAGTAGGTGTAAACCGGCGGTCGTTCGCGGAGGGGAGGTAGCAGGGCGGTGTTCTCGTCGAGAGTTACGGAGGAGGAGAAGGGATTGCGCCATTTGAAGTCACTCAGCCATTCTATAGCCCCGTAGGCACTCGCCGTGGTGCTGTTGGCCTGAACAGGTGGTGGCTTGTGTGCCGAGGGGCCAAAAGGATTAGGTACAGCGGGCAATTCGCCCACGTCAGGCACGTGAGCTTGCGGGTGCTTTACAGCGTCGGCCACTTGGTCGTAGGTGGGGAGGCGATGGCGTGATGGTGGTCCGTAGAAAGTCAAGTTTATCACGAGGAAGAACAGGATGATGAAGATGATTTGAAACCTCCTTGGGGGCATTTGCAGCGCCACGGGCCGGCCCATGAAGGTATGCTGGGTCGGCATGGCGCAATCGGGACGTGTAGGTAAAGGTGAAGAGAAGGTGAAGAGAAGGCGAACTACAGCAACGATGGCAACATGAGCTCCTTCGGGCTACTCCGAGCCGGTATCCGTCGGCCTCTGGAGCGGTTGAACGATTCAACGAGCAACAAGAAAGCACAGCAGGAGGCACGAGTTGCAAACAATTCCACCAGGCGGGTGACGCGTCGTGCTAAGAAGACGTTTCCCGTTTGGCGAGAGAAGGTGGTGCAAGGAGGTGGTGCAAGCAGCTGGTGCAAGGAGCTGGTGCAAGGCTACCGGTAGCGCAGGGCTGACGATGCATCATCCATCATCCCACGCAGCACGCGCTTCGAGCCTTCGCTAGTGGGAGTCCCTGAGTCGGGCATTTTGACTGGATGCGTCATTGCCTCTTTCTTCTTTCTACTACCTGCAGTGTCTGCGTCTTTCTTTTTTCCTTCTTCTTCTCCATACTCCGGGCCGGTAAGAAGACCAATCCCACCGTGCACAGTTTCTATACCATCTTCCACTTGATCGCATTCCAATTGGACATCCCAGAATTATCTACGCGCATGCGCATGCGCACACTCACAACGCGACCCCGCCACATATTCCCCTACCGCGACAATGGCTTCTCTTACCCAGGGAAGCATCCCGGATCCTACCGCAGACCTAAATTGGTCTGATTTCAAAGGACCCATCCACGACATCTTGGCAAGCAATGCTCGCAGGCACCCCGAGCGGCCATGCGTGGTCGAAACCGCCACCAGCAAATCGCCAGAGCGCAAGTTCACATACAAGCACATATTCGAGGCTACCTCAGTACTAGCCCATCATCTCGTGCAAAATGGCGTGCAGAGAGGGGAGGTGGTCATGATCTTTGCTCATCGTGGTGTAGACCTAGTCGTGGCCATCATGGCTGTCCTAGCGGCAGGAGCAACCTTCTCAGTATTAGACCCACTGCAAGTCTACGCTACCAAATATGGCGTCGCCTACTGACATGGACTAGATACCCCCCAGACCGCCAATGTATCTACCTCCAAGTCTCCCAGCCGCGCGCCCTCGTAGTAATCGACAAGGCCACCCGTGAAGCCGGCCCCCTCTCAGAACAAGTGAGGAACTATGTCAAAGACAACCTACAACTCCGGGCCGAGGTCCCTGCGCTCGAGCTCAGAGATGATGGGACGCTCGTAGGAGGCACAAAGGACGGAAAGGACGTGCTAGAGGAACAACAGAAGCTCAAGGCCGAGCTTCCGGGAGTCTTGGTCGGTCCAGACTCGACACCCACACTTGCCTTCACATCGGGATCCGAGGGAATGCCCAAGGGTGTCAAGGGCCGGCACTTTTCGCTGACGCACTACTTTCCATGGATGGCCGAGACCTTTGGACTCTCTGAAAACGACAAGTTCACTGTGCTTTCTGGCATCGCCCACGACCCAATTCAGCGAGACATCTTCACCCCAATTTTCCTTGGTGCACAACTACTTGTACCCAGCAAGGAAGACATACAGCATGAGAAACTCGCTGAATGGATGCGCAAGTATGGTGCGACAGTCACACATCTCACACCTGCCATGGGCCAAATTCTCGTGGGCGGTGCTTCGGCCATGTTCCCTAGCCTACATCACTCCTTCTTTGTAGGTGACTTGTTGATCAAGCGCGACTGCAGGAGACTGCAGAACTTGGCACCAAACGTACGCATCGTCAACATGTACGGAACTACAGAAACACAAAGAGCTGTCAGCTACTACGAGCTACCCAGCTGTACGGAAGCGCCCGGATTCCTTGATAGCATCGGCGAGGTCATTCCAGCTGGTCGTGGCATGAATAATGTCCAGCTTTTGGTAGTCAACCGCCAAGACAGGACAAAGATTTGCAAGCCCGGTGAGAGTGGTGAAATCTACGTACGCGCTGGCGGTCTGGCCGAAGAGTATCTAGGCCTGCCTGACTTGACTGCCACCAAGTTTGTCGACAACTGGTTTGTTGACCAACAAAAGTGGGTAGACGAAGACAACAAAAAGGTAGAGAGTCAGGGTGCCGCTGAACCATGGCGAGAGTTTTACAAAGGTCCACGGGATAGGCTCTACCGCTCTGGAGATTTGGGCCATTACTCCGAGGATGGTAATGTACACTGCACAGGTCGAGTCGACTCGCAAGTCAAGATCCGAGGTTTCCGTCTGGAACTTGGTGAGATTGACTCGCATCTCTCTGCCCATCCTTTGGTGCGCGAGAACGTTACGCTCTTGAAGCGCGATGCCTACGAAGAACCAACACTAGTCAGTAAGTTTAAAGTGTCTCCTCGGCGCTGAATTTCACTAACATGACAGGCTACATCATCCCTGAGATGAAGCGTTGGTACGACTGGCTTGAAGAGCGTGGTGCAAAAGACAGCGATCCTACCGATGACACTAGCATGGTCACGTTGTTGAAGCGCTTCAAGTATCTACGAGATGATGTACGAGAGCATCTGAAGAAGAAGCTCCCCGCACATGCTGTGCCATCCATCATTGTTCCACTCATTCGATTTCCGCTTAACCCGAACGGCAAGATCGACAAACCAGCGTTACCGTTCCCAGCACCAGCGCATCTGGCAGCCGCAGGTGCAAGACGTCCTTCGCAGCTGGGTGCAGCTTTGACGCCAACTGAGAAGAAAATGGCCAGTATCTGGGCTGAGCTTCTCGGTGATCGCGGTGTAACAACCGACAGCATTAGCGGAAGCGATTCATTCTTCGACCTTGGCGGACACAGTATCATCGCACAACAACTCTTCTTCAAGATCCGGCAGGAATGGAAAGACACGGATGTACCTCTGAGTACCATCTTCCAGTACCCCACATTGCGCGGCTTCTCAGCAAACATCGACCAGGCAATGGACCCTATCGGTCTGCGCCTAGACACGGCCGAGGCCATCGATGACGAGCCAGAAGATGAGGCATACTCTGCCGATGCCAGGGAACTCGCTAATCAACTGACTGAGTTCAAGACTAGGGAGCCGTTGAAGCCAAAAGAAGAAGTGCATACTTTCCTCACTGGTGCGACAGGCTTCCTGGGAGCTTACATCCTACGAGATGTCCTGTCTAGACCTGGAAAAGTAACGGTACTTGTCCGTGCACAAGACATGGATGCTGCACTTGAGCGTGTCAGGCAAACATGTTCTGCATACGGTATCTGGCAAGATGGCTGGGAATCACGCCTGGAGCCACTTGTCGGCGATCTTGAGAAGAAAAACTTCGGCCTGGAGCCAAACACGTGGAACAAACTCGTGGACTCTGTCGATGTGGTGATTCACAACGGCGCGTTGGTACACTGGGTGTTGCCATACTCACGACTCCGCGGGCCCAATGTCATTTCGACTATGACTGCGCTCTCAATGTGTGCTACGGGCAAACCTAAGAACTTCGGCCTTGTCAGCTCAACATCCGTGCTTGACACAGACTACTTTGTAAAGCTGTCTGAGAAGAGTCTTGCGAAGGGCGGCACAGGTGTCCCTGAGGAAGACGACTTGGAGGGTGCTCGTAAGGGCCTGGGAACTGGTTACGGTCAATCCAAGTGGGCAGCCGAGTACCTCACACGACAAGCTGGTCAGAAGGGGTTGAGTGGGTGCGTCATTCGTCCCGGTTATGTCTTGGGAGACCCAGAGTACGGCACCACCAATACCGACGACTTCCTCGTGCGTCTCCTCAAGGGCTGCATCCAACTCAAATCACGACCTGACATGATGAACACTATCAACATGGTTCCCGTGACTCATGTCGCGCGCGTTGTTGTAGCAGCGGCGTTCAACCCGCCAACCGCACCCCTCGGAGTTGCACAAATCACCTCTCACCCCCGCATCACCTTTAACGAGTTCCTGGGCGCTCTCGAGAAGTTTGGCTACAATGTTCCACTCGTCACGTACTCTGAGTGGAAACAAGACATGGAAGCCTATGTATCAGACCGCTCCGGCACAAAAGAAGAGAATGCTCTTCTACCACTGTACCACTTCGTGACCGGAGACCTGCCTGCTGATACCAAGGCACCTGAACTTGACGACAAGAACGCGGCGGAAGCATTGAAGAAGGATTGTGCGTGGACAGGTGAGGATTGGAGCAAGGGTGGGGCGGTGACGGAAGACACCGTAGGTGTCTATGTCAGTTACCTGATGGAGCTGGGCTTCATGCCCAAGCCGGAAAAGAAGGGCATCAAGGAGCTGGTGATGAGCCGATTGACAGATGCTATGCGGGAAGGCATGAAGCTGATTGGTGGTCGGAGGGGCGTCTAAGTCATTCTTAGCAAAATTTGGACTGCGGCGTCACTGCGCATGGGGGGGGGGTCTTCTTTCTATTGGGGTCACGATCTCCGCTACCCAGTAGGAGAAAAAACAAAAGAAGGTAATCATGTCATTTATCCGACAAAGTTTGCATTAGATTACTATGTCTATGCAAATTCGTGATGTGAAATTGCTGGGGTATCGCAGATGGTCGCACTGTGCTCATCGACGCTAAACCGTAGGTTGTCGAAGCGAATGTAGGAAGCGAATGTAGGTCTGCGTTCCCTTGACTGCGACGGCCAATCCAATCGAGTGACATTAGAGCTCCATGACCAATGCGACAACCCGCTGCTCAGGGCTGTGTTGCATTCTTGTCGCTGTTCGCTGACGTTTGCCCTGGACGCAACAATGCTCACAACCGACATGGCTGCAGCGCTTCCTGCTGACGGTCGGAACTTGCCATGTATTGGCAGTACCAAGGGTACGGTTGTCTCAGTCCGGTCGTGCGAACAGCGTGCCAGCACGACTGGCGCCTTCAACAGCGCATCTGAGCTTCTCATGTGCCATGGCCAAGATGGAGATCAGCAAGGCCAACTTGGTTTCAGCCCATGGCTTGGAGTCCGGATTCCGACTCAGCAACGCAACTCGCATCTAATTCCGCCAACACGCGTTAACAAGTGCGCTCCCGCCGCCTCCGACTTGGTCTTACGATGCGACACAAGGACGGCTCGCGACGTTGCACCACGGGACCGCAACTCGCCGCGTCTGTCTGCCTGTCCGCTTTTAGTGTCCAGGCGGAGTCAAGAACGGTCCTGGATTCAAGCGGAGAGCTGCGTCGGTAGCACACAAGTCCAAGATGCGCAGGCTCCATGTTTCCTAGGCACAGCATCACGCAGCCAGCGGACACGCCAGACGGACCGTGGTAGCGCTTGTTACCGGCTTGGCGTGTCAACAGAGGCCACTGCGCAAGACAGTCCGTTTGCTCGGCGTTCCTCAGCATCGTCAGCGCAGGCCAAGGCCACGGGGCAGGGGTGAAGCAGACCAAAGCTGGGGGGGGGGGGTGGCAGGACTGGTCGTTGCCGCGAATCCCGTCTTCGGCCTCAGCAGCGCCTGGACGAGAGTTGCGCTGGGCCGTCCCCTCCTGAGCTGGCCTGCCCAGCCGCAATGCCGAGCCTTGGGGATGAAAGCCAAGCCCAAGACCTTCTCCCAAGGCCTTGAGAGCGTAATTCCATGTAACAACAGTCTTGCCTCTCCGGAGGGAAGCCGCCGCCTCTTCTATAACATGCCCGGCGCCTCACCGACTTTGCACCTCTCCACGGGTCGCCTAATGCCCGTCCAGCAGTGACGTCGACCACCAGTTACCGGCAATGGAACCCCAGCGGCCGCCCCCCCAGCATAGCCAACCGCACCGCCAGCTGGCGACGAACGCTCCGTCCGATGACGGCAACTACGCATACAGCGAGAAGGAGCCGCATCCGCGACAACAGAGCATCCGCATAGACCGTCACAGCAAGTCGAGTTTCGGCCGTGGCCATGATTCCGTCATCTCCCACCCATTTTCGCCAAGCCCCTGCAGCAGCGTCTCCTCGATGGGGCAACATCGCAACTCACAACCCGAGATCCGACACTCCAGAGCGCACATCGAACAAGGAAACATACAATATCCTCGACAAGCGCATCTTGATCCCGAGAAGCATGGCTATGATTCGTCGCACAGCGGCCCATGCCCGAATCGCGCGTCAGCAGCAGCAGGACTAGACGGCGATGCCTTTGTCTACGACAAGGGCGCATACCATGAGAAAGGCCCAGAAGAAAAGGCATGGCAGCTGTTGGTACGTCACTCATCATCTCCAGCTCCTCAACATCCTGGCTAACAAAAATTCAGTTCTGGCTCTGCTTCCCCTGTGCCTTCCTGTCTGGCGCCATCGCTCTCTGGACCTTCTTCGCTCTCCTGGTCTCGCTCATGCTAGCACCCCTGCGGTTCTGCACCACACGTCCATCATTGTCGGAACAAATCACAGCCTTTCTCGCACCAGCACTGAACCTCCAATTACACTTGGTTTATTCCCACGACTCAACAACCGGCTACAGTGCGCCTATGCTCGTCGTCGTTAACCTCTTTTCACCACTCGTTGCATTTGGTGTTGCCATAGCTGCATGGACTGCCGCAGGCTTCTGGTTCTTCTCGTCGATCCTAGGAGACCCTGGAGGCCATGACGGACACAACGACGGCAAAGAGAGCATTGTTGGGGTGCGGAACTGGTGGGAACGATGGCTTTCAAGGGGACTACGAGAGACGAACGCTTGAAGAGGAGGCTATCGCTACAACGACATGTTTTTTGTTTTTTGTTTTGTTTTTCCCGTTCGCTCTGTGATGGCACGAACGATGTTTAAGCGGCATATACCATGGCGTACTTTTTGTTTTCACAGGCAACGGATATGATGGGGATGCTGATCTGGGGCGACAGCACGGCGTTATTGGCGCATCTCTGTATGAAGAGTAGGAGAGCGGACAGAGCTTGACATGATATACCCCATTTTACTCGAATCATTCCAACATCTCCATAGTAGGAATTTTCCATCTTGCACACGTGTTCTTTACGAGACATTTTGCCAGTTTGACTTTCCAAGCAGGCAGACGGCGTTCCCAAGCACTATCCGCGTCTCCAGCGCACACACTCAGCACCCACCTTCCAACGCTTTCGAACAAGTCCACAAACGCGGGCACAAGATAAGTTGCCATGGCATAAGCCCTGGGCACCCACACAGCGGAAACCCACCTACCACAACCGCCCGATCCAATCCACGCAAACACATACCACACAAGGCCCTCACGAATAAGGTTAACCATTTCACCACTCCGCTCCATTCCGCCATTCATCCCCGAGACTTTCCCCCCTTCTTCTTCTTCTTCTTCACCGCCCACAACCACTGGGCAACCAACCAAACGTGGGCACGGCAAACCTTGTTCCCCCCGTCCCAAGACAATGCCAATCCCCGCCCAGTTCCGCCGCGAATCGACGTCCTAAACGCTAATGTCTCTTCTCTTTTCTCCACTTTCTCCGCTCGGTCTTGTGTCGTGGAAATGGGAAAAATAAGGTTCTGGAAAAAAAAAGTTCTGAATTTTAAGTTTAAAAGACGTGTTCTCCGTAAGTCGGGTAGAGTGTGTGTGGAACGGGGGCGGAGGGCCTTACCGATAAGCCTTCTGCATAGTACTAACAACGATTATGCAAATTGTAAAAGCAAGTACTCTTTTCAAGCTCCCCCCCCCCATCCCCACCAACCACGAGCGGCAATTTTTTTTGGGGGGGGGGAGGGGGGGATGGAAAATCCCCTTTTCGATGACTAGCGAGCGTGTGAGCGGAATAATCATGGCCTAGCCTAGGTATCAGATCTTACTTTTTTTTTTAAAGAAGCCAAGACTCTTTGTTGTGGGGTTTCGCCGAGGTGCCCCGTTTCAGAAGGTTTGCGCGACACGACGGTCGGTCACGTTGTGAGGTCTGAGCATAGAGACTGGGGGAAAGAAAAGAAAAAGAAAAAAAAAAGGGTGGAGACGTGACGGGTGTGTCGGCTGGTAAGGAGTTCTGTTAGATGCTAGCACCCCGTTTTCTTGGGGGGGGGATAAGTCTGAAATAGCTAGGTAGCGGGTATCACGGCTTGCGTGGTTGATACGATGAGATGATCGGCGATGGAGTTAATGATGAAGCGGTTCTTAGGTTTAAGAGAAGGGGAGGGGGGGTTTTAACGCGGACGTGGTACATTAGTAAAGTAAGGACGTTCAAGATAAACCCGCTTTTTCATGATAGTGTAATTAGTTGCGATGTGGTTTGGGATATAAGTCCGACTCAAACCACCATTCCACAGCGCGACAACCACGGAGCACCAAGTCTTCCGCCGACACATTTTGCACGAGAAGCTCAAGCACCGTCAGAGGCGAATTGTAGTCACTGTGAAGCAATGCTCTAAATCCACATACATAGTTATCCACCCTATTCATATCAAAGCCAGCAGCCCCATTCACTCTTTCCTTGCCCACCACCCCCCACGAAACCCAACGCTTTAACCCCCCCTCGACCTCCTAAACCTCAAAGCAAGCAAAGCTGAAGAACCCATCATTACGATCCCCCTTCTCCGTACGCCTCAGATCCGCATTCCCAGGCCACGCCAAGCTCAAGAAATCCGATCCATCGGCAAGAATCTTGCGACAATCTGGGTTCCTAGCAAAACACACAAACACCATGTTAGCAAGTCATCGGAGCCAATAAAGAAGTAAGAAAAAGAAAAGAAAAAGGAAAAATGAATGGAAAACGTACGTGTAGAACTCGCACAAGAAACCCGGATCCGGTCCCAGAGATGATTCGTGGCCGGAGAGTTGCGCACAGGCAACGTCTGAGCCGCCGGGTTTGGTGAATTTGTGCGAGCAGCTGCCGTGCCAGTTGATGTCGTCGCAGACATATACCTGGTTGGGGGGGGGGAAATCTCAGTGTTCTGTCTGAATAAAAAAATAAAAAGGAGATTATCAGCATAAGAGGGATGTGACTACTCACACCAGCCATTGTATCGTTTGGTACTGCTGGTACTGTGCTCGTTGGTACCGCAGACGCAGTCGACGTCACAGTCGCCAAGGTAGTTGGAGAAACGAGTTCTGATGTTGCAGAAGGAGGAGGAGGAGGAGGAGGAGGAGGGGTGGAAGATTCAGAAAGTGTATCAGAGGCGGCAGCAAGAGCTACGGAATTCGCAAGGTCGGAAACGGGCGAGTCTCTCTTCGCAGGCGGATAGGCAAAGTTTGGGTCAAACTTGGAGGGGATGATGGGGAAGTGACCTGGGCCTAGCGGTAGTCTTGCTGCGAGAGCGGTGGTGGTGACGAGTAAGGAAGTAAGGAGGGAGGTGTACATGATTTGTGATGTGTATAGTGAACTTGTTGATGATGTGAAGTGGATGCGCGGTGGATAGATTGAGTATGAGGAAATCTGGACTTTTTATACGTCTCACGATGGCAAGGGAATTTTCTCCTGAAGCAAGTTTAATCATACAATTCTTCTCCTGTAGCCCATAATGACAGCACTTGCTCTCTGCTGGGCTCCGTGATACTCGGCCGGCAGGGTCGTGTAACAGGACGGCGGGTTACACCGATCACCTGCAGTACGCGACCATTCTGCACGTAGGCTACTCGCTTCCTATCGAGGCCTTGCGCGGAAATGTAGACTTGAACCGTGAGTGTGGTGGCTGGGTGATGCACGATCATGTATGCATAGTGAATACCATTGACTAATACGCACTGTCAGTACCGCTAGAAGTCTAGAGCAATTGGTTCAATCGAGTAAGTACCGGTCATGAATTGGTGTCTGTAGCACCGGCCGCTCGCGTCATGGCAACGTCTCCCGTGAAGGTGCAACAGTTGACGGATGAAACAGGTGGTCTCGAGGACACTTCCCTTGCTCTATTTTGCTAGAGCACAATAAATAGGTACAACAAAACTGACAAGTCCTTCCCGTGCGGTGGTATCATTCGCGCTCTCAATGACGCAGACCAAACAAAGCGCTGTAACGCTGACAAGACGCCGCCGCAAGGTACCATTTCTAAATGCACCAAAGTTTTGTAGGTGTTTAAACGGGCAGGCGAATACCGCGTTGTTGGCGTAAAACATTAAGGGCAATGATCAAAGCGATCTGAGATAGAGTCGAGAGCGACTGTACTAAGCCGCCGCCGACCGTTCTGGTATTTCATGCCGTTCCGGCTCGTAATTTGTCTCTCCTAAAGATTGGGTAGGTCCAGAGACAGAAGGCGCCGACGGAGCAGCGGCACTTGGATCCCGAGATGCTGCAGCATTCAATCGCGCGTTCAATGCTTCCAGAGCCAGAGCACGTCTCCTCTCTGCCTCGGCACGGGTTGATCTGCCTTGACCTCCCCTGCTGTTGGGGTTCATGATACTTGGTAGGCCTCCTTCGGCACGGGCGCTCGCCTGTTCGTTGCCCGCATCGATGTCCTGATCTGAGAAGGGTGTGCACACTTTGAGCGATATCAGGGAGTTGTAGATGCCGTCAGAGAGTGCGCCAACCGGTGTTTGTATGGGCTCCGGGAAGAAATGAGCAAATGAAAAGGTGTCTGAAGCGTCGCCGCGGATAACGGATCCGTCGCCGGTCGCGGTGGAAGATAGTGATGGGCTTATGCGGTAGAAGCGAAGGTAGATCCACGCAGTGAAGAAGCCGAAGTATGCCAGAAACATGGCCGTTTCAGTACCTAGCACCAAGCCGGAAATTGTGTTGGTGAGGAGAAAGATGGCGGGGAAGTGCTTGACGCGCATGCGGAGGAGGCCTTTCGCAACGGCAACGGTGTGTTCGGGGACGAGCTGCTTGAAGGAGACGAGGAAGCCAGCTTGAATGGCAATGCCGCCCGAGATGGTAGTTTGCCTAGACTGCGTCAGTACAGCGTACGGAGAGGGATGGGGACATGCTCACATCATGGAGCCTCTGCTCATGACGAGGTAGCCGGCGACGTAGAGTAGGTAAGTGAGAATATTGGGTATTATGGCTACGAAGAGCATGAATTTGGTGAACTCGTGAGACCCCCATGCTCTTTCAAGATAGCGCCCGCCATAAAAGACGGCGAGTGCGGTGGTGATGAGACCGAGGACATTCTGCTCCACCACGGTCGCCAATGCGAAGACCCAGGGATACCAAGGCACCGAATAGCGAGGGACTATGGTAAGCCACAGCACGCCATTGCCCACGCCGATGATGGGCTTCTCGACTTTCTCCACCCAGTCGGCGTGCGGGCGTAGTGCGAAGTTTAGCAGGGTAAAGAATACTACAGCAGCGAGGAGGCCGCGAGTAAGCGGGGGAAGGTTTATTCGGGCCATGGTGCGAGGAGAGAGAGCGTCGCCGGGGAGGTAGTTGTGAGGAGAATCAGCGGCCGGCACGTATCGGCCCGGGGAGGTCCAGACGGGTGGTGCGGGTGGAGAGGGTGAAGGAAGGCAGGCGTTGGGCGACAGGGATGGTGAGCGCTCGGACGGAGGAGATCTGTGGGGATTAGCGGCCGGCCAATGCACCAGCTCCAGGACGACGACGACGACGACGACGACAACCACGAATCGCGCACCCAAGACACCCCGAGCACCTCTCAACACGCACAGTCTTTGCTGGGGCGCATGCAGCGCGTACATGATGCGCCATGGCGGAGACTCTGAGCAGCAACGCGATCAACTATCTCGGTACCCTTCCCCAGCCGAGGACTCCATTGGCCTGCACATCTGACATGTCGTTGCAGTTTGGCGATACCTCCAGGAAGCCGGCTTCGGCAATGCAGCCCTGCAACTCTCGCGATGCTGGATCCGCGACCCCGACACGCTTCCCTTTGCAAAGAACATCGAGCCCCACGCTCTCATCAGGCTCGTGCAGGATGGCATGTGCTTCGACCAGCTGCAGGCCGAGGCTTGCCATGTACGTCGTCGCATAGATGCGCCATGGAGGGCAGTACTGACGAGCGCAGACGGAGCCGCGATATAGATTTGGCACCGACCACGGGCGTCCATATTCGGCGCGCAATGGCAACCTCTTGACGCTCGACAAGGGAATACCCGCCCACCAACTCGCAGCCGAGGCGAACGGCGCTGTACAGGACCCCCCGCCGAAAAAGACGCTCAAGCGCAAGAAGACGAAACCCCCAAACGGCGTCGACGCGCGCCCCGAGCCCCAAGTCAACGGCGATGCTATGGAAATCGAGCAGAACGGCAATACACATGTGACAAACAGCGTGCGCGCTGAATCGGAGCCCATGGCCTCAGAGGCCGAGTCGCCCTCGCTTGCTGAAATCCCTATATCGACTCTCAGCATAGGACAGGACGCCGAGATCCAGACCGAAGCCTTTGCTGTTGCTGATCTCACTCTAGGGACCGTCTCCATTCCACCTCCCTCGGACCCCGCAAGAGTAATTGAGCACACACTATGGGGGCCAATAGATTCCCCTGTACTGCTCGCAGCAGGCAAGTCTCTACTCCAGGTCCACGTGGTGAGCAAGGAGACTGGCCATGAACCCCCTACCCAGCATTTCGACATGCCCTTGCCCGTCGACAACTTCAACGTCACCGCGCTATGCTGGCACTCTGACAACGAACTTACCGTCTCCGTACGAGAACAGCGATCCAACGAAGTCGGAGAGAAGATGATGATGGACAAGCTCATCAAGCTTACCGAAGGCGGCCAAGCCTCGCAGGTCATTTCCTCCACTGCCGGCCTCATCAACACGCTTCGCTGGAATCCAGACCGAAACTTACTACTCTCAATCTCGACAGACGGAGAAAAGGGCTCCATCAAGGTGTGGAAAAACGATAGCGACTCCATACCAGCATGGACCGAGTTCACCGACACGGCCATTTTCGACGCCCATTGGATAAGCGACTCAGCCTTTGTCGTTTGTGGCATCAAACTGTTCAAAATTTATGACGTCAATGACTCGTTGACAACCCAGCAAACCCTCGACACTACAGTAACATGGGAGACTGTCAAATATGATGCTGCGTCTAGGATCATCGCCGTGCTGGGTATCGAAGATAGGAAGTATTATCTCGGCATCCTCCACCCCAACGATTCCCTTCAATTACAGACCCACGAATATCCCGACGAATACCCTACCGATCTTGGCTTCCGTGTCAAAGCAAAGGCCAATCATCTCACTAATGGTTCTTCTCTGCCCTCCGTCCTGCTTGCAACAAGTTCCATGTCTGGCGCAACGCGCATCTGGGACGCGAACGAACCGTTCAAGTGCGTCAAATACCTACCTACCACAGATGGTACGCAGGCCTTTAAGATTGCCTTCTCCCCCGACGGGTCGCTCCTAGCAGCTGCAGGTCCTGATGCGGTCACTATATGGGATGTAGAGAGAAGGGATGTTCCAATAGCCTCGTGGCGCGCCAGTGACACTCCAAGCGACAAATGGAACCCTGGTGTAGACGGGGAGTTCAGTCTTGGTTGGGAGCCCGACAGCTCCAGGCTATCCATTGCTCTTGGAAATCAGGTATGTATAACGCGCACAGGAAATACTCAGGTACTTACCTTGGTCAGATTGCCATCATTACGGTGCCGAGGTAGTGCCAAGGATCGTCATTTGAACGGAATCAAATGCAGCTTCATGGTAACTACTGTGCAGCTCGTCGCAAAAAAGATTACGGGCCTTCAAATAGTCGCAGCGGCTTCGCGCAGCAAGAGGGGAAACCCTACCGAGTCGATTGCGCACGCCATTGCAGAGTCATTCCGCAGATGCAACATCGCAAAGAGCGCGAGGCAGGATGCATGTGGAGTCCCGGGGTGGCGCCTCCGTCAGATGCGGAGTCGCGCCCTGATAGGCTAAACTTTTAGTCGAGCCGACTACCGTCTGTCGAACCCGGCTGTTGACCTGGTCTGCATCTTGATGTCTCGCCAACCTTGGGCCCATTGCTTCGGCAATTGTACCACACGACCAACCCTGGCGATGGATGAGGGGCGTAGTCAGCGGCAGCCGTACTTATCATGGTTCGCTATCGCCCTTGTACGACCGACATCTTTCAAATATTTTCTGTCCCATTGTATACTACTCACGCTGGAGGAGAGTGTAACCTCTTAAATAATTCATGAACATTGGATACGTGTCGCACTACATATCTTACTGTACAGCTCCTTTCTATTCCATTGACCATGTTCGCGATAACGACGCTCCCTGCCGACACGTCCGATATCAACGTGAACGGCGGTACGAACGGTATCGCTGCGAAGTCACCTTTCAAGCTCAACGATGCGCCAGTAGAAAACCTTCGGCGTCTCAAAGTTGTCGTCATTGGAGCCGGGGGGTTTTTTTATTGTAGTTTAACGTCCTTTCTCAGCCTGAAGGGCTATATAAGACGTGCAGGCCGAGGCCTGCAGGTATCTATGTAGTTTTTCTATCTTCTAAGTAATTCACAAGGGGTGGTTTATCTGAATAAAGGTGAGGCTCTTAGCCTATTGTGTAAAGGTAGAGAAGGGGGAGGAGGAGGAGGGGGAGAAGGAGGGGGGAGGGGTGCTTAGAGCTTAGTCGCCTAGACAGGCGATTGCATCTAGTTATCAGAGTTTCCTTTGTACTAGGCTTGTGTACCAACCCTAGTTTCTTAAATAAAGGCTATAGTAGCCTTAATACCTGCTTCTGTTTAAAAAAGATACTGTAGAGAGATTAGCTCTGTACAGGAGTTCTAAAGTATAGCTCTACTATCCTTATATAGTTAGCACCTAAGAATTATATAAGCTGTGTCTTGTATAGCTCTAAAATTGCATAGGCAAGTTTTAGATTCTACTTTTCTTCTCTTAAACAGATAGCTTTTTAAGTAGCTATAACCTAGTTTTAGTTAAAAGAAAAAGCTAGATATATTTCTTCTAGTTAAAGGGATAAGTATCTGTTTTCTTATTCTTTATTTAAAGGTTGCTAAGTAAGTGCTTAAGTTCTTACTAGTTGCTTTTTTCTTGTAATTTTTTCAAAGGCTTAACTAATTAACATTTGCTAGTTATTTAATTTAAGAATTAATAACTGCTAAGCTTATTTTGTTTATTAAAGAGTTTATTTCTGTAGCCTCTTTTCCTAGAGAGTCTGCTTAATTATTTCCTAGTATATCTTAGTGTCCTAAGACTTATTGTAGTGTAGAGGTAATGCCTTTTTCTTCTAGTTAAGTTGCTGCTCTAATACACCTAATTTGTCACTCTTAGCTAGAGTTGTTTAAAGTATTTTTTAATTAAAATAAAGCAGCTTAATTATCTGCATAGATATTGACATTTTAGCAGTTGTCTAATATGCTAACTGCTTTCTCTAGCTTTAAGGTAATACCTTCTAGTTTAATATTGTAAACTAGCTAGTTATTTTCTATATTTGCTTAACGTGGTTGACAAGCGAACGGCTCACCTAAGTGAACGGCTTACGCCCCACTAGCGCGCCGACGTCAACACGTTATTATTGTCTTTTATCACAGTTAATAAACTATTGCAATATACTAAACTAATTATTAGAATTGCTGCTATTACTTGCACTATCTATCTTAACTGCGCAGGTATGAGCGTTGTGTCTAGTCTGCTTGCAACGCCCGCACTACCTCTCTCCTCACACCCTCTTTAACGCACTCTTACTATTACTATAACTACTACTTGCCTGTTTAGCTAATACTTCTTGTACCTTGCCTACAGTAAGAGTCTCTTCTATCTATATATATTACTGCTTATAGCTTTTACGCTTATTTAATTTATCTAGAGCCTTTTAAAGAGTAGTTATTTTCTCTATTAAAAGCACTATCTTATATACTATCTGCTAAGCTCTTTTACTTAGCTATGTAATCTAATTAGTAAGAGAATTAGCAGAAGACCTACAGCGCTTTCTTACGCTCTATTAAATAAGACTAATTTAAGCCTTAACTTCGCGCGTATTACGTAGTGTCTACGCCTTCTAGGTAGCTACCTGTTGTAGTAATTATTGTAGTGTTTATATTACTATATTAAGCTTTAATAGCACAGCCTGTAAGTTATATAGGACTAGACTAGCGCCTCTAAAGCTAGCTTAGATATTCTTCTTTGTAATAGACTGCTTAAAAGCAGCCTTAAAGGCTAGTAGAAAAGTCTCCTTGCTAATATAGTTAGTATAGTTGCGTGCTAAGCTTAAAATAGTATTACTATACTTACGCTTTAATAGTAAGAAGTAAGTAACATTAAGAAGCTATAATAAGTAAGACAAGTGCGTAGGTATATAAAAAAGAATAATATTCTTTTTCTTATAAAGATCTTAAAATTTAATAGAGTAGTAGCTCTTGTAGCTATTAATAATAAGTAGTTAAAACCTACTTATAGTATACCTCTTTGTATAGGTATTAAAGTGCTCTAACTACATAAGAGTAAGCTAATTATTTGTCTAGCTATTAAGACTAACTTTAAGAACTTAGTTAGCAGGTAGATTCTTAAACTAGATGTTAATAAGTACTTTACCTGCAAAGACAACAAAGAGTAGTAGATAACAACTTAATATACTTACATCTTAGATTATAGTAACTTACTTACAGTTGCTTAGCTATACTTACTTCTTTTTACTATATCTTTCTAAGCTATAATAACTAACTATAATAAAATCTTACTTATTATAAAGCTAGTCTTGTTAAAGTTGTAAATATTATTATTTATAATACCCTACTTCTGTTTTATTGCCTAGACTAAGTTAAACTAGCGCTAAATAGCTACTAGGTCCTCATAGACGGCTCGCTACTAATTATAAGGACAGCTCTAGCGCGTATAGAGCTTAAAAGTTTACTTAACAAAGTTATTAACCTAGTTCTTGCTAGTAAGGTTGCTCTCCTGCTTATACAATAGTTTATTAGCTATTACTTAAACGTTAGCCTTTATAGGCGCAAATCCTTACGTAGACTCCTTAAGAATACGCTTAACTACAGCCTCCTCTTCTAGCTTATTTAGGCGCTTTAAATTCGCTTCGCAGCTGTGTTAGGAGCGTCTTCTAGCGCGTTAGGAAGACAAAGTTCTTTAAAGCACATTATAGATAGAGGCAGTACGTCTTTAGCTTTAAACATATTGTAATTAGATATTAAAAAGAGCAAGCTAAAGATCTAATTTAGAATAAGTTAATAGATAGTTGTGTTGTTAAGACATTACGCGTTATAGTGTCGACGTCAGCGCGCTAGTGGGGCGTAAGCTGTTCGCTTAGGTGAGCCGTTCGCTTGTGAACTACGTTATAGTTCTTTAATAAGAGTAGCCTTTTTATAAAAGGCAACGCCTACGCTAATTCTATTGCTATTTCTTATAGCTAAGGTATTTAAGTATATTAATAGAAGGTTGTTGTTAGCTAATAGTTTAATATAGCTTTTAGCTTTAATATCTTTTAGCTTGTTTAATATATAAACTTTGTAAGGAGTTCTAGCGTTCTATAGCGTAAAGGCGTAGTATTATATTTCCTCTGTATTGTCTAAGAGGGCTAAGATAATAAATTCTTGAATTTAATTAAGTTGCTCTTCTCTGTTGTTGTCAATAGCAGCTTTCAGAAGGTAATTTAGATTTAGTAGAGTAGATCTAAAGGCGTATCTTCTTATAGTATTGTCTAGCCTAACTCTAAGTAGAAATAGAGCAGCTTCTACCTTACTAGGCATTGCAGGAGAAGATCTAAAGGTTCCTAAGATCTTTCTACAGGCCTAGTTTTGTAGTTTTTGCCTACTGTTAAGAACGTGTTGTTAGCTTTTTTAAAATAGCTAACATCTGTAGTTAGCTATGTTGCGGATTCGATCTCCAGGTATAGTTGCTTGTTCTACTATCAACTCAGAGGTAGAGGTCTCTGCCTTCTACTTGTTTGTAGTAGACTCAGAGGCAGCCTAATCTAGGCTTATAACCTGTTGGAGATCGAGGAGGAGGTGCGCAGCGTGAAGGATAAGGATAAGAGAATAAAATAATAGAGACTAGGGGAAGACAGTATTGTAGAGGATAGCAATTGTATTGTCTTATCTCTCTGTCTTTTTTGTCTTTCTGTCTTGTAACCTAACTATCTACTAAACTACAGTCTATATATAACTGTAACTTGCATTCTAGAAAGATCTGTATTACGCAATAGCTTACGTAGTAGATTGCGTAATCTATAGTAGATTGCGTAATCCTAAACGTCATTAATCACAACAATCAATTGATAACAATGATAAGAAATACTAGTAGCGTAATAGCTCCTAGTAATCAATTGATTGTAGATTCCAGGTATGATTTGAGCACCTGGATTCTGTAGAGAAACAGCTGAGTAGCTTAATCTGCAACAAGCTACGCTAGTAATAAACGCTAGATACAATTGCCTTATTGCCCTTAGTAAGAGGCCTTTATTAATATTAGCTAGCCTGCTTAGGCAGAAAAAGGCTTAGTTTGCTTATTGTATTCTTATATAGCAGTAGTCTCTAAACTTAAAAGTATTGTTAAAGACAATGCCTAGCTATCTAACTAGTCCTTTTGGCTAGAAAGTCTCCTAAGTAGGTAGCGTAAGAAATCTGTTTATATCTTTTCTAAATCTTGTTCAATTTGCTAGTTCTGTTTTTAAGCTATTAAACTTAATAGCTAACTCTTTTGCTTAGTAAAAGAGATTTCCTATCTCCCTTTTAAGTAGTTTAATATTCTTCCTAATAAATGTTGTTAATATTAAAATTTAAACATCGTCTATATAAAATAAGGAATATATATTGTTGTTTGCTGTAATTAATTAGAATAGCGGTTTTGTGTAGATTATAAATAGGATAAGAGAGGCTAGGCTCTGTTAAAGTGTACTAGTATTAACTTTCTGTAGATTCTCTATTTATCTATTAAAGAATAACTCTAAAAGCCTCTCTGTAAGGAACAAGTTTCTCTATAATAAAAGGCAGAAAGGTAGCTGTTAGTTACTTATATTTTCTAGAAGCTTATTTTTAGATAAATAGTTAAAAGCGCCTTTAATGTCTAAAAAGGCTGTTAAAGTAACTTTATTCTTCATTCTTTGTTGTTAAATATTATTGTAGAAGAGAAGTCTTATATTAATAGCTAATTTCTTTAGCCTGCCTCCAATTTGCGTAGGGTAGAGTAGGTTAGTTGTTTTTGCTAAAATACCTAATCTTTTTAAGTAGAGCCTTTCTAGTGCCTTCTTTAGGCAGCATAAGAAGGAGATAACTCTGTATACTTTTAGAATTAAGTAGTCTAGTTTGTTTAGTTTTCTAAAGATAACTCCTTTTGCTTTTTGCTAGCATCTTAGTTAGTATTTTGAGTTAAATATTGTTAAGTAAACCTTAAAGAAGATGCCTAGTTAGTATTTATATACTTTTAAGATAACTTCTAAGCTAATTCTATCTAGGCCTAGTAAGGTAGCTTTTATTTTCTAACAGGCAGTGTAGAGCTCCTCTTTAGATAGAATTAGCTACTTCTATTTGTAGTTTCTTTAGTAGTTATCAAGTAATAGGGCTAGTGTAAAAGAAAGTAGTAGAAATAACTTTCTTTTAAAGGTTTAGCACTTCTCTCTAAAAGATTCTTTGCTTCTAATAGCAAGGATTCTTGTTAAAAAGTTGATTTTTATATAGGCTATTGCTTTAAAAATCTCTTTAGGTAATTTATTTTAAAGGAACTGTTCCTAGTAATTAAGTTTAGCTTTCTTAATAGCTCTAAGGTACTCGTTTTTAGCAAGCAGGTAATCTTTTTTTATAAGTATAGCGTGTTATTTTTTTTTGCTACTTGCTTGTAATCTTAAAAGGTCCTATTTAGGATAGCCTTAAGGAGATCTAGATCGCTAGTCTACTAAGGCTTTAGTTTTAGTTTTTAGTTTATAAAAGCAGTAGAATTTTTAAGCGCTTGTTAAATTGCTGTTGTAGAGTCCTCTGCTATTTTGTTTAGTTTCTTTTTTAAGGTTGTAAGGCCTAAAAAAGTTGTCTTAAGAGGTAGTGTGATAGGCTGAGGCCTAGGGTGGATCCTCGGTTGTACCTCGGTGGTACACCTCACATTACAGGTCGCGGCGGCGGCCTATAAGTATTAACTACGCAAGACAATTAGACGCTCTATTGTCTTGTACTAGCCTTTTAGCTAAGTAGTTAGCGTGTGTAGTTGCATGCAAGGCCTAGTAGGCCCGCCTATTACAGGTAGTTAAAGGCATGTAGTAGAGCTAGTAATTAATTCTCTAGCTTTACTTAAATTATTTCCTCCTGTAAAGTAGTTTTAAAAAAGTTCTAATTTAATTTCTTTGTGTTGTATTTCTTTAGCTAGCTAGGTAGCTGCCCTTAGTTAACAATACTAAACAGGATAGCGTGGTAGTCTAATCCGACTTTAGGGATAGCTTACTAGTCTAGAATACTAGAAGCTATATTGTTTGTTAAAAAAGTAAGGTTAAGTACGCTCTCTTTCTGCATGTAAGCTCTAAAAAACGTACCAACTCCTATAGTATTTAATAAAGATAAGTTTTAGTTATTAACCTACTCTACTAAATCCTCTGCTTTTTAGTTTAGGCTGTACTCCTGTAGGCTCTATCTAAGGTAGTAGCAATTAAAATCCCCTAAGATAATTAAATGCAATTCTATAGACTCTCCTAAGAGGCGTCTTTAGATTGTTGTTGTATTTAGCTCTTATCTTAGGCTTTTTTTGTTGTAAATATTATAAATGTAGATCTTATTTGTGTTAAGCAGTAACATAATAGCTTAGAAGTCATTGTTGTTGCTAATATAAGGATTAACTTCTACTTCTAAATCCTTTTAAATATAAAATAGAGTTCTAAGTTGTAGGCGTTAGTAGGTTAGTAGAGTTTGCGTAAAGTCTAAATAAGTAATTAACCTAGTTTCTTTGTAAGGTCCTCTTACTAACTAAGGCTTTTGTATTGCAATAATCTTAGCGTTTGCTGTAATAGCTAAGTTAATTACGCTTTCTATAGCAGGGCTACTTCTATTAACATTTATTTATAGGACTTTAATTATACTAATTAGTTTAATTAGTCTTAGCTGTTCTAGCTTGTAAAATTTCGCATTTTTAGCTATTTGCTGCATAAAGTTTGCTGCAGTTGTACACTTAAATATAGTATGAATAAAAAGTTTTTTTTACTAGCACAAGACTTACACTTATGTTAGCTAGTGTAGTGTGCTTTGCTGCAAATTTAGCAGGCTACTCTTAAGCATCTAACCTTTAGGTAGCTAAATTCTTAGCATTTAGTACATTGCTTTAAAGTATTAATAACTTATAGTTTCTCTGCTCTAAGGCTTTGTCTTAGGATATAGAGTTTTCTTCTGGCTTCAGCCTTTTAAGACAACCTTTTGATGTAACTACACATTTTGTAGACACCTTTTTAGTTAAAAAAAAGATTTATTGCTAATAACAGGTATCCAGGCCCACGATCTCTTATTTAGCGTTACTAGCACGCAGTTAGTGTGTTGCATGTTTAGATAGAAACAAAGAAAAGCAAGACAAAGACGCAAATTACCTCTTAACTTAACGCGCCCTATCTTGCCTATACTGCCTACTTATATTAAGGCTTTACTTCTAGGTACTCTTAGACAAATTAAAGAAGCAGCACTATTATTATTTTGCTTTCTAACCTATATATACGACGATAGAACACTTACTCCTCTTTTTCTGCCTCTTTTTTCTTTATTACTATTTTAATGTTATGCAATAGCTAGCCTAACTAGTTAATAGTTTCTTTATTTAGCTTATGCATAATTAACAAGAAAAGAAAGATACTAAAGTAAAGCATTTAAAGTACTTTGCTAGTATTAGCAAATACCTTGTAGATCTTGTATTCTTTCTACAACTAGCTAAGTTAAGGCTTAACATTCTTTTTATATATAAAAATATTGTAGATTCTAGAGTTATTTATAAGAGATATAATTATAAAGTCCTAAAGAGGCTAAGTTTATAAAGACTTAATAGACTTAAGTGTCTGCATAATTAGCTTAAGCTAGACTAGTTTAGGGGCTAGGTGTATAATAGGAAAGCTTCCTGTCTTTAGATAAGAGTTAAGGTTAAGGAGATGCTTATTGTAGAGGTTACACGCTATTGCAGCGTATTATATATAAATTGTTCGTATACAGTGCTGTTTAAAAGGTAAGAAGCAGTAGGTAAAAAGTAGTAGCTTTAGCTTTATAAAGTATTGCAGGCTCCTACTACGTGTCCTTTTTCTCCTCTATTATATTATGTTGTAATCCTATTGCAATCCTACTGTAATCCTGTTGTTAGCTATAGGCTGGCAATCGCCATTAGACACGTTTTAACTAGTGTTGTTTTTTAGTACTTTAGCAATTTTTTTAACCCTAATTATTGCTCAGTAGTCTAAGCTTTCCTCCTAGAACTTATCCACCCACCGTTCGAATCTTGTTAACTACACACAATCTTTTTTTTTTTACTTTTGCGATTAATTAGTAAAGGGTAGCTGCTTTTCACTTTTTGGAACCTTATTTTAACTACAACAACAACCACCAACCTTGAAACCTTGAAAAATAAATAAATAGAGTTTTCTTCTAATAGCCTTTTAAGCTTCTTTCTCTGTAGCAAAGGCTACGCATGCTAAACTAAAGTTTTAGTTTTTGCTTTTGTGTAAAGGGCTGAAGCCTTGATGTCCTCTAGTACTCGGCCTGTGGCCTTCGTTGGCTTTTCTTACCTCAGCATTAGCACCTCAGCACTAGCTGCTGACTATCGGCCGCACTAGTTACGCTAACTGTCAGCTAACCCGGCGACCTCTAATAACCTTAGTTAGTCCTAACCTTGGTTAGTCCTAACTATCTAGATTAGATATAAAAACCCACGTAGTCCCTCTATAGTTCTATATCTAATTTATTCACTGTTTACCTTACATCTTTAGTCAACCTAACGCACCCTTACAATTAAATTAGATCTTTCTTTAGCTACTTGCGTAGCTACGTCGTACTTAGGAGCCCTCTAGAGCTATATCTAGACGAGAAGCTAGCTAGAGCTATATCTACGCACAAGAATCTAATTAATTAGAGCACTAGTTAATTAGTTAACTATTTAAATGTACTAAAGGATTAACAGAAGAAGCACTAGATTAAAAGTGCTAAGGGATACTTAGTTGTATAAGTCCCTAAGGCGTTTAAATTCGTTAAATTCGCCTACTAAGCGTAGTAGCCCTAGAAAACAGATGAAGGATAAGACTACTAAGCGTAGTAGCCCCTACACGAAGGATAAGCCTACTAAGCGTAGTAGCACTTATAACGATTTCTGTTAACAATATAGAGTACTAGCGAGTACCTGCAATACAATAGTAGAACCCTTAGTAGCTCTTTTAGCTGTAAGGATAGCAGAACTATACTAAGATAGTATTAGTAGACTTAAAGTAGAAACTACTTTAGAAGGTCTTTGTAGAGCAGGTAGCTTAGATAAGATAGCTGCTTCTACAAGGATACAGAAAGCCTTCTAAGCTTAGGAGGCTATAAGCACGCTACAACAAAGGGAGCCTAAGGTAGAATAACAACCTTTACCTTAGTTACCTACCTTATTAGCTACCTTAGGAAATCAACAAGCTTAAACGCCTAGGCGTTTTAAATAACTAGATTCTAATATCTTTAACAGAAATAGAAAGATGTACTAAATCTTTTAACAACAGCTTACTGCTAAAGTAGAAAATAATAAGGAAGATTTTAATACAGATAAAAGGACTTGTGACTACGCCTTTAGTTAACTAAAAGGCTTAGCTGCAACCCTTACTCTGCCTTTCCTTAATTAAATAGGGATTTCTAATTTATAGAACTTTAATAAGCTATTGAACTTCTTTAATTAAATGTTTGGAGATCCCTATAGTGCAGAGAGAGCTAAGAACAAGCTCTAGTCTATAAGCTAAGGCAAGAAAAGCATACGCAAATACATGATAGAATTCTAAGAATAACTACTATTATCTAATAGTAGTTTAGACGAGTATACAAGGATAATGCTTTTCTAAAAAAGTCTTATTTAGAAACTTTAAGACAAACTTATAAGTATTATTTATAAAGATTTAGATAGCCTGCAAAACAAAGCAATAGAGATTGCTAATTACTTTTACAGAATAGAGGAGTACTCTAAAGGCAGACACAACAAGCCTAAAGAGTATAAATTTAGAAGAACTTCTCCTCCTCTTTCTCCTTTAAAAGGAGACTAGATAGAAAGGATAGAATACACAAGAAGAACTGCTAAACCTTAACAGTTTAGTAACTAGGAGTTAGAATAGTTGTACAAAGAAAGACGCTGTTTTAATTATAAATAGAAGGGCTATCTGTCTGCATATTATATAGAGAATAAGAGATCCTCTAAAAAAGAGAAAAAGACTTTAGTTAAGTCCTCTAACTCTAAGAAAAAGAAAGATAATAAGCTTAGTAAAGGAAGCTTAAATAAGAACTTAGATTTAGAAAAAGAGTAGCTCCTATTTAAAGTTACTAGCAGGAGCCTCTAATAAGTTAGAATAACTTAGTTAAGGAGTAAGTAAACTTTAAAAAGAATATAAGCAGCAATAGAATTACTTTAGAGGCGCTAGTAAATTGTTACACTTTCGCCTCTACTTTAATTAATACAGGAAACCTTACATACTCGCTTATTAGCCCTTAACTTATTAAGAATGCTAACTTACAGTGCATTTCTATTTCTCCTAGGAGATTAGAAGAAGTTAGAGATAAACCTAGAACTATTAATAAAGTTGCTAGGTTAGACATTAATATTAAAGGCTATAAGAATACTATTTAGGGTTATGTAGCCCCTATACACCCTAGTTACAATTTTATACTTAGACAGCCCTAGATAAATAGAAGAGAGGTTACTATTACTCCTTTTAGAAAAATAATGTACATCTATTCTTCTAGCTAAAAGATTAAGTTACTGAGCACTAAGAATTACTATATTAAAGAAGACTAGAGATTAAAACAAATAAGCGCAACAGCTTATCACTCCTATATTAGGTAGGCAAAAAAATATAAGTCTATTTTGACTTTTGCTACTTCTCTTAAAAATATTAAAAAAGCCTTAGCTTCTAAGAAGAAAGTAGAGGTTCTACTTTTACTCCCTAAGGCTTATTAACACCTAGCTTAGATTTTTAATCTAAAAACTGCTTCTATACTACCTCCTTTACGCAGATCTAAAGTAGATTACTAAATTAAACTAAAGAAAGATAATAAAGGTAAGGAAAAAGAGGCTCCCTAGGGACCTCTATACAGTATAAGCTGCCTAGAACTCCTAGTATTACAAAAGGAGCTTATTTCTCTACTTAATAAAGGATAGATTAGAGCTAGTAGCTCTCCTACCTCCTCCCCTGTCCTTTTTGCTAAAAAACCTAGAGGAGGATTATGTTTCTATATTAATTACTAAGCTTTAAACGCTATTACAAAGAAAAATCGTTATCCTTTACCTTTAATTTAAGAAACCCTTAATAATATTGCAAAAGCTAAATAGTTTACAAAGATTAACGTTTCTGCAGCTTTTTATAAGATTAGGATTAATGCAGGAGATAAGTAGAAAACAGCTTTTTATACTAGATTTAGGTTATATAAGTAGCTAGTTACTCTATTTAGTATAGCAAACGCTCCTAATACCTTTTAACGCTATATTAATTAGACCCTCTGCAAGTATATTAACGATTTTTGCTTAGCTTACCTAGACGACGTATTAATTTACACTAATAGTACGCTTAAAGAACACTAATGCAATACAAATAAGGTTTTAAAAGCTATAAGTAAGGCTAGATTACCTTTAGATATATAAAAATGCAAATTTAACGTATAGAGTACAAAATACCTTAGATTTATTATTAAGGCTAGAAAAGGACTTCAAATAGACCCTAAGAAAGTAAAAGTAATTAGAGATTAGCAGGCGCCTATAAACGTTAAAGGAGTACGCAGTTTTCTTAGTTTTGCAAACTTCTATTAACAATTTATTAAGAACTACTTAGAAATAGTAGCTCCTCTTTTAAGGCTTACTAGTAACATCTCCTTTTAATAGAACAAAACTAAGCAAAAGGCTTTTAATAAGCTTAAGGAGTTATTTATTACTAAACTAGTACTAGCTTAATAGGATCCTAACAGAGAAATAATTCTAAAAATAGACTCTTCTAGATATGTAGTAGTAGAAGTCCTCTTACAATACAACAATAAAAGAAGCTTACGCCTAGTAGCTTATTATTTAAAAAAGATAACTAGTACGCAAAGCAATTACAAGATACACAATAAGAAATTACTAGTAGTTATCTCCTACTTATCTAAGTAGGATGCTATGCTACAATCTTTAAAGAAGTTTATAGTTATTATAGACTATTAAAACTTTAAATATTTTAGTAAGCCTAGACAGCTTAGCAAGAGACAAATAAGATAAGCTTAATTTTTAAGAAAGTTTCTTAATATAGAAATTTCCTACAAGCCTAGAGTTAATAACTCTAGGGCTAATACCTTATCTAGGAGACAACAAGATATGCTAGTAAACAACTAGGATACTAGGATTTCTAGAAGGTTTCTACAAGTATTTAAACCTACAACTACAGCTACTAACAAAGATCTAGAGGAAGAAAAAATACTAAAAACTTTTAGCTGTAACAGCTATCTAACAGCTGTACTAGAATTACCCTAGGAGTAATTAAATCTAGAGGATCTATAGGATAAAGCTAAAAAAGAGGATAAAACCTACTAAATAGCCTAGGAGGCTGTAAGGAATAGTAAATAATAATTTCCTACAGCTCTAGACCTTAAACTTTCTATTTCTAAATGCTAATTAGACAATTCTAGAAACCTCCTATACTAAGATTAAAAATAGGTACTAAATAATAAACCTCTAAGAACTAGAATTATCTATAAAATCTACAATTCTAGAGCTTGAGGTTATCTAAGAAGAAATATTACCTACTAAGCAGTTACTAGAGAATACTTTTAGCCCTCTATAAGCTAAACAGTAAGGCAATGTATTAAAAACTGCTTAGTATGTAGAAGAACAAAACTATAAAATAACAGCTTATAAGAATTATTAAAACTCTTACCTATACTTAAGCAAATATAGAAAGAAATTTCTATAGATTTTATTATAAGGTTACTAGAAAGCGAAAGCTGTATAAACCTTATAGTAGTTATAGATAGGTTTAGTAAGGACGTTGTCTTAATAGGCCTTAAAGACATTACTATAGAAAGTGTTACTAAAGCTTTTATTAACTCTGTTATAGCTTACTATTAGTTACTAAACTATATTACTTTAGACAGAGGTATATAGTTTGTTAACTATTTTTAGATTAAGCTTTACAAGTTATTAGAAATTAAGCAACGCTTATCTTCTAGATACTATCCTCAAACTAATAGTTCTACAGAAAGAATAAACTCTATAGTACAGGCTTATTTATAAGCCTTCTATAATTAGGATGAAACAAATTAGAAAAGCAACTTAAGGATAACTAAGATTACAGTTATAGTAAGGCAAGCTTAGTCTACTAAAATATCTCTTTTCTTCCTATAACACAGCTATAAGGTAGATCCCCTACAAATTGCACCTAAGTATAGTCCTTAACAACAACTTCTAAGGAGAATACAGGAGGATTATTAAAAGGCAGAAAATATTATTAATAAGCTATAACAAAGTATTAAGCTTACACAAGCTATAATAGGAGAAAGCTAACAAGAACAAGAAAAGTAGGCAAATAAAAGAAGACACTTGTTACTTTAGCTTAAAATAGGTAATAAGGTATAGTTAAAACTAGGCAACTACTACAAAACAAAAAGGCTTAGCAGAAAACTTAACTAGAAAAATCTTAAGTACACAGTACTTAAGGTTATTAAACTAAACGCAGTTAAATTAAATACTTCTAGCTAGATTTACCTAGTATTTAATGTTAATAACTTTAGACTAGCGTCCTTAGACCCTCTACTGAGCTAGCTAATAGACAACAATGAATCCCTACTAATTAAGACAGAGGATAGAGAAGAATATCTAGTAGAGACCCTATTAGAGAAAAGAGAAAAAGGAAGAAGAAAACAGTACTTAGTTAAATAGTTAGGATATCTAGATCTAATCTAGGAACTAGCTATTAATCTAAAAGATACAGAAGCCCTAGAAGAGTAGAACTCTAGGTAACAAGATTACTACCCCTACTATTTTTTAGGAGGGGGGTATTGTAAAGGGCTAAAGCCTTAATATTCTCTAGTACTCGGCCTGTGGCCTTCGTTGGCTTTTCTTACCTCAGCACTAGCACCTTAGCACTAGTAGCTAACTATAAGCCGCACTAATCACGCTAACTGTAGCTAATCTAACAACCTCTGATAACCTCAGTTAGTCCTAACCTAGGTTAAGTCCTAATCATCTAAGTTAGATATATAAACCTACGTAGTCTCTCTCTGTAGTTCAATATCTAATTCATTCACTGTTTACCTTGCATCTTTGGTCAACTTAACGCACCCTTACAATAATAAAGAAAAAGATTACTTGCTCTATACTTTCTAGCAAAAGATCTTTAAGTATATAGCTAAATTTAAGGACCCTAAAACAGGCTAAATCTACTCTACACAACATCTTAAGAATAAAGACTACTACAAGGAAAAAGATATGGAAGAGCATTTAGTGTATAGGGTGCTTATTCTAATAACTATAGAGCTAGGAGAGACTCTACTTAAGGCTTAATCTATTAACCGCTATAGTAACTTTATAGCATCTAAGACTTACACTCTAGGGAGTTGTAGTCTATTAGTTATAACTAAATAGCTAAGGCGATCTTTAGGAATGTTAGCAGAAAATAAAGTAGATCAATATATAATAGTTAAAATGTTTAAGCTTATAAGCAGTAAGACTATTATACAACAAAGGCGTAATGCTACTAATATCTAGGCAGGACAAGTTAAGACTAGGACTAGTAACTAACTAGTTCTTGCTCTACTGCCTTTACTAAGCTCTTGTGCTCTAAAGGCAACACTAGTATACTAACAGGCAGCTACATAATTAGATACTAAGCTTAATAATACTTTTTATATAGATAAGAAGCCTAATACTATAAACTAAGAGACTAAGATCCTTAAGGCTAAATGTTATTGCAGAAACTCTACCTTAGTATTCTTTGAGCTACTTAAGCGTGCCTACGCAAAAAAGCTAATTACTAATCTTAACTATGCTAAAGTTATTAATAAGTAGTATTGCAAAGTTAACTATAGACAACTACTTAACTCTAATAACTTAGCGTATAATTAAGTATACTTTATTGTTGGAGTATTGACATGCGCAACATGCGGGTCACCATGTTGAGCAGGTGATCCTGGTAAGCTGAACACGTGACGATCGCGCTAGCGCCTATATATACGGGCTAGATCGTCTTATTCCTCTTAAGTAGTTATTGACCACTTTGTTGTGGCACTTAGTTGTTCAATACACTCATTCCACTCCTCCTTATTAAGCAATTGCTCCTTTTTAGCTCCCACAGTTATAAGCCTAGCCGCTTAATTATAGTTTTAATTCCTACTGCGCAATTAGCAAGCTGTAAGGTTAACTGTTTAATTAGCATTTTACTCTCCTCTATTCTCCTACAGCACAGCCAGCAGATCGCTGCTACTGCTGTACCTCTCTTATTAATTATAAGATCAACCTCTTTCTAATACGAGCTACCTAGCTACCTACTAACTAACTAATTAATTTGTTGTTACCTTAATAATAACCTACGTCGCGATCCTACACGTAGCATCTTATCTTAAAATAGACCTTACTAATACACTGCTTGTCGCCTTAGGGGTAATTCTTAAGGCTTAATTAGACTAGCTAACCTAGTTTGCTCTATTAAGGCTACACTGCTTAAAGAAAGGTATCTAGGATTAGGTTAATCTTAATCTCCTAGACGTACCCTTAATAGATTACTAGGAGCCACAGTATCTAGAACTGCCTAAGGATATTAAGCAGCTAGTTACTCTATTACCTAGCGCTAGCACTTAAATACAAGAGGACTATAAGATTACTTAACATAAATACAAGGCTTAATTACTTAATACTAAGTACAAGAAGGATAATTACAATAAGCTAGTTAATAGGTATAAAGTATAAGCTGCTTAATAAATAAGAAAAGTTGCTAAGATTACTAATGTTAAGGACTAGATTAGTAAGACTGTCTATCTAGACCTGCTTTTAAATGCCTTAATAAGTATAATTACTTAGAACCTTACTAGCCTTTAAGCCTTAGTAAAGACTCTAAAGAAGGATCTTACACCTACAGATTAGAATACTTAATATTTAATTAGGGCGCAGTATAGATCACACCTTAATAAGGCTTGCTAGGGATAAATAGGCCCTAAGTAATAGTTTACTAAGTAGCAGCTACTGTATTAACAAGCAATAATTTACTTGCTTTCTAAAGTTGTTAGGCTGTTAGCAATTACTAATTTTTAGACGCCTTAGGCACTAAGATTGCACTAGACTAGTTACGTAAGAAGCAAAATAAGCTAGCGTAAGCAATAGTGCTTAGAAAAGCTTATTTAACTCTTAATAATCTAGAAAAGATCTTTAGTATTTTGTTGTAAGATTAGTTAATTACTTTCTTAAAAGGAAAAGGACACGTAGTATTCTAAACTAAATCTAGATTAGGGGCAGCTTAATAGTCTACTAGTACTAACAACTTAAAGTTAAACAAGAGTAGTAAGTAATTATATCTTTGCCCTTGCAAGGCTAGTAAAGGGCCTATAAGTAAGCACTTCTAGACACTGCGCAACTGCTATTAACTTTAAACTACAGTTACTAGATTAAGCCCTCCTAGTAGTATACTAATTAAACTGTTAAACGACAACAAAAAAATCCTTAAGTAATAGAATAGCAATAAATAGGCAACCTTACGCACCTAGATTAAGAAGAAAGGCTAGAAGGCTAGCACTAGCGGATTAGTTACTAATAAGTTAAGTAGATTCTGTTGCAGATTAAGCTACTCAGCTGTTTCTCTACAGAATCCAGGTGCTCAAATCATACCTGGAATCTACAATCAACCTACAATCAATTAATTACTAGGAGCTATTACGCTACTAGTATTTCTTATCATTGTTATCAATTGATTGTTATCAATTGATTGTTATCATTAATGACGTTCAGGATTACGCAATCTACTATAGATTACGCAATCTACTACGCAAGCTATTGCGTAATATAGATCTTTCTAGAATGTAAGTTACAGGTATATATAGACTGTAGTTTAGCAGATAGTTAGGAATTAAGACAGCAAGACAAAAAAAGACAATTAAGACAGAGAGATAAGACAATACAATTGCTATCCTCTACAATACTGTCTTCCCCTAGTCTCTATTTTACTCTCTTATCCTTATCCTTCACGCTGCGCACCTCCTCCTCAATCTCCAACAGGTTATAAGCCTAGATTAGGCTGCCTCTGAGTCTACTACAAACAAGTAGAAGGCAGAGACCTCTACCTCTAAGTTGATAGTAGAACAAGCAACTATACCTGGAGATCGAATCCGCAACAGATTCTACCCTAGCTTATTAGTTTTAGTATTAATTAACCTAAAGAACCTTATTAAGGAAACTAGACTAAATATGTTTAGCGCAGCCTTTACTTCTTATGCCCTATCCCTCTACACAATTATAGATAGTAGGTTAACAGTCTACCTAGTTAATACTATAGATTATATAGTACTAGGCACCTTTAGTAAATACGCTAAGGACAAGACTATTAAGGCAGGCACTTAAATTATACTAGTTGCTAATATAAGAAATAAGCTGCTTAAGAACGTCCTGCACAGCAAGGCTAGCCCTAAGACAGCTAATCTTCTACTTACTAACGTTAAGGTTGTACTAGGTTTCTATGTTAATATTGTATTAGAAGCACGGCTTAAGCAGTCAGGTATTTAGTATTTAAAATATAACTATACCTTGCAATTTAAAACAATTAAGAAAAACGTTGTCTAAATAAACTTTAAGTGTTACTTTAATCTCTTGTTTATTAAATATAAGCAACTTACTTATTACTTTACTTAACTACTGCTTGTAAACGCTGTAGCGTAATTAAGGAAACCTTAGGTGCGTATAGGCGATAAGGACCTATAGCATTAATAATTAGGACACCTAGGACAACAAGCTATTAAAGCCTTAGTCTACTTAGTATAAAATGTTAAGATTACTAGTAAGAAGCTATTAGAATGTAAATACTACGCAACAGCTTATGCCTTGTAAGTAATCTTATAGCGACTAAGAGAGAGATTACTACAACTTTTTTATAGGATCTTATAAGATCTGTTTAATTTCCTAACTAGTTAGCTACTTAAGAAATAGGCACTAATTATTAAGGAAGACTACTTAGGCAAGCTATACAATTATAATATCTAGTTAAAGATAATAAATAATATTATGCCTATAATTAAAGACTTTGCTGTAAGAATTAAGAGGAAATATTAGTAAAAGATTGTAGAGATCTATTAGAATAATAATACTGCTATACTCCCTTAGAGAGGGCAATTAAGATATAAGGAATAGGCTAAAGAGAAAAGGATTATAATTAAGATGCTACTGCTATATACTTATAAGCTTAATAGCTTGGCGGAGAGAGCTAGTTAAGAGCTAATTACAAAGGCTATTAAGATGCGTACAAGCGCTAATCTACTAGCTAAGCTTTAGCTAGTAATTATAGATGCGGCGGCTTACCTACATAAAATAAGCCTTACTAAGATTTATAGCTACTAATCCCCTAACTAGGTGCTTAAAGAATAGTTTTAGAAATATTTCTAATATTATTAACTACCTAAGATTAAATACTAGACTGCTAATCTACGCCTAGACTAGAGTAGAATCTATGCTTATAGCTGCTGAGCTTATCCTTTAAACAAGGAAAAGGCAGCTAAGCGTAATTATTAAGGATTTAAGGTTAATCCTTATAGCTATATTAGTTATTTAGTTAGTTATTAAGCCTCTAATATATACTACATATAGGTACTAATACTTAATTAAGTAATTACTACTTATAATGTAACTTTTAATAAACATTAATTCTACAAAGGAGATTGCCAGAAAGAGCTACTAAAAAAGTAAGTAATTAAAATTATAGAGATTCTTTATAATAGTAAGCTAGTTAATCTAGGAGAGAATTTAAACCTCTTGCCTGTTTAAGGAAGAGCAGATTAGGATATACAGCTAACTACTAAAGACTTTAGAGGTAATTTATCTACTATTTTAAGTAGTAAGGAAGGCCTACCTACTAAAGATAAAAGTAGATTAAAAGACGCTAAGTAAATAGAGCATAAGGCTAGTGTACTATTTAGAACTTGCTTGAATTAGTAGTAAAATACTAATCTTATTACCCTAGAACTAACTCTTAAACTAAAGACTCTAGGGAGCAATGACGCAATTAATTATAGAGTTATTAATAGTTAAACAGTATTATGCATACTAAAAAGAGCTAATTTATTAATACTTAGAGGTAAGGAGCCTCTTTTAAATAAGCCTAATAACTTATTACTAGTCTAACAGTCTATGCCTAAAGACTTTAACGCGCTAGCTCGTTGTAATAGAATACCTACTTAGGTAAGTAGGATAGTAGGGCGTAAATTATTTTAAGATTTAAGATCTTAGGCCTTAAATAGTAGATAGGGTAAGCAATTATAAGCTTAACCTTTACTTATAAGACGTAGTGCAAGGATTGCAGGCAAAAGTCTAGATTAGCTTATAAATTATTATCTTCTACTGCGTAAGCTAGGTGGCGGGCGTAAGCATAAGAACACAACCTAAGATCTTAACAATTAACTAGAGGGTAAAAGTATAGGTAGTATTAATGCATTAATTGCAGATTATAAGGATTTATTATAAAATAATTTATATAATACTTACCTACTAAGTTTATAAGTAACCTAGGAAGACTAAGTAAGCTATAAGATTCTTAATTACGTAGTTATAGTAGCTTTACTTACTAAGCATAAGCTAAGTAGAAATACTTAACAGTATTGTAATAATCTACCTAAACTGCTAGGATTATAAAAGCAGTTGCTTTAGTATCCTATAAGGGCCCTGTTTAAGGATGCTTGTAAGAAGGAGATTAATTAGTTAAGTAAGAATAGAACTTAAACTAAGATATTAAGAGAAGAAGCAAATAATTGCCTAATACCTATAAAGTAGGTTTAAACTTATAAGTTTAATTAGAACAGCTTCTTTTTTAAATACAAGGCGCAGATTATTATAAAAGGTAATCTTTAGAAGAAAGACTTAATTAACTTAACATACGCTGCTATATTAGCAGCTAAGTCCTTCTAAGTAGTAATAGCTATTACTACTAAGAATAATTTAGAGATTAAGCAATATAATATTATAGAAGCATTTCTTAATGCGTTATTATAGTAGACAATCTAGTAATTTATAAGATACTAGATAGCTTTAAGAAGCTAAGGAAGTGTGTACAACTGAACTATGTACTGTATAGATTACAAGACTTGCTACTATTATAGTATAAAGAGTTCTTAGAATTACTAAGGGAGATTAAACTAATTGCCTTACTAGAGAAGCCCTGCCTTTTCTTTAATGAAGAAAGGAAGATCCTAGTATTATTTTATATAGATAATATCCTACTGCTCTTTGCAAAAGATTATAAGTAGAGGGTAATAGATCTTTAGTTAAAGATTATAGACAAGTATAAGATAAAGGAACAAGAATAAGTTAAATAGTTCTTTAGTATCTAAATAATTAGAGATTACAAAAAGCAAATAATTACGCTTATATATAATATATACATTAATAAGATTAAAAAGAAGTTTAAGCTAGAGGATAGTAGCTTTTTAAAGACTCTATTGCTGTTAAAGAAGCTAATTAAGAACACTAGCAAAGCAACTAAGCAAGAGATTAAAGCCTACTAAAAAAAGTTAGATTAGTGCTGTACATAGCTATTATACTATAACTAAATATTGCCTACTTAATCTTAAAGCTCTTACACTTTCTTATAGATCCTAGTAATTAGCATATAAAAGCTGTTAAATAAGTAATTATATACCTCTATTAAACAAGATAGGATGCAGTTTAATATAAAAACTATAATAGCCTAGACCTAATAATTATAGGCGATGCTTCCTTTATAGATAATTAAGAACCTTGTTAATTATCCTATATATATATAGCTATCCTATATAGTAGTCTAATATTTTAAAAAGTAGCTTAGCAGACTACAGTAACTACGTTAACTACTAAGGCTAAGCTACTCGCCCTTAAGCACACTACTAAGGAGGCTATAGCCCTTAAGCGCTTTTTGCGAGCTATCTCTTAATCTAAGAGACATCTAGACAGTCTAGTATAACAATTAATAAATAATTAGGCTTGTAGTTAGAAAGAATAAGTAGATTAGTAGTTAATTAAGATATATAGATATACAAAATAAGTAGCTATAGCAGGAATTTACTAAAAGATTATTTTAGGTTAAATACCTAAAAACAGTATTTATGCTAGCTAATAAACTAACTAAGTTGCTTACCTAACAATAGTTTAAAAAGTTTAAGCAGTTGCTTAATTTTTAGCAAGTTAAGCATTTAATTAAAGAAAACAATAATTAATAAGCAAAGAATTTGTATTAAGTAGTAACATCTATATACTAGGCTAAGTCTTCTCTTAATAGCTTATTTTATTAAGCAGGAGAACGTAAGCTAGACTATTAAACTAAAACTAAAAACCTTATTACTAATAAGCATTAGACTTATTATACTTGCTTAACTCTATTATTACATTACGCTTAGCCTGCTTAGCTTTAGCTAGCTTAAGAGCAATTTAAGCTATCTAAGCCTAAATAGCAAGAGTCTAGAGGTAAGCAGTATTACAGCGCAATTCTAACCTATTACTTTTATATATAAAGTTGTTAGAGAATTGCCTTCTTACTCTAGCGTAATAATTGCGCTTATATAAATAAGTTATATAGCAATTAGGACAACAAACAGAAGAATAATTATATAAAGTATAGGGGGTAATATTCTATAGGTAGCCTGCTCTTAAAGCAGTAACTTTTAAGTAAGTTACTACTAAGGCTGCTTATGTTACTACTGTTGCTGCTAAGAATAATAAGCTAACTATTGCGGCTAGTGTGCGGGTTGCTACACAGGAGCAGGAGCAAACGCAGGTATAGGGGCAGGAGTAGGAGTAAGAGGCTAAGCGGCAAAACTATAATACAACATTTCTTAAGAGCGACAATTATAGACAGGAGGCTTTTACAAAGAAGGCTTTCTAGTAAATATAACACTACTCTTAATCTCTTTACAGCAAGCAATAATATTTTTAAGTAGTTAAGCTTTTAAAGCTTAGTACATCTTATTATTATTCTATCCCTAAACACTAGTTAGTAAGCTAAGCAAGAAGGTTAATAGGTTAGAGACTTACCTCTTTATCTTTATATATAGCTATAAATTAATTAGTAAGATTAATATTAACTGTGTAGTAGGTGTAAGACGAGTAACTGCTAAAGCGTAAGCTACTCTAACTGCTAGTCTAAACGCAATTAAAGCAGCGTTTAGCGTACAAACTATCTAGTATCTTTTTTATATAGTGCTTACAAGGCAGAACGTAAAAGTATAATAGATTAGTAGCAATCTTTAAAGAGCTACTAGGCGCCTTTTTCTAGGTTAAGGGGTGCGCGTTGCGTCTAGTAGACAGCTTAATAGGCGTTTGTAGGCTAACGTTGTTGTCTTATTGCTAATTATAGGACGCTGCTTAAACAGTAAGCTACTAAGACTTTTGCATTAGCTCCTAAGGAGTCTTGCCTTTATACTAGCTTAATTGCTTAGTTAGGCTTTTATGTAGATTAAAATTTAAATAAGAACTTAACAGCAAACTTAATTTAGTAAGTAAGGTAATTAGCCTCTAAGCAGAGCTACTAGATGTCTTGCAGTAAGCGTACAGATTAAAAAGTAGAGGCAACTAACTCTTATTATTTTAGAGATTAGCTGCTTGCTAAATCTTACTGTTAAATAGGTTTTAGCGCGCGTAATGCTTATGCTTAGCACTATTCTTACGTTACTGGCAGCTTTCTAAGCGTTAATTACACTAACAACAGCTCTTAGAGCTGCGCTTGTTGTTGCTTAGGGCGGACTACACTAGAAAGATTAGCAGCTAATTAGTAAGGGAATAGTAAGGCACTCTTGCTTACTATGTTAGTAATAGTAGTTAAGACAGTCCTAAAAAGCTCAGTGATTAATATTAGAGTAAGGTTAAGGACAAAAGTTTTAGAGAGGTAGTAGACGCAATTAATATTGTTGTAGAGGCTGCGTACTAACTAATTACGTAATATTTAGGGTCTATCTAATGTTTTAATATTAGGACTGCTAAGATTAATCAAAATATTAACAAGCAGCATTACTACGACAATAGAGGATTAGGCAGGAAAAGCTATAATTACAGAGGGACCTCTTAATTAACAACCTTAATTTATTACAATTGCCTAGTTGCTTACAGCTTAGATTAATAGTATCTCACTAACCTAGGGGGTGTGTTAGAGTATTAACATGCGCAACATGCGGGTCACTATGTTAAGCAGGTGATCCTAGTAAGCTGAACACGTGACGATCGCGCTAGCGCCTATATATACGGGCTAGATCGTCTTATTCCTCTTAAGTAGTTATTGACTACTTTGTTGTAGCACTTAGTTGTTTAATACACTCATTCCACTCCTCCTGATCAAGCAATTGCTCCTTTTCAGCTCCCACATTTATCTATAAGCGTACTACTACAAACGTTATAAGGCTGTTTAAAAGGGCTATGCTGTCTAATATACTTAATAAGTGTTTACTCTTACTATATATAAAGCAGAACTGTTAGCAAGATTTCTAGTTAGACCTTATTATCTCTAAGCTATTTACTAGCAAGTATTATCTAACTAAGCAGGATAAAGATCTGCTAAGCTACTAATAGTAATCTTCTAAACTGAATCTCTACTCTATTCCTACCTAGAACAAGATTATTAACACTATAGAATCTTAACTACAGGTAGAGGAATTCTAACACATAAGAACTATTCTTACTAACACTTGCATATAGCTGTTTTAAGACAGCTAAATAAAAGATATTATTATAAACAACTTTAAGATGTATCGCTTCTATTTACAACGTATAGACAGGAAGCTAAACCTTAGATAGCTGCGCAACATATACTACTTACTTATTTAATAGGCTATACGCACTCACCTAAGATACTAGCTCTAATACGCAATGCTTTATAAGGAATATACTTTAATTTTCTACTCTTACTATACTACAAAGGGGTGACAAAAAAAAGATGTCAAAAAGTTATAGTTTTCAAATCTTTATATTTCTACAACCAGAAGGGCTATACCCAAAAGGTTAGTGATTTGGAAAGCCAAGATCTTCCTCTTTGAGCTAGACCACTTAGTAAGCTGCTTAGTCAGCACCTTTTCGCTCAACTTTAGCAGTGAAAATAAAGATCATAAAACTTAAGAATAAATAACAAAATAACTTTTTTTTGAAGGTGTAAAAATCGCTTTAAAGTATTGTTGGAGTATTGACATGCGCAACATGCGGGTCACCCTGTTGAGCAGGTGATCCTGGTAAGCTGAACACGTGACGATCGCGCTAGCGCCTATATATACGGGCTAGATCGTCTTATTCCTCTTAAGTAGTTATTGACCACTTTGTTGTGGCACTTAGTTGTTCAATACACTCATTCCACTCCTCCTTATTAAGCAATTGCTCCTTTTTAGCTCCCACAGTTATAAGCCTAGCCGCTTAATTATAGTTTTAATTCCTACTGCGCAATTAGCAAGCTGTAAGGTTAACTGTTTAATTAGCATTTTACTCTCCTCTATTCTCCTACAGCACAGCCAGCAGATCGCTGCTACTGCTGTACCTCTCTTATTAATTATAAGATCAACCTCTTTCTAATACGAGCTACCTAGCTACCTACTAACTAACTAATTAATTTGTTGTTACCTTAATAATAACCTACGTCGCGATCCTACACGTAGCATCTTATCTTAAAATAGACCTTACTAATACACTGCTTGTCGCCTTAGGGGTAATTCTTAAGGCTTAATTAGACTAGCTAACCTAGTTTGCTCTATTAAGGCTACACTGCTTAAAGAAAGGTATCTAGGATTAGGTTAATCTTAATCTCCTAGACGTACCCTTAATAGATTACTAGGAGCCACAGTATCTAGAACTGCCTAAGGATATTAAGCAGCTAGTTACTCTATTACCTAGCGCTAGCACTTAAATACAAGAGGACTATAAGATTACTTAACATAAATACAAGGCTTAATTACTTAATACTAAGTACAAGAAGGATAATTACAATAAGCTAGTTAATAGGTATAAAGTATAAGCTGCTTAATAAATAAGAAAAGTTGCTAAGATTACTAATGTTAAGGACTAGATTAGTAAGACTGTCTATCTAGACCTGCTTTTAAATGCCTTAATAAGTATAATTACTTAGAACCTTACTAGCCTTTAAGCCTTAGTAAAGACTCTAAAGAAGGATCTTACACCTACAGATTAGAATACTTAATATTTAATTAGGGCGCAGTATAGATCACACCTTAATAAGGCTTGCTAGGGATAAATAGGCCCTAAGTAATAGTTTACTAAGTAGCAGCTACTGTATTAACAAGCAATAATTTACTTGCTTTCTAAAGTTGTTAGGCTGTTAGCAATTACTAATTTTTTAGACGCCTTAGGCACTAAGATTGCACTAGACTAGTTACGTAAGAAGCAAAATAAGCTAGCGTAAGCAATAGTGCTTAGAAAAGCTTATTTAACTCTTAATAATCTAGAAAAGATCTTTAGTATTTTGTTGTAAGATTAGTTAATTACTTTCTTAAAAGGAAAAGGACACGTAGTATTCTAAACTAAATCTAGATTAGGGGCAGCTTAATAGTCTACTAGTACTAACAACTTAAAGTTAAACAAGAGTAGTAAGTAATTATATCTTTGCCCTTGCAAGGCTAGTAAAGGGCCTATAAGTAAGCACTTCTAGACACTGCGCAACTGCTATTAACTTTAAACTACAGTTACTAGATTAAGCCCTCCTAGTAGTATACTAATTAAACTGTTAAACGACAACAAAAAAAAATCCTTAAGTAATAGAATAGCAATAAATAGGCAACCTTACGCACCTAGATTAAGAAGAAAGGCTAGAAGGCTAGCACTAGCGGATTAGTTACTAATAAGTTAAGTAGATTCTGTTGCAGATTAAGCTACTCAGCTGTTTCTCTACAGAATCCAGGTGCTCAAATCATACCTGGAATCTACAATCAACCTACAATCAATTAATTACTAGGAGCTATTACGCTACTAGTATTTCTTATCATTGTTATCAATTGATTGTTATCAATTGATTGTTATCATTAATGACGTTCAGGATTACGCAATCTACTATAGATTACGCAATCTACTACGCAAGCTATTGCGTAATATAGATCTTTCTAGAATGTAAGTTACAGGTATATATAGACTGTAGTTTAGCAGATAGTTAGGAATTAAGACAGCAAGACAAAAAAAGACAATTAAGACAGAGAGATAAGACAATACAATTGCTATCCTCTACAATACTGTCTTCCCCTAGTCTCTATTTTACTCTCTTATCCTTATCCTTCACGCTGCGCACCTCCTCCTCAATCTCCAACAGGTTATAAGCCTAGATTAGGCTGCCTCTGAGTCTACTACAAACAAGTAGAAGGCAGAGACCTCTACCTCTAAGTTGATAGTAGAACAAGCAACTATACCTGGAGATCGAATCCGCAACAGATTCTACCCTAGCTTATTAGTTTTAGTATTAATTAACCTAAAGAACCTTATTAAGGAAACTAGACTAAATATGTTTAGCGCAGCCTTTACTTCTTATGCCCTATCCCTCTACACAATTATAGATAGTAGGTTAACAGTCTACCTAGTTAATACTATAGATTATATAGTACTAGGCACCTTTAGTAAATACGCTAAGGACAAGACTATTAAGGCAGGCACTTAAATTATACTAGTTGCTAATATAAGAAATAAGCTGCTTAAGAACGTCCTGCACAGCAAGGCTAGCCCTAAGACAGCTAATCTTCTACTTACTAACGTTAAGGTTGTACTAGGTTTCTATGTTAATATTGTATTAGAAGCACGGCTTAAGCAGTCAGGTATTTAGTATTTAAAATATAACTATACCTTGCAATTTAAAACAATTAAGAAAAACGTTGTCTAAATAAACTTTAAGTGTTACTTTAATCTCTTGTTTATTAAATATAAGCAACTTACTTATTACTTTACTTAACTACTGCTTGTAAACGCTGTAGCGTAATTAAGGAAACCTTAGGTGCGTATAGGCGATAAGGACCTATAGCATTAATAATTAGGACACCTAGGACAACAAGCTATTAAAGCCTTAGTCTACTTAGTATAAAATGTTAAGATTACTAGTAAGAAGCTATTAGAATGTAAATACTACGCAACAGCTTATGCCTTGTAAGTAATCTTATAGCGACTAAGAGAGAGATTACTACAACTTTTTATAGGATCTTATAAGATCTGTTTAATTTCCTAACTAGTTAGCTACTTAAGAAATAGGCACTAATTATTAAGGAAGACTACTTAGGCAAGCTATACAATTATAATATCTAGTTAAAGATAATAAATAATATTATGCCTATAATTAAAGACTTTGCTGTAAGAATTAAGAGGAAATATTAGTAAAAGATTGTAGAGATCTATTAGAATAATAATACTGCTATACTCCCTTAGAGAGGCAATTAAGATATAAGGAATAGGCTAAAGAGAAAAGGATTATAATTAAGATGCTACTGCTATATACTTATAAGCTTAATAGCTTGGCGGAGAGAGCTAGTTAAGAGCTAATTACAAAGGCTATTAAGATGCGTACAAGCGCTAATCTACTAGCTAAGCTTTAGCTAGTAATTATAGATGCGGCGGCTTACCTACATAAAATAAGCCTTACTAAGATTTATAGCTACTAATCCCCTAACTAGGTGCTTAAAGAATAGTTTTAGAAATATTTCTAATATTATTAACTACCTAAGATTAAATACTAGACTGCTAATCTACGCCTAGACTAGAGTAGAATCTATGCTTATAGCTGCTGAGCTTATCCTTTAAACAAGGAAAAGGCAGCTAAGCGTAATTATTAAGGATTTAAGGTTAATCCTTATAGCTATATTAGTTATTTAGTTAGTTATTAAGCCTCTAATATATACTACATATAGGTACTAATACTTAATTAAGTAATTACTACTTATAATGTAACTTTTAATAAACATTAATTCTACAAAGGAGATTGCCAGAAAGAGCTACTAAAAAAGTAAGTAATTAAAATTATAGAGATTCTTTATAATAGTAAGCTAGTTAATCTAGGAGAGAATTTAAACCTCTTGCCTGTTTAAGGAAGAGCAGATTAGGATATACAGCTAACTACTAAAGACTTTAGAGGTAATTTATCTACTATTTTAAGTAGTAAGGAAGGCCTACCTACTAAAGATAAAAGTAGATTAAAAGACGCTAAGTAAATAGAGCATAAGGCTAGTGTACTATTTAGAACTTGCTTGAATTAGTAGTAAAATACTAATCTTATTACCCTAGAACTAACTCTTAAACTAAAGACTCTAGGGAGCAATGACGCAATTAATTATAGAGTTATTAATAGTTAAACAGTATTATGCATACTAAAAAGAGCTAATTTATTAATACTTAGAGGTAAGGAGCCTCTTTTAAATAAGCCTAATAACTTATTACTAGTCTAACAGTCTATGCCTAAAGACTTTAACGCGCTAGCTCGTTGTAATAGAATACCTACTTAGGTAAGTAGGATAGTAGGGCGTAAATTATTTTAAGATTTAAGATCTTAGGCCTTAAATAGTAGATAGGGTAAGCAATTATAAGCTTAACCTTTACTTATAAGACGTAGTGCAAGGATTGCAGGCAAAAGTCTAGATTAGCTTATAAATTATTATCTTCTACTGCGTAAGCTAGGTGGCGGGCGTAAGCATAAGAACACAACCTAAGATCTTAACAATTAACTAGAGGGTAAAAGTATAGGTAGTATTAATGCATTAATTGCAGATTATAAGGATTTATTATAAAATAATTTATATAATACTTACCTACTAAGTTTATAAGTAACCTAGGAAGACTAAGTAAGCTATAAGATTCTTAATTACGTAGTTATAGTAGCTTTACTTACTAAGCATAAGCTAAGTAGAAATACTTAACAGTATTGTAATAATCTACCTAAACTGCTAGGATTATAAAAGCAGTTGCTTTAGTATCCTATAAGGGCCCTGTTTAAGGATGCTTGTAAGAAGGAGATTAATTAGTTAAGTAAGAATAGAACTTAAACTAAGATATTAAGAGAAGAAGCAAATAATTGCCTAATACCTATAAAGTAGGTTTAAACTTATAAGTTTAATTAGAACAGCTTCTTTTTAAATACAAGGCGCAGATTATTATAAAAGGTAATCTTTAGAAGAAAGACTTAATTAACTTAACATACGCTGCTATATTAGCAGCTAAGTCCTTCTAAGTAGTAATAGCTATTACTACTAAGAATAATTTAGAGATTAAGCAATATAATATTATAGAAGCATTTCTTAATGCGTTATTATAGTAGACAATCTAGTAATTTATAAGATACTAGATAGCTTTAAGAAGCTAAGGAAGTGTGTACAACTGAACTATGTACTGTATAGATTACAAGACTTGCTACTATTATAGTATAAAGAGTTCTTAGAATTACTAAGGAGATTAAACTAATTGCCTTACTAGAGAAGCCCTGCCTTTTCTTTAATGAAGAAAGGAAGATCCTAGTATTATTTTATATAGATAATATCCTACTGCTCTTTGCAAAAGATTATAAGTAGAGGGTAATAGATCTTTAGTTAAAGATTATAGACAAGTATAAGATAAAGGAACAAGAATAAGTTAAATAGTTCTTTAGTATCTAAATAATTAGAGATTACAAAAGCAAATAATTACGCTTATATATAATATATACATTAATAAGATTAAAAAGAAGTTTAAGCTAGAGGATAGTAGCTTTTTAAAGACTCTATTGCTGTTAAAGAAGCTAATTAAGAACACTAGCAAAGCAACTAAGCAAGAGATTAAAGCCTACTAAAAAAAGTTAGATTAGTGCTGTACATAGCTATTATACTATAACTAAATATTGCCTACTTAATCTTAAAGCTCTTACACTTTCTTATAGATCCTAGTAATTAGCATATAAAAGCTGTTAAATAAGTAATTATATACCTCTATTAAACAAGATAGGATGCAGTTTAATATAAAAACTATAATAGCCTAGACCTAATAATTATAGGCGATGCTTCCTTTATAGATAATTAAGAACCTTGTTAATTATCCTATATATATATAGCTATCCTATATAGTAGTCTAATATTTTAAAAAGTAGCTTAGCAGACTACAGTAACTACGTTAACTACTAAGGCTAAGCTACTCGCCCTTAAGCACACTACTAAGGAGGCTATAGCCCTTAAGCGCTTTTTTTGCGAGCTATCTCTTAATCTAAGAGACATCTAGACAGTCTAGTATAACAATTAATAAATAATTAGGCTTGTAGTTAGAAAGAATAAGTAGATTAGTAGTTAATTAAGATATATAGATATACAAAATAAGTAGCTATAGCAGGAATTTACTAAAAGATTATTTTAGGTTAAATACCTAAAAACAGTATTTATGCTAGCTAATAAACTAACTAAGTTGCTTACCTAACAATAGTTTAAAAAGTTTAAGCAGTTGCTTAATTTTTAGCAAGTTAAGCATTTAATTAAAGAAAACAATAATTAATAAGCAAAGAATTTGTATTAAGTAGTAACATCTATATACTAGGCTAAGTCTTCTCTTAATAGCTTATTTTATTAAGCAGGAGAACGTAAGCTAGACTATTAAACTAAAACTAAAAACCTTATTACTAATAAGCATTAGACTTATTATACTTGCTTAACTCTATTATTACATTACGCTTAGCCTGCTTAGCTTTAGCTAGCTTAAGAGCAATTTAAGCTATCTAAGCCTAAATAGCAAGAGTCTAGAGGTAAGCAGTATTACAGCGCAATTCTAACCTATTACTTTTATATATAAAGTTGTTAGAGAATTGCCTTCTTACTCTAGCGTAATAATTGCGCTTATATAAATAAGTTATATAGCAATTAGGACAACAAACAGAAGAATAATTATATAAAGTATAGGGGGTAATATTCTATAGGTAGCCTGCTCTTAAAGCAGTAACTTTTAAGTAAGTTACTACTAAGGCTGCTTATGTTACTACTGTTGCTGCTAAGAATAATAAGCTAACTATTGCGGCTAGTGTGCGGGTTGCTACACAGGAGCAGGAGCAAACGCAGGTATAGGGGCAGGAGTAGGAGTAAGAGGCTAAGCGGCAAAACTATAATACAACATTTCTTAAGAGCGACAATTATAGACAGGAGGCTTTTACAAAGAAGGCTTTCTAGTAAATATAACACTACTCTTAATCTCTTTACAGCAAGCAATAATATTTTTAAGTAGTTAAGCTTTTAAAGCTTAGTACATCTTATTATTATTCTATCCCTAAACACTAGTTAGTAAGCTAAGCAAGAAGGTTAATAGGTTAGAGACTTACCTCTTTATCTTTATATATAGCTATAAATTAATTAGTAAGATTAATATTAACTGTGTAGTAGGTGTAAGACGAGTAACTGCTAAAGCGTAAGCTACTCTAACTGCTAGTCTAAACGCAATTAAAGCAGCGTTTAGCGTACAAACTATCTAGTATCTTTTTTATATAGTGCTTACAAGGCAGAACGTAAAAGTATAATAGATTAGTAGCAATCTTTAAAGAGCTACTAGGCGCCTTTTTCTAGGTTAAGGGGTGCGCGTTGCGTCTAGTAGACAGCTTAATAGGCGTTTGTAGGCTAACGTTGTTGTCTTATTGCTAATTATAGGACGCTGCTTAAACAGTAAGCTACTAAGACTTTTGCATTAGCTCCTAAGGAGTCTTGCCTTTATACTAGCTTAATTGCTTAGTTAGGCTTTTATGTAGATTAAAATTTAAATAAGAACTTAACAGCAAACTTAATTTAGTAAGTAAGGTAATTAGCCTCTAAGCAGAGCTACTAGATGTCTTGCAGTAAGCGTACAGATTAAAAAGTAGAGGCAACTAACTCTTATTATTTTAGAGATTAGCTGCTTGCTAAATCTTACTGTTAAATAGGTTTTAGCGCGCGTAATGCTTATGCTTAGCACTATTCTTACGTTACTGGCAGCTTTCTAAGCGTTAATTACACTAACAACAGCTCTTAGAGCTGCGCTTGTTGTTGCTTAGGGCGGACTACACTAGAAAGATTAGCAGCTAATTAGTAAGGGAATAGTAAGGCACTCTTGCTTACTATGTTAGTAATAGTAGTTAAGACAGTCCTAAAAGCTCAGTGATTAATATTAGAGTAAGGTTAAGGACAAAAGTTTTAGAGAGGTAGTAGACGCAATTAATATTGTTGTAGAGGCTGCGTACTAACTAATTACGTAATATTTAGGGTCTATCTAATGTTTTAATATTAGGACTGCTAAGATTAATCAAAATATTAACAAGCAGCATTACTACGACAATAGAGGATTAGGCAGGAAAAGCTATAATTACAGAGGGACCTCTTAATTAACAACCTTAATTTATTACAATTGCCTAGTTGCTTACAGCTTAGATTAATAGTATCTCACTAACCTAGGGGGTGTGTTAGAGTATTAACATGCGCAACATGCGGGTCACTATGTTAAGCAGGTGATCCTAGTAAGCTGAACACGTGACGATCGCGCTAGCGCCTATATATACGGGCTAGATCGTCTTATTCCTCTTAAGTAGTTATTGACTACTTTGTTGTAGCACTTAGTTGTTTAATACACTCATTCCACTCCTCCTGATCAAGCAATTGCTCCTTTTCAGCTCCCACATTTATCTATAAGCGTACTACTACAAACGTTATAAGGCTGTTTAAAAGGGCTATGCTGTCTAATATACTTAATAAGTGTTTACTCTTACTATATATAAAGCAGAACTGTTAGCAAGATTTCTAGTTAGACCTTATTATCTCTAAGCTATTTACTAGCAAGTATTATCTAACTAAGCAGGATAAAGATCTGCTAAGCTACTAATAGTAATCTTCTAAACTGAATCTCTACTCTATTCCTACCTAGAACAAGATTATTAACACTATAGAATCTTAACTACAGGTAGAGGAATTCTAACACATAAGAACTATTCTTACTAACACTTGCATATAGCTGTTTTAAGACAGCTAAATAAAAGATATTATTATAAACAACTTTAAGATGTATCGCTTCTATTTACAACGTATAGACAGGAAGCTAAACCTTAGATAGCTGCGCAACATATACTACTTACTTATTTAATAGGCTATACGCACTCACCTAAGATACTAGCTCTAATACGCAATGCTTTATAAGGAATATACTTTAATTTTCTACTCTTACTATACTACAAAGGGGTGACAAAAAAAAGATGTCAAAAAAGTTATAGTTTTCAAATCTTTATATTTCTACAACCAGAAGGGCTATACCCAAAAAGGTTAGTGATTTGGAAAGCCAAGATCTTCCTCTTTGAGCTAGACCACTTAGTAAGCTGCTTAGTCAGCACCTTTTCGCTCAACTTTAGCAGTGAAAATAAAGATCATAAAACTTAAGAATAAATAACAAAATAACTTTTTTTTGAAGGTGTAAAAATCGCTTTAAAGTATTGTTGGAGTATTGACATGCGCAACATGCGGGTCACCCTGTTGAGCAGGTGATCCTGGTAAGCTGAACACGTGACGATCGCGCTAGCGCCTATATATACGGGCTAGATCGTCTTATTCCTCTTAAGTAGTTATTGACCACTTTGTTGTGGCACTTAGTTGTTCAATACACTCATTCCACTCCTCCTTATTAAGCAATTGCTCCTTTTTAGCTCCCACAGTTATAAGCCTAGCCGCTTAATTATAGTTTTAATTCCTACTGCGCAATTAGCAAGCTGTAAGGTTAACTGTTTAATTAGCATTTTACTCTCCTCTATTCTCCTACAGCACAGCCAGCAGATCGCTGCTACTGCTGTACCTCTCTTATTAATTATAAGATCAACCTCTTTCTAATACGAGCTACCTAGCTACCTACTAACTAACTAATTAATTTGTTGTTACCTTAATAATAACCTACGTCGCGATCCTACACGTAGCATCTTATCTTAAAATAGACCTTACTAATACACTGCTTGTCGCCTTAGGGGTAATTCTTAAGGCTTAATTAGACTAGCTAACCTAGTTTGCTCTATTAAGGCTACACTGCTTAAAGAAAGGTATCTAGGATTAGGTTAATCTTAATCTCCTAGACGTACCCTTAATAGATTACTAGGAGCCACAGTATCTAGAACTGCCTAAGGATATTAAGCAGCTAGTTACTCTATTACCTAGCGCTAGCACTTAAATACAAGAGGACTATAAGATTACTTAACATAAATACAAGGCTTAATTACTTAATACTAAGTACAAGAAGGATAATTACAATAAGCTAGTTAATAGGTATAAAGTATAAGCTGCTTAATAAATAAGAAAAGTTGCTAAGATTACTAATGTTAAGGACTAGATTAGTAAGACTGTCTATCTAGACCTGCTTTTAAATGCCTTAATAAGTATAATTACTTAGAACCTTACTAGCCTTTAAGCCTTAGTAAAGACTCTAAAGAAGGATCTTACACCTACAGATTAGAATACTTAATATTTAATTAGGGCGCAGTATAGATCACACCTTAATAAGGCTTGCTAGGGATAAATAGGCCCTAAGTAATAGTTTACTAAGTAGCAGCTACTGTATTAACAAGCAATAATTTACTTGCTTTCTAAAGTTGTTAGGCTGTTAGCAATTACTAATTTTTTAGACGCCTTAGGCACTAAGATTGCACTAGACTAGTTACGTAAGAAGCAAAATAAGCTAGCGTAAGCAATAGTGCTTAGAAAAGCTTATTTAACTCTTAATAATCTAGAAAAGATCTTTAGTATTTTGTTGTAAGATTAGTTAATTACTTTCTTAAAAGGAAAAGGACACGTAGTATTCTAAACTAAATCTAGATTAGGGGCAGCTTAATAGTCTACTAGTACTAACAACTTAAAGTTAAACAAGAGTAGTAAGTAATTATATCTTTGCCCTTGCAAGGCTAGTAAAGGGCCTATAAGTAAGCACTTCTAGACACTGCGCAACTGCTATTAACTTTAAACTACAGTTACTAGATTAAGCCCTCCTAGTAGTATACTAATTAAACTGTTAAACGACAACAAAAAAATCCTTAAGTAATAGAATAGCAATAAATAGGCAACCTTACGCACCTAGATTAAGAAGAAAGGCTAGAAGGCTAGCACTAGCGGATTAGTTACTAATAAGTTAAGTAGATTCTGTTGCAGATTAAGCTACTCAGCTGTTTCTCTACAGAATCCAGGTGCTCAAATCATACCTGGAATCTACAATCAACCTACAATCAATTAATTACTAGGAGCTATTACGCTACTAGTATTTCTTATCATTGTTATCAATTGATTGTTATCAATTGATTGTTATCATTAATGACGTTCAGGATTACGCAATCTACTATAGATTACGCAATCTACTACGCAAGCTATTGCGTAATATAGATCTTTCTAGAATGTAAGTTACAGGTATATATAGACTGTAGTTTAGCAGATAGTTAGGAATTAAGACAGCAAGACAAAAAAAGACAATTAAGACAGAGAGATAAGACAATACAATTGCTATCCTCTACAATACTGTCTTCCCCTAGTCTCTATTTTACTCTCTTATCCTTATCCTTCACGCTGCGCACCTCCTCCTCAATCTCCAACAGGTTATAAGCCTAGATTAGGCTGCCTCTGAGTCTACTACAAACAAGTAGAAGGCAGAGACCTCTACCTCTAAGTTGATAGTAGAACAAGCAACTATACCTGGAGATCGAATCCGCAACAGATTCTACCCTAGCTTATTAGTTTTAGTATTAATTAACATAAAGGACTTTATTAAGGAAATTAGACTAAATATATTTAGCGCAGCTTTTACCTCTTATACCCTGTCTCTCTACATAATTATAGATAGTAGGTTAGTAGTCTACCTAGTTAATACTATAGATTACATAGTACTAGGCACCTTTAGCAAATATGCTAAGGACAAGACTATTAAGGCAGGCACTTAAATTATACTAGTTACTAGTATAAGAAATAGGCTACTTAAGAACGTCCTACACAGCAAGGCTAGCCCTAAGACAGCTAATCTTCTACTTACTAATGTTAAGGTTATACTAAGTTTCTATGTTAATATTGTATTAGAAGCACAGCTTAAGCAGGCAGGTATTTAGTATTTAGAATATAATTATATCTTATAATTTAGAATAATTAAGAAGAATGTTGTCTTAATTAACCTTAAGTGTCACTTTAATCTCTTATTTATTAAATATAAGTAACTTACTTGTTACCCTACTTAACTACTGCTTATAAACGCTGTAGCGTAATTAAGAAAACCTTAGTTACGTACTAGCAATAAGGACCTATAGCATTAATAATTAGAATACCTAGGACAACAAGCTATTAAAGCCTTAGTCTACTTAGTATAGAACGTTAAAATCACTAGTAAGAAGCTATTGGAATATAAATACTACATAATAGCTTATGCCTTACAAGTAATCTTGCAGTAACTAAAAGAGAAATTACTACAACCTTTTTATAAGATCTTATAAGATCTATTTAATTTCTTAACTAGTTAGCTACTTAAGAAATAGGCACTAATTATTAAGAAAGACTACTTAGGTAAGCTGTATAATTACAATATCTAGTTAAAGATACTAAATTATATTATACTTATAATTAAAGGCTTTGCTGCGAGGATTAAGAAGAAATATTAGTAGAAGATTATAGAAATTTATTAGGATAATAATACTACTACACTGCCTTAGAGAGGGCAATTAAGATATAAGGAATAGGCTATAGAGAAGAAAATTATAATTAAGACGCTACTGCTATATACTTATAAGCCTAATAGCTTAGTAGAGAGAGCTAGTTAAGAGCTAATTACAAAGGCTATTAAGATGCGTATAAGCGCTAATCTACTAGCTAAGCTTTAGCTAGTAATTATAGATGTAGCGGCTTACTTACATAAAATAAGCCCTACTAAGATTTATAGCTACTAATCCCCTAACTAGGTGCTTAAAGAATAGTTTAGGAAATATTTCTAATATCATTAACTACCTAAAATTAGACACTAGACTGCTAATCTACGCCTAGACTAGAGTAGAATCTATGCCTATAGCTGCTGAGCTTATCCTTTAAACAAGGAGAAGGTAGCTAAGCATAATTATTAAGGATTTAAGGTTAATCCTTGCAGCTATATTAGTTATTTAGTTAGTTATTAAGCCTCTAACATATACTATATATAAGTACTAACACCTAATTAGGTAATTAATACCTATAATATAACCTTTAATAAGCATTCATTCTATAAAGGAGATTGCAAGGAAGAGCTGCTAAGGGATTAAGTAATTAAGATTATAGAGATTTTTTACAATAGCGAGCTAGTTAATCTAGGAGAGGATTAAGACCTCTTGCCTATTTAAGAAAGGGTAGATTAGGATACACAGCTAACTACTAAAGACCTTAAAAGTAATTTATCTACTATCTTAAGTAGTAAAGAAGGCCTACCTACTAAAAACAAGAGTAGATTAGAAGACGCTAAGTAAATAGAGTATAAGGCTAGTGCACTGATAGGAACTTACTTAAATTAGTAGTAAAATACTAGTCTTGCTACCCTAGAACTAACTCCTAAACTGGAGACCCTAGAGAGCAACAACGTAATTTAATATAAAGTTATTAATAGTTGAAAAGCATTACGTATACTAAAAGGAGCTAATCTATTAATACTTAAAAGTAGGGAGCCTCTTTTAAATAAGCCTAACAACTTATTACTAGGCTAATAGTCTATACCTAAAGACTCTAACGCGCTAGCTTATTATAATAGAACACCTACTAAGGTAAATAAGATAGCAGGGCGTAAGTTATTTTAAGATTTAAGATCTTAGGCTTTAAATAGCAGACAGAGTAAGCAATTATAAGCTTAACTTTTATTTATAAGATATAGTGCTAGGATTATAGGCAAAAGTTTAAATTAGTTCACAAATTATTATCTTCTACTACGTAAGCTAGGTAGCAGGCGTAAGCATAAAGACGTAACTTAAGATCCTAATATTTAACTAGGGGGTAGAAGTATAGGCAGTGTTAATACATTAATTGCAGATTATAAGGATCTATTATAAAATAATTTTTATAATACTTACCTACTAGGTTTGCAAGCAACCTAGGAAGACTAAGCAAGCTATAAGACTTTTAATTACGTAGTTATAGTAGCTTTGCTTACTAAGTATAAGCTAAGTAGAAATGCTTAATAATATCGCGATAATCTACCTAAACTGCTAAAATTATAAAAGTAGTTGCTTTAGCATCCTTTAAGGGCCCTATTTAAGGATGCCTACAGGAAGGAGATTAATTAGTTAAGTAAAAATAGAACTTAGACTAAAATATTAAGAGAAGAAGCAAATAATTGCCTAATACCTATAAAGTAGGTTTAAACTTATAAGTTTAATTAGAACAGCTTCTTTTTTAAATACAAGGCGCAGATTATTATAAAAGGTAATCTTTAGAAGAAAGACTTAATTAAATTAACATACGCTGCTATATTAGCAGCTAAGTCCTTCTAAGTAGTAATAGCTATTACTACTAAGAATAATTTAGAGATTAAGCAATATAATATTATAGAAGCTTTTCTTAATGCGTTATTATAGTAGACAATCTAGTAATTTATAAGATACTAGATAGCTTTAAGAAGCTAAGGAAGTGTGTACAACTGAACTATGTACTGTATAGATTACAAGACTTGCTACTATTATAGTATAAAGAGTTCTTAGAATTACTAAGGGAGATTAAACTAATTGCCTTACTAGAGAAGCCCTGCCTTTTCTTTAATGAAGAAAGGAAGATCCTAGTATTATTTTATATAGATAATATCCTACTGCTCTTTGCAAAAGATTATAAGCAGAGGGCAATAAATCTTTAGTTAAAAATTATAGACAATTACAAGATAAAGGAATAAAGATTAGTTAAATAGTTCCTTAGTATTTAGATAATTAGAGATTGCAAGAAGCAAGTAATTACGCTTATATATAATACGTATATTAATAAGATTAAAAAGAAGTTTAAGCTAGAGGATAGTAGCTTTTTAAAGACTCTATTGCTGTTAAAGAAGCTAATTAAGAACACTAGCAAAGCAACTAAGCAAGAGATTAAAGCCTACTAAAAAAAGTTAGATTAGTGCTGTACACAGCTATTATGCTATAACTAGATATTGCTTACTTAATCTTAAAGCTCTTACACTTCCTTATAAACTCTAGTAATTAGTATATAAAAGCTATTAAATAAGTAATTATGTACCTCTATTAAACAAGATAGGATGCGATCTAATATAGGAGCTATAATAGCCTAAACCTAATAATTGTAGGTAATGCTTCTTTTATAGATAATTAGGAAACTTATTAATTATCTTATAGATACATAGCTATCCTATATAGTAGTATAATATTTTAGAAGGTAGCTTAGCAGACTATAGTAACTATGTTAACTACTAAGGCTAAGCTACTTGCCCTTAAGTACACTACTAAGGAGGCTATAGCCCTTAAGCGCTTCTTTCGCGAACTGTCTCTTAATCTAGGAGATATCTAAACAGTCTAGTATAATAATTAATTAATAATTAGGCTTGTAGTTAGAAAGAATAAGTAAATTAGCACTTAATTACGACATGTAGATATATAAAATATATAGCTATAGTAGGAATTTACTAAAAAATTATTTTAGGTTAAATACCTAGAAATAGAAATTATGCTAGCTCATAGACTAACTAAGTTACTTACCTAACAACAGTTTAAAAAGTTTAAGCAGTTACTTAACTTTTAGCAAGTTAAGCATTTAATTAAAGGAAATAATAATTGATAAGCAAAGGATTAATATTGAGTAGTAACATCTATATACTAGGCTAAGTTTCCTCTTAATAGCTTATTTTATTAAGTAGAAGAACGTAAGCTAGACTATTAAACTAAAACTAGGAACCTTACTACTAATAAGTATTAGACTTATTATACTTGCTAGACTATATTATTGCATTACGCTTAGCCTACTTAGCTTTAGCTAGCTTAAGAGCAATTTAAGCTATCTAAGCCTAAATAGCAAGAGTCTAGAGGTAAGTAGCATTATAGCGTAATTCTAACTTATTACTTTTATATATAAAGTTGTTAAATAATCGCCTTCTTACTTTAGCGTAATAGTTACGCTTATATAAATAAGTTGTATAGCAATTAGGACAACAAACAGAAGAATAATTATATAAAGTAGTAGAGGGCAATATTCTACTGGCAGCCTACTTTTAAAGTAGCAACCTTTAAGTAAGTTACTACTAAGGCTACTTATATTACTACTATTACTACTAAAGATAATAAGCTAACTATTGTGGCTAGTGTGCAGGTTGCTACGCAGGAGCAGGAGTAAACGTAGGTACAAAAGTAGAAGCAGGAGTAGGAGGCTAAGTAGCAAAACTATAATACAACATTTCTTAAGCGTAACAATTATAGATAAAAGGCTTCTGCAAAAAAGGCTTTCTAGTAAACGTAACACTACTCTTAATATTTTTACAGCAAGCAATAATATTCTTAAGTAGTTAAGCTTTTAAAGCTTAGTACATTTTATTATTATTTTATCCCTCAACACTAGTTAGTAAGCTAAGTAAGAAGGTTAATAGGTTAAAGACTTACCTCTTTATCTCTATACATAGCTATAAATTAATTAGTAAAATTAATATTAACTATGTAGCAGGTGTAAGACAAGTAACTACTACTGCGTAAGCTGCTCTAACTACTAGTTTAAACGCAATTAAAGTAGCATTTAGCGTATAAACTAATTAGCATCTTCTTTATGTAGTGTTTACACAGCAGAACGTAAAGGCGTAATAGATTAGTAGCAATCTTTAAAAAGCTATTAGGCGCCTTTTTCTGTGTAGAGGGGGGCGTGGTGCGCTTAGTAGACAGATTAGTAGGCGTTTTTAGCCTATTACTATTACTATATTACTGTTTACGCGTTGCTGCTTAAGTAGTTATCTACTATAACTTTTGCTTTAGCTCTTAAGGAGCCTTGCCCTTACGCTAGCTTAATTGCTTAGTTAGACTTTTATGTAGATTAAAATTTAAATAAGAACTTAATAACAGACTTAATTTAGCAGGTAAAGCAATTAGCCTCTAAGTAGAGCTAATAAATATCTTACAGTAAGTAAAAGGATTAACAGGTAAAGGCAACTAATTCTTATTATCTTAAAGATTAGCTACTTACTAAATTTTATTATTAAACAGGCTTTAGCGCGCGTAATGCTTATGCTTAGCACTATTCTTGTGTTATTAGCAAAAGCTTTCTAAGCGTTAATTACGTTGTTAACAACAGCTCTCTAAGCTACGCTTATTATTGCTAGGGGCAGACTACACTAGAAAGATTAGCAGCTAATTAGTAAGAGTATAATAGGGCAACACTTACTATGTTAGTAATAGTAGTTAAGACAGTCCTAAAAAGCTTAGTAATTAATAGTAGAGTAAGGTTAAGAACAAAAGTTTTAGAGGGGTAGTAGACGCAATTAATATTGTTGTAGAGGCTGCGTACTAACTAATTACGCAATATTTAGGGTCTATCTAATGTTTTAATATTAGGACTGCTAAGATTAATTAAAATATTAATAAGCAGCATCACTACAACAACAGAGGATTAGGCAGAAAAAAGTATAATTACAGAAGGACCTATTAATTAACGACCTTAATTTATTACGAATGCCTGGTTGCTTACAGCTCAGATTAATAGTATCTCACTAACCTAGGGGGGGTGTTGGAGTATTAACATGCGCAACATGCAGGTCACTATGTTAAGCAGGTGATCCTAGTAAGCTGAACACGTGACGATCGCGCTAGCGCCTATATATACGGGCTAGATCGTCTTATTCCTCTTAAGTAGTTATTGACCACTTTGTTGTGGCACTTAGTTGTTCAATACACTCATTCCACTCCTCCTGATCAAGCAATTGCTCCTTTTCAGCTCCCACAAGTATATATATTAAACAATACTAGTTGAACTCTTTTGTGTGTAAGTTTGAAGGTAATTGTAAAAAAAATTATTAAGTAGTAATAAAGAGCTTGTTTTTAGGGGTTTTTCTAAATAAATAATGAAAAAAGCTTACTAATACTTAGTGTACCAGCCTTCAGCTTCCTTAACGTCCAAATAACGCCTTAGTAAAGATAGAATACAATTATCAATCGCCTTTTAAGGTAATTGATCCTATTCCTCCTTTATAGCAGCCTTTGAGGCTGCTATACTTTTTTTACTCTTTCCTATACCTAAAGAAGTAATAGGCCTTTTAGCTAAAGCGTTTTTTAGCAAGGCCTATACGTTTTCTATAGGTTTTAGATCAGGACTATAAGCAGGATGCTTAAAAAGCGAAATCCTATTTCTAGAAAACTAAGATAAAACTTCTAGAGTTTTATGAATCTTAGCGTTATCCTGCTAAAACTGCCAGCCCATATAGAGCTTAGTAAGTCCTTTAATTATATAAACTAAGATTGCTACTTTATAATTTTAATATAGAGTAAACAGTCTCTAAGTAGATAACAGGAGTATATGTAACTTACCTTTTTTTATTATAGGTTTTACTATAGGAATAAGGATCTTTTTATTATAGTCTAAACTCCTAAAAGGAGTAGTAATTAAAGGGCTTTTGATTACTACTAGTTTAGATCTACTACCTATCTAAATCGCTCCCCAAACTTAGATAGAAATATCTTAACCTATAACTTAATTAGTAAGCGTGCTAAAAATAGCTTAGAATAATAGAAAAATAATAGATATATTAAAGTATTTTTCTAGTTAAATAGAGTTTTTTGAAACTTACGTGTGTTAGTTGTAGAAACTATTTTCCTTCTAACCCTATTATTTTGCCGTGTTTAATAGTATTCTGTCTTAGCACCGTGCCCTTGCTTGATAGCAGACTCGTCTGAAAGTATAACTTTATTAAAGTTGATATTTTTGAGGTTTTTAAGTAATTGTTTGGCGTAAATATAACGTTTATAAGCCTTTTTAGCGTCTAAAGGCGTCTTTTTTTGAGAAATGTTAATAAAATAGTTCTCTTTTTTTAAAAAGCGTTGTAAGCTTTTAATAGAAAGATCTAGAATACTTTCTTTTAAAAGACGTCAATTTGTCTTTTTAGGGCTTTTAGTAAGGTCTCTATTAAGCACTCTTTTTGCTTTATTTAAGATCTTTGTAGGACGACCTTCTTAAGGCCTAAAAGTAGATAAAGGAGCCTTTTTGTTTTGTTTTATTGGATAAAGAGTATTGGTAATACTTCTAGAGGACTTTTCTAGTTAATTACTAATTAAAGAAATAGGCTTGTTTTATAAATATAAAGTATAAACTTCTTGTTTAAATTAAGGCAGATTGCGAGACATAGAGGAGGTATTACAAAGAAAGCAAGTTAGGATAAACAAGAGGAGTTAATATACTAAAGCTTACTAAGCTCTTACGTAATCAGCGCTTACGTAAGCAACCCCTATTTTGTTCACCCTTTAATTAAACTCTAAGGAAATAAGATGTAAGCCTCTAAAATACGCTCACGTCATACTTATGTAAGCTCATTAAACTTAGTTTTTCTTAGCGTTTTTTTATACAATTATAAAAAAGTAATACTGAAATCTATTTTTACTTTTTTTTCATCTTATTTCAAGCAAGATTACAGGGACAACCGTGCTGACTAAGCAGCTTACTAAACCACCCAACTCAAAAAGGAAGATATTGGCTTTCTAAATCACTAACTCTTTTGGGTATAGTACTTCTAGTTGTAGAAATATAAAGCTTTAAACACTATAACTTTTTTGACATCTTTTTTTCTTTGTCACCCCTCTGTAAGATGCTAGCAAAAAGGAAAAGGTGTTATCCTTAGAAAGCCAAACAAGCCAGACTACTTCATTCAAAAAGTATATAGAGTTATCTCTCTCTTATGCTGTCTAGAGAAGGCACTAGAAAGACTCTACTTAAAAAGATTAGGTACTTTAGCAGAAACAACTAGCCTGCTACACCCTACACAAATAGGAGGCAGGCTTAAGAAATTAGCTATTAACGCTACACTTCTTTTCTACAACAATATTCAACAACAGAGAAAGAAGAATAGAGTTACCTTAACAGCCTTTTTAGACATTAGAGGCGCGTTTAACTATTTATCTAAGAACAAGCTTCTAGAAAATATAAGCAACTAATAGCTACCTACCTACCTCTTATTGTGGACAAACTCCTTCCTTACAGAGAGGCTCTTAGAGCTATCTTTTAATAGGTGTCGCATATACCAGCCACGCGCCTCAGCCACGAGGCTCTAGGACCAAGCGTCAAGGCCTGCGCGGCACGCGCAGCGCCAAGCGCCGAGGCTCAGAGCCTTCACGCCAAGGCTTAGAGCCTTTACGCTAAGCTTAGATACTTGCATCTAAGCTCTACAAAACACTTACTGTGCCTAGAAGTATCCCTCTAAGCTCTACAATAGTTGTTATAGACTACAGTATTTCCATTGTATTTATAGAACGTCTTAGACGCAGATAGAAAGATAGAGTTAACTATCTAGTTCTCTTAAACTACTATTTCTAGCTCCTTATTCTTTATAATTATAAGCCTAGCGCTTTAAATTACAGTTTAGATTCTCTCTACGCAACCTAGAGTACGCTAGTAGTAGTTTAGACCCTCTCATTTGTTTAAACATACTTTTTAACTTACTAACTAATTGCACGTACTACAATAGCAAGTAACTTCCTATAAATTATTAACTTAGCGCGCCTCTTAGGCTACGTAAGCTAGACTTACTAGTATACTTAGCTAAAGTTTAACGCTAAATCTAAAAGAGTCTAAGAATATATTAACCTAGAGGCTATTATAACTATTAATATATTAATAAGGCCGCCCCTAAGGCTCTTAGTGCCTATAAAGGACTCTTCTAAAGAAAAGCTTAAAGCCTATAATAAAAAGCTTGATAAATATTACGTAAGGCACGCAGACTAGGCTGTAAACACGTATATAGTACAGCATATTTAGAATTAAGTCTACACAACTATTAATAAGTAGTTACTAGCTTTAATTATAATAAGACTTATAAATAGACTAAGCTAAACTCTTAATAAGCTTGTTAAGTAATTGCAGCTTAAACTAGCACTAATAGATACTATTAACTAAATAGTAATACACTAGGAGTACAATATAAGCCTTAAAAGGTAAAGCTTAGTACTATAGAACTATAAGCTTAGTATAATAAGTAGCAAATAAACTAACTAAAAGCTAAAAGACTAAAAATACTTAAAGTAAACAGCGCGCTTACAATATTTAACTTTCTAGACGCTGTAGAAGCTAAATACTCTTCTAAATAGACTAGCAATATAAAGACACTCTACTAGCAGCACTAGACGCTAAAGAAGGATTATCTTAATCTAGACTAAACTAGTTAAGTATTCTTAAAGATACTCTACTAGCACTTAATTACTTTACTAAGCTTAGCTAAATCCTTAAAAGCTTACGCTATACTAAGAAGCTTAAAACCTTATCTACTAAGACAAGGCGCTAGAGGCATAAGCTATAAATATAGCTTTAAGTGCCTATATTAAAATAGCAATAATAGTAGGTATTACTAGAATCTTATAGAATACTACACACTCCTAGCAGTAATTAAAGCCTACTTAAAAGTTAACTACAATATTAGTAAAGAGAAATTTAAAAAGATTTAGAAACGCCTGTATACTAACTAGTACAAAGAACTACAAGATAAACTTATTAAAGCAAGACATAAGCTCTCTTAGAAGAAAAAGAGCAAGTTAAAGGCCTTCTTAGGTAGTATAGTTGTATCTTTAATTAACCTAGCGCTTTATAAGGAAAATAAGAATCCTAGTATATACTAGACTAGTAACTTTAACACTTATATACTATTAGAGAGTATTATATTAGATAGTAGAGCCGCGTTGCACCTAGTAAACAATAAGGAACTGCTTATACTAGGCTCCTTTATACTAGCTAGGGAGGTGGAGACAGTAGAGGCAGGCACTTAGGCCTTCTCTATTAGCGGCCAAGGCACACGTATCTACGCTAAGTTCTAAGTAGAACACGTAGTAATAAAACTAAGGACTTTACGCTTATAAACGTAGCAGTTGTTAAAAGTTTTTATCTATATATTATCTTAGAAGCTTGCCTATATAGAAAAAGAGTCTAGTACTTAGGCCTAGATAATACTCTCTACTAAAGTACACTAAGTAGAAACATTGTACTAGTAAGGCTTAAACACTGTTTTAACCTCTTATTCTTTAAATATAAGCTACTATTCTCTTATCTTAAGCTTATTCTAAACGTAATAACTTTAGTTAAAAGCTTATAAGTAACCTATCTAAGGAGTAACTTAGAGGACCTTTAGCATGCCTATATAGAGCACCTAGGCCCTAAAGCGCTAGAAGCACTTGTTAACATAGCTTAAGGCGTAAGAATTAAAGAGATAGCACGTATTAAGTGCAAGCACTATACTCTAACTTATATAAAATAGGTTATATTAAGAAAGCTAAAGGAGCTCTTTCTTTAACTATACTAAAGAATCTTGTAGGACCTATTTAACATGCCTTAAGGTTGTTTAGGAGAGCAGTAGATATAAGTAATAAAAGACACCTTTATTAGCAAGCTCTATATGTATATCCTGTAAGCAAAATCTATTTTAGAGATTAAAAGAGCTTTTTAACACCTTAAGGTACTATTTCAAGCTTGTTATAAGCTCTAAATAGTTAAAATTATAAAAAATAACAACCCTTTAATACTCTCTTAGCAAGGGATATTACAGTTCTAAACATGGTATATAGAACATAGTATTACTATTAAGCCTTCTCTGCTATATATACATAAACTAAATAGAGCTGCTAAAAGAGTAGGCTAGGAGCTAATTACTAAGTTAATTAAGATAAGGGCAAGCGCAAACCTACTTAAGAAACTCTAGCTAGAGATTTTTAAGGCTACAGCCTAGCTTTATAATATAAGTTCTTCTTATACACACAGCTTGCGCTCACTAAACAAGCTTCTTTTATTTTTTAAGGTGTTAAGAGTGGTGGTTGTTGTTGTAGTCAAAATGGGGATCTAAAAAAGTGAAAAGCAGCTACCCTCTACTAATCAAACGCAAAAGTCAAAAAAAAGATTATATGTAGTTAATAAGATTTAAACGGTAGGTAGATAAGTTCTAGGAGGAAAGCTTAGACTACTAAGCGATAATTAGGGTTAAAAAATTTGCTAAAGTACTAAAAAACAACACTAGTTAAAACGTGTCTAACAGCAATTGCTAGCCTATAGCTAACAATAGGATTATAGTAGGATTGCAATAGGATTACAACATAATGTAATAGAGAAAGGAAAGAACACGTATATACTGTAGTAGGAGCCTACAATACTTTATAAAGCTACTACTTTTTACCTACTACTTCTTACCTTTTAAATAGCACTATATATAAACAATTTGCATATAATACGCTATACTATAATATAGCGTACAACTTCTATAATGAGTATCTCTGTAACCTTCACTCTTATTTAAAGATAGAAAGCTTTCTTATTATACACCTAGCCCTTAAACTAGTCTAGCTTAAGCTAATTATGCAGACACCTAAGTTTATTAAGTATTTATAAACTTAGCGTCTTTAAGACTTTACAATTATATCTTTTATAAATAACTCTAGAATCTGTAATATCTCTATATATAAAAAGAATGTTAAGTCTTAACTTAGCTAGTTGTAGAAGGAATATAAGATTTACAAGGTGTTTACTAATACTAGCAAAGTACTTAAAATACTCTACTTTAGTATCTCTTTCTTCTTATTAATTATGCATAGGCTAAGTAAAGAAAGTATTAACTAGTTAGGCTAGCTGTTAAATAACATTAAAATAGTAATAGAGAAGAAAGAGGTAAGAAAGGAGAAGTAGGCGTTCTATTGTTGTATGTATAGGTTAGAAAGCAAAGTAATAATAGTGCTGCTTCTTTAATTTGTCTAAGAGTACTTAGAAGTAAAGCCTTAACATAAGTAGGTAGCATAGGCAGGATAGAGCGCGTTAAGTTAGGAGGCGATTTGCGTCTTTGTTTTACTTTTCTTTATTTCTATCTAAACATGCTAGAGCGACACACTAACTACGTGCTAGTAATGCTAAATAAGAGGGCATAAGCTCTAATACTTATTGTTAGCAATAAATCTTTTTTTTACTAAAAAGGTGTCTACAAAATATGTGGTCACATCAAAAGGTTGTCTCAAAAGGCCGAAGCCAAAACAAGCTTCTTAAGTAATAGAGTAGGGGGTACTTTAAGTACTATAAGCCTAAGCCGCTTAAGAGCCTTACAGCTAATATAAAACTAGATTAGAATAGTATATACGCCTACAGCTGCTGCGCCTATCCCTTAAACAAGGATAGAGCAGCTAGGCAATATAAGAAGAGCTTTAAGACTCTTCTTAAGGGCTATATTAGTTACTTAGTAGGCTATAGAGCCTCTAATATATACCATATATAAGTCCTAGCGCTTAACTAAGTTATTACGACACGCAATGTTATATTTAACAAGATGCTATACTACTAGAGACTAGCTTATAAGCTGCCTAGGCAGGACGCAGTCTTTATAGTAAACACCCTTAGTAAGAATAAAATTAGTAAGGCTAGAGAAGTGCTTAAATAGCTTACTAGTATTAGTTAAGTAGTAGTAATAATATAAGAGAACTTACAGCTAATAAGTAAACAGCTAATAAGTAAACAGCTAGTGATAAAGACTATAAAAAGCCTATTACAATCTCTAATAGGTAGTACGCTAACAGCACGTAAAGAGCATTAGGCTAACGCTTCTTAGGGAATTTATGCAGGGCAGAAAGGTCTTTTAGGACAGCTACTAACGCCTAAGGTAATGCTAGCGCCTCTTTTACTAAGAGCACAAATGCTAGGGCAAGGCACCCTAGCATAAAGAGCTATAAGTAGCAGTAATAAGCTGCTCAGCTCCTAGAAATTGTAAACAACTAGTAGATTAAGCTTAACAGACGCGCTAAGACTCTTACAGTCTTAAGAGAGAGCAGGGATTACTTCTAAAAACGCTTAGCGTAGTGCTTAGAGTTCTACAACACTAACTAGAGCCCCTTAGAATCCTCTAGTAAAAAAACTTTATAAAAAAAAGTATAAAGACCTTCTACAAGGAGCTCTTTGAAGGCTAAAGGATAAAGAATAATATAGTCCTAATATAAGAAGTATAGGCGTATATTACCTTTTATATAACCTCTTAAAGGCTTCTAAGCTTAAGGCACTACTCCTTTAGCCTTAAGACTTTAATAAAGAGTTAATTATAGTTTATGCTATAATCTTAGTAGCTCTTAGAAAGGTTAATTAATCTTAAACACATTTTAATAATCTCCTAAAGCTTTTAAATAAATAGAAAGACCTTTATAACTACTAATATGGCTTCGGCCTTCCAAGACAACCTTTAGATGTGACCACACATTTTGTAGACACCTTTTTAGTAAAAAAAATAATTTATTGCTAATAACAGATATTAGGGCTTATGCCCCCTTATTTAGCATTGCTAGCACGCAATTAGTGTGTTGCATGTTTAGACAGAAACGAAGAAAAGCAAGACAAAGACGCAAATCGCCTCCTAACTTAACGCGCCCTATCCCGCCTATTCTGCCTACTTATGTTAAGGCTTTACTTCTAGGTACTCTTAGACAAATTAAAGAAGCAGTATTATTATTACCTTGCCTTCTAACTTATACATACGACAATAGAACACCTACTCCTCCTTTTCTACCTCTTTCTTCTTTATTGCTATTTTAACGTTATGCAACAGCTAGCCTAACTAGTTAATAGTTTCTTTACTTAGCTTATGCATAATTAATAAGAAGAAAAGGATGCTAAAGTAGAGTATTTTAAGTACTTTGCTAGTATTAGCTAGAGTTATTTATAAGAGATATAATTATAAACACTAAGTTTATAAATACCTGTAGATCTTATGTCTATATTTCTTCTACTAGTTTAACTAGGTGTATAATGGCTTTCTATCTTTAAATAAGTTAAGGATTAGCTTAAGCTAGACTAGTTTAAGGGCTAGGTGTATAATAGGAAAGCTTTCTATCTTTAAATAAAAGTTAAGGTTAAGAAGATACTTATTACATAGGTTGCACGCTATATTATAGTATAGCATATTATATGCAAATTATTTATATCCAGTGCTATTTAAAAGATAAAAAGTAGTAAGTAAGAAGTAGTAGCTTTATAAAGTATTACAGGCTCCTGCTACAGTACGTACGTGTCCTTTCCCTCCTCTATTACATTATGTTGCAATCCTATTACAATCCTACCATAATTCTGTTGTTAGCTATAGGCTGGCAATTACTGTTAGACACGTTTTAACTAGTGTCGTTTTTTAGTACCTTAGCAAATTTTTTAACCCTAATTATTGCTTAGTAGTCTAAGCTTTCCTTCTAGAGCTTATCCACCTACTATTTAAATCTCGTTAACTACATACAATCTTTTTTTTGACTTTTGCGATTGATTAGTAGAGGGTAGCTGCTTTTCACTTTTTTAGAACCCTATTTTGACTACAACAACAACCACCAGCCTTGACACCTTAAAAAATAAATAACTACTAATATAAAACTCTATTTAGATAAGCTAGCTAAAAGAAGATTAATACTCTACTTTGAAAGGCACCTAGATAGAGGAAGAGATCCTAGAGAATACTAAGCCTCTTCCTCTTAAGTAGGTATTTACTTATAAGCTTAATAAGATCAGCTACTTTCTTAAATGTAAAGCATGTCTTATAGTAAAAAGAGACCTTTAAGTGAAAGACTTAATACACTTAACATACGCAGCAACACTAGCTACGTGATCTGTTAGGCTTACAATTATAATTATAGCTAAGTTTAATATAAAGATATTGCAACTTAACATAGTAGGCACGTTCTTTAATATATATATTAGTAAAAGAACAATAGTCTTATACAACCTACTAGATAGTTACAAGCGCCTAAGTAAATACGTTAAGCTTAAGAGAGCCTTATATAGTCTACAAGACTTGCTATTATTATAGTATAACAAGTTCTTAAGTATACTAAAAAAGCTTAGCCTGTAGGCCTTAGTTAAGGAGCTATGCTTATTCTTTACTAAGGAGTACTTAATACTCCTACTATTCTATATAGACGATATACTCCTTATATATTACTAAGCTTACTAAACTAAGGCCTACAAGCTCCTTTAATTTATTAAAGATACTTACAAGGTTAAGGATAAAGAAGAGGCTAGCTAGTTTCTAGGAATAAGAATTGTAAGAGACTATAAGAAGCATATAGTAGTGCTACTATATAATACTTATATTCATAAAGTTACTAAACGCTTTAGTTTAGACGCCTTTTGTAAGTTCCTTAAAACTCCTCTGCTCTTAGAGGAGCTAGTTAAAAATCTAGAGGAGGCTCTAAAGCCTTAAATTAAGGCCTACTAAGAGCGCATTAGTAGTACGCTTTACACAGCTATTATACTACGTCCTAACGCTGCCTACGTAGTTTCTAAGCTCTCTTACTTTCTTACTAACTCTTTAGAAGCTTATATAAAGGCTGTAGATTATCTTATATAATACTTCCACTATATAAGGCATAAGGGAATTATATATAGCAATAATAATAGTAAGGAGCTTACTATATATAAAGACGCGTCTTTTACAGATAATTTAGAGACTTATTAGTTTTCTTAAGACTACATTATTATACTCTTTAGAAGACTAATTGTTTAAAAAGCAGCTTATTAAGCTATAATAACAACCTTAACTATAGAAGCTAAGCTTCTTACGTTAAAGCATGTAGTAAAAAAGTCTATAACGCTTAAAAGACTATTTAATAAGCTTAAACTTGTAGTCTTAGGAGCCTAGAAAATCTTCTACAACAACTAGCAAACTATACGCTTAGTTATTAGAGAGTAAAAGAGAATTACTACTAAGCTCTGTTATATAGATATATAGAACATGTAGCTCTGCTAAGAGCATACTAAAGGCTTATTTCAAATTAAGTATTTGCTAATAGCTAAGATACTAGCTAACAGACTTACTACATACTTATTAAGATAGAAGCTTAAGCACTTTAAAGAACTTATTAATATAAAACGTGTATCTTATAAGGGTTTATAAGAAAAAGAGAATATAAAAAGAGTAAAGATAGATATTTAATTGTTAGAGTAGATTAGCCTTCTACCCTTAGAGATCTTATAAAATTCTAGGAGAATAACTCTCTCTTAAATAGGTTTTTAGGTAACTAAGAGATCTACTAACTTACCTAACAGCTCCTTAACGCGCAGACGACGCGCAAGGAGACTGTTAAGAGAGCTAGTAGGCTTATTTTAGTTATCTTAACTCTCTTTTTTACTACTAAGGTCCTTTTTAGACTGCTTCTCCTTAGCTGCTTCTTCTAGAAAAACGTAGATAGTAGCTTACAAGCTTTTTAACCTACTTACCCTGCGATTTGTTAGTATAAGGAGCTTAAGAAAGAATAAGAGAAGAGCTTATAATAGCATATTCTTTTAGAGCTTAGTAAGAAGCTTCTTAGCTAAAAAGACAGCAATTTAAGAGCTTTAATTATTAGTAGAAGCTTAAAATTTAAGAAGGAATTATATATAAGACCTTGTAGGTCTTTCTATTAAAGCACTACTAGCAGCGCGCCTTAGAGCTAGAAGCCCTGTCCTAATAAGCTCTATTAGAGCTGCTAGACAAAGCGCTCCTAACAACGTTTTTTAAGCCACACTAACGTCGACTTTTCTGGAAATTGATCAGAAACAACCGGATCCCAAGGAAACAACCTCGAGGAATTGATTGCGATACTTTTCAGACCCTGCAGCTAGGGCGCTAGTGCGCTAGAGAGGGTGAAAAGGTCATCTGCCCCCTCCTTTTTAAAGGAAAAAATTGCGTTTTCCCTCAAAAGCTTAGACTACATGCTAAGGCATCTTAAGCTAATTAAGATTAAGGAGCTTACTAAAGCCTAACTAAACTAAGAAATTACAACAACTTTAAAAGGTAATAAAAATAACTTACTTCTAAGGACCTAGGAAGATTAAACAAAAGATAAATAGAGATAGAAGAAGATAACATAACAACGCCTTGCTAAGAAAGGCAAAATCTAGAGGAACTATAAAGGCCTACACATGTTTGAACTAGGAGTAATTTTTCTCTTTTTATTAGACCTATTCTTTAATACCTTATTAGAAATAGAACACTAAAAGCCACCTTAGTAGAAGAAGTACTTAAAATAGCTGGGAACCTAGTAATCTAAGTAGCTAATTTAGCTAAAAACAACTCTACCTAGCAAACAAGCTTTTTAGACCTAGTAGAAGTCTTTAAAGACTATACAGAAAATAAGAGAGTAAATAAAAAGAATATAGCTATTTTAGCTAATTAGATATTAAGCCTCTTAAACGTCTTAAGGGAGTTAAGGGAGAAGATTAGACGTATTAAGAAACCTACAAACACGCTTATCTAGAATACACCTATCTAGAACACGCCTATCTAAAACACGACTTATACTATTGTAGCTACTTTTGCTACTATAGCAGGCAACAACAAAGATTAATTATAGGCGAATAGCTAAAAAATACAAAAACTAAATACTACTAGCCTAAAAGACTACTAGCTAGTGCTAGTTAGTAAGACCTTAGTTGCATTTAATGCCTTTAAACTTAGAAATACCTTTAATAAAACTTTTTTAACAAAAGGAGGTGTATAATTACTTATAGTTACCTTAATTACAACATCCTTTAAGAGAAACAAGATAGTTACAACTACACTAGCTTTTAAAGCAAAATACTTCTTAGAGAACTAGGCTATATAGCAAGATATTACAACTTTAAGGCTACCTAACTTATTACGCCTTAGTTTAAGGTTGTTATTTATAAGGTTTTTATAAACTACAGCCTAGAGGTAGTAAAAAATGAAATTAAAACCTTTAATAAAGGCTTAAAGGTTATTAGTATTTCTTTTTAGCTAACGCCTAAGGATAAAAGAAAAAACTAAAACTTTAGTTTAGCATACGTGGCATTTGCAACAAAGGAAGAAGCCTAAAAGGCTATTAGAGAAAAGCTCTATATCCTAGAGTAAAGCCTTAGAGCAGAGAAACTATAAGTTATTAATATCTTAAAACAATGCACTAAATGCTAAGAATTTAGCTACCTAGAAGTTAAGTACTTAAAAGTAGCCTGCTAAATTTGCAGCAAAACACACTATACTAGCTAATACAAGTATAAGTCTTGTACTAGTAAAGAGAAACTCTATATTTATACTATATTTAAGTGTATTAACTGCAATAAACTTTATATAGTAAACAGCTAACAATGTAAAATCTTACAAGCTAGGATAGCTAAGACTAATTAAACTAATTAGTATAATTAAAGTCTTCCAAATAAATCTTAATAGGAGTAGCCCTGCTATAGAAAGCGCAATTAACCTAGCTTTTACAGTAAACGCTAAGCGTATTATAATATAAAAGCCTTAGTTTGTAAGAGGTCTATACAAGGAGACTAGGTTAATTGCCTATTTAGACTTTACGTAAATACTACTAACTTATTAAGGCCTACAACCTAAAACTTTATTTTCTATTTAAAAGAATTTAGAAGTAGAAGTTAATTCTTATATTAGCAACAACAACAACTTTCTAGCAATTTTAATACAATTTAATACAAGAAAGATCTACGTTTATAACATTTATAACAAAAAAAGCATAAGATAAGATTTAAATATAATAATAATCTAAAGACACCTTTTAGAAGAGTCTATAGAATTCTATTTAATTATTTTAGGAGATTTTAATTGCCACTGCCCTAGATAGAGCCTACAGGAGTGCAACCTAAACTAATAAGTAGAAGATTTAGTAAAGTAAGTTAATAACTAAAACCTATCTCTATTAAATACTATAAAAGTTAACACTTTCTTTAAAGCTTAAATATAAAAAGAGAATATACTTAACTTAACTTTTTTAATAAATAATATAGCTTCTAGTATTCTAAACTAGCAAGCTATCCCTAAAGTTAGATTAGACTACTACGTTATCTTATTTAGTGTTATTAACTAAGGGCAGCTACCTAGCTAGCTAAAAAAGTACAATACAAAAAAAGCAAATTAGCACTTTTTTAATACTACCTTACACGAGGAGATATCTTAAGTAAAGCTAGAAGACTAATTACTAGCTCTACTACACGCCTTAAACTACCTCTTAAGATGACTCTTTTTAGGCCTTAAACTCTTAAAAGAGAAACTAGATAAAATAGAAGAGGACTTTACAACATTAATTTAATAAGTACTCAAAAGATTTACTTTTCTTATAAACTAAAAACTAAAGCTAAAGCCTTAGTAGACTAGCAATTTTAGTCTCCTTAAAGCTATCCTAAATAGGACCTTTTAAGATTATAAGTAAGTAGTAAGAAGAAAATAAAACACGCTATACTTATAGAAAAAGAATTACTAACTAGCTAAAAATAAGTACCTTAAAGCTATTAAGAAAGCTAAACTTAACTATTAAGAAGAGTTCTTCTAAAATAAATTGCCTAAAGAGATATTTAAAGTAATAGCTTTTATAAAAAATAACTTCTTAATAAGAATTTTTACTATTAGAGGTAAAGAATTCTTGAAAGATAAGTACTAAACCTTGAAAAAGAAGCTATTTCTACTACTTTCTTCTACATTATCCCTATTACTTAATAACTACTAAAGAAACTATAAATAGGAGTAGCTAATTCTATTTAAAGAAGAGCTCTATACTACCTATTAGAAAATAAAAGCTACCTTACTAGGCCTAGATAGAATTAGCTAAGAAGTTATCTTAAAGGCATATAAATACTAACTAGGTATCTTTTTAAAGTTTACTTAGCTTAATTTAACTTAGGATACTAACTAAAGTGCTAGTAAAAAGTAAAAAGAGTTATCTTTAGAAAACTAAATAAACTAGACTACTAACTAAAGTGCTTATATAGAGTTTTCTCTCTCTTATACTGCCTAGAAAAGGCACTAGAAAGGCTCTACTTAAAAAGATTAAGTATTTTAGTAGAAATAACTAGCCTATTACACCCTACACAAATAGGAGGTAAGTTTAAGAAATTAGCTATGAATACTATACTCTTCTTTCATAACAATATTTAATAACAAAGAAAGAAGAATAGAGTTACCTTAATAGCCTTTTTAGATATTAAAGGCACTTTTAACTATTTATCTAAGAACAAGCTTCTAGAAAATATAAGCAACTAATAGCTACCTACTTACCTCTTATTATAGACAAACTCCTTCCTTACAAAGAGGCTCTTAGAGCTATCTTTTAATAGGTAAATAGAAGAACTATAGAAGGTTAATACTAGTACACTTTAAGGAAGCCTAGCCTCGCCTATCTTATTTCTAATTTATATAAAACTACTATTCTAGTTAATTAAATTAAATAGTAATATATACTCTTTATCTTATATAGACAACCTTTAGATCTTAATATTAACAACATTTATTAAGAAAAATATTAAACTACCTAAAAAGGAGTTAGCAAACCTCTTTATATAAGTAAAAAAGTTAGTTATTAAGTTCAATAGCTTGGAAATACAATTAGCAAATAAGATAAGATCTAAAAAAGATATAAATAAATTTCTTACATTACTTACTTAAGAGAACTTCTAGCTAAAAAGACTAGTTAGATAGCTAGGTATCTTCTTTAATAACACTTTTAAATTTAGAAAATACTACTATTTAAGGATATAATAAGCAAACTAAGCCTTTTTCTACCTAAGTAGGCTAGCTAATATTGATAAAGGCCTCTTACTAAGAGTAATAAGGTAATTATACTTAGCGTATATTACTAGTGTAGATAACTATAGATGTTAGCTATTTTAGAAAGGCTAATAACACGTCCTTAATAGTAGGTAAAAACTATAGAACTAAGCCTATAAAAAGATCTTAAGAACTTTTAGATCCTCTCCTGTAATACCTAGTAAAGTAAAAGCTACTCTATTTCTACTTAGAGTTAGGCTAGACAATACTATAAGAAAATACACCTTTAGATTTACTTTACTAGATCTAAATTACTCTCTTAAAGCTGCTATTAATAATAATAGAAGAGAGTAACTTAATTAAATTTAAGAATCTATTACCTTAGCCCTCTTAAATAGTATAGAGGAAATATAATACTACGCCTTTATACTATAGAATGCTAAAACTCTTTATAAAGTCTATATTTTAAACATACTAAAAGATATAGAAGCGAAAAGCTATAAAAAACTACTAGTAGATAATAACCTTCTATTAATATACTTAGATGCCTTAGCTATAAAGGATAGTAAAGGAATTAGCATAAGTGTTGCCTTTTACAAAAAAGCTACTCTTATTAATAAACTATAAGTAAATATAAGAAATAACTAGCTAGTTTATAATAGTAAACTAAAGAGTATTACTTTAAGTCTAAAAAAAAGTAGTTAGCCTATTAAACAACTACTAAAACGTTAATATTTATATAGATAATTAGGCTACTTTATATTAATTAAAAAACACTTTAAACAACCTAAGCTAAGAGTAGCCAATTAGGTGTATTAAGGTAGTAACTTAACTAGAAAGAAAAGGCATTACCCCTACGCTATATTAGGTCCTAGGACACTAGGATATACTAAAAAACAATTAAGTAGACTTTCTAGCAAAAGAGGCTATAAAAGAACACTCTTATTAAATAAGATAAGCTTAGTAGTTGTTAGTTCTTAAATTAAATAATAGGTAAATATTAAGTAGTTAAGCCTTCTAGAGAATTACAGAAAAAAGCTACTACTAAGAACTCTAGCACCTACTTAGCAACCTTTAAATAGAAAATTAGGAAATATATACTTATCCTCTTTACTAGAAGAGATGTATCTAGCTCTTTCTTCTAATTAAAACTAGGGCATAGCTACCTAAAGAGCTATCTATATAAGAGAGAAAAAGTAGAATCTAAAACTTGCTTATGTAATTTTAGAGCTACACAAGACATAGCTTATATAATCTTTAAGTATTAACTATACAAGAATAGTAAAGCTATACTTTAGAACTTATTTACAGAGCTAATCTTTCTACAATATCTATTTTAAACAAAAGCAGGTATTAAGGCTACTTTAGCCTTTATTTAAGAAACTAGGGTGAGTACATAGGCCTAGTACAAAGGAAACTCTGATTACTAGATACAATCGCCTAGCTAGGCGACTAAGCTCTAAGCACCCCTCCCCCCTCCTCCCCCTCCTCCTCCTCCCCCCCCCTCCCTCAACCTTACACAATAGGCTAAGAGCCTCACCTTTATTTAGATAAACTACCCCTTGTAAACTACTTAGTAGATAGAAAAACTACATAGATACCTGCAGGCCTCGGCCTGCACGTCTAATAAAGCCCTTGGGGCTAAGAAAGGACGTTAAACTACAAAAAAAAAAGAATACCGCGTAGATACGCAAAGAAGAGAATAATCTTAAAGCTTAACAAAGCTCTATACAGCCTCTAGATATTGCTACAGCTCTAGCAAAAAGACTTCACTACCTATCTTCAACGATACGGATTTAATGCTGTCTTATATAAGCTATGTTGTATAATCTGTTAAGGGATCTTTGTGTTTCTTTACGTTAACAATATTATTGCAATATACAGCAAGAACTATAGAATAGACGCGCAAGCAGCTATTAAGAATATAAGGAAGAAGTAGTGTATAACTAAAGAAGATAATCTGTATTCGTTTTTAGGCATAGAATTAATGAAGAATTAATTACAGCGCAAGATCAAGATCTCCTAATTAGTATATATCAAGAAGATTAACTAACTAGTAAGCGATTACTTGATTAAAAGTAATACCCTAATAATTAAGGCTAGACTACTACCCTAAGAAGGCAACGCGACTTTTAGGGAGATTAACTTCTACTAACAAAAGTTTAGATTACTCTTATTTACAGCAGTTAACATAAGACCTAACACAGCCTTTACAGTATTATACTTAGCACAATTTTTTACAAACCCTAGCCCTAATTATTAGGTAACAGCTAATTGCGTACTTCTATACTTTAACTATACCCGAACTCTCGCACTATAATTTAGTAGACATAATTACTTAGTTGTTGCAAGTAACGCTTTTTTTGCTAACAATATACTTAATTATAAAAGCTTACAAGGATACGTAAATAAACTATTTAGTAGACTAATAGCTTAGAGAGCGAACATACAGGATATAGTTACAACTTTAACAACTAAAGCTAAACTATTTACGCTTTTATAAGTTGCTAAGGAAGCTATATTAATTTATATGCTGCTTACTAAGCTACAAGTTTAGATAGTTGACTAAACTATTACTATACAGTACGATAACCTGCAGACAATCTAATTAATTTTAGAGGAGATCTCTTAGTTAACCACGAAGCTACAACATGTTAATATTTATAATTACTAGCTTAGGCAAGAAGTACAGAATAAGTTAATTAAGGTAATCTACGTAGAGTTAAGTAAGATGCTTGCTAAAAGACTTACTAAACCCTTACTAGCTAATTAATAGCTAAGATTCCTACAACAAATAGGATTAATTGACCTAGGCAACTAACTACAACTGGAGGCTAATCTAGAATCAATAACTAATTGTCTGAACGCCTTAGACTCGTAATAAACAAACGCAGAAGGTTGTTAGCTTAATTCTTACTTTTAAGCTAAAAGGGTGTGTTAGATTTAGGAGATTTGCGCGATTAATTAATAGGTCGGCAAGGTAATTAGTAGGTCAGCAAGACTAAATAAAGGATCTAAGAAGGGTAATTAGGGGGTAGCGCTACAGGATGCTAAACTCGCTAGCGCCGCCCAGAGTCCCACAGATAAAAAGGGCACTCGTAATCCGCACAATGAATTAACAGAACAACACAGCATCAATTATGAATACAATATAATTATTATTAACAATATTATCATTATCCTATCAGTTTTAACAACCTATTATTTCTAACAAACTTAGTCCTAACTTAAGCATAGAAGCGCTTAAATTTCTAGAATAATAACTAAATACTTTTTTGTTGTTAAACTAAAAAAGTAAAACTAAAAAGAGGTTAAGGACAATCTCTTAAGAAAAAGTAGAATAAGTTTAAGTAGTTTAAAGGAAAATAACTAAAATATACTTTTGCTTTTTTTTTCTCTTACAAATGGCTTTTTTATTATTGTAGTTCAACGTCCTTTCTCAGCATGAAGGGCTATATAAGACGTGCAGGCTGAGGCCTGCAGGTATCTATGTAGTTTTTCTATCTTCTAAGTAGTTTACAAGGGGTGGTTTATCTAAATGAAGGTGAGGCTCTTAGCCTATTGTGTAGAGGTAGAAGGGGGAGGGGGAGGGGGAGGAGAGAGAGGAGAGAAGGGGTGAGTAGAGCTAAGTCGCCTAAAGTAGGCGTTTACATCCAGTTATCAGAGTTTCCTTTGTATCAGGCCTGTGTACACAAAAGGCTTTTTTTTATTGTAGTTTAACGTCCTTTCTTAGCCTAAAAGGCTATACAAGACGTGCAGGCTGAGGCCTGCAGGTATCTATGTAGTTTTTCTATCTACTAAGTAGTTTACAAGGGGTAGTTTATCTAAATAAAGGTGAGGCTCTTAGCCTATTGTGTAAGGTTGAGGGAGGGGGAGGAGGAGGAGGGGAGGAGGGGAGGGGTGCTTAGAGCTTAGTCGCCTAGCTAGGCGATTGTATCTAGTAATCAGAGTTTCCTTTGTACTAGGCCTATGTACTCACCCTAGTTTCTTAAATAAAGGCTAAAGTAGCCTTAATACCTGCTTTTGTTTAAAATAGATATTGTAGAAAGATTAGCTCTGTAAATAAGTTCTAAAGTATAGCTTTACTATTCTTGTATAGTTAATACTTAAAGATTATATAAGCTATGTCTTGTGTAGCTCTAAAATTACATAAGCAAGTTTTAGATTCTACTTTTTCTCTCTTATATAGATAGCTCTTTAGGTAGCTATGCCCTAGTTTTAATTAGAAGAAAGAGCTAGATACATCTCTTCTAGTAAAGAGGATAAGTATATATTTCCTAATTTTCTATTTAAAGGTTGCTAAGTAGGTGCTAGAGTTCTTAGTAGTAGCTTTTTTCTGTAATTCTCTAGAAGGCTTAACTACTTAATATTTACCTATTATTTAATTTAAGAACTAACAACTACTAAGCTTATCTTATTTAATAAGAGTGTTCTTTTTATAGCCTCTTTTGCTAGAAAGTCTACTTAATTGTTTTTTAGTATATCCTAGTGTCCTAGGACCTAATATAGCGTAGGGGTAATGCCTTTTCTTTCTAGTTAAGTTACTACCTTAATACACCTAATTGGCTACTCTTAGCTTAGGTTGTTTAAAGTGTTTTTTAATTAATATAAAGTAGCCTAATTATCTATATAAATATTAACGTTTTAGTAGTTGTTTAATAGGCTAACTACTTTTTTTTAGACTTAAAGTAATACTCTTTAGTTTACTATTATAAACTAGCTAGTTATTTCTTATATTTACTTATAGTTTATTAATAAGAGTAGCTTTTTTGTAAAAGGCAACACTTATGCTAATTCCTTTACTATCCTTTATAGCTAAGGCATCTAAGTATATTAATAGAAGGTTATTATCTACTAGTAGTTTTTTATAGCTTTTCGCTTCTATATCTTTTAGTATGTTTAAAATATAGACTTTATAAAGAGTTTTAGCATTCTATAGTATAAAGGCGTAGTATTATATTTCCTCTATACTATTTAAGAGGGCTAAGGTAATAGATTCTTAAATTTAATTAAGTTACTCTCTTCTATTATTATTAATAGCAGCTTTAAGAGAGTAATTTAGATCTAGTAAAGTAAATCTAAAGGTGTATTTTCTTATAGTATTGTCTAGCCTAACTCTAAGTAGAAATAGAGTAGCTTTTACTTTACTAGGTATTACAGGAGAGGATCTAAAAGTTCTTAAGATCTTTTATAGGCTTAGTTCTATAGTTTTTACCTACTATTAAGGACGTGTTATTAGCCTTTCTAAAATAGCTAACATCTATAGTTATCTACACTAGTAATATACGCTAAGTATAATTACCTTATTACTCTTAGTAAGAGGCCTTTATCAATATTAGCTAGCCTACTTAGGTAGAAAAAGGCTTAGTTTGCTTATTATATCCTTAAATAGTAGTATTTTCTAAATTTAAAAGTGTTATTAAAGAAGATACCTAGCTATCTAACTAGTCTTTTTAGCTAGAAGTTCTCTTAAGTAAGTAATGTAAGAAATTTATTTATATCTTTTTTAGATCTTATCTTATTTGCTAATTGTATTTCCAAGCTATTGAACTTAATAACTAACTTTTTTACTTATATAAAGAGGTTTGCTAACTCCTTTTTAGGTAGTTTAATATTTTTCTTAATAAATGTTGTTAATATTAAGATCTAAAGGTTGTCTATATAAGATAAAGAGTATATATTACTATTTAATTTAATTAACTAGAATAGTAGTTTTATATAAATTAGAAATAAGATAGGCGAGGCTAGGCTTCCTTAAAGTGTACTAGTATTAACCTTCTATAGTTCTTCTATTTACCTATTAAAAGATAGCTCTAAGAGCCTCTTTGTAAGGAAGGAGTTTGTCTATAATAAGAGGTAAGTAGGTAGCTATTAGTTGCTTATATTTTCTAGAAGCTTGTTCTTAGATAAATAGTTAAAAGTGCCTTTAATATCTAAAAAGGCTATTAAGGTAACTCTATTCTTCTTTCTTTGTTATTAAATATTGTTATGAAAGAAGAGTATAGTATTCATAGCTAATTTCTTAAACTTACCTCCTATTTGTGTAGGGTGTAATAGGCTAGTTATTTCTACTAAAATACTTAATCTTTTTAAGTAGAGCCTTTCTAGTGCCTTTTCTAGGCAGTATAAGAGAGAGAAAACTCTATATACTTTTAAGATTAAGTAGTCTAGTTTATTTAGTTTTCTAAAGATAACTCTTTTTACTTTTTACTAGCACTTTAGTTAGTATCCTAAGTTAAATTAAGCTAAGTAAACTTTAAAAAAGATACCTAGTTAGTATTTATATGCCTTTAAGATAACTTCTTAGCTAATTCTATCTAGGCCTAGTAAGGTAGCTTTTATTTTCTAATAGGTAGTATAGAGCTCTTCTTTAAATAGAATTAGCTACTCCTATTTATAGTTTCTTTAGTAGTTATTAAGTAATAGGGATAATGTAGAAGAAAGTAGTAGAAATAGCTTCTTTTTCAAGGTTTAGTACTTATCTTTCAAGAATTCTTTACCTCTAATAGTAAAAATTCTTATTAAGAAGTTATTTTTTATAAAAGCTATTACTTTAAATATCTCTTTAGGCAATTTATTTTAGAAGAACTCTTCTTAATAGTTAAGTTTAGCTTTCTTAATAGCTTTAAGGTACTTATTTTTAGCTAGTTAGTAATTCTTTTTCTATAAGTATAGCGTGTTTTATTTTCTTCTTACTACTTACTTATAATCTTAAAAGGTCCTATTTAGGATAGCTTTAAGGAGACTAAAATTGCTAGTCTACTAAGGCTTTAGCTTTAGTTTTTAGTTTATAAGAAAAGTAAATCTTTTGAGTACTTATTAAATTAATGTTGTAAAGTCCTCTTCTATTTTATCTAGTTTCTCTTTTAAGAGTTTAAGGCCTAAAAAGAGTCATCTTAAGAGGTAGTTTAAGGCGTGTAGTAGAGCTAGTAATTAGTCTTCTAGCTTTACTTAAGATATCTCCTCGTGTAAGGTAGTATTAAAAAAGTGCTAATTTGCTTTTTTTGTATTGTACTTTTTTAGCTAGCTAGGTAGCTGCCCTTAGTTAATAACACTAAATAAGATAACGTAGTAGTCTAATCTAACTTTAGGGATAGCTTGCTAGTTTAGAATACTAGAAGCTATATTATTTATTAAAAAAGTTAAGTTAAGTATATTCTCTTTTATATTTAAGCTTTAAAGAAAGTGTTAACTTTTATAGTATTTAATAGAGATAGGTTTTAGTTATTAACTTACTTTACTAAATCTTCTACTTATTAGTTTAGGTTGCACTCCTGTAGGCTCTATCTAGGGCAGTGGCAATTAAAATCTCCTAAAATAATTAAATAGAATTCTATAGACTCTTCTAAAAGGTGTCTTTAGATTATTATTATATTTAAATCTTATCTTATGCTTTTTTTGTTATAAATGTTATAAACGTAGATCTTTCTTGTATTAAATTGTATTAAAATTGCTAGAAAGTTGTTGTTGTTGCTAATATAAGAATTAACTTCTACTTCTAAATTCTTTTAAATAGAAAATAAAGTTTTAGGTTGTAGGCCTTAATAAGTTAGTAGTATTTACGTAAAGTCTAAATAGGCAATTAACCTAGTCTCCTTGTATAGACCTCTTACAAACTAAGGCTTTTATATTATAATACGCTTAGCGTTTACTGTAAAAGCTAGGTTAATTGCGCTTTCTATAGCAGGGCTACTCCTATTAAGATTTATTTGGAAGACTTTAATTATACTAATTAGTTTAATTAGTCTTAGCTATCCTAGCTTGTAAGATTTTACATTGTTAGCTGTTTACTATATAAAGTTTATTGCAGTTAATACACTTAAATATAGTATAAATATAGAGTTTCTCTTTACTAGTACAAGACTTATACTTGTATTAGCTAGTATAGTGTGTTTTGCTGCAAATTTAGCAGGCTACTTTTAAGTACTTAACTTCTAGGTAGCTAAATTCTTAGCATTTAGTGCATTGTTTTAAGATATTAATAACTTATAGTTTCTCTGCTCTAAGGCTTTACTCTAGGATATAGAGCTTTTCTCTAATAGCCTTTTAGGCTTCTTCCTTTGTTGCAAATGCCACGTATGCTAAACTAAAGTTTTAGTTTTTTCTTTTATCCTTAGGCGTTAGCTAAAAAGAAATACTAATAACCTTTAAGCCTTTATTAAAGGTTTTAATTTCATTTTTTACTACCTCTAGGCTGTAGTTTATAAAAACCTTATAAATAACAACCTTAAACTAAGGCGTAATAAGTTAGGTAGCCTTAAAGTTGTAATATCTTGCTATATAGCCTAGTTCTCTAAGAGGTATTTTGCTTTAAAAGCTAGTGTAGTTGTAACTATTTTATTTCCCTTAGAGGATGTTATAAATAAAGCAACTATAAGTAATTGTACAACTCCTTTTATTGTAAAGGCGTTATTAAAGGTATTTCTAAGTTTAAAGGCATTAAATACAGCTAGGGTCTTACTAACTAGCACTAGCTAGCAATCTTTTAAGCTAGTAGCCTTTAGTTTTTATATTCTTTAGCTATTTGTCTATAGTTAATCTTTGTTGTTGCCTGCTATAGTAGCAAAAGTAGCTGCAGTAGTGTAGGTTGTGTTTTAGATAGGCGTGTTCTAGATAAGTGTATTCTAGATAAGCGTGTTTATAGGTTTCTTCATACGTCTAATATTCTCCCTTAACTCCTTTAAGACGTTTAAGAGGCTTAATATCTAATTAGCTAAAATAGCTGTATTCCTCTTATTTACTCTCCTATTTTCTGTATAGTCTGTAAAGACTTCCACTTGGTCTAAAAGGCTTGTTTGCCAGGTAGGGTTATTTTCAGCTAAATTAGCTGCTTAGATTACAAGGTTCCTAGCTATTTCAAGTGCTTCTTCTACTAAGGCAGCTTTTAGTATTTGATTTCTAATAAGGTATTAAGGAATAGGTCTTATAAAAGGAGAAAAATTACTCCTAGTTCAAACGTATGTAGGCCTTTATAGTTACTCTAGATTTTGCCTTTCTTAGTAAGGCTGTAAGGGTGCGTTAGATTAACCAAAGATGCAGGAAAAATAGTAATATATTAAATAAAGAACTACAAAGGCTATCTAGCAAGCTTATCTACTTCTCTATAAGGTCTGTGCTTAGTACTAAGAAAGAGGCAAGGGTAGCTACGTAGCAGCTGCTAACGTAGCTTAAGAAAATAGCGCAAAGCTAAGAGAAAAGTTTAGTAGGCTAGAAAGGTAGAAGGGCTAATACGCCCGGCTTACAGATAATAGGTGAGCACGGACACCTAGGGTCTGTAGGATAGCAAAACAAGGCTTTTTGTTAAGTACTAAAGACATTAAGGCTTTAGCCCTTTATAGTACCCCCTTCCTTAATAGAGTTTTTAGAGTTTTTCTAGTCCTGTAGTGCTTCTATATCTTCTAAGTTTAAAGCTAGTTCCTATGTTAGTTCTAGGTATCCTACCTATTTAACTAGGTATTCTTTTCTTCTTCCTATGCTTCTTTCTTGTAATAGGCGCTCTACTAGGTATTCTTCTTCGCCGTCTACTTTAATTAGTAAAGGTTTATTATTGTCTTGTAGTTAGCTTAGTAAAGGATCTAAGCAAGCTAGTTAGAAGTTGTTAATATTAAATACTATATGTATTCTTCTAGGAGTATTTAGCTTTACAACATTTAGTCTAACAATCTTAGGTACTGTGTACTTTAGATTCTTCTAATTAAGTTTTTAGCTTAGTCTCTTTGTCTTGTAGTAGTCTCTAAGCTTTAACTAAACCTTATTACTTATTTAAAGCTAAAGTAATTGCTTTCTTCTCTTATTTGCTTAGTATTCCTATTCTTGTTAATATTCTACTATTATAGCTTAAGCTAACTTAATACTTTGCTAGAGTTTATTAGCTATCTTTTCTACTTTCTAGTAGTCCTCCTGTATTCTCTTTCCTTAAGCTTAATTTTAAGGTCTATATTTTACTACTATTTAAAAAGAATTTACCTTGTATCTATATTGTAGAAAGAAAGGTAACATTTTAGTTAATTATACTTATCTTGCTATAATCACGATCTTAGCTATCTCTAGGTTGCCTTTCTAATTTATTTAATCCTAAGTATAGAAAGCTTGTAAGTAGGTTTATACTATAAAGTTTTAAGGTAATATCTAGAAGATAAATGTTATTTAATTTCTAGTAACTTGTAAAGTCTAGTCTAAAATAGCCTATAAACTTTACACCTTAATTAGATGTAATATAGTCTAGTAACTAGTAGTAGGCTACTACAAAGTTAATAAACGCTTTAGCTATACTTTTTATAGTAATATTTTTAAGACTTATTAAAACTACGTTTTTAATTAACTTATTAGTAACTACTGTTAAGTTTATTTAACCTTCGCTCTCTAGTAATCTTATAATAAAGTTAATTAATATTTCCTTCTAAATACGCTCTAGAATTAGTAAAGGCTTTAATAATTCTTATAAGCTATCTCTTTATAGTTTTGTTCTTCTACACACTAAGCAGTTTCTAATATATTACCTTACCATTTAGCTAATAGAAGGCTAAAAGTACTCTCTTGTAACTACTTAGTAAGTAAGGTTCTTTCCTAGGTGCCCTAGGGCTCTAAAATAGTAGATTTTATAGATAATTCGAGTACGTAAAGGTTTTTTATTTAGTACCTATATTAACTACAGTATAGTAAGTTTCTAGAATTTTCTAATTAGCATTTAGAAATAGAAAGCTTAAAGTCTAGCTTTATTAGAAATTAGCGTTTTTCCTTATTGACTACTTTCTAGGCTAGCTAGTATGTGTTATTCTCTTCTTTAGCTTTGTTCTAAAGCTCTTCTAGATCTATCTGTTCCTAAAGTACTATTGCAGGATAGCTATTATAGCTAAAAGTTCTAAGAGTCTCCTTTTCTTCCTGTTCCTTAATTTCTAGCGTTATTGTAGTAGATAGTTTCAAGACTTATAAGAACTTTCTAGAAATTTAAGAATCTCAACTATTTACAAATATATCTTAATATCTCTAAATTAAAGTATTAGTTTTAGAGTTATTAACTCTAAGCCTATAGGCAATTTCTATATTAGAAAATTTACTAAAGAATTAGGCTTATCTTATCTATTTTTTACTAAGCTGCCTTAGCTTTCTAAAATAATATAAGTTTTAGTAGTTTGTTATAACTAAGAACTTCTTTAAAGAATGTAGCATAGCATCCTACTTAGATAAGTAGTAAATAACTATAAGTAAGTCCTTATTATATATCTTATAGTTGCTTTAAGCGCTAGTTATTTTTTTAAGTAATATACTACTAGTTATAATCTTCTTTAATTGTTGTATTATAAAAGGACTCCTGCTACAACATAGCTAAAAGAATTAGTCTCTAAAATTATTTCTCTGGTAGGATCTTATTAAGCTAGTATTAGTTTAGTAATAAATAGCCTTTTTAGCTTATTAAAAGCTTCTTATTCTACTTTTCTTTATTAAATAGAGACGTTTCTAGTAAGCTTTGTAAGCAGGGTAACTATATTAAAGTAGTTCTTAATAAAGTATTAATAAAAGTTTGCAGATCTAAGAAAACTATATACTTCTTTAATATTTGTTAGTGCGTCCTATTCTTAAATAGCTTTTACTTTCTTAGGGTCTATCTAAAGTCCCTTTCTAGCTTTAATAATAAATCTTAGGTACTTAGTACTTTGTACGTTAAATTTGCATTTCTTAATATCTAGAGGTAACTTAGTCTTACCTATTGTTTCTAAGAATCTTGTTTATATTACGTTAGTGTTCTTTAAGCGTGCTATCTATATAAATTAATGCATTATCTAAGTAGGCTAAGTAGAAATCATTAATATACTTGCGTAGTGTCTAGTTAATATATTATTAAAAGGTGCTAAGAGCGTTTGCTATACTAAAAGGAGTAACTAGCTATTTATATAATCTAAATCTTATTCTAAAAGCAGTCTTCTATTTATCTCTTACGTTAATCCTAATTTTGTAAAAGGCTATAAAGACGTTAATCTTAGTAAACTATTTTACTTTAGTAATACTATTAAGTATTTCTTAGATTAATAGTAAAAGATAATAGTCTTTTTTATAATAGTGTTAAGAGCTTAGTAATTAATGTAGAACTATAATCCTCCTATAAGTTTCTAAGTAAATAGAACTAGGGAAGAAGCTGCAAAGCTACTAGCTCTAATCTATCTTTTATCTAATAGAGATATAAGCTCCTAGTGTAGAACTAAAAGCTCTAGTTTGCTTATATTATATAGAGGGCCCTAAGGAGGTTCTTTTTCCTTTCTATCTTTATCTTTTTGTAACTTAATTTAGTAATTAACCTTAGGTCTACGTAAGGAAGGTAGTACAGAAGCAGTTTATAACTTAAAAATCTAAGCTCTGTGTTAGTACACCTTAGGAAGTAATAATAAAACATTTACTTTCTTCTTAAGAGCTAAGGCCTACTTAATATCCTTAAGAGAAGCTGTAAAAGTCTAAATTAACTTATCTATTCTTGCCTATCTAATATAGGAGTAATAGGCTATTACATTTATTTACTTTAACTTTTTACTCTCTAAAATAGGGCAATCTTTAGTACTTAGTAGTTTAATCTTTTTTCTAGAAGTATAGATGTAGATTAACTTTTGAGAAAGGGCAATTGTAACCTCTCTTTTATTCATCTAGGGCTGTCTAAGTATTAATTAATATCTAGGGTGTGTATGAGTAATATAGCCTTAGATAGTATCTTTATACTTTTTAATGTTAATCTCTAACTTAGTAACTTTGTTAATAGTTCTAGGTTTTTCTATAACTTCTTCTAATCTACGCAGAGAAATAGGGATGCACTGTAAACTAGCGTTCTTTATACGTTAAGAGCTAATAAGAGAGTATATAAGATTTCCTGTATTAATTAGAGTTAAAGTAAATGTGTAATAATTTACTAACGTTTTAATAGTAATTCTATTACTACTTATATTCTTTTTAAAACAAGCTTATTCTTTTATTAAGTCTTCTTAGCTTACGTATAGCTCTTGCTAGTAACTTTAAGCAAGAGCTATTCTTTTTCTAAATCAAAATTTAGATTTTCTAGAGTATCTTTGCTACTTAAGCTTTTTATGCTAGGCTTTCTTACTTTTACTGTACGGGTGTTGGAGTGTATGAAGACATACTACTACGAGGGCATAAGATTACTAGTAGTCAGGTCATGCGAGAACGAGGGTGGTAAGATAAAGATCTTATTATAGGTTGTATCTAGAAGAGAAGTACAGGAGTTAAGTTGTGAGGTAGAAGATCCCTCCTCGCTCGTTTCAATCCCTAAAACGAGCTATATACCTTTAGATTAGGTGGTTAAGCACTAACTTAGTGAGCAGCAGGGTATCACCTTGTGCACCGGCACATACCTCCCCTTCCTGCGAGCTTAGCCCCATTAAGCGACCTACTTAGCAGAAAGAAAAAAACAGCAAAACAAAGAAAATAAAATAAAGAAAATAAAAGACATGTAAGTTAATTACTCTATATCTAACCTAGACACCTTCCCTTACTTCTTTAAACGTTTACTTTAGCGAGGTTCTTAAGTAGTAGTTGCAGCACGTAGTCTTAGCGCAGGTGCAGTAGTAGTAGTAGGGATAGGAGTAGCAGGCGCTTAAGATTCTAATATTAATTAAAGGCAGCTATAACAAGGCTGCCTTATTAGAGTTGTTAGCACTAAGACGTTATCTAAGATAACAGTACTTAATTAAGAATAAACGCTAGGAAGGCGTTGCGTAGAGAAGAGTATTATAAGATCTTTGCTCTCCTAAAAAACTTAGCACTTATTAGCTTCTAGGCTAGGTTCCTTTTAGAGATGTTATAGAGAATTAGTTTAAGAGAAATTAGTATCCTACCTATCCTAGTCCTTTATTATATAAGGAGGGTTCTGTTTAAGGTTAGTAAAGTATAAATAGTCTAGAAATCCTTAAACTAAATTAGCATAAAAAGCGTTCTTCTCTAACTCTTGCAAGATAGGCTATAAGTTAATAATTTATTATAGTATATAGTTGCAATATTCCTTAATATAGTTGTTAATCTACTCCTTTTTAGTGTTCTATAGCATATTGTTTAGCCCTTTATAGACAAGAGAATTATCCTACTTAGCCTATCTAATAAGGACCTTCTAGATCTAAGACCTATACTTAATATAAACATTAGTAGGGAATAGCTAATTAATTCCTTTAAACTTATTAGGATAGCTTAAAAAAGTATAAAGAGCAGTAGTAAGGTTATAATAAGCTTTACAAATTTCCTTATAAGTTCCTATAGTAGGCACCTTTATTACTCTATTATAGACTATAACAAACTAAGGGAGGATAGTATAGCAGTTATAAGTAGTTAGGCTAGTAAATCTATAAGGTAGTAGAAGTAATAAAATTTAAACTTGCTCTTCCTTGTAGATTTGCTTTACCTAGTAAGTATTAGAAGCTAGTTTCTATGTGTTTTCTAGCTAGTCTGTCTTGTCTTCCTATCCTTTAATAAGCCTATTTAATAATTTAATGCCTACGTCTTTACACTATTTTAAGTACTCTAGTATATATTTGTAAAAGCCTAGAAGTATCTCTATATAGTTATTCTTATTCTTATTATTAAATAACACGCTGTATTAAATTATATCTGCACTAAGGCCTTTAGTTATTACTTACTTAAGGTTAAAGTTAATATGCTTAAAGTAAGTTTAATTACCCTTCTTAGCGTATTTAGTATAATAAGAGTAGGAAATTAAAGTATATTCCTTATAGAGCATAGCATATTATAACTATTATCCTAGATTAGTGCGTATAGCTTAATAGATAAGTAAGTAGTACATATTATATAGCTATCTAAAGTTTAGTTTCCTGTCTATATATTATAAATAAAAGTAGTACATCTTAAAAGTTTTAATAATAATATTTTTAACCTAACTGTCTTTAAACAGATAGATGTAGGTGTTAGTAATAATGCTTCTAGTGTGTTAGAACTCCTTAACTTATAGTTAAAACTCTATAGTATTAATAACCTTGTCCTAAGTAGGGAGTAGGTAGAGATTAAGTCTAGAAGGTTAATATTAGTAGCTTAGTAAGTCTTTATCCTACTTTACTAGGTAATACTTGCTTGTAAAAAGCTTTAAAATAACTAGATTAGATTATAATTCTTACTAGCAGCTCTATCCTCCGTATAGTAAGAACAGACACTTATTAAGCATATTAGATAGTATAGCCCTCTTAAATAAACCTATAACACTTACAGCAATGCGCTTATAGATAAAGTATTGGCTTCGGCCTTTTGAGACAACCTTTTGATGTGACCACACATTTTGTAGACACCATTTTGGTAAAAAAGATTTATTGCTAACAACAGGTATCCGGGCTCATGCCCCCTTGTTCGGCATTGCCGGCACGCAATTGGTGTGTCGCATGTTCGGACGGAAACGAAGATGCGCGATATCCCTCCAACTAACCCTCTTGACCGATGACCATTTACCGATGACCATTTACCGCTGACCGCAACTTCTGTCGTCTCTGTCGCCATCCCGGCGGTGTTGCAGTCGCGGCGTTTCTGGCGCCTATACTCGGATGTGAACATACGACAACAGCGTCACCATCCAAGCACGGCTCTCCCATCCCCAGAGGCGACTCACAAAATCCTCCTGCTCGTCGGTTTGTCCCAGCTGCTCAATAGCTGTTTTGACACGCTCTTGCTCCTCGTAGAGCCACTGCAAGGTCTCTCTACTAAGGTTGCATTCGCGCAGGAGGAGATTTGTAAGATGACACACCGTCACCGCACCTGGACCATTGACATGCGCAACGTATTTGATGGACTCGCCGCCAAACAAGCCTTTCACAACCTCCATTGTGACCTTGACATCCATGATACCAGACGCATCGATGAGGTGTTGATGAATGACAGAATTCGACCTCTGCGTCCACCTGATTACCATAGGAGCTACCGCCGACAGCTCCTCTTCGACCGACCGGGAGGCCGCTCAACGAAGGTGAACGCGGGCTTCGTGATCCACCACCATAGCTTCTCGTATGGTGACCTGGTGAGGTCTAACTTCACTCGATGTGAGCCATCGGTCTTCGTGTCGAACGGGGAGAAGAACAGTCCGAGCATTGTATCGTTCGTATGCGGTACCGTGTGGTGTGGGAAATCCTGAAGGTGAGAAGCAGCAGGCAGGAGCTTTTATGAAGTATTGCAGGCTCCCGCTGCGGTAACGTACGTGTCCTTACCCTCCTCCACCTCCACCTCCTCCACCTCCATCGCAATCTTGTTGCCAGCCATAGGCTGGCAATCGCCGTTGAACACGTTTCAATTGGTGTCGTTTTTTGGTACCTTCAGCAAATTTTTTGACCCTGATTTCGCTCGGTGGTCTGAGCTTTTCTGCTCCGAGCGCTTAGCGCGTGGACCTCATCCACTCACCGTTCGAATTTCGTCGACTACACACAATCTTTTTTTGACTTTTGCGACTGATTAGTAGAGGGCAGCTGCTTTTCACTTTTTTGGAAAACCCATTTTGACTACAACAACAACCACCACCTTTGATACCCTAAAAATAAATATAGTGTGTAAAGATTATTGCGTTGTTAGGTATATTTAAGTAGCTTTTTTTATATTTACTAATAATTAAGCTTATATATAATAGAAAATTTACTAAGTTTATAGTTTTTTATAAAGTCCTTAGACTGTCTAACTACGTGCGTAAACACTTAGTTTATCTAGACTCTTTAATCCTTCCTACTACCTTCTGTATATAGCATGTTAAAGTTACTAAATCTAGCTGCTAGATTAGACTATGTAGCTTCCTGTATATATTTTACTGTAGCTGCTTATAGTTTATTGCCTAATCTATTAGTAATTATATATAACTATATATTACCTACTATTTCTCTATTTAAGTTGTTATTAGAGGCTTTATTTCTAATTATCTACGTAGAGTAATTTAGAGATAAGTTAGACGTAATAAAGACTGTGTTTCTTGTACTATTCTTAGATAGAACTTAGTATGTAATTCTCTTAAACGTATTATACTAAATTAATATCTTAGCACTTATACACTAAGGCCCTCCTAGAATTATAGATCTAGTGATATTAGCAATAATCCTAAATATAGTCCTAATAGTAACTGTCCCTATTTATATAGGTATATTAAATATAGTCCTAACAAACAGGTTATGTGTGCTATTAGCTAAAGTAATACTAGAAAGAGGCTGCCCTAGCTAGTGCTTTATTATTTTATATAGTATCTTTAATGCTTGTGTAGCACTTAGTCTTAGGATATTTATTTATGCTCTAGTATTAATTAAGCACTTTAGAAAGCTGCTATTTACAGTAACTTAGTATTCTAGTAAGTTAGTTTAAGTAAAAGCTTGCCTATTTCTTTACTAAACTTCTTAAACATCCTTTATAAGTATATTATCTAATTTATTTATTTAGGAATCTCTTCTTCTGCTTACCTTATAGCAAGTTTATATATTATATTAATACAAATTTATTACATTGCAATGCACGCTTTTAGTAAGTAGTGTATTTAGTAAAATTTTATAGGTAGAGCCTGTGCGCTTGTTTAGCTAATTAGAGACTAGAATAGATTCTAGGTATAATTTAGCGCACCTAGTATCTATTAGCTTAGTGTTTATTATATACGTTATAATATTAAGCGCACCTAAACTATCTATAATATTAGTATTATTATTAAGAAGATTACGTAGCTGTTTTCAAATGCTAGCTTACCCTATAAAGTCTAATACTATAACTTCTTATACTTTCTATCTAAGTAAGGCAGTTGCTATATAGTTTAGCTGTCCTTACACTATCTTTCTAAGTTCTAAATTAGAAAGAGCATTCATAAACTTTATAGCCTTCTTCTTTCTTTCTTACTATAAGTGCTTTAGATCTGCTAACATGTTGTCGTCTTAATAAGCTAATTAAGGTAGTTTAATAATTAAAAATAGCGTATTATAAGGCTAACTTACAAAAGGTATATTGCTTTATGTTTCTTCTTATAAATACTATATATCTATAAGCTACAAATTAAGAATAAGAAAGTTACTTTATATTATTTAATTACTTTCTTATATACTTAAATACTTACTTAGCCTTCCTTACTTCTTTACTCCTCCCTCCTAGACATAATAAATATCCTAGTAGAGGGCAGGGCCTCTACCTTTTAAGCGCGTAACAGCAGTTAACTTAAAGATACTATATAAAGCGTTTTTTTTGCCTTCTAGTATAATATCAGCCGCATCTATATTATTAAGCTTCTTAACTCATGTCTTAGTAGAAGGAGTATATAGTTGTTCTTAGAATTGCTAGAACTACTAAAGGACGTTACTATAGTAACCTTAGCTTGTTAAACTAGTTACTATATTTATAGAATTAGAGTTTTTCCCCTTATACCTTAAACCTAGTTAAGAGTCTTCTCTAGTAGCATACTAAAGGCTAGTTAATTAAGCATGTTATTAGTAACGTTGTAGAACTTTTAAATCTTTGCCTTTAACTATAGTAAGACTTAGTTTAATAGTAGTTACTTTAAGATTTCTCTTAAACGCTTATATAGTAGACTAAAGTAGTACGTTCTCTTCTTACTAGAAATATCCTAGTTAAAACTAACCTATTCTATCTACTTTAGGGCGTAGTATTGTTTGCACTTCTTAAGCATGTATTTTACTATATTATACATATAGCAGAGAGGGTGTGTTTCTATATTGCTTATATATACTATACTTATCTTATTAGATAACGCTTTTAGAGTCTTAGTAATAAAAAAATTATTATTTTTCTTACTAAGGAATTTTGTATGAGTTGCCCTTATAATAAAGTACGTATAGTTAGAAAGTTTCTCTAGAAGTCTCTTAGTTATAAAATAAGCTATAAGTATATTAATAGTTAATAGTCTAAGCTTTAGGTTGCCTAGAGACATAATTAGGTCATTAACCTCTAAGTTAATATCTACTAGTATACTTGTCTTTTTATGTGCTTTGCTAATCTTAATCCCTACTTCTCTTACTTCCTCTAGGGTGAAGGTTACTTACTAGTTAGATAGTATAATTTAGTGTATCTTAGTATTAGCGCCTTCTTGCTTTAGCTAATAAATCTTATCTAGGCTAGTTATCTTCTTATAGTAGTATTCTAAAAAAGAATAGATCTCTTCTAGTTTATACGTATCCTAATTATCTCTATTTAGGGTAGAAAGTATATAGTATATAACTGCCTCTTTATTAGTTTGTAGTAGGCCTTAGAAGAAAAGAAAACCTTCCTCTTCTTAAGGGATTTGCCTATTCTTAATATATGCATTAGTAATAGAAGTAAAGTGCGTGTAGTACTCTACTATACTAGGCTAGTTTTGTACATATTTATAGATATAAGCTTAAAAGTATAAGCGTTTACCTGTCCTAATAGCTATATTTTTATTCTTTTACTATTCTTTTATATGTGTTTGTAACTTAGACTAATCCTTCTTAGTATATCTAGGTAAGCACTTTAGAATATAAGAGAAAGATTAATTCTTATTAAAAAAGTAGTTTAGTAAAGTAAAGACCCTTATAATATTATAGATATCTCTATTATTAGCTTGTTAGTTAAAGTCCTCTAGGAATTCTGTAACATTCTTTCTAGTAAAAACTAATATACTGTGTTTTAGTTAAATTATAGTTAACACTAAGTTGTGCGTAGGTATAGCTATAGTATTAATAACAGAGCTTAATAGGGTTAATAGTAGATTAGGGCTAGTAGTAGTAAGTCTAGGTAGAGGAAGTATTGCGCCTTCCTGCCCTTAACCTATCTTCTAATCTATTTTTAATATCTAGAGTATAGTAGGACTTATATAAGTTCTTTATATAAATAGTTAATAAGTGTTAGTAAAGAAATAGATAGGGTATAGTCTTTAGAAGAAAGAATATCTCTCTTTAAGTCTTTGTAGTATGTGTTTTTTTTAAGTATAAATATATTAATTCTTGCCTCTTAGGTACCCCTTATTTTGCTAGGTAGGCTTAAATTTATACTTAAAACTAGTACTTATATGTAAGCTTTTAGTGCTATCTCTATTTTACTAGATAGTACTTTAGCTTAGTATTTCTTTATGCATGTATTACTGTCACTATTTTGCTAGATAGGTTGTTACCTCTATTTTGCTAAGTAGACTTTAAATTAGCGTTTAGAACTCATGTAAGACTGCCTCTATTTTACTAAATAGACTTTAAATTAGTATTTAATAACGAATTCTAGTTTTTTTTATTAGTAGATTTTGCTTTTTCTTGCTATTATTGTTAGTGCTAACTTAGGTAACATCGTCCTTAACGTAGTCTATAATAAGGGATAGTGCTAACCTCTTAAAAGTAAGTCTAGTAATAATTCTAAGGATTTTATGCTTACGTAAGATTGTTATATTATTCTTGCAATAATTATGCACTAGTTCCTTTGTACACTAAGTAGTGTAGTATGTCCTTATAGGCTTTGCTATTTATACAGGTGTTAGAGTGTATAAAGACATACTACTACAAGGGCATAAGATTACTAGTAGTTAGATTATATAAGAATAAGAGTAGTAAGATAAAGATCTTATTCTAGGTTGTATCTAGAAGAGAAGTATAAGAGTTGAGTTGTGAGGTAGAGGATTGATGATGAATGTGCTCGTTTCGATCCCCGAAACGAGCTATATACCTCTAGATCAGGTGGCTGAGCACTAACCTGGTGAGCAGCAGGGTATCACCCTGTGCACCGGCACACTAGTATATAGTCTTAGGCATTTAACCCCTATAGTTTAGTGTATTTAACTTTAAGTAATAATCTAAAGATTAGTTATTACTTTCTTAACTCTTGTATTATTATATTAATCTTCTAATTATGCTAACACACCCTGTACTATTATAGTAATCTACTAATTATGCTAGTACAACCCCGTCGTCTATTTCACTTACTTATTTTTAAGAACTAATACTAAGTTATCTAAGAACAACCTTTACACTTTAAATACTCTTAAAATAAGTAATACTACTATAGACACACCTGCTAATTCCTTTACTAGGAAGACTATAAGCCGCGCTAATAAGCCTAATACTTATTATAGTAATTATAGTAAGCTTAACGCTTAGCTCCTCTAAGTTAACAAATACTTCTATATTAAAGAAGACAAGACTAATAATAATAATAAGGTAGTCTTCGCCTCTACGTATTTTTAAAGAGATGCAGAGAAGTAGGCTAACTTAATTCTTTAACACTATATAGATAGTGCTATTATAAACACTAACAATACAGCTTTAGTTAAAGACTAAGATACCTTTAAAGCTAAGTTAAAAGAAGTTTTCTTACTTTTTAAGAAATCTATAGTTGCAGAGCAGAAGATTTAGAGACTATAATAAACTAAGTCTGCTACTAACTACACAACTAAATTCTAATAGTGCAAGATAGTTATTAAATAGGATAACAACACTTTAATATAGATATACTAATAAAGCCTTAAACCTACTATACAATAAGAACTTATAAAAAGCAGAGCTAACTTTAACACGCTTACTAAACTTATAGCTTAAGCTATTAGAGTTAATAATAAACTTTATAAGCTTATATTAGAAGAATAGTTATTAACGCTAGAGAATTGCGCACTTAAGAACACAAATGCTTAAGTATGTTAAATATTTTAACACTTATACCCTAACTAAGGATGTTAGTAAAACTATGTACTAAGGACCCTAGAGCATTATACTACTAATAGCTATAAGCTAATACACCTTAACAATATTAATAAGAGACTAAGAAGGAAAAAGTTTGCGTATAATAAAGGTAATAAGAAGGTTACTTATTATAGATATATCAAGAAAGGTTACATAAAACAGGACTACTAAAGCTAAAGTAAGGTAACTTAACAACTTAATATTATTTACTATAGAGAACTTAATAATAATCAAGATAATAGATAGAATGTTGTTATACAACCTACTATTACAATTTAAGGACAAGACTAAGTAAGTATTAATAAACTAGATAACCTAATTATAATTACTATAGTAGAAGCCTTAGAAACAACATTTCTAAGATAGTGCTAGACAAAGTTATAGAAGCAACCTTAGTAGAAGAAACTTAATATAGCAAGATAGCTAAGTTTTAGGAAAGCTATTAACTAGCTACACTAATTACATAAGAAGAGCTAGTAGTACATAATAAGGAGATAGTTCCTACATATATATAGAAACTTCTTACTTATACTATAGAAGATAGACATAATATTAGCATATAGGTACTACTACTTATAGAGACTAGATGCTTTATAGATCTAGTAAAGAAGACTAACGCCCTACTTAAGTAACTTAAACAACCTAAGGAAATCTTTACAAAACTCTATAGAAGAATATTTCTAGACTATAGCTAGTATACTGATTTACTAGAGAAACTGTAGAAGAAAAGACTTACTCTAGTAATAACTATTGATAAGACTATACATAATAATTTTATATAGAAATAGACTAAAGAAGCTAAGGCTTCCTAGAATAAACTAACACGCTAACTCTTAGATAAAGAGAAGAAGGAGATTAATAATAAACTTAAGGCAATAAAACAACAGCGTAAATCTTAAGATAATAGCTATACTAAAAATATATACTATTAGATAGACCTGTGTAACCTAGAACATGCAAAGTATTTATAGACTATTTATATATATAATAACTATGCAACCTATTATTCTAATAAAAGTAGATTAGGATAGTTTCTTAAGAGTCTAAAGAGAATGTCTATATATAAATACTAATAGTATAATTGCCCTAATAATAAATACGTAGTACATATATAAAATAAGAGACACAGCCTAAATTTTTATAGATATAATAATTTAGAAGAAACTCTATAAATGCATATCACATAGTAGAAGAATTATAAGGATAGAACTAGTGTATAAAAGTGTAACTAACTTTTATAGTCTATATACCTTAATATTAAATATAATGAACATCTTATTTTAAAGAAGTTCTACAAATTTAGTATATAGTCTTTTTTTAAATAGATGCCTTAGACACTTAGAACTACTAGAGAGATTAACGTAATAAATTCTCTAAGCCTCTTTAAGCTTATAGTAAAGCTTAATAGATACTAGATATAAGCACTAGTAAACTTTAGCATATAGGCTAACTATATTTCTGCTTAAGTAGTGCTAGTAGTAAGTTTATAACTACTAAAGAAATAAGAACTCTACCTACTATATATAGCTAATAGGTAGCCTATACTAGGCAAGACAATAATTACTTATAAGGTTACCTAAGTAACGCTCTGTATCTAGGAACACTAGGAAAAGATAGACCTAGACGTCTTTAGACTAGCTATCTATAATATTATATTAAGACATCTTTAGTTATAAGAATAAAACCTGTAGATTAACTAAAAGTTAAAGAAGTTCTTATTTAAGTGCTATAGACTTAATATAACTATAAGCTAGGCTACATATTTAATAACTAAAATAATAAATAAGAGGAAGATTAATAATATTACTAAAGAATAGTAAGCCTTAACTAAGAACAGCCTTAAAACAAGAGGGTTTAACTTAATAGATACTAGAAGAGCTCCTCTAGATTATAAAGTTAGAGTTTTAGAAATATATATAACTCTAGATATCTTAAAAAAGTATAAAGAATTTTAGTACCTCTTCATAGAAGTAGTAGATAGCAAAGCCTTACTAAGATACTAACTCTAAGACTATAAAATTATTCTAGAAAAAGGGAAGACTCTACCCTTTAGACTAATTTATTAATTATTAGAGATAGAACTTAAGATATTAAGAGAAAAGCTAGATAAGAATTTAATAAAAAGCTATATAAAACCTTTAATATTATTAGCAGGATTCTTTATACTCTTAATACTAAAACAGAATAGGCTACTAAAGCTGTGCGTTAACTATTAGAAGTTAAACAATATTATAGTAAAGAATTAATATCTACTTCTAAATATTACAAAACTTAGAGATTAATTATCTTACGCTAAGGTCTTTATAGCACTAGACTTATAAGACAGATACTACTTTATTAAGATTCAAAAAGGTAAAGAATAAAAGATAGTATTTTAAATAAGATATAAATACTATAAATATACTATTATACTATTTAGGTTAAAAAATGCTCTAGCAATATTTTAAGAACTTATTAATAACGTGTTAAAAGTATACTTAGATATCTTTATTATGATATACTTAGATAATATTCTTATCTACTTTAAGAACTTAAGAGATTATGTTAAATATGTCTGTACAGTACTAAGGTGCCTAGACTAGTTTAAGTTATAACTAAAACTTAAGAAATGCAAGTTTTATAAAAATAAAGTTACTTTTCTAGGATATATTATAGGGGCATAAGAAGTATAGATAAGTAAAGAAAAGATATAGTTAATTAAAAAATAGCTATAACTAATAATAGTTAGAGAAATACATTTTTTTTAATAATTTCTAAACTTTAATTAAAAGTTTATTAAGGATTACTCTAAGATTACTATTCTATTAACAAAACTTATAAGGAAGGAAATACCCTTTAAGTAGAGTAGAGAAGTAGAAAACGCCTTCTAAATACTTAAAAACGTAAGTATAGAACTACTATGCTTTTGTATATTATAAGTAGGACAGCTACTATAATTTAAAACAGATGCATTAGACCTTACACTTAGAAGATACGCTAGCTAACTATAGAAAGGTAAATAGCACTTAATTACTTATTATTCTTGCAAGTTTTTAGAACTAGAAGAATATTATAATATTTACAACAAGGAGCTGTTAGCTATTATTAACTATCTAAAACATTAAAGAGTATACGCTAAAAGCTACTTAAAACTTATAAGATTTATAGATTACAAGAACTTAATTATTTTTATAACTACTAAAAGACTTAACTAACACTAGGTGTAATAGTTAAAGGAACTAGAATAGCATAAGTTTAAGATTGTGTATATACTAAGAAAAGATAATAAGAGAGTAGATACTCTTAGCTACAAATATAATATTACAGGAATAAAAGAGATAAACAACTTTATAATATTATAGGTTAATAATAATAAATTAATAAGACTAGTATAGATGCTTAATCTACTTATACGCATTACGTATAATGTACTAGAAGAATTATAAGAAGTAATTATTAGGCAACACTACAATAACTTAGTATACAGTTACCTAGATATTAAAAGATCTATAGAACTTATTAAGAGAAATTTTAAGTTTCTAGGAATAAAAGACAAGGTTACTACTATTATTACCTAATATGTAGACTGTTAGAAGAATAAGTATAGCACACATACACACTATAGAGAAATATAAGCAATAGAACTACCTAATACACTATAGTTAGATATCTCTATAGACTTTGTTATAGAATTACTAGTCTTAAGAGACTCTATTACAAAAGTATTTTATAACGTAATTCTTATAGTAGTTAACTAATTTACAAAATAAGCAGAGTACATTACTTTAAAAAAAGATTTTATAGTAGTACAGCTTAAGCATATTATTAATAGTTAAATTATAAAACATTATAGTATACTAAAGTTAATTATTAGTAATAAAGACAAGCTCTTTACCTTAAATTTTTAGACAACACTACTTGCTGTAATAGGAACTAAGAGAAAGCTATTAATAGTATACTATCTGCAGACAGATAGATAGATAAAATAAATAAATTGCACTATAAAAGTACACTTAAGGATATATGTTAATTAACAGTAGAATAATTAAGTATTATTACTACCTATAGCATAAATAGTATACAACAACAAGCTTTTAGAGTCTATAGAATAGACTCTATTCTACGTAAATTATAAGAGACACCTAAATCTTTTTACACGTACACTTCTAAGCTTAAAGATAGAAGTAGCTATTATAATAGCTAATAAGCTAAAGATAATACACAAGTTACTTAAGAAGATACTTAAAAAAGCCTAACGCTAAAGCCTTTAATATTTTAACTAGAAACAAAAAACAGCACCTTAGCTAAAGAAAGGAGATAAAGTATACTTATTTACAAAGAATCTCTGCACTAAATAACCTAGCAGAGGGCTTAATAACGTTAAAGTTAAACTATTTTTAATTCTTAACTAGAAGGGACTAGTAACGTATACACTTAACTTTCTACCTAATACAAAAATCTACCTAAGATTCTATATCAATATGTTAGAACTAGCAGACCTAGGAACGCTATTACAGAGAACCTTTTACTACAAAATAGAAGAAGATAATATCTTTAAAGTAAAGAGAATCCTTACACACTAAACTAATAACAATAGTAAAAAATACTTAGTTAAATAGTAAGAATATCTAGATAGTAATAATATATAGGAACCTAACATAAACTTTTCAAACTACCGCTAGTTACTTGCGTAGTATTACCTCTACAAGAAGCACCCTTTAAAGGATTACTAAGATAGGTAGGAATATTAGCCTCCTAAACACTGTCTGCAAAACTAGACATAGCGCTCTAAGTAAAAAGAGAAAGAGCTAGGTTACTAGCAATATAAGCTTGTGCCTCTTAGTGCTCTAGAAGCTTAATGTTAGTTTCTTTAACTAATATTACTTTTACTACCTGCTCTACATTCTTACGAAGAGCCTTCTAAATTTTAAGCTCTTCCTATTTTATTGCCTCTAGCTAAGCCTAAAGACAATCTTTTTCTACTTTAATAACTAACTACTTATTTTTAGAAATGCGAATATTATAATCCTAAAGATTGTAACAATTATATTTATTACAACAGCTAAAGTGAACATGTATATAATAAATAAAACTGTTGTTACAACAACTATAATATATAATAGGCATAATGTCTCTATATAAATTAATAAAGAAAGCAAGGTAAAGATAACAAGTTATGCTATTTAAGGATAGTACTTTAGGTATTATCTATAGAGCTTTAAGGACAAAACTTAGGAAGGAGAGGATAGTATTACGACTATCGCTGCCTAGCCCTACTATAGCCACAACTTAGACTAGGGCTACTCTTACTAAGCAAGAAGACCTGCAGAGTAGGAGAAGTCTTAGTGCTCTTACTAATCTCACGATCTGCATAAAGCACCTAGAGTAAGAGAGCAATAGCGCTCTTACTAATCTTATTAATCTTACAGAGTAAGCAGAGCACAGAGATTATAAGATGTCTACTTACTAGTATATAGTCTTAGGTATTAAACCCCTATAGTCTAGTGTGTTCAACTTTAAGTAATAATCTAAGAATTAGTTATTACTTTCTTAACTCTTGTGTTATTATATTAATTTTTTCATTATGCTAACACACCCTGTACTATTATATCAATCTACTAATCGTGCTAGTACAACCCCGTCGTCCATCGCACTCGCTTATTCCCGAGAACCAACACTAGGTTATCTAAGGACGACCTTCACAGAAAGCTGCTGTTATAAGCGTGAGAATTGCTTAGGTAGCAGTCGTTAGCAACGTAAGAATAGTGCTGAGCATAAGCGTTACGCGCGTCAAAGCCTGTTTAATAATAAAATTTAATAAGCAGCTAATCTTTAAAATAATAAGAATTAGTTACTACTACTATTTAATCTGTACGCTTATTGCAAGATATTTAGTAGCTCTACTTAGAGGCTAATTACCTTACCTGCTAAATTAAGTCTGCTGTTAAGTCCTCGCTTAAATTTCGATCTACATAAGAGTCTAACTAAGCAATTAAGCTAGCGTAAGGGCAAGGCTTCTTAAGAGCTAATGCAAAAGTCTTAGCAGCTTACTATTTAAGTAGCGTCCTGTGATTAGCGACAAGATGACAGCGATAGCCTACAAACGCCTATTAAGCTGTCTACTAGGCGTAACGCGCCCTCCTTAACCTAGAAAAAGGCGCCTAATAGCTCTTTAAAGATCGCTGCTATTCTATTATACTCTTGCGTTCTGTCTTGTAAGCGCTATATAAAAAAAATCCTAGATAGTTTATACGCTAAACTAGTCTGCTGAGCTACCTTCTAAAATATTAAACTACTATATAGGATAGCTATATAACTATAAGACGATTAACGAGTTTCCTAATTATCTGCAAAGGAAGCATCGCCTGCGATTGTTAGATCTAGGCTATTGTAGTTCCTATATTAGATCACGTCCTATCTTGTCTAATAGAGGTACATAATTACCTATTTAACAGCTTTTATATACTATTTACTAAGATTTGTAAGGAAGTGTAAGAGCTTTAAGATTAAGTAAGTAATATCTAGTTGCAGCATAATAGCTATATATAGCACTAATCTAACCCTTTCTTAGTAGGCTTTAATCTCTTCCTTAGTTACTTCGCTAGTGTTCTTAATTAGCTCCTCTAATAGTAATAGAGTCTTAGAAAAGCTGCTATCTTCTAGCTTAAACTTCTTCGCGATCTTATTAATATACGTATTATACACAAACGTAATTATCTACTTCTTATAATCTCTAATTACTCTAAAACTAAAGAACTATTTAACTAACCTGTGTTCCTGTATCTTGTACTTGTCTATAATCTTTAACTAAAGATCTATTGCCCTCTGCTTATAATCTTTCGCGAAGAGTAGTAAGATATTATCTATATAAAACAAAACTAGGATTCTCCTATCTTAATTAAAGAATAGACAGGGCTCCTCTAGTAAGGTAATTAGTCTAATCTCTTTTAGTAATCCTAAGAACTCCTTATACTATAATAGTAGTAAGTCTTGTAATCTATAAAGTGTACAGTTAAGCTGTACACACTTTCTAGGCTTCTTAAAGCTATTTAGTATCTTATAAATTACTAGGTCGTCTGCTATAATTAACGCATTAAAGAATACTCTTAAAATATTTTATTACTTAATCTCTAGATTATTCTTAGCGGCGATAGCTATTGCTACTTAAAAGAACTTAGCTGCTAATATAGCAGCATATATTAAATAAATTAAGACCTTTTTCTAGAGATTACCTTTTACAATAATCTACGCCTTGCATTTAAGAAAGAAGCTATCTTAATTAAACTAATAAGTTTAAACTTACTTTATAGGTATTAAGTAATTATTTGCTTCTTCTTTTAATATCTTAGTCTAAGTTCTATTCTTACTTAACTAATTAATCTTTTTCTTGCAGGCATCCTTAAACAAGGCCTTTATAAGATACTAAAGTAGCTACTTCTATGATTTTAGCAGTTTAGATAAATCTTCGTAATGCTATTAATTATTTCCACTTAGCTTATGCTTAGTAAACGAAGCTACTATAACTACGTAATTAAGAGTCCTGTAGCTTACTTAGTCTTCCTAGGTTGCTTACAAACCTAGCAGGTAGGTATTACAAAAATTATTTTATAATAGATCTTTATAATCTGCAATTAATGCATTAATACTATAACTAATGCATTAACACTACCTATGCTTCTACTCCCTAGTTAATTATTAGAATCTTAGGTTGCGTCCTTATATTTACGCCCGCTACCTAGCTTGCGTAGTAGAAGATAACAATTTGTAGGCTAATCTAGACTTTTGCTTATAATCTTAGCACTACGTCTTATAAGTAGAGGTTAAGCTTATAATTACTTACATTGTCTGCTGTTTAAGGCCTAAGATCTTAAATCTTAAAATAATTTACGCCTTGCTATCCTACTTACCTAAGTAGGTATTCTATTATAATAAGCTAGCGCGTTAGAGTCTTTAGGCATAGACTATTAGACTAGTAATAAGTTGCTAGGCTTATTTAAAAGAAGCTCTCTACTTCTAAGTATAAATAGATTAGCTCTTTTTAGTATACGCACTGCTGTTTAATTATTAATAACTTTATAATTAATCGCGTTGTTGCTCTTTAGGGTCTTTAGTTTAGGAGTTAGTTCTAGAGTAGCAAGACTAGTATTTTACTACTAATCTAAGTAAGTTCTTAATAGTGTACTAGCCTTATGCTCTATTTACTTAGCGTCTTCTAATCTACTCTTGTCTTTAGTAGACAGGCCTTCTTTACTACTTAAAATAGTAGATAGGTTACCTCTAAGGTCTTTAGTAGTTAGCTATGTATCTTAATTTACTCTTCTTTAAATAGGCGAGAGGTCTAAATTCTTTCTTAGATTAACTAGCTTGCTATTATAAAAGATCTTTATAATCTTAATTACTTAATCTCTTAGCAGCTTTTCTTCGCAATCTTCTTTATAGAATTAATATTTATTAAAGGTTATATTATAGGTAGTAGTTACCTAATTAAGTGTTAGTACTTATATGTAGTATATGTTGGAGGCTTAATAACTAACTAAATAACTAATATAGTTATAAGGATTAACCTTAAATTCTTAATAATTACGCCTAGCTGCCTTCTCCTTGTTTAAAGGATAGCTTAGCAGCTATAGGCATAGATTCTACTCTAGTCTAGGCGTAGATTAGCAGTCTAGTGTCTAATCTTAAGTAGTTAATAATATTAAAAATATTTCCTAAACTATTCATTAAGTACCTAGTTAGAGAATTAGTAGCTATAGATTTTAGTAGAGCTTATTTTATGTAAGTAAGCTGTTGTATTTATAATTACTAGCTAAAGCTTAGCTAGTAGATTAGCGCTTATACGCATCTTAATAGCCTTTATAATTTGCTCTTAACTACCTCTCTCTCCTAAGCTATTAGGCTTATAAGTATATAGCAGTAGCGTCTTAATTATATACCTTTCTTTATAGCCTGTTTCTTATATCTTAATTACCCTCTCTAAGGCAGTGTAGAAGTATTGTTATCTTAATAAATTTTTATAATCTTCTACTAATATTTCCTCTTAATTCTTACAGAAAAGCCTTTAATTATAAGCATAATATGATTTAGTGTCTTTAACTAGATATTGTGATTATACAGCTTACCTAAGTAGTCTTCTTTAATAATTAGTGCTTATTTCTTAAGTAGCTAACTAGTTCGGAAATTAAATAGATCCTATAAGATTCTATAAAAAAGTTGTAGTAATTTCTCTCTTAGTTACTGTAAAATTACTTGCAAGGCATAAGCTGTTGCGTAGTATATATATTCTAATAGCTTTTTACTAGTAATCTTAATGTTCTACGCTAAGCAGACTAAGGCTTTAATAGCTTATTATTCTAGGTGTTCTAATAATTATTACTATAAGTCTTTATTACTAGTACGTAACTAAGGTTTCTTTAATTGCGCTACAGCGTTGACAAGTAGTAGTTAAGTAGAGTAATAAGTAAGTTGCTTATATTTAATAAATAAGAGATTAAAGTAACACTTAAAGTCAATTAAGACAATATTTTTCTTAATTATTTTAAATTATAAGGTGTAATTATATCTTAAGTACTATATACCTGCCTGCTTAAGCTGTGCTTCTAATATAATATTAACATAGAAACTTAGTACAACCTTAACATTAGTAAGTAGAGAATTAGCTATTTTAGGGCTAGCCTTACTATGAAGGACGTTCTTAAGCAGCCTGTTTTCTATACTAGTAACTAGTATAATTTAAGTGCCTGCCTTAATAGTCTTGTCCTTAGCGTATTTGCTAAAGGTGCCTAGTACTATGTAATCTATAGTATTAACTAGGTAGACTACTAATCTACTATCTATAATTATGTAGAGAGACAGGGAATAAGAGGTAAAAGCTGCGCTAAATATATTTAGTCTAATTTCCTTAATAAAGTCCTTTAAGTTAATTAATGCTAAAACTAATAAGCTAGAGTAGGATCTACTTAACTTATTAGTAGCTAATCCGCTAGTGCTAGCCTTCTAGTCTTCTTTCTTAGTCTAGGTATATAACGTTACCTATTTGTCGCTGTTCTATTGCTTAAAGATCTTCTTTTTATCGTCGTCTAACAGCTTAATTAGTATACTACTAAGAGGGCTTAATCTAGTAAATATAGTTTAAAGTTAATAGTAGTTGTACAGTGTCTAGAAGTGCTTGCTTATAGGCCCTTTACTAGCCTTATAGGGGTAAAAGTGTAATAACTTACTACTCTTATTTAACTTGTTAAGCTTATAAATTATTAAGCTACCTCTAATCTAAATCTAGTTTAGAACACTACGCGTCCTTTTCCTTTTAAGGAAGTAATTAACTAATCCTATAATAAAATACTAAAGATCTTTCCTAGATTATTAAGAGTTAAATAAGCTCTACTAAGCGCTATTACTTATGCTAGCTTATTGCGCTTCTTACGCAACTAGTCTAATATAATCTTAGTACCTAAGGCGTCTAAAAAATGAATAATTGTTAACAGCCTAATAACTTTAAAGAGCGAGTAAATTGTTGCTTGTTAATATAGTAGCTGCTACTTAGTAATCTATTGCTTAGGGCCTATTTGTCTCTAGTAAGCCTTATTAAGGTGTAATCTGTACTGCGCCTTAATTAAATACTAAGTATTCTAATCTATAGGTGCAAGATCCTCCTTTAAGATCTTTACTAAGGCTTAAAAGCTAGTAAGGTTTTAAGTAATTATGCTTATGAAGGCGTTTAAAAGCAGGTCTAAATAGACAGTCATGCTAATCTAGTCCTTAATATTAGTAATCTTAGCGACTTACTTGTCTATTAAGTAGCTTGTACCTTGTACCTGTTAACTAGCTTATTATAATTATCCTTCTTATACTTAGTATTAAGTAATCAAGCCTTGTATTTGCGTTAAGCGATCTTATAGTCCTCTTATATTTAAGCGCTAGCGCTAGGTGATAGAGTAACTAGCTGCTTAATATTCTTAGGCAGTTCTAGATACTATAGCTCCTAGTAATCTATTAAGGGTACCTCTAGGAGATTAGGATTAACCTAATCCTAGATACCTTTCTCTAAGCAGTGTAGCCTTAATAGAGCAAACTAGGTTAGCTAGTCTAATTAAGCCTTAAGGATCACCTCTAAGGCGACAAGCAGTGTATTAGTAAGGTCTATCTTAAGATAAGAAACTTCGTGTAAGATCACGACGTAAGTTATCTTTAAAGTAACAACAAATTAATTAGTTAGGTAGTAGGTAGCTAAGTAGCTTGTATTAGAAAGAGGTTAATTGTATAATTAATAAGAGAGGTACAGCAGCAGCAGCGATCTGCTAGCTATACTATAGGAGAATAGAGGAGAGTAAAATACTAATTAAATAGTTGACCTTACAGCTTGCTAATTGCGCAGTAGGAATAAAAACTATAATTAAGTAACTAGGCTTATAACTATAGGAGCTAAAAAGGAGCAATTGCTTAATTAGGAGGAGTGGAATGAGTGTATTAATTAACTAAGTGCCACAACAAAGTAGTCAATAACTACTTTAGAGGGAGAAGGCGATCTAGCCCGTATATATAGGCGCTAGCGCGATCGTCACGTGTTCAGCTTACTAGGATCACCTACTTAACAGGGTGACCCGCATGTTGCGCATGTTAATACTCTAACAAAAGCTTATTAGAACTACATCTTTGCTTAGACTATTAGTAAATACTATTGGGTTAGTGTAACTTTCGCTTTCTAGTAATCTTGTAACAAAATTAATTAATATTTCCTTCTAAATACGCTTCAGAATTAGCAAAAACTTTAACAAGTCTTATAAGCTATTTCTTTATAGTTTTGTTTTTCTATAAACTAAGTAGTTTCTAATATATTGCTTTACTATTTAGCTAATAGAGGGCTAAAAGTATTCTCTTGCAACTGCTTAGTAGATGAGGTTTCTTCCTAGGTGCCCTAGAGCCCTAGAACAGTAGATCTTATAGATAATTCTAGTAAGTAAAGGTTTGTTGTTTAGTACCTATTTTTGACTACAGTATAGTAGGTTTCTAAAATTATCTAATCAGTATTTAGAAATAGAAAGCTTAAGGTTTAGCTTTGTTAGAAATTAGCGTTCCTCCTTGCTTACTGCTTTCTAGGCTAGCTAGTACGTGTTATCCTCTTCTTTAGCTTTATTCTAAAGTTCCTCTAGATCTATCTACTCTTAAAGTACTATTGCAGGATAGCTATTGCAGCTAAAGGTCCTAAGAGTTTCCTCTTTTTCTTATTCTTCTATTTCTAGAGTTGTTGCAGTAGTTAGTTTAAAGACTTGTAGAAACCTTCTAGAAATTTAATTATCTACACTGTTTACAGGCATATCTTGTTGCCTTTGTAATAAAGTATTAGCTCTAGAGTTAATAACTCTAGGCCTATAGGCAGTCTCTATTTTAGGAAATTTACAAAGAAATTAGGCTTATCTTATCTATCTCTTACTAAGCTATCTAAGCTTTCTATAATACTCTAGGTTTTTGTAGTTTATTATAACTAAGGACTTCTTTAGAGAGCATAGCATAGCATCTTATTTAGATAAGTAGTAGATAACTATAAGTAATTCCTTATTATGTATCTTGTAATTACTTTAGGCGCTAGTTATCTTCTTTAAGTAGTACACTACTAGTTATAATCTTCCTTAATTATTTTATTGCAAAAGAACTCCTACTACAATATAGCTAGAGGAATTAGTCTTTAAGATTGCTTCCTTGTCAGGATTCTATTAAGCTAGTATTAGTTTAGAAATAAATAGCTTTTTTAGCTTATTAAAAGCTTCTTACTCTGTTATTCTCTATTAGAAAGAGATATCTCTAGTAAGCCTTAAGAGCAGGGCAACTATACTAGAGTAGTTCTTAATAAAGCGTTAGTAAAAGTTTGTAAACTTAAGAAAACTATATACCCCTTTAACATTTATAAGCGCTTTCTATTCTTAAATAGCTTTTACTTTATTAGGATCTATCTTAAGTCCTTTTTTAGCCTTAATAATAAATTTTAAGTATTTAGTGCTTTGCACATTAAACTTACATTTCCTAATATTAAGAGGTAACTTAGCCTTGCTTATTGCTTTTAAAACTTTGTTTATATTATATTAGTGTTCTTTAAGTGTGCTATTTGTGTAAATTAACACATTTTCTAAGTGGGCTAAGCAGAAATTATGAATATACTCGCGTAGTGTCTAGTTAATATATTATTAAAAGGTAGTAAGAGCGTTTACTATGCTAAAAGGAGTAACTAAATAATTATATAATCTAAATCTAGTGTAGAAAGTAGTCTTCTACTTATCTTCTGCGTTAATTCTAATCTTGTAGAAAGCTGCAGAGATGTTAATTTTTGTAAACTATTTTGCTTTAGCAATATTATTAAGCGTCTCTTAGATTAATAGCAAAGGATAACAGTCCTTTTTTATAATAGCGTTAAGAGCTTCGTAATTAACGCAGAACTATAATCCTCTTTTAGGTTTCTTAGCAAATAAAACTAGAGAAGAAGCTATAGAACTGCTAGCTCTAATTTATTCTTTATTCAATAAAGATATTAGCTCTTTGCGTAGAACTAAAAGCTTTAGTCTACTTATATTGTATAGAGAACCTTAAGAAGGTTCTTTTTTCTTTCTATTTTTATCCTTTTGTAACTTAATTTAGTAATTAACCTTAGGTTTAGGTAAAGAGGGTAGTGCAGAAGCAGTTGAGAACTTAAAAATTTAAGCTATATATTAGTACGCCTTAGGAAGTAATAACAAAATATTTACAGAGGGGTGACAAAAAAAAGGATATCAAAAAAGTTATAGTTTTTAAAGCTTTATATTTCGACAACTAGAAGTACTATACGGAAAAAAAATTAGTGATTTGGAAAGCTAATATCTTCCTTTTTGAGTTGGGTGGCTTAGTAAGCTGCTTAGTCAGCACGGTTGTCCCTGTAATCTTGCTTGAAATAAGATGAAAAAAAAGTAAAAATAGATTTCAGTATAACTTTTTTATAATTGTATAAAAAAACGCTAAGAAAAACTAAGTTTTATGAGCTTACATAAGTATGACGTGAGCGTATTTTAGAGGCTTACATCTTATTTCCTTAGAGTTTAATTAAAGGGTGAACAAAATAGGGGTTGCTTACGTAAGCGCTGATTACGTAAGAGCTTAGTAAGCTTTTAGTATATTAACTCCTCTTGTTTGTCCTAACTTGTTTTTTTTATAATACCTCCTCTATGTCTCGCAATCTTTCTTAATTTGAGCAAGAAGTTTATACTTTATATTTATAAAATAAGCCTATTTCTTTAATTGGTAATTGACTAGAAAAGTCCTCTAGAAGTATTACTAATACTCTTTATTGAATAAAACAAAAAAAAGGCTCCTTTATCTACTTTTAGGCCTCAAAAAGGTCGACCTACAAAGATCTTAAATAAAGCAAAAAGAGTGCTTAATAGAGACCTTACTAAAAGCCCTAAAAAGACAAATTGACGTCTTTTAAAAGAAAGTAGTCTAGATCTTTCTATGAGAAGCTTACAACGCTTTTTAAAAAAAGAGAACTATTTTATTAACATTTCTTAAAAAAAGACGCCTCTAGACGCTAAAAAGGCTTTTAATTGTTATATTTACGCTAAGCCATTACTTAAAAACCTTGAAAATATTAACTTTAATAAAGTTATATTTTTAGACAAGTCTGCTATTAAGCGAGGGCACGGTGCTAGAACAGAATGCTATTAAACACGGCAAAATAATAGGGTTAGAAGGAAAATAGTTTCTACAACTAACACAAGTAAGTTTAAAAAAACTCTATTTAACTAAAAAAAACTTTAATAAATCTATTATTTTTTTTAGTATTGTAATCTATATTTAGCACGCTTACTAATTAAGTTATAGGTTAAGAAATTTCTATCTAAGTTTGGGGAGCGATTTAGATAGGTAGTAGATCTAAATTAGTAGTAATTAAAAGCCCTTTAATTACTACTCCTTTTAGGAGTTTAGACTATATTAAAAAGATCCTTATTCCTATAGTAAAACCTGCGATAAAAAAAGGTAAGTTACATATACTCCTTTTTCCTACTTAGAGAGTGTTTACTCTATATTTAAATTATAAAGTAGCAATCTTTTTTTATATAATTAAAGGACTTATTAACCTCTATATAGGCTGGAAGTTTCAACAGGATAACGCTAAGATTTATAAAACTCTAGAAGTTTTATCTTAGTTTTCTAGGAATAGGATATCGCTTTTTGTGCATCCTGCTTATAGTCCTTATCTAAATCCTATAGAAAACGTGTAGGCCTTGCTAAAAAACGCTTTAGCTAAAAGGCCTATTACTTCTTTAGGTATAGGAAAGAGTAAAAAAAGTATAGCAGCCTTTAAGGCTGCTATAAGGGAGGAATAGGATTAATTACCTCAAAAGGCGATTGATAATTGTATTCTATCTTTACTAAGGCGTTATTTGGACGTTAAGGAAGCTAAAGGCTGGTACACTAAGTATTAGTAAGCTTTCTTCGTTATTTATCTAGAAATAACCCTAAAAACAAGCTCTTTATTACGACTTAATAGTTTTTTTTATAATTACTTTCAAACCTACACACAAAAGAGTTCAACTAGTATATTTAATATATATACTTTATAGCCATTTTTACTCCTTCAAAAAAAAGCTATTTTGTTATTTATTCTTAAGTTTTTTTTTCTTTATTTTCACTGCTGAAGTTGAGCGCAAAGGTGCGGACTAAGCAGCTTACTAAGTGGCCTAGCTCAAAGAGGAAGATCTTGGCTTTCCAAATCACTAACTTTTTGGGTATAGCCCTTCTGGTTGTAGAAATATATAGCTTTGAAAACTATAACTTTTTTGACATCTTTTTTTTGTCACCCCTCTGTAGAATCTACCTAGTAAATTCTAAGGTTATCCTATAAAGATTTTGTAAAGAGACATTTAGTTTAGATAAATCTTTAGCTTTTATACTTAGCAGAGATAATTAGCTTAGAATTAAGACTTTTTACGCTGTTTGGTGTAAAATTTAAGTACTAAGGAGGTAAAAAAGCTTTATCATAGTGTCTACTATATTTTAGCTTAAAATAGTATTCTACATAGAGAAGTTAAAGGCTTAAAAGAAGCTCTTTTATTTAAAAAACGATAAGAAAACAAGAGCTATATTTTTAACTAAATAATACTAAGGAGTACTATAGTGGTGCTGTTTTTTTGTTGCTTATGAAGGTCTGTGTTACACGGGGTTAGGCTATACTTCTCTAGGCTCGGTCCGTACTAAGGCAAGATAGACTAAAGCAGTAGCCTGTGCAGTTTGTCCGGCGATTCGTGTAGAAAAGAGTTATCTTAGATTAACTAAGTAATAAAGACAATCTAATTTTATACAAGATAGACTAACTAAGTATTAATCTATGTAAAAGAAGAACTTATAAGAGTTGACTACAAAGAGTGTAATAATAAAATCTAACACATTCTTATACCTGTTACCTTAGATCCTATGCTATTACTGCTATTCTATTAGATATATCCTCCTGTAGAATAGTTGTAATAGCGGCTATCCCTTGTCCTTATGCTATCCCTTCTTTAGCAGGAGAGCCCTTTTTAGCAGGATAGTCGTCACGTAACTATAGCCCCGCAATAATTATTACTTTTTAATGTAGTTACTAGTTAGCCTTTAACTTTAACTTCTGCATTAAAGAGAGAGTCTTCTTTATTACTTGCAACATTACCCCCTTCTTAGGGTTATTGGCCTAATACTCTAGAACTTTGTTTTCTTAAGCCGCGTGTTGTAACGCAGGTTATATATAAGGTTTTAGTATACCTATTATTTTATACGCTTGTTTTTTCTTACGCCTTCCTAACTATGCCTAAGGTTCTATTGTCTTGCTGCAACTGTCTATAGAGCTTAACTGCTAAGTGCTATACCTGCGCTAATTGTGTAAAAGAGTAGGGTCTAAAAATAACGTTTTGCTGTAAACGTTGTAAAGAGAAGAACGTTTATTGCTTTATAAATACTGCGACTAGTTGTTGTGCTAGTTGTATTTCTGTAAAGGCAGAATGTAGTCTTTTTGTTTCTAAAAAAGAGTAGAAGAAGGTTTAGGCTAAAAAGCGCAAGAAGAGGCTAGAGCTTGCGCGCACTAAAGAGGATGCTGCTTAAATTCATTACGAGCTCTTAAAAGTTAAGAAGCAAGAGTACTTATACGCAAATTAAGATCTTGCTGTTTTAAATATAAAAAATTGTGCAAAAGAGCAGGTTAAGAGGAATTCTGCCCTTAGTACAGACTTTTTAGCTACTAAACTATTGCTACTTAGACTGTCAACTAACTTAGGCTAGTTACCAGCTAACGCTTCTTTTAATTCTTTTTTTATTACTTCTTTTTTTAAGGACGTAGTTCTTGCTTTTTTAAATATTTCTAATAGTACTTAAGTACCTGTAACTTGCAGTTTGTTGAATTTTCTTTTAGTTCCTAAGTGTTCTAGCTCTTTAGCTACCCTTGCTACTTAACTAAGTACTTCTACTAACAACTAACTTTCTGCTAGTCTTGAATATTTTTAACTTTGTACTTGTTGTCTTTAAGCTTTATATCTATTGCTAGCTTAGCATCTAGAAGTGCTAGTTCTAGGAGTTTCTTATGAAAGATAGGGTAAACGTGCATGCCTAGTAGCAGTTAGAGTTTATAGTTTACTATGCCTATTTCCTTTAGGATTTTAAATAGTCTTACTCAGAGGTTATCTAGTTTCTTGCTTAGTTGCTTAGTTTTTAAGTTCTGTTGTAACAAAAAAACTTTGTCCCTTTTTTAAAAAGTTAGTTCTTTAATCTTTTACTTATTTACTGCTCTAAATATTATAAAGTTATTGTAAGTAATATTCTTGCTTAATTCTTTGTGTAGTTCTTGCATAAGGCAGGCTTTGTTATCTACGCCTACTACAATACTTTCTACATCTTTTAGATCTTAATAAGCAACTAGCTTATATCTATAGTTTGCATAGTGTAGCAAGTACTTTATTATTGCTAATTTAGTGCTATTGTAAGCTAATTTTGCTGTTAGCAAAAGCTTAACTTAGTTGTTTTGCAACTTGTTAGCGTATATCTTTCAATACTACTCTAGTGTCTAGTTTATTTGTTCTATCTAGCTATCTGTTTCTAGGTAAAAGCTAGTTAATAGCTTTTTTTTATTCTTGTTTTTGCTAGAAATGTTATTTAATACTTAAAAGTAAACAGCTTGTCTCTGTCTATTATAAATTCTTTAGGCATTCTATACTCTAATACTAGTGCCTTTACAACTTTGTACGCGCATTCTTCTACTGTAATAGACTTTTTTATAGGCACAAATTTTGTTTTTTTAGTTATTTAATATATAATTACTAGGATTGTGTCACAAAGTTAAGCAGATTCTAGTTCTAATAATCTTAAAAGCTTTACTATAAAGTTTATTATTACGCTGCTCTATAGTCTTGTTAGTAGCTGTAAAGGTTATAACAGGCTGTAAGGCTTATGTCTTTTAAGCTTGTTCTAGTAACAAGCTAAACAGTTGCCTAAAACATTCTGTATTTTTACTTACAAGCGTAGTATTGCAAACACCTTAAGTAGTTGTTTATTTTTTAAGGTGTCAAGGGTGGTGGTTGTTGTTGTAGTTAAAATAGGGTTCCAAAAAAGTGAAAAGCAGCTACCCTCTACTAATCAATCGCAAAAGTCAAAAAAAAAGATTGTGTGTAGTTAACGAGATTTGAATAGTGGGTGGATAAGTTCTAGGAGGAAAGCTTAGACCACTAAGCAATAATTAGGGTCAAAAAATTTGCTAAGGTACTAAAAAACAACACTAGTTAAAACGTGTCTAACGGCGATTGCTAGCCTATAGCTAACAATAGGATTACAGTAGGATTATAATAGGATTGCAACATAATGCAATAGAGGAGGGAAAGGACACGTACGTACCGCAGCGGGAGCCTGCAATACTTTATAAAGCTAAAGCTGCTGCTTCTCACCTACTACTTCTTACCTTTTGAACAGCACCGCATACGAACGATTTGCATATAATACGCTACAAGCATCTCCTTAACCTTAACTCTTATCTAAAGACAGGAAGCTTTCCTATTATACACCTAGCCCCTAAACTAGTCTAGCTTAAGCTAATTATGCGGACACCTAAGTTCATTAAGCATCTACAAACCTAGCCTCTTCAGGACTTTACAATTATATCCCTTATGAATAACTCTAGAATCCGCGATATCTCTATATACGAAAAGAATGTCAAGCCTTGACTCAGCTAGTTGTGGAAGGAATACAAGATCTACAGGGTGTTCGCCAACACAAAAGTAGTTTTTTAACTATTTCTTTAGTTACTATATGTCTGTATTTTAAAGACTTGTGTAATTTCTTAATAAGACTTAATCTTATATATAGAGGTTCATATGTTTAGTCTCTTTAAATTATATTTTAGTACTCTTGTTTGTCCTGTAGTAGTTTATTAGAGCCGTCTTCTTTAGGCTTAAACTCTTAGTTAGTAGCTTTCTGCTGCTATTGTTGTTGTAATAATTCTAGCCGCTCGGCTACCTTAGCTACCCTAGCTAGTTCCGGCTAGTTGTATTATAGACTACTATTAGGCATTTTTCTAAACATAGTACTATATAGTTCCTTAGAACTTTCTTTGCGCAAATTAGATCTTTAGCTTAGAGCATCTACTACTCTATTAAACATTCTAGCGCAGTAGGTTATCTTAAAGTTAAACTAAGCTAATATCTTAGCTTATTAAACTTATTGTTAGTTAAGTTTCTTTGTTGTTATAAACCCTGCTAAGTTCTAGTAATTAGTAAAAACCTTAATCTAGTGTAGTAGTTTTAGTAAAGAGACTTCCTACTATTTAAAGGCATTAACTATTTCTAGTAGTTCCTTATTATAAACGTTATAGTTAAGTTCTACTCTAGAGAACTTCCTTAAATAGTAAGACACTAGTTTCTATTTTTTATCTAGGCACTACTGCAACAATACAGCTCTAAGTACATAATCTAACGTGTTAGTTTTAACTTGTGTCTCTAGTTTTAGGTTGTATATCTCTAGTATAGGTACCTTAAAGAATATCTGCTTAATTTAATTAAAAGCTTCTTAATGTTCCGTATTTTATTAGAACTATATTTCTTTTTTTGTAATCTCTAAGAAGGATGCTGTAATTTTTGAGTAGTCCTTAATAAACTTCTAGTAGTAGTTAGCAAATTTTAAGAAGAATTGCACATCCTTAACTATTTTAAGTTTTAGCTAATTTTGTACAGCTGCAATCTTCTTTAAGTTTATCTTAATTCCCTCTTTAGATATTATAAAGCGTAGGTATTTTATTTCTTTTAAATAGAATTCGCACGTCCCTAGCTATAGGTACAGCTTATATTCTTTAAGCTTTTTAAGCACTTTCTTAACATGTTCTACATATTCTTCTAGTAATCCCCTAGAGTACACTAGTACATTGTCTAAGTATGCTGTAACAAAGATCTTAAGGTACTTGTAAAGCGCATTGTTAATAACTAATTAAAAGGTTGCTAGCGCGTTTGTTAACCCAAACAGCATAACTATATACTTAAAAAGTCTATACTTTGTCTTAAATGCTATTATCTATTTATAACTTTTTTTAATTCTAATTTAGTAAAATTCTTTGTAATCGTTAAATTTTGTAAACTACTTAGCTCTTTAAAGTTAATCTATGGGCTCTGTAATTAGTAGTAAAAGATATTAGTTCTTCTAAGTTATACTGTTTAACCTCCTAAAGTTAATATATAGTTGCTACTTCCTGTTAGACTTCTTTACAAACAAGATAAGTAAGGCTATTAAGCTTAATTCTAGTTAGATAAATTCTTTCTTTAAATTCTTCTAGATGTAATCCCGTAGCTTAGCATCGTGCTTAGGCGCTATAAAGTACATTAGTTCTAGGCTTAACTTAGCTTCTTTATCTAAGATAATCTATAATCTTAATCTTAATAGTCTACTAGATTTGTAGCCTTGTTTTTCTTAAACAGCTCTTAAAACTTTTCTGTTTAATACTCTTTTAGTATTTCTAGTAGTAAAAGTCCTTCCTTTGTAGTTGCAACTTTTTTTATTTATATAAATCCTATCTTCTAAGAGTCTTTTGCATAGGTTATTGCAATTTTATATAGTAAGATCTTGCTATATCTCTTGTTTTTAAGTAAGCTCTAATTTGTTAGGCGTCTTTTATATTGTACTCTAGCAACCTTGTGTATAGGCTTTTAGCTAAGTATTGTCTTCTTTTGCTAGTTAATAGCAGGGGTATAGGCGTCTAGCTAATTATAACTTATTAGCATGTCTAGTTCGCCTAGATCTATAATGTTAATGTTTATCTAACATTCTGTGTCTACTACTTATAGCTTTGTTAATTCAGTTTCTAACTATATTATGCTATTTCTATTTTTTATAGGTTTCTTGTCAGCTAGTATTATTAGAACTAGGTTCTTCTTAACCCTGTACAGTATTTTATACTTCTCTACTATCTGTAGTAAGATTACCATGCATGCGGCCCCGCTATCTACAAGCGCCTTAATCTTCTAACCTTGTACAGATACAGTTGCATATAACTACATTACTTAACTATTAGTATGTTATACTTTCTTAAGGGTTGTTGTAGAACTGCCTTCACTAGCGTAACTCTGTCTTTAGTAGCATTCTAGTTTTTTAACTTGTAAAGGGCTGAAGCCCTAACGTCTATAGTACTTGACAAAAAGCCTCGTTTTGCTATCCTACAGATCCCGGGTGTCTGTGCGCACCTAGTATCTGTAAGCTAGGCGTATTAGCCCTTATACTTTTCTAGCTTACTAAAATTTTCTCTTAGCTTTGCGCTATTTTCTTAAGCTACGTTAGCAGCTACTACGTAGCTACCCTTGCCTCTTTCTTAGTACTAAGCACAGACCTTATAGAAGAGTAGATAAGCTTGCTAGATAGCCTGTGTAGTTCTTTATTTAATTTATTACTATTTTCCATGCATTTTTAGTTAACCTAACGTACCTTTACATTTAAATTAAATCCTTTTATAGCGCTAACGCTGCTACGTTAAATTAGAAGCTTCCTAGAGCTATATCTAGACAAGAAGCTAGCTAGAGCTATATCTATGCATAAAAGCCCCCTAGAGCTACATCTAGACAAGACTCTAATTAATTAGATTACTAATCTTAGTTAAAGCTGTTTTGAATCTACTAAAAATTAGTAGTAGAAGAAGTATAAAGAGTACTAAAGGATACTTAGCTGTATAAGACTTTACTTAGAACGTTTCGTAATATAAACTATTAGATAAGCCTACTATATTACCAGTAGCCTTAGAAACTAATCCCTGCTGTTAAATAATTTAAGTGCTATTTATTTAGTACTTTTTACATAATAATAGTAGGAGTAGAGATTATATCTAGAAGCTTTACTATCTAGATAACAAGACTACACTAAGATAGTGTTAGTAGAGCTAAAATAGAGAACACTCTAGAAGGCCTCTACAGAGCGAATGAACTAGAAAAAATAGCAACTTTAATAATAATACAAGAAGCTTTTTTTATTTAAGAGGCTATTAATTTAGCTTTTAAAGAAGAATTAGAATAAGAATAGTTACCTACTTAGCTACTAACTTTACTTACTATATTAAAACTAGTTTAGTAGCTAGTATAACCTAAGCATTTTAAGTAACCTAATTTAGACACTCTTAATAAAATAAGAAAGAAATACTAAATCTTTAAAAAGTAGCTTACTGCTAAAGTAGAAAATAACTAAGAAGACTTTAACATAGAAAGAAGGACGTGTAATTACGCCTTTAGTAAGCTAGAAAGTTTAGTAGTAACTTTAACGCTGCTCTACTTTAACTAAATAGAATTATTAGATACCTAGAACTTTAAATACTTATTAAACTTCTTTAATTAGATGTTGAGAGATCTATACAGCTCTAAGAAAGCAAAAAACAAACTCTAGTCAATATCTTAAGATAAAAAGAGTATCTATGATTATATTATAGAATTTTAAGAATAGCTACTACTATTAAACAGCAACTTAGATAAAAATATAAAGATAATACTTGTTTAAAAAAGCTTATAAGTATTATATTTTTAGATTAAATAATTTACAGAATAAGTCTATTAAAACAGTAGACTACTTATACTAGATAGAGTAGTATTCTAAAGGCTAGAATAAGCCTAAATAATAATACTCTAAGAACAGAGACTAGGAAAGGCCTAAAGAATATAAGCTAAGACGTGCTTCTTTTTCTTTTCCTCCTCTTATAGAAGACTAGATAAAAAGAATAGAGTTTACTAGAAAATTAGCTAAGCTACGTAGGTTTAGTAATCTAGAGCTAAATAGGCTAATAAGAGAAAGACGTTGTTTTCTTTATAAGTAGAAAAGACACTTAGCTGTAGATTATACTATAGAAGAAGAGATACTAAGAAAAAAAGAGAAGAAAAAAAGGACTAATATTTTAAAGTCCTTAAAGGTAAAAGTAAAAAAAGCCTAGTAAAGAAAGCTTAAGTAGTAAAGATACGCTAGAAGATCTAAATTCTAATTTAGAAAAAGAATAGCTCTTGCTTAAAGCTACTAGCAAGAGCTACACGTAAGCTAAGAAGACTTAATAAAGAAATAAGCTAGTATTAAAAAAAATATAAGTAGTAATAAAACTACTATTAAAATATTAGTAAATTATTACACCTTTGCTTTAATTCTTATTAATTTAAGAAACTTTATATACTCTCTTATTAGCTCTTAACTTATTAAGAATACTAGTTTATAGTGCATCTCTATTTGTTTACGTAGATTAGAAGGAGTTATAGAAAAACCTATAACTATTAATAAGGTTGCTAGGTCAGAGATTAATATTAAAGGATATAAAGATACTATTTAGGGCTATATTACTTCTATACACCTTAGATACAATTTAATACTTAGACGGCCTTAGGTAAATAGAAAAAAAGTTACTATTACTCTTTCTTAAAAGTTAATCTATATCTATACTTTTAGATAAAAGATTAAACTACTAAGTACTAAAGACTACTTTGTTTTAGAGAATAAAAAGTTAAAGTAAATAAATATAGTAGCTTATTACTCTTATATTAGATAAGCAAAAAAGGACAAGTTAATTTAGACCTTTATAGCTTCTCTTAAGAATATTAAGAAGGCCCTAGCTCTTAAGAAGAAAGTAAATATTTTATTATTACTTTTTAAGGCGTACTAATACGTAAGTTAGATTTTTAAGTTACAAACTGCTTTTACACTACCTTCTTTATATGGACTTAAAGTTAATTACTAAATTAAGTTACAAAAAGACAAAAATAGAAAAAAAACCCCCTTCTTAAGGCCCTTTATACAATATAAGTAAACTAGAGCTTTTAGTTCTACGCAAGGAGCTTATACCTCTATTAAATAAAGGATAGGTTAGAGCTAGTAGCTCTGTAGCTTCTTCCCTAGTTCTATTTACTAAGAAACTTAGAAAAGGATTATAGTTCTGTATTAATTACTAAGCTCTTAACACTATTATAGGAAAAGACTATTATTCTTTACTATTAATTCAAGAGACGCTTAACAATATTACTAAAGTAAAATAGTTTACTAAGATTAACATCTCTGCAGCCTTCTACAAAATTAAGATTAATATAAGAGATAAATAGAAGACTACTTTTAGAATAAGATTTAGATTATATAAATAGCTAGTTACTTTTTTTAGTATAGCAAATGCTCTTAGCACCTTTTAATAATATATTAACTAGACACTACGCAAGTATATTAATAATTTCTACTTAGTCTACTTAGACAATATATTAATTTACACAAATAGCACGCTTAAAGAATACTAATATAATATAAACAAGGTTCTAGAAGTAATAAGTAAAGCTAGGTTACCTCTAGATATTAAGAAATGCAAATTTTACGTATAGAGTACTAAGTACCTAAGATTTATTATTAAAGCTAGAAAGAGACTTTAGATAGACTCTAAGAAAGTAAAAGCTATTTAAGAATAGGACGTACTAACAAATATTAAAGGAGTATACAATTTTCTTAAATTTGCAAACTTTTATTAATACTTTATTAAGAACTACTTTAATATGGTTGCTCTACTTACAAGGCTTACTAGAAACGTTACCTTTTAATAAGGAAAAGTAGAATAAGAAGCTTATAATAAGCTAAAAAAGCTATTTATTACTAAACTAATACTAGCTTAATAGGATCTTAACAAGGAAATAATCTTAAAGACTAATTCTTCTAGCTATATTATAGCAGGAGTCCTTTTGCAATACAATAATTAACAAAGATTATAACTAGTAGTTTATTACTTAAAAAAAATAACTAGCGCTTAAAGCAACTACAAAATATATAATAAGGAATTACTGATAGTTATTTACTGCTTATCTAAGCAGGGTACTATACTACGTTCTTTAAGGAATTTCTTAGTTATAATAGATTATAAAAACCTAGAGTATTTTAAAAAGCTTAGGCAGCTTAGTAAAAAATAGATAAATAGGCCTGATTCTTTAGTAAATTTCTTAATATAGAAAATGCCTACAAGCCTAGAGTTAATAACTCTAGAGCTAATACCTTATCTTAGAGATAATAAGATATGCCTGTAAATAGTTTAGATTCTTAAATTTCTAGAAAGTTCTTATAAGTTTTTAAACTATCTACTACAATAACTTTAAAAATATAGGAATAAGAAGAAGAAGAGACCTTTAGAACTTTTAGCTGTAATAGTTATCTTATAATAGTACTTTAGGAATAGATAGATCTAGAAGAGCTTTAGAATAAAGCTAAAGAAGAGGATAATATGTACTAGCTAGCTAAGAAAGTAGTTAGTAAGGAAGAATGCTAATTTCTAATAAAGCTAGACCTTAAGCTTTCTATTTCTAAATACTAATTAGATAATGCTAGAAACTTACTATACTATAGTTAAAAATAGGTACTAAACAACAAACCTTTGCGTACTAGAATTATCTATAAAATCTACTATTCTAGAGCCCTAGGGCACCTAGAAAGAAACCTTACTTACTAAGCAGTTGCAAGAGTGTACTTTTAGCTCTCTATTAGCTAAATAGTAAAGTTATACATTAGAAACTACTTAGTATGTAGAAGAATAAAATTATAAAGAGATAGCTTAGAAAGATTATTAAAGCTTTTATTAATTCTAAAGCGTATTTAGAAGGAAATATTATTTAACTTTATTACAAGATTACTAGAGAGCAAAAGTTACATAAACTTAATAGTAGTTACTAAAAAGTTAAGTAAAGACGTGGTTTTAATAAGTCTTAAGGATATTACTATAAAAAGCGTAGCTAAAGCGTTTACTAACTCTATAGTAGCTTACTACTAGTTACTAGACTATATTATATTTAATTAAGGTGTATAGTTTGTAAGCTACTTTTAGACTAGACTTTATAAGCTACTAAAGATTAAACAACGTTTATTTTCTAGATATTACTTAAAAACTAACAGCTCTACAGAATAAATAAACTCTATAGTATAAACTTACTTATAAGCTTTCTGTAATTAAGATTAAATAAATTAGAAAGGCAACCTATAAATAGCTAAAATTGTAATTATAGCAAGACAAGCATAATTAACTAGAAAATTGCCTTTTTTTCTATAATATAAATACAAGGTTAATTCTCTTTAAATAGTAGTAAAGCATAGACTTTAAAATTAAGCTTAAGGAAGGAGAATATAGGAGGACTACTAGAAAGTAGAAAAGATAGCTAATAAACTTTAGCAAAGTATTAAGTTAGCTTAAGCTATAATAGTAGAATCTTAACAAGAACAAGAACACTAAGCAAATAAGAGAAAAAAGCAATTACTTTAGCTTTAAATAAGTAATAAGGTTTAGTTAAAGCTTAGAGACTACTATTTTTTTTAAGGTGTCAAGGGTGGTGGTTGTTGTTGTAGTCAAAATAGGATTCCAAAAAAGTGAAAAGCAGCTACCCTCTACTAATCAATTGCAAAAGTCAAAAAAAAAGATTGTGTGTAGTTAAAGAGATTCGAACAGTAGGTAGATAAGTTCTAAGAGGAAAGCTTAGACTACTAAATCATAATTAGGGTCAAAAAATTTGCTAAGGTACTAAAAAACAACACTAGTTAAAACGTGTCTAACAGCAATTGCCAGCCTATAGCTAACAATAGGATTATAGTAGGATTGTAATAGGATTGTATTTTAATACAATAGAGGAGGGAAAGAACACGTACGTACTGTAGCGGGAGCCTATAATACTTTATAAAGCTAATACTTCTTACCTACTACTTCTTACTTTTTAAACAGCACTATATATAAACAATTTGCATATAATACGCTATACTATAATATAGTATACAACTTTTGTAATAAGTATCTTCTTAACCTTAACTCTTATCTAAAGACAAGAAGCTTTTCTATTATACACCTAGCCCCTAAACTAGTCTAGCTTAAGCTAATTATGCAGACACCTAAGTTTATTAAGTATTTATAAACTTAGCTTCTTTAGGACTTGATAATTATATCTCTTATAAATAACTCTAGAATCTGTAATATCTTTACATACAAAAAGAATATTAAGCCTTAACTTAGCTAGTTGTAGAAAGAATACAAGATCTATAGGGTGTTTGCTAATATTAGTAAAGTACTTAAAATGCTCTACTTTAGTATCCTTTTCTTCTTGTTAATGGTGCATAGGCTAAGTAAAGAAACTATTAACTAGTTAGGCTAGCTGTTGCATAATATTAAAATAGTAATAAAAAAGAAAGAGGTAGGAAAGGAGGAGTAGGCGTTCTATTGTCGTATGTATAAGTTAGAAAGCAAGGCAATAATAGTGCTGCTTCTTTAATTTATCTAAGAGTACCTAGAAGTAAAGCCTTAATATAAGTAGGTAGCATAGGCAAGATAAAGCGCGTTAAGTTAGGAGGCAATTTGCGTCTTTGTCTTGCTTTTCTTTGTTTCTGTCTAAATATACTAGAGCGACACACTAATTGCGTACTAGCAATGCTAAATAAGGGGGCATAAGCCCTAATACCTGTTGTTAGCAATAAAAAAAATTTCTACTAAAAAGGTGTCTAGAAAATGTGTGGTTACATTAAAAGGTTGTCTTAAAAGGCCGAAGCCATAGAGACTACTATAAGACAAAGAAACTAAGCTAAACACTTAATTAGAAGAATCTAAAGTACATAGTACTTAAAATTATTAGACTAAACGCTATAAAGCTAAATACTCCTAGAAGGATATACCTAGTATTTAATATTAACAACTTCTAACTAGCTTGCTTAGATCCTTTACTAAGCTAACTATAAGACAATAATAAACTTTTATTAATTAAAGTAGACGGCGAAGAAGAGTACCTAATAGAATGCCTATTACAGGAAAGAAGCATAAGAAGAAGAAAAGAATACCTAGTTAAATAGATAGAATACCTAGAACTAATGTAGCAACTAGCTTTAAACTTAGAAGATATAGAAGCACTATAAGACTAGAAAAACTCTAGGACTCCTATTAAGGAGGGGGGTACTGTAAAGGGCTAAAGCCTTAATGTCTTTAGTACTTAATAAAAAGCCTTATTTTGTTATTCTATAGATCTTAGGTGTCTGTGCACACCTAGCATCTGTAAGCTAGGCGTATTAGCCCTTCTACTTTTCTAGCTTACTAAACTTTTCTCTTAGCTCTACGCTATCTTCTTAAGCTACGTAGCTACCCTTGCCTCTTTCTTAGTACTAAGCACAGACCTTATAGAGGAGTAGATAAGCTTGCTAGATAGCCTTTGTAGTTCTTTATTTAATTCACTACTGTTTTCCCTACATCTTTAGTTAATCCAACGTACCCTTACACTAAGAAATAAAGACAACCTAATTTTATATAAAATAAAATAACTAAGTATTAATCTGTGTAAGAGAAGAACTTATAAAAGTTAACTATAACAAGTGTAATAATAAAATCTAACACATGCTTATACCTATTGCCTTAAGTCTTGTGCTATTACTGCTATCCTATTAGATATATCCTCCTGTAGGATAGTTGTGATGGCGGCTATCTCTCGTCCGAATGCTATCTCTTCCTTGGCAGAATAGCCCTTTTTAGCAGGATAGTCGTCACGTGACCATAGCCCCGCAATAATCATTACCTTCTAACGCAGTCGCTGGTTGGCCTTCAACCCCGACCTCTGCGTTAAGGAGAGAGTCTTCTTTGTTACTCGTAACAGTCTTTTAAGCTTAGGACAATACCGAGGTGGACGGGCCAACGCGCAGGACGGGCCAACGCGCGGTTTTTGCCATAGTAATCTAAGCAAATCTCTAATATTTAAGTAGCTATAACTTCTTTGAAAATTAACCTTTTTTGGAATTTTAAAAGTTTTCGAGCCTAGGAGCCTGAATCTATAAGTCTAGAATTTTACTTTAGTTTAATACAGCTTAGTTACCGAAATATTTACTATAAATACTTGATATACAAATATAAACTTTTTAACTAAGCTATAATAAACTAAAGCTAAATTCTAAGTCCATAGACCTAGACTTTCAGATCCTTAAACTTAAAGAATTTTTGAAAAATGTTGTCCCATAAGAAAGTAATATAAGAAATTAATTCTTATAAAAGTATAATTTTCAAATTTCTTTTATATCTTCTCAAGTATAATACTTTTAAGTATTATTATTTATGTTTTAGATTATAATTAAAAATAAAAACTTTTGGCCTATTTAGAATTTTTAAAATCTTTATAGATAAAAAGTTTATATATGTATAGAGAGTGGATATCTCAATAACTAAGCTATATTAAACTAAAGTAGAATTCTAGACTTATAGATCTAGGCTTCTAGGCTCTAAAAAATTAATTTTTTTTAAAAAAAAAGTTCATTTTTAAAGAAGTTATAGCTATTTAAATATTAGAGATTTACTTAGATTACTATGGCAAAAACCGCGCGTTGGCCCGTCCACCTCGGTAAGGTAGCTTAACAACACAAAAAACAACTACTATAACTCTTAAAAGCTAAGAAGTCTTACTTAAAAGAGCAAGCTTAATTATATAAGCTTTAATAAGCTAAGGAGAGGCGTGTTAAAAGGGAGAGGCTTAAGAAGGTAAGGCAGAAAGAGAAGGCTAAAAAGGCAGCTAAAAAAGAGCGTTAGAAATTAGCTTGTAACGCTTAAAAAGCTATACAACTATCCTAAAAGGGTAAGCGCAAGGCCTTATAAGCCTCTACTTAAAAGCAGAAGCGCTAAAAACGTGTTGTTGTTAATTTATCTTATGTTAAAGCTAAGGTAGCTGCACCAGCTGCCCTAGCGCGCACCACCTGCCGCGGGCGTAACGTTAACTTACTAAGTAAATACAAGTAGCACAAATTGATCGCAACAATATATTTACTACAACTCTACAAAATCTCGCGATACTAGCTATTGGTGGTGGCTCTACAGCCTCATTTTTCTACAATCTTTATTTGTCGGGGTGGGCATTGCGCGAACACGGGCATTGCGCGCACGGACACGGTACACATTATTCCATTTATATTAAAGAAAGAATAAGGAGTCTATCTTACCTTTACTTTTGTTCTTTACATCCACCAACCATGAGATTGATGGTCTCTCGACGCGTCTTATTCTCCACACAATGCATGGGCGTGATGTGGACCTGAGCCAGCGCAAGACATCAAAAGATAAACTAGGCTGTCGTGTGCTGATCAGATCCTTGACAGCAGATTGTGATCTGTTGACTGCACTCAGATGAACCAGATAGAAATTGCGACGTTCCGATTGTGTAAACCATACCAATGATGTTGTCGGGGTTACCAATACCTAGGCACCGGAAGGGGCAACGGAGAATACTTGAAGTCTACGGGCTCAACACGTCCCTGAACCCAAATCCATGATCAAATCTAGCCATGCAGCAAATCGTAACGAAGGCAATCTACGCTAGACATCTGCATCGGGCTTCTATTCGTGGTTTTTTTGCCTCACCCTTCATCAAGCTCTGACACGAGTAAACATCGCGGATTGAGTACACTCCTGCTTTGGACTAAGTAGTACATGTTCTGTACGACTGTCAGTAATTTTGATGCCGAATACTGCCTGCGTGCATTCTCATGTGGAGAGGTGACCGAAAACAGAAGGCCAACAACAAAGACTCGCGCTTGAATCACTGCGTTGTTGGGCAGGTCGGGTAAATGGATACCGGCGTCAGGTGCCCGGCATCCTTAATCTTCTCTTTTCCTAGTGCTAGTGCCATGTCCGGGCCTTAGATAAAATCCTTCAATATGAAACGTTCGAGTCCGTTCTGAAGAAAAACAGTAGCGCGGCACGTGGCTGTGGGGGCGAGTCTTGCGCTCACTCCACTTGGTGTGACCCCAGATTTGTCTTCATCTCAACAACAATATTCTCCGTGTTGGTTCCGAAGAAGGTTGTGCGATGTTGCAGCTACGCATAACTGAGATTGAAGGAAAACAAGGGGGGTCAGTACATCGAACACCAACTTTTCGAGGAGAGAAAAAGGTCTGGCTTTGCCTTTTTCTCGCCTCAACTATCTTAAACGCCTTCCTAAAATCAGCTTCTGATACTTGTTTTCTAGGTGCAGGTGTTGTAGCGTGCGCGCTGGCTAGTTGTAGAGAAATAGAGTGCTTAACTGTTAAAAACTCTGCAAGTAGTCTGTGCGCAAGCTGATTTTAGAGTTTAATTAAAGACAATTTAACTCCTACTTGACAAAGCAACGGCTTTCTACTTAAGTAGATAGATTTATTAGCGTAGTAAACTAATAGATTTATCTACCTAGCTATCTATTACTCGAAATCCCTATACCGACTCAATATACCGACCTCCTATATCAACCTACACATTAGAATGGATAGCTAGCGCTCCTAGCTATCTACCTACACTGAATTCTCCTATACCAACTTGATATACCGACCTAATATACCGATCTACACATTAGAATCAACAGCTAGACTAGCAACTAGCTATCTACCTACACCGAAATCCCTCTATACTAACTCGATATACCAACCTAATATACTGACCTACACATTAGAATTGATAGCTAGACTACCTAGCTATCTACCTACACCGAAATCCCTATACCAACTTGATATACTAACCTCATATATCGACCCTATACCGAATTGCTTAGCGTACCTATATAAGCAATACAAGAAGGCAGCTAGCATAGCCTACAACAATAACAAATAAGAAGTAAAAGAGATAACTAGACTAGCATACTAGCTCTATATACTTCCTACAAAACAAAGGACTGAGAGAGATACTTGTTAAAACTACTCTAGGCTTTAAGCCTAACAAAGGACTAAGAAAGCTACTTGTTAAAACTACCCTAGGCTACAAGCCTTACCTTTATTTAGACGAACCCCTCCTTGTAAATAAATTATATATTAGAAAACACCACGTAGATACCTGTAGGTCCTAAACCTACACGTCTTATATTGCCTTTCAGGCTGAGAAAGGACGTTAAACTACAAAAAAAAAAAAAAAGGGGGGGGTGGGCAGTTTTCAGTTTGGCCCCTGCTCAAAGGCACACCTGCGCCACATGCTGAGCCACTGTTAGCATTGTGCCACCTCATTTCGCGGATTCCATAGAACATGATGCTGCATGTATTCTGCATCGCGATAGGTAATGTACCGCTGAGTTACACGAGGCGGAGTAGCATGACGCTGATTCGTGGAATCGATCACACGAATGTCTGCCACATTGTCGCGCAAACTTGTAAACAAACTTTCTTTTTCTCTCACAAATGCCGTCTTTTCTCCGAAACCTGGGGTCTCAAAACCGTTGCATTGCCGACGCCCTCTGCATGCACGCCACCATGTACTCCACCATGTACCCCATATTGATGGATTTTCGACACTCCACCAGTCAAAACATAGTTCAAGAGGGAAATAATCGGCTTGCCGCGTTCACCTGAGATTGCGCTTCCGCTGTTGGATTGATTCCTCCAATGCTTTTGGTGTTCTGTGGCTAGGTAGTCGCAAGAACCTCCTGGTCTCGGATTTCACCCATGTTTACTGATCAGTGCCCGCAAGGCGAAAATGTTATTCCAAAGTACCCACCCGAGTCCTGCGCCCTCGTACAACAATCTGCGCAACCTACTTCAACATCTTGGTAAACCCCTTCAAGTTGCACACGTGTGAGATAGGCTTCGGAGAATATCCGCATCCAGAGACCCCGTCACTGCTGCGATATTGAACAGCGTAATTTTAATCTATCAAGAGCCGAGATCCTACTCAGTGTCTCCATAACTGACTCTTGAGGTAGCCTCGTGCATACGGAGATATCGTTCTAGACGGCAGTCATTGGTTATCGCGAGGCCGCCGCAAGCGGTATGCCCGCTGCCAATCCACTTCCGTGGGCTGCAGCAGTGTCGCGCCTCTTGGCTAAAAGAATGCAGACCAGATTGGCAGTGCGAAGACTTTTTCTGGGCGAGGCGAGGTACTGTGGATGCTGAAAGACTACATTTGCCCATCAAAGTATCCGACCCAGTTTACAGCGATCAGTTCCATCAGGGCTTGAGCGCGAAGACCAGAGGATCTTTATCTGCTGGCATCAGCGACCAGGGAATCTTAACATGATCTCCCAATTCTATCTATCGCCGTGCGTGGGGCGTAGCCCTTCAAAAACCGACGTCGTGTAGCAATATCCACTGTCGAAGAGTGGGCACACAGGATAGACACCGGCGAAATACCGGTTGGCGGAAGCAATGGTCGAAGAGGAAATGAGAGGAGGTTTGCAGCGCTAAGCCTTGCGCTACAGTATGTAGCTCCCCTAAACATGCAAGCGCCAACAAACTGCGGAGGCTACTGGGCGTTTCACGTGTACTATCACTACGCCAAAACTGCACAATACCGTCCGCTATTCGCCTTCAAGTGCATCCTTCCAATACCAAGCTTTCAAACCGACTCTTGGCAATGCAGACTCGGGCGGAAAGACCGTCGCCAAGATCAATGTTGAGGTCCGCGAATGAGAGTGGAAAGAACAAGGAGGGAGATCCAGATGCGGTAAGATGAGAGGAGTCGAAGGTGCGAGATTAGCAGTGCAGAAGGCATGGCAAAGATACCTGAGCGTACTGGGGAGGGAGGTGAGAGAGGATGTTCAGATCCCTATAAGTAGATCTGAACATCCCACAGATAGAGGTTCTATCCATCAGCCAGGAGCATTCTGAACTTCAAGCCTTCGAATATATTCTTTCTTCCATCACTTCCGATTCAGCTTCCGCTTTCGATCACTATCTTTCCTACCCCACTACCATCTTTCACCATGAAGTTTGCTGGACTTTTCGCTGCCGCCACGGCCCTCCTTTCTGCTGCTCTTGCATGCAACGGCCACACTGGAGGTGTTCCTACGGCTGTTGGTACCAAGACCAACAGCAAGGTCATAGAGGTCCCTGCTGGCGAGACCTATGATGGCAAATGGTACAGATTCGATCGCGGTAGCGGCGCTTGCTCTGGTGAGGCTGAGGGAGGTTCTGCCGATGCCGTCTTCCTGCTCAAGGAGGGTGCTACCCTCCGTAACGTGATCATCGGCAAGAACCAGGTAAGCTTCAACTTTGATCAGTGAGGGAGACAAGTACTAAAAGCATGATAGGCCGAAGGTGTACACTGCCAAGGTCACTGCACTCTCGAGTACGTCTGGTTCGAGGATGTCTGCGAGGACGCCATCTCCATTAAAGAAGACAAGGCTGGAAAGGAGTCCTGGATCATCGGTGGCGGTGCCTACCACGCTTCAGACAAGGTTGTCCAGCACAATGGCTGCGGAACTGTCAACATTATCAACTTCTACGTCAACGATTACGGCAAGCTCTACCGCTCTTGCGGAAACGTGAGTAATCCTTATTATGACAACCAGTTTCAGAATATTCGCTTACAGACTCGGTAGTGCTCCAAGCAATGCGCCCGTAACGTCTACATCGAAGGCGTCACCGCTGTCAACGGTGGTGAGCTCGCTGGAATCAATAGCAACTACAAGGACACTGCTACGATCAAGAACGTCTGTGCTGATACGAAGACCAAGTGCCAGATGTACACTGGTTGTGCTGGTGGCTGCGAGCCCAAGAAGGCTGGTACCTGCTCTGGCTAAGCTAGTTCACCTCCTTGGACAGTGAACCGACTTGATCTAAAATTGACCATGGGTAGGAGGATCGAGGGAAGATGTCCGGGGCCATGATGTTTTCTTGTGAATAACTTTTCTTTGGATACTATTGTAAATACCTTCATTTTATCGAAATTGTCTTATCGCCTTTGCCTTGAGAGCCTGCCCCTACTCGAAATGATCTTCCCATCCCAGATCAACCCTGCCATTTGATACAGGATTATGCCCAGCATTGCTGTTCATGCGAGGCCATGATGTCATCTCGTGTTTGCGCGAATGTTCGAGGCGGGTGCTTAGCGCGACGCGTGTCATTGTACGCGACGCATCGGCGAAAGCTGGAACTTCCTCGATGCCGATGCCTTTCAAAGCCGGCAGGGGAGGACAAGGCAGAGAGACCGCGTTGCCCAAGCAGGTGAGGCGATGGACTGGTTGTATGGTGTTTTTGCACGACATGTCGATCTCAAACCGCGCCTGTTTTATCGATACCTCTCTTTTTACCCTACCTCGTACTCTCGGCATACTTGAGCATGCAGGTGTGTAGCAGAATAGTTCCGAAGATGTATAATTGTGAGTGATATTCCACACTCACAAAGGAGTGTTATTAGCTACTAAAGCCTCCCTAGTTCCCATACTAAGGGCGAAGGAATGTGTATTACTGTGAAAAAGAAAGAAGAACACCAAAACCGCTATGCAAATATACTAAAGATTAAAGGAATGTCCTCGCGAATCATCACTATCCGTCTGCCCCCCTCATGTCACCCCCATCCTCCTGTCTACCCGTTGAGATGGCCGTTTACAACTGGCACTTAATAGTGAAGTGGGTAACATCGATAGGAATAGCAGCGTTGACGTTTCCATCAAGGTCGATGAAAGTGTTCCAGGCATTGAGCGCAATGGCCTGTTCAGGGTGGTTGGGGTCCTGAACCACGCACTGAACGTTGTTGCCGCCGGCACCGGGGCTGACAGCCTGGAGCGAAGTAGCGAAGACCTGAGGGCCGAAAGCACCACCGAAGAGCTGGCCGAAAGTTACGGCGGCGTTGTTAACGATGACATCGGCGTTAGCGTTTTTGCCGCTCTGGTCGTTGGTGAGCTGGACGGTGAAGGCGAGGGGTGCATCACGGGTGATGGCTGGAGCCGCAAGGGCGGAGGCAAAGAAAGCAGCAGCGGATGCGAGGATCATTGAGGCCTTCATGTTGAAAGTTGTTTGTGTGTTGGTAAAGATTGTTGGAGTGGGTGTTGGAAGAAGATGGTGAAGTGAAGTTTGAAAGTAGAAGATAGTAGAAAGTTGTTGTTGGTTTGTTATTGTGTGATGAGACGCTCTTCAGTTCAGCGGATATTGGTCGTGCTCTTATACATCTGGATATCCTCCAGCCCTGCCATCGTACCTCGCAGTCCTCGTTATGGATGGCCTTCAGCAATGCCTCCATGTAACATCCTAGCAGTGGCTTCTAGAAGACCTGACGTCTGTGAGACGGTACTGCGCTCAGCTCACGTCGCTTTCTCAAGTCATCTGAGAAACAAACCCCACTTTTCTCTCGTAAGATCTCAGTTTGGTTGGGCAGTTTGTCTGTCGAGAGGACAAGGGTGGGAAGTCCGGTCAGGCAGGCGTCGACGCGAGTAGCTGATACTACTGCGCAGAACAAGCACATCGCCGTCGCATTCTCCCCAGTTTCTCGCTTAAAGCATACATAGTAAAGGAGCTAAGCATGCATCAGCCACCGTCCGGCTGTCAGCCTGCAATTGATTTGTCAAAAAGCCGAAGACGCGTCGCTATTTTCGTCTGGCAGCTGATGGTCTTGGGACTGGTGCATTATTCATCTACACTGTAGCTGTAGGGCTGAATTTAGGTGATGTAAGACTATAGTAAGATGTGGAGAAGACAACGTGGAGGCTGAGTGCTCAGCCGCAGCTCTTCCGATGTTACTTGACATGTTCGTCGCAATTAGTATGGCTTCTATAGAACTTTGGCTCTCTTTTCAAAGAGCGGATGCGTTCTGTACTGCTCGCATGATAACACAGCCCGTAAATGGCGTTGCCTCCTTCTAAGATTAGAACAGGAATCGTCTCTGCTGCTCAAAGATTTGTTCTGTCTGCGCCCATAGATAGACCTTCCTAATCCTGAAGGCATATTAACAAAATGAATCTGAAAGATGCTTCGAGAGTTTTATCCTTGTTGAATCTTCTGATTGATGATTTGAGCCAAGGGCGTTGAGATCGTTGTTGATGCCATCTAGGTAGCTTGTATACCCCCCACAGACCTCGAAAGCCGTATAGTTCGCGTTCAAATAGGTCGCGTGAGCATCGTATCTGGTATTAGATGTATGGAAATAAAAGAAGAAAAACCCCGTTTGCTCTCTTGCATGTCTGGGCTTCGTTTTGACCCCGCGCTTTTGCCAACATTCTAACGTAGCCAGCCTTGTCTAATCTTACCCCTGCAACCATCCTCCTAATTGTCTTATACTCCTGGTGTCGTACACTATTACTATTTTCCGTCGTATCGACGCTGCAGAATGATTCATGACAACCCCGAAGATGACGGCCGACGCTATTGCCAGCTCCGCTCAGGAGGGGCCAGCGCAGACCCACTGCCCCACTTTCACTATGAGCCCCTTGAACCCTGCTGCATCCGCTCACTCGAACTTCAGGCCGGTCAACGATTAGACTCCTTTCAGGGCCAATTCATCGTGGCGGATGTTGACAGCGACATTGAGTACAGTGCACTGTCGTAAATGTGGAGAGATGCCACGCAAACCGATCGTGTTGTCGTTGATGGGTACGCCATACTGATTGCCTGGAACCTAACCAGGGCGTTGGAATATCTACGCGACTTCAAAGAATTGGAGCCACTAAGAATAAGGATCGACGCCATATGTTTTGACCAAAATAACTTCAACGAACGCGCTGAACGAGTTGCAATATTGTGGCCTATCTACAGAGGGGTGCCAAAAAAGATAAATGAATCGAAAATGTTATAGTTTTCAATTCCTAATAACAAATTAACCTGATAAGCTAGTCTAAAATAATTTTGTAATTTGAAAAGCCAAGACCTTCCTTTTGAAGTTAGGCTACTTAGTAAGCAGCGTAGTCAGCACTAGTACGCACGCTAATTACCTTGAAAACAGAGTTAGAAAAATATAAAAATAGAACTAACTATTTCTTATTAGTGAGCGTATTAAAATATCTAAAAAAAATTAAGTTTTATAGGCTTATGTAAGAATTATGTGAGCTAATTTTAAGCTATAGTATTTTACTTACTTAAAGTTTAATAAGCAATATAAAAAAAGGGCGTTGCTTAGGTAAGCATTTAGTCTAGAATAGATTACTAATGCTTTTCTACATAGTTTTCCTTTTCTAATCTAGATTTTCTTTTTTAAATTACCTTTACTATGTCTGTGCGCGCAACGCGCCGGGTCGCGAAACGCGCTACCTCTAACATCATAACACCCTACTGCGACGCCCTATAACTCCACCAATATAGATCTGATTTAAGAAGCAATTAAAGATTTAGAATTGCGTAAAGCTAGCAATAATTTTAGCTACTACTAAATTGCAAAAAAGTATAGTGTTGTACAGTTAACACTACAACAATGCTACTAGAAATAAATGTACACCTGCGAAGCTACCTACTTTCTTCTTTACTTACAACGCAAAACTAAGCTTATACAATATATAGAAAGCTTAACAAAGAAGCGTATACTACTTACAAAAACTATAATACGCAACTTTGCGTTATCTTTAGCTAGTAAAAAGGTTTTAGAAAGCTAGGTTACACGCTTCCTTAACAAAAACTTAACTTATCTTATATTATGCTAGCAGATAGGCATAGACTGTAAGCGTCACAACGCTAATTTAAAAGCTAAATACAGCCTAAATTTTAATTTTTTTCCACAGTAAGATAGCTAAATATAAGGTAGACGCTTGTTATATATATAATATAGATAAAAAGGGCTTTATATTTAGCGTAACTAGACAGTTAAAAAGAGTATTTAGTAAGACATTATATAATGCAAAAAGGGTTACAGCATTAATTTAAGATAGCAATAAAGAGTTAATAACAGTAATAGCTTGTGCTTGTTTAAATAAACAAGCGTTACTGTTAAGTATTGTATCTAAATTGTCTAACAATACTATACAATTAAGCTAGGGAGCATTTATTAAATAAGAAAAGCACTTAGTCTTTGTTAGCTTATCTCTCTTAGGCTAGATAACTAACAATATTAGGCTAGCTTAGCTTAAGGACGTCTTTAACTATAAGACTAGACAGAATGCTTGCTTAAGTTACTAATTACTTATTTTTAATAGCTATAGATCTTATGTAATAATAGATTTTATTTACTATTGCAATAACAACAAGATTCTATTAGCTGTCTTTTTTTCTTATTTACCTTATACGCTTTAGCTACTTAATGTGGCGTTGTTTAAGCCTTTATTAGACACCTACTTAAACTAGCTCTTATCCTATCTTTAAGGGAGTTAGAGGCTTCTTCTAGTACAAAAGAGGGACTTTTTTCTGTTGTTTTAGCGTGCCTAGGGCATTGCTTTTACTAAGAATACTATTAAAAAGTCTTTTAAAGCTACTAGTATTGTACTACTAAACTAAGATGTTATACTAAAAAAATATAAAAAAGACGCTTTAAGTTTAGATAAAAGCTCTTAATTAGCATTTAGTAGTAAGGATTAGCTTAAAATAGAGTCTCTTATACGTTAATTAAGTTATAATAAAAGCTTAAAAGGGTTTGAAAAGCTACGCAGGTTTTTTTACTATATCTTAGTCTAAAATAAGCTACTTTACTATAATATAAAGGGCTTAAAGGAGGCTCTTTTAGTAAAAAAAAGCACAAAAAGAAGAGCTATACACTACAACTTAATAATAAAGAAGAATACTACAGAAAAGCTATATTCTAGTCTCTTTATAAAGTCTGTTAGGCTTAGGAAGATAAGATAGTACAACATCAAGAAAAACAAGAACTATAACTACAAGAAACTAAAAAAGCTTACTTAAAAGAGCAAGCTTGATTGTACAAGCTATAATAAGCCTAAGAAAGATAGGTTAAAAGAAAAAGACTTAAAGAGATAAGGAAGAAAAAGAAAGCTGCTAAGAAGGCTAAAAAGAAGCGCTAGAAACAAGCCCACGACGCTGAAAAAGCTATACAATTGTTTTAAAACAGTAAGCGTAAAGCCTTACGAAAGTATACATAAAAGTAGAAGTATTAAAAACGTGTTATTATTAATTTATTTTATGTATAAGCTGTAGTAACTGCACTAGCCGTCTTGAGTTAGACAACCTGCTACGGCCGCACTATCAAGCTACTAAGTAAATACAAGTAGTACAAATTAATTGCAAGCTTCTATTTAGTACAACTCTACTAAATCTTGTAATAATAGCTATTGTTGGTGGCTGTACAGCCTCATTTTTCTGGTCATCTCATGTTGTTGGGATGGCGCGTTTCGCGACCCGGCGCGTTGCGCGCACAGACATAGTATAATGTCTCCTTAACTTTCATAGTTTGAAGAAAACGTTTGAATTTTATTTACACAAAACCAATTACTCTCCACTATTAGTACTGTCCTAAAAAATGTCTCCTAATAGTATTTATAATACAATTAAACAAATTAAAAAGAAAAACAACAATTTTTAACTTATTTTTAAGACTACTATAGGCCGCCCTACTCATAAGGGATATAATTGTAAAGTCCCGGAGAGGCTGAGTTTGTAGATGCTTGATAAACTCAGGTGTCCGCATAATTAGCTTGAGCTAGACTAGTTTAGGGGCTAGGTGTACGACAGGAAAGCTTCTTGTCTTTAAATAAGAGTTAAGGTTAAGGAGATGCTTATTGCAGAAGTTGCATGCTATGTTGCAGTGCAGTATATTGTATGCAAATTGTTTGTATACAGTGCTGTTTAAAAGGTAAAAAGTGTAAAGGGCTGAAGCCTTAATGTCCTCTAGTACTCAGCCTGTGGCCTTCGTTGGCTTTTCTTACCTCAGCATTAGCACCTCAGCACTAGCTGCTGACTATCGGCCGCACTAGTTACGCTAACTGTCAGCTGACCCGGCGACCTCTAATAACCTTAGTTAGTCCTAACCTTGGTTAGTCCTAACTATCCGGATTGGATATAAAAACCCACATAGTCTCTCTATAGTTCTGTATCTAATTCATTCACTGTTTACCTTGCATCTTTGGTCAACCCAACGCACCCTTACAATTAAATTAGATCCTTCTTTAGCTACTTGCGTAGCTACGTCGTACCTAGGAGCCCTCTAGAGCTATATCTAGACGAGAAGCCAGCTAGAGCTATATCTACGCGCGAGAATCTAATTAATTAGAGCGCTAGTTAATTAGTTAACTGTTTAAATCTGCTAAAGGGTTAACAGAAGAAGCACTAAATTAAAAGTGCTAAGGGATACTTAGTTATATAAGTCCCTAAGGCGTTGAAATTTGTTAGATAAGCCTACTAAGCGTAGTAGCCTCTACACGAAAGGATAAGCCTACTAAGCATAGTAGCCCCTACACGAAAAGGATAAGCCTACTAAGCGTAGTAGCACCTATAACAATTCCTGTCAACAATATAGAGCACTAGCGAGTACCTACAAATACAATAGCAGAACCCTTAGCAGCTTTTTTAGCTATAAAAATAGCAGAACTACACTAAAATAGTGTTAGCAGACCTAAAGTAGAAACTACTTTAGAAGGTCTTTGTAGAGCGAGTAGCCTAGATAAAATAGCTGCTTCTACGAGGATACAGGAGGCCTTCTAAGCTTAGGAGGCTATAGGCACGCTACAATAAAGGGAGCCTAAGGTAGAATAATAACCTCTACTTTAGTTACCTACCCTATTAGCTGCCTTAGGAAATTAACAAGCTTAAACGCCTAGGCGTTTTAAACAACTAGATCCTAATACCTTTAACAGAAATAGAAAGATGTACTAAATCTTTTAATTATAGCTTACTGCTAAAGTAGAAAACAATAAGAAATATTTTAATACAAATAAAAGGACTTGTAACTACGCCTTTAGTTAACTAAAAGGTTTAGCTATAACCCTTACTCTACCTTTCCTTAACTAAATAGAGATTTCTAATTTATAGAACTTTAATAAGCTATTAAACTTCTTTAATTAAATGTTTAGAGATCTTTATAGTGTAGAGAGAGCTAAGAACAAGCTCTAGTCTATAAGCTAAGGCAAGAAAAGCATACGCAAATACATTATAGAATTCTAAGAACAACTACTATTATCTAATAGTAGTTTAGACGAGGATATAAGGATAATGCTTTTCTAAAAAAGTCTTATTTAGAAACTTTAAGACAAACTTATAAGTATTACTTATAAGGATTTAGATAGCCTGCAAAACAAAGCAATAAAGATTGCTAATTACCTCTATAGAATAGAAAAGTACTCTAAAAGCAGAGACAACAAGCCTAAGGAGTATAAATCTAGGAGAACTTCTCCTCCTCCTTCTCCTTTAAAAGGAGACTAGATAGAAAGGATAGAATATACAGGAAGAACTGCTAAACCTTAATAGTTTAGTAACTAGGAGTTAGAACAGTTATACAAACAAAAACGCTGTTTTAACTGCAAATAGAAGGGCTATCTATCTACATATTATACAGAGAATAAGAGATCTTCTAAAAAGGAGAAAAAGACTTTAGTTAAGTCCTCTAACTTTAAGAAAAATAATAAGCTTAGTAAGAGAAGCTTAAATAAAGACTTAGATTTAGAAAAAGAGTAGCTCCTGTTTAAAGTTACTAGCAGGAGCCTCTAATAAGTTAGAATAACTTAGTTAAGGAGTAGGCTAAATTTAAAAAGAACATAAGCAGTAATAGAATTACTTTAAAGGCGCTAGTAAATTGTTACACTTTTGCCTTTACTTTAATTAATACAGAAAACTTTGTATACTTGCTTATTAGCCCTTAACTTATTAAGAATGCTAACTTACAGTGCATTTCTATTTCTCCTAGGAGATTAGAAGGAGTTATAGATAAACTTACAACTATTAACAAAGTTGCTAGGTTAGACATTAATATTAAAGGCTATAAGGATACTATGTAGGGTTATATAGCCCTTATACACCCTAGTTACAATTTAATACTTAGACGGCCCTAGATAAATAGAAAAGAGGTTACTATTGCTCCTTCTAGAAAAACAATTTATATCTATTCTTCTAGCTAAAGGATTAAGTTACTTAGCACTAAGGATTGCCCTATTAAAGGAGACTAGAGATTAAAACAAATAAGCGCAACAGCTTATTACTCCTATATTAGGTAGGTAAAAAAGGATAAGTCTATTTAGACTTTTGCTACTTCTCTTAAGGATATTAAAAAAACCCTAGCTCCTAAGAAGAAAGTAGAGGTCCTACCTTTACTCCCTAAGGCTTATTAACACCTAGCTTAGATTTTTAATCTCAAAACTGCTTCTATACTACCTTCTTTACGTAGATCTAAAGTAGATTACTAAATTAAACTAGAGAAAGACGATAAAGGCAAGGAAAAAGAGGCTCCCTAGGGACCTCTATACAGTATAAGCCGCCTAGAACTCCTAGTATTACAAAAGAAGCTTATTTCTCTACTAGATAAAGGATATATTAGAGCTAGTAGCTCTCCTGCCTCCTCCCCTGTCCTTTTTGCTAAGAAACCTAGAGGAGAACTACGTTTCTACATTAATTACTAAGCCCTAAACGCTATTATAAAAAAAGATTGTTATCTTTTACCTTTAATTTAGGAAACCCTTAATAATATTGCAAAAGCTAAATAGTTTACAAAATTTAACGTTTCTGCAGCTTTCTATAAGATTAGGATTAATGTAGAAGACAAGTAGAAAATAGCTTTTCACACTAGATTTAGGTTATATAAGTAGCTAGTTACTCTATTTAGTATAGCAAACGCTCCTAGTACCTTTTAACGTTATATTAATTAGACCCTCTGCGAGTATATTAACAATTTTTGCTTAGCCTACTTAGACAATGTATTAATTTACACTAATAGCATGCTTAAAGAAAACTAACGTAATACAAATAAAGTTTTAGAAGCTATAGGCAAGGCTAGATTACTTTTAAATATCTAGAAATGCAAATTTAACGTACAGAGTATAAAATACCTTAGATTTATTATTAAGGCTAGAAAAGGACTTTAGATAGACCCTAAGAAAGGAAAAGTAATTAGAGATTAGCAGGCACCTACAAACGTTAAAGGAGTATGCAGTTTTCTTAGTTTTATAAACTTTTATTAATAATTTATTAAGAACTGCTTAGAAATAGTAGCTCTTCTTTTAAGGCTTACTAGTAACATCTTCTTTTAATAGGGAAAAACTAAGCAAAAGGCTTTTAATAAGCTAAAGAAGTTATTTATTACTAAGCTAGTACTAGCTTAATGGGATCCTAACAGAGAAACAATCCTAGAAATAGACTCTTCTAGATATATAGTAGCAGGAGTCCTCTTATAATATAACAATAAAGGAAGCTTACGCCTAGTAGCTTATTATTTAAAAAAGATAACTAGCACGCAAAGCAATTACAAGATATACAACAAAGAATTACTAGTAGTTATCTTCTACTTATTTAAGTAAGATGCTATACTATAGTCTTTAAAGAAGTTTATAGTTATTATAGACTATAAAAACCTTAAATATTTTAGCAAGCCTAGACAGCTTAGCAAGAGACAAATAAGATAGGCTTAATTTCTAGGAAAGTTACCTAACATAGAAATATCTTATAGGCCTAGAGTTAATAACTCTAAGGCTAATGCCTTATCTAGGAGATAACAAGATATGCTAGTAAACAACTAGGATACTAGGATTTCTAGAAGGTTTCTACAAGTATTTAAACTTACAACTACAGCTACTAACAAGGAACTAAAAGAAGAAGAGGTGCTTAGAACCTTTAGCTACAACAGCTATCTAGTAGTAGTACTAGAATTACCTTAAAAGTAATTAGATCTAGAAGATCTATAAGATAAAGCTAAAAAAGAGGACAAAACTTACTAAATAGCCTAGAAAGCTGTAAGAGATAGTAAATAATACTTTCCTACAGCTTTAGATCTTAAACTTTCTATTTCTAAATGCTAACTAGACAATTCTAGAAACCTTCTATACTAAGATTAAAAATAGGTACCTAATAATAAACCTTTAAGAACTAGAATTATCTACAAAATCTATAGTTCTAGAGCTTTAAGCTATCTAGGAAGAAATATTACCTATTAAGCTATTTTAAGAGAATACTTTTAGCCCTCTATTAGCAAAAGTATTAAAAAGTATATAAGGAACTGCTTAGTGTGTAGAAGAACAAAACTCTAGAGAGACGGCCTATAAGGCTTACTAAAACCCTTGCCTATACCTAAGCAAATATAAAAAGAAATTTCTATAGATTTTATTATAGGGTTACTAGAAAGCAAAGGCTGTACAAACCTTATAGTAGTTACAGATAGGCTTAGTAAGGACGTTGTCCTAATAAGCTTTAAGGACATTACTATAAAAAGTGTTACTAAAGCTTTTATTAACTCTGTTGTAGCTTACTATTAGTTACTAAACTATATTACTTTAGATAGAGGTATACAGTTTATTAACTATTTTTAGATTAAGCTTTGTAAGTTATTAAAAATTAAGTAACGCTTATCTTCTAGATACTATCCTAAAACTAACAGGTCTACAAAAAGAATAAACTCTATAATACAGGCTTATTTACAAGCCTTCTATAATTAGGATTAAATAAATTAGAAAAGCAACCTAGGGATAGCTAAGATTGCAGTTATAGCAAGGCAAGCTTAGTCTACTAAGATAACTCTTTTCTTCCTATAATACGGCTATAAGGTAGATCTTCTACAAATTGTAACTAAGCACAGCCTTTAACAACAACTTCTAAAGAGAATATAAGAGGACTATTAAAAAGTAGAAAATATTATTAATAAACTATAATAAAGTATTAAGCTTGCATAAGCTATAATAGGAGAAAGTTAATAAGAACAAGAAAAGCAAGCAAATAAAAAAAGGCACTAATTACCTTAGCTTAAAATAGGCGATAGGGTATAGTTAAAACTAGGCGACTACTACAAAACAAAAAGGCCTAGCAGAAAACTTAACTAGAAAAATCTAAAGTATATAGTACTTAAGGTTATTAGACTGAACGCAGTAAAATTCAATACTCCTAGCTAGATTTACCTAGTATTTAATGTTAATAACCTTAGACTAGCGTCCTTAGACCCTCTACTAAGCCAGCCTATAGACGACAATAAACCTCTACCAATCAAGACAGAGGATAGAGAAGAATACCTAGTAGAGACCCTATTAGAGGAAAGAGGGAGAGGAAGAAAAAAGCAGTACTTAGTTAAATAGTTAGGATATCTAGATCTAACCTAGGAACTAGCTATTAATCTAAAAGATACAGAAGCCCTAGAAGAGTAGAACTCTAGGTAACAGGATTACTACTCCTACTATTTTTTATTTATTTTTTAGGAGGGGGGTATTGTAAAGGGCTAAAGCCTTAATGTTCTCTAGTACTCGGCCTGTGGCCTTCGTTGGCTTTTCTTACCTCAGCATTAGCACCTGAGCACTAGCTGCTGACTATCGGCCGCACTAGTTACGCTAACTGTCAGCTGACCCGGCGACCTCCGATAACCTTAGTTAGTCCTAACCTTGGTTAGTCCTAACTATCCGGATTGGATATAAAAACCCACATAGTCTCTCTATAGTTCTGTATCTAATTCATTCACTGTTTACCTTGCATCTTTGGTCAACCCAACGCACCCTTACAAAAAGCAGTAGGTCTAAAGCAGCAGCTTTAGCTTTATAAAGTATTGCAGGCTTCTGCAGTACGTACGTGCCCTTTCTCTCCTCTATTGCATTTTGTTGCAATTCTATTGCAATTCTACTATAATTTTGTTGTTAGCTATAGGCTGGCAATCGCTATTAGACACGTTTTAACTAGTGTTTTTTTTAGTACCTTAACAATTTTTTTTACTTTAATTATTGCTTAGTAGTCTAAGTTTTCCTTCTGGAACTTATTTACCTCCTATTCAAATCTCGTTAACTACGCACAATCCTTTATTTTTGACTTTTGAAATTAATTAGTAGAGGGTAGCTGCTTTTCACTTTTCTAGAAACCCATTTTAACTACAACAACAACTACCACCTTTGACACCTTAAAAAATATATTATTAGCTAATTTATTAAAGCTTTGCGCGCTTTAAGCAGCTATTTTAAAACTAATATCTTGCTATTTGAAGCTGTTTAAGTGCACTAGACTGCAGCTTAACATACTACCTAAAGTAATATAAAAAATAGACAAGACTAGGCTTGCGCTAAGTGTATATAATAACAGCCAGGTAGTCGTGTTAACTTATAAGAAGAAGGCTTACAAGAAATTGCTAAAGAATTGCAAGTAGATATTAATTATAAAGTACATTTCTATAATTAGCTAGCTTCTCTGTCTAGCAATAATTTGAGAAAAGACTTTTATAAACAACCTGGTTTCTTTTAAAATAAGTACTAAACTAGTTCTATACATTATTAGAAAATAGATCAACTTTTAATAACATTATCATAGAGTAGCTAAACTGCTGTTTTATTCTAGAATTAGCGTCACTACTTAAAATAAACTAATTACTTCTTCTTAATAGGCATAGATCTTACAGTTAAGACAACTTTATAATAGCTTGCTACATAAACAAAATATACGTACTTTATCTTCTACTGTACTTATCTTATATACTTTAGCTATTAGATCTTGCTCCTTTTTTAGTTATCAAGTTATCCTATCGCAAGCAGATCGCCGCCCTCTCTAGCCTTAATAACGTAGCTCTAATTAAGAAAGAGAGCTTTATTTCACTATATAATAAAGCTCAACGCGCTAGGTTATTGCTATTAGTAATACAAACTGGATACAGAGCTACAGGGCTTGTGCTGTACAACCTAGAGCAAGTAATCGCATTATTACAAGCTTAAGGTTGCCTAGTTACTCTACTAGCAATTGTACAATATACTAGCATGCTAGATACTATTATAAAAACTCTAAAGCAATCTTAAGATCTATATAAGACCTGTCAGCAGCTTAAGCAATTATAAAGTTTATTACAAAATACTAGGATGCTAATTGCTAAGGCAGGCAAGGCGATCGCAATAGCAAATACTTAAGCAGCTAGGCTATAATTGCTAAACACTTAGCTTTAATATTAAGTTAATAAGATCGCTATTACAGACCTAAGAAAACAAGTTACTATTAATTAAAATAAGCATTTTAAGAACGTTAAAGCAATTAATCTTGCTATTAAAGCTGCTGCTGCAGAAGCAGCAAAAAAAACAGAACAACTACATACAAATTCTGCTTCACCCTTAGCAATAGCTTCTCCTAGTCCTGTATTTACTTCTATGTGTAATCAGTGGCAAATATGATCGCTGTTGTTGAGTTATCCAACGTTACAACGCGGGATCGTGGGGTGCGCGGAAATTTTAGTGCGCGGAAAGTATATTGCCTAGCTTAATACTTCTAAGAAAAAACAGCTTTTAAATGAGAAAAAGGCTTAAATCGTCTAATATACGCTAAGGAGATGCTTACTAATATTGAGAATATAAACTTAAATGAAGTTATATTTTCTAAGAAGTTAGCTATTAAGCATAGGCACGGTGCTAGGACAGAATATTGCCGAAAACATTAAAATAAGCGACTTAGAAAGGAATGTGCTTGTACAAGTAATAGAAGTAAGTTTAAAAATATATTTAATAACTGCAAAATTACTTTACTATATTTATAATGTTTTTAAGATTTGGCATTTTTTATAGAAAGCTTACTCATCAATCTATAGGCCGAGATATTTTTGTCTAAGTTTGGAGAGCAATTTGGATAGGAGGAAGATCAAAATTAGTAGTTATTAGGATGCCTAAAACTACTACATCCTTTAGGAATACAAACTATATTAGTGAGATTCTAAAACCTGTGGTTAAACCTACTATTAAAAATAATAAGTTAACTTTACAGTTTTTCCTTATTTAGAGCTTAATAACTCTATATTTAATTAATAAAGTTAGAATCTTTTTTTATACTTTTGAAGGCCTTACTAACTGTTATATAGATATAGAGATCGTCCGAAGATGATCTAGGATTGGTTCTCGGGAATAAGTGAGTGCGATAGACGGTGGATGTACTAGCACGATTGGAAGATCGATGTAATAGTACGAGGGTGTGTTAGCACGTTTAGTAGAACAATGTAATAACACAAAAAGTTAAGAAGCAAGTATAATTTTTAAATTAAATACTAGAATCCTGTATAAGAAGTTAAACACACTGAGCTATAAGAGTTTAGTCCCTAAACTATATACTAGGCAATAGTCGCAGTAGTCATAATCGCTCTTAGCAATAGTTAGTGATAGTCGTGATCGCTCCTAGCAATAGTCCTTGGCGTAGTAATCAGTCATGTGATTTCTCTCAGCCTTCGGCTGCAGAGTCACTTCTCCTCTTCTTAGCTGTGCATGGTACTGTTGCGGCACAGTAGCTGATGTTCCGGCTCGGGGTCGTAACAATAGGGTGGAAGTTCTAGTAGGATAATGCTAAGATTCATAAAACTCTAGAGGTTTTATCTTGGTTTGCGTGAAATAAGGTGGCTCTTTTTAAGCATCCTCCTTATAGTCTAGATTTAAATCCTATTAAAAAACATTAAGACCTTGTTAAAGAACGCTTTAACTAAAAGGCCTACTTCCTTATTAGGCGTAGATAAAATCCCAAAAAGTATAACGAAGTTTATAAAGGCTATTAGCTTCGGCCTTTTAAGACAACCTTTTGATGTAACCACACATTTTGTAGACACCTTTTTAGTAAAAAAAAGATTTATTGCTAACAACAGGTATTAGGGCTTATGCCCCCTTATTTAGTATTGCCGGCACGCAATTAGTATGTCGCTCTAGCATGTTTAGACAGAAACAAAGAAAATCAAGACAAAGACGCGAATTACCTTCTAACTTAACGCGCCTTATCCTGCCTATTTATATTACTTTACTACTAGGCGCTCTTAGATAAAGTAAAGCAGTAATACTATTATTGCCTTGCTTACTAACCTATAAACGCGACAATAGAAAGCTTACTTTTCTTTTCTTACTTCTTTCTTCTCTATTGCTAATTTAACGTCTTACAATAGCTATTTAAGCTAGATTCTAGTCTCTATACTTAGCCCTTGCATAATAAATAGAAAAAGGAGGATATTAAAGCAATAGATTTTAAGTACCGCGCTAGTATTAGTAAATACTTTAGAGATTGTGTATTCTTTACACAACTAGCTAAATTAGGGCTTAATAATCTTTTTATATATAGAGATATTACAGATAAGAGACTTATTTAAGATTTTTATAAACTTAGAAGTCTAGCTAGGTAGTTAAGTTTTAAGATACTTAAAAAATTTAAGTGTCTGCATAAGCAGTTTAAGTTAGACTAAATTAAGTGCTAGGTAGATAGTAGCAAAGGATACTTTTTTTAGAAGAGAGCCTAGAATAAGGAGATGCTCGCTGCGGAAGTTACACGCTATTGCAGTATATTATATGCAAATTATTTATATGCAGTGCTGTTTAAAAGGTAAGAAGTAGTAGGTAAGAAGCAGCAGCTTTATAAAGTATTGCAGGTCCTGCTGCAGTACGTACGTGTCCTTTCCCTCCTCTATTACATTATATTGTAATCCTATTACAATCCTACTGTAATCCTGTTGTTAGCTATAGGCTGGCAATCGCCGTTGGACACGTTTTAACTAGTATTGTTTTTTAGTACCTTAGCAAATTTTTTAACCCTGATTATCGCTTAGTGGTCTAAGCTTTCCTCCTAGAACTTATCCACCTACCGTTTAAATCTCGTTAACTATACACAATCTTTTTTTTGACTTTTGCGATTGATTAGTAGAGGGTAGCTGCTTTTCACTTTTTTAGAACCCCATTTTGACTACAACAACAACCACCACCTTTGACACCTTAAAAAAATAAAAAAATAAAGGCTATATTTGAAGAGTGGGATCTAATACCGCAACAAGCAATAGATAATTATATTTTATCTTTACCTAGGCGTTATGAAGACCTCAAGAAGGCTAAAGGCTGGTATACTAAGTGTTCGTAATTAATATTAGCTTTTTTATCTTGAAAAAACTGCAAAAAATGCTTTACCTTATAACTTCTTATCTAATAGTACAAAAATTACTAAGCTAATAGAAGTCAAGGCTTAAAACTACTATTTTAACATTAGAAACTTAAAGCTATTTTGATACTGTCAATAAAATGCTGTTGTTAATTATAACTATTATTTATTGAGTACTCAGTTTCACTGCAATAAACCGCCTCAAAGATGCTGACTAAGCTGCCTACTAAATAGCCTAACTTCTAAAGGAAGTTCTTGGCTTTTCAAATTACTAACTCTTTTTAGACTAGCTGATCACGGTAATTAGTTATTAGCAATTGAAACCTCTAACTTTTTCGATTCGTTTTTTCTTTTTGTCACCCCTCTGTACCGCAATGCCAACTGTGCACTGATCTGGATCAATGAACCGTCTCTCGACGAGGAGAGTGCGGCTGTGGCAACTTTGAAAAGCTTTCAGCCCAATGCAGGGGGATCAACTACGGCCTGGGCCAAAGAATACAGTTTTGAGATCCTGTGGTGCTAATTTTTCTGAATGGTTATTGGGATCGTATATGGATGTGAGTATAGACGTAGCTGTCCAATCGAAGAGAGTGAAGGCTGATCTGGTCACCCGTGTGCTGGTAGACAACAAGAAGTCTTAAGCGAAAAACAACTCATACGACACTGTGGGAAGGTTGCTTTCAATGGCGTGACTGTTGCACGCTTTGGGCGCGCTTAGTCCGTATTACGAGCTGTTCTAGGGGGTTTGTGGAGACGACTGTCTATTGTAACGAACGACGAGGATTACGGCTGAGTACTAGTGTGCAACATATAAAGACCGAGAAGAGATCTGGTTGGTCAGTGAATATCCCTCATCAGCTGTTGTGCGACGACAGTCCAGCGGGAGATACTGGCATATCTGTACAGCATCTATCCCTGCCCTCGAAGAACACAAAGATGTCGCACACTTCATAAGCGAAATCCAGTCTGGAGATAAGGTCGGCGAATGGCGGTTGAAGATATCGAGTTGGATTGAGCAGCACGTAGTTTACGGTGGCAAGAAAACACGCAGCACAAGGAGAAGGTCTCATGGATTGCGAAAAACATCTGAAGCGTACCAATTTGTTTCATTCAAAGTATATACACAGCCGGCATTACATCATATCTTCATGGAACTTCAAGTACGATCATACCCTCCTACTACCCCAGTTATCGGGAGATCTAAGCTGGAGGACCGACGGGAGTAGGCGCAGGTGCTATAAGAGATCAGCGTCACATCTCCCACTTCTCAATCAGATCATCTACTCACCGAAGCTAGGGCGGCTTCTAGTGGGCCTCGGTTGTGAACCACCACTAGAACGGCTAGGGAACCCTCCAGTTGGCAACGGAGCACCACTTGGGAAACCAGGGAAGCCGCCCGTTGGAAAGGGAGGTGCACCAGATGGAAACCCTCCGGTGGGAGCAGGCGGTACGCCGCTGGGAAAGCCTCCTGAAGGCGTTGGGAAGGGACTAGTGGGGAAGGTGGGGAAGCCAATTGGGGGTGAGCCAGTGACTTGACGCTCGACGATGGGTGCAGCGAGGGCACTGGTGCGTGTTAGCTATTTTGTTGAGGAAGTGATATGGTTGGCATACCCAGCGGCCATGAGAAGAGCAGTAGTGAACTTCATGACGAATGATGGTAGATGGGCGAGTGTAAGAGCTGGTCAGTGAGTGAAGTAGATGTTGTTTGCTGATTTCCGTTTAACGTTCAGACACGACGCTCTCTTATACTTCTGATCGTCCATGGCTCAGCCTTCTCAAAGCATACGCGTACCTGGCTAACAGACGTCAGTGTAGATTACCTTTGTAGCGCATCCTTCCGGAAACAAGCCTACGAAGATGAAGTCCAATATCGCATGTAACAGTTCAGTAACGCATTGATTACCTTGCTATCAAAGCCCGGGTGTCGGAGAATTCTATCACTCGCGGAGCTTTGGGGCCGACATGTTGTTGAGGAGAGATGACGTTGCGTGGGCTTTACGCAAGGAGTGTTTTGCCAGGTTGGTGCGGAGAGTAGGCAATCTACGGCAAGCTCTTCGCCAGGTCCGTTGTCTAATTAAGCTTTTCTTTGGAGGTGCGGACGATCTGTACCACCGCTGTGAAGGCATGGCTTGAAACGATTCATTTATACTATCCAATAATGATGTTCCACTCGAGCGTGTGGCCTAAAGCCTCCGACGTCGCGTTAAATCGGAGTTTCAACAAGGTCGGCAGATATGGCTGCATGGAAGTGACGATACCCAAAGCCCATGCTACGTGGAATCAGATAGGGATCGAGTCCAGATCGTCCACATTTGGTACCACGATCGAGGACGCGTCCCTCTTTAGAGAGAGGCTACCGGGCTTTTTAGCCGGCCATTCTTTTGCCTTGAACAATAAACAACACGGGATCTACTCCTTTGAGGTCTAGAGGCTGGCATTCATTGCGGCTCGGGTCTCCTCCGCTATAGCCAGTGGTGAGCTCATAAAGTACTCAGCAGTGCTTTTTGTGGGTCTCGAGGCGTACCGTAAGCTCAGAGCGCATCGGCAAGTCAGCGCTTTCGAAGTACATGATATGCGAATTTACAATAAACCTTGCCTTTTGAGTAAGGAACAAAAACTTTCGTAAGGTCTAATGGTAATGACGAAGATTCCATTCTAGGTAAATTAGTGATTGAGGGGGAGCCTTGAAACCCCGCATTCTCGCGCTCCGTCGAAATTCGAGTGCGGCAATGCTCTGAACACCTGGCCCTCATTGTTGCAGGAGTCTTAGTTGGCAGGTTAAAGGAGAAATAAATGACTTTTGTTGAGGATAGATGAAAATGTAGTTGCAATGAGCCAGACATAATGAAGCCGTCAAGGTACTGCATTTAACAGCAGTAATGGTTGGTTGATATGGGAAAAGCCACCAACTTTACCGGGCCGCACCTGCATAATTTTCTTGGGTGCCGCCGATCACAACATGGCCTTGATTGCTGATGTTTGACGTGAATTGAGTGAGTTGCAAGGAACCGATGACGCCAGTCACCAAGCAATTCGCAAACAGGTTACATCTATTGATCAGGAACTTGCGCAAGGCAGGGGACTGTGTGGCCACTGACAAAACGCGGCACCTGTAAGGACTCTTTTTTAGGCAAATAGTGTTAGCACTGGACTCATGAAGAAAACATGCCATCGCACCTTTTGGTCCAGATGTGTGACGAGTATGTCCAGCTCTTGGTGAAGCTTTGCTGAATTAAGATTATTACTCTGTTCGCCATGTGACCATTCTTCTGGTTCGCGTATACGTCTCTCAATCGTCGTCTTCGATGACCAGCCCAACTTCTTCCGCATTCTTGACTTCTCCCCCTTCGTTATTTGTATCCGCGTCCACGTCAGTACCCGTCTTTGGCACATTCGCATTCGGCGCCAACTTCTTCTTCGTCTTGCCATCTTCTGCGACCGGCGTGCCATCCCTGTCGCTGCCTGTTCCGCCCTTTACACCTTTCTTAGCTTTCTCTTTCCTCTGTCGTGCCTTCTCCCGCTTCAGTCGGTTCTTCTCTGTCTTCTCCTTGTCTTTCTTTTCTAACTCCTCTTTCCGCTTCGCAAACTCCTTCTCATCCTCCTCCTTTTTCACCTGTTCGTCCATCATCCTCAGCCTCTCATACTCACGCCTCCGACTCGCCTTGTAGACATGGAACTCGCCACTTCCTGCACCTGCGCTGGACCCTTGTACGTTGGCAACGATTTCTGGGGGTAGAGAGGTCTTGGCTAGTGCGCTGGAGCCTTGGATGTGGATGTCGCGGTCGGGTTTTGCGAAGAGGGCCTCGACCTGTGAGGCTTGTGCTGAGCGGGGAGTGAGGGCGCGCTTTTTTGTTGGACGCTGAGAGCGCGAGTCGGCAGATGTAGGAATTGATTCGGGGATGGGTTCAGACATTGTGGTGAGTCCTCAGATGTAGAGTCGTCGTTTCCGTAGATGTGATGCGCTGGCCAGTAGACGCGTTGGTTGAGGGCAGTGGCTTGTCTATCGAAGCGGATACAGTTGGAGGGAGTAATGCGACTTGAGAAAGACGGTTTGGGCAAGAGTAGTGAATGCCTGTGCGGTAGCGCAATGTAGAAAAGTTGTGACGATTAGGAAGCCATCGCGAGGGATGACGCGCTAGGATTTGCGGCGAACGCCTCGGGTCCGCTACGGCCGGCCAGAGAAGCCATTTGCGCCAGCGAAGTCGCCATCCGCCGCTATCGTTGGGCTGGCAGCAGCACATGAAACGCCTTTGATCGCACTTTGCCTGCAACTCTATACATGATCCCTTGGTGCCTTGAAAACCTCTCTGTATCATACCACAGCAGCAACTAGACATCCAAAGGCCTTTGCCAAGTCTCTCCACCAGACATCCCGCCCAGTTCAACATGGGGAAACCCCGCGTAGGTCCACCTTGCTAGTACCAGCCAGGCCAATGGCTGATTCCTATACAGATGATCATATTGATCCGTCATGCCCAGTCTGAGGGAAACAAGAATCGCGACATCCATCAGTTCATTCCTGACCATAGGGTGAAGCTTACCCAGCATGGATGGACTCAGGTACGCCTACTATCCCATCCAGCTGGAGAGTGAGACGTGACTAACCCAGGCGGCCATAGGCAGAAGAAGCGGGCCGGAAACTACGGTCTCTCCTCAAGCCAGACGATACGCTCCAGTTCTATACTTCGCCCTACCGTCGAACGCGCGAGACGACCGAAGGCATCCTCCGCACACTAACCTCGGACGACCCGACACCATCGCCCTTCCCCCGCAACAAGATAACCGTATTTGAAGAGCCTAGGATACGAGAACAGGACTTCGGCAACTTTCAACCATGTTCCGCCGAGATGGAGCGCATGTGGCAGGAGAGGGCCGACTATGGACACTTCTTCTACCGCATACCTGATGGCGAGAGTGCCGCAGACGCATACGATCGTGTCAGTGGCTTCAACGAGAGCCTGTGGAGATCTTTCCAGGACGACAATTTTCCCAGTGTGTGCGTTCTTGTCACACACGGGCTCATGTCGCGTGTCTTTCTTATGAAATGGTGAGCCGCATTGGAGCTGGAGGCAATGTTCCAAAACGCTAAGACTTCCAAGGTACCACTGGTCAGTCGAGTACTTTGAAGATCTCCGCAACGTCAATCACTGCGAATTTATCATCATGAAGAGAAGCGAGAACAACGGCCGATACATTCTCCAGAATGAGTTACGAACATGGTCGGAACTCAAGCGCCGCGCTGCGAAGGAGAAGGAAGAGACGAAAAGCGCTACCTCGTCTACACCGAGCAGGGCCACACCGTTGACTGGACTAGGCCAGGGAGGAGCCACCTCGTCTCCTACGATACCTACGCGCCGATGGGGAGGATGCGTCAACGGGTGTGACCATGACAAGGTCAATTACCCTCGCCGGCCAATGCGCAAGAACACCATGGAGTTCTTGGGACATCAGTCGCAGCAGCTGCCTCCACCCGCACTAACACACATGGAGCCAGTAGAAAGCGAACAGGAAGACCACCCAGCTGCAGCGCAGCAGACGGAACACACCCCCATCATAACTGAACCATCACCGGCGAAGCTATTACGCAGGCAGAGTACCAAGGGTGCTGCTATTCCAGAGATGCCGCCAACGCCAGCATCTCCAAACGATGCGTCCAACGACGCTACAAGCAGTGAGGATGAGGAAGCAGCGTCTTCCATGTCGCGTTCAGCTAGTCATGCGCAACCGAGAACCGCTGCCGTCCTTCGCCACCTACAACCACTCCACAAGGCACCAGGCGACGGCTTCTCTGACGATTCAGACTATTTCCCGGGTATGCAACAACTTCACCACCGCAAGTTCCTCCGAGCAAGCTCAACGCAGCGCAAGCAGTCGAAAGAACGCAAATTGCAACGCAAACAGACAGAGCAGAGTTGGAAGGAGGAATCAGGTATGGGCAGTGGTGTCAGAACTGACAGACTGGGTGACGGCGACGCGACCAGTGATGATGCTGCGTTCGCAAAGGAGAAGGAAGGCGAACCAATTCTCGCGGAAGCGCTAAAAGGCAACATGATTGTTGAGAAGAGCGCAGAGGAGAGGGAGGCGAGTGACGAGTACAGCAATGCAGAGAAGAAGATTGGAGAGATGGAGATTGACAAGATGCAAGATGCAGAGAGAAAGGGCTTTGGTGGGGTGTACTGAGGCCTGCTGGTTGAAATGATGTGATGAATACGAACTCGACCACAATGCTGCTGTAGCATCCTAGGCGCCATACGTTTCAAGAAGCGCTTTCAAAACACAGCGTTGAATCGAGCTGGCCTCGAATATCTCCTAGATTCTTCCCTCGCCTTTGCAATCGCTCTTTCCTCACTTACCGCGGACCTTCTTTCCGGATTGGGGTCTTGGCAAGACGACTCTCGCGCTCGATCCTGATATCCACATCTACTGCTCAGTCTCTTTGTACAACGAATTGTATGACCGCCGCTATTCACAGATATTCTGGGTAATTGAAACCCAAACGAACAACGTCGAGACTCCTCCATGTAGCACTCTAACTCCCAAACGCTCACCTTTAGAACTCCGCAATACTTTCTACAACCTCGTAGCGACTTTCTCGAAAGATGTTTCACACCTATGCCCCCACCCGGAAGTCAAACTAGAGCACATAAAAGGCTTCCACCAGAACATACCGTGCCACCATCTCCAGCATCAAGACTTAGGCCCCACACGAGCCACCAGATACGCTCAGGGTATTTACCCATACAATCAACCCACACCAAATTCCATAAATGCATGCGCAGTTTTGCCCCCCACATCGGAAGACCTGGACACGACAAAACAGCAGCATGCCAGGAGGTGATGTAGTAATCGATGGGCGAGACTAGAACAAAGGGGAGCCATAGCGATATCTTCGCTCTTTACCTCTGCCACCCTAAGCTTGTTTCAGGTTCTAAGTTCCTGATTGCACGCGTGGGAAACCGAGAAACAGCGAGCAACGAGATACGATCGCCCATGTCGCTACGCTCTTTTCTTTGCATGCAAATCTCCACTAGTGCTCTTTATTTTTATTTTTACAGTTATTTATTTTTTAAGGTGTCAAAGGTGGTGGTTGTTGTTGTAGTCAAAATGGGGTTCCAAAAAAGTGAAAAGCAGCTACCCTCTACTAATCAATCGCAAAAGTCAAAAAAAAAGATTGTGTGTAGTCAACGAGATTCGAACGGTGGGTGGATGAGTTCTGGGAGGAAAGCTCAGACCACCGAGCGATAATCAGGGTCAAAAAATTTGCTAAGGTACCAAAAAACGACACCAGTTGAAACGTGTCCAACGGCGATTGCCAGCCTATGGCTGACAACAGGATTACAGTAGGATTGCAATAGGATTGCAACATGATGCGATGGAGGAGGGAAAGGACACGTACGTACCGCAGCGGGAGCCTGCAATACTTCATAAAGCTGCATTTTTACAGTTATAGGAGAAGATAGCTAGGTAGTTGGCGACATTCAGACTGTGGGTACATAAAGAGGTAGGACCAGTGAAAGGGGTGGTTTGAGGAGTTGTTTGAAAATTAGATGCACAGTTGAAGGCTTAGTTCAAAATTCGGGATGCTAAAGCTTCGAAGCGTATGTACATCGATGTTCATCGGGGCAGCCTGGCGTACTTGCTCATCCTCGAGAATCGTTGTAACGCTTCCAAGGCTTCTGGTCGGCGAAGTTACTGCGGCCTGCAGATCCAATCACGGAGAATAATATAATAAGCGGGCCGCACGTACGATGGATACGCTGCAATATGAAGAACTTCGAAAATCTGTATCCAAGTTCTTCTTTCAAAGATAGGTGGCACATCGTGAAGAAAGAGAGTCACTAGTCGCTATGGTACACTTCATAGATGAAGCTCGCGCTAGTGGCTGTTACCTACCTATCCGGCAGCGACTTCCATCCATCGCACAAAGTCCTTCTAGAAACCATCTAGACACCGACCGGTATCTGGCGGACTATCTTAGTAATTAAGACCGTATAGCAGTGGCTCCGTGGTATTCCCGATGTTGCGTGTTGCGAGAACGAAGTCGCCGACCACCCTCCAAGACCCCGAGCACAGAGAAATCTCCCACCCGCTATCAAAACGCAAGAATCATACGACATCTCACGTCGTGAAACACCTCATCGACTTGGCCACATGTTGGCAGCAAAGCCATCAGCCTTGCCATGCGGCCATGCAAGCCAAACCCCCCGTAAGATTCCCTTCTGTTGTCCTTAGGCTCCTTCCTCGTCGCCGAAGACCCACGCACCTGCCACGCGCGAGCCACGTTTAAGGCTCACGCTAGGCTATTTGTGGTTGTGTACTTATCCGTTGCTGGTGCGCCACCAGTCCGTCCTCCACAGCATGTCCATAGTCGGGATAGCCGCGTTTCGGTCAAGTCCACGCTGAGGTCGCCGACCAGGACGATGTTTACACGGCGATTGGCAGATGGGCCGTCTTGGGCCGTTAGTGAGGAAGATCTGGCGCTAATCAGTATCTAGGGGTTCATGATGAGGTGTCTACAAATGGCTTGTCTCCCTGTATTGGCTGTGGCTTCTTGTGATTTTACTACTTTCTTTTGGCTATGCCTTACGCTGGGGAAACACCTTGATTGAGTTCAAGTTTTGTGAGAAAAGGGTGTCGACGAGACGACACGAGAACATCAAGGGTATGTTTACACCTATCGAGTCTACCATCGGTGCCTTGCTACTACATCAAGCGACAAGTAATCTTCTCTATCAGAATGGCGACATTCTGGGAGTTAGCGGCTATCTACGCAGGCTCCTCTCTGCGCCTACGAAAGAACTGCTCGTCTTCTTCACTGGCATGGCTGCTAGCTATATGCCACTGAAAGCACTAGCACCACAGTTGATCACCCACTATCCTGCTTCACAGATCAGCCCACAAAACGCTGTTGTGACAGTAGCATCCAGTGCTCTAATAGGATGGGGGACTAAGGTGAGAGAGGTTCGATGCGATAAATTTACAAGGCTAACGTGGACGACCAGATGTCGAATGGATGTACTTCCGGACACATGCTGTGCGGTCTCTCCAGGCTGAGTGGTCGCTCAGCACTCGCCGTCGCTACTTTCTTTCCCACGGCGGTTATAACCCATCATTCTGCCCATCCAAGTCTATCGAACTCGGTATGCCCCGGCAATGCACCATGCTACACACCCTTATACCCGTCAACAGACACAACCGTGTCCCTTATTGTGCTTGCCGCGTTCAGCATACTCGCCGCCCGAACGATACCTGAACTCGTGGCCCAAGCCACAGTATCGCCCACCATCAAGGACGCCAAACAACAGCCCGCTGACACGCACAGTGCTGCACGTCTTACCACACAGGCCTTTTCAGGTCTGCTCTTCGCTCTCGGTCTCCACATCTCACAGATGGCGCATCCCGCGAAAATCGCAGCATTCCTCTCTTTCCCCAATTTGCAATACTGGGATCCGTCACTTGCTCTAGTCATACTCTTTGGCGTCCTACCCAACCTGATCGAGAACCGATTGAAAGGTTTCAACAACCCTCCGTCGTTTGCCGATAAGTTTTCGCTGCCTACAAAGACGTTTCAAGATGTGGACAAGAGATTCGTCATGGGAGCTGCAGCTTTCGGTGTTGGATGGGGCTTGACAGGTACTTGTCCTGGCCCAGCGGTCCTTCGAGCTTTCTTTCAGCCGGTTTGGGGGGCTTTGTGGATTGGTGGGTTTTGGCTTGGAGGCAAACTGAACATATGATCCAGGACCTGCTTTAATTTCAGTATGTGGTTCTTTGCATTACACAATACCTGCATATATCCACGTTTCTGTTATTGGCCGCAGGAGCTGGACGATGGTTTCTGAATGATAATAGCCAGGCGTACCATGGTGGCAATAATCACAAAAGCTTACTTGCAAAATAAACAGCGGCAGTTCTTAAAGCAAGGGTAATATCCGCTGTTCTCCGTACTACGGATGTGGGATGGTATAGCCGATAAACCAAACTCAAATAATCTCTTAACAATGCGGACCCGTTCGAAGTTTCGCTCCTAATTTTGCTCTGAACTGTTCTATGAGTCATGTCACATGCAGAAAACAACAGTCCCATCAAGGCTTTTCGCCGTTCACTATCTCGCCTCAACGCCATCCCAAATGATCTCCCTGTGCGTCCACCAACTCTTCAAACCGAGCTGGGATACATCATAACCCTAAGAGTAGCACCAAACGACCTCGGTGGAAGGTTATTCTGGAAAGAAGCATGAACAACGCCCGAATTGCCTATTCTTAAATCAGCATGTGTTTCTTATAGTCTATTAGGTGTACGAACCATGCGTCGTGCGGATTTTGCCCCAAATCACACGTGGACCGTCTTCTTTGCTACCTGCGGCGCGGTAGACGTACGCGACACGTTTGCCGAGATACCACTGCGCGTCTTGCGTGCTGTCAACACCTTCGAGCGCGAGGAGGCTCACGTTGGGGTTCGTGTTGCGTTTGCCGCGCTGGTAGCTGACATGGCGGGCTTTGACGTACCTATACCGTGTCCGTGCACGCAATGCGCATGGTCACGTAATGCGCACCCTACCAACAACAACCACCTACACTAATCGCGTCACAACTCTACTAATATAGACCTAATTTCTAAAGCGATTAAGGAAATTAAAAGCCGCGCACCTAGCGCATCTTTCTTGTATGTAGAAGTTGCGAAAAAGTATGGTGTAGTGCGGTTAACGTTAACGCAGAGGCACTAACACTAAACAAGCCTGCGCAACCTTGCTTATCTTTCCCTACTGCTAGAACATAAGACGGAGCTTGTACAGTACATTAAATTACTTACTAATAGACGTATACTACCTACTTAAACAATAATACGCTCCTTTGCTTCCTCTATTGCTAGAAAAGACGTCTTTAATAGCTAGGTTTCTTAGTTTATACACAGAAACAAGTTTTATCTTATCTCTTGTTAGTAGACTAGAATAGACTAACAACGTTACAACGCTAATTTAGGACATAAGTACAGCTTATACTTTAATCTTTTATACTATAAGATAGAGGAGTATAAGGTATAGACTAAGCAAGTATACAATATAGATAAGAAGGGCTATATAATTAGCGTTACTAGACGCTTAAAAAGAGTGTTTAATAAGAGGATATATAAGCAGAAAGGGGTAATAGCAGCTGTTTAAGATAGTAATAAAGAGTAGATAACAGTAATAGCTTGTATTTGTTTAGATAGGAGTGCTTTAGCGCTAAGTATTATATACAAATTAGCTAACAACACTATATAATTAAGCTAGGTATCCTCTATAAGAGAAGAAGTGGCTTCGGCCTTTTAAGACAACCTTTTAATGTAACCACACATTTTGTAGACATCTTTTTAGTAAAAAAAAAGATTTATTGCTAACAACAGGTATTAGGGCTTATGCCCTCTTGTTTAGTATTGCTAGCACGTAATTAGTGTGTCGCATGTTTAGACAGAAACAAAGAAAAGCAAGATAAAGATATAAATTACCTCTTAACTTAACGCGCCCTATCCTGCCTATTCTTGTTACTTTACTGCTAGGCGCTCTTAGATAAAGTAAAGTAGCAATACTATTATTACCTTGCTTGCTAACCTATAGACGCGACAATAGAAAGCCTACTCCTTCTTTCTTACCCCTTTTTTCTTTATTACTAATTTAACGTCTTGCAATAGCTGTTTAAGCTAAGTTCTAATCTCTATACTTAGCTCTTACATAATAAACAAGAAAAAAAGGATACTAAAGTAATAGATCTTAAGTACTGCGCTAGTATTAGTAAATACTCTAGAGATCGTGTATTCCTTGCATAACTAGCTAAATTAGGGCTTAATAATCTTTTTGTATATAGAGATATTACAGATAAGAGACTTGTTTAAGATTTTTATAAACTTAGAAGTCTAGCTAGGTAGTTAAGTTTTAAAATACTTAATAAATTTAGGTGTCTGTATAAGCAGTTTAAGTTAGACTAAATTAGGTGCTAGGTAGATAGTAGTAAAGGATGCTTTTTTTAGAAGAGAGCCTAAAATAAGGAGATGCTCGCTGCGGAAGTTACACGCTATTGCAGTATATTATATGCAAATTATTTATATGCAGTGCTGTTTAAAAGGTAAGAAGTAGTAGGTAAGAAGCAGCAGCTTTATAAAGTATTGCAGGTCCTGCTGCAGTACGTACGTGTCCTTTCCCTCCTCTATTACATTATATTGTAATCCTATTACAATCCTACTGTAATCCTGTTGTTAGCTATAGGCTGGCAATCGCCGTTGGACACGTTTTAACTAGTATTGTTTTTTAGTACCTTAGCAAATTTTTTAACCCTGATTATCGCTTAGTGGTCTAAGCTTTCCTCCTAGAACTTATCCACCTACCGTTTAAATCTCGTTAACTATACACAATCTTTTTTTTGACTTTTGCGATTGATTAGTAGAGGGTAGCTGCTTTTCACTTTTTTAGAAACCCATTTTGACTACAACAACAACCACCACCTTTGACACCTTAAAAAATAAATAAGAGAAGAAGAGCACTTAGTCTTTGTTAGCTTATCTCCCTCTAGCTAGACGACCTATAATATAGGGCTAGCTTAGCTTAAGGAGGTCTTTAATTAGAAGACTAGATAGAAGGCCTGCTTAAAGTATTAATTACTTATCCTTAACAGCTATAGATCCTATCTAACTATAGATTTTATTTAATATTGCAACAACAACAAGATCTTATTAGGTGTCTTTCCTCTTTATTTAACTTATACGCTTTAGCTACTAGATATAGTAATGTTTAAGCCTCTATTAGATGCCTATTTATCTAAGCTCTTATCCTATCTTTAAGCCAGCTAAGGGCTCCTCCTAGTAACAAAAGGAGACTTTTTCCTATTGTTTTAGCGTGCCTAGGGCCTCTCCTTTACTAAGGCAAACATTAGAAAAGCCTTTAAAGCTACTAGTATAGTACTACCTAATAGGAACGTTATACTTAAAAGATTTACCTAAGAAGCTTTAAGTTTAGATAAAAGCTTAACATTAGTACTTAGTAGCTTAAATTAGCGCAAAATAGAGACTTTTATACGCTAAATTAGTTAAGATAAGAGGACAAAAGAGACTAAGAAGCTCCGCAAAACCCTCTATCATGTTACTATATAAAATAAGCTTCTCTACTATAAGATAGAAGGCCTTAAGGAGGCTCTCCTTGTTAAAAAGAGACATAAGAAGAAGAGCTATACACTACAACTTAACAACCCTAAGAAATACTATAGAGGAGCTAGTTTCTAGTCACCTTATAAGTGCCGTCGGGTGGAGGAAGATAAGGTAATATAACAACAAGAAAAACAACAACTACAACTACAAAAAGCTAAGAGGTCTTACCTAAAAGAGCAAGCTTAATTATATAAGGTCTAACAAGCTAAGGAGAGATAGGTTAAAAGAGAGAGACTTAAGGAGGTGCGGGAGAAGGAGAAAGCAGCTAAGGTGGCTAAAAAGGCAGCCTAAAAAGCAGCCCGCAACGCTAAAAAAGCTATACAATTGTCCTAAAAGAGTAAGCGCAAAGCCTTATAAAGCTCTACCTAAAAGTAGAAGCGTTAGAAACGTGTTATTGTTGCTCTATCTTATATAGAAGCTGAGGTGGCTGCACCAGCCGTCCCAACTTAAACCACCCGGCGCGGCCGCACCACCAAAGTACTAAGTAAACATAAGTAGCACAAGTTGAGCGCAATGATATATTCAGTACTACTCTAGAAAATCTCGTGATAATAGCTATTGGTGGTGGCTCTACAGTCTCATTTTTCTAAAATCTTCATGTTGTTGGGGTGCGCATTACGTGACCATGCGCATTGCGTGCACGGACACGGTAACCTGGTTGGTCGCGTTACGAGCCAGTTCGCGTTACAAGCCACCCCACCAATATTAGGCAACCAAAAAGATGAGGCTGTAGAGCCACCTACAAAAGCAATTATCGCGAGAAATTCTGGTGTATTAATATATAGGTGTATGCGAAACTTTCTATCTACTTAAATTTCGCTAGTGTCTTGATTTAGCGCCCGCGCGCGCTGATTTTGGGTGGGGGAGACGCAGCCGGCGGACAAGCGTCAACACTAGTTTAACCACCACTAACACGACGACGCTTTGTTAGATTTTTTACTGCTTTGTATAAGGCTTTTTGTTTAAGTCCTGTAGGTATATTGTAAGATTTTTAAGCGGTTGCAGCATCGTGTTGCTGCTTTTTAAGCGCCTAGGAAGCAGTAAGTTCCTTAGCGCGCGCTTTTTTTGCCTTACAACGCTCCTTAGCAGCTTATTATTAAGCTACCTTTATAGCCTTAGCTTGCTGCTTCTTGTATATTGTTGCTGCTGCTTTAATATCTTTATCGTGAGCTTTTTAGAGTTGTAGTTGCTTAGCTTTGTCCTATTTTACAGCGTTGCGGTGGCGCGCCTCGCAGAGCTTCCTTAGAGACTAGAAAACAGCACTGCTATAGTACTCTTTACGCTGTTAAAGGTCTAGAGTATTGCTATTCTTTAGGCGCTTCTTATTAGTTACAAGCTTGCTCTGTAAACTATTGTTTTTGTAGTTAATAAGCTTATTTTGCACCTATAGAGAATAAAATAAAGACTTAATTTAATCTTAGTAAACTTTTAGAGTATACTGCAGCATAGAGTCTAGAAATTTTTGCAGCTCTCTCTAGCTATTGTTATTACTAGGCTGCCTAAGTTCTAGAGCCTTATCTTGTTGTTGTTAGTAGTTGTTAAAGCATTTTAGTACAGCGTCTGCATTTATTAGCTAAATGCTTATAGCTTAAAAACTCTTTAAAATAAGCTTAGGCGTTATTGTAAAGCTTTACGTAGGCTAAAAGATAGTAAAGAAGTTGTGTTTTGTAATCCTTGTAAGGCCTTGCAATTAGTAGAGGTAGTAGTTAAGTTCTTAAGTATAGTACTGCGAAAGAGGCGAGAAGATAATAATATTAAGAGGCTACAAGCTGTAGGTAGTATAAAGTAGAAAGATAGCTAGAAGTATACAATTGCTGTTGCAAAAATTAATAAAATTAGGCGTTATATAGCTGCTGTAGCTATTAAGGTTAAGAAGTTAATAATTGTAACGCGCTTTCTGCTTTGTATAGCGCTTAAATACTTATTTAAGCTAGGCTAATTCTATATTATTATTACTCTATCTAGTAGGTGAGTTTAAGACGAAAATCTCGTGTTTCCTGACCTCTACAGCGTCGACCTAGCCTGATTAAATCCTAGAGGTGCCCTAGTACACGAGAGCGGGCGGTAATAACTCACTAAAAGCGCATACGCAAGCTAGCAGCATTATCTTTTATAGCTACTATCTTATATAGCTGCAGCGGCACCTTTTAAGCTTATAGAGGCCTTAGAGAAGACTTTTTTGCTGCGTTTTGCAATACTAACAAAGAAGCCCTTCTTATTTATATTATATGTATTACGCGCGTTAACACTGTGCTCTTACATCTTTAAATATAGCATATTAAAGTAGAGCTTGTACTTAAATATATTATTAGCTTTGTAACAGTTGCGATTAATTCTAGTACTCTATTTAATAGTAAGATTGTCCTTGTGGCGCTAGAGAAACTAAGTAACCTAGCTTTAAGAAACCTCCTACTCTGTTACTGTTGACGCGAAATTTTGTATTATTTCTTGTGTAGGTGGTAAGCCTCTTCCTGCGCATCTTTCTATGTATAACACAAGTTTAGCCTCTTGTTGTGGGTTAAGTACTTGCTAACGCTTTCCTTTAGTTGCATAGGTGCTCTGTTTCCCTTAGTGCCGCCGCGACAACGTTGTTCTGTCAACACTAAACTTTTCTGCGACTTCGCGGTACGAGAAATTATCTCTAGCTTTATGCGATTCTAAATATTTAATCGCTTCTTGAACCGGGTTCATGGTGGTGGAGTTATAACGTGTTGAAGTTGGGACGATTTCGATGTTATGATGTTCGGGTGGCTCGTAACGCGAACTGGCTCGTAACGCGACCAACCAGGTTACCGAGGTGGACGGTGGTACCGTGTCTGTGCGCGTTTTGCGCATGGTCGAGTTTTGCGCACTCCACCAAAACAACACTACCTTTTTAACACCTAATAACTCCACTAATATAGATCTAATCTAGGAAGCAATTAATAAAATTAATTCGCGCGTACTAGGCACATCTTTCTTATATACAAAGTTTACAGAAAAGTATAGTATAGTACGCTTAACCTTAACGCGAAGGCACTAAGGGCAAAACTAACTATACTAACTCACCTACTAACTCCTTTACCTACACTAAAAAACTAAGCTTCTATAGTATATTACTACGCTTACTAAACGACGTACACTACCTATACAAGTAATAATACACAACTTTGCCTTATTTTTAGCTAGTAAAGAAGTTTTAGAAAGCTAGGTTACTTGCTTTATTAATAGGAATCCTACCTATCTTATCTTACGCTAGTAGGCAGGAATAGATTGCAATTGCTACGAAGCTAATTTAGAGGCTAAATATAGCCTCTACTTTAAGCTACTACATAAGAAGATAAAGAAATATAATATGAAGCCTTCTTAAATCTTTAATATAGATAAGAAAGGCTTTATAATTAAAGTAACTAGAAAGTTAAAAAGGGTGTTTAACAAGAAAATATATAATTAAAAAAGAGTAATAGCTACAACTTAGGATAGTTCTAAAGAGTAAGTAACTATCCTAGCCTATGTTTGTTTAGATAGTACAGCTCTATTCCTAGCTCTTATCTTTTAGTTAGCTGTTAAAGCTCTAAAATTAAGCTAGGTTAAAGATATTAATAATAAAAAGCACTTAGTATTTGTTAGCTTATCTTCTTCTAGCTAGACTAACAATAATATAAGTCTAGCCTAGCTTAAAGAGGTTTTTAAGAGAGAGACTAGATAGAAAGCTTATTTAAGATACTAATTACTCCTCTTTAATAGCTATAAATCTTACCTAACTATAGATTTTATCAATAACTGTAATAACTACAAGATTTTATTAGCTGTATTTCCTCTTTATTTAACTTATACACTTTAACTACTAGCTTTAGCCTTTTATGACAACCTTTTGATGTGACCACACATTTTGTAGACACCTTTTTAGTAAAAAAAAGATTTATTACTAACAATAAGTATTAGGGCTTATACCCCCTTGTTTAGTATTGCTAGCACGCAATTAGTGTGTTGCATGTTTAGACAAAAATAAAGAAAAGCAAGACAAAGACGCAAATTACCTTCTAACTTAGTACGCTCTATCCCGCCTATTCTTATTACTTTACTGCTAGGCGCTCCTAAATAAAGTAAAGTAGTAACACTATTATCGCCTTGCTTACTAACTTATAGACGCGATAATAGAAAGCTTACTTCTTCTTTCCTACCTCTTTCTTCTCTATAAACAAGAAGAAAGGGATACTAAAGTAATAGATATTAAGTACTACGCTAGTATTAGTAAATACTCTAGAAATTGTGTATTCCTTGTACAACTAGCTAAATTAGGGCTTAATAATTTTTTTATATATAAAGATATTATAGATAAGGGACTTATTTAAAAAACTTATAAACTTAGAAGTCTAGCTAAGTAGTTAAGTTTTAAAATACTTAATAAATTTAGGTGTCTGTATAAGCAGTTAAAGTTAGACTAAATTAGGTGCTAAGTAGACAGTAGCAAAGGATGCTTTTTTTTAGAAGAGAGCCTAGAATAAGGAGATGCTCGCCGCAGAGGTTGCACGCTATTGCAGTGTATTATATGTGAATCGTTTGTATGCAGTGCTGTTCAAAAGGTGAGAAGTAGTAGGTAAGAAGCAGTAGGTAAGAAGCAGTAGGTGAGAAGCAGTAGGTGAGAAGCAGTAGGTGAGAAGCAGCTGCTTTATAAAGTATTGCAGGCTCCCGCTGCGGTACGTACGTGTCCTTTCCCTCTATTGCATTATGTTGCAATCCTATTGCAATCCTACTGTAATTCTATTGCTAGCTATAGGCTGGCAATCGCTGTTGGACACGTTTTAACTGGTGTCGTTTTTTAGTACCTTAGCAAATTTTTTTGACCCTAATTATCGCTTAGTGGTCTGAGCTTTCCTCTTAGAGCTTATCCACCTACCGTTCGAATCTTGTTAACTACATACAATCTTTTTTTTGACTTTTGCGATTGATTAGTAGAGAGTAGCTGCTTTTCACTTTTTGGAACCCTATTTTGACTACAACAACAACCACCACCTTTGACACCTTAAAAAATCAATACACTTTAACTACTTAATATTAAATTATTTATGCCTCTTTTAACTGCCTACTTAACTAAGCTTTTATCTTACCTTTATAAAAGCTAGGGGCTTCTACTAATAGTAAAAGGAGACTTCTTTCTTCTCTTTCAGAGGGCTTAGGGTACTGCTTTTAAAGAGGAGACTATTAAAAAGTCTTTCTAAGTAACTAAGGTCTACCTACTTAATCCTAAGGTTATCCTTTAAAGATTCTGCAAGAAGGCCTTTAGTTTAGATAATTTTTTAGCTTCTATACTTAGTAGAAATAATTAGCTTAAAATAAAGACTCTTATACGCTGTTTAGTGCAAGATTAGGGCACTAAAAAGTTAAAAAAGATTTATTAAAGCCTCTACTATATTTTAGCTTAAAATAGTATCTTTTATAGAGAAATTTAAGGCTTAAAGGAGGCTTTTTTAGTTAAAAAGAGACACTAAAAGAAGAGCTATACTCTTTAACTTAATAATCCTTAAAAGTACTACAGTAGTACTGTTTTCTAGTTACCTAAGAAGGTCTGTTAGGCTTAGGACAATAAGGTAGTTTAATAATATAAATAATAACTACTATAATTTTAAAAAGCTAAGAGGTCTTACTTAAAAGAGCAAGCTTAATTATATAAGGCTTAACAAACTAAAGAGAGGCGTGTTAAAAAGAAGAGGCTTAAAGAGGTAAGGCAGAAAAAGAAGGCTAAAAAGGCAGCTAAAAAGGAGCGTTAGAAATTAGCTTGTGACGCTTAAAAAGCTATACAACTGTCTTAAAAGAGTAAGCGCAAGGCCTTATAAGCCTCTACTTAAAAGCAGAAGCGTTAAAAACGTGTTGTTGTTAATTTATCTTATATTAAAACTGAGGTAGCTGCACTAGCTGCCCTAGCGCGCACTACCCGCCGCGGGCGCAACGTCACCTTACTAAGCAAATATAAGTAGTACAAATTGATCGCAATACTATATATACTACAACTCTACAAAATCTCGCGATACTAGCTATTAGTGGTGGCTCTACAGCCTCATTTTTCTAAAATCTTTATGTTGTTGGGGTGCGCAAAACTCGACCATGCGCGCAATGCCTATGTTCGCGCAATGCCCACCCTAACACAACAACCACCTACACAAATCGCGTTATAACTCCACTAATATAGATTTGATTTAGGAAGCAATTAAAGAAATCAAATCGCGCGCACTAGGCGCATCTTTTTTATATACAAGATTTATAGCAAAGTATAGTATTAATTGTTAAACGCTCGCTTAAAGACACCAGGGCCAAACTCAACCACGCCAACTCGCCCACTAACTCCTTCACCTACACTAAGAAACTAAGCTCCTATAGTATATTACTACGCTTACTAAACAACGTACACTACCTACACAAGTAATAATACTCAACTTTGCTTTATCTTTAGCTAGTAGAGAGGTTTTAGAAAGCTAGGTTACTTGCTTTATTAACAGGAATCCTACCTATCTTATCTTACGCTAGTAGGCAGGAATAGATCGCAATTGCTACGAAGCTAATTTAGAGGCTAAATATAGCCTCTACTTTAAGCTACTATATAAAAAGTTAAGGGAATACAATATAAGGCCTTCTTAAATCTTTAATATAGATAAGAAAGGCTTTATAATTAGAGTAACTAGAAGGTTAAAAAGTGTGTTTAACAAGAGGATATATAATTAAAATGAAGTAATAGCTACAACTTAGAATAGTTCTAGAGAGTAGGTAACTGTCCTAGCCTACGTTTATTTAGATAGTACAGCTCTATTCCTAGCTCTTATCTTTTAGTTAGCTGTTAGAGCTCTAAAATTAAGCTAGATTAAGGATATTAATAACAAAAAGCACTTAGTATTTATTAGCTTATCTCCTTCTAGCTAGACTAATAATAATATAGGTCTAGCCTAGCTTAAAGAGGTTTTTAAGAGAGAGACTAGACAGAAAGCTTATTTAGGATACTAATTACTCCTTCTTAACAGCTATAAATTTTACCTAACTATAGATTTTATTAATTACTATAATAACTACAAGATCTTATTAGCTATATTTCCTCCTTATTTAACCTATACGCTTTAACTGCTTAACGTTAAATTATTTAAGCCTCTCTTAACTGCCTACTTAACTAAGCTTTTATTCTACCTTTATAAAAGCTAGGGGCTCCTACTAATAGTAAAAGAAGACTTCTTTCTCCTTTTTTAGAGGGCCTAGGGTACTAACTTTAAGGAGGAGACTATTAGAAAGTCTTTCTAGGTAACTAGGGTCTACCTACCTAATTTTAAGGTTATCTTTTAAAGATTCTGTAAGAAGGCCTTTAGTTTAAATAAATCTTTAGCTTCTGTACTTAGTAGAAATAATTAGCTTAAAATAAAGACTCTTATACGCTGTTTAGTACAAGATTAAGGCACTAAAGAGGTAGAAAAGATTTATTAAAGCCTCTACTACATTTTAGCTTAAAATAGTATCCTCTGTAGAGAGATTTAAGGCTTAAAGAAGGCTTTTTTAGTTAAAAAGAGACACTAAAAGAAGAGCTATACTCTCTAACTTAACAATCCTTAGGAGTACTATAGTAGTACTGTTTTTTAGTTGCCTAGGAAGGTCTATTAGGCTTAGGACAACAAGGTAGTTTAATAATACAAATAACAACTACTATAACTTTAAAAAGCTAAGAGGTCTTACTTAAAAGAGCAAGCTTAATTATATAAGGCTTAACAAGCTAAAGAGAGGCGTGTTAAAAGAAAGAGGCTTAAAAAAGTAAGGCAGAAAGAGAAGGCTAAAAAGGTAGCTAAAAAGGAGTGTTAGAAATTAGCTCGTGACGCTTAAAAAGCTATATAACTGTCTTAATTAGGTAAGCGCAAGGCCTTATAAGCCTCTACTTAAAAGTAAAAGCATTAAAAACGTGTTGTTGTTAATTTATCTTATGTTAAAGCTGAGGTAGCTGCACTAGCTGCCCCAGCGTGCACCACCCGCCGCGGGCGTAACGTCAACTTACCAAGTAAATACAAGTAGCACAAATTGATCACAATGATATATTTACTGCAACTCTACAAAATCTCGCGATACTAGCTATTAGTGGTGGCTCTACAGCCTCATTTTTCTATATATTTGATGTTGTTGGGGTGGGCATTGCGCGAACATGGGCATTGCGCGCACAGACACGGTAGGTACCTAGGTAGTAGGTGGTAGAGGGTAGCTGCTTTTCACTTTTTTGGAAACCCATTTTGACTACAACAACAACCACCACCTTTGACACTTTAAAGAATAAACTAAGTAAACAAATTTTTCTCCTAGTCTTAGCGACTTTATAGCTGCAAGCGCAGCTTCAGTTGGAGTCATATTCGTGGAGTTATCGCGTGTTGAAGTTGAGGCCTTGTTGTTGCGGGGCGATCGTACCACCGTCCTGATGGTACCACCGTCCACCTCGGTACTGCACACATTGTTACTGCGTGCATAGCGTTGTTACAGCCGGATTTACCTACGACCATGGCTCTTTTCTGAAGACATTGAGATTAATTTACTTTTTCTTGTCGTGCTAGGTGTATTTTTTCGAAGAATTGGTGCGCGTTCGGTAAATTGCTTACCTAACGTCTACTACCTAGGTACCTAGGTATGGGCCGTCCAAGTTCATACTACAACGGCAAATACTATAAGCTGTCTCGCCTTAATGCCCGTGTCTCGTCGCCTGTCAGCAGCGTTTAAGAAATTGGGTAGTTGCAGATATAGTGCTTGCAGGATATTCTTTCGTGCAGTGGCGGCGAGGACGAGCGCTCTAAAGCCCAAGGCCAGGGGACCCGGCATCAGGGCAATGTTCTGATCCGACGAAGATGAAGAAACATGATGAAAGCCGGGTACATGACAAGACATCAAGGTTATTTCAGAAACGCAACCTGATTATGCTTAGTGTTGGGGCACCTGTTATAATAAAAGTCCAAGATGCAAACGGCACGTCAGGATCGAGTTCGAAATCGCATGCATAGGTAACCAAAGTAGATTGTGCGTCTTCGCACCTGCATACACCACTGGTGTAAACGTCGTTTCTCGCGCCTATGCTAAAGCCCTAGTCAAATCCCCTTCTCTGCTAACGATGAACCCCGCCTTCTAGTAATGCGCGACTCAGCATCGTACATCGGTCTCATGAAGCCTATCGCACACGATATTCGTTAATTCGGTACCGAAACGTGGCTTTGCACGCTAAGCCCGCCATCTTCGGGAACCCCGACGATCCTCTAGTCTTGTTCAAGCTATGGCAGGCGGGAAGATGGTGTAACCGAACAGCATAGCCGAAATTCTTGTCTGATAAGGCGACGCCGAATGCATGGAACTTGAGACGGCGGATATGATGCTGGGCGATGCATGATCATGCATGGCTTCTCTGATAATGGTGGTGATCTTGTGCCATCGATGTGAATATTCTAGTACCGAATGCGTGGAAAGCCGTTAGGTTTTGTCTTGAAATGGTTGCATTTGAGTGCGATAGGTACGATTGTTGAGCGCATCAGCACACACGCATCGTTGCTCCTCAGCCCTACTACTTGTTGTGCGACGTCCTTGTGATATACAGAACCACGCTAAGGTATATTTCTTATGGTCAGCCGTTGGGTGAGAGCTCTGTTACAAAGGTTGTCCACATGCATGATCGGTCGGCTCCGCGGTGTGGGATTCGATGGTTCGAATCGACTGGCAGGTGCCTGTCAAGCTCCAATTTAGTGCGTAACGCTGAATACAGCTAGTTGAAGGTGCCTAAACTGTTCTTGCTTCCGCTTCGGTTTCTTGGTGAGAGGGTGATTAGTATGGGTATTTGTGTGCGTTTTTCATAAGATTGCGTTGAATATGCTTGGATACCAATAGTGATCAGGATATTGACATAAAAAGAAGCAAAGAAAGGAAAGAAAAGAAATAGTGCAAAACAGACTGTGACGTAAAGTGCAACCTAAAAGCAGCAACTGGTAGCAGACAAGGAAGATCAAAAGAAAGCTGCAATAACGGCCTCTCGGTCAAATGTACCCAAAGATTCGCATGCTTTTGTCATGCCATTGTCCGCATGCTTGTTGACTTGTTAACCAGTCGCTTGGACTTCCCAGAAAAGAGGAACATGTCCCATGCACCAAAATAATTCAGACGCCAACGCCAACGCTAAAGTAGGCTGTCATCCACGGCTACCCGAAAGAAACAAAGTGTGTGTGTTTTCCGAACAGTGTGACCAGCACTAAGGTTGGAAGAGTAATCAGGTGGCCCAAACATAGAAGGAAAACGCGTAAGGATGTCCTGCCTCTGGAGTCTTGCCCGACGAGACATGTGTGGGGAAACGATGAAGAGAAGATGACTGGCTCCACCATAGTATAAAGAAAATGAATGCAGTCGTGGATCATTCCGGTAAAGCAATTCAGTGAGAAGATCGTACCATGCGTTCGAGTCTGATGTAAAGCCCCGGAAGCGTCGTCGATACCCTGCATGCTCATCGTCGAGACATGAGTACCTGTTGGATCTGCGCCAGCGAAGGATCCTCGTTCAGCCATTTGCCTTGCGCAGCATCTGCAGCACGTAACGTGTTCTCAACGTATTCATCGCTAATTGCAAGGAGTTCCTATAACCCAGCCGTCAGTGGAGATCCTGAGAAGAACAGCACACGAGGTTTCTAGCCTGCCTGTTATCACTTTCTCCAACATCCCCCGAATTCGAAACGTAGTAGGAAAATGGCTTATTCGACGTACATTCCTCATTGTAGCATCCGCTTGCTGAAGTGCACCCAGATGGCTCGCATTGGGCTTCTGGCCACGCAAGATACTGTTGCGGCTGTTCATCCATCGCAGGCCAGCATGGGCTCGTAAATAAGCGCGTTGGCATTGGAAGCGTCGTACAGCGGCGTCTGCGATGATACTGTAGAGCCCCGTTAGCCACTTCTCCCACACTAATATATCGTTTTTCTCTGCAGGCTCTCAAGCCGAGATGGAGAAAAAGAAGTGACTCACGCTTTCAATTGCTGCTTCTCGGATTCCGGATCTCCTGAACCCACACTAGCACTGCCAGAAAATGGCGTCTGAAGGATAGCCTGCGCCTCGCTGCTGCACTGTCGAAGTAGGCAGTAACCTTCAAGGTAGTACTCTTCTGCAGTAGGTGTGGCGTGCAACTGGACGAGGTAGTGCTGTAAGTTGCGGAAGTCGGTCATGATCTCGACAATGCGCATGGCACGGGCATCGTTAACTGTGATAGTGTCAGTTTATGGGTCCTGATACTAGTATGGGTTGGCGATTTTGACGGGTCAAACAATTGAGCTGGAGCAGGGAAAGACTTACGACCGTCGGACATTGTTGCTTTGGTGTTTTTGAAATGAAGATCGGCTGGCGACAGATTGATGAAGTGATTAACAAGAAGTAAGGAGTAAGGTGAAGATAGTCGAATGGAATGGAACTGAGGCTTGCTGCTGTAGATGGTCAATGAAGAGTGGCGGCGTGGCGAGTATTATATAGCATGTAGAAGACATGTATTCACGATGATAATGATGGTGGTAGTGTCCATGAGCAAGGCTCTCGATAGCGTAGGGTAGGAATAGCCATACCTGCAGGGCTGCTCCCGCCGTTACCATAAGGACGAGCTCCACTTTAGGACCGTGAGGAGCTCCCAGCTGTACTAGGGCCCTATCTTGATACACCACTCAGCACCCGGCATTTCGCACTTGGAGGCTTGTGAGGAGGTGTGAGAATCGGCAAAGTAGCATCACCATCAATCCCCACTACAACGGGATAGCCAAACATGCAGGAACCGTGCGTGTGCGTCCAACCATGCCTTTTTTTTTCTTATGCTCCGCTACCATCGCTCTCCAGCTGGAATGGACAGCATTGTGCTGGGTTTCCTCAGCAGCCCTAAAAGCGCCACATCGTGCAATGTAGTTTAGCGAGCCGGCCCTAGCAGCCTGTATCGGGTAAGGCAGCTAAGCCGAGCTGTGTATCTCAGCCGCAGCATCCACTTTGATTGGTTGATACTTATAATTAGTGGTGCGCCTTCGCGTGGTCGTCCGCTGAGTGTGAGCTTGAAAAGTGCGTGCTCACGTAGGGTTGAACCGATGCGTTCAAACGAACGCTCGCGAAAGCCACAGTCAGCCACACGACGGCTGTGCTGGGCACTCCGATGACTAGGAGCCAGTAGCATGATGTCAATGGAACAGTTCCTGAGTTGTTGCAGGACCGTTGCAGCTGAGGTGGTATGGAAGTCTGGTGTCATGGGCAAGTGGAGTCATGGCTGAACGTACCACATGTTTCTTGTCTCGAATTCGGCTGCTTCGTTCACAGTTGCGCTTATGCAGGAGATTAGTCTAACGTCTTCATTCATGGTGCTGCTGGAGCACTTTTGACGTCTGAGAGGTCGTATCATGCTACCTGTTGCTATCGTCATGGTTCACGTCTCGGTCATACTTCAGCGACCCACATCCTTCTTCCAGCCCCACGGCCATTGCTCCTTAGTCCTTGTCTGCGATTGACTGCAGTCGTTCGTCGATTTCTTCCTCGGTGAGCGCCCTGAAGGTGGGGTCTGTGCCGTCCTGGCCGTTGGTCTTGGGTCCTCCTACGATACCAATCTCCAATTCGTTCTTCTTGAAATCGACAGACAGGACAGTGCTCAATGCGGTAATTGCCAGCTCGACAACCTCCTCCCAGTTACCCTCAGCGTGCTCCTTGTTCTTCAGCTTCTTCTCGAGGAAGTTGAGCGCCTCTTGCGTTTTCGGACCGGAGGCTGTTGCCTTGTATCCTACGTAGTAGCCAGCTGGATCGCACTTGTACAGTTGGGGGCCAAATTCGGAGTCGAGAGAAATGAGGGTCGTGGCCACACCGAGTGGTCGCATGTAGGCCTACACCTCACTTAGCATCCACTCGCACTTTCTTCATGAAGCACCACTTACGCGCTGTGTGTAGACCTGGCTGATGTTGGCTATCCTCTTCGCCAGTACGTCGCAGGGCATCTCGTAGCCATACTTGTAGCGGAACTCGGCAGCTTCACCCCGCGCTCTGCTCACTGAAGCTCTCGCATCGGCGATGGATCCGGTCATGACACAGCCAACCGAAGGCGACAGGCGGAAGATGTGGGACACGGAGGAGGGGTCGATGAGCTTGTCCTGTGTGTATACGTCAGTATCTCGTGCAGCCCTTCGCACCTGCCATACGTACGGGCACCTTCTTCTGCGAGATGACTACTGCACAGTCCTTGCCCCGCACGCCCAATGATGTGATGTTTGCTGCCGTAATCGCCTTGAATGCATACTCTGGTTGTTGCGTTAGTTGTGGTTCACCAAGCAAGTCGCGGGGGAGTGTCGTTGCTTCGGCGGCATGGAGAACATGGGGTGCGTACCGACTTGGTATAGACAGCCTTGGTCCGAGAAGATGGTAATGTGTCTGTCGTAGCCTGCGCTTCCTGTATGCCGAGGGCAGCTGTTAGCATGGATGCGGCAAACAGCAGTTTATAGCTTCCAACGCACCAGACATGACGGCGGATAGTGTAGTTGGGTATTTGTAATTGACGTCTTGAGCTTCAGCTTCAGCTTCAGCAGGAGGTTGCGGAGATGTGCGTAGGCTCTGTGGGCGCCGTCTCTGAGTCGAAGGTGAGGTTGTCGGCGTTGGCTGTCATTGCACGCGTTGCTTGTGGCCTGGAGCTCGGGGACCGCCGTCACTTGGTCTGTGCCTTCCTAGCATCAGCCCCGAAATTCTCTGCCTGCGACCTCTCATTCGACCTTTCCATACTGACAGGACGTTTTGCTTCAGCTGATTCGGTCATGCGTGATGTGATTTAACCTCCGCATCTAATGTTACAGATATCCATATTCCCCATCTGATCATGGCTCAAGACGGCGCCAGAGTTCCGGCTTGGAAGCGACTGGGTCTCGCCCTGAAGAACCAAACTCAGTCCGGAGTCACCGTACCTGAACAACAAACATCACACATCGACCCACAACCATCTGCAGCCTATAGTGCGCAGGAGACGTCTTACGAGCAATCTGTTCCATCCGATGAGCCTGCCGTAAATGGCAACTCCTCAAAGCTTGGCAAGCGAAAACACCAACATGAGCCAGCTGAGGATCACCAACAGGATGCCAAGAAGAGTCGGGTTGATATTACAGAAAGCGAAGTTCACGGAGCCGCCAGCCATGAGCTCCAAGTCGTTCGTATTGTAGAGAGTGCTGAAGTAGAGGCGGTTACGGAGAACGCTCAAGCAACAGGAAAGCCCATCAAAGGTGATTCGAATTATCGAAAGAAGAAAGAGAAGCCAGTCAAGCGCCGGAGAGAGAATAAGGATGCTCAGGATGGTGATTCCCAACCTCAGGCGCGTTCAAAGCACGGATCCGCTATCTCACCCAATGAGCCGACGTATGCAACAGCGCGCCCAACTTTACTTGCTTCCACAGAGTTGGATCACACCAACACAGCCGCAACCACAACACCACACAAGCTCACCAAGAAATCTAGCCGGAAAGATGCCTCCGGTTCACCTCCGCTGACAGACCGAAGAAAGTTTGTCGCATTCACCCCAGATACCAAGACGTCCGACGGAAATACTGGTCAAGACTATTTCAAAGCTTGGGTTGCGGAACAAAAAGGAACTGGAGCTGTTTCCCAACCCCCAGAAGTCTCTAACTTTGTTCTACACTCACTAATTGCTGAGGAAGAGAAGACTGCAAGGAGGAACGGACAATTGGACAAGAAACAGGCGACGACAGAACCAGAACCAGAACCAGAAGTCGAAGGCACCACCAGTCCGAAGACTCCAGACACCAAACCGGAAGAAAAGTGGACACCAAAGCCAGTGTCCAAGCCTGCCGAAGCGAACCCTAAATCTACCCCTGCACCAAAAGGAAAGAAGAAGGACCCTTCAGTATACACCGCCTATCTCGTGCAGTACCACAACGATCGCGACAACTGGAAATTCAACAAAGCAAAACAAAACGACGTTATCGACAACGCCTTGAACATCTTCCGCATCCCTAACGAATACTCTGACGCCCTAGCCGAGTACGTTGCTGGTCTAAAGGGAGCGGGTGTGATAGACCATCTACGCGAACGGTGCAGAGCGACAGTAAAAGACCTCGATGAGCAAGACGCACAGATGAACGACGCGGAGGCTAAGAAGGTTGCGCAGGAAGATGCAGAGCGGGAGCGCATTCTCAAGGAACGGAAGCGCAGAAAGACAGAAGGTGACATGACAGACCTCTCGAATCACGAGTACAGCCCCGGTTTCATTCGACGACTGCAACGACGACGAGCTGAAGCGCTCCTGAACGCTTTGGGCCGCGCCGCACCAGTTTCACCTGCAGTGAATCCAGGGTCTAGTATTAATCCGTTAATGGAGCATGTGGAGCCAGCGAAGCCTATCGCGCGAAAGCGAAAGCGTAGAACAGAAGTCTCCGATGATGAAAGCAGTTCAGACAGTAGCGAGGACGAAAGTTCAGATTCTGACTCTGACTCTGACTCTGACTCTGCAGCTAGCAGCGACTCGGAGCCAGGATCAGGATCTGACAATGGACGGTCTGTGAAGAACGCCAGTAGCTCTGGAAGCTCGTCGGAGAGTAGTGATAGTGACAGTGGCAGCGATGGGGACAGCGAGTAGGTGGAGATATGGATAATGGACGAATCTGGAAGATGGTATTATTGCTGCTATCTTTTTGACTATTGCGACGGATATGTGCGATGCTGATATGGCATGGCGCTGCCTTTACTGCTGCAAATCTACATACCAACAATGCTCAGAGATCAGCCACTCTTCTTTGTCATGAATACTAGTGGCACTCAGCAGTATGGACTTGAAGTTTAGTGACATTGTGTCAGGCAATACATGGTACCTTCCCGATTGACGCATGTACGAGACCCAACATGGTTAGTGCATCGTCAACGTGCATCGGGTTCCCCGCCTCTTTGCCTCCGCATACTCCGTGAACATTTGTTAATTGCTTCGCTATCGGTTACCAAACCTGTCAATGACAGGCCATGCCAGAAAAAAAACCATGGCATTGTCAACCCTCCCCACCGAACTCATCGAGCACATAACCTCGCATCTCGACCTCGCAACCAGTCGGTCCCTCCGCCTCACCAGCACATCTCTCAGCAAACAAACGTCACATGTATTCAAAGACCGCTTCTTCCGCCAACATACCTTACAATGGACTCAAGAAGCTTTCTCCAGATTACAAGAGATGGCCTCACACCCACACTTTGGCAACGCCCTGCAGCATCTCGTCATAGACGCTACACCGCGCCACTCGATACATCTGTGGCAAGCACAAATACGCATCTCAGAAACGCAGGCCATCTCCACGCCCAACGGAGTCGTACCCGCTACCCGCGATCTAGAGGAGAAATACGTAGCTGATCTCAAGGCAGCAGAGGAAATCGCTACATCTTTCACCGAAACAAGGTTCGACCGAAAGTGTCTGAAAAGCCTCTTCGAAAGAACAGAGCAGCTAGAATCCATCACATTTGCGTACAAAGGCATGGACGAAAAGTACGCCAAGTTCGCTACCAGATACTGCAAGAGCAGTCAGCATGAAATGTCTCGCCCCTTTGTCTCCACCATGTCTGCGATTGCAGCATCGAAAATCCAGGTCCGCAACATCAGACTTGATAGCGAGCTGGCGTTTGGCGCGGTGGGTATCGGGAGGCTGGAGAACATGGCTCCTGCGCTTCGTTGCTTCGATTATGCTTTCGAGAGGCTGGATACGCTGCAGTTGCATTTGAGGGATCTGCGGTCTTCGCATTCGGGGTTCCAGTTGGATCCGCCGCGCGCGCCGTTTGCGGTGCGTTTTCTGGCCAAAGCACGGAATGTGAGGAGATTGGAGTTGAGCTGCTATAGTAGTTTGGATGGGGATATCTTTGGGGAGATGGCACGTCACTGTCGGTTTGACAAGTTGGAGATGTGTAAACTCTCTGTTCTTTGTGTTCGGACGGCTGGAGATTTGTTGACGTTTCTTCGGCCTTCGGAGAGGACGCTTACTTCTCTTCGCTTGGTAAATGTTAGGCTTTCTGATGGAATTATCACGTGGAGGGATCTTCTTGGAAGTCTTGCCGTGTCTGAGGATGTCTTGCCGTGTTTGGATAATCTTTGTTTGGGTAACTTGTTTACACTTGGCAGGTTCAATATATGGCTGAAAGGAAGGAGAGTGCTGCGCTTGTTTGGTGATGATTGGCGGGGGCAGTTATTCGATGCCGTTTCTGAAATCGAGGAGAGAGCAGCGGAACTGCCATGGGGTATAGTTGCTGTAGTATATCCATTTATTGGGTTGGGCTTGTAATATATCGCTATAAAATGCAAGTATGATGTCTGATGGGCATGCCACCCAGGTAGTAGTGTAGGCGTAATGTGCAGATGATGAGTGCACAAACCTGTGACTTCTGCATAGTCTAAGCCACAAGAAGAATCGAGGGATGGAGCAGAAGAAACTTGAGCAATGTTACTGTTGGTAACACGTTCGCGAAGGGCAGTAAGCGGCAACGTGTTCAAGTGATGAAGAAGTGACGTTGATGCCCAAGGCATCGCTCCTAGACAAAGCATAACCTCCTCTAAGTTGAAACAGAATGACATCACCATAAGCAAGATGTTTATAGCGCTGACTGCTCCCCAGCGCGATATCAAGACGATGGGAGAAGGTGATTGCGAGTGTGCTTAGTTGAAGAGAATCATGAGCGATGTGATAAGTTCTAGGGCTGCTGTCTCGTCATCTGTTATCATTGACGACAATTGACGATGACGGCCATTTTGTTAGGCAATTAAAGATACATATGTTATGCGCCTCTACCTTATCACTTGCCTTGTCACGTAAGGAGCTATATCTAATATAAAGCTTCGTTAATTATTACGTGTAGCGTCATGTACAGTATCATTTATGCCACCCTCAACAATTGACGACGATTGACGACGACAGACATAAATGACGCAGCAATCCTGATGATAACCGTTGACTGTGGACCGATAAGCGGTTTCAAGTGTTGAGCCAGAGACAGACCGCCTCGGCCATTACTACAGGGTGAGTCAGATGGCAGAGCTTAGCAGTTCAGTTCCCGGTTAAGTGTGAAGTATCTCAAAAGTAACTCCTTCAGCAAAGGTAATTGCCACGATAATAAACTCTTGCAAGACTGTTGTTACGTCACATCCATATATGGCAGTATGGTAACTCTCGGACGTCAGCAACGGCAAACCTACCATGAAGGTTCAGTGTCAAGACCCCAGCGGTCTCGACCATTTGCGATCAGCAAGCGTTGAACGGGAGATGATCACCGATGAGTAGCGCAAGGGAGACCCATAATACTTGCAGTGCAAAAGATGGTGGTACGAAAGTTTCGCAACCCTTGTTCTGAGTGGTTGGCGAAGGGAAATGAAAGGAGAAGCGCACAGAAAAGGATAAATGTAGTCAGCCGTGGTTCGTCGTGTTTCGCATGCATGTTAGCATTCCGACAAGCTTGCCGAGCAAATCAGGCGGGCAGCATTCCTGCGGTACCTGCGGCTGTGAACTTGACAGCTGCTCAACCAGAACAAGTGTTGCAGGTGAGTGGATCTCTCGACTGACTGACTGGGCTGACATTTTTCTGGGAGAGGAAACGTGCATGCTGAGGCTTGAAGGTGGCTGGCGCGGAGTTTGAGGTGTCGCCATGAATGGGCCAGCAAATGCCATTGGTCTCCAGTAGAACGAGTTGGTGAAGGGCGGTGCAAGTGGGGGGAGATAAAGGTGGATGCTCGATATATTGCCCCTGCGGAGAGACGAATCTAGGCGCGCAGATTGACGACTTACCCAAGAACCAACAGCCAATCAGGGTGGTGAGAGGCTCTGCTAGCGGCTCCGACCGCGTACCTCTCTGGTCAGCGCCGCCCCGGTCAGCGCCGGCAGCAGATGAGGTGCAAAGTCTGTGCAATGGTTTGCGAAACCTGGTGAAAGAATGGAGAGGCGTAAGACTGGATGAATGATGTCGTGTGAAGTCAGGGAATGGGCTCTGATGCTGGGGTTGGCCTTCGCTCGCACGGCCAAGGCTGTAAAAAATAGATTAAGGTTATGCACGACAAGGGGCCGCTTGGCTAAGAACGGCCGTGGCCTTGGACCCAGTCAGCTGCATCCAAGAGAGCAGATAGAAGTCGTCCTTCCCCCCAGCAGCGCCTGAAAGTCGGCTGCAACACCATCGCTCCCCTGAGGCAACGACAAACGGAAGAGCGTTTCGGACATTTGTTTCCCTGTGCACGTCGCCATTGTCGCCCGCCTGCACACCTCGTCAGCTGGCCCCAGCGGGAAGGGACGAAACACGCGCGGCTTCCTCAGCGAGCCAGGCCCCGACCCACCCCCAAGACGCCGCTCATCTTACCACGCCACTCACTGCGCCCTCGTCCTCGTCCTCAGGTTTCCTCACCACCTCTGCCTCTGCGCCCTATCACCACTTTTGCTTCTTTGTTGCGTCGCTCGCCGTCGCCTTTGTTCCTAGTCACTCGTTACATGCCCTTCCTTCCGCTCGCCTTATTTCTGTCCGCCTCGCCGCCGCCGCCGTCACTCGCACCGTCTCATCCTTCCTAGCGCCGCCCTCTGCATCGCTCTTTGTCCTCCCTCACCAGACACCTCAAACACCCAACCCGTCGCACAGTGCTCTTCTCGCGGTACTACGCAGCACCAGACAGCGTCGCACGTCATCGGGTGCGCCCACAGCTGACAGCTGGCCCTCGTTGCTTCTTGACCCGGGGCTGCTGATCCCCTAACCACCCCAACCACCGTTGCCATGTCTATCCGTGCGCTCAGAGGTACCATCTGCAACCCTGCAGCGACGTGACAGCACATGACAGAAGGCTAACATGATGCCAGACGCTGAGAATGTCTTCCGGGTAGAAAAGCGATGCGTCGCGTGTGAACAGCTACCACTATCCTGCGAAGGCATCAAATGCTTGGCCAACCAGGTCTGCGTGCAGAACTCACGAACATGCGACCAGTGCGCCTCCGTAGGCTGCCAATTCGACCCCACTGCCGGCGATGCTGCACCCAACAAGCCAAACGTTGGTGCCATAGCCGGAGGAGTAATCGGAGGAGTCGCCTTCATCGCCATTCTCACATTCGTCGTCTGGAAGTACTGTCTGAAAGGAAGGAGGAGGCCAATGTCGCAGCAGAGTGAATGGCAAGATGTGGATACGACACAGCAGGAAAAGGCCGACAACGACTTCCAGTCACGGCGGAGTGCGCGCGCATCTACACACACCGTTGCCTCGATGGCCTCATCCGTCCTGACCCGCGCCTCCAACATCATCCAAATCGCCTACATCCCCGGTGTCACGAACCGCTCAGGACTCGGATCGCCCGACCTACTCGTTCCCCCTGTTCCTCCGATTCCTTCCATGTCGCCTTCGTCTGGCACGAGCACACCGTACTCGACCGCCGACCAGCACTTCTTCGTCCCCGACTTCCGCGACTCGATGATGTCCTCCAGTACTGCCGGCCGCACAAGCATCGCCCCAAGTGTCGCACAACGCGCCAGCGTTGCATCGACCATGTACCGACAAAATGCCATCGTATCTCCGCTTCCGGCTCAGACCATTGTACGCGGAAAGGCAGCTGTCGTCAGTGTCAAGTCGACGGCGACCAACAGTCCGGCAGACACACCAGGCATGGAAACACCACCTGTACCCCAGATCGACCCCAAGCATACTCTGAAGCCCATCCGCATCCACATGCCTGGTATCAGCCCCGCAAACTCCGTCCGAAGCACCGCACAACTCGGCCCTGTACGCGCGCTCAACATCACCAAGAAGAAGAGCTCCGACATCACACCACCGAAGAGCTCCTCGAATTCGACAACAAGCGCGGACCGAACACTCGTTAACACCCCTGAAGTTCTGGTACCCTCTGCGCGACCACTCACCGGCTACTCAACAGCCTCATCAGATGACGGCGCTGCACACTCACGCGCACGCAGAGGAAGCTTAGCATCCGATTCTGGCGACGATTCTGACGATGACCACAAGCGCGCACAACAGACTCTTCGCAGCAACTCGGGTAGTGAGGGCGACTCGGAATACACCGAGTTCCAGGATAGCACGCCTACCATGGACCGAAGTCCATTCACAGACAGCTCGTCACTTGAACCACCACGACCCTTGATGTCTCAGCGCATCATATCGTACGAAACTTCGCTCGGACTCCGCACACCAATGACGCCCATCGTGGAAGAGGCCTCGGCGTCAAAACGAGGCAGCACCGTTTCGAACAAAAGAGGACCGAGTCCGTTTTCTGACAGCAACAGGAGCGATCTGTAAATGAGCTTCTCTATGAAATCTGCAAAGATATCTAGCCACTGCGGCAATCACAATTTCCTTATAATTCTCTTCTCTCGAAGATCTGGGCATTACGACTCCCGGGATCGGGCATCTCGGATGCATTAATCTAACTTGTTTTTTTTCGTTCCTTGATATCCAAGCATCTTTCTGTCATGATCTAGTTGATTTTCTACTCGATATCTTGCTTTGACGGACGTGGTGCGATGATCACCGCACGGTTTATATTCATGTATGTATGTATTTGAGCGCTGAGTGGGCAAGCGAAGCGATGTGGATGGGAAGGCACGGAAAGAGTAGGATGGAGATAGCCTGAAATGAAGATATTGATAACCACCCTATGACCTTCGAAATTTTTTTTCTACCTAAGCGACGTGATTGTAGAACCCATACTAATTGAGCTTGGACCGCTCGCAAGTTTCAACTTGTTCTCTATTCAGGATTTGCGATGTTGTTTCGAGGGTACAGACAGCCGCGTCGTAGCCGCATTGTAAGACGGCTCTATTCGCTGCGCTGGTACGCGTGCTCTACACAATGTCTTCCAAAGTAAAGTCGCACCTTGGGCTACCTGTACACTGGTGACATGGAGCTATTGTAAGCTGCAGGCTCCCGCTGTACCTCACGCAGAGACATGGTGGTAAGACGGAGACACCACCAACCGCCTAGACCCATACGTTAACGAAATTGAGAATGCGGTACGCTATCCGGGATGTGGTCAGGTACACGGTGCTCGGGCATATACGAAGTAAAGTGACGAGTCTCGCAAAGCTTCGGGGAGCTACGAAGTGGGCTGGAGGGGTATCTAGCTATAGGTAGCTACCGCGTGCAACAATAGGAAGAGGCACCGCAAGCTTCTCTTTGCGCAGTTGTCACTTACACCTTTTACTAATTCCTACTTTCTTCGACAGTATTTAATTCTAGTCTCATCTCCCAGAAAATCGACCGTCCACAAGCTCTCGCATACCCGTATATAGCTTCAGCTTGACGACGACGACGACCACCGCATGTCCACCACCCGTGCAACCACCCGTATCGAAGCCCTCTCAAACCACCTCTCCGCACCCGCATACTCCTCTACGCCCACTCCGACCATGTCCACGGAAAAGAAACCCCCAATCACCTGCCACGTCCTCGACACAAGCCTCGGCCGCCCCGGCTCCAACATACCCGTCACCCTCACCCTCCATCCCACACCAACAGCAACAAGCGCAGAAAGCCTAGCAAAGTTCAGCGGCACAACCAACACCGACGGTCGCGTAACCTCCTGGAGTCCCTCTACGCCCTTCACCTCCGCCAGCCTAGAAGAAGTCTTTCAGCAAGAGGGCGACCAGAAGTACAGCCTTACGTTTGATACTGAGGCGTATTTTGGGGAGAGGGGGGTCAAGACGTTCTTTCCGGAGGTGGAGGTCAAGTTTGTGGTTAGGCAGAAGGCGAAGGGGGAGCATTATCATGTGCCCGTGTTGTTGGGGCCGTTTGGGTACACGACTTATCGGGGGAGTTGATGGTGTGGAGAGTGAAACAGGGGGTGGGGTGCTTGGTCTGACATTGGAACAGGTCAAGTGATGGGCACGTTGGTGGACAGATTTTTGGTTGATTGAGATTGATCTGCCTTTTCTATACCACCCCGTTTTATCATGTTATGCCCCCTGTCCCTCTTTCCTTTGGTTGTAGGTGGACATGCTTGGAAGTTGCTTCATCTTCTCTCATAGTGCCATCGTTGTTACCTAATTCTAGGAAAGAGCGTATTTCACAGTCCACTACACCGCTCTCTTCAACTTTGGATCAAGCCCATCCATTGACTTGATTGATGTTTCATCTTCCTCCAAGGTTACCTCTTGTTTCTGGCTGTACTTCAGCAGCTCAAAGGACTATTCGGTAGTCTGTGTTGCTGCGACGTCTCGTATAGTATTGGAAAGTAAAAATAAATAAAAGTCTGTGTGGTTTATGGAGTTGGTTCCGATTGGTGTAGTAGTAATGGACAAAAACATCGAATTGTGTTAGGTTTCATGTGGAAAGCTAGACCAACATGTTTCCATGCAGAAGAAGCACAAGTGTTTCGTTCAATATGCAAGTCTGGCGAGACTAGGTTGGTCTACCATTGTCGTTGCAGAGCAGTGGATATGGAATGTCAACAATTACGTCACAATTAAGCATTGCCGCACACACTTGCTGCACACTCGACGCGCTACGTGCGGGTGGTTGTATGCTCGCATGAGCCAGATTCGTGGAACCAAGAAGCATCAAGGTACACGGGGAAGCGGAAAAGCCGTCCTCCCCTAACGTCCATGATGCCTCTTTGCATATCGGAGACTGGCATCGCCCTGCCAGTCGCACATTTTGCGATGACAGATTCCCAAACATGCGACTCTTCGATTCCACGCTTGTGGGGTCAATCGACACCCATGGACCTCACAGATCTCGATGAGCACCAGGAAAAAGAAGACGAGGGAAACTTTCCCGTGATGTGATTGGGGCGGCGGTGTCGAAGCCCGCACGATGGCTGATACTTTGGGCCGATACAAAGTAGCTGATGTGTCGATCGGCGAAACATGCGTGAATCGAGGTCTGGAACGGGTCCGGCACCTGGCAGAATCGAAGCCGTTGGTCGTTGTGTCGGCTCAAGATAGCCTGCCGGGGAAGAGTCGCATACACGTGTCAATCGAAACCTTGTGCGACCAGGCCCTTTCTCATCGTGGGTTATCGGAAGGATGGGGGACAAGATGCAGAAAATGCGGTGGACGGAAACAGGCCAGCAGTGAATGGAAGACTGGTGCGACTTCACGGGACCGGTGCCGGAAAGCGTCTCGTGGCAAGCGAGCCAAAAGGGGCTTCAGATCGGCGGCCCACAAAAAGGCGGTGGGGGCGCGCGGCTGCAGTGATTGGCTCGGGCGGCTGACTAGTCCCACCTGGCGGCAGGCTTTGATTACGAACCCAAGAAATCACGTTATGCGCTTGGCACAGCTGCGTCACTCCCAGAAATTGCTCGCTCGTCCTGTCCTCTGACCTCATCGCGAACGCCTAACTGTCATCGTCACCACGAGCACAATCCCCGTCAACGCCGGTTTTGAGCCTCATTGAGAAGCAGGAACACCCATCACGCGCAACCACAGCCCCGGACAGCCCTAAGCGTCGTGCACAACCAGCGCGACCGTAAGCGTAGAGATTGCGACGGCTGCGAGCATCGCCCTAGGGGCTTGACGTCACTATTGGATTTCGACACGCAGTTGCCAGCATCGCGACCAGAGAGCCGGCGGTCAACAATATCGATATTCATCGGATTGGGACGGCCCTACCCCGCATCTACCGCCCTTGGACTCCTTTTGCTGAGGTACGTAGTAGTTGAGTGTCGCTGCCGCTGCCGTTGCGCTGTTGCTGTCGCTTGCTGCTGACTTTGCCACGTTCCCAGCGTCTGCAATAGCCCTTTGCGCCCGCTGTCTGTCTGCACCCAGCCCGTCGTATCGAGTGCCTGTATTTTTGTTTATTAATTACGTGCGCTGACATATCCGCCCTCCAGCACAGGTGAATTGCTGTTCGAGTCGCCAGCGTGCACCCATTGAACGTCGAGATATATCCATCCAGCCAAATCGCGTGGGTGTGAGCGAACGAGCGAAGAGAGGACAAGGCCCGAGTACCACAAGCGATCGACCAGGACACCACCCCTACGTCACCACCCCAAAGTATGGCAGCCGCAACCCAGACTGCTCGAACCTCTCCCCCGTCCTCCAACATGTCCTCTCCCAAGGACAGTAAAAGTAGTCTTCCTACCGTGACCAAAACTGAAGGTGTGTATGCCCCTGTTGCTGCTGTCGTCTGAACACGTCACCGCTGCTGCTTCACCATGTCTCCCCTTTCCTCGCCTGCATTGCGCGCGCGCATGCATCACCATCATCCTCCCCTCTGCATCATCGTATCGCGCAAGCATTACTAACTACGATGCTGCAGTGGAGCCAGTAAAGCCTGAGTCATCTCCCAAGGTCCAGCGTAAGTAGCTCCGTCCACCGAGACTTGTCAACTGTCGCTGTGCATCTCGCCCATGATCCAAACCACAAGGCTAACCCACCGCCAGCTGCGACCACGGAAGCGGCCGCCAACGCAGACGCAGCAAAACCCGCAACCACAAATGCCCAGCCGTTGGCACCTCCACCAAAGCCAGCACCCGTGACCACCGGTGAAACACCAGACTACTTCAACACCGTACACAATCCCTTCTCGCTCGAGCCCAACGTCTTTGAGCAGTCCTTTGGCGGCGAGTCTGGAAACTTGCAGACGCCTGGAGGCCGTCCCATTCTTCCACCCGTTGCGAATATTACGTCACCGTCACCCCTACCGGGCATCACACCAGGGTGGCAGGGCTTACGCGCAGGACCCTTGAGCCCTGCGATGCTGAGCGGGCCGACTGGACAGACGGATTATTTTAGCGAGTCATTCCGAGGCTTCCCAACTCCGAACGAATCCTCTCTCCGCACCGGCCTTACTCCTGGCGGCGGCGGTTCCATGTTCCCAGCTCCCAGCCCGAACACACAAGCCATCTTCAACCTCCAGAGCGCTGGCGTGACACCCGGCACTGCCGACTTCCAGCAATCTGCCTTGCGCGCAGCTGCACAACACCAAGCTAACAACAATAAGCCCACGTCCATCGCACCCACGTCGCAGCCCGAAGGCGTGACCGCAGGGATGGATCGCCCCAACAACACCTACCAGCAGACACAGCAGCCACAACAGCGCGCCCAGAATGACCCATATCCAAACCATGACGTCAGCAGTGCGGCCAACGACCTACTGTCCTTTGCCAGTCAAAACGGGGCTGCACGCAACAACCAGCCACCTTACTCATTGGCCCCCCAACAGCAATCCATGAACGCCGGGCACATGCCTGTCCAGCCTGTCAACACTAACCATGGCCGCCGTGACACCAAGGGTTCCATCAACAGCATCCAATCTGCGGAGACGGGTGACTTCTCAGAGAGCGGCCAGAGTGAGCAAAACAAGACCGGTACACGGTCACGTGCGAAGAAGGGTGCCGCTAACGGCAAACAAGCTGCCGGGAACAAGCGCAAAGCTGAAGATGGCCCCAAGAACTCGAGAAAGAAGAGCAATGTCAATCAGTCCATGGGCGACGACATGGACGACGGCGACTCTGATGAGGAGAACAACATCAAGGAAGAGGAGTACGACAGCAAGGGCCGTAAGATGACTGACGAGGAGAAGCGCAAGAACTTCCTCGAGCGCAACAGGTATGTCTAGTCCCTCTCACTCATGCTGCACCATGCTAACATGCACAAGGGTCGCTGCCCTCAAGTGCCGACAGCGCAAGAAGCAATGGTTGGCAAATCTCCAAGCTAAAGTCGAACTGTTTAGCACAGAGAACGACGCGCTGTCTGCTACCGTCACTCAGCTTCGCGAAGAGATTGTGAACCTCAAGACGCTTCTTCTTGCCCACAAAGACTGCCCAGTGTCGCAGGCTCAGGGTCTACACGGAGCTGCTATGAATAACTTCCTCGGCAGCGACATTAGCCATCAAAATCCATACGGCATCGCTCAACTGCAGCCCAACGGCGTCCACATGATGCCGATGCAGCAAGGCCAGATGATGAACCGGTTCGTATACCAACCTCAAAGGAACCAGAGCCCCGATGAACAAGAAAACGGCCGGTATCCTTCGAAGTATTGAGACAGTCGCTCACTTGTTTCAGGTAACTGGGAGTAAACGCGCTACCTGACCATATTACACGTGCACACCGCCATTGTCATGACTCTCTACTGTGGCCATGACGCAAAACGTGGGGCATCAGCAGCTCCGACGATCACGATGCGCCTACTACATCGTACGACTTGTAATCTACCCCATCCTTCTCCTTCCTCTCCCTCTTCTAGGACGCATTGTCAACAACGCATGGGTGGCGCTTGGCGTTACGTCATTATTGCATCCTTCTCACATAAAGGAAAATGCAACACCCCGGGCTACCAAAACATCATTTCACCATTTCCTTCTCGAGCCGGACGGCTGGAAAGGCAGGAATTCATGGGGCTGGCTACGTACATCATGCACGCGCGAACACGAATCTTCCTCGTCGGTGATGACGACTTTCTTCATCCGTTTCCTTCAGTAATTTGTCCATTATTGGCGTGTATATACGGATGAGTGCGCGGGTAACATTTCAATGGCGTTACAAAGGCGATAATACACCGGGTCGTTCCCTCTTCCTGTTTTTGATATTATTGAAGCGCGCCGGTCTAGAGTTGCGCTCGGCGTTTGGGGTTTCTTGGCTTCTAGCCTTACTATCCTTTCTCGGTGGTGTATTCTGGAAGAAAGAGCCTTGTCCCGACGTTTGTTTCTCGAGTCTACGGTAACAAGATGGATTATGGCTTAGGGGAAGGAACGGGAATAGCCGATACGTTTGGCATACGTGTTGGTGTCTAGGCATGAAGCTATGTAGCGTGGGATGTGTAGGTATACCGTGAGCAATTCAAGCCTTTTTAAATTCAAAGTCGTCCATGATTCATTGCCGGAAGCCTGTACTAGAAAATCACCTACAATCCTACTGCCCTCCTCTCCACTCCTCCTAGTTCAATAGCTCGCCAATCTCCACCACGTGTCTCCTAACCAACTCTTCCGTCTCTTCTCTATGCCTTCTCGTCACCCGCATCAGCCCACCAACCCTCGTCTCCCGCTCTACAAGCTCCACCTCACGTCTTGCCAGTGTCGTTTCCCGCACAGTCATAGCTTGCTCCCGTCGGTTCAGGTTGGCTTCGCGGTGGTCGAGTTGCCGGCTGCGGAAAGCCTCGCGCGCAGGAAGTGATTGGATAGCGGGAAGTTCAACGAGTTCATCTGATGTCATGTCCATGTCTACAGGGGTGTTTGGATCGGGAACAACGGCATGCGAAGTGGTCGCTCGACCGGCGCCTGGATCAGAGGACTCAATACCCGGGTTATATTGCGGAACGTTTGCTCGCCGCTCCTCTGCTTGCCTACGCAAGTTGTCGAGTTCTCGGGTAGGAGCTGGTTCTACTGCGCGGCCGTGCTCACCCTCGAGGTATCGGGCAAGAGCCGCGTCCACTACGCGCTCGCGCTCGTCCACGGAGTTGCCGGTAGGTGTCGGGGTTGCCGCGGCGTTGTTCTCAGACGTTGGTCGGAAAGGGTTGAGAGTGCGGCGAGTGTTCAGGAAGCGGTTGATTGCGCCTGTACCGGGGGCGTTGTCGCCTTCTCGAGCGACTGTGTTCGTTCTTCCGAGACCAGGCGTCGCGTTTTGGCTGTTCCTGCTCGAGTTGACACCTTCGTTTGCGCCACCGTTTCCGTTCCTGGTATTACTGTCCCTCTCTGCAACGCGCCGTCTCCTACTACTCCTCGACACGTGCCTGTACGGCGCCCGGCTCCTGATATCAGCAATGTCCCGTCTAAAGTCCTCAAAGTTCTGGACGTGTGTCTCGTAGTCTGCGTCATCGGAATCGGAATCAATCACAATGGGACTGCGCTGTTGCTCGACCCTCGAATCCCTTGGAACCTGGAAGTCAGCCAAGTATGAATACTCGCCGCGAACTCGTTGGGCTTGCTGTTGTGGTGGTGGTGCATCATACTGAGCGAAGCCGCGCCGGGTACCCAGCTGCTGGTTGGCGATATTCGCGCCGATTCCATCGAGACCTGCGAACACGCCTGCCATGTGTCGTGATGCACTTGGGCTTTGTGCGCGGGGAGGGATGGGAAGAGGTCGTGCGGGGATCCAGACTGCGCGACACAAGGGACATTTCTTCTCTTCGTGGGAGTGGCTGCGGAGCATGTCGTCGAGACAATTGGCGCCGATATGGTGGCTGCATTTGGGGATGTTGGTGATGCGCAGGCATTGCTCGATGGTGTAGTTGTCGAGACAAATTGGGCATTCGTCTTGGGATGGAAGGTCGTTATCCTGGGTAGTATGGTTGCGGATGAAGGTGACTGCGTTCATTGCGTGTGATTGCTAGGTTAAACTGATGTATGTGGTGGTTCTTTTGAGCGGTAAGAGTGGGGGAAGCGTAAGGTCCAAGGCGGACGTGTTGAGTGGAAGAGTTCGCTCTCGCGCCGCGGCAGAGCCCTTAGTGAATGAAGGCGGAGAGGGGAGTGAGAGCGTCTAATGCATGCTCTCTTCTAGTTCAAAAAGCCTGGACCAGTTCTAACGGATGCTCTTGAAAGTGAAGTGTCGCGTATGCCTAGATGCGTCACGCTTACACCCTGTGCTCTTCTTGTCACCATCAGCCATTCTATACTGATCAAGTCGGTCATTCTTACCAGGCGAAACAGTAGCATCAGCGTAGCTTGAGACAATTGCCGTATGTTACGAATGTCTGGTACTTCTACATGTATAGTTATAGAAAATTGCTTGTGAAATCTCAAGAAGCCAGCCCCGGAGCGTGACGATCAACCACAATCGACAAAACCAAACTGGGGCGTGTTAGAAGTTGTTACACAGACGGAAGATATTTGAGCCTGGCCGATGGCTGGGGCTGTGTTGATTGAGGCCCTACGCACTTTAGGATACGTGGTATGGTAGAGAAGCTGTCACACGATATGATCCACTACTGGGTGACTGTCACGACTACCAGCAATCGATTTGACCGCAGGCGGTGGAGATTGAAGAGAAACAGAAGACAGCTTTCAGTTTTGACCCTGCAAGTCTGTGGTAGGAAGACAGTGTTAGAGGATTGCCTGCTGTCAGCAACGATGTGGAATAGTAAACTGTTGTCTGCGTTCAAGGCATCCCAGCACTCCCCAACAACGGGCGAAATCTGGTCGCCCTGTCCACAGATATTTGAGGTTATATATATGAAGCTGGATGGAGTTCAACAGCCTGAACTGAATCCCGGTACAACCATATTGCCATAGTAGGCCTATTCGCGGCCGCCTTCACGGTGACTGACTTCTTGTGTCATAGTATCCGGAGTTGTAGATGGGTGCGGGAACAGAACCAAGACAACGTCCAGCGTAGGTACGGTAACGAAGCTTCTGATCTCTGTGGGTAGCAGTGTTCGAGCCCGAACTAAACAATGTTAGATTGCTAAGTCAGCCGTCTTCTGCACCCCTCAGCCGAGCATGAGCGCACGTCGATGAAACAGTTTGTCTAGGCGGCGAACATTATCAAAAAGGGTAGCTAGGCCGTAGCGGCTCGATCTTAGGAATGCCAAGTTCAAAATTCCGCGATACTGATCAAACTCATGTGCCACATTCCACGATACATGTGATGAGACTACAATACGTATCCTCAATATCTTACGTACAAAATAGGTTCACGGAATGCTTTTAACAAGTTGAGGTGAATAGAAAGACCAATGCTTCTTGCACCGGCGGTCATACGGAAACTACAACTATTGCCTAATTCCTTGCGTTTCGGTCTCTACTTCTGATTCTTTGCATGTATGGTTCCCTGCATTCAAGATGTTGCGGCAAAGCATCCGCCCACTTCTGTAGGGTCTTTGCTATAGCTGCAATCATTGCCTGCAATTTTGATGACTCCATGTTTAGCAAGGACACAATCCCCATACAGCTTCGACTCTTTCATATCTTCTAGTCGGTTGTATATTCTACAGTCTTTCAATGGATAGATTTAGGATGATCGATGGCACCCTAACCCGCTCGATAGATGGCGGTCCTCAATCGTGCTTGCAAAACTGCGAACTATCGAGCGTGCGCGAACGATTTTCGTTTACGGTATAGCCAGTTTCGGTGGCATTAGAAGTCTGCGATTGTTTCGTTGACGATCAGGCCTATGGGTTCTTGTTTGGTATCAGCGGTTTGGTGCTCGGATAGCAAGGAGGAAATGGTGAGTGCGTCATCATGGTGCAGTCCTTGGGTAATAAGGAAGGATGTAGTAGTGTATAATCGAAAAAACAAGTAAAAATGAAAGGATCGCATGGAAAGAGTTGATATGTCGAACGAAGTGCTCTCGTCCTAGCCGGTGAATGCCACTTTAACACCTTGAATAAAGCATCAGTCTTTGCACGTTTCTTTCTCGGGTACAAAGACACGACAACTGGAAGACCGAAAACAAAAAGCAGAGGAAGCTCCACATCGTGATGTTTGAGAAACTTGCTGAGATTTTGTGAAGCTCACGAGTTTAACTCCGCAATAAGCAAAGTCAAAGTGGGCCGGTTCGCCAATCTTCAAAGATCGACACGAGCCTTTTCTGTGACGGCTATTGGTCGCCCTACATCGACCACATTCGATTACACATTTTTTCCCTCAAGTGCCTTGTCTTTACCGCGACACGTTGTTCTGCTTGGCAGGGTAGTCTTGTTTTTTGAAGACAGCGGTTCGGTTCCCGTGCGGTGTGCGTAATCGGATCGGCAAACAGGTATACGATCTCGGAAACCGTAAAGCCTCACTTTTCGGATGATGCTCCTTGAGAAGAAGTGCCCACGGAAGATTATGGCAAGCCTTGACCAAGTACTGGATCCTGGAAAAGGGTTGCAGAAGATGTGCTGCATGCATTCCATCAAGATCAACAACGGTAGACGCGCATCGACCAGAACTGGCAGAACAGTTGACGTGGCACGCGAGATCAATAGTTCACGCTCAAAATGCCGCTCTTGGCGGATCTGTAGTTGAGATTAATCTCAGGGGGTCACAGGCTATATCTTTGTTGTTCAATGAGGCTGACGCGATGGGCGTTGCCATCTCACCGTCTCCTTATCGACGCGGATGGGTACATTTCGTCTTTGATACCAAGCCCGCAACGCCTTGTGAACATCGCAGATTTTGTCTCTATTAGTCAATAACAAATCAGTCGTATCCAATCCTCGGATGAAGCGTCTGTCATGCGTAGGCTTATGGTTGTGAGCTCGGTCTCCGGGTTATGTCAGCGGTGTGGAAGGAACGGAATGAAGCTGACGTGAGTAACTGTTCCAAAACAGCTTTGTATCGAAAGGGTTTCCTTGTTCAACGATGACCGCACGTCCGAGATATTAGCACATGTGGTCCTGCTGACCCGCACACCGGTGGCTATCTCCAACAAGGCAAACAAGTATCTCATTCGACCATGTTGAGTGTGGTGTATTGACAGCAATCTTGCCAGTACACATCGCGCCTTCGCCTTCAATTAGATTGTGCGTTCGCTTTACAGTCTGTGCCAAGGTCGTAGATTGCGATGGCTGATTGCCCTCTGTCTCCGGTGTGCAGGCAGCCGATAAGCATTGCTTCTTCGAAGGACCGTCGCTCGACCTAGTGGCGCTCCGGTGACAGTCCTGGATCTTGGCCAACATATGCTTGTACAATGACTAGCTGGCTGACAGGAGATGATGTTTGTCAAGATTGTCGTCTCTGATAACCACACCGAGCTTGAGCCTTGTCAACATCCGGTGAGCAAACTTCTCTGTGTGTCAAATGCTGCACGGCTTCTCAAGGCCGATCGCCTGATAGAATTGGTAGATAGTAAGACGGCTTCTCAGAGTTGTGCTTTCTGTGTCTATGACGAGTCGTTGGTTTCGAGGAATCAAAGGCGGTTCCTGGCCGAAACTGGTCGCCGTACCTTGCATGTCAAGTCCTACATGTGGTCTTCCGTGCCTGAATGTGCTTTCCATTGGCACTAGTTGCACTCGCAAACCGCTCGAATATCCCCTGTGATACTTCTGCATGGCCCACGGTGGGTAGACGCTTTCCGGTCCTGCGTTAATTGCGGAGTACCTCGGGCTGCGCCATCTTCCGCTGTCTCCCAATAAGGTCGGTGATATGGAGTTGCCGACTCAACTATGGCGTGATTACGCATTCGTCGTCGCAAGGACACCTTGTGTGCCCGCAAAGAGGCCGGAAACCAGGTTCTCCTTTTAGGCACACACCATACGCTGCATCATGTTGTCTCATCCCTCGAAAAATGTGACGTAGGATAAGACATTTTCAGGGCATCCTTTTGAGAACGAATGCAAGGTGAGTTGGCGTATGAGGGGACTGCATGATAAAACCTGCGGGGTAGTCCGGTGCATGCAATACTGTAGCTAGGCTTGTTACAACGACGCGATGCTTATTCTTTTAATCGAATCTAGACGCTTGGATGTTGGGCATTGGGCACATGTTCGTGTAGTCGCACACGTGTACACGACTCATGCGGTGGTTCCAGGAGCCGAAAACGCTGTTATGGTGGAGCTCAGAGGATGATCTTGTATTTTCGAGGAATGATTCGCGCTCGCCTGAGATTTGTTGGTTGCGGGGGATGATCTATGCCGAAGTGAACGAAGTTCATGAACACCTCGATAGAACAGCTTCACAATCGAAGCGATAGCGAAAGGCGCTGCTAAACACATCCTTCTCGCTATTGATGGTACATGCTGTAATCTATCCATCCTCCCCGGTAGCACCCAAGAAGATCATTCAATGACAAGCGGGGTAGACCAGGCATGCCTCACAGTTAGTTAGGGCATTCTCGCCACATCGTGTTGGCGCTTAGTCCGTCTGCCGTAGAAGGAGCCCAATTGCTCGGGTACCGTCGTTGCGTCAACTCAGATACATAACTTGGATTTTTTAGGGTCTCGGCTCGGGTCTTGTAATATTTGGAACTTGGAATATCCTCGTAGCTGGATGCATTCATACCCAGTGCGTCGCGTGCCTGAAGGGATCTCCCTGGTGCGATTGCATCCTTCGCTTGACGGATCTAGCGGTGAAGCTACTTTGGCCGAGTTCCGACACCGAGATACTTTTTTTCATGCAGTGCGATTACCGTGGGGTGACTGGGCGTCACCTATCGAGGAAGCTCAGCCGGGGTATTGATCGGCATTGGGGTTTCCGCTGGGGTGTCTTTCGTGTAAAGTCCATTGCACTTGGAGGAACAACATCAGCCGGCCGGCTTGGGACTCTGCAGAAGGGTGTAGAGGAAATGACCCATTGCAGAACACTTCGGAGAGTATGGTGGCAAAGAGATCGTCTTTAAACATCCTTAGTTGTCCTGACAGAACACCTCTCTGTAGACGTGGCAGCTGTGTTGGCCGCTTCAGATATTAGCGCCGAGATGTGAAGCATGTCGAAACGGCCATAGTCTTTCCAAGAATGACAGATATACCAGACATTGCAGCGGAAATGTTGTGAATGGTCAATCTTGAAGGGTGCTGCGTGACCCGGTCTTGGTCGCTGCCCAATGGCGTCGATTGGGCTTTCGAGGCGAACAATGAGGCGAACGTCAGTGCGTGTCCACGCCCAACGGAGGGACTTGATCGCAGCCGGTGCATCGCATGTTCATCCGGACTGGAACCGGTGCAGACAGAAAGTATGCAACCGATTAACCAGTCGTAAGGCTGTCGGTCAGATGTATAAGTTTTCCGCGTGCCCAACCTTACGATCATTTCCCAGCGCGCGAACACAGTCCACCTAGCAAATACCCTGTCGACGTGATTGCTCCAACACAAACATCATGGCTGTTCCCAACTCGTACTTCGTTCCAGGCTTCGGCATCTCAAGAGCCGTCATCCAAAGCGAGATACGCTATCATTGCGGCCCGGATGCAATCGTTCGACCATACACCTTTCAGGGGCGCGACGGGTTTCTGATAACCACCATTGGACCACCATTGACCAAGGTAGCTTGAGTCTGCCATAACACCGTGCTTAGATGCTGACTTGATAGGCCCAAATTGACGATCTGAAGTTGTCTTCTCGAGAATACGAAGAAAAACAATCTCGCATCGCCGATGAGTCGAATGTCTTCGTAAATGCACCCATTCCAATAAATCAACGAATACGACGAAGTACATGATCGCGGCAGAAAAGGCAGCCGTGAATTTCTCTTCCATTCCATGGTCTAGGAGTTCGAAGAGCATTCGCCCTATACCCTATATTTCCACGTGTTATACGTTCAATCTCTTTTCGTCAAGTATTCTTTAGCGTGCATGTTTTCCCTGGGCGGAAATGAGTCGATGAGCTTATGGTGGACGGGTTTATTTTATATCTCGGTGTTTCGATTTGGCGTTTTCGGTTGATCAGGAATGAGAAATGCTAGCCAACACATTACTGTCGGGAAAGAGTAGCGAGATGTATCTTTACCCTAGTGCAAAGGGTCTGCTCATATATAATAATGATCGATACGTTCGTAAAATGAATATGCAATTGCCCTACCTTGAGATTTTTTGTCCATAAAGGGCCAACTTGCAGCATAAACCTGACTTGGAAGCTGAGGATAACCATGTCTGCTTTCAAACAAGTGATCTATGGGACGCCTCTGAAGCGGTTTCAGCCATGACTTCTGTTGCTTTTCGGCGGCTGGATTTCGGGCTCTCGTATTCTTGCCTTCTCAGGCGGTCAGGGCGATTAAACTTGGTGAGCGGAAATGCGAACGAAGAGTGTTGACTCAGCACTTGGGCGCCCGCTCCATCATGTATTCACCGGCCATCTTGGCGATAGGAGCCTGGACGAACGGGCTGATGCCACGTCGCCCATCGAGTGCGTAACATAGACATGCGCAATAGGAGAGGAACAAGGGCAAAACAGGCGTTGTTGAGTTGTGGTGATGAGGCGGAGCGTGAGCCGCGTCCAGGACGCAGGGACGACTGTCGTGTGATTGGTCTGCATGCAAGCGAGCTAGAGGCTGGTGAAGTGTCGTCACAGAACAGCGCAGCATTCGTCACATTACGACACGAAACAGCGCATAGGCAAAGTTAGTTGTGATCGTCAAGATCAGGGCTCTGCCTCGTAGTTGTGCGGCTCTAGCTCAGGACGCGTGAGGCAAATCGAACTTTGGGTAAGGCTATTCCTGGATGTAGTTCTTGAGCACAACACGACTCAGAGTGGTCCCAAAGTCTTTACAACGAGCAAGTCTGTTTTGCCGCTTCAGACGTAGCAGAAGCTTTAAGGTCGTTTTGTTGGTTAGGTTAGTGGGTGTCTGACCGAATGCCAATCAACCCCTTAGTTTTCTGCGATGCTCCTAACTCCCTAAGGACTAGTTGATTCCAACAACACTGAGATAGACAATGGAAATTTTCACTTCGTCTCTTGAACTGCAACCCATTTTATCTTCGCGGCTTGAGCGCCAGAAAGTCGTCGTTGCATACAAGACTAGATGTGTCGATTTGGATGTATCTACCACCTAACTTTTGGTGCTGCAAGCCCACATACCCCGCTTCTTCCCCACCCCATCGTAGGCGACAAACATGACGTCAGGCGATACTTTTCCAGCTTTCGATTGTGTGTATGTTTACGATACAATTCATGAATCCATCATCAAGCAGTTATGTAGCTTTGAGTCATGGCACTTTGGCGGGTTAGTTAGCCTCTTCTGCTCACAGCGCCCAACTCTTACTAACATCCCTCCTAGAGTGGTTAACGCGCTGGCCTGCTAGTCCTTCACCGGAAAGTCAGCCAGTTCCTTCGGGAGCGTGTGTTCGAATCACACAGGTGTCGCATCAACCTTTTCCTTTTTGCAAATCTATGCCTACGATATGAATGCAGGACGCGTGGACTTTTTTTTCGCTTCTAAAGCCTTCGAGCAAGAGGCTTGCTTACGTTGTGATTTGTAGTGCGTTTGCTGTACTAGAAGCGAACATGACCGGCTCGAACAGTTTCACGATAACTATGTGTACCTAACGGTAGCTCTTTTCTAGAGTCACAACCTACCTATACAAGCGATTATCTAGAGAGCTTTAGCTTAAGAGGCGGTGCGAACATAGCGTTGCGACAGGTTAGAGATTTTTACGACATTGAGTGCGTCGTTCACTCGCGCCCGATCAAAGAGACACCTCCCCCATCCTTGTCCAGCAATACCGAGTCCCGCTTGACAGACTATCGGACATTCTTCTTCTACAGTAAGAAGCGTATAATACAAGGTGCTGTAGCTCAGACCAGAGATCATCGAAGCGTCGAAAATGCCCTGTGTGCTTCCGGCCTCTTCTTTTATTCGCCTGCTTATTAGCATCGACGTCGGGACATCTGACTGATATCATCGTTTCACAAGTTGCTATGCTCAAGAAGAATACTTGCACATATTTATCGGTCAACAATAAAGCTATCCAAAGCATGCGACCATAGGAAACAAGTAACCAACGCAATTACTAGGCTACAACGTGCGACTAGATTGACCATACTAGAGCCGTGAGGGGTATACAGCAGTCGTGAATCATCCATCTTTTATGCCCCTGCAGAACGCCAACAAGAAAATGCACATTCCAACCCATCACAGGTCCTACACCTAAGGAAAAACAACGCATAGCTATGCAAACACAAAAGAACGCAATGCAGTGATGAGAATTGCCCGTAGGCGAGGGAACTGATTCCAGCCAATCGTATTCGAATCATAGGAAGAATGAGAAGCGCCGAAATAATGCAATATGATCAATTTCTTAGGGGGAGGTAGGGCTCGGCTCCTCCTCATCTGACTCGTAGGTGAGAATGGGCGTTTGCCATTCGGCAGTAAGCCTCTGCTGATACTCTTCGCTGTTGATGAGCTCGTCGAAAGCAGCTTGGCATTCATCGTCAAGTTCGATCATCTCCGCTACTGGCATTTCGTCTAATATATTAGCCATATTTGCCACAGAAGCAGCCATCTGTGCGGGAGTTGTGGCAAGAAGCGACTCGTTGCCAGCTTCCGAAAAAACACTTGGTGATGGGTAGGTTGCCTCTCGGAGACGAGAGGGCTTAGCAGGTGTGTGCTTCATGAGTCTCTGGCGCTGGCGCTCAATCTCATCTACTGGCTGCTGACTAGTAGGAGTTGGGGGCGCATCGTCCGTAGACCCTCCTGGAAGTGGAGCGTGCGCAGGAACGGGGGCTGGTGGTGGTGGTTGGGTCCAGATTGGAGCAGCCTCGGTGTCGGAGGTGTCGTTGCTCACTGTAGAATCTTCTTCATCAGAATCATCGGGGACGCTAAAAGAGCCCATGCCAGGATCATGGGTGCGGGTGGTCTCAGTTGCCTCCTTGGTCGCATTTTTGAGGACTTCACGATCTTTCTCACGGATCTCTGCCGCGGTGTCGTGTCCTTGAAGTTCGCTGAAGATGTTACCACCGGTGTTGTGTGAAACGGGGTTGGAGAACATGGGGGAGGGATCGATTGAACGACGAGGTTGGAAGTCACAGAGGGAGGCGGACTGGCCATGACTGTTATAGAGTTTAGGAGAAGTATACGCGCTGTTGCTGGCAGCGAACTGCTCGTCAATAGTGGGAACTTCTTCGTCGCCCCTGATGACATTGTGAGTCTTCTTATGCCTCTTAGCGGCGTGCTCTTCTTCCTCAGCAACGATATCGAGGTAGACAGCCCAGACCGGTACGACGTCTTCATCGTCCAAATCGCCAAGCGGGTCGCCGAAGCCAGTCTCCCAAGGCTTAGCTGAGGGGAAGTTTGATAGGTCTTTGCACAGGACTGGTTTCTCGAGGCGCCCGCGCTTCTCGCGGAAGGCAGGATCGTTCCTCAATTCGGGAATGATTTGCTTGGCCCATTCCTCTGCTTTGTGCTTGTCCTCGTGGTCGACGCCCTTGAGGAGAAGTTTCATCAATATATTGGTTGGCGCACGCCTCTTGCTTGGTGTCCTGACGCGCTCGCCTACAGGTGTGGGAGGAAGTGAAAGGGTCTCAGTAATCGTGTTCTGGGGTGGTAGAGGCTTCGTAACGGTGGGTGAAGCGACTTCGGGGGTCGGTGGGGGTTTGGGGGTCGAAGAGAAAAGTCGGGATTTTATGGCGGAGAATGACCTGCTGAAGATGTTGGAAGGCATTGCGACGGGGCGATTGGGCGTTGCTGAGACATCCTGGAAGCTTCTCTTAACAGACTGTTGTGGTGAAGGTTCCTGGGCGACGTCATTGTCTGAAAATCTTTCACTGTCGTTGCTTGAGGGCTCAACACGCCTGGTCTCTTTGGCGTTGCCCTCGATCTTGTGGAGGAGCGCAAGAGCTTGCTCATTGCCATTTACGAATACGCCCTGTGCCGGGGACGACTCGCTGATTCCTACTAGTTCACTGTCGAATTCTGTGTAGTTGACGTTAGCCGGAGAACCGTAGTAATGACGTGGAAGATTTCGCAAACTTGTATGCAAACGCGTATTTTCCATGCGCAGACGGAGGTTCTCGCTCTCATACTGGACCATCTGCTGGTCTTTCTGATACAGCATCTCTGCGAGATTCTGGTTGCGAGTCTCCGTGTCTGACACGCGCTGGCGGAGTCGGTAAATCTCCGTGAGCTGCTCGGCGTTCTTCTCTTTGAGGATCTCATTGTCGATTGCGTTTTCTGAGGGTGGATTGTTGTAGAGAAAACGGTGCTTACTTTTGGTGAAGAAGAGGCCCACGCCATCTTCGTTGTCGGCAGCTGCCTCGTCTTCGCTACTCTCAACGGTTGCAGCCGCCAGCTTTGCGGCAACTGCCTTTCGCTTCTCACTGGTGACCTTCTGCCGGAGCGTGCCGCGGCCTTGCTTCACAGGTCTTATCTGTTCTAGGCTGCGTTGTGGTGAAGCCTCTACACCCGCTGCTTTTAATTCTGCGCGAGCGGCTCTGGTGAGCTTCTTAGCCACAACAGGAGCTTTTGCAGCGGCTGTTGTTGTTGTTGTTGTTTTTATTGATGATGTAGTGGTTGTTGTGGTGACAGCGGGAGCGGCGTTTGCGCGTGACGTAGCGCGACCCTTTGTGACTGTCTGCTGCGACTCGACTTTGGTGGAGGCAGACTTGGGCTTGCGACTGGGCTTCTTCTTGGGCGCTGGGTCTGGAGCAGGCGATGCCGACTGTGAGCTTTGCCTTGATGCGGGCTGCGAGGACTCAGTGGCGGCGGCGGCGGCTGCTGCTGCCGCGGTGCGACGCGTACTGCGCCGTGTAGTAGTCGACATTGGTGCTGCGAGTGAGGTGAGCAAGGGCGATGCGCAGCAGCAGTGGTGACCTACAGGGCAGTTGCGATGCAATTGCCGGTAAGCAGTAGATGACGTGATGCCAGGTGCGACTGCTTGAGTGTGTTGGGATGGTTGTCGTGTTGGTGCGTTGGCAGAGCAAGTTGCGATGGAGTTTAGAAAGTTGTCACTGCACCTCGGGCCATTGAGGCTAGCGCGTCAACCCCCCAGCACCAGCTTGAGGCTGGCGCGACACGGGCCACGCCTTGGCATGACGACCAAGCTGGAGCTCTTTGCCTGCGACGGTCGACAGCAGCCAGCATCAGCATCATGGAGGGCCTTTACTACAACGTCAAATACGGGTATGGTAGAGACGCTTGCCCTCGCTTCGTTTACATGGCTGACAACTCTCCACAGCTACATTGAGGGCATCGTGCGCGGCTACCGCAATGCACTGCTCACCAGCCAGAACTACAGCAACCTGACCCAGTGCGAAACCATCGACGGTACATGACATGTAATCGCTACTGCCTTCGCAGCCACTCTAACCATGGCATAGATGTCAAGCTGCAGCTCTCGCCCGCGTACGGTGACTTCCTCAACTCATTGCCCCCGAACCCGTCGACGTCTGCCCTCGCCGCAAAGACTACCGACAAGCTCGTGGCCGAGTTCCACTATCTCCAGGCCAACGCTACCGGCTCGCTCTCCAAGTTCATGGAGTACCTCACGTACGGATATATGATCGACAACGTTGCGCTGCTGATTACGGGTACGCTGCATGAGAGGGATACGCGAGATCTGCTGGAGAGGTGTCACCCACTCGGCTGGTTCGAGACCATGCCGGTACTGTGCGTGGCGACCAACATCGAGGAGCTGTACAACTCCGTTCTGATCGAGACACCGCTCGCGCCGTACTTCAAGGGCTCGCTCAGCCACCAGGATCTCGACGAACTGAACATTGAGATTATCCGCAACACACTGTACAAGAACTACCTAGAGGACTTTTACCAGTGGATCAACTCTGCCTCAGACATCGCCGGAACGCCAACTGCAGACGTCATGTCGGAAGTCTTGGAGTTCGAGGCCGACCGCAGGAGTATCAACATTTCCCTAAACTCGTTCGGTACCGAGCTTTCCAAAGCAGACAGGAAGAAGTTGTATCCAGCCTTCGGCAAGCTATATCCAGAGGGAACTCTGATGCTATCGAGGGCAGATGATGTGGAGGGTGTGCGCATTGCTGTTGAAAGCGTTGCCGACTACAAAATGTTCTTCGACCAGACCGGTCTAAGTGGTGGCGGCGGTGGCGGTGTAGGCAACATGGCTGGTGGTGTTGGTGGCGAGACAAGGAGTTTAGAGGACCTCTTCTACCAAAAGGAGATGGAGATCTCCAAGCTCGCATTCACCCACCAATTCACTCACGCCATCGTCTTCGCATGGGTAAAGCTGCGCGAGCAGGTATGTTGCGATTTGTCACTGCAAGAGAGTACGATCACTAACATCGTCTACAGGAAATCCGGAACATCACGTGGATAGCCGAGTGTATCGCGCAGAACCAAAAGGAGCGCATTGGTAACTACATCAGCGTCTTCTGAGTGTGCGCATCATTGTAGTAATAGCATGTTTGGATCCAACTGTGGAATGCTTCGGTGGCGTTAGAGTATGGTTCGTATATCCAATTCTGTTAGATTGCACATATTCGTACATGTGTTCTCCGTCTCCGTATCGTTTCCGTGTCAGATGTAAGTATGCCTAGTCTATGCCTTCGTTTTTTTCAAGTCTCGCCTTTTGCTGTCATGTTACATCCAACTAACATGCAGCGATTCATCACCGCGTCGCAATCTTTATAGCAATGAGACACGGTATGAGTTTTTATGCTATCGTTGTTATTGTTCTACGTTCATCTCCTAAATCTATTCCCTCACGGTCCTTCGGCCGCAATTTCTCAAATTGTAGTTTTGCCTATCTCCTAGCCTTTTTGCGAATCCCAAACTCTAGCCACATCATGATGTAACCTTTCCCAGTCTTTCGCTCTGAGAGGGTTTGCATTCCACTGATTCTACTAGCAACACAGGCGTTACACCTAGCGACGCCGGAGGTCTAGTCAGCTTCTGTAAACGCGACTCGTAAGCGCATGGTACTACTGCAAGTAAATTCTCTCGTTCCGCTAACTACCCCTGCTGGACTATCACACGTCTTGTTTTAATAGCGATCGCCTCTTTTCCGCCGAATTGTATCATCGGGAATTTGGTAGGAGGTCGCTCTGCCTTGAGCTGCCTCGCTCCAGTTACGAAAAGGCTCCAGCAACCCACAAAACCTTGGTGGGACATGCGGAACCAGTAGAATCAAAATACCCAGATTTGGTACATCTAGAGCTGATATGTCGAGTGACTGGGCAGGCTACATACCCTTGCATATTACAATGGTCACTATTCATGCTCAGAATCAGCACCGGGTCGTCCATTTTGAGTCAGCCTTGGTTCTCAAATTGATTGTCGTTGAAACGCCAGCTCATTTACTTACAGTTCAATCATCACGCGTTGCAAAGTTTGTCTATACACGAGAAACGAAAACTCGTATAAACTGAAATCGCGCTCGCTGCCGGCTCTCAACTATCATCTATTGACTGCCAGTACCCAAGATGTCAATACCGTCCAGAACGAGTCACAGATGAGACTCATCTAAGATCACAATCCATAGTCTAGAGCAGACAATGCGAGATCTCCAGCAGCAGATTGATGGATTGAGAGGTACAGGAGTAGTCTCTCCAGCTACCGATGGGACCTTTTTTTGCAGGGAGTGTTAATTACGAGGACGAAGAGGAGCAGGATGGAATTTGGAACGTCGAGTCGCAAATGCCTTCGTCGACCCGTGCAGCGCCTTCTTCGCAGTCTGAGGATGACCAGGGCACCAGCCAAGCGGAAACCACCTCCGCCAACGACGATGTCAATGTCGCTATCCTAGAATACTCTACCAGGTTCACATCAAGCATAGTCTCAGCAGATACCCTAACCCTTTACAGCCATCCTCTTCCCAATCCGACAACCCAAATGCCAAACGAGGTTGGAAGCAATCTTTAACCGCAGTCATACCTAGTCAAAGTTTAGACATGGCTGTCGTAAAGGAGGTGTAGGGTCAGTTCGCTGCAGGGAGGAGAAATTACAGTGAGGTGATTGTGGAAGCTCTAAAAAGTAAACCGGTACTTAACCTTATGGATTGCGTAAGAAGAAAACACGCGGAAGGGTGTTGCGCAAGGCTACCTGATCGACGTATTCGCTTGAACGCTAGCATGCTTGAGGCACGCCAGCTCGTATTAGGGTAAGGTGGTGGTGTTCGAGGGTCTGCCTAGAGTCGGTGTGGACCCTAGTTGTGGAAAAGAAAAGAATGGGCGAGTGTGCGTATGCGTCAGAGCGCTGAGAGGTAATCACGGTCACGACGGTGTTATGCACTTCGCTCGTCCCCATTCAGGGCCGCTGCGTTTGCGCGTACACCGCTTTCGTGCGATGCTGAAGTAGTTAAGCTCGTGCTAGCGTTCCTGGAGTCTGTTTCGAGGTACCTGAACCGTATCTAATTATCTTGCAGACTGCTCGACGCAAATTGTACAGCCGCTCTGATTTCGCGTTTAGAAACACTCCTCGGATGTCGCGTAAGCGAGTTTTTACCGTGACGAGCATTTCTCGTCATTCCTCGTCATTTGGCGGATACATTTTCTCCGAAGAAAACAAGTATCAAGGTGGGAGGGGAAGATGGTGTGGTGCTGCTGAACCAAAGCACGAAGCCACTCGGAATTACCGCTTTGCAAAACGAACCTCAAACGGCCGACTAAGAGTTAGACCCGGGGGATGGTACCTGCTATCGCGTGCGCGGTGTGCAAGAAGATGTCAGTGTTGCGAAAGTCACGCGTGTTCGGGACACCAGATCTATCTTTCCGTGTCTACTAAGCTTCATTCAAGCATGGTTCGTTCATGTAGGCTTTACTACTCATATCTGTGCGCTCACTCACGCCGTAGTATCGTGCCGTTTCCTCTTCGACTTCGCTCTCATGGAAAAAAATGCTTGGAAACATAAACTTCTCGATCTCCAGTTATCACGCACTTCTCGCCGTATCGCGAGCTTCATACTCAGATACCGAGACGCAGGTCATCTTTGCTTGTCTGAACAGCCACGTTGGAACAAGTCCAAACAGACCCTGAGCTGAAGAAAACGCAATGGTAGCGAGCAATGGCTACAAGTGCTCCAAGCGAGCCACAGTCCATCTAGATGTCAAAACACCAAAATCGCAAATATGGCCGTCTTCATTCGCTCGCCAAAGCGCACAGTACCATGTGTTCTGGAGGGAGGGAAAAAAAGATGGACATGGCAAGAGGCTCCATCAAGCCTAGAACAACCACTTTTTTACCCTGAAATAAACGTCGTACCATGTATGTGCCGAGAGCAAAAGAACAACAGCCGATGGCTTGCAACGGGGAAGCAAGAGGACAGTGCGAGGTAAGTCGTTCGCAGCAAAGGTTTCAGCAGACGAAAACCACAGCATGTTGAGCCTCAGGGTCTTGAACGTTTTTGATTCCGATCTCGAACCCTGAATATGCTAAGGTCGAGATCGAGCGAATGTGCAAGCAGGGCGAAGTCAACCCAACTTTCCAGCGACGATAGCAAGTATACTTGTGAAACAGCCGACTTCGCCTTGCTCCCCCCCCCTCCCTCTCCCAATTAGCCACCGCTGCATTTCTCACGACCTCGCCAAAAAGTTCAGTTTCAATAACCGTTTCTCAATAGTGGTCCCATACCTTGACCGACGACGATCACCTACTCCCAGCACCTCGCGTCCTCATCTCCATCCCCATCCCCATCCCTTCCGCTCAAACCACCCCGCGACCACTCCGGCTATGCAGTCCAAACTGCCGAGTCTCGCCATGCATCCCCGGTCCGTCCTCCCTCGCTTACATGCCAAACTCTCCTCGCACCACCTACTATTCTTCGCCGTCTTCCAGCACATGCACCCGCCGTAGCTCGTCAGTCGCGTGGCCAGAGTCCGAGTATGGGCCCTGGTCTAGAAAGGCTATCAGGGCGCTTGTCGAGTATCCGAGAATAGACAAGCATGGCATGGTAGACAAGGGGAAGGCAAAGATGGTGTGGGACGAGCCTAGAGGACGTGGCAGGTACCCGGACATGGACTTGGGAGTAAGGAGGAGGAAGAGGACCGCGGGAGCGCATACGATGAAGTATACTGGTGGGGGGAAGAGATGGAGTCATGATGTTGCGTGAGCTTCTCCTATTCTTTGTTGTACTACGCAACCGGTAACTAACATGCCTGGTCAGCAGGAAGATGCGCGAGCAATGTCAAAACTTTGTTGAAGCTGCATCCCGAGAGGGCAGCATGGATCCAGATGAGCACACGCCCGGCGCTACTACTACTGCGAGTGCTGTCGCGATCCAACCAGTCCTCACCATTACAGGCGAGCGGATGCAGCAAATGCACAGAATGGAGCTCAAGGCAGAAGAACGGCAGAAGAACAAGGACAAGGAGGGGAGGAAGAAGATCAAGACAGTTTTCAAGCGTGTTTTTGGTGGACTGTCGCGGAAGCGAGTCAGATAATGTCGCGGTGTTACAGTGGTGATTGATAGACGTGGCGTGTGACCGTCGTCTCCCTGCTAAATATCACCCCTTGTCTATTTCATGATCGTAACCATGAGAGCCACTCCACACAACATGATAGTAGTAGCGCCATCTCATCTAGTGCCCACTCATCTCCCCATGGGGACTACGGGAACCTCAATCAAAACAGCTCATGTATTCAAAGAACTTTACTTATAAATGCACCCTTTCAGACATTGCATTTCTTCTCTTCTCTATTTGTATCAACAGCATATCATTCAGGTACCTGCAATTCCTACTCACATGCTCCGATAGAAACCAAACGAAAGACAAAAGGTTGTGGGTTGGGAATGAGCGCAGAGTGGAGTTTGGAGTTTGAGCTCTTTGGGATAACCTGGATAACCTGGATAGTCTAGTGTATGACCCATGTTAATAAGAGATTTGATATTTGCGAATATAAAGATCAGCTCCAGATTAGATTACCTTACCTTGCTTTCTTCATGCAGCCCTTTTTCGCAATTTCAAACAGCGCACAAGGCACCGATTTGGCCATGGAATTATGAGGATGTTGAGATCGATCGCGTAGCATCTAGACCCAACTCACCTAAGGTTTCTGCGCTCAAAAATGCAATTACTGCAAAGAGAAGAAAAAAAGGTCCGATGGAAGCGCAGCGGCATCCAGACTGCCGAAGGAAAGTAGGAAGGAAGGAAGGAAGGAAAAAACAATCCTCCACCGAAGACTCACCGAGTCGCAATGGTAGTGGCGGTAGTAGCATGCGCCACACCTCCACTGTACTTCTTCATTTCGTGTGAACTAGGCTTTTCGTCGATCCACCGGCCCTCATCATCGGGCAGAAAGCAGGCAGAAGGAGAAAAGCCGAAACATATATAAAGTCGCACAAATCTCCACTCCGCTCCCCTAAAAGGTTCAGGCTCCTTCTCTATACAGACGGGTACGACGTCACACGTAGATTTGCGCTACCGGTGGATCTGGCCGGCGACCAGGCAGGCGGGTCCAACAGGCAGGGGCGGTTATTCTCATCACGATCTAATGTATTGTATGAATGTATTGGACTGGGGATGGAATCCTACTGCTGCCTCGGCGATCTAGAAGTCCCACGGTTGCGACGCGGACTTGGGTGATTCGGACAGGGGTGTCGAGTCAGTTGATATGGGGAATCGGGATTGTGAACATGGAAAATTGTGAAGATTTCCATCATGGGTACAAAAAATTATGCGAGAGATTAGGACGCCGGCCTGCTTGCTGGGTATTGACCAGGGTTATAAGGGTGAAAGCGTCATTGGACGGAGAACGGGACTGGGATTCGTCTATTTGGAAATGATGCCTGACAGTTCGGCGAGGCAAGCGTGTATTATTGGATTCGGTGGATCCGCACAAGATTCCCCAGAAGGCAACTCCAAGATGTTTGGTAGCTAAGGTATAGAGTACTGGGGGCATCGTCACGATGCGATTGCGAGCTGGACACGAGGTGTGATGATGGCATTGGGCCGCCGTTGCAGCGCGCGCGACGCATAGCAGGTCTGTTCAGGAAAGGGAAGGTGCTGCGTGTTTTGCTCTACCGTTCTACCATGTCCCAAGAGAAGTGAGACGAGCGTTGGTGTTGATGTCTCATAAACGTTGCTGTCCGACTGTCTCTCGCACAAGGCTGCATTAGTCCCGAATGCGAGGCACAAGAGGCAAATGGGTGCCTGGTCCGCGGGAGATCAGAGATGGGATTGCGTAGCTGGACCCAGCGCCCAGGGCAGAGGGCTTGTTCGTTCGGCCGCGATCCGGAGTGACAGGTGCCGCGTATCTACAGTAACTGCTCGGCCTCTCAGGCGGGACATGGTGGGCGCCAGCCACTGGGAGGGAGGACCTGCACGCTAGTACACCTGGGCAGGGGGGGGCATCGCTGGCTAGCTGAGGTGGTCGCTGACTCGGAAACAGTGGCTCGTGGAGAGAAGACGGCACATTCCAGGCTGGATGTTGAACGAAGCCCACATGGACTATTGCTTTGAGTAGCAGGTCGAGATGCTTTGAAGAACGGCCGAAGTCGTGAGAGGGCGATGATGATGGGGGGAGGGGGGAGGGGAAGACGGCCATGATTCAGGACAGCGCTTGGCAAGGATCGTCAGGCAGCAGGCGACGGCGGATTGGTGGAGAGCGCCCCTGTCCTGAAGTTTGTTCCTGCGTTGCATCCGGATCCGGCATCGCACCGCAACTTGGATGCATCTCTCAGGAACACGCTGCAGCATCACAGCATCATGATCTCGACATGGTAGCGAATCCATCGTTCGGCGCATGGGGCGCGCAGCGCTAGTAGGCCGTGTGGTGCTTTTTGCAACAGCTGTCAAATGCTCATCTCACCGCCCGTGGCGCCCCGAAACATGCACTTAGCTTCGCGTCCGTGAGGCCGAGGGGCACACGTCTCCCAGGCGCCTTGAAGCACGATGGCAGGGCAGGCGGTGAGATTTGGCCATGAGCTGTTGTTGTTTCGAAATGCTGAACGTGCTCCGAGGCCAGATGCCCACTGTGCTTTTGGTTACAGAATCGCTCGCTTGCGTGCCCCAGATGGAGAGATTGCGCTGTCTACGTCAGGTGAGCTGTTGCTCTGGACTCGGATGCTGGCATTTAGTTTGGGCCTGAGGGCTGCATGCTTGCGCGCAGACAAGATTGACAGCAGACTTGAGCAGCAGGTGCGGCTGGGGCGTCTGGTGCAAGTCCCAATGCGTAGCTGATTCGCGTCTGCGACCAGATTGCAGCACGAGGGGCTGAGGCTTGGATTATGCCACGCCTGCTGCTTGTGATGGCTTCGTCGTCTAGAGAGGCGCCACGCTTCTCGAGGTGGTAGAGTTTGTGCATGCCTGAACAGCCAGCCCCTAGCCTCAGCACGCTAGCATCTGCCATGGGGCCCCATGCGCAGACGGCAACTAAAAGCAACCAACGCTGATCTGGTCAGAGCGCGAGAGGTGACGGAAACGGTAGAGCCGCAGCCATGTACCACGTTCTTGGGCGCGATCCCTGGGGTCAATCGGCGAGCGCGGCGCTATGGCGCATGCTCGAGTGGATGCCGTCCCGATCCTACACCAAGTCACGCTCGGTATATAACACTTGGTCGCCCTAGCCTTTTGGTTCAGTCAAACCCAGAGTCCAGCCCACCAGCAGCACACCAGCACACCAGCAACTACCAGCCTTGTATCAAGACGCTCGACCTTGACTCCATCCACACTGTCTACAACCACCAGTCCAGTCAACATGTATCAAAACCTTGGACGCACACCCAACTGGGACACGTGCTTCAGCAAAGTCCAACTCACCGAGGAAAACTTACGAACACACACTGCTACCCACAAGCAGGTATGTCTCGGCTATGATGATATATACCTCTACCAGTTCACTGCTGACAACGTCATAGATTGACAGCGCTTGTGACGTGGAAGACCAACTTTACTACCGATACGACGGTGACTTTGCCGAGTCAGACGACGGAAATGTCGAAAGCCAAAGAGAGATGATGGCCTTGAGAAGAGCAGCATCACTCGAGGTGTTGAAGGCATACGGCGGCTGCTTCGCCTCTGGCTTCCTCGCACTGCAAGAACCACTCCCATCACGACCCAAATCCAAACTCCGGTCATACGAGAGCGCATACAGCGTCGACATGTCAAGAACAGCTTCCAACGCGACATCGCTCGAGACGGCTTCAAGCAGCTGGAGCAGCAACATGGACACGCCACGACCGGATTCGTCTACCTTGGGCGTACCTGTACACGAAGTGGGCAAGGCAAAGTGGAGCTGGAGAAGCATGAGGAGGAGCCGAAAGCAAGCAGCGAAGAAGCTTGAAGTTTGAACAACGATCTATCTGGACCAGCTCATGGTGTTTACATTTTGTTGTTGATGTTGATGTTGTTGTTGTTGTTGTTGTTGTCTGCATGCTTGTTAGCGAAGGCGTTGGGGATCATGGATACCATTGAAGACTGCGACACGATTTTGTAGTGTATAATGTTTGCATATCAAGGAAAAACAGACTCGATGAGCCTTTTTAACAAGCACCAAACACATGCACTTGGCGACTTGTGCAGTGCTACCACGCAGTATGCCAAGACCGAAGTGCAGACGGCCAAGTTCCGAGAGCCGGGTCGAAGAGAGTCGAGCGTCGTGGCACATTCGATGGGATTCGGAGGCGGCCATCAGCAGATGCATCGCAGGTCGACGGGCATCTAGACTCCATGACCTATGGCCTGATGCGGACATATTTAGTATCACTGCAGCAGGCGACAGTCTCAGCTCACGCCTGCGGGTATGCGTAAGAGCATGTTTTGCTCGGCGTAATCACGATTTAGTGTCGCCTGAGCTGGGTTACCTACATGTACATCACTAAAAACAAGCACTTTTGGCTAGTAAGCAACCTTACCTAATTTTGATTGCTGACAGCACTATTATGCTCTCTTTGGCAGCGACACTCTTTAAGCGCCTAGTATTTATCCTGTGTACTATGTATCTAACTCTCTTAAATAAAACCTACTAATTTACAACTTATCTACCTAAGAATCTACTACTAACCTTACTCTACATCTAGACTTATCAAGACTATAATGCTGTTGTATATTTGTGCACTACTCTATTGAGGGACGTCAAGTTTGCCTACTATGGTGCCCGCTTGAAGTTTTCAATCGCCCCACTCAAGAGGCAAATGTTTCGGATCTTGGGTAGGAAGCTAAATGTGCAATTATTTAGAGATTCTTATAGTAAACTACTAAATTGGCCAATAACTCGTACAAATTACGCACTGAAAGGGTGCGCGGAGTGGCATTAAGGAGTGGGGCGATTGAAAACTTCAAGCGGGCACCTTGGTACTAGTCGGCCGCGCCTACGTTTCAGTTTAGAATTTAGATTAGTTACTCTACTAAACTCTACTTTATAGCAACCCTAATGGTAGGCTTCTACTATAATATCTAGCACGAGCACTGTGTAAATCTATAACATACGCTGTATTATACCTAGCGGCTGTAGAGCTGCATGTTTATACTATACGTTAACGAAAAGATAAAGACTTTATAGTCTGGTATCTCTTCGGCTTTAACTTAGATTAAGCATACGTAATTAGGTTATTTTCTAACCTTGGCAGCCGCAAAGGCAATATACTACTATGGATGTACTTTAGTTCCGACGAATTCTATGATACTAAAGCAGGGATACGACACCGGAAAGCACTTTTTTTTATTTTTTATTGTAGTTCAACGTCCTTTCTCAGCCTAAAGGGCTATATAAGACGTGCAGGCCGAGGCCTGCAGGTATCTATGTGGTTTTATCTTCTAAGTTGTTTACAAAGAGTGGTTTATCTAAATGAAGGTGAGGCTCTTAGCCTATTGTGTAGAGGTAGAGAGGGGAGAGGGAGGAAGAGGAGGAGGAGGAGAGGAGGGGTGAATAGAGCTTGGTCGCCTAAATAGGCGTTTGCATCTAGTTATCGGAGTTTCCTTTGTACTAGGCCTGTGTACTAACCCTAGCATAGGTACTACTACCTGCAGAGACTAGATGCTTAATAGATCTAGTAGAGAAGATTAACATTCTGCTGAAGCAGCTTAAATAACTTAAGGAGGTCTTTATAAGACTTTATAAAAGAACATTTTTAAAATATAGCTAGTATGCTAACTTACTAGAGGAATTGCAGAAGAAAAGGCTTACTCTAGTACTAACTATTAATAAGACTATACATAACAACTTTATATAGAAATAGACTAAAGAAGCTAAAGCTTCTTAGAATAAACTAGCACACTAGCTCTTAGACAAAGAGATAAAAAAGATTTATAATAAACTTTAGGTGACGCGCTAGTAGCGCAAGGCTTAAGACAACAGCTGCGCTAAAGATATTTACTATTAGATAGACCTATGCAACTTAGAACATATAAAGTGTTTATAGACTATATATATACATAACAGCTATATAATCTACTATTCTAATAAACGTAAATTAGGATAGTTTCTTAAGAGACTAAAGAGAATACTTAAATATAAATACTTATAGTACAATTGTCTAAATAACAAATACGTAGTATATATATAGAACAAGAGATATAGCTTATACTTTTATAGATATAATAATCTAGAAAAGAACTTATAGATATACATAACGTAGTAGAAAATTATAAAGACAGAACTAGTACATAAGAGTATTAATAAATTTTATAATACACGTGCTTTAATATTAAATATAACTAATATATTATTGCAAAGAATTTTTATAGATTTAGCACATAGTCTTTTTTAAAAAAAAACTCTAGACACCTAGAACTACTAGAAAGATTAATATAATACATCTTCTAAGCCTCTTTAAGCTTATAATAAAGCTTAACAGATACTAGATATAAGCATTAGTAAATTTTAACGTATAAGCTAACTGTGGAGAACAAGGAGCTAGTAACAGTGGTTTAGGAGAACTAGATGGTTAATTCTGCCTTTCTACCTGCGTCTGAGACGCGCTATATATACTATATACAAAGGAAATAGTCCTAACCTAGAAAGGCTGCTATAGAACTTAGAAGAATTACCTCTAAGTTTGCTACGTATCTTGTAGAGCTCGGGAGTAAGCTCCTAAGCTTAGCGTAAAAACTCTAATATGCAGTTAGCTAGCGTAAGCCTAGCGCGTAAGCTAACAGGCGCCTAGGTCTAATAATTAAGAGCGCCTTAGGCCTTAAGGATAGTATGTTATATATGCAACACACTCCTTAGGTAACTAAGACCTTAGTTACCTATACAGAGCTCTATATAGTCTTAGCGCACTACGCAACGCGCTGCGCACGTGCGGCTTAGCGCAAGGCGTAATAATAATAACAAATTTTTAAGCCTCTTAGGCTTAGTATCTAACACTACTATAGCTACTGTAAGTATTACTCTACAACTTGCCTAAATCTTTTAAAAGCAATACTAATTGCTTACGTAGTTTTAACTATACTCTTATATAGTTTTTTAGGCTATTGCGCGCGCTACTTCTTACCCCTGCGCAGCTTCTAGCTCTATTTTAGTACTTCTTCTGTTTAGTTACTAACTTTATATAGAAGTTAAAACTACAAAAAGCTGCTGCTGCCCGCACTGCCGCCCGCGCCTCTGCGCGCGCCGCTACTACGTTACCTCTACCTTGCGCTTCTTGCGCAGAGTTAACTAGTGCTGCTTTAGGTGTAGTACTAGCCCGCATGTCTAAGAGGCGTGTAAGTAAGGTTAAAACCCTAGTTAAGACTACCTATAGGGGTAAGACCCTAGCAGCAACTCTTAGTTGCTAGAGCGTACCTAGTACGCATTACAACGTGCCCTGTCTTAGGTATATTAAGAGCGCTTTGTCTAGTAGCTCTAATAGAGCTTATTAAAATAAAGCTTTTAGCTCTAAAATATGCTGCTAGTAGTATTTTAATATGAAGACCTGCAAAGTCCTGTATATAATTTCTTTTTAAATTTTAAGTTTCTATTAATAATTAAAGCTTTTAAATTGCTGTTTTTTTAGTTAAGAAGCTTCTTGCTAAGCTCTAGAAGGATTTGCTAGCATAAGCCCTTCTCTTATCCTTTCTTAAGTTCCTTATACTAACACATTGCAGGGCAAGTAGGCTAAAAAGCCTATAAGCTGCTATCTATAGCCTTCTAAAGGAAGCGGCTAAAGAGGAGAAGTCTAGAGAGGGCCTTGTTAGTAAGGAGGAGGCTAGTAAAGATAACTAGGAGAGATCCTTTAGTAAGGCTGATAGTCTCCCTGCGCGTCGTTAACGCGTTAGGGAGCTGTTAGACTAGCTAGTAGACCTCCTAGTTACCTAAATACCTATTAGGAGGAGGTTGTCCTCCTAGAATTTTATAAGTTCCCTAGGGGTAGAGGGCTAATCTACCCTAATAATTAAATACTTATCTCTTTTTTTTTATGCTCTCTTTCTTTTGTAAATCTTTATAAGCTACGTAACTTATATTTATAAGCTCTTTAAAGTACTTAAGCTTTTACCTTAATAAGTATTTAGTAAGTCTGTTAGCTAGCATCTTAGCTGTTAGTAAATACTTAATCTAAAACAAGCCTTTAGCGTGCTCCTAGCAGAGCTACATGTTCTATATATTAATATGTTAGAGCTTAGTAGTAATCCTTCCTTGCTCTTTAATAACTAGGTATATTGTTTGCTAGTTGTTATAGAAGATCCTCTAGGCTCCTAAGACTATAAGCTTAAGCTCTTTAAATAGCCTCTTAAGCGCTATAAATTCTTTTACTATATGCTCTAATGCAAGGAGCTTAGCTTCTATTATTAAGGTTATTACTGTAGCTTAACAAGCTGCTTTCTAAATAATTAGACCTCTAAAGAGCATAATAATGTAGCCTTAAGAAGATTAACGCGTTTCTAAATTATCTACAAAAGACGCGTCTCTATATATAGTAAGTTCCTTACTGTTATTATTGCTGTACGTGATTCCCTTATGCCTTATATAGTAGAGGTATTATATAAGATAATCTACAGCCTTTATGTAAGCTTCTAAAGGGTTAGTTAAAAAGTAAGAGAGCTTAAAGACTACGTAGGCAGCGTTAGGACGCAGCATAACAGCTGTGTACAGCGCGCTGCTAACGCGCTCTTAGTAGGCCTTAATTTAAGGCTTTAGGGCCTCTTCTAGATTTTTAACTAGCTCCTCTAAGGGCAAAGAAGTTTAAGGGAACCTACTAAGGGCGTCTAAATTAAACCTTTTAGTGACTTTGTTAATATAGGTGTTGTATAGTAGTAATATTATGCATTTCTTATAATCTCTTACAATCCTTATCCCTAGAAACTAGCTTGCCTCTCCTTTATCCTTAACTTTATAGGTGTCTTTAATAGATTTAAGGAGCTTATAGGCTCTAGTTTAGTAAGTTTAATAATATATAAGGAGTATATTATCTACATAGAATATTAGGAGTATTAAGCGCTCCTTAGTAAAGAATAAGCATAGCTCCTTAGCTAAGGCCTGTAGGCTAAGCTTTCTTAGTGTACTTGAGAACTTATTATACTATAATAATAGCAAGTCTTGTAGGCTGTATAAGGCTCTCTTAAGCTTAACGCACTTGCCTAGGTACTTATAACTATCTAGTAAGTCGCATAGGACTATTATTTTATTACTAATATTAGCGTTAAGGAACGCGCCTACTACGTTAAGCTACTGTATCTTTATGTTAAACTTAGCTGTAATTATAATTATAAGCCTAAAGGATTACACGGCTAGTGTTACTGTGTATATTAAGTGTAGTAAGTTTTTTACTTAAAGGTCTCCTCTTACTACAAGACGTGCTTTGCATTTAAGAATGTAGCTGTTCTTATTAAGCTTATAGGTAAATACCTATTTAAGAGGGAGAGGCTTAGAGTCCTCTAGGATCTCCTCTTCTATCTAGGTACCTTTTAAAAGTAGAGTATTAATCTCTTTTTAGCTAGCCTGTCTAAATAGAGTCCCGTATTAGTAGTTGTAGAGGTCCTTCTATTTATTTAGGAACTTTAGGAGATTATTAAAATGCATTTAAGGTTAATTAGCTTTTCTAAGAGCTACTGCTATTACAGCGTAAACTGTAATTAGCTCTTTATTATTTTAAGGCTAAGGGAGTAGTGCTTTAAGCTTAGAAGCCTTTAAGGGGTTATATAATAGGTAATATATACCTACACTTTTTACGTTAGGACTGCGTTAGTCCTTATTCTTTAGCCTTAAGGAGCTCCTTGTAGGAGGTCCTTATACCTTCTTTTTATAAGGTCTTTTTGCTAGAGGATTTTAAGGGGCTCTAGTTAGTGTTGTAGGATTCTTAGCACCGCGCTAGGCGTCTTTAGAAGTAATCTCTACTCCTCTTTAAGACTATAAGAGTCTTAGCGCGTCTATTAAGCTTAATCTACTAGTAGTTTACAATTCCTAGGAGCTAAGTAGCTTATTACTACTATCTACAGCCCTTTAAGCTAGGGTGCCTTGCTCTAGCATTTGCGCTCTTAGTAAAGAAGGCGCTAGCGTTACTTTAGGCGTTAGTAGCTGTCCTAAAGGACCTTTCTGCCCTGCATAAATTCCCTAAGAAGTGTTAGCCTAACACTCCTTACGTGCTATTAGCATACTGCCTGTTAGAGACTATAATAGGCCTTCTATAGTCTTTATTACTAGCTAATTGCTTATTAGCTATAAGTCCTCTTATGTTGTTACTACTACTTAACTAATACTAGTAAGCTGTTTAAGTACTTTTTTAGCCTTACTAATTTTGTTCTTATTAAGGGTGTTTACTATAAGGACTGCGTCCTGCCTAGGTAGCTTATAAGCTAGTCTTTAGTAGTATAGTGTCTTGTTAAATGTAATATTGCGCGTTGTAATAACTTAGTTAAGCGCTAGGACCTATATACAGTATATATTAGAGGCTCTATAGCCTACTAAGTAACTAATATAGCTCTTAGAAAGAGTCTTAAAGCTCTTTCTATATTGCCTAGCTGCTCTATCCTTGTTTAAGGAATAGGCGCAGTAGCTATAGGCGTATATACTACTTTAATCTAGTTTTATGTTTGCTGTAAGGCTTCTAAGAGGCTTAGGCTTATAGTACTTAAAGTACCCCCTACTCTATTGCTTAAGGAGCTCGTTTAGTAAGCGCAAGCTATACGCTTAAGAAGGACTTATATTATAAAGCTATGCTACAGCCTTAACTATCTCTAGCTAGAGTTTCTTAAGTAGGTTTACGCTTACCCTTATCTTAATTAACTTAGTTATTAGCTCCTAGCCTGCTTATTTAGCAGCTCCGTTTAGTTTATGTATATATAGTAGAGAAGGCTTAATAGTAATACTGCGTTCCTTATACTATGTTTAGTACTACAACGTTCTTTACTAAAGGAGTGTTAAAGGGTTGTTATCTTGTATAATTTTAACTATCTAGAGCTTATAATAAGCTTTAGCAGCAGGCAGGGAGCTTTTATGAAGTATTGCAGGCTCCCGCTGCGGTAACGTACGTGTCCTTACCCTCCTCCACCTCCACCTCCTCCACCTCCATCGCAATCTTGTTGCCAGCCATAGGCTGGCAATCGCCGTTGAACACGTTTCAATTGGTGTCGTTTTTTGGTACCTTCAGCAAATTTTTTGACCCTGATTTCGCTCGGTGGTCTGAGCTTTTCTACTCCGAGCGCTTAGCGCGTGGACCTCATCCACTCACCGTTCGAATTTCGTCGACTACACACAATCTTTTTTTGACTTTTGCGACTGATTAGTAGAGGGCAGCTGCTTTTCACTTTTTTGGAAAACCCATTTTGACTACAACAACAACCACCACCTTTGATACCCTAAAAATAAATAATAAGCTTTAATAAGTGCCTTAAGGTTGTAAAAGGCTCTTATAATTTCTAGAACAGATTTTACTTGTAAGATATATACATAAAGCTTTCTACTAAAGGCGTCCTTTATTACTTATATTTATTGCTCTCCTAAACAACCTTAAGGCATGTTAAATAGGTCCTACAAGATCCTCTAGTATAGCTAAGGAGAGGGCACCTTTAGCCTTTGTAATATAACCTATTTTGCGTAAGTTTAAGCATAGTGCTTGCACTTAACATGTACTATCTTTTTAATCTTTACTCCCTAAGCTGCGTTAATAAGTGCTTTTAGTGCTTTAAGACCTAGGTGCCCTACATAAGCATGCTAAAGGTCCTCTAAGTTGCTCTTTAAATAGGTAGTCTATAAGCTTCTAACAGAAGGCATTACGTTTATAATAAGCTCTAGATAAAAGGATAGAGGCTTATATTTAAGAAATAAGAAGTTAAAACAACATTTAAGCCATGCTAGTACAACATTTCTACCTAGTGTACCTTAGTAGAGAGTATTATCTAGGCCTAAGTACTAGACTCCTTTTCTATGTAGGCGAGCTTCTAAGATAATATTTAGGTAAAAACCTTTAACAACTGCTACGTCTATAAGCGTAAGGTCCTTAGTTTTTTTACTATATATTTTATTTAGAACTTAGCGTAGGATACAAGTGCCTTAGCCGCTAATAGGGAAGGCCTAAGTGCCTGCCTCTACTATCTCTATCTCTATAGCGGGTACAAAGGAGCCTAGTACAAGCAGTTCCCTATTATTTACTAGGTGCAACGCGGCCCTACTGTCTAGTATAGTGCTCCCTAATAGTATATAAGCGTTAAAGTTGCTAGTGTAGTATACACTAGTATTGTTTTCCTTAAGAAGCGCTAGGTTAATTAAGGATATAACTATACTACTTAGAAAAGGCTTTAACTTACTCTTTTCTTTTTAAGAGAGCTTATATCCTACTTTAACTAGCTTATCTTAGAGTTCTTTGTACTAGTTAGTATATAGGCGTTTCTAAATCTTTTTAGCTTTCTCTTTACTAATACTATAGTTAACTTTTACGCAGGCCTTAATTGCTGCTAAAAGCGTATAGCATTCTATAGGATCCTAGAAATGCTTACTATCTTTATTATCTTAATATAGGCACTTATAGCCGCGTTTTTAGCCTGCGCCCTTAGTGCTTTTTAGTTTACAAAGTTTTAAGTTTTCTAAAGTAGCGTAGGCTCCTAAGAAGCTTACTCCTAAGCTTAGTAAGCTAATTAAGCGCTGGTAGATTATTCCTAAAAACACTTAACTAGTTTAGTTAAGATTAGGATAACTCTTTCTAGGTGTCTAGTCCTACTAGTAGAGCGTCTTTGTAGTGCTAGCCTATTTAGGAGCGTATTTAGCTCCTACAGCGTCTAGAAAGTTAAATACAGCAAGCGCGCCGTCTACCTTAGAGATCTTTAGCCCCTTAGCTTTTAGTTAGTTTATTTACTAATTATTATACTAAGCTTATAGTTCTATAGTACTAAGCTTTGCATTTTTAAGGCTTACACAGTAATCCTAGCGTGTTACTATTTAGTTAACAGCGTCTGTTAGAGCTAGTTTAATCTTTAATTGTTTAATAAGCTTATTTAGAGTCTAACTAGCACCGTCTACAAGTCTAATTATAATTAAAGCTAGTAACTATTTGTTAATAGTTGCGTAGACTTAATCCTAAATATGCTAAAAGGCGCGCGCGTTTACTGCCTAGTCTACGTGCCTTACGTAATATTTATTAAGCTTTCTATTGTAGGCGTTAAGTTTTTCCTTAGAGGAGTCCTCTATAGGCGCTAAGGGCCTTAAAGGCAGCCCTGTTAATATATTAATAGTTATAATAGCTTTTAGGTTTACATATTCCTAGACTTCTTTAGATTTAGCGTTAAACTTTAGCTAGGTATACTAGTAAGTCTAGCTTGCGTAGCCTGTAAGGCGCACTAAGTTAGTAATTTGCAGGGAGTTGCTTGCTATAGTAATACGTGCAATTAGTTAGTAGGTTAAGAGGTGTGTTTTAAATAAATTAGAGGGTCTAAACTACTACTAGCGTACTCTAGGATGCGTAGGGAGAATCTAAACTGCGATTTAAAGCGCTAGGCTTATAACTGTAGAGAACAAGGAGCTAGTAACAGTAGTTTAGGAGAACTAGATAGTTAATTCTACCTTTCTACCTGCGTCTGAGACGCGCTATATATACTATATACAAAGAAAATAGTCCTAACCTAGAAAGGCTGCTGTAGAACTTAGAGGGATTACCTCTAAGTTTGCTACGTATCCTGTAGAGCTCGGGAGTAAGCTCCTAAGCTCGGCGTGAAAACTCTAATATGCGGTCAGCTAGCGCGAGCCTAGCGCGTAAGCTGACAGGCGCCTAGGTCTGATGCCTAAGAGCGCCTTGGGCCTTAAGGATGGTACGTCATATATGCGACACTAACTTTGTTTCTACTTAAGTAGTGCTAGTAGCAAGTCTACAACTACTAAAGAAATAAAAACTTTATCTACTACACGTAGCTAATAGTTAGCCTATACTAGGCGAGATAAAAATTACTTATAAAGTTACTTAAGTAACGCTCTACATCTAAGAACACTAAGAAGAGATAGACTTAGACGTCTTTAGACTAGCTACCTATAATATTATATTAAGACTTCTTTAGTTACAAGAATATAACTTACAAATTAACTAAAAGTTAAAAAAGTTCTAATTTAAGTACTATAGATTAGACATAACTATAAGCTAGCCTACGTATCTAATAATTTAGATAGTAGATAAGAAGAAGATTAATTATATTACTAAAAGATAGCAAACCTTAACTAAAAGTAGCTTTAAGATAAAAAATGTTAACTTAATAAATACTAGAAGAGCTTCTCTAGATTACAAAGTTAGAGTTTTAGAAATATATATAACTCTAGATATTTTAAAAGATTATAAATTTTTTTAGCACTTCTTTATAAAAGTAGTAGATAGTAAAGCTTTACTAAGACACTAACTTTAAGACTATAAGATTATCTTAGAAGAAAAGAAGACTCTACTTTTTAGACTAATTTACTAACTATTAAAGATAGAACTTAAGATATTAAGAAAAAAGCTAGACAAAAATTTAGTAAAAAGCTATATAAGACTTTTAATATTACTAGTAAGATTCTTTATACTCTTTATACTAAAGAAGATAAAACTACTTAAGATGTATGTTAACTATTAGAAATTAAATAATATTATATTAAAAAATTAATATCTACTACTAAATATTATAAAATTTAAAGATTAATTATCTTACGCTAGGGTCTTTATAGTACTAGACTTTTAAGATAGATACTACTTTATTAAAATTAAAGAAAGTAAAGAATAAAAAATAGTGTTCTAAATAAGATATAAACACTAGAAATACACTATTATACTATTTAAGTTAATAAACGCTTTAGCAACATTTTAAAATCTTATTAATAATTTATTAAGAGTATACTTAGAGATTTTTATTTTTATATACTTAGATAATATTTATATCACTCTAAGAACTTAAGAGATTATATAAAACATGTCTACACAGTACTAAAGTGCTTAGACTAGTTTAACTAATAACTAAAACTTAAAAAATATAAGCTTTATAAAGATAAAGTTGCTTTTCTAAGTTATATTATAAAGGCACAAGAAGTATAGATAAGTAAAGAAAAAATATAGGTAGTTAAAGAATAGCTATAACTAAAGATAGTTAAAGAGTTATAATCTTTCTTAAAATTCTTAAACTTCTATTAATAGTTTATTAAAAATTACTCTAAGATTACTATTTTATTAATATAACTTATAAGGAAAGAAGTATTCTTTAAGTAAAGTAGAAAAGTAGAGAACGCCTTCTAAATGTTTAAAAATGTAAGCATAAAACTACTATACTTCTATATATTTTAAGCAGGACAACTACTATAATTTAAAATAGACTTATTAGACTTTATACTTAAAAGATGCGCTAGCCAACTATATAAAAGTAAATAGTACTTAACTACTTATTATTCTTATAAGTTTTTAAGACTAGAAGAACAATATAATATTTATAATAAAGAGCTACTAGCTATTATTAATTAATTAAGATAATAGAGAGTATACGCTAAAAGTTACTTAGAACTTATAATATTTATAGATTATAAGAACTTAGTTAATTTTATAACTACTAAGAGACTTAAATAATACTAAGTTTAATAGTTAGAAGAACTAAGATAGTATAAGTTTAAGATTGTGTATATACTAAAAAAAGATAATAGAAAAGTAACGTTCTTAGCTAAAGATATAATATTATAAGAACAAAAGAGATAACTAACTCTGTAATACTATAAGTTAATAGTAATAGATTATTAGAACTAGCACAGATACTTAATCTACTTATACGTATTACGCATAACGTACTAGAAGAATTATAAGAAGTAATTATTAGGCAACACTATAATAACTTAGTATATAGTTACTTAGGTATTATAAGAACTATAGAACTTATTAAAAGAAATTATAAGTTTCTAAGAATAAAAGACAAAGTTACTACTTTTGTTGCTTAATATGTAGACTGTTAGAAAAATAAGCACAGCACATATGTAATCTATAAAGAAATGTAAGTAATAGAACTACTTAACGCCCTATAGTTAGATATCTTTATAGACTTTATTCTAAGATTACTAGTCTTAAAAGACTTTATTATAAAAGTATCTTACAACATAATTCTTGTAGTAGTTAATTAATTTATAAAATAAGCTAAGTATATAGCCTTTAAAAAAGATTTTACAGTAGTACAGCTTACGTATATCATTAACAACTAAGTTATTAGATATTACAGTATACTAAAGTTAATAATTAATAATAAAGATAAGCTCTTTACTTTAAACTTTTGGATAATACTACTTGCTGGAATTAGAACTAAGAAAAAGCTATTAACAGCTTACTATCTGTAGACAGACAGACACATAGAACGAACAAATTATATAATAAAAGTATATCTTAGAATATATGTTTATTAATAATAGAATAATAAAGTATTATTACTACTTATAGCATAAATAGCATATAACAACAAGCTTTTAGAGTCTATAAGATAGACTCTATTCTATGTAAACTATAAGAGATACTTAAATCTTTTTACACGTACACTTCTAAGCTTAGAAACAAAAGTAGCTATTGTAATAGTGTAAAGATTGTCTAAAGATAATCTAGGTTAGTTCTTAGGGAATAAACAAGTACTAAGGACACAGGGTGTGCTAGCACGATTAGAAGATTAATATAATAACACAAGGGTAAGAAGTAAGTCTTAATCTATAGATTAATTACTTAAGATAAAACTCTAAGTTAAATATAATAAGCTATAAGAGCACATTGCCTATTACTATATACATAGAGAGTTCTAGAGATCCTACAGTGTACTATAGTTCTAACAATCTTAAAGTCTATCTAGGACTTCTTAGAATTCTAGGATGTCTATAGTCCTAAGGATCCTAAAGTCTAGCTAGGACTTTCTAAGATTTTAGGACTCTAGGACTAGCCACGTAATCTTCCTATTACCTAATCCCTAGGTCTATGCTATTAGTTGTTAGTACTTAAGGTGGTAGTGCCCCACTCTAGGCCTTAGGTCGTAACAAATAGCTTATAAGCTAAAATTAGTACACGAGTTACTGAAGAAGATACTTAAGAAAGCTTAATGCTAAAGCTTTCTATATATTAACTAGAAATAAAAAACAACACTTTAGCTAAAGAAAGTAAATAAAGTATACTTGCTTACGAAGAATCTTCGCACTAAGCAACCTAGCAGAGGGCTTAACAACATTAAAGTTAGACTGTTTTTAATTTAAGACTAGGAGATACTAGTTACGTATACACTTAACCTTCTATCTAATGCAAAAATCTACTTAAGATTCTATATTAACATATTAGAACTTGCAGACTCAAGAACGCTACTTTAGAAAACCTTCTATTATAAGATAGAAGAGGCTCCGGCCTTTTAAGACAACCTTTTGATGTGACTACACATTTTGTAGACACCTTTTTAGTAAAAAAAAGATTTATTGCTAACAACAGGTATTGGGGCTTATGCCCCCTTGTTTAGCATTACCAGCACGCAATTAGTGTGTCGCATGTTTAGACAGAAACGAAGATGCGCGATATCCCTCTAACTAACCCTCTTAACTAATAACTATTTACTAATAACTATCTACTACTAACCGCAACTTCTATTATCTTTGTTGCTATCCTAGCAGTGTTGTAGTCGCGGCGTTTCTAGCATGCGCCTATACTTAGATGTAAACATACAACAACAGCGTTACTATCTAAGTATAGCTCTTCTATTCCTAAAGGCGACTTACAAAATCCTCCTACTTATTAGTTTATCCTAGCTACTAAATAGCTGTTTTAATATGCTCTTGCTCCTTATAAAGCTACTACAAGGTCTCTCTACTAAGGTTGCAGTTGCGTAGGAGGAGATTTGTAAAATAACATACTATTACTACACCTAGACTATTAATATGCGTAACGTATTTAATAGACTTACTACTAAATAAGCCTTTTACAACCTCTATTGTAACCTTAATATCTATAATACTAGACGCATGAATAAAGTGTTAATAAATAATAGAATTTAACCTCTACGTCTACCTAATTACTATAAGAGCTACTGCTAACAGCTCCTCTTTAACTAACTAGAGAGGCCGCTTAATAAAGGTAAACGCAGGCTTTATAATCTACTACTATAGCTTTTTATATAGTAACCTAGTAAGGTCTAACTATACTTAATATAAGCTATTAGTCTTTGTGTTAAATAGAGAAAAGAATAGTCTAAGCATTATATTATTTGTATGCAGTACTGTGTAGTGTAGGAAATCCTAAAGGTAAGAAGTAGTAAGCAGGGAGCTTTTATAAAGTATTGCAGGCTTCTGCTGCGGTAACGTACATGTCCTTACCCTCCTCTACCTCTACCTCCTCTTCCTCCATCGCAATCTTGTTGCTAGCTATAGGCTAGTAATCGCCGTTAAACACGTTTTAATTAGTGTCGTTTTTTAGTACCTTTAGTAAATTTTTTAACCTTAATTTTACTTAGTAGTCTAAGCTTTTCTACTCTAAGCGCTTAGCGCGTAGACCTTATCCACTTACTATTTAAATTTTGTTAACTATACACAATCTTTTTTTGACTTTTGCAACTAATTAGTAGAGGGCAGCTGCTTTTCACTTTTTTAGAAAACCTATTTTAACTACAACAACAACCACCACCTTTAATACCTTAAAAAATAAATAAGATAGAAGAAGAAAACAAATTTAAAGTTAAAAAGATCTTTACACACTAAACGCAAGACAATAGCAAAGAATACCTAGTTACATAGTTAAGCTACCTAGACAGTAACGATATATAGAAACTAAACACAAACTTAATTAACTACTAACAAATATTATAAAAATACAACAACTATACTAAGAATTAAACTAAAGACGTTAGTATACACGCTAGCAAAAATAGCCTACTTAAGCCTTATAACTGCACTAACGTGTCGCAAAACTTAAATAGTAAAAATAAAACAAAACAACATACTTTATAAAATACTACTAGCTTCTAGCATAGTGTTATTAACACCTTTAGCAGTGCTAAGCTTAGTAATAGAAGTATTAAGCAAACCTATAGTAGCCTACATTGTAGACAAAAAGGCTATACTAATTAATACTGTAGGACAATTAATTTCCAGCGCTACTTTAGTTTTACTAGCAGCCTCTATATTAGAAGCTAGACACAGCGCCTTCTTACGTGCTTACTCTTTAGCCTATTTTAAAATTTTCTTATTTTATAGCAACTGCGAAATTAGTATTGTAAGTAATTTATTATTATTATTAACTTTCTTTTAATACTTATTGTAAGTACAGTCTAAAGACTCTAAAAATATATTTATATATGCTTAACTTAACTACGTACACTTAGTACACTTTAAACAAAAATTAAGCATAACATAAAAACAAGCCTTAATAGAAAATAATAGTTATAAGAAGCTTTAGCAGGATAGTTAGCACAAACAATTTTAGAACTAAGGTATAAGCAACGTTAGTAGGAGAAGGACATAATAACTACTTTACTTATAACACGGGACAAGCCTTAGTTATTAATAAACACTAAAAAAAAAACTACGTAATTTAAGGACAAATCTTTAGAGAAGAAGGATAGTATTATAATTTAGGGCTAGGGATATTTAGGATAACCCTTTAAAAACTATATAGCACAGGCAGATAACTGTAGCCAGGCAACTATGCTGCTATTACGTAACTGCTTATTAATAAGTACACTTGTACACGAGCGCAACAACGTAACTACTTATTAACAAGCACGCTCTTCTACAAGTATACGCTCGTACATAAGCGCTACACTTATTAGTATATAGTACTAGGCACTAAACTCTTATTGCTTAGTATGTTTAACTTATTAATTAACTTAGTAATTAATCTTTAGATTAAGACTTAATTCTTAACCTTTATGTTATTACATTAATCTTCTAATTGTGCTAACACACCTTTGTACTATTACATTAATCTTCTAATTGTGCTAGTACACTTTGTGTCCTTAGTACTTGTTTATCCCTAAGAACTAACCTAGATTATCTTTGGACAATCTTCACAAGCAAGAGAAGTTTAATAATGAAATAATAAGAAACTTAATAGCGTAGTAGTTAATTAATGACTTAAAGGTTAAGTTTATAACTAAATACCTTTTTTAAGTAAGCTCCTGCTAGCGCTAAGTCTAAATTAACTAAAGGAGAATTATATATTCTACTAGTTGTTTAAGAAAGCTAAAAAAGATTACCTCTTAAGCTACAAGTAATTAGACTTATAGTTAGAAGTCTTAGCGTAAGAAGCACGACTAACTAACACCTAAATACTTAAGTTTATGTAGGTATATACCTACAAGCTTAACAAGAATTATTAGTTTGTTAAGTATAAAGCTCGCCTAGTTATATAAGGTAATTAACAGCGCAATGTTACTACTTAAGAAACTTACGCTGCTACGCTTACAGGTTAATCTTTCTAAATAGCACTTAGAATTACTGTCTAATTTAACCTTAAGCTTAAGCAGTATAATGTTACTAACGCCTTTATATACATATAAATTAATTAAGTTATATATATAAAAATGCCGCGTAGATACATGAAGAAAGAAACAATTTTAAAGCTTAAAAAAGCTTTTTACAGCCTCTAGATTTTACTACTACTCTAGCAATAAGAGTTTACCACTTACTTCTAAAGCTGTAGATTTACTGCTGTCTTATATAAGCTATGTTGTATAATTTGTTAAGAGATCTTTGTGTTCTTCTATGTTAACAATATTATTATAATGTATAGCAAAAATTATAAATTAGACGCGCAAGCAGCTGTTAAGAAAAAAAAAGAAGTACTAAATAACTAGAGGAAATAATCTGTATTAGTTTTTAGGTATAGAGTTATTTATAAATTAATTACAGCGTAAGATCTAGATCTCCTAATTAGCATACATTAAGAAAATTACCTAATTAGTAAGCAACTACTTAATTAAGAGCGACACCTTAATAATTAAAGCTAAGCTGCTGCTCTAAGATAGCTACGCGACTTTTGGCGAAATTAACCTCTACTAACAAAAGATTAAATAACTCCTTTTTGAAGTAGTTAACACAAGACCTAACACGACCTTTATAGTATTACGCCTAGCAAGATTTCTTATAAACCCTAGACCTAATTATTAGTTAGCAGCTAATCGCGTACTTCTTTACTTTAACTATACTTAGACGCTTACACTATAATCTAGTAGACATAATTACTTAGTTGTTATAAGTAACGCCTTATTTGCTAACAATACACTTAATTAGAAAAGCTTTTAAAGATATGTAATTAAACTGTTTAGCAAACTAATAGCTTAGAGAGCAAACAAACAAGATATAGTTATAACTTTAATAACTAAAGCTTAACTACTTGCGCTTTTATAGGTTACTAAGGAAGCTATATTTATTCAAATGCTGCTTACTAAGCTATAAGTTTAGATAGTTAACTAAACTTTTACTCTACAGTATAATAACTTGCAGACGATCTAATTAATCTTAAAGAGAATCTCCTAATTAACTACAAAGCTACAACATGTTAATATTTATAATTCCTAGCTTAAACAAGAAGTATAGAATAAGTTAATTAAGGTAATCTACGTAGAGTTAATTAAGATGCTCGCTAACAGACTTACTAAACCCTTACTAGCTAATTAATAGCCAAGATTTCTACAATAGATAGAATTTATTAACCTAGGCAACTGACTACAACTAGAGATAAATCTAGAATTAAGAACTAATCGTCTTAACGCCTTAGACTTGTAATTAACAAGCATAAGAGGTTATTAGCTTCATCCTTACATTGAAGCTAAGGGGGTGTGTTAGATTTAGGAGACTTGCATAATTAATTAGGAGGTTAGCAAGACTGAACAAAAGATCCTAGAAGGATAATTAGGGGGTGGCGCTAAAGGATGCTTACTGCGCTAGCGCCGCTAAAGGTCCCTTAGGTACAAAGGGCACCCGGAATCCGCATAATTAATTAATAGAACAACACACAATCACTTATTAATACAATATAATTATTACTAATGATTATTAATTATGTTATTATTATCCTATTAGATTTAACTAGCTATTATTTCTAACACTCTGTTAGTAAGTTTGCATAACTTCTTATCTTAATTACTTTTATAATAAGTTCCTAGCTTACTTTTTTTGTACTTCTATTTAGTTCGCGTGTAGATACTAGTGTGCTTTTAATAGTAATCTCTTGCTTCTCTACTAAAATCTTAAATTTTAATTTTCTTTTTTAAAGGAGCTTTGTAACTTAATTATTTTAAAAAATCACGCATACATTAAGCCTGTAGCGGGCTTTAATAAAATTAGTAAAGTTCTTAAATGTTTTTATTATTTTAATAAGTATGTTAGCTTGTAGAGTATATTAGTAAATCTTTTGCTGTAATTATCTTTAAGCACTATAATTTAGAGCTCTCTGTTTTTTTTTTGTAGTTTAACGTCCTTTCTTAGCCTAAAGGTGTAAGGGTGCGTTGGATTAACTAAAGATGCAGGGAAAACAGTAGTGAATTTAATAAAGAACTACAAAGGCTATCTAGCAAGCTTATCTACTCCTCTGTAAGGTCTGTGCTTAGTACTAAGAAAGGGGCAAGGGTAGCTACGTAGCAGCTGCTAACGCAGCTCAAGAAAATAGCGCAAAGCTAAGAGAAAAGTTTAGTAGGCTAGAAAAGTAGAAGGGCTAATACGCCCAGCTTACAGATACTAGGTGCACACGGACACTTAGGATCTGTAGGATAGCAAAACAAGGCTTTTTGTTAAGTACTAAAGACGTTAGGGCTTTAGCCCTTTACAGTACCCCCCTTCTTAATAAAGGTCTTAGAGTTCTTCTAGTCTTATAGTACTTTTATATCTTCTAAGTTTAAAGCTAGTTCTTATGTTAGTTCTAGGTATCCTACCTATTTAACTAGGTATTCTTTTCTTCTTCCTATGCTTCTTTCCTATAATAGGCACTCTACTAGGTACTCTTCTTTGCCGTCTACTTTAATTAGTAAAGGTTTATTGTTGTCTTGTAGTTAGCTAAGTAAAGAATCCAAGCAAGCTAGTTAGAGGTTATTAATATTAAATACTAGATATATCCTTCTAGGAGTATTTAGCTTTATAGTGTTTAGTCTAACAATTTTGAGTACTGTATACTTTAGATTCTTCTAATTAAGTTTCTAGATTAGTCTTTTTGTCTTATAGTAGTCTCTAAGCTTTAACTAAACTTTATTATCTATTTAAAGCTAAAGTAATTACTTTCTTCTCTTGTTTACTTAGCGTTCTTGTTCTTGTTAAGATTCTGCTATTATAGCTTAAGCTAAATTAAAACTTTGCTAGAGTTTATTAGCTATATTTTCTACTTTCTAGTAATTCTCCTATATTCTCCTTTCTTAAGCTTAATTTTAAAGTCTATATTTTACTACTATTTAAAGAGGGTCTACCTTGTATCTATGTTGTAGAAAGAAAGGCAACATTCTAGTTAATTATGCTTGTCTTGCTATAATTATAATCTTAGCTATCTCTAGGTTGTCTTTCTAATTTGTTTAATCCTAATTACAGAAAGCTTATAAGTAGGTTTGTACTATAGAGTTTATTTATTTCATAGAGCTGTTGGTTTTAGGGTAATATCTAGAAGATAAATATTATTTAATCTCTAGTAGCTTGTAAAGTCTAGTTTAAAAATAGCTTACAAACTGTACACCTTAATCTAATATAATAAAGTCTAGTAACTAGTAGTAGGCTACTACAGAGTTAATAAACGCTTTAGCTACGCTTTCTATAGTAATATTCTTAAAACTTATTAAAACTACGTCTTTACTTAACTTATTAGTAACTACTATTAAGTTTGTACAACCTTTACTCTCTAGTAATCCTATAATAAAGTTAATTAATATTTCTTTCTAAATGCGCTCTAGAATTAGTAAAGGCTTTAACAATTTTTGTAAGCTATCTCTCTATAGTTTTATTCTTCTACACACTAAGTAGTTTCTAATATATTACCTTACTATTTAGCTAATAGAAGGCCAAAAGTACTCTTTTGCAACTGCTTAGTAGGTAAAGTTCCTCCCTAGGTGCCCTAAGGCTCTAGAATAGTAGATTTTATAAATAATTCTTGTGCGCAAAGGTTTGTTGTTTAGTACTTATTTTTAACTATAGTATAGTAGGTTTCTAGAATTATCTAATTAGAATTTAGAAATAGAAAGCTTAAGGTCTAGCTTTGTTAGAAATTAGCGTTCTTCTTTGCTAACTACTTTCTAGGCTAGCTAGTACATGTTATTCTCTCCTTTAGCTTTGTTCTAAAGCTTTTCTAGATCTATCTATTCCTAAAGTACTGTTGTAGGATAGCTATTATAGCTAAAGGTTCTAAGGGTCTCCTCTTCTTTCTATTTCTTTATTTCTAGGGTTATTATAGTAGATAGTTTAAAGACTTATAAGAACCTTCTAGAAATTTAAGAATCTAAACTATTTATAGGTATATCTTATTGTCTCTAGGATAAGGTATTAGCCCTAGAGTTATTAACTCTAGGCCTGTAGGCAATTTCTATGTTAGGAAATTTACTAAGGAATTAGGCCTATCTTATCTATCTTTTACTAAGCTGCCTAGGCTTTCTAAAATACTTTAGGTTTTTATAGTCTGTTATAACTAGGAACTTCCTTAAAGAACGTAGCATAGCATCCTACTTAGATAAGTAGTAAATAACTATAAGTAATTTCTTGTTGTGTATCTTGTAGTTGCTTTAAGCACTAGTTATTTTTCTTCAGTAGTACACTACTAGTTGTAATCTTTCTTAATTATTATATTGCAAAAGGACTCCTGCTACAACGTAGCTAGAAGAATTAGTTTCTAAAATTGTTTCTCTGTTAGGATCTTATAAAGCTAGTATTAGTTTAGTAATAAATAGCTTCTTTAGCTTATTAAAAGCTTTCTGTTCTGCTTTTCCTTATTAAAAGGAGACGTTTCTAGTAAGCCTTATAAGCAGGGCAACTATATTAGAGTAGTTCTTAATAAAGTGTTAATAAAAGTTTGCAAATCTAAGAAAACTGCGTACTCGTTTAATATTTATTAGTACCTCCTATTCTTAAATTGCTTTTACTTTCTTAGGGTCTATCTAAAGTCCTTTTCTAGCCTTAATAATAAATTTAAGGTATTTAGTACTTTGCATATTAAACTTATATTTCTTAATATTAAGAGATAACCTAGCCTTGCCTATAGCTTTTAGAACCTTGTTTATATTGCGTTAATGTTCTTTAAGCGTGCTATTTGTGTAAATTAATACGTTGTCTAGGTAGGCTAAGTAGAAATTGTTAATGTATTCGTGGAGTGTCTAGTTAATATATTGTTAAAAAGTACTAGGAGCGTTTGCTATGCTAAAAGAAGTAACTAGCTATTTGTATAATCTAAATCTTATTTTAAAAGCAGTCTTCTATTTATCTCCTACGTTACTTCTAATTTTGTAGAAGGCTGCAGAGATATGAATCTTAGTAAACTATTTTACCTTAGCAATATTATTAAGCGTCTCTTAGATTAACAGCAAAGGATAATAATCTTTTTTTGTAATAGCGTTAAGAGCTTAGTAATTAACGTAGAACTGTAATCCTCCTCTAGGTTTTCTAGCAAAGAAACCTAAAGAAAAGGCTGCAGAGCTACTAGCTCTAATCTATCCCTTATCTAATAGAGATATAAGCTCCTTGCGTTGGACTAAAAGCTCTAGTCTACTTATATTATATAGAGAACCCTAAGGAGATTCTTTTTCCTTTCTACATTTATCTTTTTGTAACTTAATTTAGTAATTAACTTTAAGTCTGCATAAAGGTAGTAGTGCAGAAGCAGTTTTTAACTTAACAATCTAAGCTATGTATTAGTACGCCTTAAGAAGTAGTAACAAAACATCTACTTTCTTTTTAAAAGCTAGAGCCTTTTTAATATTCTTAAGAAAAGTAGCAAAAGTCTTAATTAATTAATTTTTTCTTGTTTATTTAATATAGAAGTAATAGGCTGTTACGTTTATTTGCCCTAACCTTTATTCTCTAAAACAAGGCAATTTTTAGTAAATTTTTAGTGCTTTATAGTCTAATCCTTTGTCTAGAAGAGTAAATGTATATTGTCTTTCTAGAGAGGGCAATAGTAACCTCTCTTTTATTTATTTAGGGCCGTCTAAGTATTAAATTGTATCTAGGGTATATAGGAGCAACATAACCTTAGATAGTATCCTTGTATTCTTTAACATTAATTTTCAACCTAGCAACTCTATAAATAGTTTTAAGTTTCTCTATAACTCCTTCTAATCTGCGCGGGGAAATGGAAATACACTATAAGTTAGCGTTTTTAACAAGCTAAGGGCTAATAAAAAAGTAGATTAAGTTTCTTATATTAATTAAAGTTAAAGCAAAGGTATAATAATTAACTAATATTTCTACAGTAATTTTATTGCTGCTTATATTTTTTTTTAATCTAGCCTATTCTTTTGTTAAGTTGTCTTAGCTTACGTGTAGCTCTTACTAGTAACTTTAAGCAAGAGCTATTCTTTTTCTAAATTAAAATCCTAGTTCTCTAAAGTATTCTTGCTGCTTAAGCTTTTCTTGCTAAGCTTTCTTACTTTTGCTTTTAAGGACTTTAATATAGTAGTCCTTTTCTTCTTTTTCTTTTTTAGCGTTTTTTTCTTCTATACAATTTATAGCTAAGTGTTCTCTTTGCTTGCAGGTAAAACAACATCTTTCTTTTATTAATTTCTTTAGTTCTAGATTACTAAGCCTGCGTAGCCTAGCTAATCTTCTAGTAAACTCTATCTCTTCTATCTAGTCTCCTGTAGGAGGAGGAGGAGAAGCGGGTTTTAGTCTACATCCCTTAGAGTATCGTTCCTTAGGCTTATCATAGCCTCTAGAGTATTACTCTATCTTATATAGGTAGTCTGCAATCTTAATAGACTTGTTCTACAAGTTATCTAAGTCTAAAAAGGTAATACTTACAAGCTTATTTTAAAGCTTATAAATAAGGCTCTATTAAAACAGTATTATCTTCGTATTCTTATCTAAGTTACTGTTTAACAATAGCAACTACTCCTAGAATTTCATAATATAATTACAAATACTCTTTTTGCCTTAAGATATTAACTAATGTTTGTTTTAAGCTTTTTTTAAGCTATATAAATCTCTAAACATCTAATTAAAAAAGCTTAACAAGTGTTTAAAGTTCTAGGCGTCTAATAACTCTATTTAATTAAGGTAGAGTAGCGTTAGAGTTGCTGCTAAACCTTTAAGCCTACTAAAGGCGTAGTCGCAAGTCCTTCTCTTTGTATTGAAATCCTCTTAGTTGTTCTCTACCTTAGTAGTAAGCTGTTTTTTAAATATTTAGTACATCTTTCTTATTCTATTATAAGCGTCTAGATTAGGTTGTTTAAAACGCTTAGGTTGTGCTGTCTGCTAAGCTAGTTTTAATGTAGCAAGTAGTGTTAGTAGCTAAGCGGGTAGCTATTCGTGTTCTAGATTAGTCTTCTTAAAAGCTAAGTTAATAGCCCTACAGATAAGGAAGGCTTCTTGTATTATTATTAAAGTTGCTATCTTATCTAGTTTATTCGCTTAGCAGAGACCTTCTAGAGTATTCTCTATCTTAGCCCTGCTAACACTATCTTAGTGTAATCTTGCTATCTAGATAGCTAAGTTTCTAGATGTGATTTAGCCCCTGCTATTATAGTATAAGCGTACTAAATAAATAGTGCTTTTATCGTATAATTAGCAGGGATTGGTTTCTAAGGCTACTAGAAATATAGTAGGCTTATCTAAAAGTTTGTATTGCGAAACGACTTAGGTAAGGTCTTGTATAGCTAGGTATTCCTTAGCACTCCTTGTGCTTCTTCTACTATTAATCCTTAGTAGATTTAAAAAAGCTTCAACTAAGATTAGCGATCTAATTAATTAGGATTTTTAGGCGTAGATGTAGCTCTAGCTAGCTTCTCGTCTAGATATAGCTCTAGGAGGCTTCTATGCGTAGATATAGCTCTAGGCGGCTTCCGTGCGTAGATATAGCTCTAGGCGGCTTCTAATTCGACGTAGCAGCACTACGGAAGGATTTAATTCAATTATAAGGGTGTGTTAGATTGACTAAAGGTGCAAGGTAAACAGTAATAAATTAAATAAAGAACTACAAAGGTTACGCAGCAAGTTTATCTACTTCCCTATAAGGCCTAAGCTTAACGCTAGTTAGTACGCATAAGTAACTACGTAGCGACTGCTATCGTGACAAGAGAAAATTGCGCAAAGTTTAAAAAGAAAGGTTAAGCAGGCTAGGAGGGCCTAGAAGGGGCGAGCAGAATAGAAGAGCTAAGCAGGGTAGAAAGGCCGATACGCTAAGCCTACAGATTCCGGGTGCGCACGGACACCCGGAATCTGTGAGAGAGCAAAACGAGGCATTCTGCCGAGTACCAAAAACATCAGGGCTTTAGCCCTTTACAAGAACTAATAACTGCTAGGCTTGTTTTGTTTATTAAAGAGTTTATTTTTGTAGCTTCTTTTGCTAAGGAGTCTGCTTAATTGTTTCCTAGTACAGTAGGTTGACCAATAGAAAGAGTAATTTTCAAAGTTACCTTTTTTAAAGATATATAACTGAATGACTAGAAGAGCTAGACTATAATCTTTAGTGTTTTGAAAAGCGCAAAGCTTCCGCTTTAAGTAAGGCCACTAGTAAACCTGCTTCGTAAGCATGTAGAAGGTGATAAAAAGCAGTGGAAACAGGTAAAAAACAAAGCCTTGTTAAACCTGGTTAAAACTTTTGATTTACAGCATCTTTTTTGCCAGAAGTAACAAGTGTTATGCTATAATAATATATCTTAAATATATCTTAATAAGAAGTTAGTCTAATTATTATTGCTTAAGATAGATTAAAGAGTATTTTTTAAAGTATTTTTTATATCAAAGTAGCTAAAGCTAGTAACTAGTACTTAGTATACCAACCTTTAGCTGCTTTTACAGCTAAATAACGCCTAGGTAAAGAATCAATATAATCATCAATCGCCTGATGTGGTATAAGGTCCCACTCTTCCAAAATTGCCTTTTTAAACAATTCTACTGCTTTAACGCTTTGACCCATGCCTAAAGAGGCAATAGGCCTTTTTCCTAGCGCTTTTTTCAGCAGACTCCAAACGTTCTCAATAGGATTCAAATCCGGGCTATAGACAAGATGCTCGAAAAGGGGAATTCTATGTGAAGATCGTCCGAAGATGATCTAGGTTGGTTCTCGGGAATGAGTGAGTGCGATAGAGGGTGGGTGTACTAGCACGATTAGAAGATCGATGTAATAGTACAGTGTGCATTAGCACGATTAGAAGATTAATGTAATAACACAAGAATTTAAGAATTAAGTATAATCCTTAGATTAATACATAAGTTAAATACACTAAGCTATAAAAGTTTAGTGCCTAAACTAAATACTTAACGTCCTAGACGTTGCTCTGTTGTGCTCTATTGTGCTAAGCTTAGGAGCACTATAGATTACAGAGCACTTGCTCTATGCACTAAGCCTAAAAGTACTACAAATTACAAAGCACTTGATTTGTGCGCTAAGCTATTGCTCTATATAGAGTAGTCCTGTAACAAGTCTTACTCTGTGCCCTTAGCTAGGTTGTAACACTATCTTTTTCTCTCCTTAACTTGTCCTTAAGGCGTAAGGGTTAGGATTCTGTAATTGTCTTAAAGTGTAGTAGTCTGTAGATTGTAGTTATGTAACGCAAAGCTTAGCTAGCTTATAATAAAGAATAGGGGTTTTATTATAAGTAAAGTTAACTATTGCTTTGTTTTTTTACTATGCTTAAACAACTTAAAAATACTAAACAACAATTTATACTTAGCACTTTTTGTTGCTATTGTCTTGCAGAGATTACTAAGCTTTTTAGTACTATTATAGTTTTAAAGTGTTTAATTTATATAAAGCTCAAGCGCGTGTATAAAGTGCATGTTATTACTAGAAAGTACAGCACCAACTACTTAAGAACTGGTGTTGTAAATTGTAATATTTAAGTTATTTAGTTAGAGTTTTTGCAGCTTGTAGCTACAGAGGAAAAATTGCAGAAACAAATAAACAAGTTGTAGAAGGCGCAGAACGCTGCGCTTAAGGCTTATAAAAAGGCGTTAGAAGACTTGCGGGTGGCGCGATCTCGCGAGGAGTAGTTGTGCTAATAAATAGACCTAATTAATTGTTGCGCATACAATGCAATTGCTGTAGAGGCTTAAGAAATTAAGGAATTAGAACAGACAGAGGAGTTAGAAACTATAATATTTAGAGATATGCTAGAGTACGCTGGTTGATAGGTAGAGAGGCCCCAGGGTTGGGTAGGGGTTGGGTAGCTGATGCACGGTCCTTGGGTAGGGGTTGGGCAGGGGTTACTCTAGCGTGAGTTGTGGTTGGGGTTGGGTTGGACTAGCTATATAGTAGGTCTGGGGTAGGGTTGCGATTTTTATCTATAACGCGTACATAAGGATTAATCTACAGCTAAGACAGTAGTGCTAACACTGGTAGGGGACATAATTTGTGTTTAGGGGTTAAAGTTTGTAATGCTAAGGTATTAGGGTGCGTATTAGTCTGCTATTATTAGCTATAACAACTGCTAATCTTTGAATATAGAAAGATAGCAACTGAACTCTAACCTAACCCCAACCTGTGGTCCGTGCAACCTAGCCCTAGACCTACTACACCTCTACCTATTTTGAGTACCAAAAAATGGGTAGGGGTTGGGTAGGGGGTGGGGTATTACATAATCCTACCTAACCCCTACCCAACCCCTACCCATCAACTACCGTATGCTAGAGGACGGGTTCAACCTGCATCTGTCGCCTAGTACCTAGGGTACCTTTAAGGGATATCTTTTAAAGTTCTAAGAAACTTCTTTCAACAGCATGCCTGTGGCTAGCAGTAGCTTCTAGGCTTTTGCTACTTCTTCTTGTTGTAGTTCTAGTGGTATTGTCTAACTAATTAGCAATAGTTGTTAAGATGTACGTCTAGTTCTTATGTCTTCTTACTCTCTAAATATCTTTACTATTTAATTAGATATTCCTTCTTATTGCTGTTGTTGTAGTGTGCAAGAATTTTCTTAACTTTAAATTTGTTTTCTATTTTTATTTTGTACTAAAAGGTTTTCTAGAGTAGTATCCTTAATTCTGCTAGGTTTAACATGTTAGCATAGAATCTTAGGTGGATTTTTGCATTTAGTAGAAGGTTAAGTGTATATGTAACTAGTCTTTTCTAGACTAGAATTAAAAACAGTTTAACTTTAACGTTGTTAAGTTTTTTGTTAGGTTGTTTAGTGCATTCTTCGTGAGCAAATAAGCTTTATCTCTTTTCTTTAGCTATAGTGCTGTTTTTTATTTATAGTTGATATATAAAATGCTTTAGCGTTAAGCCTTCTTAAGTGTTTTGTCAAGTAACGTGTGTATAGTCTTTAGCTTATTAGCTGTTGTAATAGCTGCTTCTATTTTTAAGCTTAGAAGTATACGTGTAAAAAAATTAAGATATCTCCTATAATTTGCGTAAAATAAAGTCTATCCTATAAACTTTAAAAGCTTGTTGTTGTATGCTATTTGTATTATAAGTAGTAATAATACCTAATTATTCTGGTATTAATTAATAAATATTTTAAGGTATGCTTTTATGGCGCAATTTATTTATTTAGTCTGTCTATCTGTCTACAGATAGTATGCTGTTAATAGCTTTCTCTTAATTCTAATTGCAGCGAGTAATATTGTCTAAACGTTCAAAGTGAAGAGCTTGTCTCTATTACTAATTATGAACTTTAGTATGCTATAATATCTAATTATCTAATTGTTAATAATATATGCAAGCTGTACTGCTATAAGATCTTTTTAAAAGGCAATGTACTTAGCTTATTTTGTAAATTAATTAACTACTAAAAGAATTGCGTTATAAGATACTTTAGTAACAGAGTCTCTTAAAATTAGTAAACCTTTAACAAAGTCTATAAAAATGTCTAACTACAGTGCGTTAGGTAATTCTATTACTTGCATTTCTCTATATAGAACATGTGTTCTGTGCTTGTTCTTCTAACAGTCTATGCATTTAGTAATAAAAGTAGTAACTTTGTCCTTTATTCCTAGAAACTTGTAATTTCTTTTAATAAGTTCTATTATTCTTGTAATACTAGAATGACTATATACTAAATTATTGTTGTGTTGTTCATTAATTACTTCTTACTATTCTTTTAGTACGTTGTGAATAATTTGCATAAGTAGATTAAGCGTTTTTGCTAGTCTTAATAATCTATTGTTATTAACCTTAGGTATTGTAGAGTTATTATCTCCTTAGTTCCTGCGATATTATGTCTGCAGCTAAGCGCGTCTGCTCTACTATTATTCTTTTTCAGTATATACACAATATTAAACTTATATTGTACTAATTCTTTTATCTATTAAACCTAGTGTTAGTTAAGTTTTTTAGTAGTTGTAAAATTAACTAAGTTCTTATAATCTGTAAATATTGTAAGTTCTAACTAGCTTTTAGCGTATACTTTCTATTATCTTAAGCAATTAACAATAGCTAGAAGTTCCTTATTATAAACGTTATATTGTTTTTTAAGTTCTAAAAACTTGCAAAAATAGTAAATAATTAAGTGCTATTTGCTTTTATATAGTTAGCTAGCGTATACATTAAGTGTGAGGTCTAATACGTTAGTTTTAAAGCGTAGCAGTTGTCCTGCTTAGAATATGCAGAAGCATAGTAGTTCTATACTTGTATTCTTAAGCGTTTAGAAGGCATTCTCTGCTTTTCTACTCTATTTAAAGAGTACTTCCTTCCTTATAAGTTTTGTTAACAGGATAATAATTTTAGAGTAGTCCTTAATAAACTGTTAGAGTTTAGAAATTCTAAAAAAAAATCATATCTCCTTAACCGTCTTTAGTTATAGCTATTACTTAAATACCTGTATTTTTTCTTTACTTATCTGTACTCCTTATGCCCCTACAATGTATTCTAGAAATGTAACTTTGTTCTTGTAAAATTTGCATTTCTTAGGTTTAAGTTGTAGGTTAAACTAGTCTAGGCACCTTAGTACTGTGCAGACATGTTTAACATAATCTTTTAAGTTCTTAGAGTAAATAAAAATGTTATCTAAGTATACAATAATAAAGATATCTAGATATACTTTTAACATATTGTTAATAAGTTCTTAACATGTTGCTAAGGCGTTTATAAGCCTAAACAGTATAATAATGTATTTGTAGTGTCTGTATTGTGTTTAGAACGCTATCTTCTATTCTTTACTTTTCTTAATTCTAATAAGGTAGTATCTATCTTAGAGATCTAGTGCCGTAAAGACCTTAGCGTAAGATAATTAATCCCTAAGTTCTATTATATTTAGTTGTAGATATTATTTCTTTACTGTAATATTGTTTAGGTTATAATAGTTAACGCACATTCTAGGCAGCCTATTCTTCTTTAGTACGAAAAGTATAAGAAATCCTACTAGTAATATTAAAGGTCTAATATAGCTTTTTACTAAATTCTTATCTAGCTTTACTCTTAGTATCTTAAGTTCTATTTCTTATAACTAGTAAATAGGTCTAAAGAGTAGATTTTTCTTTTCTTCTAGAACAATCTTATAGTCTTAGGGTTAGTGTCCTAGTAAAGCTTTGCTATCTACTACTTCTGCAAAGACGTACTTAAATTCTTTATACTTTTTTAGAATATTTAAAGTTACGTATTTCTCTAAAACTCTAACTTTATAATCTAAAATTCTTTTTCTAGTATTTATTAAGTTAAACTCTCTTGTCTTAAGGCTGTTCTTAGTTAAAGTTCGCTGTCCCTTAGTAATATTATTAATCTTCCTTTAATTTACTATCTTAGTTGTTAGATGTATAGGCTGGCTCGTAGTTGCGTCTAATCTACAGCACTTAAATAAGAACTTCTTTAACTTTTAGTTAATCCGCAGGTTATGTTCTTATAGCTAAGGAAGTCTTAATATAATATTGTAGGTAGCTAGTCTAAAAACGTCTAGGTCTATCTCTTTCTTGTGTTCCTAAATGCGGAGCGTCACTCTGGTGACCTCGTGGGTAATAGTCGTCTCGCCTAGCATAGGCTAACTATTGGCTACATATAGTAGATAGGATTCTTGTTTCTCTAGTAGTTATAGGCCTGCTACTAACACTGCTTAAGCAGAAATATAGTTAGCCTATGCGCTGGAATCTACTAATGCCTATATTTAATATCTGTTAAGCTTTACTGCAAGCTTAAAAAGACTTAAAGGATTTATTGCGTTAATCTCTCTAGCAGTTCTAGGTGTATAGTGTAAAGGGCTGAAGCCCTGATGTTTTTTGGTACTCGGCAAGATGCCTCGTTTTGCGATCTCACAGATTCCGGGTGTCCGTGCGCACCCGGAATCTGTAGGCTTGGCGCGCTCGGTCCTCCTACACCGCTCAGCCCTTCTACCCTACTCGGCCCTTCTATCCTACTCGCCCCTCCTAGCTTGCTAAGCCTTTCTTTGCAAACTTTGCGCAATTTTCTCTTTACTACGTTAGCAGTTATTACTTAGTTACTTATACGTACTAACTAGCGCTAAGCTTAGGCCTTACAGGGAAGTAATAAACTCGCAGCGCAACCTTTATAGTTCTTTATTTAATTTATTACTATTCTTCTTGCATCTTTAGTTAATCTAACACACTTTTACAATTGGAATAAATCCTTTTGTAGCGCTAGCGCTGTTACGTTGAATTAGAAGCCGCCTAGAGCTATATCTACGCACGGAAGCCTCCTAGAGCTATATCTAGACGAGAAGCTAGCTAGAGCTACATCTACGCCCGAAGATTCTAATTACTTAGATCACTAATCTCAGTTAAAGCTGTTTTAAATCTACTAAGGATTAACAGTAAAAAAAAGCACAAGGAGTGCTAAAGAATACCTAGCTAAACAAGACTTTACCTAAAACGTTTCGCAATACAAACTCTTAGATAAGCCTATTATATTCCTAGTAGCCCTAGAAACCAATCCCCGCTAAATACAATAAAAGCACTATTAATTTAGTACGCTTATATACAACTATAGCAGGGGCTAAAATTATATCTAGAAACTTAGCTATCTAGATAGCAAGATTACACTAAGATAGTGTTAGCAGGGCTAAGATAGAGAGTACTCTTAAAAGTCTCTGCCAAGCGAATAAACTAGATAAAATAGCGACTTTTACAATAATACAAGAAGCCTTCCTTATCTATAAGGCTATTAACTTAGCCTCTAAAGAAACAAAACTTGAACACAAACAGCTACCTGCTTAGCTACTAACATTACTCACTGCATTAAAACTAGCGCATCAAACAGCACAAACTAAGCGTTATAAACAACCTAATCTAGACGCTTTTAATAGAATAAGAAAGATGTACTAGATCTTTAAAAAGTAGCTTACTACTAAGGTAGAGAATAACTAAGAAGATTTTAATACAAAGAGAAGGACTTGCGACTACGCCTTTAGTAGCTTTAAAAGTTTAGTAGCTACTCTAACGCTGCCCTACCTACGATGGTTGATGGGTAGGGAGGCCCCAGGGTTGGGTAGGGGTTACTCTAGCGTGGGTTGTGGTTGGGGTTGGGTTGCACGGACTAGTAGTTGGGGTTAGGTAGGACTAGCTATATAGTAAGTCTAGGGTAGGGTTGCGATTTTTTTTTGCATAGCTTTGTTTTTTTTAGGCATTAAGTTGCTCTATTATCGCGAGGTTTAGATATATAGTTAATAATTTTATAATTTTACACAAAACAAGTATAGTAAATATTATATTATTACAGTCTTTTATTACATTACATACTAATTTAGATTAAGACAAACTAAATAATAACGCTTACGTCTAGGGTGTTCGCGAAGCTTAGGAGCTACAGTTGTCTAACGCTTTTGTGACTGTAATAGAGATGCCTTGTTAACTAGTTCTTCTAACACCTCTACTTCCTTGTTGTCCTTATTGTCCTTATCGTCGTCTGTTATAGACATATCCCTAACAGGAACTAGAAGTTTAAATAGATCTTTAATCTAATTATAGGAGATACTGTCTGCTCTAACTCTAATATCTAGAGTCTTCTCTTGCTCTCTTTAAGAAATTAAGCCCTTATAAAGTATAACTTATCTTATAGTTTAAGCAGCAAGTTAATATCTTTTATTACTAATTACATCTTTTGCAATGTTAAAAACTTACTTAACGCTAACGCCTATAATAGAGATTGCTAGTATATCCTTTGCAACTTAAGACAAGCGAGGGTAAGTTTATTTGTTTAACTACTACTACTTTAAGATGTTGTAAGAGGCTATTTGCTTAAATAAGGAATACTAAGATATTCCTCCCCCTCTATGTAAGTAGGGCTGCTGTTCTTATTAGCTTCTTAACTGTTACTATTATCTAGTAATGTAAAACTAGCTGCTTATAATAGAGGCGTAGAAGCAGGCTTTTAAAACTACTTATTAGTTGACAATTATCTTGTAAAAGATGCTAATTCTAGAGTAGCTCCCGCTCTATCCTTGTTATTGTATTAATCTAGGTAGTTAAGGAACTTTTAGCAATACAAATACTTATCTTATACCTCCTAGCTATCTTCTTGTACGCTTAATTAGTTTATACTGTAATAAATATATGTAATAAACAGTATCTTATATATAGTAAGCTTTATAGTTAGATTAAGAACTGTTATCTAGTTAAATAGAAACTTACGTTTAATATCTATCTTTGCGTAGTACTTGCTAAGTTTTGCTTTACTACAAAGAGTTACGTTCTATACTACTTCTAGCTACTTTATTAACTCTTAGTTCTTAAGTTCTTTGTCTAGCTTAACAGTTATCTAATCTAAAAAGTTAAATAGTTTGCTGTACATAAGCTAAATAAAATAAATTAAAGGCTTATTATTTTAGCTTAGGAAGTTAGTGGCGTCCTTAAACTTCGCAAGTAGCTTAGTAATAAGGTTAAAGTAGTGCTACTCTGCATAAGACAGTTAGAGCTTCTTAATATTATAGAAGTCTATCTCTATAGTACTAGGATTACTAGAGATAATAGCTTAACTAGTTTATAGCTTTAATGCAACCTCTTATTATAACTATTTATTAATATATTGCCTAATTATAGTTGCGCGCTTACACATATTGTATGTTAAGTTCTACTAAGTTTTAACGTCACAAATAACTATAAGATAGTCTTTTACTAGTAGGTAGCGTTGTATAGTAATAAAGCATTCAAATTGTTAAGGGGATATATTAATAGCAATATAGATAGCTAAGAGCTAGATTCTGCTTAGCATGTAATAACTTTATGTAATAAATACTAGCTAACTTTGTAAAGCAAGTTTAGGAGAGAGATCTGTATACTAATATCTTAAACATAACGTCTCTCTAGGGGTTGTTTAATATCCGCATTAAAAGAGGGTGTAAGCTAAAGATTTTAAATAATATCTTAAACAATAAGGTTAATAATATTTATAAAGCATAGAATTATGTTTTCTTATAAGTACTATCTAATATACTCCTCTTGTAAGCTTGTATAGAGGGCTCTTATTAAGGTAGTGTTGTTGCTAGCATTATTATAGGTGACAGCTAGGAGGCAATGCTTAGTTTATGTTTTAGCAAGTACTTAGAAGACGTCTAACGCCATAGAAGCTCCCGTATACTAACCTCGTAGTAGCAAGAAATTAAGTAGCTTCTCTTATAGTTGCTTTTTAGGGCTAATATAGTACGCTTTTATTATAAGAAAGCTAATATAATTAGCAGCTAACTAGGCATCTAAAGCAATTAAGATTTTTGTTAATAAGCTAAGGTTACTAAGAATAACAGCTTTAGCTTCTTAGGACTATATTCTAAAAACCTCTATAAATCTAAAACAGCTAATAGGCACAGCATTAAGTTAGAGAAACTAGAAAAAACGCCTAAATAACAGTCAATCAAGCGTCTAGAATAACTAGTTATTATTAATTACTACTCTTACAAGCTTGTGTTAAAAAGCTAGCGTAGTATATATTAGAACTAGAGAAGATATAGCTTTGTTTTAACTTTATAATAATAAGCCTAAGGTCTAATCTAGTTAATTGTAAACAGCGTTAACAGTATTTTAGCATGCTTTTCATTCAAGATAGGTATAAAAATGTTTAGTTCTAATAAGCTTTGCGCTAGCTAAGTGTTATAGTGCTAGACTACAATTTAAACAAAACACATATAGTTAACTACTAGAAACTTTAGCTACTTTTCTAACATTTTGCTAAATAGTACTTAACTAGCTTAATAAGTTTTATCTTAGCTTAAGAGTTGTAGGATTTTCTCCCTATAAAGTGCTATCCTACTACTTTCTCTATGTATTTAGTACTGCGTCTCCTGTCTCCTTAAGTAACAGGTGCGTAGGAGGATATTTAAGTAAATGCAATAAGTTTTAATCTCCTGTTCTTGTAATTCAAGGGGCTGTTAATGTAAATTAAGAGAGAATAGGTAAAATATTAATAAATAGTTACGCTATATGATAAATAGCATACGCGGGGCTGTACGTATATAGCTGTAATAAAAAGCTATAATAAATTGTAATAATAAGTGGAAATTTTTAATTAAGTCTTTACTGCTGTATAAGGAGCACTAGTATTAACTCTCTATAGCTAGTAGAATATTAATAACGCGTACTTAAAGACTATTAGGCGACTATTAGAGGATTAATTTGCAGCTAATACAGTAACGCTAACGCTAGTAAAGGATATAATTCTTATCTATAGATTAAAGTTCGTATTTAATCTATATCTAAAATTGCTAAGTTGCTAGTGTAGGTTTTAGTCTACAATTATTTACTGTAATAACCGCTAATCTTAGCTTATGCCTTAGTGCAATCTTAGCTGTTTTATACTACTAACTTATTCTAAGCTGTCTTTTAAGTCTAAGAAGCGTTTAAACTCTAGTAATAAATCTAGGAACCTTTTAAAGTCTGTATGCTTCTCCTTCTTAGCCTTAGCCTTAGCCTTTACCTTTGCCTACTATTCCTTAGTCTTATATTTATCCTTACTTTAGTTTTAGTAAACGTTAATATCTAAATCCTTATTAACTTCTTTTTTGCACTTGTTATTATTACCTTGCATGTATAGTTTATTAGCTTATAGGCGAACGTTGTCTAAAAGTCCTAAGGCCTTAAGCGCAGACAGTAGTTCTACTTGTCTAGGCATGTTAGTATGTTACTGTTATAAAGTACTATAATAAACTTACTTCTAATACTTGTTAGTTACTATTGCTAACTTCTTAGGCGACATCTTATCTAGAAATTGCTGCTACTCCTTTTTAGCTTCTATACTCTTAAAGCTATTAGTATTAAGCTTATGTAGTCCTTTGTTGTATGTGCGTTATATAATCTTCTAGAGTACACTACCTTAGCTGTAAACGCGTATATATAGTTAACTTTAGGTAGGCTTGTCTAGGTTGTCTGTTGCTTGCGTAGCTCTTAACATAGATTTGCGGTGCTGCCTTAAGTTAATTTCTTAGTGTATATTAGCCTATTTCTTGTAGATAGCGTTAAGATTATTCTTTAACTACTCTGCTACTGCTTGTAAGTACTAGTATGTAATTAATAGGTGTATTAACTTACTACTCTTCTTAGTTTAAAAGCACTTCTTATTAAGCTCTTCTTGCGCCTTGCGTAGCATCTCTGCCAATCCTTCTTACTAGTATTTTAGTACTTATTCTTCTTTTTAATATTAGCCTTAAGGTTGTACTTTGTAGTTCTATTTACACTTCTTGCTGCCTTAATTGCTTTCTCTTTTACACTAAGCAGTGTAGTGCGGTCTCTTTATGCAATAGCATAAGTAGAGTTGCTTAGCTAACCTATATAAGGCACACTAAGGTTTGTAAGGCGGCCTTTTTAAGATTTCATAGCACTGCGTTGCGCAATAAAATTATTAACTTTATCGTTTTTGTAGTTGTAACCCTGCATAAGTTAGTACATGCTATTATAAATAGCTGTGTTAATTACCTTAGTTAGCTTTTCCTACTCCTTGCAATTAAACTCTAGCGGAACTTAAATTGCAATATGCAGGATAAGACCTTTAGGCTTGTTCAAGGTTTCTTACTTAATAGTTAACATTGCAATAGTATAGGTAGAGGCTACAATTACAATACTGCTAGTCTTAATATTAGTAGGTTGCAGAAAACTTAATTGGCTATAGTGCTGCCTAAAATCGCAAGTGGGCCGTGCACCACGCTAGCGCCTACTGAAATATTAGCTCCGCATATAGATTTTTACACAACTTACACTACTAACACCTACACGCAATACAATATAAAGCTCTTAATTATTATATTTATTTATTACATTAACTGCTGCTACTAACTAGTACAATAGCCTGCACAAAGCAGACTGCCTGCAAGTTAACTAGCGGCAAATCTATCTGCAAAGACCTAGCATTAAAAGCCGCCTACACTGCTGCTTCTGCGCGTAATTACGCCTTTAATGCTGCACCTTGTTAATATTATTAATTTAAGCTAGGCAGTATGTTTAAACAATATATAATTACAGTTTAAGACTAACAATGCGCAGCTGTTACACTACAAGAGATTAAGCGCTACTAAAAGTTGACTAACCTCCTTATCTGCAAGCTGCCCTTCTTTAGCCTTATTTAAGAGATTGCACTAGGGTATAGAGAAGAGTTGCGCTTCTAGGCACAAGCTCTATGCGCTATCCAAGAGGCAGCTAAGGCGTAGTTAGTTAGATATTTTAAAGTTATGTTATTTACTATGCTATAGTTGTAAGATTATATGCTAATATATATAAACTACAACTACAACGCTATACATGCAAAAAGGGTTACTAATTAGGCAAAGGATTCTAGGCTAGCTTGCAGGTACTATAGTAGGCTTAATCCTAGTAGACCGCTGTTTTCCTATTATATATAGCTTGTTCTTTGTTAAATTTCTGCATTATACCCTTACAATTGCTTTATACTCTAAACAAAATAATTACGCAATTGTTTACTTATATCCTCTTACACTGTAATAATATGCTGTAATAAACTATATAAATATAAGCTGTTCAAGAGTCTACATGCAACAAAACTCCCACTTAGATAATAAAACCTAAAATGACACTAGAAAATGCTAATAAATATACTTATAAAACTACTAAAGTGACACAGGAAAACTTTATAAATATACTAATAAAGTCTAGAAAAAAACGCAAAAAAATTGCAACCTAACCCTAACCTAACCCTAACCCGTGGTCTGTGCAACCTAACCCTAGACCTACCACACCCCTACCCATTTTGAGTACCAAAAAAATAGGTAGGGGTTGGGTAGGGGGTGTGGTATTACGTAAACCTACCCAACCCCTACCCTACCCCTACCCATCAACCACCGTAGCCCTACCTTAATTAGATGAAGTTATTCAACGCCTAGAACTTTAAACACTTGTTAAACTTCTTTAATTAGATGTTTAGAGACCTATACAGCTCTAAAAGAGCTTAAAACAAACTCTTGTTGATATCTTAAGGTAAAAAGAGTATCTGTAATTATATTATAAGATACTAAGAACAGTTGCTACTGTTAAACAGCAACCTAGATAAGGACATAAAGATAATACTCTTTTAAAAAAGCTTTACTTATAAGCTTTAAAATAAGCTTATAAGTATTACTTTTTTAAACTTAAATAACTTGCAGAACAAGTCTATTAAAATTGTAGACTACTTGTACAGAATATAGCAATACTCTAAGAGATACAAACTAAGACCTGCCTCTCCTCCTCCTCCTATAGGAGACTAGATAGAAGGGATAGAGTTTACTAGAAGATTAGCTAGGCCACGTAGGCTTAGTAATCTAGAACTAAACAAACTAATAAAGGAAAGACATTATTTTACCTACAAGCAAAAAGGACACTTAGCTGCAGAATATATAAAAGAAAAGATACTAAGAAAAAAGAAGAAAAAAATGACTGCTGTATTAAAGTCCTTAAAAGCAAAAGCAAGAAAGCTAAGCAAAAAAAGCTTAAGCAGTAAGAATACTTCTAAGAACTAAGATTTTGATTTAGAAAAAGAATACCTCTTGCTTAAAGTTACTAGCAAGAGCTACATGTAAGCTAAGACAACCTAACAAAAGAGTAAGCTAGTTTTAAAAAAGCCATAAGCAGCAATAGAATTACTGTAAAAACGTTAGTGAATTGTTATACTTTTACTTTAACCCTTATTAATACAGGAAACCTTATATACTCTCTTATTAGCTCTTAGCTTATTAGGAACGCTAACTTACAGTACTTTTCTATTTCTCCGCGCAAATTAGAAGGAGTTATAGAGAAACCTAGAACTATTAATAGAGTTGCTAAGTTAAAAATTAATATTAAAAAGTACAAGAATACTATTTAGGGTTATGTTACTCCTACACACCCTAGATACAATTAAATACTTAGACGGCCCTAGATATATAAAAGAGAGGTGACTATTGCCCCCTCTAGAAAAAAAATGTATATTTACTCTTCTAGATAAAGAATTAAGCTATAAAGCACTAAAGATTGCCCTGTCTTAAATAAACAGTTAAGACAAATAAACGCAGTAGCTTATTACTCTTATATAAAACAAGTAAGAAAAGACAAATTAATTTAGACTTTTGCTACTTCTCTTAAGGATATTAAAAAGGCCCTAGCTCCTAAAAAGAAAGTAGATGTTTTGTTACTACTTCCTAAGGCGTACTAACACATAGCTTAGATTTTTAAGTTAAAAACTGCTTCTACACTACTACCTCTACGCAGACTTAAGGTTAATTACTAAATTAAGTTATAAAAAGATAAAAGTAGAAAGGAAAAAGAACCTTCTTAGGGTCCTCTATACAATATAAGTAGATTAGAGCTTTTATTTCTACGCAAAGAACTTATATATTTATTAAATAAGAGATAGATTAGAGCTAGCAGCTCTACAGCCTCTTCCCTAGTCTTATATACTAGAAAACCTAGAGGAAGATTATAGTTCTACGTTAATTACTAAGCTCTTAACGCTATTATAAAAAAGAATTGTTATCCCTTGCTGTTAATCTAGGAGACGCTTAACAATATTGCTAAGGCAAAATAGTTTACTAAGATTAACGTCTCCGCAGCCTTCTACAAAATTAGAAGTAGCATAAGAAATAAATAGAAGACTACTTTTAGAACAAGATTTAGATTATATAAATAGCTAGTTACTCCTTTTAGCATAGCAAACGCTCCTAGTACTTTTTAATAATATATTAACTAGATACTCTGCGAATACATTAACAAATTCTACTTAGCCTACCTAGACAACGTATATTTACACAAATAGCATACTTAAAGAACATTAATGTAACATAAACAAGGCTCTAAAAGCTATAAGTAAGGCTAGGTTACCTCTTAATATTAAGAAATGCAAGTTTAGTGTACAAAGTACTAAATACCTTAAATTTATTATTAAGGCTAAAAAAGGACTTTAGATAGACCCTAAGAAAGTAAAAGCAATTTAAGAATAGGAGGCACTATTAAATATTAAAGGAGTACGCAGTTCTCTTAGATTTGCGAACTTTTATTAACGCTTAATTAAGAACTACTTTAATATAGTTGCCCTGCTTATAAGGCTTACTAGAAACGTCTCCTTTTAATAGGGAAAAACAGAACAGGAAGCTTTTAATAAGCTAAAAAAGTTTTTTGTTACTAAACTAATAATAGCTAAATAGGATCCTAATAAAGAAACTATCCTAGAGACTAATTCTTCTAGTTACGTTATAGCAGGAGTTCTTTCGTAATACAATAATTAAAGAAGATTACGAGTAGTAGTATACTACTTAAAGAAGATAACTAGCGCTTAAAGCAACTTCAATATACACAACAAGAAACTACTTATAGTTATTTACTGCTTATTTAAGTAGGATGCTATGCTACGCTCTTTAAGGAAGTTTCTAGTTATAACAAACTACAAGAACCTAGAGTAATTTAGAAAACCTAGGCAGCTTAGTAAAAGATAGATAAGATAGGCCTAATTTCTTAGAAAATTTCCTAACATAGAAATCGCCTATAGGCCTAGAGTTAATAACTTTAATGCTAATGCCTTATCTTAAAGCCAACAAGACATGCCTATAAACTTTTTAGATAATTAAATTTTTAGAAAGTTTCTACAAGTCTTTAAACTATCTATTGCAACAACTCTAGAAATAGAAAAAGAAGAAGAAGAAAAGACTCTTAGGACCTTTAGCTGCAATAGCTATCTAGCAATAGTACTTCAAGAACGATTAGATTTAGAGGAGCTATAGAACAAAGCTAAGGAAGAGGATAACACTTACTAGCTAGCTTAGAAAGTAGTAAACAAGAGAGAACGCTAATTCCTAACAAAGCTTAATCTTAAGCTTTCTATTTCTAAATACTAATTAGATAATTTTAGAAATCTGCTATACTAAGGTTAAAAGTAGGTACTAAGCAACAAACCTTTACGCACTAGAATTATCTATAAGATCTACTATTCTAAGGCCCTAGGGCACCTAGGAAAGAACTTTACCTACTAAGCAGTTGCAAGAGAATACTTTTAGCCTTCTATTAGCTAAATAGTAAGGCAATATATTAGAAACTGCTTAGTGCGTAGAAGAACAAAACTATAGAAAGATAGCCTGCAAGGATTGTTAAAACCTCTACTAATCTCTAAGCGTATCTAGAAGGAAATATTAATTAACTTTGTTATAAGATTAATAGAAAGTGAAGGTTGACCAACCTAATAGTAGTAACTAATAGATTAAGTAAGGATGTAATTTTAATAGGCTTTAAGGATATTACTTCAGAAAGCGTTGCTAAAGCATTTATTAACTTAGTAGTGGCTTACTACTAGCTACTAGACTATATTACTTCTAATTAAGGTGAACAGTTTATAAGCTACTTTTAGACTTAGCTTTACAAGCTGCTAGAGATTAAGCAACGTTTTTCTTCTAGATATTATCCTAAAACTAATAGCTCTATAGAACGAATAAACTCTACAGTACAGGCCTACTTACAAGCTTTCTGCAATTAGGATTAAACAAACTAGAAAGGCAACTTAGGGATAGCTAAGGTCGCGATTATAGCAAGGCAAGCACAATTTACTAGAATATTGCCTTTCTTCTTGCAACATAGATATAAGGCAAATCCTCTTTAAATAGCTGTAAAACATAGACCTTAGAATTAACCATAAGAAAGAAGAATACAGGAAGACTATTAGAAAGCAGAAAATATAGCTAGCAAACTTTAGCAAAGTATTAATTTAGCTTAAGCTACAATAGCAGAATCTTAATAAGAACAAGAACAACAAGCAAACAAGAGAAGAAGATAATTGCCTTATCTTTAAATAGGTAATAGGGTTTAGTTAAAACTAAGAGACTACTATAAGACAAAGAGACCTAGCTAAAAACTTAATTAGAAGAATCTAAAGTACGCAGTACTTAAAATTATTAAACTAAACGCTGTAAAGCTAGCTACTTCTAGAAGAATACATCTAGTATTTAATATTAATAACCTCTAACTAGCTTCTTTAGATCCTTTACTAAGCTAACTATAAGACAACAGCAAACCTTTACTAATTAAAGTAGACTAAGAAGAGTAAATTATAAACAAAAGAACTTGTTGCTAACTTAACTATTACTTACTTTGCAGAATAAACTTCTAGCAAAAGTAGAGCGTAGTAGAATAAAAGGATCTACAACTTAGTATAGCTAAAAAGGCATATGTAAAACGCATATAGCTAGCGTTTGTAGAACAGAGGGTATCTATACTGCTAGTGCTATAGGGTGCACACTATGCGTACTACGTTTACTAGCTAGAGTATTAGTTAGTAGCAAACTTATAATAGCAGAGTTAGAAGCTTTAATAAATAAACTATGCTAGCTATAGCAAAGGGATGCTTTTGCTTAGTAGTAGGTTGTAGACTCTAAGCAAGTTACATGCACTTAAAATAGTAGTAGCGCGTAAGTATAGCGCGTGAACAACAAAGAAGTCCTAAGATACAAAAGTAGAATTTATATTTTACTAGAATAAGCTATTAGGCAGGAAATTCTGTTATAGAATTATAACACGCGTATAGTAGGTTATTTTAGCGCACGTAAAACGCAGGAGCTTATTAGTAGGCTATATTACTAGCTAGAGCTTAGCTATAATGTTTAGAATTATATACAGACCTGTGCAGTATAGTAAAGGAGCAAAGCTCCTAAGCACAGTAAATATAGTAAGTTTTTACTACTACTAGTCTCTAATAAGATTTTTAAGAAAGTAAGCCTTAATTTTGTTACTAGGCTACTACTAGCAAAGAATAGTTTAAGTTGCGTATTTAATATAATCTTTGTATTTGTAGATTGCTTTTTAAAAATGGCAATTTATATACTAGTATTAAAGACGTAGGATGCAAAGCAGTTTGCAAGATTTTACTTTAAATACATTATTCTAAAATATAGGATCTAGAAAGGCATTGTGTTTAATTGCGGCTTAATCTTTACTTTAGAATTTTAGATAGGAATATGCTACTAACTATAGGTAAAGCGTTGGTTAAGCACAGCTTTTTATCTCTAGATAAACAGGCAAACTAAACACTAAAATTAAATAATAGAATAATATCTAAGAACCTTTGCTTTAGAATAACAAAATAATTAGGTCTTGCTCCTACTAACAGCGTAATTTTTATACAACAACTCTATTTATAAGTTAACAAAAATAACACCTTGTTACGTAGTATATAGTAAACACATACTGCTTACCTTACCTTGTAAGAACAGTAGGCTAGAAGGGGAGGTGCTAAACGCTGTAAACAGAGTACAGCGCATGCATAGCGCGCGTGCAACAGCAAAAGAGCACTTAAAAGTAGTATAAGAATATTAATGCTGCTACTATAATAAAAATATAAACTAAAGACTTTCTACTAAGAAAACTTAGTGCGCCTTAGCACAAAGAATATAACCTAGCTTAACTAACTTAGTAAAAAGCTTTTTAGCAAGTTTATAAAGCTATTGTAAGTGCAAGGAGCAGTTAGAGCGTAGGCTTACTAACTATAATTACTACTTTATTATTGTATTTATAGCGTTTTCTATATGTTTTACTAAAGTAGTAGAAGTCGCGCAATAGCTAAGAAGATAATACTTAAGCACTAGAGATTAGCCCTAAAGGCAAAGAGATTTAAAAAATAAAAAAATAAAAAAAAAACAGATTAAGAATAGCTAGCTAGAGTATTAGTTACAATAGAAAGGCTATAATAAGTTATAAAATACCTAGACCCTAGCATGACAGTTTAAGAACATAGAAGAACTAGTTAAAGAATTAAAATATAAGTAAAGCGTATTACGTTATAAGCGCGCAAAAAGAAGATATTAAATATTATTATAGCGCATAAAAGGTATAAAACCTAGTATTTAAAAGAAATAAATTATAAGTATAAAAATGCTAACTACTACTTATTATTACAATTTTTTTTACTCTTTATCTTATTACTACCTAAATCTCCTGTACTATTGTTATAAGCGCTACCTGCGCCCTAGGTAGGCCTAATAGGTGCTACATCCTTATCCTTTAACCTCTTATTATTCTTGTTATTATTAATAGTAGGACTAGCTATCTTAGCCGTATAGCTAACAGGCTGCCTAAGAGTAGTTACTATACAACGCTACTCTACTAAGATTAAGCTTAAGAAGTAAGGTAAAGTTGTTAGCAGCTAGGTAGAAACTCTTAAGGGAGTACTTATATAGGCTATAACACAGCAGTAGTTAACAAGCTTAAAGTTAAATTAGCGCTAACAACGCGTAAGCTTTACGCCTACAGCAATAACTATAGTATCAGTCTAAGGAATAGCAGTATTAGTAACTACTATGTTATAATAACTATAAACTTAGTATAGGCAATTTATTTGCCTATTAAGCGCTATAGGCACCTATTTAGATTAGCTAAGGCGTAGTTAACAAGATAGAAAACTTACTTTATTATAGCTACTATAGTTGCCTTTAGTATAGTAGTTATAATAATAATGCTTAGTCTTTCTATAAAATATTTTCTACTTAGTATTATTTTATGTTTAGCGCAAGCATGTCGTGTGTAAGGTAATAAAATTAGTAGCCTTTTCTAGCGCACTAAACGTGTACGGCTAAGCACTTTAAAAGTACAACTTCTTAATATACCTAAGATTAAAGTAATAAACTATTATAAAAATTAAATCTTAATATTTAGGTGCGTATTAAATGCAGGTTTAGTACGTGATAATTATGTTAAGTAAAAAAAGGACTAGAAGAAAGATATATTAAAAAATTCTTTGTTACTACAATAAACATTACCTTGTATAAACTATTTATAATAATTACGCACTCTTACTTTTACTTTAAAAAATTTTAACAAACAAATAATAGATTTTAAAAGTTACTATAATAATACTATAAGAGCCTAAAACCTAGACTACTACAGCTTGTAACGCGTTTGTTTTATATATAATAAGTGTTAAGAGCGCACCTAAGCTGCGCGTAGGACGCGCTGCCTGCTAGGCTACCTTATATATACGGGTTAGAGTTTGACTAAAGGCTGTTAGGACGCTAGCCTAGAGGGGGAGGCTTTGTTACAAATAGTTGTGTGTTAACCTAGATCCACTAAGTCTTGCTTATTGCTAGCGTGCAAATTTGTAATTCTGTATATAAGCTGCCTTTGCCTGCAGAGAATTCCTGCAGGTATTATTGCTTAAAATATACACGTTATTATTCTAAGCTATCTCTAACTATCTTCTGTAGTGTAAAGCAAGTACTATCGCCTGAAGCTACCCTTTACAAATTAGAATACTTAGTATTTAATTAGGGCGCAGTACTAATCCCACCTAGATAAGGCTCGCTAGGGACAAATAGGCCCTAAGCAATAGTTTACTAAGTAGTAGCTCCTGTATTAACGAGCGACGATCTACTCGATCCCTAAGGTTGTTAGGCCGTTAGCGATCACTAATTTTTTCAACGCCTTAGGCACTAAAATCGCACTAGACTAGTTGCGCAAGAAACGTAATAAGCTAGCATAAGCAATAGCGCTTAGTAAAGCTTAATTAACCCTTAATAATCTAGGAATTTTTTAGTGTTTTATTACAAAATTAGTTAATTACTTTCTTAAAAGAAATAGGACACGTAGTGTTCTAAACTAAATCTAGATTGGTATTAGCTTAACAGTCTACTAGCGCTAACAACTTAAAGTTAAATAAGAGTAGTAAGTAACTTTACCTTTGCCTATAAAAGGCTAGTAAAGGACTTATAGGCAAGTATTTCTAGATACTGCGCAACTACCACTAACTTTAAACTATTTATTTCTTAAGGTGTCAAAGGTGGTGGTTGTTGTTGTAGTCAAAATAGGGTTCTAAAAAAGTGAAAAGCAGCTACCCTCTACTAATCAATTGCAAAAGTCAAAAAAAAAGATTGTGTGTAGTTAACGAGATTCGAACGGTGGGTAGATGAGTTCTGGGAGGAAAGCTCAGGCCACCGAGCGATAATTAGGGTCAAAAAATTTGCTAAGGTACCAAAAAACGACACTAGTTAAAACGTGTCTAACGGCGATTGGCAGCCTATGGCTGACAACAGGATTACAGTATGATTGCAATAGGATTGCAACATGAAACTTTAAACTATAGTTACTAGATTATACCCTGTTAGCAATATACTAATTAAGCTGTTAGATAATAAAAAAAAGAAATTTATTAAGTAATAGAACAGCAACACTTAGGCATCCCTGCGTACTTAGATTAAAAAGGAAGGCTAGAGGACTAGCACTAGCGGATTAGCTACTAATAAACTAAGTAAATCCTACTCTAGCTTATTAGTTTTAGCACTTATTAACCTAATTAACTTTATTAAGGAAATTAGGCTAAACGTCTTTAGTGTAGCTTTTACCTTTTATACCTTGTCCCTTTGTACAATCCTAGATAGTAGAGCAGCAGTCTACTTAGTTAATACTATAGATTACCTAGTACTAGACACCTTTAGTAAATGCACTAAGGACGAGACTGTTTTAGCAGGAACTTAATTTATTTTAGTTACTAAGAAAAAAAAACAGGCTACTTAAGAATGTTCTGCATAGCGAGGTAGGCCCTAAAATAGCTAATTTACTGTTTACTAACGTTAAGCTTATACTAGGTTTTTATACTAATATTATGTTAGAAACGCGGCTTAAGCAGTTAGGTATTTAGGATTTAGGATATAATTACACTATGTAATATAGTACAATTAAGAAAAACGTTATGTTAATTAACCTTTAGTATTATTTTAATTTTTTATTCATTAAATACAAGCAAGTCTCTTATTACTTTACTTAACTACTACTGCTTGTAAACGCTGTAGCGTAATTAAGGATACTAAAGTTGCGCACTAGTAATAAGGACCTGTAGCACTAATAATTAGGTTACCTAGGACAACAAGCTATTAAAGCTTTAGTCCGCTTAGCGCAGAATGTTAAGATTACTAGCAAGAAGCTATCAAAATATAATTACTACGCAATAGCTTATGCCTTATAAGTCATCTTACAGCAACTTAAAGAAAAATTACTACAACCTTTTTATAGGATCTTATAAGATCTATTTAATTTCCTAATAGGTTAACTACTTAAGAAATAGGCACTAATTATTAAGAAAGACTATAAAATTATGAAGAGGAAATATTAGCAGAGGATTGTAGAAATCTATTAAAATAACAATACTGCTACACTGCCTTAGAGAGGGCAATTAAGATATAAGGAATAGGCAATAAAGAAAAAAATTGTAATTAAAACGCTACTGCTATATACTTATAAGCCTAATAGCTTAGCAAAGAGAGCTAGCTAGGAGCTAATTATAAAGGCTATTAAGATGCGCACAAGTGCTAATCTACTAGCTAAGCTTTAGCTAGTAATTATAGATGCGGTAGCTTACCTGTATAGCATGTGCCCTACTAAGATCTATAGCTACTAATCCCCTAACTAGGTGCTTAAAGAATAGTTTAGGAAGTATTTCTAATATTATTAACTATCTAAGATTAGACACTATACTGCTAATCTACGCCTAGATTAGATTAGAATATATGCCTATAGCTGCCGAGCCTATCCTTTAAATAAGGATAAGGCAGCTAGGGGCAATTATTAAGGATTTAAGATTAATTCTCGCGGCTATATTAGTTATTTAGTTAGTTATTAAGCCTCTAATATATACTATATATAGGTACTAACACTTAATTAGGTAATTACTACCTGTAATATAACCTTTAATAAACAGTTGTTCTATAAAAGAGATTGCAAGGAAGAGCTACTAAAAGATTAAGTAATTAAGATTATAGAGATTCTTTATAATAGTAAGCTAGTTAATCCTAGAGACAACTTAGAGGTCCTCTTGCCCATTTAAGAAAGGGCAAATTAGAATACGTAGCTAATTACTAAAAACTTAAAGAGTAATCTATCTACTATCTTAAGCAGTAAGGACAGCCTACTTACTAAAGATAAAAGTAGATTAGAAGACGCTAATTAAATAGAGCACAAGGCTAGTGCACTATTAGAAATTTGCTTAGATTAGTAGTAGATTACTAGTCTTGCTACCTTAGAACCTCCTTCTAAACTAGAGACCTTAGGGAGCGACGATTTAATTAATTATAGGGTAATTAATAGTTAAATAGTAGTATAACTACTTAAAGGAGCTAATCTATTAAGACCTATAAGTAGAATACCTTATTTACTAGTTTAACAGTCTATGCCTATAGACTCTAACGCGCTAGCTAATTGTAATAGAACACTTACTTATATAGGTAGAATAGCAGAGCGTGAATTATCTTACAAGTCAAGAACTTAGGCAATAAACAGCAGACAAAGTAAGTAATTATAAGCTAAACTTCTACTTATAAAGTATAGCGCTTAGATTACTAGTAAAAGCCTAAATTAGCTTATAAATTGTTATCTTCTACTGCGTAAGCTAGGTAGCGGGCGTAAGCGTAAGGACGTAACTTAAGATCTTAATAATTAACCAAGAGGTAGAAGTATAGGTAGTATTAACGTAACAATTACAATAATACAAATCTATTATAGAATAATTTTTATAATACTTACCTGCTAGGTTTGTAAGCAACTTAGGAAGACTAAGTAAGCTATAAGACTTTTAATAACGTAGTTATAGTAGCTTTGCTTAATAAGCATAAGCTAAGTATAGAAAATGCTTAACTGCATCGCAATAATCTACCTAAACTACTAGAATTATAGAAGTAATTGCTCTAGTATCTTATAAGGGCCTTGTTTAAGGATGCCTGCAGGAGAGAGATTAATTAGTTAAGTAAGAGAAAGACTTAAACTAAAATATTAAGAGAAGAAGTAGTTAATTGCCTAATACTTATAAAGTAAGTTTAGACCTATAAGTTTAATTAAAATAGCTTTTTTTATAAATGTAAGACGCAGATTGTTGTAAAATATAATCTTTAGGAAAAGAACTCAATTAATTTAACTTACGCTGCTACCTTAGCAGCTAAGTTCTTCTATGTAGCGATAGCTATTGCTGCTAAGAATAATCTAGAGATTAAGCAATATAATATTGTAGGAGCATTCCTTAATGCGTTAATTACAGTAGACAACCGAGTAATTTATAAGATATGAGATAGCTTTAAGAAGCTAGATAAGTGCGTATAGCTTAACTACGCACTGTATAAATTACAAGACTCGCTACTGTTGTATTATAAGGAGTTCTTAGGATTACTAAAGAAGATTAAACTAATCGCCTTACTAGAAGAGCCCTATCTATTCTTTAGTTCAGAAAGGAGGATTCTAGTGTTGTTTTATATAAACAATATCTTACTGCTCTTCGCGAAAGATTATAAGCAGAGGGCGATAGATCTTTAGTTAAAGATTATAGACAAGTACAATATATAGGAACAAGGATTATTTAAATAGTTTTCTAGTATTAAGATAATTAAAGATTACAAGAAGCGAATAATTACGCTTATATATAATACATACATTAATAAAATTGCGAATAAGTTTAAGCTAGAGAAGAGCAGCTTTCTTAAGACTCTATTACTATTAGAGGAGCTAATTAAGAACACTGGCAAAGCAACTACGTAGGAGATTAAAGCCTACTAAAAAAAGGTTAGATTAGTGCTGTACACAGCTATTATGCTATAACTAAATATTGCCTACTTAATCTTAAAGCTCTTACACTTCCTTACAAACTTTAGTTATTAGCATATAAAAGCTGTAAAACGTGTAATTATATACTTCTATTAAACAAGATAGGATGCGATCTAACATAAGAACTATAATAGCCTAGACCTAATAATTGTAGGCGATGCTTCCTTTGCAGATAATTAAGAAACTTATTAATTATCCTATAAATATATACCTATCCTATATAGTAGTCTAATATTTTAGAAGGCAGCTTAGCAGACTACAGTAACTACGTTAACTACTAAGGCTAAGCTGCTCGCCCTTAAGCACACTACTAAGGAGGCTATAGCCTTTAAGCGCTTCTTTTGTAAGCTTTCTCTTAATCTATAAGATATCTAGACAGTCTAGTATAATAATTAACAAATAATTAAGCTTGTAGTTAGGAAGAATAAGCAGATTAGCGCTTTATTAAAACATGTAGATAAACAAAACATATAGCTACAGTAGGAATTTGCTAAAGAATTATTTTAGGTTAAGTACCTAGAAACAGTAATTATGCTAGCTAATAAACTCAACTAAGTCGCTCACCTAACAACAGTTCAAAAAGTTTAAGCACTTAATTAAAGAAAATAATGATTAATAAGTAAAGAATTTGTATTAAGCAGCAACATCTATTTACTAGGCTAAGTCTTCTTTCAATAGCTTATTCTTTTAAGTAAGAGAATGTGAGCTAGATAATTAAACTAAATTAGGACTAAGAACATTATTACTAATAAGCATTAGAGTTATTATACTTGCTAGACTCTATTATTAGATTATGCTTAGCTTTCTTAGCTTCAGCTAGCTTAAGAGTAATTTGAGCTATTTAAGCTGAAACAGCAAGAGTTTAGAGGTAAGTAGCATAGTGGCGCAAATCTAACCTATTACATCTATACATAGAGTTGTTAGATAATTGCCTCCTTACCCTAGCGTTTAAATTGCGCTTATATAAATAAATTGTATAACAATCAGGGCGATAAGCAAGAGAACAAGTATATAGAGCAAGAGAGGGCAGCATTCCGCAGGCAAGCTGCTCTTGTAGTAGCAACCTTTAAGCAGGTTGCTGCTAAGGCTACTTTTGTTGCTAAGGCTGTTGTTGCTGTTGTTGCTGCTGTTGCTGCTGTAGATAATAAGCTGTTATTTGCGGCTGTTAAGTAGGTTGCTAAACAGGTTAGCTAAGTTGTGTATATTACTATTAATCCTTAGTATTATACCTTGGATTAAAGGCGCTTATAGAAGCGGGAGCAGGAGCAGGCACTAGAGGCTAAGCAGCAAAACTGTAATACGACATTTCTTAAGCGCGATAATTATTGGCAAAAGGCTTTTGTAAAGAAGGCTTGCTAGTAGTTATAACGCTGCTATTAATCTCTTTGCAGTAAGCAATAATATCTTTAAGAAGTTAAGCTTTTAAAGCTTAGTATATCCTATTATTGTTTTATTTCTAACACTAGTTAGTAAGCTAAGTAAGAAGCTTAATAAATTAGAGACTTACGTTTTTATCTTTATATATAGCTATAAATTAATTAGTAAGATTATTATTAACTGTATAGCAGGTGTAAGATAAGCAACTGCTATAGCGTAAGCTACTCTAACTGCTAGTCTAAACGTAATTAAAGCAATGTTTAGCGTATAAACTATCTAGTATTTTTTTTTACAGCGCTTATAAAGTAGAACGCAAATGTCACGGATAGTTGTGTGTTAACATAGATCCGCTAAGTCTCGCTTATTGCTAGCGTGCACATTTGTAATTCTGTATATAAGCTACCTTTGCCTGCAAAGAATTCCTGCAGGTATTATTACTTAAAATATACACGTTATTATTCTAAGCTATCTCTTACTATCTTCTGTAGTGTAAAGCAAGTACTATTGCCTAAAGCCACCTCTTACAGAATAATACCTCTCTCTTACAGGCTAATAGTCTAGAGATAGCTCCCTTAACGCGATCTAACACTTAAGGTAACTAAGAAAGCTAGAGCCCTACTTTATTAGAACTCTCTAATCCTCCTCTACTTCTATTAAGGCACACTACACCTGCAGAGCTTAAAGGGCGCACCTAAAACGCACCCTAAACGCTTAAGAAGCGCATTTAAGCAGCAAAGAAGTAACATAACAAACTTTAATCCTTATAACAACTACGTAATTTGAAAAAAGAAGTAACACAGCCAAAAGAGATTAGATAAAGGGAAACCTTAAATATATAAATAGTATTAACTACAACTCCCTGCGCGTAGAACGCACCTAAAGTAACACTTATCCTGCATGTGCGACGCGCGTTAAAACCTAAAGACCTAGCTAAATACTAAGGCAAAACCCTTAAAGAACATTATAAGTTTATTTAATTCTGCAAAGTAGCCTTTTAGCTATTACTACAAGAATTTAAAAGAAATAATAATAAAGTAATTTAGGCAATGTAGTATTTTAGAGCAGACCCTTAAGAGCTTTAGTATGCTTATTATAAGCGCTCTTTTAAAGCAAAGAAAGAAGTACTAACATAGAACTATTTTAAGCAATACTTACTTAACTTACTCTTAGACCCTATTAACTGCAGCCTTAAAGTAGCTACTGTGCACGCGCAGGCTATACAGTAGAAAGATTAAACTATTTAATTATTTGCGACCTATCTAGATATCCTTAAAGACTAACTTACAACGTACACTAAAGTATAAAAAGTTTAGCACCTATTTGCAAAGCTAAGACCTAAACTATAATACGTAATTACTAATTACTATTAAATTCTAGCAACTAGAAAAGAAATTATTACACTTAGGTCTACTCTTAAAAGGAATATGCGCAGAGCACCAATAGCGCATAAGTAGCCTAGCTAGAACACTATTACAAAGAAAAAGAAAAAGAACTTCTTTACTACTACTACCCTAGACGCGCTAGAAAAGCGTAAAAAAATAGCAATGTTACTTACTTTAAATGCTAGAAGAAAGGGCACTACGTAAACAAGTATTAAAGCAGCAATCCAAACAAGGTCCTAGTTAATATAAATTAGATAAGAAAAGGACAAGCTTTGCTGTAAACCTAAGATTAGTAAAGCGCGTACTAATAAATATTTTACTAGGAATAAAGCGCATGTATTACGCACGTTTAGCAATAGGTGTAAAAAAGAAACTCTAGGTTATTCTAGACTTATAAGCAGATATTAGCCTTATTAGTTAAGAAAACAGCTATAGAAATAGATCTTAAACCTATTAAGAATGTAGAACTTCTCTACTTTAGTTGAATTACATCTTAAAGGCAGAACACATATATAGTATACAAGCTTTAAATGCGCCTTATAAATAATAATAGCGTAAAGCGTATTACAAAAGTTACTGCGTATAGAGTAAACAAAGAAGGCGCACAACTATTACTTAGCAACCTTTTCTTAAGCTAAGAGAGTGTTACGACCCAAGGCCTAGAGTGGGGCACCACCACCTTAAGTACCGACAACCAATAGCACGGACCTAGAGATTAGGTGATAAGAAGATCACGTGGCTAGTCCTAAAGTCCTAGAATCCTAGAAGGTCCTAGCTAGGCTTTAGGATCCTTAGGACTGTAGACATCCTAGAATCCTAGAAAGTCTTAGATAGACTTTAGGATTGTTAGGACTATAGTACACTGTAGGATCTCTAGAACTCCTTATGTATATAGCAGTAGGCAATATGCTCTTATAGCTTAGTGTGTTTAACTTAGAGTTTTACCTTAGTAATTAATCTAAGGATTAAGACTTGTTTCTTAACCCTTATATTATTATATTAATCTTCTAATTGTGCTAACACACCTTATACTATTACATTAATCTTCTAATTGTGCTAGTACACCCTGTGTCCTTAGTACTTGTTTATTCTCTAAGAACTAACCTAGATTATCTTTAGATAATCTTTACACTTTAAACACCCTTAAGATAAGTAATACTGCTATAGACACACCCGCTAATTCCCTTACTAGGAGGACTACAAGCCGCGCTAATAAGCCTAAGACTTATTATAGTAATTATAGCAAGCTTAACGCTTAGCTCCTCTAGGTTAATAGATACTTCTATATTAAAGGAGATAGAATTAATAATAATAATAAAGTAGTCTTAGCCTCTACGTATCTTTAAGGAGATGCAGAGAAGTAGGCTAACTTAATCTTTTAACACTATATAGACAGTGCTATTATAAACGCTAACAACACAGCCTTAGTTAAAGACTAAAATAACTTTAAAGCTAAGATAAAAGAAGTTTTCTTACCTCTTAAAGAATCTGTAGTTATAGAATAGAAAATTTAGAGACTACAACAAACTAAGTCTACTACTAACTATATAACAGAATTCTAATAGTACAAAATAGTTATTAAATAGGACAACAACGCTTTAATACAGATATACTAACAAGGTCTTAAGCCTACTATACAATAGGAACTTATATAAAGCAGAGCTAGCCTTAACAAACTATACTAAAGCTATTAGAGTTAACAAAAACTTATAGCTAATTAGCCGCGCTATTAGAACACAGTACGTAACATGTTACACCTAACTTTAAGAACGTAAGCTTATGACCCTAAGGTATTACACTACCAATAGCTGTAAGCTAATACACCTTAATAACATTAATAAAGGACTAGAAGAGAAGAAGTTTACGCATAATAAAGGTAACGAGAAGGTTACTTATTATAAATATAGCAAGGAAGGTTACATAAAACAGGACTACTAAAGCTAAGGCAAAGTAACTTATTAGCTTAATATTATTTACTATATAAAACCTAATAATAATCTAGACAACAAATAAAACGTTATCACATAACTTACTATTATAGTTTAAGGACAGGACTAAGTAAGTATTAACAGTCTAGATAACATAGTTATAATTACACTAGAGGAAACGTTAAAATAACAATATTTCTAAGATAGTGCTAGACAAGGATATAAAAGCAACCCTAGTAAAAGAAACTAAATATAGCAAGATAGCTAAGTCTTAGGAAAGCTATTAACCGGCCACAATAATTACATATGAAGAGCTAGTAGCACACAATAAGGATATAATTCCTACCTATATATAGAAACTCTTTACCTACACTATAAAAGACAGATATAATGTTAGCATATAAGTACTACTATCTACAGAGACTAGATGCCTTACAGATCTAGCAAAGAAAACTAATACTTTACTTAGGTAACTTAGACAACCTAAGGAGATTTTTACAGAACCCTGCAAAGAAATATTCCTAGACTACAGCTAGTATACTAATTTACTAGCAGAACTACAGAAGAAAGGACCTACTCTAGTAGCAACTATTAATAAAGCTATATATAATAATTTTATATAGAAATAAACTAAAAAAGCCAAGGCTTCCTAGAATAAGCTAATACGCTAGCTCTTAGACAAAGAGATAAAGGAGATTTACAACAAACTTAAGGCAACACAATAATAGCATAAAGATTAAAATAATAGCTACGTTAAGGATATATACTACTAGACAAACCTACGTAACTTAGAATATATAAAGTTTTTATAGACTACATATATACACAACAACTATACAATCTATTATTCTAATAAAAGTAGATTAGGATAGTTTCTAAAGAAGATTAAGAGAATGCCTAGATATAAATACTAATAGTATAATTGCTTTAACAATAAATGCGCAGTACATATTGTAAGGGTGCGTTGGGTTGACCAAAGATGCAAGGTAAACAGTGAATAAATTAGATACAGAACTATAGAGAGACTACGTGGGTTTTTATATTCAATCTAGATAGTTAGGACTAACCAAGGTTAGGACTAACTAATGTTATTAGAGGTCGCCGGGTCAGCTGACAGTTAGCGTAACTAGTGCGGCCGATAGTTAGCAGCTAGTGCTAAGGTGCTAATGCTGAGGTAAGAAAAGCCAACGAAGGCCACAGGCCGAGTACTAGAGGACATCAAGGCTTCAGCCCTTTACATATATATAAGATAAGAGACACAGCCTATACTTTTATAGACATAATAATCTAGAAGAGACCCTGTAAATATATATAACACAGTAGAATAATAATAAGGATAGAACTAGTGCACAGAAGTATAGCTAACCCTTAGAGTATATATGCCTTAATATTAAATGCGATAAACACCTTATTATAAAGAAGTTTTATAGATTTAGCACATAGTCTTTTTTAGACAGACGCCCTAGACACCTAAAACTGCTAAGAAGATTAACGCAATAAATCCCTTAAGCCTCCTTAAGCTTACAGTAAAGCTTAACAAATACTAGATACAGGCACTAGTAGATTCTAGCGCATAGGCTAATTTTATTTCTACTTAAGTAGTGCTAGTAGCAGGCCTATAACTACTAAGGAAACAAGAACCCTATCTACTACACGTAGCTAATAGTTAGCCTATACTAGGTAAGATAACAATTACTTATAAAGTTACCTAAGTAACGCTCCGCATCTAGGAATACTAAGAAGAGATAAACCTAGACATTTTTAGACTAGCTACCTACAACATTATATTAGGACTTCCTTAATTATAAAAATATAACCCGTAAATTAACTAAAAGTTAAAGAAGTTTTTATTTAAGTGCTGTAGACTTAACGTAACTATAAGCTAGCCTATACGTTTAATAACTAAAATAGTAGATAAGAGGAAGATTAACAATATTACTAAGAGGCAGTAAACTTTAATTAAGAACAGCCTTAAAATAAGAGAGTTTAACTTAATAGATACTAGAAGGGATTCTCTAAATTATAAAGTTAGAGTTTTAGAAACACGTGTAACTCTAGATATCCTAAAAAAGTATAAAGAATTTTAGCACCTTTTTATAGAAGTAGTAGATAGCAAAGCCTTACTAAGACACTAACCTTGAAATTATAAAATTATCCTAGAAGAAGGGAAGACTCTACTCTTTAGAATAATTTACTAACTATTAGAAATAGAACTTAAGATATTAAGAGAAAAGCTAAATAAGGATTTAGCAAAAGGCTATATAAGATCTTTAATATTACTAGCAGGTGTCTCTATACTCTTTATACTAAAGAAGAATAGGCTACTAAGAATATATGTTAACTACTAAAAGTTAAACAATATTACAGTAAAGAATTAATATCTACTACTTAATATTATAGAACTTGGGGATTAATTATCTTATGCTAAGGTCTTTATAGCACTAGACTTATAAGACAAATACTACCTTATTAGGATTAAGAAAGGTAAAGAATAGAAGACAGTATTTTAAATAAGATATAAATACTTCAAATATACTATAATGCTATTTAGGTTAATAAACGCCTTAGTAATATTTTAGGAACTTATTAATAATATGTTAAGAGTACACCTAGACATCTTTGTTATTATATACTTAGATAATATTCTTATCTACTCTAAGAACCTAAAAGATTATGTTAAACATGTCTACACAGTACTAAGGTACCTAAACTAGTTTAACTTACAACTAAAACTTAAGAAATATAAGTTTTATAAAAATAAAGTTACCTTTCTAGAATATATTATAAGGGCACAAGGAGTATAGATAAGTAATGAAAAGATATAAGTAAATAAAAAATAGCTACAACTAATAATAGTTAAAGAAATAAATTTTTCTTAGAATTTCTAAACTTTAATTAATAGTTTATTAAGGACTACTCTAAGATTGCTATTCTATTAATAAGACTTATAAGGAAGGAGATACTCTTTAAGTAGAGTAGAGAAGTAGAGAATGCCTTCTAAACGCTTAAGAATATAAGTATAAAACTACTATACTTTTACATATTTTAAGCAAGACAGCTACTACAATTTAAAATAGACGTATTAGACCTTGCACTTAAAGGATGCGCTAGCTAACTACACAAAAGTAAATAGCACTTAATTACTTATTATTTTTGTAAGTTTTTGGGACTAGAAGAATAATATAATATTTATAATAAGGAGCTGTTAGCTATTATTAACTACTTAAAATACTAGAGAGTATACACTAAAAGCTATTTAGAACTTACAGTATTTATAAATTATAAGAACTTAGTTAACTTTACAACTACTAAAAGACTTAACTAACACTAGGTTTAATAGTTAGAGAAACTAAAATTATATAAGTTTAAGATCGTGTATATACTAAGAAAAGATAATAGAAGAGTAGACACTCTTAGCTGTAGACACAACATTACAAGAACAAAAGAGATAACTAATTCTATAATACTATAGGTTAATAACAACAGATTATTAGGACTAGTATAGATACTTAATCTACTTATACGCATTACGCACGACGTACTAAAAGAACTGCAAAAAGTAATTATTAGACAACACTACAATAACTTAGTATATAGTTACCTAGGTATTATTAGAACTATAGAACTTATTAAAAGAAATTATAAGTTTCTAAGAATAAAGAATAAGGTTACTACTTTTATTGCTAAATATGTAGACTGTTAAAAGAACAAACACAGTACACACACACTTTACAGAGAAATATAAGCAATAAAACTACTTAATACACTATAGTTAGATATCTCTATAGACTTTATTATAGTCCTACTAGTCTTAAGAGACTCTATTACTGAAATATCTTACAACGCAATTCTTGTAGTAGTTAATTAATTTATAAAACAAGTAGAGTACATTACTTTTAAGAAAGATTTTACAGCAGTACAGCTTACGCATATTATTAATAACTAAATATTAGATATTACAGTATACTAAAGTTAATTATTAGTAATAAAGATAAGCTCTTTACTTTAAATTTTTAGACAATATTACTCGCCGTAATTAGAACTAAGAGAAAGCTATTAACAGCGTACTATCTGCAGATAGATAGACAAACAGAGTAAGCAAACTACATAATAAAAGTATACTTTAGAATATATATTAATTAACAGCAAAACAATTAAGTATTATTACTACTTATAGCATAAATAGCATAAAACAACAAGCTTTTAAAGTCTATAGAATAGACTTTATTCTACGCAAATTACAGAAGACACCTAAATCTCTTTACACGTATATTTCTAAGTTTAAAAATAGAAGCAGCTATTGCAACAGCTAATAAGCTAAAGGAAGTATATAAGGTACTTAAAACAACACTTAAAAAGGCCTAACGCTAAAACCTTTTATATGTTAACTAGAAATAAAAAACAGCACCTTAGCTAAAAAAGGGAGATAAAGTATACTTGCTTATAAAAAATCTTCGCACTAAATAACCTAGCAAAGGACTTAAGAACGTTAAAGTTAGACTATTTTTAATTCTTAACTAAAAGGGACTAGTAATATACACACTTAACCTCCTAGCAGACACAAAGATCTACCTAAGATTTCACGTTAACATGTTAAAACTAGTAGACCTAGGAACGCTAGTACAGAAAACATTCTACTATAAAGTAGAGAAAGAAAATAAATTTAAAGTTAAGAGAATCCTTATACACTAGAACAACAATAACAGCAAGAAATACCTAGTTAAATAGTTAAGCTACCTAGACAGCAACAATACATAAGAACTAGACATAAACCTAACTAACTGCTAGCAACTATTGCAAAAATATAATAACCGCACTAGGAATTAAACTAAAGATGTTAGCACACACACACACAGAAACAAAAATAACCTATTTAATCTTTATTTATTTTTAAGGTATCAAAGGTGGTGGTTGTTGTTGTAGTCAAAATAGGTTTTCTAAAAAAGTAAAAAGCAGCTGCCCTCTACTAATTAGTTGCAAAAGTCAAAAAAAAGATTATGTGTAGTTAACGAAATTTGAACAGTGAGTGGATGAGTTCTAGGAGGAAAGCTTAGACTACTAAGCAATAATCAGGGTCAAAAAATTTACTAAGGTACTAAAAAACAACACTAGTTAAAACGTGTTTAACGGCGATTGCTAGCCTATAGCTAACAACAGGATTACAGTAGGATTGCAATAAAATTGCAACATAATATAATAGAGGAGAGAAAGGACACGTACGTACTGCAGCAGGAGACTGCAATACTTTATAAAGCTACTACTTCTTACTTACTACTTCTTACCTTTTAAACAGCACTACATATAAACAATTTACATACAATACGCTGCAATAGCATACATCCTCTGTAATAAGCATCTCCTTAACCTTAACTCTTATCTAAAGATAGGAAGCTTTCCTATTGTACACCTAGCCCCTAAACTAGTCTAGCTTAAGCTAATTATGCGGACACTTAAGTTAATTAAGTATCTACAAACTTAGCCTCTTTAGGACTTTATAATTATATCTCTTATAAACAACTCTAGAATCTGCAATATCTTTATATATAAAAAGAATGTTAAGCCTTAACTTAGCTAGTTGTAGAAGGAATATAAGATCTATAAGGTGTTTACTAATACTAGCAAAGTACTTAAAATGCTCTACTTTAGCATCTCTCTCTTCTTGTTAATCGTGTATAAGCTAAGTAAAGAAATTATTAACTAGTTAGGCTGGCTGTTGCATAACGTTAAAATAGTAATAGAGAAGAAAAAGGCAGGAAAGAAAGAGTAGGCGTTCTATTATCGTATGTATAGGTTAGAAAGCAAGGCGATAATAGTGCTGCTTCTTTAATTTGTTTAAGAGTACCTAGAAGTGAAGCCTTAATATAAGTAGGCGGCATAGGCGGAATAAGGCGCGTTAAGTTAAAAGGAGATTCGCGTCTTTGTCTTGCTTTTCTTTGTTTCTATCTAAACATGCGACACACTAATTGCGTGCTAGCAATGCTAAATAAGGGGGCATAAGCCCTAATACCTGTTGTTAGCAATAAATCTTTTTTATTACTAAAAAGGTGTCTACAAAATGTGTAGTCACATCAAAAGGTTGTCTTAAAAGGCCGAAGCCAATTTAATCTTTATAACTAGACTACTGTGTCGCAACAATGAAACAGCAAGAACAAAACAAACAACGTACTTTATAAACTGCTACTAGCTTTAGGCATAGTATTATTAACACCCTAGAATAGAGACTAGTCTACAACAGTAGCACCTAATGCAGCCTTAGGATTTACTAAAAGAACTATAGAATTTAGTTCTTTATAAGCTTTTTGAGCCTCTAACTCTTTAATAGAACTTATTTTTTTATAAATAACTTCTACTCTTTCTAACGCAGAAGTTTCTTTTGTTTTTAAAGCCTTGCTAGCTTCTTACGCGCTAGACGCGCACACAATAAAGCTACCTTAGCAACATCTTCTTCTACACGTAGATACGCTTCTTCTTTATCCTTTATCTTTTCTAAATAATTTATTTCCCTATTAATGCAGGAATAGTTAGGCAAGGAAACTGCCTCTAGCTTACAAGACTAAACGCTAAAATAAATATAATTTCTACACTTCTTATGCAAAGAGAATAGCTTGTAAGGTAACTATTACTTTAAGTAGTAAGCATAAGCAACTATTACAAAAACACCTACAGCTTCTATACAATTAGCTTAATAATAATAGAACTTAGTAGAATAAGATAACAGTAGACAGCTTATAAGGATATTAAGCTTAGAGAGGGGAAATAGTATTACAACCTAAGGCCTAGAGTAGGGCACTACTACCTTAAGTACCGACAACTAATAGCACGGACCTAGGGATTAGGTAATAAGAAGATCACGTAGCTAGTCCTAGAGTCCTAGAATCCTAGAAGGTCCTAGCTAGGCTTTAGGATCCTTAGGACTGTAGACATCCTAAAATTCTAGAAAGTTCTAGATAGACTTTAGGATTGTTAGGACTATAGTATACTGTAGGATCTCTAGAACTCCTTATGTATATAGTAGTAGGCAATATGCCCTTAGAGCTTAGTGTGTTTAACTTAGAGTTTTACCTTAGTAATTAATCTAAGGATTAAGACTTGTTTCTTAACCCTTATGTTATTAGATTAATCTTCTAATTGTGCTAACACACCCTGTACTATTACATCAATCTTCCAATCGTGCTAGTACACCCCGTGTCCTTAGTACTCGTTTATTCCCCGAGAACCAACCTAGATCATCTTCGGACGATCTTCACAGAGAGTATCTATATTAACTATAGACAATAGATGTAGCGCTAGGGATATATAAGAGTAAACATTAACCTAGTAGCTACTAAAGTATTTCTAAAGAACACAAGACTTACAGACTTAAGAACTTATTTTTTAAGAGTGCTTTAATCGCATAGCGCGTGTATTAAGCCTAAGGCACACGTGTTAAATGTATCTGCAGCGTAGGTACTGCGTATTCTTAATATAATATAGAACTACGCTAACGTCTTTAACAATAACGCTGTATAGACTTTCCTACAACTGAAAAGTTTGAATTATATAATCCTTATTTAATAAGGCAAGGAGCCCTCTTATAGGCTTCTTTACACTCTCTCTTCTTGTAAGCTCTAGGTGCTTTATAAATACATTAAGAAGGCTCTAAAAAACGAATAGATTTGCTATAGCACTAGTCCTGCTAGCGCTTCTACATTATTTATACTAAAGAAAGATAGAACCTTACGCCTATGTATACATTATAGAGGCCTTAACACTATTATAATTAAAGATTGTTGCCTACTCCCTTTAATTAGAGAGACACTAAACCGCTTGTTAGGCGCATGTTACTACACAACCTTAGACCTAAAAGACGCCTACTATTGTCTAAGGATAAAGGCAGGGGACAAGTGGAAAACTACTTTAAGAACACAATATAGATACTTTAAGTATCTTGTTATACCTTTTAGGCTCACGAACGCTCTAGCAAGTTTTTAAGCCTACATTAATAGGGCTTTACAAGGGCACTTAGATTATATATATATAGTTTACCTAGATAATATCTTTATCTATACCTATAATAATAATATTGCGCTACACTAGCGTGCTGTACGCGTTATTCTTAACTTATTGCAGAAAGCAAAGCTTTACGTAAATCTTAAGAAATATACATTTACTTTTAGCAAAGTGCATTTCTTTAGATTTATAGTTACACAAAGTAGCATCTATGTAAACTCTACGCGCGTTGCTACTATTAAGTAATAGCTTACACTAACTAATATTAAGGAGCTATAGTCTTTTTTAGGATTTGCAAATTTCTACTAGCGTTTTATTAAGAACTACGCTATAGAAATAGCCTCTCTTACAGATATACTAAAAAGGAAATAGGCGTTTTATTAGAATAAGGATACACATGCTGCTTTTACAAGGCTAAAGTAACGCTTTATATATACGCCTATTCTACACTACTTTAACAATACACGTGTAATTTGCAGTAAAACAAACGCTTCTACTTTTGCTATTTTAGGCATATTATCTTAACTATTTAAAGATAAAAATTGTATTCTATTGTATTCTATTTACAGAGGTTGCAAAACGCTAAATTAAACTATTAGGTATACAACTTAGAACTTTTAGCTATTATATAAAGCTTTAAGAAATAGCGACACTACTTAGAAGGCGCTTAGTACACTATTTAGGTGTTAACTAATTATAACAACCTACGCTTTATACGCGCAGTATAGAAGCTAAACTAGTAACAAGCACGCTAGGCTCTATATGTAGGAGCTTTTAACTTTAAAGTTAAGTACTGCCTAAGGTATATAAACCCTGCAGACAGACTATTAAGAAGAGTAAATTACAAATAAAAGAACTTGTTGCTAACTTAACTATTGCCTACTTTGCAGAATAAACTTCTAGTAAAAGTAGAGCGTAGTAGAATAGAAGGAATTATAACTTAGCATAGCTAGAAAGGCATATATAAAACGCATATAGTTAGCGTTTACAGAATAGAGGGTATTTGTACTACTAGTGCTATAGGGTGTACACTATGCGTACTACGCTTACTAGCTAAAGTATTAGTTAGTAGCAAACCTGCAACAGTGGAGTTAGAAGCTTTAATAAATAAACTGTGCTAGCTGTAGCAAAGAGACGCTTTTGTCTAGCAGCAAGTTACAGACTTTAAGCAAGTTACACGTACTTAAAATAATAGCAGCGCGTAAGTATAGCGCGTTAACAACAAATAAGTTTTAAAATATAAAAGCAGAATTTATGTTCTACTAGAATAAGCTATTAAGTAGAAGATTCTGTTACAGAATTATAACACGTGTATAGCAGGTTATTTTAGTGCACGTAGAACGCAGGAGCTTATTAGCAGGCTATATTACTAGCTAGAGCTAAGCTATAATGTTTAGAATTATAGAAGGACCTATGCAGTATACTAAAGGAGTAAAGCTCCTAGGCATAGCAAATATAGTAAGTTATTACTACTACTAGTCCCTAATAAGATTTTTAAGGAAGTAAGCCTTAATTTTGTTACTAGGCTACTACTAGTAAAGAATAGTTTCGGTTATGTGTTTAATGCAATTCTTGTAATTATAGATCGCTTTTTAAAAATAGCAATTTATATACTAGTATTAAAGAGGTAGGATGCAAAGCAGTTTGCGGAATTCTACTTTAAATACATTATCTTAAAATATAGGATCTAGAAAGGTATTGTGTCTAATTGCAGCTTAATTTTTACTTTAGAATTTTAGGCAGAAATATGCTACTAACTACAGGAAAAGCGTAGGTTAAGCACAGCTTTCTATCCTTATGTAAAGGGCTGAAGCCTTGATGTTCCCTAGTACTCGACCTGTGGCCTTTGTTGGCTTTTCTTACCTTAGCACTAGCAGCTGACTATCGGCCGCACTATTTGCGCTAGCTTCTAGCTGATCTAGTAGCTCCTGCTAGTAACTACACTACCAGCCGCACTAGTCACGCTAACTGTCAGCTGACCCGACAAACCTCCGATAACCTCGGTTAGTCCTAACCTGGGTTAAGTCCTAATCATCCGGATTAGATATACAAACCTACGTAGTCTCTCTGTATTTTGATATCTAATTCTTTCACTGTTTCCCTTGCACCTTTAGTCAATCCAACGCACCCTTACAATTGAATTAGATCACTTCTTTAGCTACTCGCGTAGCTACGTTGAATTGGAAGCCGCCTAGAGCTAAATCTACGCACGGAAGCCACCTAGAGCTATATTTAGACGAGATTCTGATTGATTAGATCGCTGATCTCAGTTGAAGCTGTTTTAAATCCACTGAGGATTAACAGTAGAAGAAGCACAAGGAGTGCTAAGGGATACCCGGCTAAACGAGACCCTACCCGAAACGTTTCGCGATACGAACCGTTAGATAAAGCCTACTATATTTCTAGTAGCCCTAGAAACTGATCCTTGCCAATTATACGATAAAAGCACTATTTATTTAGTACGCTTATATATATATACAACTATAGCAGGGGCAGAGATTACATCTGGAAACTTAGCTATCTAGATAGCAAGACTACACTAAGATAGTGTTGGCAGGGCTGAGATAGAGAGTACTCTTAAAAGTCTCTGCCGAGCGAATAAACTAGATAAAATAGCGACTTTGACAATAATACAAGAAGCCTTTCTTATCTGTAAGGCTATTAACTTAGCCTCTAAAGAGACGAAACTAGAACACGAAAAGCCACTTGCTTAGCTACTAACATTACTTGCTGCATTGAAACTAGCACAAACAGCACAACCTAAGCGTTTTAAACAACGTAATCTAGACGCTTTTGATAGAACAAGAAAGATGTACTAGATTTTTAAGAAGTAGCTTACTGCTAAGGTAGAGAACAACTAAGAAGATTTTAATACAGAAAGAAGGACTTGCGACTACGCCTTTAGTAGGCTTAAAGGTTCGGCAGCTACTCTAACACTGCCCTACCTTAATTAGATAGAATTATCGGACGCCTAGAACTTTAAACACTTATTAAACTTCTTTAATCAGATGTTTGGAGATCTATATAGCTCTGAAAAAGCTTGGAAAAAACTCTAGTTAATGTCTTAAGGCAAAAAGGGTGTCAAATTTGGGACATCAGCGCGGTTGATCAGAAGGTCGGTGAGACAGGAGAAGGGGTCTGCAAGGGTGATCAGGGGGTGGCGCTCAAGGACGCTAAACGCGCTAGCGCCGCTAAGGGCCACACAGAATCCTGATTATAAAAAGGGCACTTAGAGCATATACAATCTAGAGACAGAACACTAACAATTAATTATTAATACTATTAACTTATTATTACTTATATTATTATTATCTTATCAGTATTACTTAACCTCTAATATCTAACAATTAAGAGTCTTACTGCCTCAACTAAACAAGGTTTAACAAACTACTAAACTATATAAGCTATTAAAAGGATGTCTACCCTACCTCTACAAGACTCCTTCGTAATCCTTACTAATTATACAAACTAGATTAAATAAATCTACTAGATTAAAACACGCGCTAACTCCCTACGCGTGTAGGAAAAGATTAATCTAAACCTTATAATTAAACTAATTACTAAACTAGAGGTACCCTAAATGCCTTATCTAAGCGACTATTAAGCGTTACAATAAGCAATTAATACGCACGCTGCATTGCACTAAAGTAATTACAGCAATAGCGCACCTATACTACCTTTTTATACCTACACGGCCTGCAGATCTATTAATAAACGCAAGAGCCTTATACAAAGAGGATCTAGAGATCTATAAGTTAGAGCTAGATTAATACAAGACAGAAGATTAGAAGTACATAAGGGAGTAAGCAGCTTTAGATAAGATTACGTAGGAGATATAGCGTACAGTTAACAACTACTTATACATAAACTACTATTAAGTAAGATAATTACATTATTAGTAGATTGCTAATCTAATAGCTACTGTAGGCATTAATGCTAAAGATAAGATTAAGGAAGCTTAAAAGCAGTATAAAACTACAATAAAGCTGCCTAGGGTAATTAACTTATAAGAGACATAGCTTACTAAAGTTAATTATGCTACAACTAAAGGTAAAGCTGTTAAAATACTTAAGTGCTAACTTAACACGTACATTAAGGAGGACTTTACTTAAGCAACAGCTAAGTACTTAGAACAATAGACAATATTATTTTTATCTTATAAATTAAAGAATCCTTTAATTACAGTTAAAGATATAATCCGCAACTATTAAGATTATATGCAGCTCTTCTACCTATCTAAAGCAAAGTTAACTAAGGCGTTATTTAGTACAGCCACAGGAGCTAGATTATTAACGCTTAATAAGAACAAATTAGATAATCTTAAGCAGAAGCGCAAACAGCGCCGAAATTAAAAGCCTATTAAGAATACTTAATTAAACAATATATAATACACTGTAAGAAAATGCAAAGCTTATAATATAAGATATGTAATTAAGAATTGCTAGTACGCGCACTCTAGCAACGCGCTAGACTAGTAGCAACCCTAATAAGATAGGATAGATTAAGTCTAATTGCGTATTAACAATAGCTTAGCTATGTAAGAAATAATTTGTAACTTTAAGTAGCAATTATAATTTTAAAGACCTGCGATTAAGAAGTTATACACAGCAACGCCTATAGTTAAGCATAATAACTAACTATATAGTTCGAAGATTAGAGAGATTAACTACACGTTTATTAAGGCCTTATTTAAAGCAATCTAAGATATATATTCTTTGTAATAATTATAGATGCTTAACTCTAGATTAACTTGTTACGTTTTTAACAATATTAGTTAATTTACTAAAACACAATTAGCAAGGAAAGGAGACTTTCTATAGGCAGGTAACTTACAAGTATAAATTAAGGCATATAGATTAGTTACTTTAATAGTAGCTAGTAGCAGGACTTAAAGCTAACTACACCTAAAAGACGTAGTATACTGCCCTAATCTACTCTGCAATCTTGTCTTGTTTAGAATACTCTGTTTATAGAGCTTATAGTAGGATACTAAACACAATCTAATAATTCTTTAACAATTACTTACTAACAATCTAATTACTAACTTTACTAAGTTACATAGATAGTAGGTGCTTAAAGTAAACTTAATTACTAATTACGTAATAATAGCCTCTAGGGTAGTTAGACTATAATACAATTAAAGACAGCGCGCACAAGCGCTTATATAGCACAAAAAATAGGTTATCTAGGACTAAGTGCGCTAGAGCACCTTATATAATAATCTAAGGAGGTAAGAATTACTAGAGTGCTTATAGTAGCATGTAACGCCTGTAGACAAGCAAAAGCTAAAAGGCTAATCTGCTGTACACTGCGCAGGATTAATAAGTCTCTAGGAGAACGTATCTCCCTTAAATTTTATAATTATAAAGTTAATAGCTTAATAAAGGAAAGAAGCTAACTGCTAATTACAGATTAAGTTACTAGATTTATATAGGACTACTACTTTAAGGACAATTAAATAGCGTAAATAATTATTAAGTCCCTAGAATTCTTTGTTATCTTTATAAAGACCTAATTTAATATTACTGTAAAGGTTATTAAAACTAATAACAAGATTGTTATAGTTAAACTAGAAGTAGGTTAGTAGGTAGAGTCCTAAGGCATACAGTTTAAGCCTTCCGCTCCTAATACTTAAGCACAGAATAGTAGAGCAGAATGCTTAGGAGGTGTAATTAAGGATAAAGCACAAGCAATGTAACTTAACACTAACTTGCTGTAGCTATTATAGCTTAAGATTAGTTAATTAGCAGTATATCTCTATAATTAATTGCCTTAATACGCAAATTAATAAAGATTACTATATTAAGAGTTTTTTACGCATAACGTATACAAAAATAGAATTATTACTTTACTGCGTAAGCTACACTAAGAACACCTACAAGTATACAGGTGTAAGGCGTTTATAATAATAGATAATATAAAGCGCAGTAAGCGCAAACTACATCAGCTTAATCCTAAGGCATAAATTAGATACTTAGTTAGATATTAATCTACAAACGTTTATTATGTATAAGTGCTAACAATAGCTAAGGTAATTACTACACGCAATGTAGTATTTAATAAAGAATTAATCTTTACTAGAGATAAGAAGAACTTTATAGATAACCTAATGCATAGCACCCTTAAAGAGATTAAGGCATAGATTAGGACTATAGAACTTCCCCTAGGAATTACAAATAACTAAGAAGAGACATAATCTTTTCTTAAGGATAAGTTCTTTAATAAAGAAACTATACATAAAGAAACACATAATTAATATAATTAACGCAGAAGAAAGGTTTAAGTAGATTATCTCTTACCCCTGCTAATACCTCTACTAGTAGCCCTCTTAACTAATCTTATAACAGTAGAGAGCATTAGGCGTGTAGAAAATCTTCTTAATATTAAGAGTTAGAACGTCGCCCTTGCGCAGCTATTAAACCCTAGGCCTAATTACCTCTTAAGTACTAGTAGTAGCAAGTGTCCTAATCTACATAGTGCTAATATAGGATTAAGTTTTGTTAGTAAGTCCTTCTAGAAAAACTAGACAGACCTATAGGCTTTAGTGTTTATAGCAGGTATAAGAGTAGAAAGGGTTTAACAATTAAATAACAAGAAACTTAATAGCGCAGCAGTAGATTAATTGCTTAAAAGTTAAAGTTATAAGTAAGCTTCTACTAGCGCTAAGTCTAAACTAACTAAAGAAGAATTATATATTCTACTAGTTATTTAAAAAGGCTAAAGAGGATTACCTTGCAAGCTACAAGCAATTAAATATATAGTTAGAAGTTCTAACGCAAAAAGCACAATCAATAGACACCTAAATACTAGAGTCTATGTAAGTATATACTTATAAGATTAACAAGGATTATTAGTTTGTTAAGTGCAAAGCGCGCTTAGTTGTACAAAGTAATTAATAGCGCAACGTTACTACTTAAGAGACCTACGCTGCTATGTTAGCAGGTTAATCCTTCTAAATAGCTCTTGTAATTACTACCTAATTTAACCTTAAGCTTAAGTAGTACAACGTCACTAACGCCTTTACACACGCACTAATTAATTAAGTTATATATATAAGAATGCTGCGTAGATACGCAAGAAAAGGAATAATTCTAAAGCTTAATAAAGCTTTATACAGCCTGCAGATATTGCTACTGCTCTAGCAAAGGGATTTTACTACCTATCTCTAATAATGTAGATTTGCTGCCGTCCTATATAAGCTATGCTGTATAATCTGCTAAGAGATCTTCGTGTTCTTCTACGTTAACAATATTATTACAATGTATAGCAAGAACTATAGATTAAATACGCAAGCAGCTATTAAGGTTATTAAGACGAAGTACTATATAACTAGAGCAGACAATCTACATTAGTTTTTAGGCATAGAGTTAATTAGGGATTAAACACAGCGCAAGATCTAGATCTTCTAATTAGTATATATTAAAAAGATTAACTAACTAGTAAGCGATTACTTAATTAAGAGTAATACCTTAATAATTAAGGCTAAACTACTGCTACGAGACAGCAACGTGTAAGGGTGCGTTGGTTTGACCAAAGATGCAAGGTAAACAGTAAAGGTGAATCAATTAGATATCGAACTATAGAGAGAGACTACGTAGGTTTATATATCCAACCCGGGTGATTAGGACTTAACCCAGGTGAGGACTAACCGAGGTTGTTAGAGGTTGTCAGATTAGCTAACAGTTAGCGTGAATAGTGCGGCCGATAGTCAGCTACTAGTGCTAAGGTGCTAGTACTGAGGTGCTAGTGCTGAGGTAAGAAAAGCCAACGAAGGCCACAGGCCGAGTACTAGAGAACATCAAGGCTTTAGCCCTTTACAATACCCCCTCCTAAAAAAATATTAGGGGTAGTAATCTTGTTACCTAGAGTTCCACTCTTCTAGGGCTTCCGTATCTTTTAGATTAATAGCTAGTTCCTAGGTTAGATCTACATATCCTAACTATTTAACTAGGTACTGCTTTTTTCTTCCTTTTCCTCTTTCCTCTAATAGGGTCTCTACTAGGTATTCTTCTCTATCCTCTTTCTTAATTAGTAGAGGTTTATTATTGTCTATTAGCTGGCTCGGTAGAGGGTCTAAGGACGCTAGTCTAAGGTTATTAACATTAAATACTAGGTAAATCTAGCTAAGAGTATTTGATTTAACTGCGTTTAGTCTAATAACCTTAAGTACCGTGTACTTAAGATTCTTCTAGTCAAGTTTTCTGCTAGGCCTTTTTATTTTGTAGTAGTCGCCTAATTTTAACTATACCTTATCACCTATTTTAAGCTAAGGTAATTAGTGCCTACTCTTATTTGCCTGCTTTTCTTATTCTTATTAGCTTTCTCCTATTATAGCTTGTGCAAGCTTAATACTTTATTATAGCTTATTAACAATATTTTCTGCCTTTTAATAATCCTCCTGTATTCTCCTTAGAAGCTGTTATTAAAGACTGTGCTTGGGTGCAATTTGTAGGAGATCTACCTTATAGCTGTGTTGTAGGAAGAAAGGAGACATTTTAGTAGACTAAGCTTGCCTTGCTATAACTACAATCTTAGCTATCCCTAGGTTGCTTTTCTAATTTGTTTAATCCTAATTACAGAAGGCTTATAAATAAGCCTGTACTATAGAGTTTATTCTCTCTGTAGAACTATTAGTTTTAGGATAGTATCTAGAAGATAAGCGTTACTTAATTTCTAATAACTTGCAAAGCTTAATTTAAAAATAGTTAACAAACTATATACCTCTATCTAAAGTAATATAGTTTAGTAACTAATAGTAAGCCACAACAGAGTTAATAAAAGTTTTAGCAACACTTTCTGTAGTAATATCCTTAAAGCTAATTAGGATAACGTCCTTGCTAAGCTTATTTATGACTACTATAAGGTTTGTATAGCTTTTGCTTTCTAGTAACCCTGTAATAAAATCTATAGAAATTTCTTTCTATATTTGCTTAGGTATAGGCAAGGGTTTTAGTAAGCCTTATAGGCTGTCTTTCTAGGGTTTTGTTCTTCTACACACTAAGCAGTTCCTTATATACCTTTTGATACTTTTTCTAATAGAGGGCTAAAAGTATTCTCTTGCAATAGCTTAATAAGTAATATTCCTTCTTAGATAGCCTAAAGCTCTAGAACTGTAGATTTTATAGATAATTCTAGTTCTTAGAGGTTTGTTATTAGGTACCTATTTTTAATCTTAGTATAGGAGGTTTCTAGAATCGTCTAGTTAGTATTTAGAAATAGAAAGTTTAAGATCTAAAGCTGTAGGAAATTGTTATTTACTATCCTTTACAGCTTTCTAGGCTATTTAGTAGGTTTTATCCTCTTTTTTTACTTTATCCTATAAATCCTCTAGATCTAACTAGTCTTAGGGTAATTCTAGTATAGCTGCTAGATAGCTGTTGCAGCTAAAGGTTTTAAGCTCTTCTTCTTTCTCTAGTTCTTTGTTAGTAGCTGTAGTTGTAGGTTTAAATACTTATAGAAACCTCCTAGAAATCTTAGTATCCTAGTTGTTTGCTAGCATATCTTATTGTCTCCTAAATAAGGTATTAGCCTTAGAGTTATTAACTCCCAGCCTGTAGGAAATTTCTATGTTAGAAAACTTTCTTAGAAATTAAGCCTATCTTATTTGTTTTTAGTTAAGCTGTCTAGGCTTGCTAAAATATTTAAAGTTTTTATAGTCTGTAATAACTATAAATTTCTTTAAAGATTGTAGCATAGCATCCTACTTAGATAAGTAGGAGATAACTGCTAGTAGCTCCTTGTTGTGTATCTTGTAATTGCTTTGCGTGCTAGTTATCTTTTTTAAATAATAAGCTACTAGGCGTAAGCTTCATTTATTATTATATTATAAGAGGACTCCTGCTACTACATATCTAAAAGAGTCTATTTCTAGGATTATTTCTCTGTTAGGATCCTATTAAGCTAGTACTAGCTTAGTAATAAATAACTCCTTAAGCTTATTAAAAGCCTTTTGCTTAGTTTTTCCTTATTAAAAGGAGATGTTACTAGTAAGCCTTAAAAGAGGAGCTACTATTTCTAAGTAGTTCTTAATAAATTGTTAATAGAAGTTTGCAAAACTAAAAAAACTGCGTACTTCTTTAATGTTTATAGGCACTTGCTAATCTCTAATTGCTTTTACTTTCTTAGGGTCTATTTAAAGTCCTTTTCTAGCCTTAATAATAAATCTAAGGTATTTTGTACTCTGTACATTAAATTTGCATTTCTAGATATCTAAAGGTAATCTAGCCTTACTTATAGCTTCTAAAACCTTATTTGTATTATGTTAGTATTCTTTAAGCGTGCTATTAGTGTAAATTAATACGTCGTCTAGGTAGGCTAAGCAAAAATCGTTAATATACTCGCAGAGGGTCTAATTAATATAGCGTTAAAAGGTACTAGGAGCGTTTACTATACTAAATAGAGTAACTAGCTACTTATATAACTTAAATCTAGTATAAAAAGCTGTTTTCTACTTATCTCCTACATTAATCCTAATCTTATAGAAAGCTATAAAAATATTAATCTTTGTAAACTATTTAGCTTTTAGAATATTATTAAGGGTTTCCTAAATTAAAAATAAAGGATAATAATCTTTCTTTATAATAGCGTTTAGGGCTTAGTAATTAATGTAGAAATATAATCTTCCTCTAGATTTCTTAGCAAAAAGGACAGGGGAGGAGGCAGGAGAGCTACTAGCTCTAATCTATCCTTTATTAAGTAGAGAAATAAGCTCCTTTTGTAATACTAGGAGTTCTAGGCAGCTTATACTATATAGAGGTCCCTAGGGAGCCTCTTTCTCCTTGCCTTTATTGTCTTTCTCTAGTTTAATTTGGTGATCTACTTTAGATCCGCGTAAAGGAGGTAGTATAGAAGCAGTTTTTAGATTAAACATCTAAGCTAGGTGTTAATAAGCCTTAGGGAGTAAAGGTAGGACCTTTATTTTCTTCTTAGGAGCTAGTGCTTTTTTAATATCCTTAAGAGAAGCAGCAAAAGCCTAAATAGACTTATCCTTTTTTACCCGCCTCATATAGGAGTAATAAGCTGTTGCGCTTATTTATTTTAATTTCTAGTCTCCTTTAATAAGGCAATCCTTAGTGCTAAGTAACTTAATCCTTTAGCTAGAAGAATAGATGTAAATTGTTTTTCTAGAAGGAGCAATAGTAACCTCTCTTCTATTTATCTAGGGCCGTCTAAGTATTAAATTATAACTAGGGTGTATAGGGGCTACATAACCCTAAATATTATCCTTATAGCCTTTAATATGAATGTCTAACCTAGTAACTTTGTTAATAGTTCTAGGTTTATTTGTAACTCCTTTTAATCTCCTAAGAGAACTAGAAATGCACTATAAGTTAGCGTTTTTAATAAGTTAAGAGCTAATAAGTGAGTATGCAAGGTTTCCTGTATTTATTAAAGTAGAGGCGAAAGTGTAATAATTTACTAGCGCTTCTAAAGTAATTCTATTACTACTTATATTCTTTTTAAAGTTTGCCTACTCCTTAACTAAGTTATCCTAACTTATTAAAGGCTCCTGCTAGTGACTTTGAACAGGAGCTACTCTTTTTCTAAATCTAAGTCCTTATTTAAACTTCCCTCGCTAAGCTTATTATCTTTCTTAGAGTTAGAAGACTTAACTAAAGTCTTTTTCTCCTTTTTAGAAGATCTCTTATTCTCTATATAATATATAGACAGATGGCCTTTTTGTTTGCAGTTAAAACAGCGTCTTTTTCTATACAACTGTTCTAACTCCTAGTTACTAAACTGTTAAGGTTTAGCAGTTCTTCCTGTGTATTCTATCCCTTCCATCTAGTCTCTTTTTAAAGGAGAAGAAGGAGGAGAAGTTCTCCTAGATTTATACTCCTTAGGCTTGTTGTCTCTGCCTTTAGAGTACTCCTCTATTCTATAAAGGTAATTAGCAATCTCTATTGCTTTGTTTTGTAGGCTATCTAAATCCTTATAGGTAATACCTACAAGTTTGTCTTAAAGTTTCTAAATAAGACTTTTTTAGAAAAGCATTATCCTTGTATCCTCGTCTAAACTACTATTAGATAATAGTAGTTGTTCCTAGAATTCTATAATGTATTTGCGTATGCTTTTCTTGCCTTGGCTTATAGACTAGAGCTTGTTCTTAGCTCTCTCTGCACTATAGGGATCTCTAAACATTTAATTAAAGAAGTTTAATAGCTTATTAAAGTTCTATAAATTAAAAATCTCTATTTAGTTAAGGAAAGGCAGGGTAAGGGTTGCAGCTAAGCCTTTTAGTTAACTAAAGGTGTAGTTACAAGTTCGTTTATCCGTATTAAAATCTTCTTTATTGTTTTCTACTTTAGTAGTAAGCTGTTGTTAAAAGATTTAGTACATCTTTCTGTTTCTGTTAAAGGTATTTAGATCTAGTTATTTAAAACGCCTAGGTGTTTAAGCTTGTTGATTTCCTAAGGCAGCTAATAGGGTAGGTAACTAAGGTAGAGGTTATTATTCTACTTTAGGCTCCCTTTGTTGTTGCAATGTTGTGCCTATAGCTTCCTAAGCTTAGAAAGCTTCCTGTACTTTTGTAGAGGTAGCCATCTTGTCTAGGCCCCCTGCTCTACAAAGTCCCTCTAAAGTAGTCTCTACTTTAGGTTTACTTACACTATCTTAGTGTAATTCTGCTATCCTTACAACTAGAAAAGCTATTAAGGGTTCTGCTATTGTATTTGTAGGTACTCGCTAGTACTCTATATTATTTAACAGGAATTGTTATAGGTGCTACTACGCTTAGTAGGCTTATCCTTCGTCTGTTTTCTAGGGCTACTACGCTTAGTAGGCTTATCTAACAAATTTAAACGCCTTAGGGACTTATATAACTAAGTATCTCTTAGCACTTTTAATCTAGTGCTTCTTCTGTTAATCCTTTAGTAGATTTAAATAGTTAACTAATTAACTAGCGCTCTAATTAATTAGATTCTCGCGCGTAGATATAGCTCTAGCTAGCTTCTCGTCTAGATATAGCTCTAGAGGGCTCCCAAGTACGACGTAGCTACGCAAGTAGCTAAAGAAGGATCTAATTTAATTGTAAGGGTGCGTTAGGTTGACTAAAGATGCAAGGTAAACAGTAAATAAATTAGATACAGAACTATAGAGAGACTATGTAGGTTTTTATATCCAATCCAGATAGTTAGGACTAACTAAGGTTAGGACTAACTAAGGTTATTAGAGGTCGCTAGGTCAGCTAACAGTTAGCGTAACTAGTGCAGCTAATAGTTAGTAGCTAGTGCTAAGGTGCTAATGCTAAGGTAAGAAAAGCCAACGAAGGCCACAGGCTGAGTACTAGAGGACATTAAGGCTTTAGCCCTTTACATATAGCTCTAATAGTAAGGCGTAGAAGACTAAGTAGATATTCTTTAGCTCTAGCATATCTACTTTAAATGCAGATAGTCTAATTTAAGCTATAATACGCCTAGGTCTTATAAACTTCTGGTCTATTTTCTTCTTTAGCTTTATTAATTATATTTAATAATTTAATACTAAGACTTAGTCTCTTACTTTAAACGTAATAGGTAATCTTTTCTTGTTAGCATGCGCCTTCTAGTAGGTGTTAGCTATAATAATCTTCTACTTATATTTGCTTTATAGACTTAGTACTCTAGAAGCGGTTTATAGTCCCTTAGGACTTTCTCTGTTACCTAAAGCTATACTAGGCTAATCTACGCTAATTAGGTCTATCCTGTAGAAAGCTTAGAAGGGAGTAGTCCTAGTAGTCGCATGTATGCTATTGTTGTAGACGAATTTACTAATAGAGATTTATAAGGCCTAATTATCTTATTCTAGGGTATAGTAGTACTAAAGGTATTATTCTAGCGTTTAGTTCTACTTTTCTGTCTAGCTGTTAGTTTAGAGATAGAAAGCAGATATAAAGACTCTTCTAGAGTTTATATAGTATTAGAAGGTGTCCTAATGCTTTGCGTTTATTAGCGGGCCTCTATCTAAGATTACCTGCCTTAGTACGCTATATAGTCTAATTACTTCGCGTATCTAAGCCTAAGCTAGGTTAGTGCTGTCCTAACTAGCCCTTGCTAGGATATAATAAGCTATTTTAGTTAATTAGTATACTACTACAAGTATCGCGTTGTATACTTAGCTCTATATCCTGCTAGGAGGTAATTCTGTAATAAAGTCTATTATCACGTCCTCCTACGGCCTATCTAGTAGAGAGAGAGATTCTAAAGGGCTATAGGGCTTGTGTCGTCTATAGGTCTTGTGTCGTGCTAGAGTTAATTTTCTGTAGGTAAGGCAGTTACAACAATACTCTAATACGTCCTTCTTTATCCTCTTTTAGGTATATTGCTGCTGCAGTTTTTCTAGTGTTCTTCTAGCGCTAAAGTAACCTGCAAGTAGGTTATTATAGTATTCTCTTAGTGCTTGTGCCTTGCTCTAAGTGTTAATAAGCAATTTTAGACGTAATAAGCCTATTTTAGGCTTAGCTAGGCTATTCTAGTCTATATTAATGTCTAATTTATCTAATGTAGCATCTGTGTCCTTATGTAAAGATTATCTAAAGATAATCTAGGTTAGTTCTTAGGAGAATAAACAAGTACTAAGGACACAAGGTGTACTAGCACAATTAGAAGATTAATGTAATAGTACAAAGGTGTGTTAGCATAATTAGAAGATTAATATAATAACACAAGGTTAAGAATTAAGTCTTAATTCTAAGATTAATTACTAAGTAAAACTCTAAGTTAAATATAATAAGCTATAAGAGCATATTGCCTATTACTATATACTAATAAACGTAGTGCTTGTGTACAAGCGTGCTTGTTAGTAAGCAGTTACGTAGTAGCGGCGTAATTGCCTAGCTGTAATTATCTGCGTATGTTGCATAGTCCTTAAAGGGTCGTCCCTTAGTCTAGATTGTAACACTATCCTCCTCCTCTAAAGATTTGTCCTTAAATTACATAATTGTGTTTTGTAGTTTTTGCTAAATAACTAAAGCTTGCCCTGCGTTATAAGTAAGGTAGTTATTATGTCCTCTTCTTGTTAATATTGCTACGTCTTAGCTCTAAAATTGCTTATGCTAACTATCCTGCTAAAGCTCCTTGTAATTATTATTTTCTAGAAAGCCTTATTTATTATATTATGCCTAATTCTTGTTTAAAGTGTACTAAGTATACACAGTTAAGTTAAGCATATGTAAACATGTCTTAGGAGTCTCTAGATTATACTTATAATAAGTATTAAAAGAAAGTTAATAATAATAAAAAATTACTTATAACAGTAATTTTGCGTTTGCTATAAAATAAGAAAATTTTAAAGCAGGCTAAAGAGCGTGCGCGTAAGAAAGCGCTATATCTAGCTTCTAATATAGAGGCTACTAGTAAAACTAAGATAGTGCAGGAAATTAACTGTCCTACAGCATCTATTAGTATAGCCCTTTGCCTACAATATAGGCTACTATAGGTTTAATTAATACTTCTTTCGCTAAGCTTAGTATTAGTAGAGGTGTTAATAATACTATACTAGAAGCTAGTAGTAGTTTATAAGGTACGTTGTTTGTATTTTTGTAATATTTAATAGTAGTTAGTTAAGTTTATATCTAGTTCCTATGTGTTGTTACTGTCTAGGTAGCTTAACTATCTAACTAGGTATTTCTTACTATTGTTGTTGTTTTAGTATACAAGGATTTTTTTAACTTTAAAGACGTTATCTTTTTATACTTTATAGTAGAAGGTTTATTAAAGCAGCGTTCATAGATCTGCTAGTTTTAACATATTAACATAAAATTTTAGGTAGATTTTTGTATTAGGTAGAAGGTTAAGTGTGTACGTAACTAGTCTCTTCTAGTTAAGAATTAAAAATAGTCTAACTTTAATGTTGTTAAGTCTTTTACTAAGTTATATAGTGCGAAGATTCTTTGTAAGTAAGTATACTTTATCCCCCTTCTTTAGCTAAGGTGCTGTTTTTCGTTTCTAGTTAACATATAAAAGCTTTAGCATTAAGCCTTCTTAAGTATCTTTTTAAGTAACTTATATACTAACTTTAGCTTATTAGCTATTACAATAACTACTTCTATTTTTAAACTTAGAAGTGTACGTGTAAAAAGATTTAGGTATCTTTTATAATTTGCGTAGAATAGAGTCTATTCTATAGACTCTAAAAGCTTGTTGTTATATACTATTTGTGCTATAGGTAGTAATAATACCTTATTGTTCTATTGTTAGTTAACATATATTCTAAAGTATACTTTTATTATGCAATTTATTTATTCTATTTGTCTGTCTGTCTACAGGTAGTATGCTATTTATTTTTTAAGGTGTTAAAGGTGGTGGTTGTTGTTGTAGTCCAAATAGGGTTCTAAAAAAGTAAAAAGCAGCTACCCTCTACTAATTAATTGCAAAAGTTAAAAAAAAAGATTGTGTATAGTTAACGAGGTTTAAACAGTAAGTAGATAAGTTCTAGGAGGAAAGCTTAGACTACTAAGTAATAATTAGGGTCAAAAAATTTGCTAAGGTACTAAAAAACAATACTAGTTAAAACGTGTCCAACAGCGATTGCCAGCCTATAGCTAATAATAGGATTACAGTAGGATTGCAATAGGATTGCAACATAATGCGATAGAAGAGGGAAAGGACACGTACGTACTGCAGCAGGAGCTTGCAATAATGTATAAGTCGCATTTAATATTAAGGTACGTGTACTATAAAAGTTAGTTACACTCTTATACACTAGTTCTATCTTTATAATCCTTTTACTACGTTATATATATCTATAGGTTCTTTTCTAGATTATTATGTTTATAAAAGTATAGGCTATGTCTCTTATCTTATATATGTACTACGTATTTGTTATTTAGATAATTATACTATTAGTATTTATATCTAGGTATTCTCTTTAGTCTCTTAGAAAACTATACTAATCTATACTTATTAGAATAGTAGATTGTACAGCTGTCGTGTACATATACAGTCTATAAGTACTTCACATGTCCTAGGTTACGTAGGTCTATCTAATAGTACATATCTTTAGTATAGCTATTATCTTAAGCCTTATGTTGCTAGTATATTACCTAGAGTTTGTTGTAAATCTCCTTTGTCTCTTTATCTAAGAGTTAGTGCGCTAGTTTATTCTAAGAAGCCTTAGCTTCTTTAGTCTATTTCTATACAAAATTATTATATATAGCTTTATTAATAGTTACTACTAGAGTAAGCCCTTTCTTCTGCAGTTCCTCTAGTAAATTAGTATACTAGTTATAGTCTAGAAATATTCCTCTGTAAGGTCCTATAAAGATCTCCTTAGGTTGTCTAAGCTGCCTTAGTAGAGCGTTAATCTTCTCTACTAAATTTGTTAAGCATCTAGTCTCTATAGGTAATAGTACTTATATACTAACATTATATCTGTCTTGTATAGTGTAGGTAAGGAGTTTCTATATAGCTAGCGGAACTATTTCCTTGTCGTGCGCTACTAGCTCTTCCTATGTAATTAGTGTAGCTAGTTAATAGCTCTCCTAAAACTTAGCTATCTTACTGCGTTTAGTTTAATTTACTAGAGTTGCTTTTATATCTTTGTCTAGCACTATCTTAGAAATATTATTGTCTAAAGTTTCTTTTAGCGTAATTATAACTAAGTTATCTAGACTATTAATACTTACTTAGTCCTATTCTTAAACTGTAATAGTAGGTTGTGTAATAACGTTCTATTTGTTGTCTAGACTATTATTAGGTTCTATATAGTAAATAATATTTAGTTGTTAAGTTACCTTGCCTTAGCTTTAGTAGTCCTATTTTATATAACCTTTTTTGTTATATTTATAATAAGTAAATTTCTTATTACTCTTATTATACGTAAACTTCTTTTTTCTTAGTCTTTTATTAATGTTGTTAAGGTGCATTAGCTTATAGCTATTAGTAGCGTAATACTTTAGGATTTTAAGTATATAGTTTTGTTAACGTCCTTAGTTAGGGTATAAGCGTTAAAGTGTTTAATGTAGTTAAGCGTCTATGTTTTTAAGTACGCAATTCCCTTACGCAAATAATTATTTCTCTAATATAAGCTTATAAAGTTTGTTATCTACTTTAATAGCTTTAGCTATAAGTTTATTAAGCGTGTTAAAGCTAGATCTACTTCTTATAAGTTCCTGTTGTATAGTAGGTTTAAGACCTTATTAGTACATCTATATTAAAGCGTTATTATCTTATTTAATAACTATCTTGTATTATAAGAAATTAGTTGTGTAGTTAGTAGTAGACTTAGTTTATTATAGTCTCTAAATCTTCTACTCTATAACTACAAACGCCTTAAAAAGTAAGAAAACTTCTTTTATCTTTATTTTAAAGGTATTCTAGTCTTTAACTAGGGCAGTGTTGTTAGCGTTTATAATAGAACTATCTATATAGCGTTGTAGGATTAAGCTAGCCTACTTCTCTACATCTCCTTAAAGATATGTAAAGGCTAAGACTACCTTATTATTATTTTTAATCCTATCTTCTTTAATATAGAAGTATCTATTAACTTAAAGGAGCTAAGCGTTAAGCTTACTATAATTACTATAATAAGTCTTAGGCTTATTAGCGCGGCTTGTAGTCCTCCTAGTAAAGGAATTAGCAGGTGTGTCTATAGCAGTATTACTTATCTTTAAGGGTGTTTAAAGTGTAAAGATTGTTTAAAGATAATCTAGGTTAGTTCTTAGAGAATAAACAAGTACTAAGGACACAAGGTGTACTAGCATAATTAGAAGATTACTGTAATAGTACAAAGGTGTGTTAGCACAATTAGAAGATTAATGTAATAATTTAAGGTTAAGAATTAAGTCTTAATTCTTAGATTAATTACTAAGTAAAACTCTAAGTTAAACAAAATAAGCTATAAGAGCATATTGCCTATTACTATATACTAATAAACGTAGTGCTTGTGTATAAGCGTGCGCTTGTAGATAAGCGTGTGTACGCTTATTAATAATTAGTCACGTAGTCGCGCTTGTGTACAAGCGTACTTGATAGTAAGCAGTTACGTAGCAGCGGCGTAGTTGCCTAGCTATAATTATCTGCCTATGTTGCATGGTCCCTAAAGGGTCGTCCCTTAGTCCGGATCGTAACACCTTATTAGTGATGTTGCGGTTCTCTAGAGGTTCTAGATCCCTAGGTGCAGTTTTTTCTACTAGTTTAACTGTTTACTTAACTAAGTAAGAGTTGCTGTAATAAAGAAGCTTTGTTTACCTTAATTGCTTAAGATATCTCTTATTAGCTGTACAAAAGCCTTATTATACTTCTGCGCTAGTTTTTATAACTTAGCTATATAGTTAAGATAGCAAAATAGGCTATCTGCTATATTAGTGCTTCTAGGGCGGTAGTTTAGAACAAAATTATAGCGCGACAGCACTAGATATAACTGTACTTAGCCGTAGCTAAGGATCTTAGTTTCTATAAACTATTTAAGATTCTAATAGTTTATTAAGATCTTAAAATAGATCCTCTTAAGGTAATAGCGCTAGTGTTCTAAACTTTTAACTATTACAAGGAGTTCTTAATTATAAATATTATAATTGTATTTAGCTGCGATTAGCTTACGCGAATAGAAATTAACTAGCCTTTATTAACTTATAGTAGGCGAATTTAGGATATATTAGCTTAAAATACCTAATATTGCACTACTAGAGGCGTCTACTTCTACCTTTGTCTTTCTGTTTCTTTTAAAATGCACTAGTATAGGTATATTTAAAAAGGAGTCTTTAAGTTGTTAAAATGCCCTTTTTGCCTTTTCTCTAATCTCTAGAGTTTGACTTTCTTCCCTTTTTATAGCGTAGCCTTTTTTAGCTAAGCCTAGGCTTTTCAAAGTTAATATAGTTAAGGGTAAGGCTAATTTAGAGAATTTAGTAATAAATCTCCTGTAGTAGTTTATAAAACTAATAAATATCTTAATATATTGTACTGTGCGCAGGACAGGCTTATTCTAGATTATCTTAATCCTGTCTTTGTTAATTTTAATACTATTAGGTGTAAATATGTATCTAAGGTATTCTATGCGCTAAGTGTACTATTCGCACTTACTAAGCTTTATATATAGCTTAGCTTTGCGCAATCTTTAGAGTACCTCTTTAACATAAGTTTTATGTTCTGCTTTTGTCTTAGAGAATATAAGGATATTGTCTAAGTAGATAATACAGGATATATCTACTAAGCTAGCTAGTATTTAGTTTATATAGGCTTAAAACTGCGCAGGAGCGTTTGTTAGGCTGAAAGGCATAATAGTATACTTTAAGTAGCTATATCTTATGCAGCTACTAACAAGGAACTAGAGGAAGAAGAAGTGCTTAGAACCTTTAGCTGCAACAGCTACCTAGCAGCTGTACTAGAAGTACCTTAAGAACATTTAGATCTAGAGGATCTATAGGATAAAGCTAAAGAAGAGGACAAAACCTACTAAATAGCCTAGAAAGCTATAAGGGATGGTGAACGACGATTTCCTACAGCTTTAGATCTTAAACTTTCTATTTCTAAATGCTAACTAGACGATTCTGGAAACCTCCTATACCGAGATTAAAAATGGGTACCAAATAATAAACCTCTAAGAACTGGAATTATCCACGAAATCCACAGTTCTAGGGCGTTAGGTTATCTAGGAAGGAATATTACCTACTAAGCAGTTGCTAGAGAATACTTTTGGCCCTCTATAAGCTAAACAGTAAGGCAATACATTAGAAACTGCTTAGTATGTAGAAGAACGAAACTATAGAGAGACAGCCTGCAAGGATTGTTAAAACCTCTACTAATCCCTAAGCGTATCTAGAAGGAAATATCAATCAACTTTGTTACAGGGTTACTAGAAAGCGAAGGTTGTACAAACTTAATAGTAGTAACTAATTGTTAGATATTATAGGTTAAGTAATACTGATAAGATAATAATAATATAAGTGATAATAAGTTGATTGCATTAATGATTGATGTGATCGTATTCTATATGTTGATTGTGCAGATCCCGAGTGCCCTTTTTATAACCTAGATTCTGTGTAGGCCTTAGCGGCGCTAACGACTGTTAGTGCTACCCCCTGATAACCCTTACAGGACCCTTCGCTAGTCTCCCTAGCCTTATAATTAACCTGCGCTAATGCCCTAAATTTAACACACCCCCTTAGCTTAAACGTGCGAATTAAGCTAAAGACCTCCCTTGCTAGTTTCTTTTGTAAGGTTGTTAATTATAAGTCTAAGGCATTAAGCTAAGTCGTTTTTAATACTAGATTAGCTTCTAGCCTTAGTTGTATACCTAGATTAATTAGTCCTTTCTGTTATAGGAACCTTAGCTATTAATTAACTAGTAATAATTTAGTAAGTCTGTTAGTGAGCATTTTGCTTAATTCTACGTAGATTACCTTAATTAACTAGTTCTAAACTTCTTGCCTAAGCTAGTAGTTGTAGATATTAACATGCCGTAGCTTTATAATTAATTAGGAAATCTCTTTTAAAATTAATTAGATTGTTTGCAGGTTATTGCACTATATAGTAATTATTCAGTTAACTATCTAAACTTAAAGCTTAGTAAGCAGCATTTAAATAAATATAGCTTCCTTTACAACTTATAAAAGCGTAAGTAGTTTAGCTTTAGTTATTAAGGTTGTAACTATATCTTGCTTATTTGCTCTTTAAGCTATTAGTCTACTAAACAGTTTAATTACGTATTCTTGTAAGCTTTTGTAATTAAGTGTATTATTAGTAAAAAAGGTGTTACTTATAATAACTAAGTAATTGTGTCTACTAAATTGTAGTGTGAGCGTTTATGTATAGTTAAGGTATAAGAGTACGCAATTAGCTGCTAGCTAATAATTAGAACTAGGGTTTATAAGAAATTAAGCTAGGCGTAATACTACAAAGGCTGTATTAGGTCTTGTATTAACTACTGTAAATAGGAGTGATCTAATCTTTTGTTAGTAGAGGTTAATTTCTCTAGGAGTTGCGTTGCCTTCTTAAGGCAGTAGTTTAGCTTTAATTATTAAGGTATTACTCTTAATTAAGTAGTTACTTACTAGTTAGTTGATTTTCTTAATATATGCTAATTAGGAGATCTAGATCTTAAGCTATAATTAATCCCTAATTAACTCTATGCTTAAAAACAAGTGCAAATTATCTCCTCTAGTTATATAGTATTTTTTCTTTATTTTCTTAATAGCTGCTTGCGTATCTAATCTATAGTCCTTGCTATATATTGCAATAATATTATTAATATAGAAGAACACAAAGATCTCTTAATAGATTATGTAATATAGCTTATATAAGATAGTAGTAAATCTGCATCTTTAGAGATAGGTAGTAAAGTCCCTTTAATAAAGCAGTAGCAATATCTAGAGGCTATAAAAGGCTTTGTTAAGCTTATAGATTATCCTCTTCTTTATATATTTACGTAGTATTCTTATGTATATAACTTAATTAATTAGTATATATGTAAAGGCATTAGTAATGTTATACTACTTAAGCTTAAGGTTAAATTAGGCAGCAATTGCAAAGGCTAATTAGAAAAATTAACCTGCTAATATAGCAGCGTAGGTCTCTTAAGCAGTAATATTGCGCTGTTAATTACTTTATACAACTAAGCGCGCTTTGTACTTAATAAACTAATAATTCTTATTAATTTTATAAGTATATACTTACATAGACTTTAGTATCTAAGTGTCTATTAGTTATGCTTTTTGCGTTAAGACTTCTAACTATAAGTTTAATTGCTTGTAGCTTACAAGGTAATCCTCTTTAGCCTTTTTAAACAACTAGTAGAATATGTAATTCTCCTTTAGTTAGTTTAGACTTAGCGCTAGCAGGAGCTTACTTAGAAAAGGCATCTAGTTGTAACTTTAACCTTTAAGTAATTAATTAACTACTACGCTATTAAGTTTTTAGTTATTTAATTGTCAAAATTCTCTTACTTTTGTACCTACTATAAACGCTAAAGCCTATAAGTCTGTCTAGTTTTTCTAAAGAGTTTTACTAATAGAACTTAATCCTATATTAGCACTACGTAGATTAGAACACTTGCTACAGCTAGTACTTGAGAGGTAATTAGGCCTAGGGTTTAATAGCTGCGCAAGGGCGACGTTCTAACTCTTAATATTAAAAGAATTATCTACACGCCTAATGCTCTCTACTATTATAAAATTAGTTAAGAGGGCTACTAGTAGAGGCGTTAGTAGAGGTAAGAGATAATTTACTTAAACCTTTCTTCTACACTAATTATATTAATTAGGTGTTTCTTTATATATAGGTCTTTTATTATAAGACTTATTTTTAAGAAAAGATTGTGTCTCCTTTTAGTTATTTCTAATCCCTAGGGGAAGTTCTATAGTCCTAATCTATGCTTTAATCTCTTTAAGGGTGCTATGCATTAGGTTATTTTTATTCTTCTTCTTATCTTTAGTAAAGATTAATTCTTTATTAAATACTACATTACGTGTAGTAATTACCTAAGCTATTATTAGTACCTATATATAGTAAATGTTTGTAAATTAATATCTTACTAGGCATCTAATTTATACTTTAGGATTAAGTTGCTGTAGTTTACGCTTACTACGCTTTATATTATTTATTATTATAAACGCCTTGCACCTATATGCTTGTAAGTAGCCTTAGTATAGCTTACGTAGTAAGGTAACAATTCTGTTTTTGTATACGTTATGCGTAAAGAACTCTTAATATAGTAATCTCTATTAATTTGCGTATTAAGGCGTTAAATTATAGAAATATACTGCTAATTAAGTAATCTTAGGCTATAGTAGCTACAGCAAGTTAGCGTTAAGTTGTATTACTTATACTTTATCCTTAATTACACCCCTTAAGCGTTCTGCTCTACTATTCTATGCTTAGGTATTAGGAGCAGAAGGCTTAAACCGCATTCCTTAGAACTCTGCCTACTAACCTACTTCTAGTTTAACTATAACAATCTCGTTATTAGTTTTAATAACCTTTATAGTAATATTAAATTAGGTCTTTATAAGAATTATTAAAGACTTTAGTAACTTAATAATTATTTGCGCTATTTAGTTAATTTTAAAGTAGTAGTCTTACATAAATCTAGTAACTTAATTAGTAATTTGTATTTAGCTTTTTTTTTGTTAAGCTGTTAACCTTATAATTATAAAAGTTAAGGGAGATGCGTTCTCCTAAAGACTTATTAATTCTGTGCAGTGTACGGCGGATTAGCCTATTAGCCTTTGCTTGTCTACAGGCGTCGCATTCTACTGTAAGCACTTTAGTAATCTTTACCCCCTTAGATTGTTGTACAAGGTGTTCTAGCGCACTTAGTCCTAGATAACCTATTCTCTTATGCTATATAAGCGCTCGTGCGCGCTGCCTTTAATTGTATCGCAGTGTCAAATTTAGGGCATCAGCGCAGGTTAATCATGAGGCTAGAGAGATTGGCGAAGGGTCCTGCAAGGGTTATCAGGGGGTGGCCCTAACAGTCGTTATCGCCGCCAAGGCCCACACAGAATCTAGGTTATAAAAAGGGCACTTAGGATCTGCACAATCAACATACAGAACATAATTACACCAATTATTAATGCAATTAACTTATTATTACTTATATTATTATTATCTTATTAGTATTACTTAACCTATAATATCTAACAATTAAGAGTCTCACTGCCTTAACTAAACGAGGATTAATAACTAACAAGTTACTAAACTATACAAGTTATTAAAAAGATGTCTACTCTACCTCTACAAGACTCTTCTGTAATCCTTACTAATTACACAAACTAGATTAAATAGATCTACTAGATTAAGACGCGCGCCGACTCTCTACGCGTATAGGAGAAGATTAATCTAAACCTTATAATTAAACCTATTACTAAACTAGAGGTACCTCAAATGCCTTATCTAAGCGACTATTAGGCGTTACAACAAGCGATTAATGCGCATACTGCATTACACTAAGGTAATTACAGTAATAGCGCACCTATACTACCCTTTATACTTACACAGCCCGCGAACTTATTAACAAACGCGAAAGCCTTATACAAAGAGGATCTAGAAATCTATAAGTTAAAGCTAGATTAATACAAGACAGAAAATTAGAAGTATACATAAGAGTAAGCAGCGTTAGATAAAATTACGCAGGAGATATAGTGTATAGTTAACAACTACTTATACATAAACTGCTATTAAGTAAGGTAATTATATTATTTGTAGATTACTAATTTAATAGCTACTGTAGGCATTAATGCTAAGAATAAGATTAAGGAAGCCTAAGAGCGGTACAAAACAGCAATAAAGCCGCCTAAGGTAATTAGTTTATAGAAGATATAGCTTACTAAAGTTAATTACGCTATAACTAAGGGTAAAGCTGTTAGAATACCTAAGTGCTAACTAGACACATACGTTAAGGAGGACTTTACTTAAGCAATAGCTAAGTACTTAAAATAATAGATAATCTTATTTGTATCTTATAGATTAAAGAATCCTTTAATTATAGTTAAGGGTATAATCCGCGACTATTAAGATTACATACAGCTCTTCTACCTATCTAAAGCAAAGTTAACTAAGGCGTTCTTTAGAACAGCCGCTAGAGCTAAATTACTAACGCTTAATAAGAATAAATTAGACAATCTAGAGCAGAGGCGCAAATAACACTAAAATTAAAAGCCTATTAAAAATACTTAATTAAACAATATTTAATACACTATAAGCAAATGCAAAGCGTGTAATATAAAATATGCGCTTAAGGATTGTTAGTACGCACACCTAAGCAACGCGCTAGCTTAGTAGCAACCTTAATAAAATAGGATAGATTAAGTCTAATTATGTATTAACAATAGCCTAGCTATGCAAGAAATAATTTGCAACTTTAAGCGGCAATTATAATCTTAAAGACTTGCAATTAAGAAATTATATCGAGCAACGCCTACAGTTAAGTATAATAACTAACTATATAGATAGATGTGGGAGCTGAGAAGGAGGAATTGAATGATCAGTGGAGGGGAATGAGTATATTGATCAACTAAGTGCCACAACAAAGTGTCCAATAACTACTAAAAAGACTTCGGACGATCCGGCTCGTTTATATGCGCGCTACTAGCGCCGTCACGTGATATCCCACTAGGATCACCTGATAACCCGGGTGATCCGGATGTCAAAGGAGTGATCCGTACTAATCCGCAGGTCAGTACTCCAACACACCCCCTAGGTTAGTGAGATACTATCAATCTAAGCTGTAAGCATCTAGGTAATCGTAATAAATCTAAGTCGTTAATTAAGAGGGCCTCTATAATTATAGCTCCTCTGCGTAATCCTCTGTTGTCGTAGTAATGTTGCGTGTTGTTGTTTTAATCGATCCAGCAGCTCTAAGTAATATTAAAACATTAGATGGACCCTGAATATTGCGTAATCAGTTAGTGCGCAATCACAACCAATTTAATCGCGTCTATTGCCCCTCTAAAACCTTTTTTATATCCTTAACCTCAACCTAATCACTAAGTCTTTCTAATCCTTCCTCAACCACCATCACTAATATGGTGAGTATTGCCCTATTGTTCTCTCACTAATTAGCCGCTAATCTTTCTAGTGTAGTCCGCCCTAAGCAATAACGAGCGCAGCTTAGAGAGCCGTCGTTAACGTGATCGCCGCTTAGAAAGCCGTTAGCAACGTAAGAATAGTGCTAAGCATAAGCATTGCGCGCGCCAAAGCCTGTTTAACAATAAGATTTAGTAAGCAGCTAATCTCTAAGATAATAAGAGTTAGTTACCTCTGCCTTTTAATCCGTACGCTTACTGCAAGACATCTAGTAGCTCTGCTTAGAGGCTAATCGCCTTACCTGCTAAATTAAGCCCGCTATTAAGTTCTTATTTAAATTTTAATCTATATAAGAGTCTAACTAAGCAATTAAGCTAGCGCAAGGGCAAGGCTCCTTAAGAGCTTAAGTAAAAGTTACAATAGATACTGCTTAAGCAGTAACGCAAGAATAGCAACATAGCAATAATAATAAGCTAAAAACGCCTACTAATCTGTCTACTAAGCGCACCGCGCCTCCCTCTACTTAGAAAAAGGCGTCTAATAGCTCCTTAAAGATTGCTGCTAATTTATTATGTCCTTGCGTTCTGCCGTGTAAGCGCTACATAAAGAAGATGCTAGATAGTTTATACGCTAAGCACTGCTTTAATTGCGTTTAGACTAGCAGTTAGAGTAGCTTACGCTATAGCGGCTACTTATCTTACACCTACTACACAGTTAATATTAATCTCGCTAATTAATTTATAGCTATATATAAAGATAAAGAGGTAAGTCTCTAACCTGTTAACCTTCTTACTTAGTTTACTAACTAGTTTTTAGAGATAGAACAGCACTAAGCTGTACTAAGCTTTAAAAGCTTAATTACTTAAGGACATAATTGCTTGCCGCAAAGAGATTAATAGCAGCGTTATAACTACTAAGCCTTCCGCGCAAAAAGCTCCTGCTAATAATTATTAAGCTCAAGAAATGTCTTATCGCGGTTTTGCCGCTCAACCTCCTGCTCCTGCTCCCGCGGAATGTTGCCCCCCTCTGTTCTATACAATCGCCCTCGCATGCACTATCCTAATTAATATATAAATTAATTATATAACAGCAATTATTACGCTAGTGTAAGAAGACAATTATCTTACAACTCTATATATAGGAGTAATAGGTTAAAATTAAGACGCAACGCTGCTTACCTTAGGACTCTCACTGTTTAAGCTTAGATAGCTTAAGTTGCTCTTAAGCTTACTAAAGCTAAGCAGGCTAAGCGTAATGCAATAATAGAGTCTAGCAAGTATAATAAGTCTAATGCTAATTAGTAATGTAGTTCCTAGTTATAGTTTAATTATCTAGCTTACGTTCTCCCGCTTATTATAAGCAATTAAGAGGAGTCTTAGCCTAGTATATAGATGTTGCTGCTTAATATAAATCCTTTGCTTGTTGATTATTATTTCTTTTAATTAAGTGCTTAACTTGCTAAAGGTTAAGTAACTACTTAAACTTTTTAAACTGTTGTTAGGTAAGCGACTTAGTTAGACTATTAGCTAGCATAATCGCTGTTTCTAAGTATTTAACTTAAAATAATCCTTTAGCAAATTCCTGCTGTAGCTACATATTTTGTATATCTACATGTCTTAATTAAGTGCTAATCTACTTATTCTTCCTAACTATAAGCCTAATTGTTTATTAATAATTGTACTAGACTGTCTAGATATCTCCTAGATTAAGAGATAGCTTACAAAAGAAGCGCTTAAGGGCTATAGCCTCCTTAGTAGTGTGCTTAAGGGCGAGCAGCTTAGCCTTAGTAGTTAACGTGGTTACTGTAGTCTGCTAAGCTGCCTTCTAAAATATTAGACTACTATATAGGATAGCTATATATCTATAACACAATTAACAAGTTTCTTAATTATCTACAAAGGAAGTATCGCCTGAAATTGTTAAGTCTAGGCTATTATAGTTCCTATATTAGATTGCATCCTATCTTGTCTAATAGAGGTACATAATTACCTATTTAATAGCTTTTATATGCTAATTACTAGAGTTTTTAAGGAAGTGTAAGAGCTTTAAAATTAAGTAGGTAATATCTAGTTGTAGCATAATAGCTGTGTATAGTACTAATCTAACCTTTTTTTAGTAAGCCTTAATCTTTTGCTTAGTTGCTTTACTAGTGTTCTTAATTAGCTCCCTAATAGTAATAGAGTCTTTAGAAAGCTACTATCCTCTAGCTTAAACTTCTTTATAATCTTGTTAATGTACGTATCGTGTACAAGAGTAATTATTTACTTCTTATAATCTCTAATTATTTAAATACTAAAGAACTATTTAACTAATTTTTATTCTTATATCTTGTATTTGTCTATAATCTTTAACTAAAGATCTATTGCTCTCTGCTTATAACTTTTCGCGAAGAGTAGTAGGATATTATCTATATAAAATAACACTAGGATCCTCCTTTTTTAATTAAAGAATAGGCAGGGCTCCTCTAGTAAGGCCATTAGTCTAATCTCCCTTAGTAATCTTAAGAACTCCTTATACTACAACAGTAGCGAGTCTTACAACCTATATAGTACGCAGTTAAGCTATACGCACTTTCTTAGCTTCTTAAAGCTATCTAGTATCTTGTAGATTACTAAGTTGTCTGCTGTAATTAACGCATTAAGGAATACTCTTACAATATTATATTACTTAATCTCTAAGTTATTTTTAGCGGTGATAGCTATTGCTGCTTAGAAGGATTTAGCTGCTAAGGTAGCAGCGTAAGTTAAATTAATTAAATCTTTTTTTAAAGATTACTTCTTATAACAATCTACGCCTTACACTTAAGAAAGAAGCTGTCCTAATTAAACTTGTAGGTCTAAGCCTACTTTATAGGTATTAGGCGATTAATTGCTTTTTCTCTTAATATCTTAGTCCAAGTATTTGTCTTACTTAACTAATTAATCTTCCTCTTATAGGCATTCTTAAACAAGGCCCTTATAGGATGCTAGAGCAACTACTTCTATAATTCTAGTAGTTTAGGTAAATTGTTGCGATGCAGTTAAACATTTCCTATACTTAGTTTATTAGCTTCAGCCTTTTGAGACAACCTTTTAATGTGACCATACATTTTGTAGACACCTTTTTAGTAAAAAAAAGATTTATTACTAACAACAGGTATCAGGGCTCATGCCCTCTTATTTAGTATTACAAGCACGCAATTAGTGTGTCGCATGTTTAGACGGAAACGAAGAAAAGCAAGACAAAGACGCGAATCGCCTCCTAACTTAACGCGCCTTATCCCGCCTATTCTTATTGCTTTACTACTAGGCGCTCCTAAATAAAGTAAAGTAGCAACACTATTATTGCCTTACTTGTTAACCTATAGACGCGACAATAGAAAGCCTACTTCTCCTTTCTTGCCTCTTTCTTCTTTATTGCTAATTTGACGTCTTGCAATAGCTGTTTAAGCTAGGTTCTAGTCTCTATACTTAGCCCTTGCACGACAAATAGAAAGAGGGGGATACTAAAGTAATAGATCTTAAGTACTGCGCTAGTATTAGTAAATACCCTAGAGATTGTATATTCTTTGCACAACTAGCTAAATTAGGGCTTAACAATCTTTTTTTATATAGAGATATTGTAAATAAAAGACTTATTTAAGATTTTTATAAACTTAGTAGTCTAGCTAGGTAGTTAAGTTTTAAGATACTTAATAAATTTAGGTGTCTGCATAAGCAGTTTAAGTTAGACTAAATTAGGTGCTAAGTAGACAGTAGCAAAGGATGCTTTTTTTAGAAGAGAGCCTAGAATAAGGAGATGCTCGCCGCAGAGGTTACACGCTATTGCAGTATATTGTATGCAAATTATTCGTATATAGTGCTATTTAAAAGGTAAGAAGTAGTAGGTAAGAAGCAGTAGCTTTATAAAGTATTGCAGGCTCCTGCTGCGGTACGTACGTGTCCTTTCCCTCCTCTATTGCATTATGTTGCAATCCTATTGCAATCCTACTATAATCCTGTTGTCAGCCATAGGCTAGCAATCGCCGTTAGACACGTTTTAACTAGTGTCGTTTTTTGGTACCTTAGCAAATTTTTTAACCCTGATTATCGCTCGGTGGTCTGAGCTTTCCTCCTAGAACTTATCCACCCACCGTTCGAATCTCGTTAACTACACACAATCTTTTTTTTTGACTTTTGCAATTAATTAGTAGAGGGTAGCTGCTTTTCACTTTTTTGGAACCCCATTTTGACTACAACAATAACCACCACCTTTGACACCTTAGAAAATAAATACTTAGTTTATGCTTAGTAAGCAAAGCTGCTATAACTACGTAATTAAGAGTCTTGTAGCTTGCTTAGTCTTCCTAGGTTGCTTATAAACCTAGTAGATAGGTATTATAAAAGTTATTTTATAATAGATCCTTATAATCTGCGATTAATACGTTAACACTACCTATGCTTCTACTCCATAGTTAATTATTAAGATCTTAGGTTACGTCCTTACGCTTACGCCCGCTACCTAGCTTACGTAGTAGAAGATATTAATTTGTAAGCTAATCTAGGCTTTTACTAGTAATCTAAGCACTACAGCTTATAAGTAGAGGTTTAGCTTATAATTGCTTACTCTATTAACTATTTGTTGCCTAAGGTCTTAACTTGCGAGATAATTCACGCCCTGCTATCCTACTTATACAAGTAGGTGTTCTATTATAATTAGCTAGCGCGTTAGAGTCTATAGGCACAGACTGTTAGACTAGTAAATAAGGTATTCTACTTATAAGTCTTAATAGATTAGCTCCTTTAAGTAGTAACATCGCTGTTTAATTATTAATCCCTTTGCAATTAATTAAATTGTTACTCCCTAAGGTTTCTAGTTTAGGAGTAGGTTCTAGGGTGGCAAGACTAGTAATCTGCTACTAATTTAAGTAAATTCTTAATAGCGCATTAGCCTTATGCTCTATTTGCTTAGTGTCTTCTAATTTACTCTGATTTTTAGTAGGTAGGCCTTCATTACTGCTTAAGATAGTAAATAGATTACTTTTAAGGTTATTAGTAGTTAGCTGCGTATCCTAATCCGCTCTTTCTTAAACAGGTAAGAGGACCTCTAAGTTATCTTTAGAATTAACTAGCTTACTATTATAAAGGATCTCTATAATTTTAATTGCTTAATCCTTTAGTAGCTCTTTCTTACAATCTTCTTTGTAGAATAACTATTTATTAAAGGTTATATTATAGGTGGTAATTACCTAATTAAGTGTTAGTACCTATATATAGTATATATTAGAGGCTTAATAACTAACTAAATAACTAATATAGCCGCGAGGATTAACCTTAAATCCTTAATAATTACGCCTAGCTACCTTATCCTTATTTAAAGGATAGGCTTAGCAGCTATAGGTATATATTCTACTCTAGTCTAGGCGTAGATTAGCAGTCTAGTGTCTAATCTTAGGTAGTTAATAGTATTAGAAATATTTCTTTAACTATTCTTTAAGCACCTAGCTAGGGAATTAGTAGCTATAGATCTTAGTAGGGCACATGCTATGCAGGTAAGCTACCGCATCTATAATTACTAGCTAAAGCTTAGCTAGTAGGGTAGCGCTTGTGCGCATCTTAATAGCCTTTATAATTAGCTTCTAGCTAGCTCTCTTTACTAAGCTATTAGGCTTATAAGTGTATAGCAGTAGCGTTTTAATTACAATTTTTTTCTTTATTGCCTATTCCTTATATCTTAATTGCCCTCTTTAAGGCAGTTTAGCAGTATTGTTATTTTAATAGATTTTTACAATCCTCTGCTCATATTTCCTCTAAATTCTTTTAGCAAAACCTTTAATTACTAGCATAATATTATTTAGTGTCTTTAACTAGATATTGTAATTATAATGCTTGCCTAAGTAGTCTTTTTTAATAATTAGTGCCTATTTCTTAAGTAGTTAACCTATTAGGAAATTAAATAGATCTTATAAGATTCTATAAAAAGGTTGTAGTAATTTTTCTTTTAGTTGCTGCAAGATTACTTACAAGGTATAAGCTGTTGCGTAGTAATTATATTCTAATAGCTTCTTGCTAGTAATCTTAACATTCTGCGCTAAGCGGACTAAGGCTTTAATAGCTTATTGTCCTAGGTAACCTAATTGTTAGTGCTATAGGTCCTTATTACTAGTGCGCAACTTAAGTATTCTTAATTGCGCTATAGCGTTTATAAGCAGTGTTAGTTAAGCAAGGTAACAAGAGACTTGCTTATATTTAATAAATAAAAGATTAAAATAACACTTAAGGTTAATTAAGATAACGTTCTTCTCTAGCGTACTAAATTGCATAGTGGAATTATATCTTAAATACTAAATGCTTAACTAGTCAAGCTACTCTTCTAGCACGATATTAGTATAGAAACCTAGTACAAGCTTAACGTTAGTAAGTAGTAGATTAGCTGTCTTAGGGCCTGCCTTGCCATGCAGGACGTTCTTAAGCAGCCTGTTTTCTACTCTAGTAACTAGAATAGATTAAGTGCCTGCTAATACAGTCTTATCCTTAGTGTATTTGCTAAAGATGCCTAGTACTAAGTAATTTATAGTATTAACTAAGTAGACTGCTGCTCTACTATCTAGGATTGTACAAAAGGATAAAGTATAAGGAGTAAAGGCTATACTAAAGATATTTAGCCTAATCTTGTTAATAAAGTTATTTAGGTTAATTAGTGCTAAAACTAATAAGCTAGAGTAGGATCTACTTAGTTTATTGTAGCTAATCTGCTAGTGCTAGCCTTCTAGCCTTCCTTCTTAATCTAAGTGCGCAGGGATGCCTAAGTGTTACTGTTCTATTACTTAATAATTTTCTTTTTCTTATTATCTAACAGCTTAATTAGTATATTGCTGCTAGGGCATAATCTAGTAACTACAGTCTAAAGTTAATAGCAGTTGTGTGGTGTCTAGGAATGCTTGCTAATAGGCCCTTTACTAGCCTTGTAGGGGCAAGGGTAAAGTTACTTACTACTCTTATTTAACTTTAAGTTGTTAGCGCTAGTAGATTGTTAAGCTAATAGTAATCTAGATCTAGTTTAAAACACTGCGTGTCCTTTTCTTTTTAAGGAAGTAATTAACTAATCCTGCAATAAAACACTAAAGATCTTTCCTAGATTATTAAAGGTTAATTAAGCTTTTCTAAGCGCTATTACTTATGCTGGCTTATTGCGCTTCTTGCGCGACTAGTCTAGTGCGATTTTAGTGCCTAAGGCGTCTAAAAAATTAGTAATTACTAATAGCCTAACAACCTTAGGGAGCAAGTAGATAGTTGCTTGTTAATATAGGTGCTGCTACTTAGTAAACTATTGCTTAGGACCTATTTGTCCCTAGCGAGCCTTATCTAAATGTGATTAGTACTACGCCCTAATTAGATATTAAGTATTCTAATTAGTAGGTGCGAGATCCTTCTTTAGAATCTTTACTAAGGCTTAAAGGCTAGTAAGGTTTTAAGTAATTATGCTTATTAAGGCGTTTAAGAGTAGGTCTAGATAGACAGTCTTGCTAATCTAGGCCTTAACATTAGTAATCTTAGTGACCTTCTTTGTTTATTAAGCTAACTGTACTTTGTACCTGTTAACTAGCTTGCTGTAATTATCCTTCTTATACTTAGTATTAAGAACTTAAGCCTTATATTTGCGCTAAGCAACTTTATAATCTTCTTGTTCTTGCGCGCTTGCGTCAGGTAGTGGAGAGATTAGCTTCTTAATATCTTTAGGCAGTTTAGGATACTGTAGCTCCTAGTAATCTATTAAGTGCACGTCTAGGGGATCAGGATTAACCTAATCCTAGATGCCCTTCTCTAAGTAATGCAGTCTTAACTGAGCAAACTAGGTTAGCTAGTCTAATTAGGCCTTTAGGATTACCCTTAAGGCAACAAGCGGTGTGTTAGTAAGGTCTATATTAGTGAGATGCTACCGTAGGATCACAACGTGGGTTATTGTTAGAGTGCGATAGATTGATTGGTCGGTCGGTAGGTAGGTAGCTGTGTTAACGATGACAGTAGCCTGTAGGTTGTAGGATAGGTAGGTAAGAGGTTGATCGTATGATCAATAAGTAAGAGAGGTACAGCAGTAGCAGCAATCTGCTAGCTAGTGCTGTAGGAGAAATAAGAGGAGAGTAAAATCTAATTAAATAAATAATCTTCTAGCTTGCTAATCGCGCAGTAGGAATCGATACTATAATTAAACGGCCGGGCTTATAACTGTAGGAGCTAAGAAGGAGTAATTGAATAATTAGTGGAGGGGAATAAGTATATTAATTAACTAAGTGCCACAACAAAGTGTCTGATAACTACTAAAAAGACTTTGGACGATCCGGCTCGTTTATATGCGCGCTACTAGCGCCTTTACGTAATATCCCACTAGGATCACCTGATAACCCGGGTGATCCGGATGTCAAAGGAGTGATCCGTACTGATCCGCAGGTTAGTACTCCAACAATAGAAGATTAGAGAGATTAACTACACGTTTATTAAGGCCCTATTTAAAGCAATCTAGGTTACGTATTTTCTACAACAATTATAGATCCTTGACTTTAGATTAACTTGTCACGTCTTTAACAATACTAGCCAATTCACTAAAACCTAATTAGCAAGGCAAGGAGACTTCCTATAGGCAGGTAACTTACAAGTATAGATTAAGGTATATAGATTAGTTACTTTAACAGTAGGTAGTAGTAGGACTTAAAGCTAACTACACCTAAAAGACGTAGTATACTGTCTTAATCTACTCTGTAATCTTATCTTGTTTAGGATACTCTGCTTACAAGGCTTGTAGTAGGACACTAAACACAATCTAATAGTCCTTTAATAATTGTTTAATAACAATCTAATAGTCCTTTAATAATTGTTTAATAACAATCTAATTGCTAACCTTACTAAGTTACATAGGCAGTAGGTGCTTAAAGAAAACTTAATTACTAATCACGCAACAATGGCCTCTAAGGCCGTTAAGCTATAATATAATTAAAGACAGCGCGCACGAGCGCTTATATAGCACAAAAGGATAAGTTATCTAGGACTAAGCGCGCTAGAACACCTTGTACAACAATCTAAGGGGGTAAGGATTACTAGAGTGCTTACAGTAGAATGTAACGCCTATAGACAAGCGAAGGCTAAACGGCTAATCTACTATACACCGCGCAGGATTAATAAGTCTCTAGAAGAACACATTTCTTTTAACTTTTATAATCATAAGGTTAACAGCTTAACAAAGAAAAGAAGCTAAATGCTAATTACTAATTAAGTTACTAGATTTATATAGGACTACTACTTTAAGGACAACTAAACAGCGCAAATAATTATTAAGTTACTAGAGTTCTTTGTAATTTTTATAAAGACTTAATTTAATATTACTATAAAAGTTATTAAAACTAATAACAAGATTATTATAGTTAAACTAGAAGTAGGTTAGTAGGCAGAGTTCTAAGGAATGTAGTTTAAGCTTTCCGCTCCTAATACTCAAGCATAGAATAGTAGAGTAGAACGCTTAGGGGGTGTAATTAAGAATAAAGTATAAGCAATACAACTTAACGCTAACCTGCTGTAGCTACTATAGCCTAAGATTACTTAATTAGCAGTATATCTTTATAATTAAACGCCTTAATACGCAAATTAATAGAAATTACTATATTAAGAGTTCTTTACGTATAACGTATACAAAAACAGAATTGTTACTTTACTGCGTAAGCTACACTAAGGCTACTTATAAGTATATAAGTGTAAGGCGTTTGTAATAATAGATAATACAAAGCGCGGTAAGTGTAAACTATAGTAACTTAATTCTAAGGCATAGATTAAATACCTAGTTAGATATTAATCTACAAACATTTACTATATATAGGTACTAATAATAGCTAAGGTAATTACTACACGCAATGTAGTATTTAATAAGGAATTAATCTTTACTAGAGATAAGAAAAATGTTATAGATAACCTAATGCATAGCACCCGTTAAAGAGATTAAGGTATAGATTAAGACTATAGAACTTCCCCTCAGAATTATAAAAAACTAAGAGGAGACACAATCTTTTCTTAAAAATAAGTTCTTTAATAAAGAACTTATATATAAAGAAACACCTAATTAATAAAATTAGCGTAGAGGAAAAGTTTAAGTAAATTATCTCTTACCCCTGCTAACGCCTTTACTAGTAGCCCTTTTAATTAATCTTATAATAGCGGAGAGTATTAGGCGTGTAGATAATTCTCTTAATATTAAGAGTTAGAACGTCGCCCTTGCGCAGCTATTAAACCCTAGGCTTAATTACCTCTTAAGTACTAGCTGCAGCAAGTGTCCTAATCTACGTAGTGCTAATATAGAATTAAGTTTTGTTAGTAAGATCTTCTAGAAAATTTAGATAGACTTATAGGCTTTAGCAATTATAGCAAGTGCAAGAGCAGGAGAAGTTTAATAATTAAATAATAAGAAACTTAATAGCGTGGCAGTTAATTAATTGCTTAAAGATTAAAGTTATAACTAGATACCTTTTCTAAGCGAGCTTCTGCTAGCGCCAAGTCTAAACTAACTAAAGGAGAATTACATATTCTACTAGTTGTTTAAAAAGGCTAAAGAGAATTACCTTGTAAGCTACAAGCAATTAAACTTATAGTTAGAAGTTCTAAAGCAAGAAGCATAACTAACAGACACCTAGATACTAGAGTTTATATAGGTATATACTTACAAAATTAATAAGAATTATTAGTTTATTAAGTATAAAGCGCGCTAAGTTATATAGAGTAATTAATAGCACAAAGTTACTACTTAAGAGACCTACGCTGCTATGTTAGCAGGTTAATCCTTCTTAATAGCTCTTGCAATTACTGCCTAATTTAACTTTAAGCTTAAGCAGTATAATGTTACTAATACTTTTACACACGCACTAATTAATTAAGTTATATATATAAGAATGCTGCGTGGATACATAAAGAAGGAGACAATTTTTAAGCTTAATAAAGCTTTTTACAGCTTCTAGATATTACTACTCCTCTAGCAAAGAGACTTTACTACCTATTTTTAAAGATATAGATTTACTACTATCTTATATAAGCTATGTTGCATAATCTGTTAAGAAATCTTTGTGTTCTTCTACGTTAATAATATAATTATAATATACAGCAAGGACTATAGATTAGATACACACACAGCTATTAAAGATATAAGAAAAAAGTACTATATAACTAGAAGAGATAATTTGCACTAGTTTTTAGGTATAGAGTTAATTAAGGATTAATTATAGCGTAAGATTAAGATCTCCTAATTAACATATATTAAGAAGATTAACTAACTAGTAAGCAACTACTTAATTAAGAGTAATACCCCTATAATTAAGGCTAAACTACTACCTTTAGAAGGCAACGCAACTCCTAGAAAAATTAACCTCTACTAATAAAAGATTAGATTACTCTTATTTGCAGCAGTTAATACAAGACCTAATACAGCCTTTGTAGTATTACGCCTAGCTTAATTTCTTACAAACCTTAGTCCTTATTATTAGCTAGCAGCTAATCGCGTACTCCTATATCTTAACTATACATAAACGCTTACACTACAATTTAGTAGATACAATTACTTAGTTGTTACTAGTAACACCTCTTTTGCTAATAATACACTTAATTACAAAAGCTTACAAGAATACGTAATTAAGCTATTTAGCAAACTAATTACTTAAAAGGTAAACAAGCAAGACATAATTACAACCTTAACAACTAAAGCTAAACTACTTACGCTCTTACAAGTTGTAAAAAAAGCTATATTTATTTAGATACTGCTTACTAAGCTCTAAGTTTAGATAGTTAACTAAATAATTACTATACAATGTAATAACCTGCAAACAATCTAATTAATTTTAAAGAAAATTTCCTAGTTAACTACAAAGCTATAGCATGTTAATATCTACAACTACTAGCTTAGGCAAGAAGTTTAGAATAAGTTAATTAAAGTAATCTACGTAGAATTAAGCAAGATGCTCGCTAACAGACTTACTAAATCATTACTAGCTAATTAATAGCTAAGGTTCCTACAGTAAATAGGACTAATTAATCTAGGCATATAACTAAGGCTAGAAGCTAATCTAGTATTAATAACAACTTAGCTTAACGCCTTAAACTTATAATTAACAACCTTACAAAAGAAACTAGCAAGGGAGGTCTTTAGCTTAATCTATACGTTTGAGCTAAGGGGGTGTGTTAAATTTAGGGCATTAGCGCAGGTTAATTATAAGGCTAGGGAGATTGGCGAAGGGTCCTGCAAGGGTTATCAGGGGGTGGCCCTAACAGTCGTTAGCGCCGCTAAGGCCCACACAGAATCCTGGTTATAAAAAGGGCACTCGGGGTCTGCACAATCAAGAACAGAACACGATTAGATTAATCATTAATACAATCAACCTATCATTATCTATATTATCATTATCTTATTAGTATTACTTAACCCTGAATATCTAACACGCAGCTTAACAGCCCTAGAGGCTATTGTTGCGTAATTAGTAATTAGGTTTTCTTTAAGCACCTACGGTCTATGTGACTTAGTAAGGTTAGCAATTAGATTGTTGTTAAGCAATTATTAAAGGACTATTAGATTGTGTTTAGTGTCCCACTATAAGCCTTATAAGCGGAGTATCCTAAACAAGACAAGATTGCAAAGCAAATTAGGATAGTATGCTACGTCTTTTAGGTGTAGTTAGCTTTAAGTCCTGCTACTAGCTACTATTAAAGTAACTAATTTATATGCCTTAATCTATACTTGTAAGTTACCTGCCTATAGGAAGTCTCCTTGCCTTGCTAATTATGTTTTAGTAAATTAACTAGTATTGTTAAAGACATAACAGGTTAATCTAAAGTTAAGGATCTATAATTGTCGCAGAGGATACGTAACCTAGATCGCTTTAAATAAGACCTTAATAAACGTGTAGTTAATCTCTCTAATCTTCTAGCTATATAGTAAGTTATTATGCTTAACTATAGGCGTTGCTGTGTGTAACTTCTTAATTGCGGGTCTTTAAGATTGTAATTGCTACTTAGAGTTGCAAATTGTTTCTTGCATAGCTAGGCTGTTATTAATACATAATTAGGATTAATTTATCTTGTCTTGTTAGGGTTACTACTAAGATAACGCGTTGCTTAGGTGTGCGTACTAATAATCTTTAAGCGCATGTCTTATATTATATGCTTTATATTTGCTCGCAGTGTATTAGATATTGTTTAATTAAGTATCCTTAATAGGCTTTTAATTTTAGTGTTGTTTGCGCTTCTATTCTAGATTGTCTAATTTATCCTTATTAAGCGTTAGTAATCTAGCTCTAGCGGCTGTTCTAAAGGACGCCTTAGTTAACTTTGCTTTAGATAGGTAGAAGAGCTGCATATAATCTTAATAGTCGCGGATTATATCCTTAACTATAATTAAATAATTCTTTAATTTATAAAATACAAATAAGATTGTCTATTATTCTAAGTACTTAGCTGTTGCTTAGGTAAAGTCCTCTTTAACGTACGTATCTAGTTAGCACTTAGGTATTCTAATAGCTTTACCCTTAGTTGTAGTGTAATTAACTTTAGTAAGCTATATCTCTTATAAGCTAATTACCTTAGTCGGCTTTATCGCAGTTTTATACCGCTCTTAGGCTTCCTTAATCTTATCTTTAGTATTAATGCCTACAGTAGCTATTAAATTAGTAATCTACTAATAATGTAATTACTTTACGTAACAGTAGTTTGTATATAAGTAGTTATTAACTATACACTGTATCTCTTGCGTAATCTAATCTAACGCTACTTGCTCTTATCTGTATTTCTAATCTTCTGTCTTATATTAATCTAGCTCTAACTTATAAATCTCTAGATCCTCTTTGTATAAGGCTTTTGCGTTTATTAATAAGTCTGCAGGCCGTGTAGGTATAAAAGGTAATATAAGTGCGCTATTACTGTAATTACCTTAGTGTAATGTAGCGTGCGCATTAATCGCTTATTGCGACGCTTAATAGTCGCTTAGATGAGGCATTTAAGGTACCTCTAGTTTAGTAATAGGTTTAATTATAAGGTTTAGATTAATCTTCTCCTACACGCGTAGAGAGTTAGCGCGCGTCTTAATCTAGTAGATCTATTTAATCTAGTTTGTGTAATTAGTAAGGATCACGGAGAAGTCTTATAGAGATAGAGTAGACATCTTTTTAATAACTTGTATAGTTTAGTAACTTGTTAGTTATTAATCCTCGTTTAGTTAAGGCAGTGAGACTCTTAATTGTCAGATATTATAGGTTAAGTAATACTAATAAGATAATAATAATATAAGTAATAATAAGTTAATTGCATAAATAATTGGTGTAATTATGTTCTGTATGTTGATTGTGCAGATCCTAAGTGCCCTTTTTATAACCTAGATTCTGTGTGGGCCTTGGCGGCGCTAACGACTGTTAGTGCTACCCCCTGATAACCCTTGCAGGACCCTTCGCCAGTCTCCCCAGCCTCATGATCAACCTACGCTAATGCCCTAAATTTGACACTAATAGACTAAGTAAGGATGTGATTTTAATAGGCCTTAAGAATATCACCACAGAAAGCGTTGCTACAGCGTTTATTAACTTAGTGGTGGCGTACCACTAGCTACTAGACTATATTACTTCCAATTAAGGTGTATAGTTTGTAAGCCACTTCTGGACTCGGCTTTGCGAGATGCTGGAAATTAAGCGACGTCTATCTTCTAGATATCATCCTGAAACTGATGGCTCCACGGAACGAATAAACTCTACGGTACAGGCCTACTTACTAGCTTTCTGCGATTGGGATCAAACAAACTGGAAAAGCAACCTAGGGATAGCTAAAATCGCGATTATGGCAAGACAAGCACAGTCTACTAAAATGTCTCCTTTCTTCCTGCAACACGGCTATAAGGTAGATCCTCTACAAATTGTAACTAAGCACGGCCCTTAACAACAACTTCTAAGGAAAATACAGAAGGACTATTAAAAGGCAGAGAATATTATTAATAAACTACAACAAAGTATTAAGCTTGCACTAGCTACGATAGGAGAAAGTTAACAAGAACAAGAAAAGTAGGCAAATAAGAAAAGGCACTAATTACCTTAGCTTCAAATAGGCGATAAGGTATAGTTAAAACTAGGCGATCAATACAAAACAAAAAGGCCTAGCAGAAAACTTAACTAGAAAAACCTTAAGTACACAGTACTTAAGGTTATTAGACTAAACGCAGTTAAATTAAATACTCTTAGCTAGATTTACCTAGTATTTAATGTTAATAACCTTAGACTAGCGTCCTTAGACCCTCTACCGAGCCAGCTAATAGACGACAATAAGCCTCTACCAATTGAGACAGAGGATAGAGAAGAATACCTAGTAGAGACCCTATTAGAAGAAAAAGGAAGAGGAAGAAAAAAGCAGTACTTAGTTAAATGGTTAGGATATCTAGATCTAACCTAGGAACTAGCTATTAATCTAGAGGATACAGAAGCCCTAGAAGAGTGGAACTCTAGGTAACAAGATTACTACTCCTACTACATTTTTTAGGAGGGGGGAATTATAAAGGGCTAAAGCCTTGATGTTCCCTAGTACTCGACCTGTGGCCTTTGTTGGCTTTTCTTACCTTAGCACTAGCAACTGACTATCGGCCGTACTATTTACCTCAGCACTAGCAGCTAACTATCGGCCGCACTATTTGCGCTAGCTTCTAGCTGATCTGGTAGCTCCTGCTAGTAACTACACTACCAGCCGCACTAGTCACGCTAACTGTCAGCTGACCCGACAAACCTCTGATAACCTCGGTTAGTCCTAACCTGGGTTAAGTCCTAATCATCCGGATTAGATATATAAACCTACGTAGTCTCTCTGTAGTTTGATATCTAATTCATTCACTGTTTCCCTTGCACCTTTGGTCAATCCAACGCACCCTTACACCTTAGACAAACAGGCAAATTAAACGCTAAAATTAGATAATAGAATAATATCTAAGAACCTTTGCTTTAGAATAACAAGATAATTAGGTCTTGCTCTTACTAACAGCTTAATTTGTATACAATAACTCTATCTATAAGTTAATAAAAATAATACTTTTTTACGTAGTATACAGTAAGTACCTGCTGCTTACCTTGCTTTCTAAGGACAGTAGGCTAGAAGAGGAGGTGCTAGACGCTGTAAACAGAGTGCAGCGCATGCACAGCGCGCGTGCAATAGCAAAAGAGCACCTAAAAGTAGCATAAGAATATTAATGCTGCTACTATAATAAAAAAATATAAACTAAAGACTTTCTGCTAAAAAGACTTAGTACGCCTTAGTATAAAGAACATTAACCTAGCCTACTAACTTAGCAAGAAGCTTTCTAGCAAGTTTATAAAGCTATTTTAAGTGCAAAAAGTAGTTAGAGCGTAAGCTTACTAACTATAATTACTACTTCATTATTATATTTACAACATATTCTATATATCCTTACTGGAGTAGTAGGAGTCGCGTAATAGCTAAAAAGACAATACTTAAGCACTAGAGATTAGCTTTAAAGGCGAAGAGATTTAGGAAGTTAAAAAATATTAGAAAGATAGATTAAAAATAGCTAGCTAGAGTATTAGTTGTGATAGAAGGGCTATAATAAGTTCTAAAATACCTAGACCCTAGCATCATAGTTTAAGAATATAAAAGAACTAGTTAAGGAATTTAATATAAGTAAAGCGCATTACGTTTTAAGCGCGCAAAAAGAAGATATTAAACATTATTATAGCGTGTAAGAGGCGCAAAACTTAGTATCTAAAAAGAATAAATTATAAATATAAAATTGCTAACTACTACTTATTATTACTAATCTCTTTACTTTTTATTTTATTACTACCTAAATCTCCTGTACTGTTGTTATAAGCGCCACCTGCGCCCTAGGTAGGCCTAATAGGTGCTATATCCTTGTCCTCTAAGCTCTTATTATCCTTATTATTATTAATAGCAGAACTAGCTATTCTAGCTATATAGCCAACAAGCTGCTTAAAAGTAGTTACTATATAATGCTACTCTGCTAAAATTAAGCTTAAGAAGTAGGGTAAGGTCGTTAGCAGCTAGGTAGGAACTCTTAAGGTAGTACCTATATAGGCTGTAACGCGGCAGTAGTTAGCGAGCTTAAGGTTAAATTAGCGCTAGCAACACGCAAGCTTCACGCCTACTGTAATAGCTATAGTATTAGTCTAAAGAATAGTAGCATTAGTAACTACTATATTATAATAACTGTAAAGTTAGTACAGGCAATTTATTTGCTTATTAAGTGCTAAAGGCACTTATTTAAATTAGCTAAGGCATCGTTAACAAGGCAGAAGACTTACTTTATTATAGTTACTATAGTTACCTTTAGCATAGTAGTTGCAATAATAATACTTAATTTTTCTATAAAAAAAATTCTATTTAGTAATATTTTATACGCAGCGCAAGTATGTCGCGTGCAAGGTAACAAGATTAGTAGCCTTTTCTAGCGCACTAAACGTGTACAGCTAAGCACTTTAAAGGTATAACTTCTTAATATACTTAGAATTAGGGTAGTAAATTATTATAAAGATTAGAGCTTAATATCTAAGTACGTATTAAATGTAGATTTAGTGCGCAATAATTTTGTTAAGCAAGAAGTAGACTAGAGAAAAGATATACTAAAAAAAAATTTATTACTATAACAAATATTACCTTGCATAAACTATTTATAATCATTACGCACTTTTACTTTTACTTTAAAAAATTTTAACAAATAAATAACAAATTTTAAGAGTTATTATAACAACACTATAAGAGCCTAAAACTTAGACTACTATAGCTTATAACGCGTTTGTCTTATATATAACAAGCGTTAAGAGCGCACCTAAGCCGCGTGTAGGACGCGCTGCCTGCGAGGCTACTCTATATATAAGGGTTAGAGTTTAACTAAAGGCTGTTAGGACGCTAGCCTAGAGGAGAAGGCTCTGTTACAAATAGTTGTATGTTAACCTAGATCTGCTAAGTCTTGCTTATTGCTAGCGTGCACATTTGTAATTCTGTATATAAGCTGCCTTTGCCTGCAGAGAATTCCTGCAGGTATTATTGCTTAAAATATACACGTTATTGTTCTAAGCTATCTCTTACTATCTTCAGTAGTGTAAAGCAAGTACTATTGCCTAAAGCCACCCCTTACAGCAAAGGCGTTATAAATTAGCAGTAATCTTTAAAGAGCTATTAGGCGCCTTATTCTAGGTAGAGGGGGGCGCGGAGCGCTTAGTAGACGGCTTAATAGGCGTTTTTAGCCTATTACTGTTGCTATATTACTGTTCACGCGTTGCTGCGTAAGCAGTAATTTACTATAATTTTTGTTTTAGCTCTTAAGGAGCCTTGCTCTTGCGCTAGCTTAATTGCTTAGTTAGGCTCTTATGTAGATTAAAATTTAAATAAGAACTTAACAGCAGGCTTAATTTAGCAGGTAAAGTAATTAGCCTCTAAGCAGAGCTATTAGATATCTTTTAATAAGTAAATAAATTAATAGGTAGAGGCAACTAATTCTTATTATCTTAAACATTAGCTGCTTGCTAAATCTTATTATTAAACAGGCTTTAGCGCGCGTGACGCTTACGCTTAGCACTATTATTGTGTTATTGGCGTAGGCTTTCTAAGCAACGATCTTGCCCTTAACAACAGCTCTCTAAGCTGCGCTTGTTGTTGCTAGGGGCGGACTACACTAGAAAGATTAGTAGCTGATTAGTAAGAGAACAATAAGACAACACTTACTATATTAGTAATAGTAGTTAAGGTATAGATTAGAAAGACTTAGTAATTAGTTTAGTTAAGGTTAAGGATATAAAAAAGATTTTAAAAAGGCAATAGACGCAATCAATTTTGTTGTAGCAATTGCGTACTAACTAATTACGCGATATTTAGGGTCTATCTAATGTTTTGATATTACTTAGAGCTGCTGGATCAATTAAAAACAACAATACGCAGTATTACTACAACGACGGAGGATTACGCAGAGGAGCTATAATTACGAAAAGCCCTCCTAATTAACAACTTAGATTTATTATAATTACCTAGTTGCTTACAGCTTAGATTAATAGTATCTCACTAACCTAGGGGGTGTGTTAGAGTATTTGACATGCGGATCACCCCTTTGACATTCGGATCACCCGGGTGATTAGGTGATCCTAGTGGGATATCACGTGACGGCGCTAGTAGCGCGCATATAAACGAGCCGGATTGTCCGAAGTCTTTTTAGTAGTTATTGGACACTTAGTTGTAGCACTTAGTTGATCAATATACTTATTCCCCTCCACTGATTATTCAATTACTCCTTCTCAGCTCTAACAATTTTTCTAAGCTATCCTAGCTTTTTTTAAGTGTATGTAGACGTTGTAGCATAATTAAGAATTAAAATGTATTACTTTATTTATTTCTGTTTATTTTTAAGTTGTTAGGTGCCTGTTCTTGTTCCTCTTTAAAAATAAGTGCTAGTTTTAATAATCTTGTCACTTAAGTTCTTAGGTTAAACAATCCTTCCCTGTTGTTAGCAAGAGTACAGGCGCGGCTGTCTACACAGGTAAATTAAACACTTATTATGTAGCACAAGCGTATCTAAGGAAAATTAATTCGAATAAAAGGCTTAATACTATATCAAGATATAAAATGCTAAGTATAAAGGGGTAGTAGTATATTGTGTGATGGGCTAGGCCCAGGGTGGATTCCTCGGTTGTACCTCGGTGCGCCTCACATTACAGGTCGCGGCGGCGACCTTAAGTATCAACTACGCAAGACAATCAGACGCTCTATTGTCTTATGCTAGCCTTTTGGCTGAGTGGTCGGCGTGTGTAGTTGCATGCAAGGCCTGGTAGGCCCGCCCACTACATATTGCCTGTAAAGGAGAGACGAATTAATACTGTCTTAACTACGATATTGTATCTCTACTTATACTAGGTTAATCTAGGGTTATATGACCTATTCGGACATAATATAGCCGAATCTGACCTCAGCCATTCCGAACTGATCCGGCCTGGCCTTGAAGGCCGCCTGGTCCTGACATTTTTTTCTTCTACTCTATGCAGGATATAATTCTAGAGAGAAGAAAGATTTTATTATAAGTTAGCAGACCTAAATATCTCTAGAACGACCTAGACTAGACTAGATTGCGCTAGTATAGAGCTTACTAGCGTGCTTTTATTTAGGTCACGCATGTGCAGAGTTTTCTAGCGTCTAACTTAACTAAGTTACTAGCGCAATATAAGCTTACTTCCTCTTATAAGCTGCTCTCGCAACTAAACTATATGACAGAGGTTCGCGTTTGCATTATCCTGTGTTAACTTACCTTAGTTTTACATCTAGGCACTTTACTTACCTTACTTGATTGTTAGGCTACCGTGTCCGTGCGCGCAATGCCCGTGTTCGCGCAATGCCCACCCCAACAAAAAAAGATTGTAGAAAAATAAGGCTGTAAAGCCACCACTAATAGCTAGTATCGCGAGATTTTGTACAGTTGTAGTAAATATATTATTGCAATTAATTTGTGCTACTTGTATTTACTTAGTAAGTTGACGTTACGCCCGCGGCGGGTGGTGCGCGCTAGGGCAGCTGGTGCAGCTACCTCAGCTTTAACATAAGATAAATTAACAACAACACGTTTTTAACACTTTTGCTTTTAAGTAGAGGCTTGTAAGGCCTTACGCTTACCTAATTAGGATAGTTGTATAGCTTTTTAAGCGTTACGAGCTAATTTCTAACGCTCCTTTTTAGCTGCCTTTTTAGCCTTCTCTTTCTACCTTACCTCCTTAAGCCTCTCTCTTTTAACACGCCTCTCCTTAGCTTGTTAAGCCTTATATAATTAAGCTTACTTTTTTAAGTAAGACTTCTTAGCTTTTTAGAGTTATAGTAGTTATTATTTATATTATTAAACTACCTTGTCGTCCTAAGCCTAATGGACCTTCCTAGGCAACTAGAAAATAGCACTACTATAGTACTCCTAAGGATTGTTAAGTTAGAGAGTATAGCTCTTCTTTTAGTGTCTCTTTTTAACTAAAAGAGCCTTCTTTAAGCCTTAAATCTCTCTATAGAGGATACTATTTTAAGCTAAAATGTAGTAGAGGCTTTAACAAATCTTTTTTACCTCCTTAGTGCCCTAATCTCGCACTAAACAGCGTATAAGAGTCTCTATTTTAAGCTAATTATCTCTACTAAGTATAGAAGCTAAGAATTTATCTAAACTAGAGGCCTTCTTGCAGAATCTTTAAAGAATAACCTTAGGATTAAGTAGGTAGACCCTAGTTACTTAGAAAGACTTTTTAATAGTCTCCTCCTTAAAAGCAGTACCTTAGGCCCTCTAAAAAAAAGAAAAAAGTCTCCTTTTACTATTAGTAGGAGCCCCTAGCTTTTATAAAGGTAGAATAAAAGCTTAGTTAAGTAGGCAGTTAAGAAAGGCTTAAATAATCTAATATTAAGCAGTTAAAGCGTATAAGTTAAATAAAGAGGAAATACAGCTAATAAGATCTTGTAGTTGTTACAGTAATTAATAAAATCTATAGTTAGGTAAGATCTATAGCTGTTAAGGAGGAGTAATTAGTATTCTAAATAAGCTTTTCGTCTAGTCTCTTTCTTAAAAACCTCCTTAAGCTAGGCTAGACCTATATTATTGTTAGTCTAGCTAGAAGGAGATAAGCTAACAAATACTAAGTACTTTTTATTATTAATATCCTTAACCTAGCTTAATTTTAGAGCTCTAACAGCTAACTAAAAAATAAGAGCTAAGAATAGAGCTGTACTGTCTAAACAAACGCAGGCTAGGATAGTTACTTACTCTCTAGAACTATCCTAAGTTACAGCTATTACTTCTTTTTAATTGTATATCCTTTTGTTAAACACCTTTTTTAACATTCTAGTTACTCTAATTATAAAGCCTTTCTTATTTATATTAAAGATTTAAGAAGGCCCTATATTATATTCCCTTATCTTCTTATGTAGTAGCTTAAAGTAGAGGCTATATTTAGCTTCTAAGTTAGCTTTGTGGCGATTGCAATCTATTCCTGCCTGCTAGCGTAAGATAAGATAGGTAGAATTCCTATTAATAAAACAAGTAACCTAGCTTTCTAAAACTTCTCTACTAGCTAAAGATAAGGCAAAGTTACGTATTATTACTTGTGTAGGTAGTATACGTTGTTTAGTAAGCGTAGTAATATACTATAGGAGCTTAGTTTCTTAGTGTAGGTGAAGGAGTTAGTAGGCAAGTTAGCGTGGTTGAGTTTGGCCCTAGTGTCTTCAAGTGAGCGTTTAACAATTAATACTATACTTTGCTACAAATCTTGTATACAAAAAAGATGCGCCTAATGCGCACGAATTAATTTCTTTAATGGCTTCCTAAATTAGATCTATATTAGTGGAGTTATGACGCGATTTGTGTAGGTGGTTGTTGTGTTGGGGTGGGCATTGCGCGAACACGGGCATTGCGCGCACGGACACGGTAATCAACACACGTTTCTATAAAGACCTGCCCCCTAACAGCCCTACTTGAAAACACCACGCACCTCAATCCTCGATCAACAACATTCTCAAACTTTCTTCACTATTTCAAGCACTATGAAACTCTCACTCAGCATCCTCGCTTCTGCTGTTCTCTTAATGGGATCCGGTGTCATTGCTCAGCAATATACTGCTAAGGATGTAAGGAAACTGCACGCACTGTAACGCTTATTGTCCTAGTAACTAACAGAATTCTAGTATTGCGACAGTAAGCTAGACAATAGAGATAAACAATTAGAATTATGTCCTCGCTAACCTAGTGTCTAGTCTGCGTGAATACATGCCAAAACAAAAACCCCGATGGCTGTAGGGATCAGGGGCTGAATATAGCGAAAGCAGCCAAATTCCCACTTCACGTGTATTGTCGATGGTCAAACGGAATAAAGCCGTACGATCAAGGAGATTGCAGGCAGAGGAGCTAATAACAGCACATGTCAAAAGAGTAGGATAAGTGTAGTTTGTCGATGACTGCAAAACATTTCGTTAAACTACATCCAATAGAGTTCTACACAGGTTAGCCACTTACTCTACTAAGACCCTACCTGGATACATTATAGTCTACATTTAACCTGCCATGCTACAACTTGTTCCGTGAAAACTCCTAGAAGTAAACGCCGAAAATAGCCTGTAATTCAAACCTAAGATGGCGGTTGTGAGTGGGGGGACATGTCCTGCAGGCTGACGGACGAGCACCGCCTAACCAGGGAAGCGAGCCAGTCACAGCACGCGCAGTCGTCGAGCAAGGCGCGTCCGAAGTTGGCCAGGAGAAAAACCAAAATTTGGCACGCACAAAGGGATCGAAGGTCAACAAGAGGGTTAGGGTTACGAGAAGACGACTCCATGGCGGGAGAGAGACGGCCGGCCATGACGTACTGGTGGGGGCCACTGTGCGGCAGCGGCAGAGCTCGGCGCCCGCGCGGAAGCGGCCATGGACGTGGTCACTGGTGGTGACTCTGGTGAGGCAGGTACGCCCAGGGGTGCAGGTGCAGGCTCGCTCAGCATCGCATCACATGCCGGCTGGAGGGAGCATTGATCGCAGTCACGCCGCTTGGTTCTGGCACGATGCAGCTGCTTCACCGCCTGGTCTGTCGTTGCCGGTCGCCATAGCAGACCCACCGTTGACGCCTGCTGCTATGCGTTCTACAGCCATGGGCGGACCTGCCCGCCAGGCCTCGCTCAAAACTGCTACCTCCGCCCATGGCAGCTCCATCTTTTCTCTCCAGTCCTCACTTACAGCATATCGTCGTGTGACAGCACCTCCTCCGTCCCTAGAGTCTGAAGCATCTTTCATACATACACACAAAGGTCCCGCCCCACCCCCACCACAACCCTCGACCCCCGTCCTAGCTAACTCCGGAGAAGTACCACGCCATAGCACTATCTTCACCACCGCCACCACCACCACCACCTCCCATTGACTGGTGTCTTCGCCCCACCTCCCCCCGTAGCATGAGCTCGCAATCTTCGAAGCCCCGCCGAACCTCGACTGTTCTCGACCCTTACGCTGCACCGCACATCTACTATGGCGAGAGTCACTCGCGGAAGCATGCCAGAGCCAGGACCTACTCGGCTGTGAGTGCTACGCTCCCATCTTCTCCCTGCTGTTGTGACAGCACTAATGGGGTGCAGAATGTAGACAATTCCACACGCAATGCCCCAATTGGCGAGGGTGCCATTGCCGGGCGGCGCATCAGTCACGGTACGCACCATGCACAAGCACCAAGGACGCGACGTTATGCTGACCGCACCAGACGAGATCTCCCTGCAGCCTCGCCGCTTCAAGATCAACGTCGACGAGACGCTCCAGCAGCTTCTCGCTCGCGAAGATTCGGACCAGAACTACCAGATCACAATAGACGACAAGGGGCCCAAGGTACTACTACTACTGCGTGCTGCATCTACGTAGACAAGGCGGCTGACAAGACACAGACCTTGTCTCTCGGTACTCTTGGCTCCAACGCCTTCAAGAAGCACGACGTCCGCGGCACCTACATGCTCTCCAACCTGCTTCAGGAGCTTACTCTCGCCAAAGACTACGGCCGCAAGACCATTGTGCTTGACGAATCGCGACTGAACGAGAACCCCGTAAACCGCCTGAGTCGCCTCATCCAGTTCTCCTTCTGGGATGGCCTCACCCGCCGCATCGATGGCTCCAACATTGCAAAAGTTGGTGTTGACCCCAAGGACTGGACAGACGACCCACGTCCGCGCATATACATTCCTCAGGGCGCACCCGAGCAGCACGAGTACTACACGCGCATTGCGCGTGAGCATCCCGACATGCGTCTCGACGTCATCTGGCTGCACAAGGACTGCGACAACGACGATTACGTGCGCGATTTGAACAAGGCACCCGGTCTGCTCGCTATTGCTATGGAGGAGTGGATAGATCCAGAGACGAAGAAGAAGGACCTGAGGGGTCTGCCATTCGTCGTCCCTGGTGGCCGTTTCAACGAGCTCTACGGATGGGACAGTTACATGGAATCGCTCGGTCTTCTTGTCAACGATCGCGTTGACCTGGTCAAATCCATGGTCATCCATTTCTGCTTCTGCATCAAACACTACAACAAGATCCTCAACGCAAACCGCACCTACTATCTCTGCCGATCCCAGCCACCCTTCCTAACCGACATGGCTCTGCGATGCTATGAACGCATCAAGCACGAACCTGGCGCGCTCGACTTCCTACGCGAAGCCATCCTTGCTGCCATCAAGGAATACCACTCAGTCTGGATGAGCGCGCCTCGCCTCGACCCCATTACCGGGCTCACCAGGTACCGACCTGGCGGAAGAGGTGTGCCACCTGAGACGGAAGCCAGCCACTTCCACCATGTTCTGAATCCGTATGCTGAGAAGCACGGCATGACATTTAAGGAGTTCGTCGAGGCATACAACAACGGACTGGTCAATGAGCCTGAGCTTGACGAATATTTCCTACATGACCGCGCTGTGCGCGAATCCGGTCACGACACCTCATACCGTCTCGAGAGGGTCGCGGCAGACCTCGCAGTCGTCGATGTCAATGCGCTACTTTACAAGTACGAAGTCGACATTGGCCGTTGCATCCGCAATCACTTCGGCGACAAGCTCGAGATCCCAGCAGCCTTCTGCACTGGTGACATGAAGCCTGGCCAGATCGAAAACTCTGCCACGTGGGAACGCCGCGCTAGAAAACGCCGCGTTCAGGTGGACAAGTATCTCTGGGACGAGGAAGCTGGCATGTACTTTGACTACAACACAGTCAAGCAGCAACGAACCGGCTACGAGAGTGCCACTACTTTCTGGCCCATGTGGTCCGGTCTGGCTACTCCCCGTCAGGCTAGCATTCTTGTCGAGAAGGCTCTTCCTAAGCTGGAAGCCTTTGGTGGACTTGTTTCCGGTACAGAGAAGTCGCGCGGCAAAGTCGGCATTGACCGTCCCAACCGTCAGTGGGATTATCCATTTGGTTGGGCGCCGCAACAGATCCTCGCCTGGGTCGGTATGCAGCGATACGGTTACGATGCAGAGGCCCAGCGCCTGGCCTATCGTTGGCTCTTCATGGTCACCAAGGCATTTGTTGACTTCAACGGCGTTGTCGTTGAGAAGTATGATGTCACGAGGAAGATTGATCCTCACAAGGTAGAGGCCGAGTACGGTAACCAGGGCAGTGACTTCAAGGGTGTTCCTCGTGAAGGGTATGTTTATCCCTTCTCACGCTTTTACCCGTTTAACGACTAACACCTTGCAGCTTCGGATGGGTCAACGCAAGTTACATCTACGGTCTTACGCTCCTCAGCGCACATCAGCGCCGTGCTCTCGGTGCTCTTACCGATTGGGACAGCTACGCCAAAGCCATGGAGGACCTTGGCATGATGTAAACGACTCCTGCTTACTCTGTTATGACTACACAATGTACGTTGCGTTGGATGTTGGGTCTGCTTCCTAGTTCGGGGTAGAGGCGTAGTGGGAAATCTGCCTGAGTTGCGCTCATGGGGTTTTGCTTACAAGTCCAAGGGAAAGTGGTGACATAGAGAACTACTAGGGGGAGAAAGTTTGGAGGACGAAGTACTGCAGGAGTTTTCGGTACGGGTGCTGGAGGATGGATTCGACATGACGGGTTATCCTTATACCTATGCTCAAATGAAATACACCAAATAACCTTTAATTTCTTAGAACGTTCTTCGATGTATTATGATATAGCAATATCGATTCTCTTGGGTAGATTGCTGACCCACGGCGCGCTCGCCCCACTAAAAACCAGCGCGTCATCGCGTACCTTCAAACGGCAGGGAGGCCTTCTCCGACACCATCTTCAAGTCTCCCTACACTCATTTATTGAATTTCTCACAATGCCGTCAGTGCCGGTCCACCTGCCTTGTTCCTCTGCAATACCCTCGCGCGCTGAGAATCCCCTTCCAAAGCTCCTCCACACACCCTCCGGCCTAGCACTCTTGGAGATCCAAGGCACAATTCACTTCCCCACGCCCACAGACTCGTCGACACCCTCCACACAAGTCGGCAAACTCGTCTTCCCACACTACAACCCCGACATCAACGACCCAAGCGACACAAAGTGGATGAAGCGCGTATACATGTACATTGGCAAAGGTCAGCGCATGACTGGCGAGTGCAAGAAGTTGCCCAAGCCGTACGGTGTTTTGCGCAAGAGGGAAAAGATGGATGTTGAGGACGTAGAAATGGGTGGTCTTGGGGAAGAAGACGACGGTGCGAAGGAGGGGGAGGAGCTGGAGATTGTCGAGGTGGTGAGGTATAAGATTGTGTTTTCTGCGCGGCCCGAGCCTATTAGTGGGGTTGTGGAGGTGGGATAAGGAGGTGGAGAAGGAAAAGGGAAAGATGATTTTTATGCTTAAATCTAAAGGGTAGGACGACTACCTTGCGGTGCACACTTGGTCCTCAAGCGATCGCGCAACGATTAAACACACGCCTGCGCATCGTGTATGTTGCGACGAGCTGAGGATTGTTGGCGTGTCCCTAGTACAGAATCGAGAACACGATTTGTACCATTCGCGAAGCGATCTGGGAGATCTTACGAGCGACACGTCACTTCACGTCCAAGTGCTAGGGAAGGGAGGCCAGGTCGATAGTTCAGACTTCTAGGGGAGCCTTCGAAAAGTCTCTGTTGCACGCGATACGAGTTGTACCCGGGTTTGTAGACTCGGTCGCCAATCTATGCATACACTGCTGTTACAAGGATCAGATCGTAGGTACTAGAGTTTCAGTATATTGATCAAAGCAAATTGGCATCGCACAAGCATATTGCTGTTTAGTCTCAGTCCCGAGTTCTGGTCTTTGCTTGCAGACATAGGGCAATTTAACCACTTTACGCGGCGACCACGGCCCGACATATATGTGGCCCAAGCACTATATGCGGGATCACATGGTGACGTTCTGGAGTATACATAGGAGATAGAATTGCATCGAAGATATATGGTATCGAAGCTGTATCCCCCAAGCTGGCTGTTCCGTACCACTCAACCAACCCTCTTCTGCTTTGAAGTACAACAGTCGATACTTTGGATAACAACATGTATTACTTGACTGCGAGCCTGTTAGCCCTACTAGCTAGCACTACTTGTGCCGCTGTGGGGGATTGGCAACAATGTATGCTCCTCGCCAAGTCGTATGTAAGAATTTGCTAATGAAGGACTAGGTGGTGGTATGAGCTGGTCTGGCGAGACAATATGCAGTTCTGGTGCAGGCTGCGTCCAGGTCAAGTAAGAAACTGGACTATATTGAAGTTGTATGGTCGATCTCTGACTACCATCAAGTGACTACTACTCTCAATGCCAACCTGGTGCAGCACCAGCACCAACACCAGCACCTTCACCCGACCCACAGCCCGACCCGGTGCCGGAACCAGCACCGACAACAGTCTCTCCAGGTGCACCCACCGCCAGTAGCACCCCAGCAAGTAGCACCCCAGCAGGCACTAGACCAGGCCAGACACTCCAAAGCGGCTACTACTGGATCCGCGCAGTCGCCGCACCCAACTTCCACAAATACCTGCAAACCAAGCCCCTCTACTCGACCGGTCCAGCCCTCCTAGGCGACTACACAACAGCCGGACAGTTCCAAGTCGTCGACAGCCAACTAGTCGAATTGGTCTCCGCTCCCGGGGAGCCCGTCCAGCTTCTCTACGCCGTGGTATCCGAAGAGCGCTCGATAAACGGCATGTCTCTTGCTGTGAGCTTCTCCGAGAGCAAGAATACATATGGGACGTTTGCATGGGGGGGGGACGATCTCCAGTGGAGCGTTGCGGGTCTTGATCGCCCGAATAAAAGCGCGTGGTATGTGTGTACGGGCCAGAAATTGTATGTCAATCTAGGCAACTACTTGTATCAGACGCCAAGTGGGTGTGCGGATCAGACTGTGCATTACTATAATGATAAGACGGCGAATGATTAGGTCTTGTGTGGGATATTAAGTAGTTAGTCGCATGTTCTTTTTTTTTGGTTAGAAGGCAAGAGAGAAGGAGGATTGGTAATGAAATGTTTCCATTGATTTAGACATGTAGACTACCACTCCTAAGAGCTCAAAGTCCATGCAGCTCTGCATACTCCCTTAATTCCGTCTTCATGAAACCCACCTACAAGTGTTTGTGCCCTTCCAGCGCCATATTCCTATGAGGTGAAGACAATCCGACTGTCCAGATCACTTCTGTCCCGAAGACTGTCCGGGCTTCTTGTTCTCGTAACCAGGTGCTGGTCGAATGGCAAGGACGCCAGGCTGAGCACTTGGTGCTATCAACTTGTTTCCGGAAGTGACCTCTCCTACGTAGCTGAAGGCGTCGCAGTAGGGGTTGAGCTCGGCCCAGATGGAGATTGGAAGGGAGAAGAGAAGGAGGGAGGATGTCGAGTCCCAATGGCCTTCTAGCTTGATGTCCAAGCCCTTTACCACAGATGGTAAGAGGGTTGAAAGCCAATCTTTGATCTCGGTAATTCCATCTTGACCGAGGGTCTTATCCACATGGGCGGTGAGCAGGATCCGTGGATTAGCTAAAGGTGTACTCAGGAGCTTCGGCTTAATCGGGAGGTTCTGGTTCCGTAGAACGATGGTGCTGGCATTTGGGTGCTTGTAGTAAAAGGGAATGTAAGGTAGCTGATGTTTAGTCTTGTTTCTGCGGATTTCTTCGTAAAGCGTGGCGATGGTGAAGGATTCAGAGGACATTCGCTTTAGTTCTTCAATTAGTGATTTAGTGAAGCAGGTATCGCTATCACTGTTGAAAGTCCCGGTTTTAGCCGCAAGGACTGTGGCTTTCGCTGCTCCGGATTCAATCGCATAGTTACAATTCATAATGTGCAAGACGTCACACCCCTGAAAATCAAGAAGGGTGGTGGCGTTCACCCAATCCAGAGTCTTGGTTAGGGGTGGATACGGATACTTCGTACCGTAAGCACCACTATTGAAGTTAGTGATAATCTGGGGAATGCAGGACTGAAACTCACTGAACTATGAACCTGTCACGTATTATTTCGTCGCCCCAGTTCACATACATAGTTTCAGGTTCACTCTGTCCATGTCCAGAGAAAACAAGGATGACCAGACTGTCCTTGTCGTAGTAGCCTAAGTTGTGCAAGGTTATCAACTCCTGATTGAGCTTGATATACGGGCTATCATTTTTTAGAAACTTGATCTGCCTCGTGTCGATCTGGTAGAATTCCTTGAAAGTCTTGGCTAATTCATCCTCGAGAAGATCGTAACCAATATCGTCTTCTTCATAGTGCATGAGCAGTGCCACTCGCTTGGTGTATATCTTCGGTACGCCACTGGCAAGTACTGAGTCTGTGGCAGCCTTGAAGTCGGCTTGCAACGCTGGAGTGGTGAGGCTGCCTGGATTTCGGAAGGCTGAAGCTGACGTATGGCCCAGGATAGTGGGAATGTAGGAATACATGTGTGTGTGGGTATAACAAAGTAATCAAATCGTGGAAGTGGTCAGAAGGATAGTAGCGGAGATTTATAGAAACAAGAAAGAGAATTAGAAGGGGGGGTTTTTTTTTAAAAAAAAAGGCTACTAATTACAAGGGAAAAGGAACTTTGGTCTGTGGCTGCCTGGAGACGTGTGCTATGGTTCATTTGTGAATCTAACCTAGGTACACTGCTAGACCCCGCCTGTACACGCTGAAAGTGATTGAATACTCCCAGCGTGATCGAGAATTTTTATGTAATGTTGAAAATTGCGTTTGTAGTTGTCTGGGAAAGTGTTGGGTGCCGTGGTTCGCAATCGGGCTCTACTCCAGGGCTAGACCCCGACCATAAACAAGGGAACAAACGTAGTCAACCATGGCATGGTAGTGTTCGCGGATGAAACCGTTCTTTCAGATACCACCATGCGTAGCCAAACAGAGACAGGGCGGGGCGGACAATGACGAAAGTATCGCCCATAGCGGCTAGCGATGCTGGCGATACTGGTAATAACAGATATGATGGCGCCAACAGCAAAGCTTTCAACAATAGCGATACTGGTGATAAGCTTCTAGAAGGGACAAATGCTGAATCTTCGGAAAGTGAAGGGGCTTACTATTGTTTACATATTTTATGCTTAGCATGTACTAAGCCAGAGTATATCAAAAATTCCCGATATCCGATACCGCAAACAACATATATCTCATATTATCCATAAAGCCCATTCGGTCTTGCCCAAGAAACTACGTCTCAAACCGAATGTCGACCTGATCTTCACGATCCTAAAGCCTTCCACAAAGAACGGCGACGACACTGCCCAAGGTATTGCACACAGGCTGCATAGGCCAATCGCAACCATGCACCAGGTCCTTGCCCCACTGACCAGGGGCGCAGTGCACGAGAGGACATGTAGGACCGAAGCCACCGAGATAACGTTCAACATCTTGGAAAGGCGCGCCGTCCTCAGCCGAGAGGTTGTACCACATGCGGCCGTCATGGCCGTCCGCGGAGTATTCGATTTGGTAGACTTTCAGATCCGCTGGATGGTAGGCGACCTTGACTGTGTGTTCATTAGTTGGAGCTGTTGAGGATGGTAGGGGAGTGATGCAAAGTCTGCGGGGATACATACTGACGTGACCACACTGGTTCATCTGGGCTGGAAAAGGCGCCTTGTATCTGTGGCCCGCCTTGACTTCGACCATCTGGGTTTCGCCGGCGTGTTCGCAGGGCTCTTGGTTGGAGCTGAGTGCGGCGATTGAGAGACGAGCCCACACAGAGAAGGAACATTTGTTCCGGAGTTCACCTCGAATTTGAGGGACGCTCGGGTCAGATATACCCGCCATGTCCGGGAGGAGAATGGAGGCCATTGAAGACCCTGGTTCGACAATTGAAGCCTTGAAGTTCCCTGAGGTGAAGACAGGGCTCCAGTCCTTGGACATAAGGGCGGAGTTCGGAGAAGCTGGGGCGGCGCCTGCGAGGATAGTGAGGAAGCCGAGCGCAACTGATGATGATTAACAGAGAGAACATGACGAAAGTCATAAGGAATCTTACCAGCTAGGAAACTGGACGAGTGCATCTTGCCACCGACTGATAGATCTATCTGACTCTGGTAGATCTGATGTCGGAGAAATTGGGTAAGATCGAGTGGTATACAAAGAAAGCTTTCCGAGAAGGTGCCGCCTAAGGAAGTCGAAGCTCATGTAGAAGGGAAGGAACAAGAGAAAGATCGCATGTCATATATGCCCATAGCTTTGCGCTACCGACGCTACTTCAGCGCGCTCCTGCCGGCACAGCGATCAGAAGACATATGTGAGTATTTTTGCGACAAACACGTGTGTAAATTGGGAGCCGGTAAGCGTCTGCCGGGACACCGAAGACAGTCAGGAGGCAGAAAGCATTTGCTGCGGGGACGAGTGAGCAGGATACTGAAGATAATGACTATCAAGTTGTTTGAGTATAGTGAGCACGTTCTTGGATCATGGAAAATTTGGGTGCCACGGATATTGGGTGTTGGTTGAATCTGCTCAGCAAGCCGATTAATTCTATGAGTAATTCACCGGCCTCTTAGCATACTCCCTACATGATGTGTTGGTGAAGTTTTAGCACCAGACCGCCGACTGTGCTTGTGAGTCTGACAATTACCAATGGGGTGCAACTGTACCATAAGGTGAGGCTTCGACGGTGGTTGTGACGTGTAGGCTTCCAGACTCAGACCAGCCTCCTCACAACATGGTCTTGGCAGCATGCCATCCTGCAGCCCAATGCCAAAGTCGTGCGTCGATCGTCTTGCCCTCCTGGTCGTACTTGACCAGGCGGTCGTACAGCTCGTCAATCGGCACCACGACCCTTTCGATGAATTCACCATCATCCAGCACCTGTTCTGGCTCCTTATCACCTTCCTTCAAGTTGATCTCCACCATGGCCAACTGCATGTTCGCCGTGCTAAGACCAGGATCGGCGACAATAGTCGGGCTGATGAAGGCCAACTTGCCCTTGTACCCAGTCTCTTCATGTAGCTCTCGTACGCTGGCCTCGCTAGGTGATTCTTTCTCGTCTACTAGACCGGCAGGAAGCTCCACGCAGACGGCATTGACAGGCGGGCGGTACTGCAGAACGATGATGGTGGAAGGCGGGCGCGAGGGATGGCGGATGATTGTGGTGATAGCTACGGCGTCGACGCCTGCCTTGCCCCGACTCTTACGTGCCGCGGCTTCCCAGACGCGATCTTTACCCGTCTGATCTTGCCATGAGATCTTCTGGAACTCGATCCACTTCGCCTCACTAGCAGGAAGCTCTTCGACTTTAATTATCTTCGGTTCTTGCGGCATGTTGTAGGCTGCGCGGAGTGGTGCACGGGTGTGGAAAGTACGTAGGAGCAAGGAGTGTAGTATAGTCGAATTGCGCAATCGAACTATGTTTTGAGGGCTGAGTCTAGTGGAGGTTGGTATGCGTTTCACGAGTGAAGAAACCGGGCTTCTGTGCATTGATGGTGGTTGTTGATGTGAAGCCGCCGCGAGTATGGACACTGACGTAGGAGACTCGGAGCTTCCGCGTTGGCCCCACGTCGCGTCATCACGAGGTCACGTGTGCACCTGATCCATCCATTCGGGAACACGACGGAGAACATACAACTCAACATAGTAAAAATAAGCTTCTTCTATCACGTACAGAAAATGCACCACCATCATATATTGACGTTACGGAGTGATACCAAGAAGGAGCCTTCCTGATATCCGTCAACTTGACCATCAATGAACTCTTCTCCCAAGCATTGTACAACTTCAGCCCCTTGGACTGCAACTTCGACGTCAAAGTTTCACAGGAACCCGTCCACAACCAGCCTCAACTCGAAATATGTCAAGGTCTTGCCAATGCACCCTCTCGGTCCAGTCGAGTAGGGTTGCGCCGCTTTTTGGCGTCGCCAGTGAACCGCCTTTGAGAACTGTGCGAATAAGACCGATATTTTCAGGAGGGATAATACGAAGACCTTACTCAATGCAGGTGTTCATATATGGTAAGTTGTCCAGAACTTCCATGTCAATATCCGCTTCAGTCTTACACGCGCTTCTCAACTCATTCATCAACCTCTTGAACATCTCCCGGTTCCTCAAGAGGTAGTTCGTCAACTCACACAGCTTTGTTGCTTTAGTCTCACTGCCCGCCACAATGAGCGGCCTGTTCCTGTCACAACTTCCTGCGCCACCACAAAAATCACGTCGCAATACCGCTCAGCTTACTTGTATCTTAGCAGTGCCAGTCCAGGTATCGGGAAAGCTCCAATGAACGCGCCTACACATCCTTCGTGCCTCCGTCCTGCGAAGGATCCTGATGTTGTGACCCGCGTGAACCCGCATCGAACATGGGAACAAGACGATAATTTGGACCAGTATTGGAGGATTTAGTTATTTCTGTTCTTTTGTGCTTCTAACCAACCCAATCGATCTCCCTTTCGTACTGCCAGAAGCTACCCGTCTTATTCTGAATGTCGTGGATTGCGAGCAGCACTGGAGTCTGAGCGCCTTCTTCTACAGTTCTTGTTCCGTTACCTAAGGTTTCGTGTACGAAGTTAGTATATGCCTCACATGTATTTCGCACAGGGACCGTTTGCCTACCCTTCGTCATATCGGTATTGACATAGCCTGGGCAGCAGCTGTTAATTAACACTTTGCTTCCCTTCTCCTTCTCCTGCCTGGCTAGCGCCCGTGTGGCTCCAATCAGTCCTGCCTTGCTCACAGCATATCCTGCACTGGGGAACCCGGCATCCTTCTCTTTGCCAGCTTCAACAGCAGAAACAAACTCCTTCATGATGTTTGTGACATCCTCCTCCGTCTTAGAGGCAAGGAAGCGGTTGCGGACTTCTTCGGAGTACTTATTGAGTTTACCAGCCATGCTACCGAGGTTTACGAGGCGACCGGTGGGCTTCAGGAGGGGGAGGAAGGCGTGGCACGCTTCGAGCGTCTTGTAGTAGTTGCAGTCGAGGGTGGCTTTAACAATGTTGGCATCTACATCCGTTAAAAAAAGCAATACGTAAACATGGGAAGCGGTGTTTACCAAAGCCGTCCATCGCGATTCCCGCGTTGTTAATGACGAAATCAATTCCATCTCCGTGTGTCTGCTTCAAGTGGTCCGCAAAGGTTTTGATGCTACTGCTCTTCGTAATATCAAGCAGATGGAACTTGATCTCTGAGAGCCCCCCGTCGGTCTTCAATGCTTTTGCCTCCTTGAGCTGCGCATCTTGCTCCAGGTCTTTGACGGCAGCTTCTCCCCTGCCCTGATCGCGGGCCGTTAGGTAAATCAGGAAGGGCCCGCTGTTAAGCGGCGACTTGGGATATTGCAGGGCGAGCTGCTGGACAATTGCGCGTCCGATGCCCTATAGAAATCAGTCTAGTTCTTGCGAAGGGGCTGTGAACAAATATAAGTACCTTGTTCGCGCCGGTGACGACTCCTATTCTGCTGTATGACATGATTGTTGGTATGTTTCAATTGATGGGTGTTTGGAAAGAGGAAGCAAAAGCGAACTTGTGCCACAGCATCTTCCCCACTTTTGTACCACTATTCATCATCGAAAGAGCCACGCTGTTCGGAGTTAAGAAGATCGATACGTCACTTAATCATCGGTGGATCTCTTCGGCACTGGAAGGCGCTATACCTGATAGCGTTAACACTGCCGCGGCCATAATCTCCTGCTCTCGCCGTCTTTCAAGTTTTGCCTATGGAGGTTCACTACAATGCCAACACACATCTAGTTCAGTGACCCAAGGTCGGCAACTTATGAGAAACTTCTGCTTTTGCTACGTCTTATCTGACTTCTATAATCCCTGAACTACACGGTAAGTGTCTCAGCACAGGCATGGCAAATGTATTGTCTGATAATTGCTGCATGTCCTTCCACTTGGTGTATCGCTGCCAGTCTGTAGATACAAGTCGTAGTAGCTCGAATCGGTCGATTTACATACGAGAAAATTCAGCTCTAGGTCACGTGTTAGCAATGATGAGAGTCATGCGAGTACATCATCCCTTGGAATACTTACGTCGCCCGTAGCTGCTACTCTGTATAGTGATGATGGTATCGCCCTCCAGTCCCCATGCTGTCGTCTCTCCGGTCGCTCCCCAGACCAACGGCTTGTAGCTTGTTGATGTGGTTGCGATATTCAAGTACAAACTTGTCTTCTTCGATTGAATGGTGCCACCAATGGTAAACTCATCAGCTGCAATTTCCGGGCCTAGGACGGGGATTGATGCTATACTAGTAAATAGGGAGTTTCTGGAGAAGGAGAAAGGTTAAGAGAAGGAGGTTGGCATACCATTCCTAGAGTTGGCCTGGAGGTATAGATGGTAGATTGGGTCGCGAACGCCACGTATCTTGCCTACGGTTACTGCGCTCCCAGCGTTCTCAACCGGCGCCGCGATTGCGCTTAATACGACTAGCAAGGCTTGGGCGAAGAACGTTAGCATCGTAACAAAGATTTTTTCCCGGCCTGAACACGCAAGACAGAAAATCAGTACGATCTCCAGGCCTCTTTATATATGCTCGCATCTCCGCGTTGCCGGATCCTGGTCTGCAATATCGCAGATTGATTACAGTCGCGTCACGCGCAGACATGTTTACCACCGGATACAAAACGTGCTTGGCATGCTACAACTGTCAAAAAGGGATTAGAAAAGGGATTCATCTCAATATCATGTGAGGTCCTTACTAGATAGTGCAAGAGGTCCTTGCTACAAGACTGCAGTCAATTGGTAGACCAGCTCTCATCTTCATGATCCGCGCTAACCCCGAAAGTGTTAGCGCGTAACGCTAACACCGCGCACTTGGCAGTTGCCTCCCACCTCTCTGACTATCGAAACTCAATCGTCTGCAATCTCGTACCACAGTACTTGGGTTTTTACGATTGCACCTGTTGGCTCTGATGATGATGAACGTTCGTGGTGGCTGGACTCACGTCAATTGAGTCAGCTACCTCACAGGTCACAGCTAGCTGCAGGCATGGTCATCAAGCGACACGCGAGGAAATGGATAGCCTAGCTGACGAGCAGACGCACGGTCGTTGTGATGCTGGATCTAAGTCTTCGCCTTCAGTGTGTGCCTCTGCCACGACCGGAACGTCTACGCCTATCACTCCAGTATTTTCATCAACCGCCGACAATATCGAGGGAGTGGAGACTAAGAGACAGGACATGGATCGTTATATTGCTCTTGGATGCCTTCACTTCGAGCAGCCACTTGAAATTACTCCAGCCTCGCCATCGGGTGGCGATTGGGTCGAGTTACTGTACCAAGAACTTCCGGAAGAGGTCAAAGCAATCATTGGCATAGAAGCGTCAAGACTACTGGAAGCTCGCTGGATTCGGCTATTTTCAAATCACCGAACGCCCAAGAATACGCCTCTTCACAGTCTTGTCCGTGTCTACCTATTGCCAGAAGACTGGGGTCGTCATTCGATAGATCGTAATAGCAAGAGTTTAAAGACTGCCTTGCGACAACTTCTCCATAAGATCAACATCTCACCGAGTATTTGGAATGGTGACTACGAACCGGGTGAGAGACGTCACTTCGATCCTTGGGCCGACGCTGAACCTTCTTCGTTATATTATCTGTTCAACAAGCTGCCTTCACCAGCGCCTGACTTGGCGGCAATCAAGTGTCGTTATACACGAGCCGCCATACAAGATGTACTGGAATCTGCAGTAGTGTCGGAGTGGTCGGAGCATGGTGAACAGGCGCTGCCGGGGCTCAAGACCAGACTGTACGCGTATCAGACACGCTCGGCGAGTTTGATGCTGCAACGGGAAGCTTCGCCACAGCTGCAGCTTGATCCGCGTCTGGAGGTTCGTACTGCACCGAACGGGAAGAAGTTTTTCTTTGGGGCTCGAGATGGATCATTTTTGCAGGAGCCGCGTTACTATGAAACGAACCGAGGTGGTATTTTAGCAGAGACTATGGGCTTGGGAAAGACGGTTATCTGTTTAGCCGTTGTTTTGGCAAGTAAAAACCATCTTCCCAAGATGCCGGCCGCGTATCGACCATCACTTCCTCTCCGAAAGCGACCTGGATCTCTGGCAGACATGGCAATTTCCACTGCGGGCCGACACTCTATTCCGGTAAAAGCCTTTTTCGAACAGTCTGAGGTGAATGGTGCTGGAGATATGACGAAGTTCAAAGATGCCCTTGACCGCAATCTTCCGTTCTACGAGATACCACCATATCTCCCACGTATGACTAGGATCACTCGGATACCACTACCGCGCCAGTTGGTGCTCTCTCCGGGTACAATCATTGTCGTACCACGAAATTTGCTGCATCAATGGCAGTCGGAAATACAAAAGCACGTCCTTCAAGGTGGTCTGAAGATCCTCGTGGTGGATTCTGTACCCAAGCGCGCCAGCAAGACCAAGATGGTTCAACAGACTGATGAGACCATAAATTTTCGAAGCGAATTACCAGCTCCCACCGAACTGATGAAGTTTGATGTGGTTCTGCTTACTCGCAACCGTTTCGAACAAGAGATACAAGACGGCCAGGACGAACTCGGACGACGCATAGGTTCTGGAGTTTCTCGTGTCTGCAACTGTTCTTACATCGGAGCAACCCGGATACCTGATTGCAGTTGCGTTGACACTGACGAAGTTTATGAATCGCCACTGAAGAAGATACACTGGCTGCGTATCATCATAGATGAAGGCCATTCGTTCTCAAGCTCTATTTCGAATGCTGTACTGGTTGCTAAGCAGATACATACCGAGAGACGTTGGGTCGTTTCAGGAAGTAAGTTAAACAGATTTTCTCATGTGTACTCATACTGACACCGTTCAAAGCACCTGCAAAGGATTTAGTGGGTGTGGAGGTAGACATGTCTACAGTTGATCCAGAAACCAATCCTGCATTACAGCGCGAGCTCGCCATTGACCAAAGGAAGTCTTTTGACTTTAACTCAGATACCAAAGCTGCGAAGGCTCTGGGTATGCTCGCTTCGAACTTTTTAATGGTTCGACCTTGGTGCAACAACTCAGAAGGTAAACTCGACTGGGACGAATACATCTACCGTCATGAACACCACTACAGGAAAACCTATTCCGGTTTCTCCTCGTGCTTCGTTCGAACGCTAGAAGGCTTGGTTGTGAAGACACGACCGGAAGACGTCGAGAAAGACATCATCCTGCCTCCGATGAGACATCGAGTTGTCTACCTCAAGCCAAGTTGGTTTGATAAAATGACGGCCAACCTATTCATTCAGGTCCTGAGGGCAAACGCTATTACCAGTGAACGGACCGACGTTGACTACCTCTTCCACAAGAATAGCGTCAAAGCCCGTCACAGTCTTATTAAGAATCTACGTCAGTCTAACTTCACGTGGACGGGATTTAGTGTTTCAGATGTAGTCTCGACGCTCGAAACTAGTGCTAAGTATCTTGCCAAAGAGGACAAGAATTGCTCCCTTGAGGACGCAAAATCTCTCCTAGAAAGCAGCCAAGTCGTATCGAAGCTCGCAGCTTCTGCTGAATGGATTGCATTGAGTACATCTCATGAGGTGGGAGTGGCTGTTGAGAGTTGGCCAAAGGAAACACAAAAGGCTTTCGCACTCGTTTACCCAGCGAAGCCTATCATGGTCGGAGTCACGCAGCTTATCGAAGGCCAACGCCACGTCGACAGCAACATACGTTCGCTAGACCCTACTGCCGGGCTGGATGCAGTTGGAAACGCTGCTAAAGCAAAAGCCATGGCGATGGCAGAAGAAAAAGGGAAGATCAAGGAATCCAGCGAGGGCACAGCCAACGGCTTGCCCTTGCAGAGGACCGGAGTTCCTACTTCTTTAGTAAAGGGTCTACAGCCACTGACTAGTTGACGAGTATCAGCCATTGCAAGCAAATCTTCTCCTCAGAAGCCCACAGGAGTTGAAGGGTCCACGGACAGCGCATCACCTGTGCGCTCGAAGAAACGCAAGCTTACCTTTGCGGACGAGACGGCAGAACTTTCCAAAGACTCTGATCTACGAAAAACAAGCTTCGTAGGCACTACGTCGGCCAAGCTTACGTATCTCCTGGACAAGGTGATGCAACACCAGGCGGAAGAGAAGATCATCATCTTCTATGATGGTGACAACGCGGCGTTCTACATCGCCCAGTGCCTCGAACTGATGTATGTCAACCATCGCATCTACGCTCGAACCCTAAACAACACTCTGCGATCCGAGTACGTACGACTGTTTAATGAGGATCCGGATGTACGAGTCTTGCTCATCGACGTCGTGTGTGGTGCTCTTGGGCTGAACCTGAACGCAGCAAGCGTCGTCCTCATTGTGAACCCGATCAACAGGCCGAACATCGAAACCCAAGCCATCAAACGAGCCCACCGTATCGGACAGACGAAAAAAGTACTCGTCGAGACTCTGGTCCTTGAGAACACAATCGAGCATGCAATCTTCAAGCGCGCGAAGAAGATGTCTCGTGCTGACCACCAAGAAGCAAAAGAGCTTGAAGACGACGCTGGCATTACTGAAATAATCCAAAACGCTCAGGTACTTCCTATGGATGACGACGAGGGTAAGGGAATGTCCAGCTTTGCATTACTACAGACACCGCAGCAAGTCTTTGGGTGTTCAAACCGCCACAAGTACCATCGGTACGGGGTCGCAGAGAAAAAGACTGGAGATGGACCGCAGAAGAAAGCAAAGACTTCAGAGGGTGCAAGGAAGGGTAAAAAGGATGATATGGGCGGTGCGACGACAACCTCCAGGGCCGACTCGGATCCTGGCTTGCCAATGCGAGGGCAAGCTCAAATGGGTAGCGTGCCAGCTGCTCATGCAAACTTGTCAGAACCAGTCGCTAGCATCTTTGGTAATGGCTGAGGCACGATGAACTGGAGGTACACGCCGCTTTGTGTGAATCAAGGTGCCCATTCTTTCTTCGTATCGATGCTGACGACGTGGTCACCCGCTCGTCCTTGCCGGGCAAAAGTTTGAGGATGACTTTTCACTTACTATACCCATCAGAGCTGACCTCGGCTTCTGTTTCCATTGCTTTTATGCCATAGAATAACTCAGCGGACATCAATTTGCATCCTTTACATACACCTCAACATCGTCGTCTAATACCAAGACTTTTGGCAGAATATGTACAATGCTACCGGTCTAAAACGCCGACGAACGCCATGCTGGCCGAGAAATACATCATCTCATCTCCTGCTGACCGTCGGTGCCCTCTACATCGTCGTGTTTGACCCATACGCTTTCCATCGCCTGTCCCAGGATTTGCATGCCCTCATCTATCTCTGCTTCAGTGATGACAAGTGGCGGAACAAACCTCAGGGTATTTGTACCACAAGTGATGATCAACAGACCTCTCTCGCGAGCGGCAGTAACGATGGGCGTAGGATTGACATCAAGCTGAAGACCCAGGATGAGTCCTTTTCCCCTAACCTCCTTGATTTGGCTCGAGAAGCGCTTTCTGAGAGCGTCAAAGTGCTTGCGGAATGCTTGCTCTTTGGCAGGTATCGAGTCGAGGATCTCTGGCGATGACAGGCGGGAGAGGATGTATGACGCGACACGCGATCCTAGAGGGTTGCCACCAAAAGTGGTGCCGTGGTCACCAGTCTTGATATGCTCGCAGACAAAGTCGTTGACGATAGTCGCGCCGATGGGGAAACCATTGCCGAGCGCCTTTGCAGTGGTTACAATGTCAGGGTGGCATTCCTTGGGATAGCCCCCGTGTGCCCAGAATGTACCAGTTCGGCCTAGACCGCATTGTATCTCGTCGAAGATCAGGACGGCGCCGACCTCTGTGCACTTCTTTCGGAGCGCGAGAAGGAACTCGGGTGTCGCAACGTTCACACCGCCCTCTCCCTGAATCGGCTCTACAATGACACCACATGTCGCATCGGTGACCAGATGGTTGACTGCATTCACGTCGTTAAATGTGCCATACTTGAAGCCCGGCACCATTGGTGAGAACGGTGACTGGTACTTGGGGTTTGGTGTCGCGCTTAGGCTTCCCATGGTCCGGCCATGGAATGAGTTGTGGAACGACACAAACTCATGCTTCTCCTTGTCCGATGATATCGACTTTCCGACCTTGCGCGCGAACTTTATGGCGGCCTCGTTGGCTTCGGAACCACTGTTGCAGATGAAGGTGCGAGTCGCGCTGGCGAAGCCTCCAGTCGCATGCGTGAGCTGGATGAGCTGCTTCGATAGCAGGCCTGTGTGCGGGTTGTGGTAGAGGTTCGATGTGTGCATGAGCTGCCTGGCCTGTGTACAAGTCAGCTGGCCGTGACTCTCGTAGGAGTGACAGACGTACCTGTTCTCCGATGACCTGGGCTACACCAGCGTCACAGTGCCCTAGCGCATTGACGGCAATACCGGCTGTGAAGTCCAGGTACCTCCTGTTCTCTATATCCCACATGTAGCACCCCTCCCCCTTCTCGAACATTGGTGGTGGCCGTACATAGGTTGGGACCATGTACGGTAGTTGCTGGTTGACGAGGCCGGCTGTCTTGGATGATGAGGGTGGATCGGGTGTAGGCAGTGTAGAATCGCGCTGTAGCATGTCGTTATGGAGGGCATCTTGAGAACATACGCCAGATGGTACTCACGGCTATGGCGTCCTTCACGTCTTGTGGTAGACTGGACCCCCTAACTGCAGAGGCTGCGGAAGCAAACCGCGCAGAAGTGTAGTTGACGCGGCATGTGCGCAAAGCAGCGCACGCCCGCGCAGAAGCCATTCGTGAAGCCATTGCAATCTGCAGAACTCGAAAAGCGGCTGATCAACTTCAGAATCGCACCAGATGCTCTGCTAGTGACTGTTTGCCGTGACGCAAGTTCCCAAATTTTTAGCGTGCATGATAAGATAGGCCGAGGTCGGAGGGTCGGAGGGGTGGGCTGTGGCCATGCATGCTTCATGGCCTGGTCTTCAACATGGACATATTCAGTTTTAAATGCACACGTAAGGAATTGACAAGACTAACTCGAGCATCGCAGTCTCACGCTGCTACAGAGCCGGCGAAGCCAACGCCCCTCGACTGGGCAAGTCGACCTCATTCCTTTCACGCCCTTCCACCCGCTCAAGCTATACCCATTCATGCATCCGATGCAGCTTTCAGCATACTGCAAAGTGCTTGCTTCGGAAGATATCATCGTCTCGCTCTTCTCCCCCCAAGCTCTTATATCGACGCGTCCGTCACCAACCCTCCTCACTTATATCCCCAACAATACGCGACGTCTGCCAGCTGTGCCTGGAATAACCCCTGGTACAGCAGAGGAATCGACGGGGTTCTTAGTCAAGTATTGAATCATAGAAAAACCGGGCACTTTTCTTTCGCAAGACGCGTCGCACAACTCCAAAAACGCCCTTCACGTGCGATCGCGATAGATTCGCGTTATTCAGGGGCTCCGAAGCGATGACGAAATCCGTCCATGTCATGATTCAATGAACATGTGGATGAACCTCATCACCCCCACACTCGCAATCCATCAACATCATCATTAACTCATCTTGTTTCCTTGTCAAATTTCGTTGAATTCGCATTCCATCTCATTTTGTGCGTGAACATGCCTCCGGCCAAGAAACAGAAGACCGCGCGCGATTCCGGCGTCTTCTTGGAGGACTCGGGCAGCAAGAGCTCGGATTCTGCTTTTGAGTCGGTGCGTCCCAGCAAGAACGACAAGCAGAAGGCAAAAAGCAAGAGCGGCACCAGCACGGCCAAGCCCCCAAATCCAGCACCACACGATTACATTTGCATCCCACGTCCATTTTTCGACGTGCAAGGCCGGAACTGGCTGGATTGGACGTTGGACCCGGACGCGCACATCTCCGACAAAGAGGAGGTTTTCCAAAAGCTTTACAAGCCCATTTATGATCAATTCAGAAAGGATGGCATCTACAAAGCACCGCCGAGTAAGCATCCGGAGCACAAATGGGTTATGATGTGGGATGCTTGGCTGAAGGCGGATTTGCTGGGGAGAAAGGCTAGCTATTGCGATCCAGACAGTTTCGGCATGGTCTTATACACTGACTGGCAAGGGTGGGGAATGCAGGAGATTCTGGAAAACATGGTACGTGCGATGATCGACTGCATGTGCTAGCCGGAAGCTGACAGCGCAAAGATGATCGAGTTTGATCAAGGCTTCCGGGCCAAGAATGACCGCCTTGAAAAGATGTGGACGGTCATCAGCGCAGTAGGCCTCTGGATGAATGAGGAAGACCACATCGACGCGCTCATCGGCAATGAAGACGGCGACACAACATGCGAGCTCTTCGGCTTACTGGGCTGCGCACTACTTACTGTGCTCGCGGCCATTGAAGCAGCAGGCGAGCTCAAGCCGAACTCTCGCTTTCTCGACTTGACTCTCGGTATCGCGTACTATCTGGAGCTGTCGCACGACCTCCCGGCATACGGCATCGATGGTGAATATGTAGCTTGGCGCAAGGAAGCTGTCCGCTACTTTAAAAAGGGCAAGCTCGATCCTGAGAAAGGAACTTTTGCTACGAATATGCGTCTTGAGAAACTGGCAAAAGCAAGCGATTTCGATGGAGGAGACGACGATTATGAAGAAACCAGCGGAACAGCCAAGAAGGTCATGACTGGCACGACGACCCTTGAGAAGCCCCAGGTTGAGAGATCGGCTGGTAGCTCGGCAGAAGATGTCGACAAAGAGAATGCAAACCCAGAGGCTGCTGGTGAGAAGACTGTCTCTCCGCCACCAACAGCAAAGGGCAAGAGGAAGAGGGGCCTGGGTGATGTGGAGAACGCGGATAAAGCACAGAAAGACCCTTGGCACTGGAATGACAAGTTTAAAGCGTACAAGAAGAGGCAGGGTGCCTCATTGGGTGGCGAGAAGTATGACATTACGAAGATGAGCAGGAGAGACAGAGCGGCTGCGTCATTCACTGTGAAAGATCCCCTTGCTAAAATCCCAGTGAAGTATCTACAGGAGAATTTACTGGATCAAGTTTGAAAAAGAAATGTGAGCGGTGGGGGCATGTTGTAAGAGCATGGAAACGAGTAACTAAATTGTATACAAACTATTATTCCCATTATCCAAAATTTGTTTGCACCATTTCGATGGCTATTGCACACATCCTCTACTATCTACCGGCCAAATCTCCTCGATGATCCCCTTCCGATACGCATAATACACGTTGTGCAAGTTCACCGTCGGATCAATATGACTGGGTACCATTTCAACCCGATCTCCTATCTTCAACTCTTTACCCTTGCCTTCCTCCCAAGCAAGACTACCGTGTTCATCGCCCAACACTCCGTACGTATACCCCGGGGCCTTGCATTCTGCAAGTCCAGAATCCGTCGTCAGCGACTTGAGTCCCGCATCAATGGTGATGATACTGGGCCCTTGCTTGCTGATAACCGTAGACAAGATAGTAAGACTTTGAGCGTAGTTTGCCGAGCCCACTGCGTTGCGATAGTCCGTGTCCATGAAGAGGAACGAGCCAGGTTGTACTTCTGTGATTCCAGGGACGGTGACGCAGAACTCTGCTGTGCCTGTTCCGCCGGTTGTCACTACATGGATTGCGTGGCCTTGTTTTCTCAGCGCGTCGGCGGTCGAGGTGAGGATCCTCATGCTTTCCAGACATTGGCTTTTGCGCTCTTCCAGACCGTGGACGTGTTGCAGGTGGCCTTCGTACCCTTGTACGCCGATGAGTCTGAGATGCTTTGCGCCGGTGACGAAACGTGCTAGATCCGAGGCTGGTTCGCCGGGCTGTACACCTGTGCGGTGTAATCCCACGTCGAGGTCGATGAGCGTCCTGACTGTGCCTTGGAAGCCGCTTTCTGATAGTGCTTGGTCGATGGCGCTAGCGCCTTCTTGGCTGTCGACGACTATCCTTACGTCTCTGTACTTCTGGACCAGTTCCACTAGTCTCTTCACCTTTGCAGCACCGATAATCTCGCATGTAATCAGCAAGTCTGTGAAGCCCTTTTCGCACAGGACTTCTGCCTCGCTGAGTTTCGCTACGCATCCCCCTTTTGCACCCACTGCGACCATCTTTTTCGCGAGGACGGCCGATTTCGTGGTCTTGAGATGCGGCCGGATGTTGACACCGGTGGGGAGGAGTTGTTTGATGAGTTTATTTAGATTGGCTTGCATCAGGTCCAAGTCCACGATCATGGATGGCGTGTCTAGCGAGTCCAGTGAGTCGCCCACTTTGGGAGAGTAGGGCATGGTCGCGATGTGTAAGAGAGAGGTTGGTAGAACCGATGAAATGCAGAGTGCTGATGATGGTGAACCACAATAGCAGCTCGACAGCGACCAGAGACGCGTATCTGATTTCGGACGGCACCGGGCTTAGTCACAACGTAATGGGAGTGCGAACATCGGACGGCGCTGAAGATAAGCGTTTGGAGTGGAAAAGTGGGTTGCTTGATCGTGATGGCCCGAAATGGCAAGCCGGAGGTCATCCCACCTTCCCGACTCCACTCTAGCTTCCAACTTCACGAACCGTCCATGTCGTGCATACCTGCCTTGAAACCAAAGGATACCCGGAGGGCATGCACAGGCTTCACTCTATGCTCATACTGACAGAGAATACAGCGGTTATCTTCAGGGTACGTTTCAGTGTAATGCACAGTTCATCACCCTGGAGCATGGCGTGCAGTTACGTCGCACTCGTCACGGTTTATAACAAGCAGTTCGAAGAAGCTCATTTCTCCCATCATATACCTAAAGTATGCCTTGGAGGCATTCGTCGTGTTCTCCATTGTACACTGATAAGTCAAAAAGGTAACGTTTACCTTTGGGAACCATGATCGCATTACGTAGGACGGCTTGGTAACCACGAGTGGCTTCCTTAGGCCTTGCACCCATTGTGCCCACTTTGCTGCCACACCGTGACACTCTTGACCTTCATCTGTCCATCGTCCTTCCACGTGGGCAGCCACTGGTCCTTGGCCTCCCAAAAGTCGAGCTTCGCACGGGGGCTCCTGTCAATCCATGGCTTGTCGCTCTTGCCATCCTCGAACCAGCCATTCGTTGAGCCGACAGCTAGGTTGATGACGAGGTAGAACTCCTGGTCGAAGGGAGCTGTGCTGCCTTTGGTGTTCTTCCAGGGGTTATCAAGACGGGTGCCGTTGGCATCGGCGAGAGGAAAGTTACCGTACTTGAAGAAGGGCTCATCGAAGTGCGTGTACATGACCTGCAAGAGGCGTGTGTTGATGTAAGTGAAGATGTACCTCTCACTCCACTGAATGCACAGTTAGTTCCGTCGTGAATGATGAAATGAACAGAAAGTTAAGACTTACCTCAACTCCAAAGGTGTTGTAGTCGGCTGAATATGTAGTGTGCAACGCCTGGCGCTTGACGTTGTTGCGCCACCAGCCGTTGTGGTTGGCGTCAGGGCCGAAGTGCAGCGTGCTCGAGACAACGTTGTTGCCGCCTTGCGCATACCCGGGGGCATTACCGCGAGACTCTGCAATATCAATCTCACCAGAGCGAGGCCAGGCGCCGTATACGTTGTCCTTAGGTAACATCCAGATGGCGGGCCACAACCAGTCGCCAGTGGGCATCTTAGCGACGACCTCGATGCGACCATACTTGATCGAGGCACCGAGCTTAGTGTTGATTCGGCCAGACTTGACAGGGTTGACAATCGTGCCGTTGGTCGTGTTGGTAGTGGCGACGCACTCAGTCCAGTCGGAACCAGTGCATCCATGGCCACGGAGATCTATGGTGTAGTTGTTGCCGATGAACTTCTCGTCTTGAATTGTTGGCTTGATAACCAGTTCGCTGTTCTTGACAAAGACGTTCTCGTCCGTACCAGTGGTCATCTCGAACTGGCCATTGCTACAAATATCAGTTAGTCCATGCGTAGCAATGGTCCAAGAAGACCTACCCATAGCCGCCTAGCTCGACTTCCTTGGTCCAGACGTTCTCGTTGAACGAAGTGAAATTGTCATAGTAGACCTCGCAATACTTGTGCTTGCCTATGATTCTGAAACCGTCCCAGATCATGATACCCACTACCATAAAACCGAGTCCAAGGCCGACGAGAGGAAGTATCGTACCCCATTTTTGCCTTGGGTGCGGCTTGTCGAGCCACGGCATCTGAACATCCTTGGGCTTCACCCGTCGTGAGCGAAAATACTGACCTGGCACGGGTCCGTACCGGAAGCCGGAGCCCACGGCTTGCTTGCCCTTGGAGGCTTGCTTGCCCTGAGTGCTCTTGGACTTGTGAACTTTTTCTGAAAGAGGCTGCTTGGGGGCTGAAGCCGGAATTATACCAGGGGTTTCCGTGAGGTTCTGCATGATGTGTGGGTGTTACGGGGAATGAGAAGAGAGAAGAATATAAAGCAGCAGGCGTTTTGTAGTCGGCCAGTTCGATATTCACCTAACATGAAAATTACTACATGCGCACACTTTGGAAAATTTTCGACCAGTAGCTGATGTTCCAATGGCCATATGGAGCATATGTACGCATGGCGTACGCCCGACTCGTTGTTCAGTGGGCGGTCCAATCTGATGGTGCGAAATAGCGACCAAGTCCCTTGGTACGCGCGCATCTTGTTTGCGAAGCTCCACTAGAAAGACAGCATAATCTCTTCGGTTCCGTAGGATAGGTGAGGTGATCGTTAGCCTAGTTCGGGTACCTATGGAAAAGGTTGACGGTTGGGGGTGCGGCGAAAGGATGAACCACTCAGTATGAAGAAGTTCGATTTTTCAAAAGCTGTACCTACCACCACAAGTATCCTACAGGCATACGCTGTGTCTCACAATGACGATAGGATCATGCAACACGCAGCGAATACCTCTAGGATATGAATAGGTTTTCTGTAGTGGTACAAACCAGCAAAACCGAACCTTTTTTCGTAGCTTCAGCGCATTCGCGCACTCGGCGCTCTGGAATAGCATCTGCATTGAAAAGGGTATACCACGCTCAAACTATACGCGGTCGCAGCGCGCGCTTATATCGCGGACACATTTATGCGCCCACAGCCAAACTCAAGTATATGCCCCACACAACACCCACAGAGCAGCCGAATACGACCCTCTTGTCGACGGGCACCCACAGGAAGCTGATTAGGCTTATCGCAGGCCAGAATTTGTATCCATCCTTCATCATTGGCCATAGCTTGTTCGCGCAGTCGCTCGTGACCACGTCCATGGCGTTGACACCTGGCTTGCCCTGCGCATTGACATAGCCAATGTAGCTCAGGAACATGAGCGTGTTGACGACGGCGCCGATGGTCTGGTCGAGCAGGAACTTGATGAGGACATTGGTCTTGCTGAGGGACGTCTTGGTGGGGTCGGGTTTTGAGCCTGGCTTCTCGGATGGTGGAGCGGCAGAGGGCACGTTGGTAGGGAATAGTTCTTCGAGGTAGCCTTGCCAAACGATGTTAGGCGGGTTGCTGAGTACACTGAAGAGCGCGAATTTGAAGACTGTGGCATAGTTGAGGGCGAAGGGCGTCTGGATACGTGTCAGCTACAAGCGCCAGATGGTTAAAATTGCGCAATAGTTCATACGCTGTTTTTATACGACGATATGGCTTGCGCAAGCACGTTTGAAGTTATGCTAAGCACTGCGCCCTGCAGGGTCTGCGATACCATCGACATGGTCTCGTTTTTGAATGAATATACAAATATGCGCACCGGCGATTGGGATGTTTTCAAGGACGACAAGATGTATTTGGAGTAAAGTGGAGTCAGAAGAAGAAGTAGGAGGAGCACGTAGGGTTATGTATATCAAAGTGGCCAACACATCAACTTGTCGGGAGTATCAACAATGTTTCGCCTGTGGCGAGTCGCGTCCCACCATCCCGCGTACCCGCGGCCGCCGTGACGTCAATCAAAAAGTGCAGCTCCACGCCGCCTTGTTCATCAGGTCCGCTCTTCCATAGTACCTCAGGTTGCATCTCTTTCTTACTCCTGGCGCAATCAATGCCAATATATATTTATCAGTCTGCCAAATTTTGCTTAAAGAAAGATAAGATCGACGAAGAATAATAAGTAAGCAATCTGACGGCCTAGGGGAATCACCGGATCGAACTGTGCAAGTTGCAAACATTGTTTAAGCTGGCAGATGGGAGTGTTGTTGATTCGAGTAATGTAACTAACAACTAAGCTTGAAACACGTGAAACACATTCACCTTCAATCTCGCGGGCGCTCCAGTAGACCGATGGCGCGAAACACTAAACTGAAATGACCTTGAATAGACACAGAAGTACTTCTGCGTTCTCAGGAGATGCCTTCGTAAACATGCCTATTTTCACGTCTTACCCAAGTGTAACTTCTATCTCATCCTTCCGAACCTTTCCAAGCGCTTTGCGATATGCCACTCTTTCTACCCACTTTACCCAGAGTACATTAACGAACTCGTACAGCCCGTGACTCCAAACCGCAGTCTTCTTGGTACCATTCACCAAAGCTTCGTGCATCGATCTCCCAGTCTTCTACCGATCCGGCAGATATCTCGACAAGCTCACATAACTCATCACCAATCCGATTAGGGCCATAGAGCGCATCCGCAACTTCAGAGGGCGAGGTAGTAGTGAAGGAAAAGCTCGGAAGATGTTTGGAAGTATCTCGGGAACGGTGTTTCAGAGTTGGGGCCGAAGAGGTTGAAGTTTCGTCACTCGCATGTAAAGGTACGAAGTTGAGTCGGAGACATCTAGCCCAGTGACCGGAATTTGTGAGGAGTTGTACGGAAGGACAGCCCGATGTCGTGTTCAGAAACTCTTTGCCCAGAGCAAGGAATGCGTGCTTTGTGGTGCAATGTAGATATCGGGCATTGATTACAGGTTGTTGGCGGGTTTTCTGGTCGAGGATTGGGATCGGGAAGCGGAAGGGTACAGCTAGGTCACACGAATGTCGAACTGCATGTCCGTCCTCCCCTAAATTTGCGGATATGGACCATGCTAGAGGCAGACTATCTTCAGACTTGGTAAAGGCTGGTTGACTGAATTGTGAAGATATGGTGATATGGTGACGATCAGACGTCAAGGTCTTCGAGTACGTCCATTGAACGGTACTAAAGGTCCTCCAGGAAATGTATTGGGGTGTATCTGAGGAAGGTGGATATTCGAACTGGTAGTTGGCAGCACTTCTCCAGCTCTCAGAGTTGATAATGCCTTCCCATCCTGCCCATGACCATGAAGGAATGATTGCTTCGCTAACAAACAGTCTCAAGGGTTTTCGCCTCTTCAGATATGCCCACGGTTGCCACAGCAGCGCTGCGTCAAAACACATCGTCGGCAAACCAGATATGAAGCCTCCTGGAAATACGCTGCTTAGATGGGTGAGACAGCTGACGAATGCGTCGAAAACGTCTTCCGGGAAGGTCAAATCTTGTTCGTTGAACAGAGTCATGAGTCTTGTATAACGAAGCATGTCTGGCCAAGGCGAACTATTGAGACCAGCAACAGGTGAGTCAAATGTAGTTGCACAAGAATCAAAGGTTAACATCACGGCATGAGAAGAAGCAGACGTTTGAGACATATCTTGACATCGTGCCAGGAAGCACAGAGACATTCCCAATCGACGGTATCGTTCTGAAAGACGACCCTTCGTGTAGAGAATATGTATTCCTGGAAAGCCCAGTCCCGCGAGTACCACTTGGTTTGCATGAGGTTTAACGTTTGATTGAGCATATAATGTGCACCGCTCAGGGATTGGCCGTCTGTCTGTTTGGTTTCTTGTCGCAAGGTAAGTTCACCAGGAGCAAGCGCCATTTTACGGTGTCCATATAGACTCAGAGCCGCTTCCTCATTCTGGGCTGCGACCAAGGTAAAGAGTTGCGCCTGCATATATTTCTCTCATAGCACTTAGTTGGTGGTGTTTGGTTGCGTCGTCGTCTTGGATGATTGTGATCCGATCCACCTATAGATAACTAAGCCCCAGACCCCAGACCAAATTGATGGCATCCCTGATAAAACTAGGTAGTGATATTGTCCCGTTGTAGAGTCCGTTATACTCTTTGAGCTCTTCTAGATTCGATATTGTAGCGCAAGCTGAAGCTTCTGCTCCACCCCAAACATAACTCAAAGCAACGTAACGTGGGCTTTCAGGCGCCGCATCCAAACGTCCTCGCTCGACATCAATCAAATAAGACGGAAACGGTAAGTGCATCTGTGAGGTCCTGCTACCGTGGCAGCGTATTCTGTGTAGTCTCTCGCAACGATCTATCCACGTTTGGATGATACTGACATCCATAGTCATGGGATCATGAGCTAACACACCCAAGTCTGCCTCTGGAGCCTTCTCTATATAAGGAAGAAAAGGGGCGAGGCGAGTAGGCATACCCTTCCATGACACATCAGCGTTTCTGGATGACGCTGTGCGGCGATGGCGGCGATGGGTCTCTGGGAAATACACAGCCGAAGAGACCGTTTGGCGAGCAAGTCCTTCGGCCGCATCAGGAATCCCTAGCTCCATTTGGTGATGCAACGGAGGTATTTCAATCCAGCCCACTTGCGGAACTACAATCGCGCCGGTAGTCTCGGTAGTTAGTGTTTGTCTGTCTTCCTGCATTCCGCGCTCTACTGCCACCGCATCCGTAGTATGTACTAAGCCTGATCCTAGGCGCTTTGCTCGACGAGAACCTACGTTGACTGTATGTTCATATGTCATGGGTGCAACTTCGTTATCTACGTGTTCTGCCTCTAGACGCCTCTTTCTCTCTAAATCGCCGTGATCGGATCCGCTTGGTCGTTTGTTAGGTTTGGATGATACGAATGCCTCATCCGCAATAGTGAAGAAAGCATCGTTGGCATTGAGGACGACATCGTTGGAATTGAAGGAATCTTCAACTGGTGACGCAAAGTGAGGGGTATGGCGCTGGTAACAGGGGCGGCTGGAATTGGCTAACAAACTCTTCATCTCGGTGGCGGAGGAAGATTCTGGTGCGCAAGGCTGACAGGACAGGTACCCATCGGTCGAATCTTGAGTCATTGAGCTAGCTGCTGATGTAGTTCGATCACTCAGGAGCTAGTTGCTGTTTCTTAGTGTGGCTGGGTCGACCAAGAATCAAGCTGGTGGGAAAGTGGCGACTTTCCCGGCTGGTCCCCCTTGTTAAGACCAGTCATTATAAGTTGTCAGTTCTGGTGGTGATTCAGGTGATGCCCTGTAGGTATCCAGTAATACGAGATACTCTGCGATCGTTCCTGCACATTTGTTTCTTGGCAAGCCGCGGCATACCTCTCATTGAAACGCATTGAACGAAGAATCGCGGTTTTAGGCAGTCGAATCTTCTCGGTAGAAGTCCGCCATTCCCTCTTTCACGGCCTTGCGAAGTTGCGCGCCTGCTCTACCCAGCTCTCCACCACCTTTGGTAGCTTGCTCCAATCCTACGATGATTGCAGCCTCGGCCCGGTCTCGAAACAATCTTTGTCGATCTTCGCGATCTTCATACATCTCTGCTTCTTCATCTCTGGCAGCGCCGAACAAGTTCAGATGCGCATAGACGTTCGATCGTTCAGAAAGTACGTGATGCTGAGTGTGCCAAAGCGGAAAGGTGTTATCGCTGAGGTCGACAGAAGCGACTGTCTGCGCATGAGAGAGCCCAGTGCGCAGGAAGGAAGTCAATGCATTTATTTGCTTGACTTGCATTTTTGTGTCGGCTTTTCCGTACGATTTCCCAGTTGACCATTTGCTCGATGCTTCGCTCTGCCAACCGAGCAAGCTAAGGAAGCATTTCAGCATCTTCACCCAGCCTCCAGCACAACTGACGACCTCATCGCCTGTAACCACAAGAAGCCATTCAAGCACCTCTAAGCCAAAAATACGAATCTCAGTTGCCAAGTGCGTCATCGCAGCTCTTGTGTGGAGTAGTAGTTGGTCTGCGTGGCTAGCGATATCGATTGGTGGCAGACTTTGTAGAAGCTTGAGTAGCTGCTGACGAACACTGTTCGATCCATCGAGAATGAGCTTTTGCGCCACAGGAATGATTACAGACGAAGGTTGCGGCAAAGGAACTGTAGGTGGGTTGCTCGTGATGGCTGATGTTAAGAAAGCTAAAGATTCTTTTCGCTGTGTATCTGACTTGTGGTTTAGTAGACCCAAATGATGCGCGCATTGCGCTTCTAAAGTTGGGGCGCTAGTAGAAAGTGCCTGCTGTTTGAGAGCGATTGCTGCAATACATTAGTTACCAATGTGAGATTTGGTGTTGAAGACCTCACATTTGGCCCGGAAGCTCGTATCTGTGCTATTTGCTGCTTTTGGCCTCGCTTTTCCGACCTTTAATTTTGGTTTCTGCTTTCATTAGTTTTGAGTTTCACAGAAGTTATCTCGGTGATGTTTACCTGGAAATCTTTCTTCTTGTTCTCCTTCTTCTTCTTTGAGCTTGCGGTCATGACGACGGACTATCGGAGTTTCGCTGATTAGATTCGCGCAACTGAGCCTGAAGAGTTGTCTTAAAGCGCGAAATATTAAAAAGGGGAACGAACGTGTTCGCGTGAATGATTGAAAGACGCGTTCTCTACTGATGGGCGGAAAATTGACCTCGGGAAGATCTAAAGCTGCCGCTAATACCAAAGAGGCCTGGCTCTTCGAACTCTTGGCAGGGTCCAGCTGCGGTCATGTCCGCCGATGTCATTATCAGCATCTGTTAACAATAACTGCATCTCTTATTCTACTTGTACCCGTCACAAAACATGGCTCAGAATGCCGTATGTACTGATTGCTTCTTGCGATTATAACTTACTAACGACCGCATAGCCAGATGAGACACTTTCGCTGCTCACACGACTGAGCCAGAAGCCCGGCGTTCAGAGTACCCTCATACTGTCGCGCGAGAACGGCACTATAATTCGCACTTCCGGTCTCATATCGCATAGCTCTACGGCGAATCCAAACAGTACTCTACCAGCCTCCGGGGAAATTGCGTCCGACAATTACTCGAACGGCAGGAAAGAAAGCGGGATACACAGTGCTGAAGATGTTGCGAGCGCGGTCTGGTCATTCTTGACAGCAGCAGGGAGCCTTGTAGACGATCTGGACAAGGAGGACGAGGTCAGACTTCTCAGGCTACGCACAAAAAAGAACGAGTTGGTCATCGTGCCTGGTATGTTCCTCACGTACTTGATAGTGGGGCTTATGCTAACGTCTGCAGACCCCAAATTCATTCTCGTCGCTATACACGATACACCTCCAGCATAAGCCATTCGACGAACTGGTCGCATGTGTTTTCCGATCCCCGCAAGCGTTACGACACCCACACCATTTTGATTTGAATACAACAAGATCGTCAATTACCAATGAGACTCACTAATCTCGACTGCGTTCACATCCACCCCGTCCTTGAACCATCGTTCTACACGAGTCTTGGTCAACGCTTCCGCTTGTACATACAAGCTTGGAATACTCACGGCCTTCATCAATCTCGATATCGTTAGCGCTCATCTGCCGCTTACGCATCTTCCCGTCTTCTGCGAACGTCCAGTCCTCAAGGCCATAGCACCGCTTCCACTTCATACCATCGTAGGCGTCTTGGAACTCATACCAGAATTGCACGGCGATTTTGTCATTAGTAAAGGCAAATAGCTCTTTGCGCAGCCGATAACTCTTCTCTTTCTCCTATTTCTTTGCCAGGAAGTTCTCAATCTCTGCCGTACCGAAGAGGAAGAATGATCGGTTGCGCCAGATACTGTCGGGTGTGTAGGCTTGTGCAATTGCCTTGGGATTCCTGGCACACTTAGCAAGGGTGAGAGCTAATCATACCATTACATACTGGCCGTTCCAGAGGTCTTGAGCCTTCTTGACCTTGGCATGTGCGGTTTCTTGAGTGAAAGGTGGTGTGAGGGACATGTTCAGAATAAACAAGGCTAGATAGTTCGTGATGGATTGTAGGAAAAGTCAATTTCAAAGGTTCGAAAGATCCAAGGCTATTGCTGTGAAGTTGGGTCACGCTGAGGTAGCAATGTATCCATGATGATCTAAGAGACGCCGTTCGATAGATGCCTCGTATCGGCACTTCGGCATGCGCTTACATGCATCTTATGAAACGAAGCTCAGCTACTCTGAGAAACACATTGAGCATGCGTATCGCCTTGAGAACCCCCTGTTCAAGAGGAGTGTCGGACATGCCGACATGGCACCTAATGCAAGTAGAGCGGGCATTCGACAAGTGACAACAAGAGCTCCGACGAAGAAGGTTCTGGATCTACAAGAAACAAATGAAACGATCACTTCCGCACCGACCAAACGCCGATATACACGCATGCCAGCATCTGTGTTCGGTTCAAGATACCATAAACAACAACAGCTCGCATCGAGCCCTGAATTGTAAGACTTGTTGTCAACTCGCCTCTAGCTGCCCACTCAGGTATACGCCCACTCGCCTCTCTAATAGGCCAGAAAGATTTGTCAAACAGACCCTGCATTATCAGAATGCGTTGGCTGGTACCTGGTGTCATACGCTTCGGCCGGGCCCACTACGATCTCGAAGCTTCAAGCTTGGGAAGCAGGTGGGTGCTGCCCCTCCAAATAACTAATCGGCGTAGTCCACATTAAACAAGTCACTTTCTCACATTCTGCTATTCGACTTTCAAAGCTCTTCAATCTTATACACACATACCAATTGATCATCATGGCTCCTCTACAAGTTGGCGACAAGCTCCCCGAGGGCGTCAAGTTCGAGTAAGTACATTTGTACCGAGCTCCGCTCACCACCGAAGCTTTTGGAATCAACGCTGACGTTGGATCTTTTCTCGTGTAGATGGGCACCCATCACCGACAGCGACCCCACCGTCTGCGGCCGTCCCCAAGAATACGATGCTAGCAAAGAATGGGCGGACAAGAAGGTTGTTCTCTTCTCCGTTCCCGGCGCCTTCACCCCAGGCTGCCAAGCATACCATCTCCCACCCTACATCGCAAAGGCCAAGGAGTTCAAGGAGAAGGGTGTTGATATCATTGCCACCATTGCAAGCAACGACAGCTGGGTCATGAACGCTTGGGGCAAGGTCAACGGTGTCAAGAACGACGAGGTCCTTTTCCTCAGCGACACCAAGACCTTCTTCTCCAAGGAGCATGGTTGGCCTGCGGGTATGGGCGACCGCAACGGCCGCTGGGCTATGGTCTTCGACCACGGCAAGGTCATCTACGCTGAGAACGAGAAGAACCCTGGCGAGGTTTCGGTAGGTTTTCATTGCCTTGAGACGTGGTGGGATGCTTTGCTAACAGTTAATAGGTCTCTGGTGCCGACGCCGTCCTGGCTAAGTTGTAAGCACTGACTACGTTGTAAGCTCGCTGTTCAGGAGACTTCTGCATAAGTCAATAGTTCTAGCCGTCATTTTGTAGATGAAATGACCAAATGAGAACAATAACAGTATGAAACACAACGTGAATGTGATGTTTTCCTGCCACGTCAGTCGACAACTTTCATCCATCTAGTATTTGCAATATACTCGAGCGATCGGCGGTGTAGGTCAAATGCGACATGGAATTCGAGGTTCGTATTTGTATTGGTTGCTGGTCGAATGCCCAGCTTGGATAGCAACTTTTCCACACCAGCGCTTATTCGTGGGCAATGATTCGGCCCTTGATAGTTGTCTGCTCTAGCTGCGTCTGCCCGGGTGTTCGTGATGAGCCAATATGTACAAACGCCGTTATCGTAATACGCTCAATCAAACTGAGCATCGGTCAGTATGCATGCACGGGTGCATTTGTAGCGTGGAACGTACCGGTGTAAGGAAAGACTCGGCCACGAAACGTGCTCTTGCGTTCAACTAGCAGTGTGTCAGCTCCAATGCACAAACAGGCAGGCCTTGGCCGTCTTACGAAGAGCTTCATTTCTGAAATCTCCTTGTCCACCTCCTCCATGAACTGGATGATGAAGTCGACCAGCTTGTGCTTCAGCATCTCCTCGGTGTGGAAGTTGGTGATCAGGAACGAGATGTCGTAGCCCTTGACTGGATTCCTCCGCATAATGTAGAACGACTCGGCTCTTTGCGTCAAGAAGCGTGTGAACTTGTGGACCAGGATGTGTTCAATCTCGTCTGCCTGCTTGATCTTGATGCTGATGCGCACACTGTTGATGCTGGGCTCGATGTATACGCGCTCATGCTCGTTTCTTGATACGGTAAGCGGGTTTAGGATCACTTCGGGCGAGCTTGCAGCTTCGATCTCGGGAACATTGTGTCGTTCCGAGGCCTGGGACGCAAAGTTGGAGAGGGAGAGGGCAGCTGTGAGCGACGAGCGCACGCACTGGAGGTACGGGCGGAGTGATTGCGACTGGGAGCGTCAGCGTGAGTACGTAATCAGTCCTTCCTAGCAGAGGGAGACAGTACCATGGCGAGTAGAGCTCGGCACCAGCTCTGTGTTGGAATGGTAGGGCTGCCGTCGGGGGAGAGCGGACTATGACATGCCAGTACGCAGTACGGCGAGTTGGCGGTGCCTGCAGCTGGTCGCGCTAGCGGGGTAGAAGCTCCGGGCGGCGGCTCAGCTTGGCGCGGCCATCCTTCCATGCTTCCACTTACTTTTGCCCCACGACGCCTTTTACAAACGCTCTCTCACCTCTCCCCACTCATAGTCTTCTATACTCTTTCCGCAGCATAGTTGAGCATCCATCATGGCGTCTATACCAGGTACGTGCGGCGTTCCGTGCTCGTTCGGAATACATTGCAAGACCAACTCACGCCGTTTGCAGTAATCGTAAAGCACCAGGGCAAGAGGCACGAGGTTGAAGTCGACACCACCTCCACCGGCGAGACGTTCAAGTACCAGCTCTTCTCCATCACCGGCGTCGAGCCAGAGCGTCAGAAGGTCATCGTCAAGGGCGGCCAACTCAAGGATGACGCCGACATGTCGAAGCTGGGCTTGAAGCCGAACCAAACCCTCATGATGATGGGCACGCCTTCGGGATCGGGAACCGTCATCGAAAAGCCCAAGGTCCCCGTAAAGTTCCTGGAAGACATGGACGAGGCGGAAGCTGCGCAGTTGGAGGGCGCCACACCCGCAGGTCTACAGAACCTGGGCAACACGTGTTACATGAACTCGACCCTGCAGACGCTACGTTCTATTCCAGAACTGCAAGAGGAACTTCTGCGGTACTCGGACAGGTACGTCTGATTATACCATCTACACGTGCTTGTACTGACCATCTCTAGCAACGCCGCCAGCTCAGCCAGTGCCGCACAGCTCAGCCAGTTCGGTCTCGGTGGCCTCGGTGCCTCAACCGATCTTACAGGCTCCCTCCGCGACCTCTTCAAGCAAATGTCCGAGACACAGCAGGGTTTCCCTCCACTCATGTTCTTGAACGCTCTCCGAACCGCATTTCCCCAGTTTGCCCAAAAATCAAAAGATGGCCACGGCTATGCACAGCAGGATGCAGAGGAGGCTTGGTCACAGATTGTCTCGCAGCTGCGGCAAAAGCTAAAGATCGCCGACAACGAGACGGGGTCAGATGCAAATAAGCAGAAGGAGCTATCATGGATCGACAAGTACATGGCCGGCAAGTTCGAATCCGTCATGGAGTGCGATGAGCCTGCGGCGAAGGAGGGCGGCGAGGAGCCTGTCCACAGCGAGGACCTTTTCTTCAAGCTCAATTGCCACATCAACGTAGAGACGAACCACCTTAGGGACGGTCTGGCTGCTGGCCTGAAGGAGCAGATTGAGAAGCGGTCAGAGGTTTTGGGCCGAAACGCACTCTACACCAAAACATCCAAAATCGCGCGTCTACCGAAACACCTTCCCATCCACTTTGTGCGTTTCGACTGGCGAAAAGATACCAACAAGAAGGCGAAGATCATGCGTAAGGTTACCTTCCCCGAGGAACTCGACGCATTGGAATTCTGCACAGATGATCTGAGGAAAATGCTGGTCCCTATCCGGGACAAGATCCGTGAAGTTCGCAAGGAAGAGGAGGATGTGGAGCGCGCCCGCAAGCGACAGAAGCGCATGAGAGCTGGCGAGGAGAATGACAGTGATCCTCTTGCTCGCAAGGAGCCTCTGCAGAAGAAAAAGGAAGCCGCGCAAAAGAAGGAAGATGCTAGCAAGCCGGCTGAGGATACAAAGATGGAGGAGGTTGAGTACAAGACCGACGCTCAGGTTGAGGCAGAGCGGGCTGCATCGATCCTTGCTGCCAAGAAGGAGCTGCTCGCTCTTGTGGACTCCAAGATGATGGCAGATGAAGGCGCCAACCAGACCGGCCTCTACGAGCTGAGGGGCGTCATCACACACCAGGGCGCCAGCGCTGACAGTGGCCACTACACGTCCTTTGTCAAGAAGCAGGGCGCGAAAGATCCGAACACGGGCAAGCGAAAGGAAGAGGACGGCAAATGGTGGTGGTTCAACGATGACAAGGTGTCCGAGGTAGATGCCGAGAGAATACAGACTTTGTCTGGTGGAGGTAAGTGTCCCGGATCCTTTGAATTATTCTTGACTGACATCCTCTAGGCCAAAGCCACTCGGCTCTTATCCTCCTCTACCGCGCTGTTCCTCTACCAGCCATCGACGAGGATGTGCAAATGGGCGACTCATAGGCTGACTCGACACGCTTCTCTTTGCCCATCTCATTGCATCTTGCGCGCGTGAGAATGCTGAAGCGCAAACGGAACCGGAGCAGCATGTAATGCATGGCATCCGGCGTCGTACCGCCTGGAAAGGCCACGGGACGACACGCTGGAAGTTTAGTAACGATGGCACGACTTCAAGACTTCGCATTAATAGACATGGTATTAGACTGGTGATGTGCACGTTTCGTTCCTTCTCGTCCCCTTTCGTCCTCACCTCACCACGCGTACTAGAAGCGCGTTGAAGCTTGCCGCCAAGCCCTTGTATGTTTGTGACGCTCACCTCCAGGACTTCTCTCTTTTCTCTCCCGTCCACCACAGCTTCTGTCATAATCTACTGCGTTACTCGCGAGACGCCGCAATTTTCTATCTTTAGCATTCCGCCTGTACAATAATCCGTTCCATGTATAAGGTATCGGCAATATGTTCTACAGTCACGAGGGTGAGCCCTGATCCGGGATGCCAGCTCGCATTCGCAGAACTAACGCTCGTAGTGCTCACTTCGCGCAAATATGGCGTGGCGACTGTTTGGTATATTGAGAAGGTGTCGAGTCGCTCCTTCCGTATGCTGACGGAAGTGACAGGCTCGTTGCAACACTCTCCAAGCCAAGCCTGAAGCGCATCAACCGCAAGCAAATTCTCGAGGTCGATGTGTCTAAAGCATGTCAGACCATTGTCGACCCTGTAGTGCCCATGGCTTTACGTCTGCAGGGCAATCTTCTGTACGTTGCGCCGGCATGTCTCCCCTAATCGACCGACTATTAACGCGGGCAGGTACGGTGTATCGCGTGTATATTTACAACAGTGCGGGTATGTTCTTTCAGATGCAGAGAATGCGCACAACACCTTGCGAGTGATGCTACGGACAGAGAAGAATACTGCACTTGATCCCGATGCTGGAAAAGCTAGGTAGGCACACATCATCCTCATGCCATAAGCAATTCGCTCACTGAAACTTCGCAGGCCCGAGCAGCTCATCTTCGAGGATGATCCGTCCTTTCGTCCCGAGTTCGCGCTCCCTCCCCCAGAGCTGCTTTCAGAGCTGGACCACAACTTCAGCCTCGACATTGCGCGTTCCGGTGACTCGCAATCACTGACTCCCTTTGGATCTCAGCGATCAAAGTCTTCATCCCATGCCGATGCTATTGGCGGACTCATCTTGCCCACGTCGTCTCCTGTTGCGGAAGGCGAATTCAGACTCCAAGGCGACGATGGAGTTGGAGGTTTTGGCGGGCCAAGTGGCATGTCGGGCGCCGGCGATATGGTCGAGATTGAAGACCCGGACTTCATGCTCGGAGATGATGGCGAGGTCATTCAATTCTCACTGCGGCGTTCGGTGGATAGAACGCCAGCTAGGACCACAGATGCGACGATGTCCGGCGATGCTAGATCGAGCACGGGGGTTCGGAAGGAACACGAGGAGGGACAGCACGCTGGCAACCAGGTGAGTTTTACTGCGTTCTCTCACACCTTTCTGCACTGCAAACTCAGCTCCTGGTCTTGCGATATGGCTTCGCTACCCTTACCCAGGGCTCAGGACATGGCAACTCACAATCTCACCACCGTTGCCCGAGCCCACTCAGACGTTTGACTGCGTCCTTGTTTGCCTCGTGGTTTGCACCCGTTTCTTCTCTGAATATCCTCTGCCTTTTCATCGATTCTGCTTTTGATTTTCCTTACACATCTCATAACCCTTGTCTTTCGAAATGGAGACTGACCCATACCAGTTTCCTGGCGATCAAGTCGACATGGACCTTCCAATCCATGACGAAGATCCTGCTGAAGGCGAGGCATTCTCATCAGGCGGCCAGCAACAGTCCAGTGTGCATTCAGAAGTTGTCGAATCTTCTGATACGTTCGCCGCGCCCATGCGTCGTCGCGGAGTTCCACGCACTCTTCCCACCGATTCAGCCATTGAGCTTCGCAACAAGGAGTTGGCAGACTGGACAAAGGGCTACCGTCAAAACATGAAAGCTGCTGCTCGACAGAAGATCCAGAACCGTGCTGCTGCCCAGGCCAAGAAGAACGCTGAGTACTATGTGTGGGGTTCTGGCATCGGTGGTATTGGTCAACGTATCCTCAGTGGTCAAGGCCCTAGTCCGTTCGACATGTTCATTGGGGACAACCTCTTTGAATCGATCACAGGCTTGAGTCGCAACAAGGCCACCGGAGCGAAGCACGACCGTGACAGTGGTTTCGATGACGCGACTCAAGAAGAATCTCGTCGCGTGCGTCAGAAAACTGGCGAATCTGAGGTCGGTCGTTCAGCTGACGATGAGGATCTTCTTTTGCTTGGTGATGATGACATTGCGGTTGAACTGCCTCGCGAAGCTGTATCCGCTCTTGATGACCAGCAGATCTTCTCTGCCATGCCATGGAACATCAGTGCTTCCATCCGGGGCTCTTCAGCCATACCTCGAAGCGGACGTGTGGGTATGATGGGTTCCGCTGATCAGGGTAGACCTAGAAGCCGCCTTGTCTCCGCTTCTCCTCTACGTGGTCGTGGACAGCCCATTGCACTTGAGGGATTGAAGAACTTCACTAGTGACGTCGAATACGGCGGTGACGACTTTGGGCTACCGGGTCCCAGCTCGGATTTTCCTGAGCCAGTAGTCCCAGAAGTGTCAGCTCGCGTCCATGAAGCTCTATCAACAGAGGGCGAAAATTTCCTTACTTTCATCAGCGAACGTATTGTCGAGAAGCGCAAGCGGACTCAAGGAGACCTGGAAGACATGTCCGACGTGCTCCAAACTGAAGCCGCTGCCGACATCGAAGAAATCAACTTTGAGGAGCTTCTTCCGCCCGCTGAGAACACGAAGATGATAGCTTGTCAGGGCTTCATGATGGTACTTGTGCTCGGCTCCAAGGGCATGCTCAATGTTCAGCAGCCGCGGGTCCCGGATAAGATCAGCCTGAAGCTAACGGAAAGGGCTAAGGCAATGCAGGCCGTTGAGATGAGCGACGGCGAAGACGATGGTAACGTTCCCAAAGGCGATGATGTAGCAGATCCGCAAGAAAAAGAGATGCAAGAGAACGATGCCATGGAGGAGGAACAAGAGAGTCATTTCCAGGAGCAGTTCGCCGCTGGTCATGCTGCTGAGGACGACCACGACTCGCTGTACGGCGGCTAAGCGATCTAGCGTCATACCTATCGATGAAGATGAGTGGAAATGTAGCCAGCTGTTCAGCCTGTATCTTCCTTTTCATGAAGTAGCTTCAGTCATCTATCCTGTAGAGTATCGGCATTTTCTACATATTCGTTTTTTTAGGCAGCATGGGGGAGCAGGCAGACGGAGGATCACATCTACCGCGTCTTTTTACATACGTCGGAAAATGCAGGGATTCTTGCATGAAGTAATAAATGCTGAATCACTTGTTTTAAGGCTGAAAACAGCCCGTGCACTATTGTATTATTTAAAAGCTGAACTTAGGCTACAGCTCCACAAAACTTCTGCTGAATCTCTTCTATTTTTTAAAGCTAAGTATTTGGCTGTTACAGCTATTACAGAGAGCGTTTTTAGAGTTAAAATTAACAACGTAAAAGGCTTTTTTATATGCTAAAATAAAGTTTTACTGCAAAAAAACAACAAGGAGCTTTTATAACAACAAGGGCAACAACAGCAGTAAAGAAAAATAAAAAACGCCTAAATAAGCAAGGATATTATTGTTTCTTGTTAGTATTACTGCTATAAATTCTTAAGACTCTGCTTACTTTAGTTAGCATTGTTAACTACCTAACAGTAGCATAAGAGCTTAGCACAAGCTTTTTTTCTGCAGTACTTTTGCTTAATATATTAATGCTATATACACAAACTACTTGCTACTATTACTATTACTAGCGTCTGCCTAAGCTATACCTAAGGCTATCACAATTAGTTTAAGCGCTAAAACTAAAGTTAAAGATAGCAAGAATACTAAGAAGAGCACGCTGCTGCTAACTCTATTGCTGCAATCGCAGCAACAAGCTTAAGCAGAGCGTAGCTTAATAAACAGCTTACTAGCTGCAAATAAACAGCAGCGTTATACTGCAGCTTTTAAATAAGCTTGCAATTGTTAATTTTAGTTACAAGAGTAGTAAGAGTAGTATTACTATTGCTTAAATAATTTAGTATAGTTTAAACAGTAACAGCAGAGTTTTTACAACTATTTTAAGCAAAAAATTGTAGTAATTGCTAGATTTTAAGCTTGCTACAGTTAATTGCTTACTACTTACGCTTTAAACAGTACTTACTTTTAAGTGCTATTACTTTTTTATTTTTTTAAGGTGTTAAAGGTGGTGGTTGTTGTTGTTGTTGTAGTTAAATTAGGGTTCCAAAAAAGTGAAAAGCAGCTACCCTCTACTAATTAATTGCAAAAGTCAAAAAAAAAGATTGTGTGTAGTTAACAAGATTTGAACAGTAAGTGGATAAGTTCTAGGAGGAAAGCTCAGACTACTAAGCAATAATTAGGGTTAAAAAATTTGCTAAGGTACTAAAAAATAACACTAGTTAAAACGTGTCTAACAGCAATTGCTAGCCTATAGCTAACAATAGGATTATAGTAGGATTGTAATAAGATTACAACATAATGCAATAGAGGAGGAAAGGACACGTACGTACTGCAGCGGGAGCCTGTAATACTTTATAAAGCTAAAGCTGCTGCTTTTTACTTACTGCTTTTTACCTTTTAAACAGCACTGTATATAAATAATTTGTATACAATACACTGCACTACAATATAGCATGCAACTTTTGTAATAAGTATCTCTTTAACCTTAACTCTTATTTAAAGACAGGAAGCTTTCTTATTGTACACCTAGCCTCTAAACTAGTCTAGCTTAAGCTAATTATGCAGACATCTAAGTTTATTAAGCATCTACAAACTTAGCCTCTTTAAGACTTTATAATTATATCCTTTATAAACAACTCTACAATCTGCAATATTTCTATATATATAAAAAATGTTAAGCCTTAACTTAGCTAATTGTACAAGGAATACAAAATTTACAAAGTGTTTACTAATACTAGTAAAGTACTTAAAATGCTTTGCTTTAGCATTTTTCTCTTCTTGTTAATTATGTATAGGCTAAGTAAAGAAACTATTAACTAGTTAAGCTAGCTGTTGCATGACGTTAAAATAGCAATAAATAAGAAAAAGGCAAAAAAGGAGGAGTAGGCGTTCTATTATTACATGTATAGGTTAGAAAGCAAGGCAATAATAGTGCTGCTTCTTTAATTTGTTTAAGAATACCTAGAAGTAAAGCCTTAACATAAGTAGGCGGCATAGGCAGCATAGGCAGCATAGGCGGGATAAGGCGTATTAAGTTAGAAGGTAATTTGCGTCTTTGTCTTACTTTTCTTTGTTTCCGTCTAAACATGCAACACACTAATTACGTACTAGTAATGCTAAAGAAGGGGGCCTGAGCCTAGATACCTGTTGTTAGCAATAAATTTTTTTTTTACTAAAAAGGTGTCTACAAAATGTGTGGTTACATTAAAAGGTTGGCTTAAAAGGCCGAAGCTTAAGTGCTATTACAGCACGCTGTTATACATTTATTTTATCGCTCGGTGGTCTGAGCTTTCCTCCTAGAACTTATCTACCCACCGTTCGAATCTCGTTAACTACACACAATGTTTATTTTTGACTTTTGCGACTAATTAGTAGAGGGTAGCTGCTTTTCACTTTTTTAGAAACCCTATTTTAATTACAACAACAACTACCACCTTTAACACCTTAAAAAATAAATACATTTATTTTATTAGTTTAAAAGATTATTTATAAGGCAGTAACTTTATTATAATGCTAGTAAGGTAACTATGTTTATAGTTTACTTAAAGCCTAGCATCTTATTAACTTTATTAATACTAATAGCTATTTTACGTAACGCCTTGCTTACAGTAAGCTAGCGTACTAGTGCAATATTACGCCTATTAGTAATAGTACTATGCGCTGTATCCTCCTCTATTATAGTTATTGTCGCTGCGTCGCCGCTTCAAAGCCGCTTCTAACAGCTTAATAGCATACTACTTAACTAAAGTTTACTAACAGGGTCTTACACTAGATATTCTAAAATTAGTATAAAGTAGTATAAGGTAATAAGTGCGCTTTCTGCTGTAGTAGTTACTAGCAACAGTACGTTACTTATAAGATAAATAAGCGCTAGCGCTAAGACTGTGTGCTCCCTTGCTTTAAAAATTTACCTTATATAAGAATATAAGGTAGCTTTAGGTGAGAAGCAGTAGGTGAGAAGCAGCAGCTTCAGCTTTATGAAGTATTGCAGGCTCCCGCTGCGGTACGTACGTGTCCTTTCCCTCCTCTATCGCATCATGTTGTAATCTTATTGCAATCCTACTATAATCCTGTTGTCAGCCATAGGCTGGTAATCGCCGTTAGACACGTTTTAACTGGTGTCGTTTTTTAGTACCTTAGCAAATTTTTTTAACCCTAATTATTGCTTAGTAGTCTAAGCTTTCCTCCTAGAACTTATCCACCCACCGTTCAAATCTTGTTAACTACACATAATTTTTTTTTGACTTTTGCGATTGATTAGTAGAGGGTAGCTGCTTTTCACTTTTTTAGAACCCCATTTTGACTACAACAACAACCACCACCTTTAACACCTTAAAAAATAAATACTAAAAAAGAAAGAGCTACTAAGGATGTGCGTTAACTATTAGAAGTTAAACAAAATTATAGTAAAGAATTAATATCTACTACTAAATATTACAGAACTTAGAGATTAATTATCTTATGCTAAGGTCTTTACAGCACTAGACTTCTAAGATAGATACTACTTTATTAAGATTAAGAATGGTGAAGAATAAAAGATAGCATTCTAAACAAGATATAAATACTATAAATATACTATTATACTGTTTAAGTTAACAAACGCACTAGCAACATTTTAAGAACTTATTAATAATATGTTAAGAGTATACTTGAATATCTTTATTATTTATACTTAGATAATATCTTTATCTACTCTAAGAACTTAAGAAATTATATTAAATATGTCTACACAGTACTAAGGTGCCTAGACTAGTTTAACTTATAACTAAAACTTAAAAAATATAAGTTTTATAAAAACGAAGTTGCTTTTCTAGAATATATTATAGGGGCATAAGGAGTATAGATAAGCAAAAAAAAGATATTAGTAATTAAAGAATAGCTACAACTAATAATAGTTAAAGAAATATAATCTTTTTTAGAATTCTTCAACTTTAACTAATAGTTTATTAAGAATTACTTTAAGATTGCTATTCTATTAACAAGACTTATAAGGAAGGAAATACTTTTTAAGTAGAGTAAAGAAGTAGAGAACGCCTTCTAAACGCTTAAAAATGTAAGCATAGAACTACTATACTTTTATATATTCTAGGTAGGACAGCTACTATAATTTAAGACAGATGCATTAGACCTAGCACTTAGAAGATACGCTAGCTAACTACATAAAGGTAAATAATACCTAACTACTTATTATTCTTATAAGTTTTTAGGACTAGAGGAATAATATAATATTTACAATAAGGAATTACTAGCTATTATTAATTACTTAAGACATTAGAGAGTATACGCTAAAAGCTACTTAGAACTTACAATATTTATAGATTACAAGAACTTAGTCAATTTTACAACTACTAAGAAACTTAACTAATACTAAGTTTAATAGTTAGAAGAACTAGAACAATATAAGTTTAAGATCGTGTATATACTAAGAAAAAATAATAGAAAAGTAGATACTCTTAGCTGTAGATACAACATTGCAGGAACTAAAGAGAAAACCAACTCTACAATACTATAGGTTAATAACAATAGATTATTAAGACTAGTACAAATGCTTAATCTACTTATACGCATTATATATAACGTACTAGAAGAATTATAAAAAGCAATTATTAGACAACACTATAATAACCTAGTACATAGTTACCTAGGTATTATAAGAACTATAGAACTTATAAAGAGAAATTACAGGTTTCTAGGAATAAAGGATAAAGTTACTACTTTTATCGCCTAATATGTAGACTATTAGAAGAATAAGTACAGCACGCATGCACCCTATAAAAAATGTAAGTAATAAAACTACCTAACACACTATAGTTAAACATCTTTATAGACTTTATTACAGGATTACTAGTCTTAAGAGACTCTGTTACAAAAGTATCTTATAATATAATTCTTATAGTAGTTAATTAATTTACAAAACAAGCTAAGTATATAGCCTTTAGAAAAGATTTTACAATAGTACAGCTTACACACATTATTAATAATTAAATTAACGTGGTTCACAAGCGAGCGCGCCACCTAAGCGAGCGCGCCACTTTTCTCTAGCGCGTCGACGTCGTAACATCATTATAGCTATTCAGCATAGTATATTAAAAATTGTAATAAGCTAATTTACTCCTTAGATCTATCACTATTACTAGCACTATTAATTTCAACCGCACAGGTACAGGCGTTGTGTCTAGTCTACTTGCAACGCTCGCACTGCCTCTTCCCTTGTACCCTCTTTAACGCGCTCTTACTATTACTATAACTGCTACTTGCCTGTTTAGCTAATACTTCTTATACCTTGCCTATAGTAAGAGTCTCTTCTGTCTATACGTATTGCCGCTTGCGGCTCTTACGCTTATTTAATTTATCTAGAGCCTCTTAAAGGGTAGTTATTTCCTCTATTATAAGTGTTATCTTATGTGCTATTTGCTAAGCCCCCTTACTTAACTGCGTAATCTAATTAGTAAGTAAATTAGTAGAAGACTTACAGCGCTTTCTTACACTCTCTTAAATAAGACTAATTTAAGCCTTAACTTTACGCGTGTTGTGTAGTATCTATGCCTCCTAAGCAGCTACCTGTTGCAGTAATTGTTTTAGTGTCTACACTACTACATTAAGCTTTAATAGCACAGCCTATAGGTTAAATAGGACTAGACTAGCGCCCTTAAAGCTAGCTAGGATATTCTTCTTTGTAATAGACTACTTAAAAGCAGTCTTAAAGGCTAGTAGAAATGCTTCTTTACTAATATAGTAGGTGTAGTTGCGTGCTAAGCCTAAAACAATGTTGCTATACCTGCGCTTTAACGGCGCAAAGCAGCCTACATTAAGAGACTATAGTAGGTAAGATAAGTGCGCAGGCATATAGAGAAGAATAATATTCTTTTCCTTACAAAGATCTTAAAAATTAACTAAGTAGTAGCTCTTATAGCTATTAATAATAAGTAGTTAATACCTACCTACAGTGCAGCTCTTTAAATAAGTATTAAAATGCTCTAACTACGTAAGAGTAAGCTAATTATTAGTCTAGCTATTAGAACTAACTTTAAGAACCTAGTTAGTAAGTAAATTCTTAAACTAGACGTTAATTAGCACCTTGCCTACAAAGACAACAAAGAGGGGTAGCTAGCAACTTAATACGCCTACGCCTTAGATTACAGTAACTTACTTATAATTGCTTAGCTAAACCTGCTTAACTTTGCTAAAGCCTTTTAATAATATAACAACTAACTATAATAAAATCTTGCTTATTATAAAGCCTATCTTATTAAAGTTGTAAATATTATTGTCTATAATACCCCACTTCTCCTTTATCCCCTTAACTAGATCAAACTAGCGCTAGATAATCGCTAGATTCTTGCAGGCGGCTTACTAGTAATTATAGAGATAGCTCTAGCGCGTACAGAGCTCTAGAGTTTGCTTAACAAAGTTGTTAACCTAGTTTTTACTAATAGGGTTGCTCTCCTACTCCTATAACAGTTTATTAGCTATTACTTAAACGTTAGCCTTTATAGGCGCAAATCCTTGCGCAGACTCTTTAAGAATATGCTTAACTATAGCCTCCTCTTCTAGCTTGTTTAGGCGCTTTGAATTTGGTTCACAGTTGTGTTAAATATGTACGCTAGCAACTCTACGCTAGAGCGTTCTTTATAGGACGTTGTAGATTACTGCAGCACGTCTTTGGCTTTAAATACGTTAGAATTTAATATTAAAAAGAGTAAGTTGTATATTAGCTTTAGTATTAGTTTGTTAAGTTATTTGTTGTTAAGACATTTCGCGTTATTGTTGCGACGTCGACGCGCTAGGGAAAAGTGGCGCGCTTGCTTGGGTGGCGCGCTCGCTTGTGAACTACATTATTAGATATTACAGTATACTAAAGTTAATTATTAGTAATAGAGACAAGCTTTTTACTTTAAATTTTCAGACAACACTACTTGCAGCAATTAGAACTAAAAGAAAGCTATTAATAGCATACTATCTGCAGATAGACAGACAAATAGAACAAACAAATTGCATAATAAAAGTATACTTTAGAATATATATTAACTAACAATAAAATAATTAGGTATTATTACTACTTATAGCATAAATAGTATATAACAATAAGCTTTTAGAGTTTATAAGACAGACTCTATTCTACGCAAATTATAGAAGACACCTAAATCTCTTTATACGTATATTTCTAAGCTTAAAAATAAAAGTAGCTATTGCAACAGCTAACAAGCTAGAAGTAGTATATAAGTTACTTAAGTAGATACTTAAGAAGGCCTAACACTAAAGCCTTTTATATGTAAACTAGAAACGAAAAACAGTACTTTAGCTAAAGAAAGGAGATAAAGTATATTTGCTTACAAAGAATCTTTACACTAAACAACTTAGTAAAGAGCTTAACAACGTTAAAGTTAGACTATTTTTAATCTAAGACTAGAAGAGACTAGTTACGTACATACTTAACTTTCTACTTAATATAAAAATCTACCTAAGATTCTATGTTAACATGTTAGAACTAGCAGACCTAAGAATGCTACTTTAGAAAACCTTCTATTACAAGATAGAAGAAGAAAATAAATTTAAGATTAAGAAGATCCTTACACACTAGAATAACAATAATAGTAAGAAATACTTAGTTAAATAGTTAGGCTACCTAGACAGTGACAATACATAGGAACTAGACACGAACTTAACTAACTGCTAACAAATATTGTAAAAATACAATAACTACACTAAGAATTAAACTAAGGACGTTGGCACACCTACTAGTAAAAAATAACTTACTTAAGCTTTATAACTGCACTAACATGTCGCAACACTTAAGCAGAAAAAACAAAATAAACAACGTACCTTATAAACTACTACTAGCTTCTAGCATAGTATTATTAACACCTCAAGCAACACTAAGCTTAGTAATAGAGGTATTAATTAAACTTATAGTAGTCTATACTATAGGCGAAAGGGCTATACTAATAGACGCTGTAGGACAGTTGACTTCCTACGCTATCTTAATTTCACTAGCAGCCTCTATATCAGAAGCTAGACATAGCGCTTTCTTACGCGTATGCTCTTTAGCCTATTTTAAAAAAAAATTATTCTGTAGTAAACGCGAAATTACTATTATAAGCAATTTTTTATTATTATTAACTTTCTTTTAATACTTATTGCAAGTACGATCTAGAGATTCTAAAGATATATTTATACACGCCTAACCTAACTGCGTACACTTAGTACTTTTTAAACAAGAATTAAGCATAACGTAATAAATAAGGCTTTCTAAGAAATAATAATTATAAGAAGCTTTAGCAGGATAGTAAGCATAAATAATTTTAGAGCTAAGACGTAAGCGACGTTAATAGGAAGAAGACATAACTACTACTTTACTTATAACACAGGGTAAACCTTAGTTATTTAATAGAAAAACTACAAAACACAACTACGTAATTTAAAGACAAATCTATAAAAAAAGAAGATAGTGTTACAATCTAAACTAAGAGACGTAAGAGATGATCCTTTAGGGACTATGCGACATAAGCAGATAATTACAGCTAGGCAACTGCGCCGCTGTTACATAACTGCTTACTAACGAGCACGCTTGTACACGAGCGCGACTACGTAACTAATTATTAATAAGCGCGCTTATCTACGAGCGCACACACATGCTCATCCACGAGCACACGCTTATATATAAGCACCACGTTCATTAGTATATAGTAGTAGGCAATATACTCTTATAGCTTATTATGTTCAACTTAGAGTTTTTACTTAGTGATTAATCTAAGGATTAAGACTTAATTCTCAACCTCGTGCTATTACATTAATCTTCTAATCGTGCTAGTACACCCCGTGTCCCTAGTACTCGTTCATTCTCCCGAGAACCAACCTAGATCATCTTCTAATCGTGCTAGTACACCAACCGTCCATCGCACTCACTCATTTCCCGAGAACCAACCCTAGATCATCTTTGGATAATCTTCACAAAGACTACCCTGTTGTTATCCTTAATTCTGTCTTCTTTAATGTAGAAGTATTTGTTAACCTAGAGGAGCTAAGCCTTAAGCTTGCTACAATCACTATAATAGTTGTTAGGCTTCTTAGCGCGGCTTGTAGTTCCTCTAGTATAGGAATCAGCAGGGGTGTCTATAGCAGTATTACTTATTTTCAAAAGTGTTTAAAGTGTGAAGATTATCTAAAGATAATCTAGGGTTAGTTCTTAGGAATAAGTAAGTGCGATAGACAGTAGGTGTACTAGCACGATTAGAAGATTAATATAATAGTACAAGGTGTGTTAGCACGATTAGAAGATTAATGTAATAACACAAGGGTTTAAGAATTAAATCTAATTCTTAGATTAACATATAAGTTGTTAAGTTATTAAGTTAAACACACTAAGTTATAAGGGTTTAGTGCCTAAGCTATATACTGTAATAGATGTAGCATTAATCTCCTTGCTCTGTACGCTCTGTAAGATTAGTAAGATCTAAAAGAGCATGTTGCTCTCCTACTCTAGCTGCTCTGTGGGGATCGTGAGATCTATAAGAGCGCCAAGACTTTCTGCTCTGCGGGTCTTCTCGTTACGGTGAGATCAACCCTGGTCCGGGTTGTGGCTATAGTGGGGCTAGGCAGTGGTGGTCGTAACAGTCCATTAGAGCTTAAGCGTGAAAACTGAAAGAAAACGTGCACGTTGTGAAGCGAGATAAGTGCCACAGCGATTGTTTGCTAATGCAAGAAGCGAAACGGTTGTGCAGAACATTCTAGACTAGGACTGGCCATGATTGAGTGCTGCAGCCAAGCCACTAGTGCAATCATTGTGCAATCGTACATGTAGGAGTTTTTCTTTTCAGCCGTTTACAAACATGTCCTCTCTAATTTACATGCATTAGATAGCGAAAGTCTGAACATAGCCTGCAAAGCTAGTCCTGAGCTAGCCAGCATTTACAAAGTTTAGAGTCAGCTTACATAAGCCGGTGTAAGACCAGTTAGTGCTCCGTCAGCATCGCCTCTGCGTGATTCGATACTGTGCAGTGTGCACTCACCCTAGGATGCCAGGATTGTACACTGGCATGGAAGTCGCCAATGCCAATAGCACCACACATCTCGGCTCTGCCAATCAACCACATGATGACAGTACTGCATCCCACTCGGCAGTCAAAAACGAAGCCAATGATGACGACATCTTCGGGGTAAGCGACAACGAGAGCGATGGTGAGGGCGGTTACAAGCCTCGACCTCAGCTACCGCAGCCCCATGTCAACATGCGAAGCTTGGCGAGCCTGATTAGTAAGTGAAGCCTCAGATAGGTACAACTAGATGATAGTCTGTACTAACAGCAGCCAGATGAACTCGAGAGCGGCGTTATCGACGTCGACCCGGAATACCAACGTGCGGTTGTCTGGACAGGTGAGATGATCCAGCTTGATTATTACAGAAGTATGCTGACAGCGACAGCCGAGCGTATGACAGGTCTGGTTGACTCTCTCATGGGTATGGTCTCCAATCAACAGTAAAGACATTTTAGCTTTCTAATGTTTGCATAGAAAATTACTATATCCCGCCCATCATTCTGAATAAGAAGCGGAATGTTGGCATGGATGCCAGTGCACCACGCGACACTCTTGTCTGTGTGGATGGGAAGCAACGTCTCTCTTCTATCAGGGCATTCGTGAAAGGCATGATTCCTTGCCACGACCACAAAGAAGAGAAATGGTAGGCATTCTAAGCCTTGTTTTGTAGCGATTCACTGACAGCCGTAGGTGGTTCTGCAAGACCCCTGGTACTACACACAAGAGATTTCTTCCTTTGGAAACCCAAAAGTTGTTCTTAGAAAAAGACTTCGTCGCCTTTCAGTTCACAGAGCTCACTCCGGAACAAGAAGAAGATCTCTTCGCTAGGGTCCAGATGGGTTTGCAACTCACTGTGGCCGAGAAGATGCGCGCGAAGCAAGGCCCTTGGCAGGAACTCGCGAAGCTTTTCGTAGAAGACTTCCCTACTGTCTACAACCTGATGAAGGACCGAGCCCGAGCAAAAGACTTTCAACTCACCCTAGCCTGCTTCAGCCAGATCTTGGAAGTCAAGCAATCAACTGCGGCGAATAGCGTTCCAATCCTCAAGACAAACCACAGCGCACTTCCAAAACTTTTGAGCAACACTGGTGCTGTAGATGATGCCGTCAAGTCACATCTTGCGAGTGTCTGGACCACCTTTAGGGAACTCATAGAGCAAGATCCCGACACATTCACGAATGCTGGCAAGTATTTGAGTGGTGTGCAAACCTTCGCACCCGTCGAGATGGTAGCTGTAACCGTCCTAATTTCTATGTACTCTGAAACGCGACACAACGAGCTACTGCTCGGAGATGTCAGAACACTTCGAGAAGCACTTCGTCAGCACTTCAAGGATCTTCGCTTGCATACGCCAGTCTGGAAGTTTGTCTGGAATTTTATAAAAAACTTAGAGGCAATCCGAGGTGCGGTGGATAGCACTACAGTAAACCGGAACCAGCTGGATCAGGCCTCGAATGCAACACCGTATGGCGCAACAGCAATAGCAACCGTCTCTTCACCGCCAACTGTTTCGAGAAAAAGAGCAGCATCTACGAAAAAACCACTACCCATCTTACTATCACGAAACTCGGTCAATGGGAAGAACGAGCCACAACAGAGTATCCCTGTACTGAAGCGACAGCGGACTGATTATGAATCCTTGAACATTCAAGCGCCAGCCAGCAGTCCCGTACACGGAAACGTCAACAATCCTCACATCACAGACGCAAGGATTGCTCTTTCGGGGCGAGTGCGACCAGCACCGGTGACAACGAAACATCCTATAATCGGGAATATGTTTGCACAATATGGTCTTCAACAACAATCACCTAACAACTCGACGTCTGCTTCGCCGCAGGCGAGCAAGGTACTAAACCAATTGCCACGAATGAGATCGATACTCACAACGTCCGCACCACTTCAGCATAACTTCCAAGGACTGGGAAGTGCACCTGGTTATTATGTTTCTCCTTATAATTCGCCGACGAAGAAGGCCGCCTCCACCTATCTACATCCGCCTCAAGAGAGCGTTCCCTTAGTACCAGATTTGTCGAAAGTACCTCCGCAACCATACCACCACAGTCTCTTGCCTCCAACACACCTGCACAACCCACAGCAGCCCAAAGGTTACAAGCTCTACAAACCAGGATCTACACCTCCGCAGATCCAGCAGACTGGCGTCTCGGGACCTAGCAACTGCTATGCACCAATAGCTCCTATGCAACTATTAACACAACTCTATCCACCATCCTGGCTCGTCCCCATAACAAACGAAAACTCACACAACAGCTCCACAGTATTATCACGACCTCCGAACATGATCCAAGCTCATCCCACAAGTCGTGGCGCGTTTGCACCAAATCATACAGATGAGCAGTGGCAGGGTATTGTTGCATCTGTATCTCCACAATTATCGTCTCGAGCGCCGCCTCTTACGAAATCAGTAGCATCTTCAGCGACATCAGCTGCTGTTCCACAGATTCTAGCTCGAGCGGCTCCTCAGGCGCGACCCATAACTCTACCGGTTCCTGCTCCGTCAGCGACACCAGCCACGATTCGAGTAGCGCCACAGCCAAGTAACAGGAAGCATGATAGCATTACACGCCCATCCCCTGCTCAATACGAAGGGGCTATCGACCTTACCAGTGAAGACGAGCTCGAAGAGGAACGGCAGAATCGTCTTTGTTCGTACACGGCCAAACCAACTCCAGCAAAACAACTTTCAGCTCCAGCCACGCCTACAACAAAATCATTCACTGCTCCAACGCGGCGTGATCCCGTGGTCATACACGACATTGACTCTGATGAAGATTCAGCAGTTGTGAATAATCCCTACGAGAGGTTCAAAAATAATCCAAGAGCTGGACTCTCTGGTTTAAGGCATTGAGCGTCAAGGGCATCAACAAGGCGAGTGTGAAGGCATTACCATTTCTTATGGACTATATTTTGGACCAGATTTTAGTCTCTTAGCATAATGAAACCCTTTTTGAAGGACAATTAAGTGGATTGTCTAACTATGATCTCCGTAAGCACTACCGAGGTGGACGGCGTAACGCGCATGACGGCGTAACGCGCGGTTTGAACACCAAAACCACCACCAAACTTAAGGCTGTAGAGCCTCACACAATAGCTACTATCGCGAGATTTTTTAGTGGTAAGATCTATAGGGCTTGAATAATATATATAGCTATAGAAATTAAGTTAGAGTTCTAATCACGCGCCCTATGCGCGAGGTAGACGCTGGTTGAGCTGTAACACCACCTTGAGGCTCTCTACTACTTGTAGGGCTCGCGATAAGCCTCTTTTTTTAAGTAGCCTTAAGGCTACTCTTCTTACTCTTTTAAGAAGTTTTTATAGATTGTTTAAGTTGTTTTGCAGTTCTGCGAGCAGCTGCCCTAGAGGCCTGTTTAGCAGCCCTCTTAGCCTTCTTCTTCTCCCTTACTAATTAAGCTGCAGCCCTCGCCGATTATCTTATTTCTTTCTCCCTCGCCTTTGCCTGCCTTTTCTCCTTACAATGCTTATTTATCTTAGCTTTTTAGTGTTGTACCTGCTCCTCCTTACGCTCCTGGAGCTGCTAGCAATCACGTGCCTCCTTTACCTTCCTTAGAGACTAGACTATAGCTCCACCTTAGTACTCCTTAGGCTCCTAGAGTAGGAGAGGCCTGCCTTGTTTCCTGCGCGTCTTTTTATTAATTAGAGCCTTACGTAGGCCCTTAACTTTATGCTTAAAGAGAGTCTTTTAAGTTAAGATTTAGTAATAAACCTAGCTTAGCCTTTAAGTGTAAGGCTCAATACTAAATAAAGATACAGGGTGCTAGAGATAGAGATATGATAGTATATTGCCTGTAGAGGAGAGACGAATCGATACCGTCTCGACTACGCTATCGTAGCTTTACTTATACTAAGGTAGTCTAAGGTTGTATAACCTATTCAGACCTGTCTAACCTTAACAATGTTAGACTAAGCTGTATCTAACCTCAACAATACCTGACTAGGCCGAAATCTAACATTAGCTATTCTAGACTAGTCTAGCCTGGCCTAGAAGGCCGCCTAATCCTAATATTATCCTCCTTCTTAGGACTAATTCTCCTGGGTCAGTAAGACTAAGGTAAAGTAGCCTAGTCTAGGCTAATATACTGTAGTAGGCGCTTTGTTGTTAAGTAGTAAGAGAACTTCTCTTTAAGTGTAATTATGCGATCTCTAAAAACCTTATATTATATTTTACTTTTACTTAGAGTGTCTGTGTGTTAGAAGCTTCTAAAAGGCTTACTAGCGTCTTAGCAGGGTTGTATAGGCTTCTCTTACGTTTTACTACCTTTCTTCCTACACTCTACTTAACAACTAGTAAGTTGCCCTAAATCTTAAAAATCTAAATAGCCCTAGTAAAAGGCTATTATGTGCTATTATAGGCTATAATAGGCTAAGATAAGATTTGTAAAGCTAACTTTAGCCTAGCAGATTCTTGCAACCTATTAAATTAGCTTTTCCTTAACATACTCTGCTATTTCTGCCTATTTTAACCCCTCTACAGCCTACTATAGGGTACTATAGGCTATAATAGCCTATTTTAGCCTATACAATAGTTGCCTTTTCTAATATAGACACTACTGTAGTTAGTAACCTCTATATACGCAAGAGTTGTACATCTACTTATTACTATAGCTGTTACGTTAACTTTTTTGCTAGCAGAGGTGTTTATATGTTTAATAAAGTTAGTTGCGTTTTCTTTAAAGTTAATAATAACACTGTAGAGCTTTTTAAGACCTAGAGCTATAAGAATAGTTCTAGTAAGAAGGTTTAGTATATAAAGTGTCTTCATTACTAGTACCTAGGTTAAGAGTGTTGTGCAGTATGTTAATAGGCTATTATTAGTTATTATAGAGTATTTTAGCCTATGCTAATGTAATATAGCCCTCTGCTGCTAAGATGTAGCTCTCTTGTAAGATTAGTGTCCTAGTTAAGCAGATTGCTACTAGTAAGCGTGAGGAGAACGTCAAGAACCCTTGTTATAACCTAGACGCCTAACTACAAGAAGGAGTAGCGTAAGAGCCTTATTATATTTGCTAGAAAGTCTTTCTTACTATAAATAACTGTAAGCTAGTTAAGGCTAAGCTAATTACGCGGGCTTAAGCCTTAAATAAGAAGATCTTAAAGTAGGTAGGCTGTTATAGGCTATAGTAGCCTATTTTACCCTATTATTACCTTTGCTAACTTTCCTTAGCCAGTACAAGCCTTAGGCAGAGAAGCTCTTCTTTTATAATAGTGCTATTTTCTTCTCTAAGGATCCTAAAAGTAATTTATGTCTTAACCTCTGTTCTTGTAATAACTGTACTATTAAAGCTAAGGCTAAGGCTAATAAGTTTCTAGAGTAGCAAGAAATAGAAGAACTAATCTTAAGTACTCCTAAGAAGGTATGTATACCTTATTATTAACTATAATAGGCTGTTCTAACTTAGTATAGCGCAAGGTTACTAAGAGCAGCTGTTCTCTGCTTAAGCAAGAAGTATATTACTTAAATATAAAGTTGTTAGCTCTAGAGTCCTAACATGCAAGCGCGAAGGGCAACACTAAGGGTAGCTTAACTAGGTCTATTAAGAGGGTTAAGACCTAGATCTAGAAGGCTAAAGACAAGATAGATAGGCTTTAAATAAGTTAATATAGGCTATAATAGGCTACTTTAAGCTACAATAGATGCCTAAGACCTTTAATATATGCATATAAGATGTGCCTAAGTAGTACTTACTCTTAATAAGGCATTATAGGTTAGACTAGGCTATAATAGCCTAGTCTAAGGCGTTCTAGTAGATACCCTAATCTGCATAAGTTAAATAATAATATAGTTTCTTTTAGACTTAGTAACTTCTTACTAGTGTAACTTCTCCTATAAATTAGGCTTATTCAGCTCTAGTTGTTTCATAATCCTATTGTCCTATTAGCTTTAGTGCGCTTTTGTAGGCTATAATAAGCTATAACAGGGCAATATAAGGAAGTGTTAGAATTATAAAAGTAGTTATTGTAGTCTTAGGCTAAAGTGCTATTAAACACCTAATTAAAAAACCTTTTGTAGAAGGAAAAAACAGGTAAAAGTATACTTTAGTTAGCTTCTCTTAATTTACTTAGAGTTATCTCCTCTCTTCTTAAGAAGTTGTTCTTAACTTCAATTTAGTTTCGCCTTCTTGCTTTAACAATGTAGGAGTATGTAGTTGTAATTTTAGAATTTTTTAAGCACTTCTACGCTTAAGTTAAGGCTAAGTTCTTAAGAATTCTTCTCCTTAGAATAACCTTCCTATAAGACTAGGTATTCCTACTAATTATCTTTATTCTTCCTTCTTTCTAGTATACGACCTACCTTGTACATATTATTATCTAATTCCCTTAAGGTGTCTACGTTCTACCTTTCTAAGTGCAGTATTTTCTCTATTAGATTATATAGTGTAAGGGTGCGTTGGGTTGACCAAATATGCAAGGTAAACAGTGAATGAATTAGATACAGAACTATAGAGAGACTACGTGGGTTTTTATATCCAATCCGGATAGTTAGGACTAACCAAGGTTAGGACTGACTAAGGTTATTGGAGGTCGCCGGGTCAGCTGACAGTTAGCGTAACTAGTGCGGCCGATAGTTAGCAGCTAGTGCTGAGGTGCTAATGCTGAGGTAAGAAAAGCTAACGAAGGCCACAGGCCGAGTACTAGAGGACATCAAGGCTTTAGCCCTTTACAATACCCCCTTCCTAAAAAAAATAGTAGGAGTAGTAATCTTGTTACCTAGAGTTCTACTCTTCTAGGGCTTCTGTATCTTTTAGATTAATTGCTGGTTCCTAGGTTGAATCTAGATATCCTAACTATTTAACTAAGTACTGCTTTTTTCTTCCTCTCCCTCTTTCCTTTAATAGAGTCTCTACTAGGTATTCTTCTCTATCCTCTATCTTGCTTGGTAGAGGTTTATTATCGTCTATAGGCTAGCTTGGTAGAGGGTCTGAGGACGCTAGTCTAAGGTTATTAACATTAAATACTAGGTAAATCTAGCTAGGAGTATTTAATTTATCTGTGTTCGGTCTAATAACCTTAAGTACTGTATACTTTAGATTTTTCTAGTTAAGTTTTTTGCTAGGCCTTTTTATTTTGTAGTAGTCGCCTAGTTTTAACTATAGTTTTAACTATACCCTATTACCTATTTTAAGCTAAGGTAATTAGTGCCTTTTCTTATTTGCCAGCTTTTCTTATTCTTGTTAACTTTCTCTTATTATAGCTTGTGCAAGCTTAATACTTTGTTGTAGTTTATTAATAATATTTTCTGCTTTTTAATAGTTCTCTTGCATTCTCCTTAGAAGTTGTTGTTAAAGGCTGTGCTTAGTTACAATTTGTAGAGGATCTACCTTATAGCCGTGTTGTAGGAAAAAAGGAGACATCTTAGTAGACTAAGCTTGCCTTGCTATAACTGCAATCTTAGCTATCTCTAGATTGCTTTTCTAATTTGTTTAATTCTAATTGCAGAAGGCTTATAAATAAGCCTGTACTATAGAGTTTATTCTTTCTGTAGACCTGTTAGTTTCAGGATAGTATCTAGAAGATAAGCGTTGCTTAATTTCTAATAACTTGCAAAGCTTAATCTAAAAATAGTTAACAAACTGTATACCTCTGTCTAAAGTAATATAGTTTAGTAACTAATAGTAAGCTACAATAGAGTTAATAAAAGCTTTAGTAACACTTTCTGTAGTAATGTCTTTAAGGCCTATTAGGACAACGTCCTTGCTAAGCTTATTTGTAACTACTATAAGGTTTGTACAGCCTTTGCTTTCTAGTAACCCTATAATAAAATCTATAGAAATTTCTTTCTATATTTGCTTAGGTATAGGCAAGGGTTTTAGTAAGCCTTGTAGGCTGTCTCTTAAGGGTTTTATTCTTCTACACACTAAGCAGTTCCTTATATACCTTCTAATACTTTTGCTAATAGAGGGCTAAAAGTATTTTCTTACAATAGCTTAATAAGTAATATTCCTTCCTAGATGGCCTAAAGCTCTAGAACTGTAGATTTTGTAAATAATTCTAGTTCTTAAAAGTTTATTATTAGGTACCTATTTTTAATCTTAGTATAGAAGGTTCCTAGAATTGTCTAGTTAGCATTTAGAAATAGAAAGTTTAAGATCTAAAGCTGTAGGAAATCGTCGTTTACTATCCCTTACAGCTTTCTAGGCTATTTAGTAGGTTTTGTCCTCTTTTTTAGCTTTATCCTATAGATCTTCTAGATCTAATTGCTCCTAGGGTAATTCTAGTACTGCTGCTAGATAGCTGTTGCAGCTAAAGGTTCTAAGTACCTCTTCTTCTTCTAGTTTCTTGTTAGTAGCTACAGTCGTAGGTTTAAATACTTGTAGAAACCTCCTAGAAATCCTAGTATCTTAGTCGTTTACTAGCATATCTTGTTGTCTCCTAGATAAGGCATTAGCCCTAGAGTTATTAACTCTAGGCCTGTAGAATATTTCTATGTTAGGAAACTTTCCTAGAAATTAAGTCTATCTTATTTGTCTCTTGCTAAGCTGTCTAGGCTTGCTAAAATATTTAAAGTTTTTATAGTCTGTAATAACTATAAACTTCTTTAAAGACTGTAGCATAGTATCCTACTTAGATAAGTAGAAGATAACTACTAGTAATTCCTTGTTATATATCTTGTAATTGCTTTACGTGCTAGTTATCTTTTTTAAATAATAAGCTACTAGGCGTAAGCTTCCTTTATTGTTATATTATAAGAGGACTCCTGCTACTACATATCTAGAAGAGTCTGTTTCTAGAATTGTTTCTCTGTCAGGATCCTATTAAGCTAGTACTAGCTTAGTAATAAATAACTCCTTTAGCTTATTAAAAGCTTTTTGCTTAGTTTTTCCCTATTAAAAGAGGATATTACTAGTAAGCCTTAAAAGAGGAGCTACTATTTCTAAGTAGTACTTAATAAATTATTAATAGAAGTTTATAAAACTAAGAAAACTACGTACTTCTTTAACGTTTGTAGGTACCTGCTAATCTCTAATTACTTTTACTTTCTTAGGGTCCATCTAAAGTCCTTTTCTAGCCTTAATAATAAATTTAAGGTATTTTGTACTCTATATGTTAAATTCGCATTTCTAGATATCTAAAGGTAATCTAGCCTTGCCTATAGCTTCTAAAACCTTATTTGTATTGCGTTAGTGTTCTTTAAGCATGCTATTAGTGTAAATTAATACATTATCTAGGTAGGCTGAGCAAAAATCGTCAATATACTCGCGGAGGGTCTAATTAATATAGCGTTAAAAGGTACTAGGAGCGTTTGCTATACTAAATAGAGTAACTAGCTACTTATATAACCTAAATCTAGTGCAAAAAGCTGTTTTCTACTTATCTTCTGCATTAATTCTAATCTTGTAGAAAGCTACAGAAACGTTAATCTTTGTAAACTATTTAGCTTTTGCAATGTTGTTAAAGATTTCTTAAATTAAAGGTAAAGGATAACAATCTTTCTTTATAATAGCGTTTAGGGCTTAGTAATTAATGCAGAAATATAATCCTACTCTAGGTTTCTTAGCAAAAAGGATAAGGGAGGAGGCAGAAGAGCTAGTAGCTCTAATCTATCTTTTATTAAGTAGAGAAATAAGCTCCTTTTGTAATACTAGGAGTTCTAGGCAGCTTATACTGTATAGAGGTCCCTAGGGAGCCTCTTTTTCCTTACCTTTATTGTCTTTCTCTAGTTTAATTTAGTAATCTACTTTAGATCTGCGTAAAGGAGGTAGTATAGAAGTAGTTTTTAGATTAAAAATCTAAGCTAAGTGTTAATAAGCCTTAGGAAGTAAAGGTAGGACCTCTACTTTCTTCTTAAAAGCTATAGCTTTTTTAATATCTTTAAGAGAAGTAGTTAAAGTCTAAATAAACTTATCTTTTTTTACTTACTTAATATAAGAGTAATAAGCTGTTGCGCTTATTTGTTTCAATCTCTAGTCTCCTTTAATAAGGCAATCTTTAGTGCTAAGTAACTTAATCCTTTAGCTAGAAGAATAGATGTAAAAGTTTTTCTAAAAGGAGCAATAGTAACCTCTCTTCTATTTATCTAGGGCCGTCTAAGTATTAAATTGTAACTAGGGTGTATAGGGGCTACATAACCCTAAATAGTATCCTTATAGCCTTTAATATTAATATCTAACCTAGCAACTTTGTTAATAGTTCTAGGTTTATCTGTAACTCCTTCTAATCTCCTAGGAGAAATAGAAATGCACTGTAAGTTAGCGTTCTTAATAAGTTAAGGGCTAATAAGCAAGTATGTAAGGTTTCCTGTATTAATTAAAGTAGAGGCGAAAGTGTAACAATATACTAGTGCCTCTAAAGTAATTCTATTGCTGCTTATATTCTTTTTAAATTTAGCCTACTCCTTAACTAAGTTATCCTAACTTATTAGAGGCTCCTGCTAGTAACTTTAAACAGGAGCTACTCTTTTTCTAAATCTAAGTCCTTATTTAAGCTTCCCTTGCTAAGCTTATTATCTTTCTTAGAGTTAGAGGACTTAACTAAAGTCTTTTTCTCTTTTTTAGAAGATCTCTTATTCTCTGTATAATATGTAGACAGATAGCCTTTTTATTTATAGTTAAAACAGCGTTTTTCTCTGTACAACTGTTCTAACTCCTAGTTACTAAACTATTAAGGCTTAGCAGTTCTTCCTGTGTATTTTATCCCTTCTATCTAGTCTCCTTTTAAAGGAGAAGAAGGAGGAGAAGTTCTCCTAGATTTATACTCCTTAGGCTTGTTGTCTCTGCCTTTAGAGTACTCCTCTATTCTATAGAGGTAATTAGCAATCTCTATTGCTTTGTTTTGCAGGCTATCTAAATCTTTATAAGTAATACTTACAAGTTTATCTTAAAGTTTTTAAATAAGACTTTTTTAGAAAAGCATTATCCTTGTATCCTCGTCTAAACTACTATTAGAAAATAGTAGTTGTTCCTAGAATTCTATAATGTATTTGCTTATGCTTTTCTTGCCTTAGCTTATAGACTAGAGCTTGTTCTTAGCTCTCTCTACACTATAGGGATCTCTAAACATTTAATTAAAGAAGTTTAATAGCTTATTAAAGTTCTATAAATTAAAAATCTCTATTTAGTTAAGGAAAGGCAGGGTAAGGGTTGCAGCTAAGCCTTTTAGTTAACTAAAGGCGTAGTTACAAGTTCGTTTATCCGTATTAAAATCTTCCTTATTGTTTTCTACTTTAGTAGTAAGCTGTTGTTAAAAGATTTAGTACATCTTTCTGTTTCTGTTAAAGGTATTTAGATCTAGTTATTTAAAACGCCTAGGCGTTTAAGCTTGTTAATTTCCTAAGGCAGCTAATAGGGTAGGTAACTAAGGTAGAGGTTATTATTCTACTTTAGGCTCCCTTTGTTATTGCAATGTTGTGCCTATAGCTTCCTAAGCTTAGAAAGCTTCCTGTACTTTTGTAGAGGTAGCCATCTTGTCTAGGCCCCCTGCTCTACAAAGTCCCTCTAAAGTAGTCTCTACTTTAGGTTTACTTACACTATCTTAGTGTAATTCTGCTATCCTTACAACTAGAAAAGCTATTAAGGGTTCTGCTATTGTATTTGTAGGTACTCGCTAGTACTCTATATTGTTTAACAGGAATTGTTATAGGTGCTACTACGCTTAGTAGGCTTATCCTTCGTCTGTTTTCTAGGGCTACTACGCTTAGTAGGCTTATCTAACAAATTTAAACGCCTTAGGGACTTATATAACTAAGTATCTCTTAGCACTTTTAATCTAGTGCTTCTTCTGTTAATCCTTTAGTAGATTTAAATAGTTAACTAATTAACTAGCACTCTAATTAATTAGATTCTCGCGCGTAGATATAGCTCTAGCTAGCTTCTCGTCTAGATATAGCTCTAGAGGGCTCCTAAGTACGACGTAGCTACGCAAGTAGCTAAAGAAGGATCTAATTTAATTGTAAGGGTGCGTTAGGTTAACTAAAGATACAAGGTAAACAGTAAATAAATTAGATACAGAACTATAAAGAGACTATGTAGGTTTTTACATCTAATCCAGATAGTTAGGACTAACTAAGGTTAGGACTAACTAAGGTTATTAGAGGTCGCTGGGTCAGCTAACAGTTAGCGTAACTAGTGCGGCCGATAGTTAGCAGCTAGTGCTGAGGTGCTAATGCTAAGGTAAGAAAAGCCAACGAAGGCCACAGGCTAAGTACTAGAGAACATTAAGGCTTTAGCCCTTTACATATAGCTCTAATAGTAAGGCGTAGAAGACTAAGTAGATATTCTTTAGCTCTAGCATATCTACTTTAAATGCAGATAGTCTAATTTAAGCTATAATACGCCTAGGTCTTATAAACTTCTAGTCTATTTTCTTCTTTAGCTTTATTAATTATATTTAATAATTTAATACTAAGACTTAGTCTCTTATTTTAAACGTAATAGGTAATCTTTTCTTGTTAGCATGCGCCTTCTAGTAGGTGTTAGCTATAATAATCTTCTACTTATATTTGCTTTATAGACTTAGCACTCTAGAAGCAGTTTATAGTCCCTTAGGACTTTCTCTATTACCTAAAGCTATACTAGGCTAATCTACGCTAATTAGGTCTATCCTGTAGAAAGCTTAGAAGGGAGTAGTCCTAGTAGTCGCATGTATGCTATTGTTGTAGACGAATTTACTAATAGAGATTTATAAGGCCTAATTATCTTATTCTAGGGTATAGTAGTACTAAAGGTATTATTCTAGCGTTTAGTTCTACTTTTCTGTCTAGCTGTTAGTTTAGAGATAGAAAGCAGATGTAAAGACTCTTCTAGAGTTTATATAGTATTAGAAGGTGTCCTAATGCTTTGCGTTTATTAGCGGGCCTCTATCTAAGATTACCTGCCTTAGTACGCTATATAGTCTAATTACTTCGCGTATCTAAGCCTAAGCTAGGTTAGTGCCGTCCTAACTAGCCCTTGCTAGGATATAATAAGCTATTTTAGTTAATTAGTATACTACTACAAGTATCGCGTTGTATACTTAGCTCTATATCCTGCTAGGAGGTAATTCTGTAATAAAGTCTATTATTACGTCCTCCTACGGCCTGTCTAGTAGAGAGAGAGGTTCTAAAAGGCTATAGGGCTTGTGTCGTGCTATAGGGCTTATGTCGTGCTAGAGTTAATTTTCTGTAGGTAAGGCAGTTACGACAATACTCTATTACGTCCTTCTTTATCCTCTTTTAAGTATATCGCTGCTGCAGTTTTTCTAGTATTCTTCTAGCGCTAAAGTAACCTGCAAGTAGGTTATTATAGTATTCTCTTAGTGCTTGTGCCTTGCTCTAAGTGTTAATAAGCAATTTTAGACGTAATAAGCCTATTTTAGGCTTAGCTAGGCTATTCTAGTCTATATTAATGTCTAATTTATCTAATGTAGCATCTGTGTCCTTATGTAAAGATTATCTAAAGATAATCTAGGTTAGTTCTTAGGAGAATAAACAAGTACTAAGGACACAAGGTGTACTAGCACAATTAGAAGATTAATGTAATAGTACAAAGGTGTGTTAGCATAATTAGAAGATTAATATAATAACACAAGGTTAAGAATTAAGTCTTAATTCTAAGATTAATTACTAAGTAAAACTCTAAGTTAAATATAATAAGCTATAAGAGCATATTGCCTATTACTATATACTAATAAACGTAGTGCTTGTGTACAAGCGTGCTTGTTAGTAAGCAGTTACGTAGTAGCGGCGTAATTGCCTAGCTGTAATTATCTGCGTATGTTGCATAGTCCTTAAAGGGTCGTCCCTTAGTCTAGATTGTAACACTATCCTCCTCCTCTAAAGATTTGTCCTTAAATTACATAATTGTGTTTTGTAGTTTTTGCTAAATAACTAAAGCTTGCCCTGCGTTATAAGTAAGGTAGTTATTATGTCCTCTTCTTGTTAATATTGCTACGTCTTAGCTCTAAAATTGCTTATGCTAACTATCCTGCTAAAGCTCCTTGTAATTATTATTTTCTAGAAAGCCTTATTTATTATATTATGCCTAATTCTTGTTTAAAGTGTACTAAGTATACACAGTTAAGTTAAGCATATGTAAACATGTCTTAGGAGTCTCTAGATTATACTTATAATAAGTATTAAAAGAAAGTTAATAATAATAAAAAATTACTTATAACAGTAATTTTGCGTTTGCTATAAAATAAGAAAATTTTAAAGCAGGCTAAAGAGCGTGCGCGTAAGAAAGCGCTATATCTAGCTTCTAATATAGAGGCTACTAGTAAAACTAAGATAGTGCAGGAAATTAACTGTCCTACAGCATCTATTAGTATAGCCCTTTTGCCTACAATATAGGCTACTATAGGTTTAATTAATACTTCTTTCGCTAAGCTTAGTATTAGTAGAGGTGTTAATAATACTATACTAGAAGCTAGTAGTAGTTTATAAGGTACGTTGTTTGTATTTTTGTAATATTTAATAGTAGTTAGTTAAGTTTATATCTAGTTCCTATGTGTTGTTACTGTCTAGGTAGCTTAACTATCTAACTAGGTATTTCTTACTATTGTTGTTGTTTTAGTATACAAGGATTTTTTTAACTTTAAAGACGTTATCTTTTTATACTTTATAGTAGAAGGTTTATTAAAGCAGCGTTCATAGATCTGCTAGTTTTAACATATTAACATAAAATTTTAGGTAGATTTTTGTATTAGGTAGAAGGTTAAGTGTGTACGTAACTAGTCTCTTCTAGTTAAGAATTAAAAATAGTCTAACTTTAATGTTGTTAAGTCTTTTACTAAGTTATATAGTGCGAAGATTCTTTGTAAGTAAGTATACTTTATCCCCCTTCTTTAGCTAAGGTGCTGTTTTTCGTTTCTAGTTAACATATAAAAAGCTTTAGCATTAAGCCTTCTTAAGTATCTTTTTAAGTAACTTATATACTAACTTTAGCTTATTAGCTATTACAATAACTACTTCTATTTTTAAACTTAGAAGTGTACGTGTAAAAAGATTTAGGTATCTTTTATAATTTGCGTAGAATAGAGTCTATTCTATAGACTCTAAAAGCTTGTTGTTATATACTATTTGTGCTATAGGTAGTAATAATACCTTATTGTTCTATTGTTAGTTAACATATATTCTAAAGTATACTTTTATTATGCAATTTATTTATTCTATTTGTCTGTCTGTCTACAGGTAGTATGCTATTTATTTTTTAAGGTGTTAAAGGTGGTGGTTGTTGTTGTAGTCCAAATAGGGTTCTAAAAAAGTAAAAAGCAGCTACCCTCTACTAATTAATTGCAAAAGTTAAAAAAAAAGATTGTGTGTAGTTAACAAGATTTAAATAGTAGGTAGATAAGTTCTAAGAGGAAAGCTTAGACCACTAAGCAATAATTAGGGTTAAAAAATTTGCTAAGGTACTAAAAAAACGACACTAGTTAAAACGTGTCTAACAGCGATTGCCAGCCTATAGCTAACAACAGGATTACAGTAAAATTGCAATAGAATTACAATATAATGTAATAAAAGAGGGAAAGAACACGTACGTACTGCAGCAGGAGCCTGTAATACTTTATAAAGCTACTACTTCTTACTTACTGCTTCTCACCTTTTAAACAGCACTGCATACAAATAATTTGCATACAATATACTATAATAGCGTACAACCTCTATAGCAAGCATCTCCTTATTCTAGGCTCTCTTTTAAAAAAAGCATCTTTTGCTACTATCTACCTAGCACCTAATTTAGTCTAACTTAAACTACTTATGCAGACACCTAAATTTATTAAGTATCTTAAAACTTAACTACTTAGCTAGACTTCTTAGTTTATAAAAATCTTAAATAAGTCCCTTATCTGCAATATCTTTATATATAAAAAGATTATTAAGCTCTAATTTAGCTAGTTATGCAAGGAATACACAATCTTTAAAGTATTTACTAATACTAGCGCAGTACTTAAGATCTATTACTTTAGCATCCCTTTCTTCCTGTTTGTTATGCAAGAGCTAAGTATAAAAACTAGAACCTAGCTTAAACAGCTATTGCAAGACGTTAAATTAGTGATAAAAAAGAAAGAGGCAGGAAAAGAGGAGTAGGCTTTCTATTGTCGCGTCTATAAGTTAGTAAGCAAGGTAATAATAGTATTACTGCTTTACTTTATCTAGGAGCGCCTAGTAGTAAAGTAATAAGAATAGGCGGAATAAGGCGCGTTAAGTTAGGAGGCGATTCGCGTCTTTGTCTTGCTTTTCTTTATTTCTGTCTAAATATGCGACACACTAATTGCGTGCCAGCAATGCTAAACAAGGGGGCATAAGCCCTAATACTTGTTATTAGCAATAAATCTTTTTTTTTACTAAAAAGGTGTCTACAAAATGTGTAGTCACATTAAAAGGTTGTCTTAAAAGGCTAAAGCTAGTATGCTATTAATAGTTTTCTCTTAGTTCTAATTACGGTGAGTAGTGTTATCTAAAAATTCAAAGTAAAAAGCTTATCTTTATAACTAATAATTAACTTTAGTATACTATAATATCTAATAACTTAATTATTAATAATACACGTAAGCTGTACTACTATAAAATCTTTTCTAAAGGCTATATACTTAGCTTATTTTATAAATTAGTTAACTACTACAAGAATTGCGTTGTAAGATACCTTTATAATAGGGTCTTTTAAGACTATTAATCCTGTAACAAAGTCTATAGAAATGTCTAACTATAGTGTGTTAAGTAGTTCTATTACTTATATTTCTTTATAGGGTGTGTATGTACAGTACTTATTTTTCTAAAATTTTGTATATTAGGTAATAAAGGTAGTAACCTTGTCTTTTATTCCTAGAAACTTATAATTTCTCTTAATAAGTTCTATAGTTCTAATAATACTTAGTTAACTATATACTAAGTTATTATAGTATTGCCTAATAATTACTTCTTGTAATTCTTCTAGTACGTTATGTATAATACGTATAAGTAGATTAAGTGTCTTTACTAGTCTTAATAATTTATTATTATTAACCTATAGTATTATAGAGTTAGTTATCTCTTTAGTTCCTACAATGTTGTGTCTTTAGCTAAGAGCATTTACTCTTCTATTATCTTTTTTTAGTGTATACATAATCTTAAACTTATGTTATCTTAGTTCTTCTAACTATTAAACCTAGCATTAGTTAAGTTTCTTAGTAGTTTTAAAGTTAACTAAGTTCGTATAATCTGTAAATATTATAAGTTTTAAGTAGCTTTTAGCGTATACTTTCTAATATATTAGGCAATTAATAAGAGCTAATAGCTCTTTATTATAAATATTATATTATTCCTCTAGTCCTAAAAACTTACAAGAATAGTAAGTAATTAGGTGCTATTTACTTTTATGTAGTTAACTAGCGCATTTTTTAAGTACAAGGTCTAATACGTCTATTTTAAACTATAGTAGTTGTCCTACTTAAAATATATAAAAGCATAATAGTTCTATACTTAGATTCTTAAGCGTTTAGAAGGTATTCTTTACTTCTTTACTCTACTTAAAGGGTACTTCCTTCCTTATAAGTCTTATTAATAGAATAGTAATCTTAGAGTAATTCTTAATAAACTATTAATTAAAGTTTAGAAATCTTAAGAAGAATTATATTTCTTTAACTATCTTTAGTTGTAGCTATTCTTTAATTACTTATATCTTTTCTTTACTTATTTGTACTCTTTATGCCCCTATAATGTATTCTAGAAAAGTAACTTAATTTTTATAAAACTTACATTTCTTAGATTTTAGTTGTAGGTTAAACTAGTTTAGGCACCTTAGTACTATGTAGACATGTTTAACATAATCTCTTAGGTTCTTAGAATAAATAAGAATATTATCTAAGTATACAATAATAAAGATGTCTAAGTATATTCTTAATAAATTATTAATAAGTTCTTAAAATATTACTAAGGCGTTGATTAACTTAAATAGTATAATAGTGTATTTATAGTATCTATATCTTGTTTAGAATACTATTTTCTATTCTTTACCTTTCTTAATTATAATAAAGTAGTATTTATTTTAGGGGTCTAATACTGTAAAGACTTTAGCGTAAGATAATTAATTTCTAAGTTCTATAATATTTAGTAGCAGATATTAATTCTTTACTATAATTTTATTTAACTTCTAATAGTTAACGCATATCTTTAGTAGCCTATTCTTCTTTAGTATAAAAAGTATAAGAAATCTTACTAGTAATATTAAAAGTCTTATATAGCTTTTTGCTAAATCTTTATTAAGCTTTTCTCTTTATATCTTAAGTTTTATCTTTAATAGTTAATAAATTAGTTTAAAAAGTAGAGTCTTCGCTTCTTCTAGGATAATCTTATAATCTTAGAGTTAGTATCTTAATAAGGCTTTAATATCTACTACTTCTACAAAAAGGTCCTAAAATTCTTTATACTTTTTTAAGATATTTAGAGTTACGTATTTTTTTAAAACTCTAACTTTGTAATCTAAGAGAGCCCTTCTAGTATTTATTAAGTTAAACCCTCTTATTTTAAGGCTATTCTTAGTTAAGGTTTACTATTTCTTAGTAATATTATTAATCTTCCTCTTATCTACTATCTTAGTTGTTAAATATATAGGCTAGCTTATAGTTACATCTAGTTTACAGCACTTAAATAAGAACTCCTTTAACTTTTAGTTAATCTGCAGGTTGTGTTCTTATAACTAAGGAAGTTCTAATATAATGTTGTAAGTAGCTAGTCTAAAGACATCTAGGTCTATCTCTTCTTTATGTTCTTAGATGTAGAGCATTATTCTAGTAACTTTATAAGTAATTATTATCTTGCTTAGTATAGGCTAACTATTAGTTATATATAGTAGGTAGAGTTCTTGTTTCTTTAATACTTATAGGCCTGCTACTAACATTGCTTAAGCAGAAACAAAGTTAGCTTATATGCTAAAATCTACTAGTGCCTGTATCTAGTGTTTATTAAGCTTTACTGTAAGCTTAAAGAGGCTTAAGAGATTTATTACGTTAATCTCCTTAGCAGTTCTAGGTGTCTAGGGCGTCTATCTAAAAAAGAATATGTGCTAAATCTATAGAACTTCTTTGTAATAATGTATTTATTTTTTAAGGTGTTAAGGGTGTGTGATAGGCTAAAGCCTAGAGTAGATCCTTAGTTGTACCTTAGTTGTATACCTTACTTTACGAGCCGCGGCCGCGTGGCGGCAGACTATAAGTATTAACTACGCAAGACAATTAGACGCTCTATTATCTTGTGCTAGCCTTTTAGCTAAGTAGTCGGTGTGTGTAGTTGCATATAAGGCCTAGTAGGCCTGCCTATTACAGGGTAGTGGTTGTTGTTGTAGTTAAAATAGGGTTCTAAAAAAGTAAAAAGCAGCTACCCTCTACTAATTAATCGTAAAAGTTAAAAAAAAAGATTATGTGTAGTTAACGAGATTCAAACGGTGAGTAGATAAGTTCTAGGAGGAAAGCTTAGACTACTAAGCGATAATTAGGGTCAAAAAATTTGCTAAGGTACTAAAAAACAACACTAGTTAAAACGTGTCTAACAGCGATTGCCAGCCTATAGCTAACAACAGGATTACAGTAGGATTGCAATAGGATTACAACATAATGTAATAGAAGAGGGAAAGGACACGTACGTACCGCAGCAGGAGCTTGCAATAATGTATAAGTCGCATTTAATATTAAGGTACGTGTACTATAAAAGTTAGTTACACTCTTATACACTAGTTCTATCTTTATAATCCTTTTACTACGTTATATATATCTATAGGTTCTTTTCTAGATTATTATGTTTATAAAAGTATAGGCTATGTCTCTTATCTTATATATGTACTACATATTTGTTATTTAGATAATTATACTATTAGTATTTATATCTAGGTATTCTCTTTAGTCTCTTAGAAAACTATACTAATCTATACTTATTAGAATAGTAGATTGTACAGCTGTCGTGTACATATACAGTCTATAAGTACTTTGCATGTTCTAGGTTACGCAGGTCTATCTAATAGTACATATCTTTAGTATAGCTATTATCTTAAGCCTTATGTTGCTAGTATATTACCTAGAGTTTGTTGTAAATCTCCTTTGTCTCTTTATCTAAGAGTTAGTGCGCTAGTTTATTCTAAGAAGCCTTAGCTTCTTTAGTCTATTTCTATACAAAATTATTATATATAGCTTTATTAATAGTTGCTACTAGAGTAAGCCCTTTCTTCTACAGTTCCTCTAGTAAATTAGTATACTAGTTATAGTCTAGGAATATTCCTCTATAAGGTCCTATAAAGATCTCCTTAGGTTGTCTAAGCTGCTTTAGTAGAGCGTTAATCTTCTCTACTAAATTTGTTAAGCATCTAGTCTCTATAGGTAATAGTACTTATATACTAACATTATGTCTGTCTTTTATAGTGTAGGTAAGGAGTTTCTATATAGCTAGCGGAACTATTTCCTTGTTGTGCGCTACTAGCTCTTCCTATGTAATTAGTGTAGCTAGTTAATAGCTCTCCTAAAACTTAGCTATCTTACTGCATTTAGTTTAATTTACTAGAGTTGCTTTTATATCTTTGTCTAGCACTATCTTAGAAATATTATTGTCTAAAGTTTCTTTTAGCGTAATTATAACTAAGTTATCTAGACTGTTAATACTTACTTAGTCCTGTTCTTAAACTGTAATAGTAGGTTGTGTAATAACGTTCTATTTGTTGTCTAGACTATTATTAGGTTCTATATAGTAAATAATATTTAGTTGTTAAGTTACCTTGCCTTAGCTTTAGTAGTCCTATTTTATATAACCTTTTTTGTTATATTTATAATAAGTAAATTTCTTATTACTCTTATTATATGTAAACTTCTTTTTTCTTAGTCTTTTATTAATGTTGTTAAGGTGCATTAGCTTATAGCTATTAGTAGCGTAATACTTTAGGATTTTAAGTATATAGTTTTGTTAACGTCCTTAGTTAGGGTATAAGCGTTAAAGTGTTTAATGTAGTTAAGCGTCTATGTTTTTAAGTACGCAATTCCCTTACGCAAATAATTATTTCTCTAATATAAGCTTATAAAGTTTGTTATCTACTCTAATAGCTTTAGCTATAAGTTTATTAAGCGTGTTAAAGCTAGATCTACTTCTTATAAGTTCCTGTTATATAGTAGGTTTAAGACCTTATTAGTACATCTATATTAAAGCGTTGTTATCTTATTTAATAACTATCTTGTATTGTTAGAAATTAGTTGTGTAGTTAGTAGTAGACTTAGTTTATTATAGTCTCTAAATCTTCTACTCTATAACTACAAACACCTTAAACAGTAAGAAAACTTCTTTTATCTTTATTTTAAAGGTATCCTAGTCTTTAACTAGGGCAGTGTTGTTAGCGTTTATAATAGAACTATCTATATAGCGTTGTAGGATTAAGCTAGCCTACTTCTCTACATCTCCTTAAAGATATGTAAAGGCTAAGACTACCTTATTATTATTTTTAATCCTATCTTCTTTAATATAGAAGTATCTATTAACTTAAAGGAGCTAAGCGTTAAGCTTACTATAATTACTATAATAAGTCTTAGGCTTATTAGCGCGGCTTGTAGTCCTCCTAGTAAAGGAATTAGCAAGTGTGTCTATAGCAGTATTACTTATCTTTAAGGGTGTTTAAAGTGTAAAGATTGTTTAAAGATAATCTAGGTTAGTTCTTAGAGAATAAACAAGTACTAAGGACACAAGGTGTACTAGCATAATTAGAAGATTACTGTAATAGTACAAAGGTGTGTTAGCACAATTAGAAGATTAATGTAATAATTTAAGGTTAAGAATTAAGTCTTAATTCTTAGATTAATTACTAAGTAAAACTCTAAGTTAAACAAAATAAGCTATAAGAGCATATTGCCTATTACTATATACTAATAAACGTAGTGCTTGTGTATAAGCGTGCGCTTGTAGATAAGCGTGTGTACGCTTATTAATAATTAGTCACGTAGTCGCGCTTGTGTACAAGCGTACTTGATAGTAAGCAGTTACGTAGCAGCGGCGTAGTTGCCTAGCTATAATTATCTGCCTATGTTGCATGGTCCCTAAAGGGTCGTCCCTTAGTCCGGATCGTAACACCTTATTAGTGATGTTGCGGTTCTCTAGAGGTTCTAGATCCCTAGGTGCAGTTTTTTCTACTAGTTTAACTGTTTACTTAACTAAGTAAGAGTTGCTGTAATAAAGAAGCTTTGTTTACCTTAATTGCTTAAGATATCTCTTATTAGCTGTACAAAAGCCTTATTATACTTCTGCGCTAGTTTTTATAACTTAGCTATATAGTTAAGATAGCAAAATAGGCTATCTGCTATATTAGTGCTTCTAGGGCGGTAGTTTAGAACAAAATTATAGCGCGACAGCACTAGATATAACTGTACTTAGCCGTAGCTAAGGATCTTAGTTTCTATAAACTATTTAAGATTCTAATAGTTTATTAAGATCTTAAAATAGATCCTCTTAAGGTAATAGCGCTAGTGTTCTAAACTTTTAACTATTACAAGGAGTTCTTAATTATAAATATTATAATTGTATTTAGCTGCGATTAGCTTACGCGAATAGAAATTAACTAGCCTTTATTAACTTATAGTAGGCGAATTTAGGATATATTAGCTTAAAATACCTAATATTGCACTACTAGAGGCGTCTACTTCTACCTTTGTCTTTCTGTTTCTTTTAAAATGCACTAGTATAGGTATATTTAAAAAGGAGTCTTTAAGTTGTTAAAATGCCCTTTTTGCCTTTTCTCTAATCTCTAGAGTTTGACTTTCTTCCCTTTTTATAGCGTAGCCTTTTTTAGCTAAGCCTAGGCTTTTCTAAGTTAATATAGTTAAGGGTAAGGCTAATTTAGAGAATTTAGTAATAAATCCCCTGTAGTAGTTTATAAAACTAATAAATATCTTAATATATTGTACTGTGCGCAGGACAGGCTTATTCTAGATTGTCTTAATCCTGTCTTTGTTAATTTTAATACTATTAGGTGTAAATATGTATCTAAGGTATTCTATGCGCTAAGTGTACTATTCGCACTTACTAAGCTTTATATATAGCTTAGCTTTGCGCAATCTTTAGAGTACCTCTTTAACATAAGTTTTATGTTCTGCTTTTGTCTTAGAGAATATAAGGATATTGTCTAAGTAGATAATACAGGATATATCTACTAAGCTAGCTAGTATTTAGTTTATATAGGCTTAAAACTGCGCAGGAGCGTTTGTTAGGCTGAAAGGCATAATAGTATACTTTAAGTAGCTATATCTTATGTAGAAGGTAGTTTTTTATATCTCCTTTTTAAATACGCACTTTATAGTACGCTTCTCTTATATTAAACTTAGTACAGTACTTAGCTTGCGCTAGTCTATCTAACAACTCTATAATAAGTAGGAGAGAGTGCCTGATTTTTACTATAATCTTATTTAGACCGCAGTAATCTATATATAGCCTTATTATACTGTCTTTCTTCTTTACAAAGAGTATTAGTGTGCTTGCTAAGGATTTAGATCTTCTTATTTATCTTCTTGCTATATACTCTGTAAGGTATTTCTTTAATAGCTCTAACTCTGTTATTAATAGGTTGTATAATAGCATGTGCAGTAGATTTATACTAGATAGTAAGTTAATTGCTAGATCTTACAGTTTATGCTCTACTAGGACTGTAGTGTCTTTCTCTAAACATATATCTACGTATTTAGCGTATTGTAGAGGAAGTTAGCCTACTTTAATAGATTCTTAGCTATTTTAGCTTACTAAACTTATAATACACGTATACACGTCTGCTATTAGATTATATATACTCCTTTTAAAGGTTATAGCGTCTTCTACACTAACCTTTTAAAAACTACTTTAATTTTAAGACTACTTACTTTAAAAAAGCAAACGTCTTATCACGTAGCTTATTTTTAAGTTATAAGAGTTAATCTATAGTAACTTAAGGTAAATTAAATACCTCTTTAAGTCTAATACTACAATTAGGATACGCTGCGTTCTTACGCGTCCTCGTGAATCTATAATAGTTATATCTACTTTAGTTATGCTGTAGATAGTAAGCTTGCCTCCATTTACCTCTTCTACTAATAGGCTAGGTAAAGAATTAATAGTTGAGTCCTGCTTCTTTGCTAGCATAGCAGACATAAAGTTTAGTTATAAGCCTCTATCTACTATAGCTTTTATAAGCTTTAATGCCTTAACTATATACTTTATAGTTAAAAGGTATACTAGCTTAGGTAAGATTGCTTTACGTAGCGTGCCTAAGTCCTTATTCTCTTAATAGAGAGCGATGTGGGCAGTAAGATAGGACTTAAGTTCCTCTGCCTTTAGTCTTTTTTTATCTTAGGTATAGTAATGCTATCTACTGTTTTTCCTAGCTTACCTAGCTTATAGTAGTTAGACTTGTAATGTCTAAGTTTTTTATACTTATAGCACTGTAGAGGGTAATCTTTAGCAATTTTCTTACTTATTTTACTTTAATTTAGGCTATTAGAGCCTATTCTTAAACACTTAGCTTTTTTTAAGGTCTTTTCTTTGTCCTTTAACTTTTTGTAGTCTTAGGGTACTCTTACTCTCTTCTTCTTAGAGTGTTTTAGTTTAGACTTTACTCTTTAGGTCTTTTGCTAGTAAATAAAGTTTATATATTCTTTTACTTATAGTAATATTGCCTATTAGTCTACTAAGAGTAAGAGGAGACTTTTCTTAATATTCCTATATAATATAGCAGTATATTTTAGGACTTAAATATTAAGTGTATAATCTAAGCCTAGTTCTTTGTAGAATAGTTTTATATAATCTAATAGGTCTGTAGGATTCTGATTTAGAAGTTAGTAAACTTATTTTAAGCAATTATAAGCTTATTACTTACGCTCCTAGGGTAATCTTAGAGAGTTTAATATTACCTCTTCTAGATCTGCCTATTTTAGTGTTTATAAAGGTAACTCTTGTCTTTTTGCAGTTTATTGCGTATGCTATAGTGTTTTTAATAGCTTAGAGATATATATTATCTTAAAGTCTATTTTCTAAGTCTTGCTTGTAAAACTTTATAGTACGCAGAGAAAGTATAACTTGTAATTTTTTTCTTATTAGTTGTATTACGTACGGCTAGTCTTTAAGAACACATGTAGTAGCTCTAGACGTAGAAGACTAGTTAATAAGGTTAAGTTAGTTTATTTAGTTAAAGCTGTAGTTTTAAGATTCTTATTAAGTGCGCTTAAGTCCCTTAAAGTTACTTTGTTATATATTTTCTTAAGCTTAGCTAACTTGTATTGTTTTAGTTATTCCTCTTTTTATATGCATAATTGTGCTAGTTCTTAGTCTAAGGTAGCCTCTTCTAGGTTATCTTAGCTTTTTTTCGGTGTATATAGGCGTTGTAGCTTAATTAAGAACTAAGATGCGTTACTTTCTTCTTCTTTGTTTATCTTTTAGTTGTTAGGTACCCGTTCTTGTTCCTCTTTAAGAATAAGTGCTAGTTCTGTTAATTTTGTCCTTTAAGTTCTTAAGTTAGCTAAATCTTCTCTATTGTTAGTAAGGGTATAAGCGCGGCTATCTACACAGGTAGAATAAGTACTTATTGTATAGTATAAGCGTATCTAAAAAAGATTAATTTAAATGTAAAGCTTAATACTAAATAAAGATATAAAGTGCTAAAAATAGAGATATAATAGTATATTGCCTGTAGAGGAGAGATAAATTAATAATATCTTAACTACGCTATCGTAGCTTTACTTATACTAGGGTAGTCTAGGGTTATATAACCTATTTAGACCTATCTGACCTCAACAATGTCGGACTGAGCCGTATCCGACCTCAACAATACCTGACTAGGCCGAATCTGACATCAGCCATTCCGGACTGGTCCGGCCTGGCCTGGAAGGCCGCCTGATCCTGACATTAAGCTTGTTTATTACCTAGATCTTTAACTACCTCACGCAGGAGGCGTTTAACTTTCCTCTAATTCAAGGTACTTAAGTCTAAGGACTTACTATCACTTAAAGAGCTCTTAATACTAAACCTTTTTAATATAACTTTAGGATTAAAGGGTAAGAAGCTTGTAGCCTTAAAGGCCTTTAGGATTGTTATTTCCTTAAAGGAGGTCTACTAGGCTTAGTAGAAGAGGTAAAAGAAATCCCTCTTACTTATTAAGGTGAGGCCCTAGTTCCTCTCTAGAAATCTAGATATCTTAGCTTAGTAAGCTGATAAGAGAGGCTTAAACAAGGCAATATTAAGAGGCTACAGCGTGGAGGTTAAATCAGGAGGATAGACTATAAGGAGAATCTTGTTCTAATTACAGTACTTAATAAAATCTATAGTAAGGTAAGATCTATAGCTGTCTAGGATAAGTAATTAACAGAAGGATTAAGCCTTCGCCTTAGTATTGTGATTAAATATCTGTTTAAGCTACATAAGACTAATATTGTTATTTGTCTAGCTAGAGAGCGATAAGGTAATTTAAACTTAATAAGTCTTAGAATTAAAGGCTTTTAACTAGGTGTCCTATATTAATCCTAAGGTCAATTAATATATAAGGGTAGGCGCTAGGTAAGATCTATTAGCGCAGATGTAGGCTAGGAGTGTTATCTACTCTTGTAAGCTATCCTAAATAGTACTCCTTTTATTTCCCTGCTTATATAAAGGCTTACTAAAGATCCTCTTTAATCTTCCTAGGATACTAAGGAGGAAGCCCTTCTTATCTATATTATATATATAACGCGCCTTAACGTAGTACTGCTTAATTTTCTCGCGTAGAAGATTAAAGTATAAGCTGTACTTCCTCTTAGAATTAGCCTTGTAGTAATTGTTATCTATACCTATTATCTATCTTAAAATAAGCTTATTAGGGTACTAGTAGACAAAGCAATTAACTTAGTATACTTTAACCTTTTTTCTTGCAATCTGTAAGGCAAAATTTTGTATTATAGCTTATGTAGGTGTAAGGCCTTGCCTAGTAAGCTGTTTAATATACTATAAGAGCTCTAGCTCCTATTATAGATAGAGAGCTTTTTAATTTTAAGCTTTAAGGTTACGCGAGGTTAAAACACCTTAGTGTCTTTAAGAGAGCGTAGATTGTACTACACTATACTTTTCTGCAAACTTTGTATACAAGAAAGATGCGCCTAGTACACGCGAATTAATTTCATTAATTGCTTCCTAAATCAGATCTATATTAGTGGAGTTATTAGGTGTTAAAAGGTAGTGTTGTTTTGGTGGGGGTGCGCGTTACGCCGTCATGCGCGTTACGCCGTCCACCTCGGTAGTTGGCAGTAGTTCGACGGCAAGACCTCGGCACACCAGCACACACCGTACATCGCCTCACATAATCCTTAAACCCCTGACTGGCTTCGGCCTTTTGAGACAACCTTTTGATGTGACCACACATTTTATAGACGCCTTTTTGGTAAAAAAAAGATTTATTGCTAATAACATGTATCCGGGCTCACGCCCCCTTGTTCAGCCAGCACGCAATTAGTGTGTCGCATGTTTAGACAGAAATAAAAAAAAGCAAAACAAAGACGCAAATTGCCTTCTAACTTAACGCGCTTTATTCTGCTTTTATTCTGCCTATGCTGCCTACACTGTCTACTTATATTAAGGCTTTACTTCTAGGTACTTTTAGATAAATTAAAAAAGCAGTACTATTATTGCTTTGCTTTCTGCCCTATACATGCGACAATAGAATGCCTACTTCTTTTGTTTTTTTTCTTTATTGCTATTTTAACGTTATGCAATAGCTAGCTTCACTATTTAATAGTTTTTTTACTTAGCTTATGCATAATTAACAAGAAGAAAAAAATGCTAAAGTAAAGCATTTTAAGTACTTTTCTAGTATTAGCAAATACTTTGTAAATCTTGTATTCTTTTTACAACTAGCTAAGTTAAGGCTTAATATTTTTTTGGTATATAAAGATATTGCAGATTTTAAAGTTGTTTATAAGAAAATACAATTCTAAAGTTTTAGAAAGGCTAAGTTTGTAAATACTTAAACCCCGTTGTCAGCCATAGGCTGGCAATCGCCGTTGGACACGTTTCAACTGGTGTCGTTTTTTGGTACCTTAGCAAATTTCTTGACCCTAATTATCGCTTAGTGGTCTGAGCTTTCCTCCTAGAACCCATCCACCTACCGTTCGAATCTCGTTGACTACACACAATCTTTTTTTTTCACTTTTGCGATTGATTAGTAGAGGGTAGCTGCTTTTCACTTTTTTAGAACCCCATTTCGACTACAATAACAACCACCACCTTTGACACCTTAAAAATAAATAAACCCCTGACATCGACTTCGCACTTGCACATAGGTTCTGAAGCATTACCCTAGACGCGTTCAAACTGAAAGACGTCATGTCGCGTTCTCAATCTCGGCGTTTCGTGACGAAAACACCGCGAACGGACCGCTTCGCAGGCTGATGATGGGCAAATAGGATATGCACGGAATCGAAGACGACGTCTCCCTCGAATATACATTTACAACGAAGTATGCACTCCTGGTCGATATTTGCGAGTATCTTCTATAACTTGCGCCATATCGGAGAGGGTCTCTATCGGTTGCTCTTGCGTGGACACAGTTTTGTTGTACCCATATATCGCGATAAGATAACGAGCATCGACATGGGGAAATCATTCGACCCTGCTCAGGACATTGGGAGCCTGGAAGGGAAGGTCATCTTGGTCACTGGTGGTATGTGTCTCCCAATGTCGGACTTGAGGTATCCTATCAGTGATTTAACAGATCAACAGGTAACGCAGGCCTAGGCAAGCAAACTGTCGCATATCTTGCCGCCCATAACCCTACGCGCATATACCTCGCCGCTCGTACCGAATCCAAAGCCCGCGATGCCATCACCGAAATCAAGAACAGCGTCCCAAATGCCTGCGAAATTGTACATCTACCTCTCGATCTGACGTCGTTCTCTTCCATCGCCGACGCCGCATCGACATTCAAGAGCCAAGAATCGCGACTCGACATACTTATCAACAATGCCGGTATTATGGCGTGCCCATATAGCACGACCAAAGAGGGTTACGAGATACAATTCGGCACGAATCACATGGGCCACGCGCTGCTCACAAAGCTGCTTCTCCCGACGATGTTAGATACCGCGAAGCAATCCGGTGCAGATGTCAGGATCGTGAACCTGAGCAGCGTGGGCCACCACTTTACCGTATCAAAGGGCATTGAGTTCGATCAACAAGCGCTTGAGAAAGAAAACACAGGGCGTCGCTATGGCGCTTCAAAATTAGCAAACATACTATTCGCTCGCTCCCTCGCCCTTGAGTACCCTACGATAACATCCGTATCCTTGCACCCCGGTGTCATTCTGACGGATCTTTTCTCCAACATCCGCACAAACATCTTCCTGAAGGTTGGGCTGTGGATATATGGAATAGTGGGCTTGATACTGCCGGGTCACTACCCGAGCCCTAAAGGCGGCGCGTTAAACACGACATGGTTTGCTACAGCCGCGAAAGATCAGCTGGAGAATGGCGCATTCTATATGCCTGTGGGCAAGAAGGTTTCGGGGAGTGGACACGCGAGGGATGAGGGGCTGAGGAAGAAGTTGTGGGAGTGGACTGAGGAGGAGTTGCAGAAACACGGGTATTAAAATAAACGGCTTCCATTTGAACTGAACAATAAGCAGGGTATAAAATTTTGGCTAGTCATGACAATGCTTGATGTTTCGATAAGTTCAGACAGATCCCGATGATAGCCTAGGCGGCGGTGGCAACTGCTTTCCACTACAGATTTCCACTTTGAAGTCTTTCTGAACGTTGACCTGAATGCCATCGCCACTCGATCGCTTGTTAACGATGCGCTTCTGGCTCTCGTCATCAAGATCCAAACTCGCATCACTGAACTCATCCAGGTCACCGTAAATTTTCGTTTCAATTCCCACCTCTTTGGATTTATTACCCAAGTGGTTCTTTAGCCCCGTGCTCTCTGGACGCTCCTCAAGTTCCATCCAGTTTTTCGATGCCGGATCACCGCCACGCAGTGAGCCTCGGGCATATGCCTTCTTGGACAAGCCATGCGAAGGTCGCGAGTGGCTTCCCGACCAGGTCGAAAAATTGCGAGATAAGGTTGGTAAGTATGGGACGGCACGCGGGTAGATTGGCAACGAACATGCCGACGTTCATCTCTGCGCAGGCCCAGGCGAGGATTTCACCGAGGTTCTGCAGAAGCCGGTTGGGGTCGTTTAGGCCGATTAGGAACTTGAGGCGCACGATTGGGGCGATGGAGGCGCTGTGGTGTATATGTTAGTGGCGAGGTTCAACAGTGCTGCGCAAGAGTGTGGGTCTACTTACAAGATTCCTAGGCCGAGCATGGCTATCACGGAACTCTTGACTCGCCAGTCCAGCTGGACATCCCATAGCAGGAATATGGGCAGGGTCGCAAAGATCCAGTCTGTTGAGATCGATACCACGGCGACGGCATATGACAACGCTGTCTGGATAGCGCGCTCTTTACATACGCCTTCCATGTTGACGTACCAGTTCTTCCTGTCAATCTGTCAGCTTCTTACCACTCTCGAATGAAGGAAGGAGACCTTGAAAACATACTGTATCGGCGAACATTGGACGAAGAGGTACATTCCCGTCCCGCCCATGACGGCGAAACAAGATGCCATGCAAATGTAAATGACTATCTCGATCCATTTCTTGCCGCTCGCGATTCGAATCAAAGCGAATCCAATGCTGCATTTTATGGCGATGAGGGTGAAGCACCATGGCTCTTGGAAGATGTAAAACCACTGTTTACTGTTACTACTTCTACTCAATAATGACTCTGGCAGATACAGAGAAATGAAGATAACAAAACGTCTTCCTCGCCAATAGGTCTAGTGGACATAAGGGAAAACATTTTAGACATAGCATCAGAGAGTTGGAGTACTGATACTCGCTCAACGAGCCGTCATACTGACCAACGCCGCTCCAAGCCATACCAATAGTGGCTATCGTGCTCAACGACCAGAATGGCTAGATATATATTAGTAGATATTGAAGCGTTGATGCTTGCAAGACGTACTAGGTTGATCAGCATAGCCCAGTCATCTGGTCCCCACGCCTTTCTCTTGTAGTGAATCCAGAACCGTAAGATGGTAGAAATGATGTCAAATGGAAGCGTTATCAAAACAGACAAGGCCATATGGTAAGAAGTCGGCGGTGCCATGGCGTTGGTCAAACTAGAGAAGAAGCTACTCTGTATACCTCTTCACGTTGAAATGTATCGAGCAGAATGACAACAAAGCTCACCAAAATCCACGCAGGGCATCCAGAGCAATAAAGGATACGGAAATAGATCTGAGGAAAGGAGTGCCACTTGCTCATTCACAGGACGCTCGCCCTCCAGCCTTTCAACACCCCATAATAGGCTGTGATCGTCTCGGTTCCAAGCATGTGTGGATGCGATGCCCGTTTGAAGTCGTGCGAGTTTTGATAATTAAAAACGGCAACGGGCGGGCGGAGCGGCACAGGCCTCCTAGTGCCGGCACTATCACCCGTCTGCGGTAGTCCCCGGTTCGAAATATGTCCGATGCTTTTAATCCTATGGATTCTATCGGGGGTCGGGAAGCAGACACTCCACAGCAATCTCGTATTGTCTCAGCCGATGGGAGCCTCAAAGAGCTGATTCGCTCGAGTGTCAGGTGACTTGGTCTGATCTTATTCATGAGTTTGTCCAATCAATGTACGTAGAGAGGTCTCGACTATCCTCACGTATCAGCTTCAAATGATCCGTTATGCTCGCAAGGTTGAGTTCCGTCCTTGCGATGGAGCGGAAAACCCTACCGCGTATACGCGTCAGTCCTGTTTCAAGAATTGTCCTGTACAAGGATTTGCATATCGCCAAGTATTATATGAACGGGGATGCAGTGGAGAACTGCTAGAAGTTGGTGAGCAACCAGGTTTGTTGGACTGAGACTCTACGCCCCACGCGCGCTACCTGTACCTACCAGGAAGGAATACCTAAGTGGCTTCGAGCAAGATATGAAAACTCCCAAGATAGACTCTGTGGCGTCCCAGTCATATAAAAACACCAATACAACCATCATCGCAGCACTGTCTAAGCAGCAGCTCTTCTAGTGCTAAGTACAGTTGTTCAACATTATGGCGCTATTTCGGAGAATTAAACCAAAGACCCACATCACGAAATAAGACTCTCCACTACCAGACATTCTAATTCAGACCCTAGAGTTTTACGAAGTCAAGGGTTCCCCGCGATGTCATTCTCGTGCAAGCGGTGGGCATTGTACACGTACTTCATCCCGTAGATACATGAACAAGTACCATACCCATGATACCATAGATTGTAGCAAATCCAATCATGTCACCACCTAGAGTCTTTGAAGACAAGCTTGCCATCATCACTGGCGCTGCGCGAAGTACGTTTTGCCGTGACCTCATACTTCATACTTCATACTTCTCTTCCAGCACGAAGTGAATGCGTATCGACATATGGGAAACTAACTTACGACTATGTAGGCTTCGGCGCCGCACTCGCCACACACTTCGCCTCACGCGGTGCCAACGTTGTGATCAACTACGCAACGTCGTCTTCTGATAAGATCGCGTCCGACTTAGCAACCCATCTCTCCACAACGTACAACATCATCGCGCTCCCCGTACGCGCAGATCTCCTCGACCCTTCCGCCCCGGAAACCATCATCAATGCAGCAAAGGCCCACTTCACTAGCCCTACGGCCACACCCTCATTCCAGATCGACATACTGGTAAGTTATGACTGTACGATATACATGAGAAACACACACACACACACACACACATACACACTGACTCCGTCCCTCCACCTCTTCAGATCAACAACGCCGCCGTCGTCAACGCGCAACCCATCCAAGACCTCAATGTAGACCTCTGGGACCAAACCTTTAACATAAACTGTAAAGTCCCCCGCGCTACTTATCAAAGCCGCGTTTCCCCATCTACCGCACGACAGGTCTGGCCAGATCGTCAACATCTCGTCGGCGACTACGACATGGGGACTGATCCAACAGACGTCCTATGCGGGCACCAAGGGCGCCATAGAGGCCATGACGCGTGTGTGGGCGCGTGAACTTGCTGAACGCGCAACTGTCAACAGTGTGAGTCCTGGTCCTATGGATACAGGGCTTCTGAACGGGCTGCCTGAGGCGCCCAAGCAGGCGTTGAGAATGTACAACGCTTTGATTCTGTTGGCCAAAGAAAGACCGGGGGTGGACAGCGAGGATACCCTACAATTGGCGGACGAGATTGGCGGTAGGCCCGGTACGCTCGAGGAGGTGGCGGGTATTGTGGGTATCGCGTGTTTGCCGGAGAGTGGCTGGATGACGGGGAACCAGTTGGGGGCGAGTGGTGGCGGTGCTTTTGTGAGGTGAGAAGGCTATGGTTGAATTTTTGGTACCTAATTGTTGCCGGCTGGACGCAGTTGTTAGCAACGGATGTGCTCGAGTATAGCGAAGAGTGCTCATTCGCACTCACGTATTGTGCCAACCATCAGCGAGAGTAGCAGCCACGCTTTCATATTGGAGAAATTTCATGCCGATGGCCTAGGTCACATGTTTATCAGTCGAATTGAACCCACGGCCCTAAGTGGGTGGCTATGATTCTTGACGATGTGCTAAGCGTAGGATATGTTGGCAAACCAAAATTCACCATCAAAGACGCGCAGAGCACTGCTATATGGATGCGTAGTTCAAGAGCATTGTTAGAGCTCCAGAGTTATGATCATATGCTCCACACGCTTGTACAAGTAAAGATGACACACCCACCTCAACAGATGCCAAGCCGTCCTAGACTCCGCGTCTCTGATGCAAGAAAGTGACCCGTTCCGCAGCATCATCATCCAGCCCACACAGCTCCTTGAAGTTCTCCACTTCCTCTCCCTTCTTCTTCGTTCTTGCGGCAAAATCTGCCAGTGGACAGCTCTTTCCAGGACCACTGTCGCACCCAGGAATGGCAGTAATCCCGTCGTTTATGTTGAGTCTGACGAACTTTTCCGGCCAAGATTGAGCGTTGACCTTGCAAGACAGTAGCTCGAAGATGATTCGGGCCGCCATGGGCGACACCTGGGATTTTCGCCATTTGCGGTCGTGCGCGATATGTGTGATGAGTAGATGTTCATCGTCGTTGATGACATCTAGTGCGGTCAGCAGAGGCGCGATATCGCCATCATGAACACTGTCTACTATCAATATATGTAAACATCCATTGTGTTCAACAGAGGCTTACAAGCTGAAGAACAGCGGGCCAGCGTCCGGTCCCTCAAGTAGCAAATTTGTCGTCGCGTTGAGCCACAGCCACCCCATACTAGATGCATACTTCTGGCCTGGTCCCGCACGATAGTAATGCAGAATGTCTCGCGCATATTCGAAGCTAAGAAACTCGTCTTGGGTGAAGACGTCGCACCAATCACTGCGGCCGCGCACTGTGGTCTCGAAGCCACACATCTCTTGCATGGCGTAGATTTCGTGATCTTCAAAGTGCATGTCCGTCTGCTTGAGTAGGCGTTCGCGAATGGCAGGCATGTAGGTAGCTCGATACTCACCCGCCAGACGGTATCCTTTTCGTTGGCCTTCCATCTCGTCTTTCTTGTTCGCCAGACATGTTCGTCCAGGTGTCAGCGTATCAGCACCGAGCGAGGAATGTTCGGATATGACTTGTAGAGTAGCTTTGTTGGTAGTATTGTAGTCGATGCCGAAGAAGCCTGCGGCGAAGTGTTTAGCTGTCTCGATGACGCGATTGGAGTCACTAGCCCAAAACCTAGTGGCATTGTCTGAAGGAGAGGAAACAACATGATCTAGAAGGTGTTGGTACCGGGTGCGCAGACGGACGCCGGTAGTGAATGAACTGAGTGTGCCGGCAAAGGGACCGGTGGATGTCAACTGCTCCAGATGAGTATCATCTGAAGACCAGAAGAGCTCCCAGTTGTTGAAGAACGCTAGGTTACCTGTGAAAGTCTTCCCGCTTTCTTTCATGCGCTCCACGACCGCTTTCTGGGTGTTGCCGGCTTTCGTGGTAGGATAACGCTCAGCATGCCGAGACATCATGTGGACCTGTACCACCTCACAGCCCTCGGGTGGCGCCAACCCGCCATCAACGACATCGATAACCTTCTCCACCCATGGCCCATTGCCACCAAGATGGTATAGGATATTCCATTCTTTCGTTACAGCTCCTCCACCAAGGCCGTGGTCGGTCTCTGTACCGTTGCTTCGATAAGGATGCCACCAGCTATTCCAGCTCGAATGATGAGGTTTTCCAGTGCAGTCATCGCCAAGATAACCAGAACGAGTGCTTGGAGTGTCCGATGGGCACGATGGAGGACACGCTAATAGACCGAGCGCAGCGAGAAGCAAGCTCTGATAATTGCTGTACGTGACTGATAATACGGTCACGACAAGAGCTGTTACGAGCCTCCACGGCCGAGGCATTATGACCTGAGGAATCAAAACGATGTGTGGTAAAAAGATATTAGTTAATCGGGAGAATCATATTCATTGTACCTAGTCGTTGGACGTCGACGATAACTCGGCGCAGGCGGTGAGAACTCCAAACGCTCGTTCCTGCCCAAGAGTGGGTCGTACAGCTTGCCTCACAGCTCCAAGCCTCTTGACTCTATGCGTACACATGCTGACAAGTGCTGTTCATAGTTTCTAGCCGGGAACATGGTTTGCGATGTTTCAATTCCTTCCCGCAGAGACGGACGCGTGTGGAGCGCGAACGATGACGCAGGGCGCTGGGTGGATTGGGCCTCGGCATGTCGATCGCTCTCCACGTCGCTCCATGGGCTGGGCCGTCAACCATCCACCGGCGAAAGTAGAAGACTGTATGAATTCCAATGCGCCCATCAAAGAATCAAGACACAAGCAAGAGTTGTCGTCAGCTTTCATCACGACAGACAACATAGGGCGTCATGTCTGATGTAGCAAGGAAGTGGGTGAGCTGAACCCATTCAAAGGGTGAAGTATAAAGTCCTCACTTCTGAAAGGGAATGCAAAGACACATGTAGCAAACAGCCCTTCACACTGCAGGACTGCACGCATGGCTGATCCCGCAGTAGTGTTTGTCCTGCTTGATACCCTGTTCTGGTAGTCGGCAACACAAAAAGATTCCACCGTCTGTGACAGTATTCCAATATCGAGATCGTTAAAGCAGCCTCCACCATCTGACCAGGTTTTGAGCCTCCTGCAAACATGCTGCTGAACATATCGTCTTCGCACTCCAACGTTGCACAATGACCGAGTTCGTTGCGTGCATCACTGGTCTCCAACAAGCATGTTCTGTTGGAGAAGAAAAAGCGAAGCTGTAATATGTGGATATCTAATTTGAATTGGTAGAAAGATTGCGATTACACCTCAACGCCTCTCCTCCGTTTTTGTCTTACTAACTGTAGAAATTAACTGCCTTTTTCTCCCCATCCTATTTCGGTCCACTCCACTTGCCACTCGGGCCATTTCCCCTTCCTCTGAAGCCACCGCCACCGCCACGAGCACCACCACCCCTACCGCGTGGACTCCTCGTCTTCTCAACTCTACCTTTACCTCCTCTACCCTCTCCACCACTGAAGTTGCCGCCCCTAATTCGTTCCTGACCTAGCCCTCTCCTCTGACTCTTTTGGCCAGCGCCTCCGCTCTTCACACCACCCCGGCCCATTCCAGAACCAGATTTCGCTTTTCGCACCTCTTGCCAATCTGCTTCTCCACCGTCATCGTCCATATCCATCTCATCGTCCTCGTGTGTGCGCTTGTTGCTGAACTTAAGTCTGCCTTTCTGACCGGTCTGGGCTGCGTCGCGACCACGGATCGCATCAACGTAAGCGTTGATACCTGCTTCAAGAGATGTGTTTTGGTCGTCGATATCCATGAGAACGTCGTCTTCGGCGACGTCTTGCTTCTTGGATTTCTTGCCCTTGTTCTCCACTTCGTCGTCGGAGTCGCCGATGATAAGCTTACCGTCTTTGTTTGTGCGGGCATTCATCTTCTGCGGCTGTTTGCGTTGGCGCAGGGGCTTGGTCGACGAAATATTCCCGAGAGCGCGTTTGGAGAGTAGGTCGAGTGGTTCGTCTTCATCTTCGATGATGTATGTGTTGCCGCCTTTTGCACCGCCCCGCTGTTGCTTGCTCTGGCTCTTGACAAACTCGTCTTCAGAGTCACCATCGCTCTCCTCACTCTCACTGCCGTACACAGCTTGGTCGTACTCGCTCTCGAACTTGCCCTTTCGTTTCTCGGCTGGCTCCTCGCCATCTTCCGTAGCCTGTTGCTTCTTCTTCCTGCGCTGCTCGCGTGTCTTACGGATGTTAGTGATGAGCTTACGATCTTCGGCAGGTGTGGCGCGTTCGACTTCTTCCACGCCAAACTTCCGGACCATTCGTTCGACGATGTGCTTGACCTTGGCTTTGAAGTGCGCTTTGTGTTCGTGACTCCAGACCATCAAGTTCTTGAGCAAGTTGTTAAGACGTGGTCGTACAAGTGATTCTGGTAGTGAGATAACCTCAACTTTGACGAAACCAAGCACACTGCGTACGATCTCACGATTGGGGTTCTGGAGGAAGATGTCCATGAGGTCGCAAAGATTCGTAATGGTTTCCTTGGAAATCTGGGCATGGAATTGGTAGAGGATACGTGTGACGGCAGTGATGGACGCAGAGATCATGTGCGGTGTGGTGGCAGCCAGACCAGCCGAGACCATGGTGAAGTATTCTTCAAGTGAAGCTTCAACAGTTGGCGCATCGGCGGGCATGTTCGGCACCTTGGCTTGCACGACTTGACCTCCCTCTGCCATCTTCTCACCCATGGCGACAAGCAGGCTGTAAGCCGCCTCTCGCGCCTTCTCGTTCGTCTCCTTGGCAGAGATGACTACCTCGGAAAGAATCGCTGGGATGAAGTGCAGATCGCTTTGAGGTAGAGATTCAATGACTTGGAACAGTGCATTTAGTCTGTCGCGCCGCGCTGGAGCTGAAGCCTTCTCTGCGCTTCCGATCAACAACTGTTGCAGTTCGCCATTGCGCTCTTTCAAAGCTTCTTTGCCCATCTCCGACTCTGCGAGACGGGGAATGAGCTTATACGCCTTCTTCTGTAGTTGCGGCTCGTTCTCTCTGTTGATCATGATCTCGGCCATGCGGAAGAGGGAGCGGTAGCTGTCGCGGGGGAGGTAAAGGGCAATCGTGATGATCAGATCCATTAGGGTATGGCTCATGGGCGGCATCTTGTTCGGGCCTGTCTCTTGCTTCTGCTTGGCTGCTTGGGTCTGCGAGCCGGACTCAGGTAACGAGGCCTCAAGGTTAGATGCAACTCGTTCGAAAGTTTCCATTAGCTCGCGCTCAGGAATGATACTCAGGTAAGCGTTGATAGTCCTGAGGATAGTGCCGCGGTATTGTGGTAGGGTCTGGCTGTAAACGTTGAACAAAACTGCAAGCATGTTGCTCGCGAAACCCGCCAGGTGCTGCAGATTCTTTTGCGCGTCGGCCTTTGATATCCGAGCTTGCGCAAGGAGATCATCATCAGATTCTAGCTCTACGACTGCCTTGTTGCTATCGACCAAGTTCTGAAGAGCACGGCAGACATCCGTTCGTAGATCAGCCTGACCGTAGAGCAAGTTTGCTAGCATTTCACAGAAGCTCTGGTCAAAAGCCTCGACAAGGTCTAGAGGCAAGTCGCAGTATCCGGGAAGAATCGACCAAATTTGCTGAACAACCGTTTCAAACACCTTGATTTCCATTGTCTTCTCTTTCTCGCCATGATCTATGACCTTCTGGTATAGCTCTTCACTCAGGGGAACCATCTCGGTCCTGAAATGTGCCAGCTTAGTGTTGTGGACTGAATCGCGGAGAAGCGGCAGCACCCAAACTCTTCCGGTCTGTCCTCGGGGCGGCCGCGGCAGGTTCAATGGGAGAATGTCTAGTACAACATCGGGACCCATTGCGCTGATGGCTCTTGAGATGACCGAATCCGCCTCTTTCTTGCCAGCAAAGCTGTCATTGCCCCTCAAATCTCCTACCACCTTCAACACAGGCTTCAGAATGGGGTCTGAACGCCACCTCAGAGTCTCGAACATGGCAGATAAGACGCCGAATACCTCCATCCACGCAGCCTGGTATTTGACGCTCAAAAGATGCTGCGCAATCTTAGCTACCTTTTCAAGTGTCTTTTCATCGTATACGGAGGGCTCTAAGATAACGCTGTCGGGTACGAGGTTTACGAGGAAGGAGATGAGACACTCCGAAGCGGAAATACGGATGTTGTGCGACGAGGACGTGAGAAACTCGGCAATCATGGTGAACAGGTCGGGTAGCTTCATGAAAGTGTCTTCGGGCTCGATTTGGGCCGAGACTTCGTATCCGCGCGAGATGACGGCTATCCATGGGGGAAGCAGCTGTGAATCGTTCTTGGAGGGCTGCAACTCGGAGATGACCTCGAGTAGTCTGGGAAGCTTAGCAGAAGCCAGTTCGTCGGCCATGCCGGCGAAGATGACGTCGAAAATGTCGAAAGCAGCCATGGTTAAGAACTCGTTGGTCGACTTGGAGATGTTCAGCAACAGCTCGCACAGCACGTCGATCTTGCTGCTCGGCCAGCCACCAGACGAAGTGGCAATCGTCTTGATGAGCTGCAGCGCATGTATCAGATCCGGGTCCTTGTTTTCTGCGTCCTTTTTTCCCTTGTGTTTCCGCGCCTTGGCCGCCGCCTCTGCTGCGATATCCTTGAGCATCTTCTGGGCTGTCTCAGCGCACATGTCGGCGGCCGGGTGGTCTAGAGCAGGGCTCGGTGGTGGGTTCGCCAAGACCTTTTTCAGTGCTTCCTGCGCCCTCTTCCTCACTTTAGGCCTGTGGTCGACAGAGATTTGTAGCAGACCCGCGACAGCTCTCCGCGGGCTGATGGTCGTCTGCGGCAGCTCCCATGCGCGCGCATCCTGTACTATGAGCAGTGACTCTAGACATCCTATCGATGATCGGATCAGCGGCGCATCGGCATCTTGGGCTGTGAGGGCGGGCGCGAGGTTGGTGAGGATGTCGGTGAACTTGCTTCGCAGCAGCGGGGCGGGCACGTTGGGCGTGACGAGGTCGACGAGGTAGATGGTCGCAGTCGCAGTGTCCTTGTTCGCGATTCCCTGCGCAGTAATCTGGCGGCCAAGTAGCGACAGTAGCGCTGCAAAGTAGGCCGTCGGAGTAAACTCTGACTTCTGCTGGCGGAGCGTGTCTTCAATGGCCGAGAGCAGGACATGCGTCTAGTGAAAGTCAGGGTACGATGATGCAAGGCAGAAGAAATGCGACATACTTGCTGCTGGCCTTGTAGCTTCGGATTGTCCCGAATCTTGGTCAGTCTCTCCTCGAGCGACATGACGGGCAGCTTTGGCGTTGTTGTAGACGACTGCGCGGCACCATTTCGCTTTTTTGGCCTCGAACTTTTTTTGACAAGGCAGGCATCTTGCCGCACGCTATCGATAGCCCTGCACGGCCCTATTGCAGTGGAAACCCCCACTGGCTCCACCTCCTTCACCTTCACCTTCACCTTCACACAGTGCGTGCATGTCAGAGCTTTCCAAATCTTCATTGTCATGGCAAGCTTTCTGCAGGTAGCATGCGCTGTTGCGCACACAAAGACAACTAACTAGGGTATAAACAAAACAAAACAAAACCAAAAAAAATTCCATCGCCGACCTTTGTACAAAAATGCGTGACTTGCAGGTATCCCAGACGAATGTGCCCATCGAACCCCCTTCCCATAGCCAGTTGGCCCCCTATATTCCCTGCTCTATTGAAATCAAGCACTAGACAACTCGTAAGCTGCCGCGAATTCAAGCTAACTAGTATGTGCAAAAGTCAAGTATAACAAAAGACTGCTACTGCTACTCCTCCACCAGGGTATCATCCATACGTCCCCTGACACTATTCTTACTGCTCTTCTTCGATATGTTCATGAAGCTGAGCCTTTTCTTTACGTTGTCGGTTCGTGAAGACAGCGATTTGTCGCTCTTTTGGCTCTTGATCGTTTCTGGCCGCTTTTGGCTGGCTTGTCGCTGGAGGCTGCCTTCGCTTCCGTTTGCCGGTGCCTGGCTGGGGAAGCTCGGCAATGCCTCTGGTTGTGGAGAGCTTGGCGTATGATTGAGGAAGCTCAAGCTCAAGCGATTTCTGGTATGAGTCTCCTTGCTGCGACTTCGCCATGATACCGTCGTGCTTGTGTCGTCGTCGGCCGAGAGCTTTTCGGATTTGGTCTCCTTGTCCTTGTCCTTGTCCTTGTCCTGCTCTCCCATGAGGAACTCCTTTGTCAGGAAGGCTAGACTGAGTCTCTTCTTGTCTTGCCGAGAAGCCCGACCGTTCAAACCCGGAGAGGCTCCCCTATCACCATTGACCCGAGTCTCATCGGGCGTCGGACTTGCGATCTGAGAGCGAGAGGTAGCCGCTGCGAGCCATGAGCCAGTGGGCGAGCGCAATGTCGGAGCCATGTTCGGTGGTAGTAGCGTAGACAGTTCGCGAAAAAAGGCCGATTCAAAACCTACAATAATAAATTAGGAACTTGTCAAAGTGCAGGTGAGACAGTACATACGCTGCGTGAGGTCTGACTTGGTGGCTTGCTGGGCAGGCCTCACATACAACGATAAGCAGCGTCGAATGACCAGAGCATAGTCAATCAGCGCAACCCGTAGGCCGTTTTCAAGCGGGTTGGCCTGTCTCCCGTTTTCACCCTCCGCCTGCTCATCCTCTTCACCCGGAGGGAGCAGGTCGTGATAATTCGCAACACAATCCCGCGAGTTCGTATCCACAGCGTACATGAGTTCTTGGGTCAGTGTGTTGAATGTAGTGTCGTCGCCATCGGTAATTCGTTTCTCAATGGCAAGAAGCTCTCCCGTCTTACGCGACGTTCGCTCGATGGCCATTTGCAGCGGTGTAAGTGTTACCGTACCAAAAGCTACTATCTCACTTCTTCGCAGGATTGTAGGGAATCTCTCTGCTGTAGTGTAGAGCGTCTTCTCTGCCGCTGCATCTCTTGCGTTGACGCTAGATGGCGACCGCCGAGATGCAGATGTGAAGTGCAATGGCCGTGACAATAAATAGTAGTCCTTGACGGATTGAGACACCTTTGCTCGTTGATAGATCGGATGAGTCAAGTCTTTCTGTGGGCTTACAGGGTAGATCTGTAGGTACTGGCCCTCTAGGTCTTGCTCCCCACCTGGGTTGATTATTTGCGCTGAAGGGTGTTGCTGTTGCATTCGGTCCGTAAATGATGCCAATCGATCATTAGGCGATCCCTCAAAGATGAACTGCTTGTCTCGAAGTCCTGGCGGAAATCCTAGGCCCTTGTATACTACGCGGAAGTAACGCGGATTCGAACGCTCGCCCTTTGCGATATTTTCGTGAATCTTCGCCATAGCATGTTGTGTCCGAGCCAGCTTAGCAAAGTCGAATACGTTGTGCTCGTACTGCGCCGCAAGCTCCGTATAGGCGGCTAACGCATTGTTCCATGATTGCCCGTTCTCGTAATGATCGATCATCTGGAAGTAGAGCTGCTCTTTGCGCTCGAATGCAGGCTGCGGCGGCATGTTGGGGTCGGTCAGCGGATCCACGGTCAAGTTCGGATCCCATTCGTAAAGTTCAGCATGTAACCTGAGCGCAAGACCTGCTTCCGTAAAATTTCCCGCGTCCACCTGCAGTTCCACCAGCTGGTGCACATAACGAATGTAGATGTCTTCTTTCTGCATGTCTTTGAGGAACTCCATAAGATGCAGCGTGTCCATGATGTGGAAGACTTCGCCAGCTGCGTCGGTGCTATGCACAGCAACAAGAAGGTCCAGTAGCTCATCGATTGTCGAAATAAGGTCCTTCAAAGCTGCGAGCAATGGTTCTTCCGGATCCTGGGCAAGAGGCTCGAACGATTCTACTAGCTCCTGGATGAAGTGCTTTTGCAAAACCACTTCGGTCAAATGCTTAGTCTTGAAAAGGTTATCCAGGCAGTCGATCATCTCAGCTTGTACGAGAGCAAGATCTTCGCTAAGCGTCCATTCGCTGATAATCATCGTTTGCAGCACCTCAATCGCTACACTGCGCAGACCCTCATGTACGCTAAGACAGAGCTCAACAATGGGCGCCACGAGGCCTGGCACGTATTGCACTTGAAAGCCACCCATCTTCTCAATCCCATACTGGCCTTTGTCCTCAGCACTGGCCTCCCAGCCAATAGCTTCCCAACTGCGTTGCAGCAGGTCTGCGCCATGCTCGCGAACGTCGCCAGCAATCTTCCACACGGCGCGTCGTTTCTGCTCTGGAAAAGTCTCCAATGCAAGAGCATCGCTACCGACGAGTTTTAACAGCGCGTCGAAGAAGGCTCGCCACAGTTCCGTGTTGAAGCCATCGGCCTCGTCTGGGAGAGGGAGGAAGGAGTCGTGTAAGATGTTGAATAGTTTCTCTAGTGCACGCATGGTGGCTTTGTGGTGGTAGATGTGAACACTCAACCACGAGCTAGGGTAAGCTTCGCAATCCAGAATAGATATGTAGACTTGTAGTACCGAGAAAAGGAACTCTGCTGTTTCTTCCTTGGGCAGCTCCGGATGTAGGAGAGTAGGCAGGCTCGACATGGCGGCGAGTACAGCTGATATCTCAGCCATCGCCTCATCAAACGGAGCTTCGGCGGTCGCCGCCCGTGATTGGAATGGATAACTGGTTGGGAAAAGCAGCGAGAGTGTCTTCTTAGCCGGTCGAGGGGTAGATTGAATGGCGCGGTATGAGTCTACAAGCTTTGGCATATACTCGCAAGCTTCTTTTCCCAGCTCCTCGACCTGCGACGCAACCACGGAACAGCAGAGACGAACTTGATCCTTCCACTGGTCGGTGACGGTCTCCACTCTACCCCAATATGGGGCTAACCAGTGAACGGTACTTGCTAAGAGCATGCGACGTACGTCCGGAGACCGGAATATCTGAAGGTCGGACAGGTGGTGTATTAGGAGCAGCTTATAGAGAATGAGCTTTCCCTGTACTTGTGAGCATGAGTCCACGAAGCTCGCCGTAAGCTTGAAGACCTCCGTGGCCGGCATACATCCGTCAAGTTCGGGAAGCCACGAGTGGAGGTTCTGTACTAGGAGGGTCTTGGTGCCGATGAGGACAGGCGAGGGATTTTTCATCAAGGCCTGTAGCGATGCAAAAAGTACCTTCATCTCTTTGCTGAACTGAGTCCGGTCTTTGATGCCAATGCTCTCTTCTTTCGCCTTCTGCTTCTCTCGTGCGTTGACCAGGAACTTCATGATGAGCTTACCGACCTTGAAAGTTGCGCGCAGTCGTCGAGAGCTCTCGGAATCTGTAGGCTTGGCGAGAAGTCGACCAAGACTTTGCATCAGGCACGAGGTAACAAGGGAATGGAATACCTTGGTCCGCGCATATTGATCGACCAGAGGTTCGAGGTTGAAGCGTCTGTCGTGTACTATGCCTAGTACAATGACGACGGCATTGAAGACTAGATCCTCATATTCGTCACTACCGGCGTAATGGCTTTGAATGGCGAACAGGGCGTCGAAGACTTCGCTCAACAGCTTAACAATCTCAATCTCCGGAACGAAGTTGAAGCGGCGCAACAGTCCTGCAAGCTCTCCTGGCGGTTGCTCCTGCCACTTGATGAGACCCAGTATAGTCGGGTCTTGAGAGTATCGTGTGCTGCACAGAAAAGTCTTGACGTGGACAGATGCCATTGGACCCATAACATGCTCGTCCTTCTTCTTCGCACTCCATGGCAGGCCAAGGTATGCGCCCTTGCCGGCAATCATACCCGATGTGTATTCGTCGTATCTGTACAAGGTTAAAGCACGGTCGCCGTCACGAGCGAAGGCATCTTGGCTCCAAAGCGGCATCCAGCATAGGGCAAATGGAAATCCTGGTGCATCAGCAACGCTCATGACCAAATGTGATCCGGGAACGTCCTGGGGGTCGATGGCAAGCCGTATTGTCGAATTCCAGCCTTCGCCACGCTGCGCTGCTGTGGTGCGCCAAGCCGTATGGCCTGCACTGTTAGAGGAAGGATATATGCACCCTTCAATACGCTCTCCGGAGCTTTTTCGGACCTCGATAGTGAGCTGGAGGTTAGTCATGGGAGAGGACTGCACTAGCGGAACGGTACCAGTCTTTGGGTGGGCCAGAAATGCGTTCTTTGGGAGGAAAGGCTCGACAAGGGTGAGGTAGATGTCGCTGCGTGGCTTGGTGGGCGCACCTGAGAATCCAATCTTCCGGCATTGCTTGATGTTGTGCAACATGGTGGGGATCTTCTCAATGAGGCCCTCGGCGTCGGCATGGACAAAGGCTTTGAGGTGAATGGTAAGCTGACTGATGGGCGAGTTCAACTTGTACTTGCCGCTGGCGCTTGGGTATAGTTCTGGCAACACACTGTCCCAGCCACCATCACTCTCTGAGATGTCCTCTCCAGCCGCTGCAGTGCAGTACATGCTGACGGTCTGATCCGCCTCGGATTTGGCTTGTAGTATCTGGTTTACAGACACTAGGCCGACTGCAATAGATCTCTTCAGCGTCTTCTGGTCTCGTGAGAGAGCCCGGGCTCTTGTGCTTGCTGTTGCCGCGGAGCCTGGTCGCGCGTCAGACGTCTGGGATTGCGTCTGTTCAAGGCTTGGGCGATGGCGTTCATCCGACGAGTTGGTGTGTCGCGATTCCGTGTGCCGGGAGTTGGTTGATTCCTTCCTCTTGGAGCCGAACATGACGCTGCGCCGTCCCCCCTTGATGCTGCCGCCTTGCTGGGAGGGCTGTACCGCGGACCCTTTGTTTGGTGTTGTGTCCCTGCTCGTGCCTGCCTTTTCGGCTGCAGTGGCGGCGTGAAGTGGCTCGTTTGCCATCAGCCTGAAGACGAGGTACAAGGTCGTGCCCGCTCCTGCGCCCTCGCCAATGTCTGTCAAGCTGAGACCGACAAGCAGTGCGCGGAGTTTGGCGCCGCTCAAGGAAACGGCTGCTCCATCTCTTCCAGTCAAATCGAAAGAGTAGGCCTCGGAAAGTGGTTGTGGTGCCGCTCCCGGCGCCTTCAGGCACAGGTACATGCTGATTTGAGCCACGCCTGGTACGATGTCGCCCGCGACATGTTTTAGGCTTACGAACAAATGGTGTAGGTTGTGCTCGTCGACCTGGGCCGTTGGCCGGCTGTCCAGCAGGCTCATCATCGACTGCAGTTTCGTCACTTCGATGGCCGAGTCGTCGCCCGTCAAGATGCGGCCACGCTCAGAGGGGCTGCGCACGATGACGTCTCCACAGAGCATCTTGTTGCCCGCCACGAGGTCCCAGACGGTCGCCTCGCGTACCTTGTCCAGCTCTTTGGCCGTGAGCACCTTGTGCAACAGCTGGCGGCGCGCTGTGTCGAGGCGGTTCACTAGCCTTGACATGTTGTCCAATGAACCATACTTGCGTGCCAGCAGCAGCTCATGTACCTTTGTGGAATGCCATTCTCGAAGGCAGGACGCGATTTCGTCGACCAAGGGCTCCTGGGCTGATGTGGGTGTCTCGTCACCAATCTTCAGCATGGGTACTGGCGCGGGCGGTCGGGGGGCGGTCGGGTCTGATATCGGCGAGAGAGGGAGCATCAACTGCTGGAGGTGGTCTTCGCGCGAGGTCCACTGCGAATGGGTGCTGCCAGCGCGCTTTCTGCCAGACTTGGGCCGTGACAGTGGGCGGGAAAGGGACGAGGGCAGCACAGAGACGGTATCGCTCTTGGAGGCCCGTCGCGCAGCATTGGGCCCTGAGCCTCTTGCAAAGGGGGAGGTCGCACGTGTGCTCTCAGTGGGCGTGACGATGCCATTGTTCGGAGGCGCGTAGTGACTTGCACGCCCCGAATCGTTTCCAGCTTCTTGGTTCGCCGTGTCCTTGCCTTCTCCCAGCACCTCACGCACCTCGACGCACGCCCGCGGGAATATGCCAGAGAACACGCGTGCTTCGAGCGTCTGGCCCTTTACGCTCGTCAAGCCGGCCAACAGCGAGGGCGGCGCAACCAAATATCCTCGATACCACGATCCATCCTGGCCACCCTGCTCGATTATGTACAACTCGTCACCGATCTCGAGGGGGAGGTCGGCGGGCGACGAGGGCTGGAAAGGGTATATGCATATTGCGAACGCGATGCGCGGGAGCGGTCTCCAGCTCGGCATGGCCACCAGACGTATCGGGCTATATTGGGGGGAGTCGGCGACAGAGCATCACGAGCAGTCGGCGTTGGCTATGTTTGGGAGGGGGTGGGGGCTCTTCCAAAGAGTTTCGGATCTGGTTGCTGATGGGTGCGCTGCACAGGATGCCCCTGATGGGATTACCAGCGGGAAATCTGGGGATGCTGTCCAGAAGCTTGCAAGCGGGGCACGTCGGACGTTGAAGCTGCGCGAGAGGGTGATTACAGTGTGGCTTTGGTAGTGTAAAGGGTAGAGGGTCGCGTGTCAGAAGAAATCATGTACAACAAACAAAAGCATCACGGCAGACAACATTGTTGACAACTCTGCCTGCGCCATTCGGTAGCAGCCGTGCATGCGTGGCGCTCGGGGCACAGGCTTCGTATCTTCACCAGCATGGCCCTGGCCTCGAGGGTTGCATATCATCATCACGTCGACGCGTTCCGAGTCCATGCGCCCAACCAACATGTGTGCATCTCCCCCCGTGGGCTTGCATCGGCCCTGGACGCCGCTGCGTCACTCTACAGTCTACAGAGTCTACACACGGGCAAGAGGACAATCTGACCCTTTTCGCAACCACGTCTCCAGACGGGAAAGGCAGGGGAAACTGCAGGCCGTGTCTAATTGGCAAATAACCTTTGCTGCACATCTCCCGCCTGTCTTGGCTTCATTCTGGGCCGACAGCCGCCTTCGAAAGCATAACTCCACACCCGGCCAACGTTCATTTCTGATCAAGCGACGGTCCGCGCACGCTACCTAGATACATGTCCTACATGGCACGAGCTGCGACTCTTTTGTTCGTCTGCCCTTGGCTTCTCAACCTCGTATCTCCACGCACAGAGTCACGAGATGAAACCGCGCCGGCGGAGCCACGTCCGATGGGGCTGCGCACGCTGCAAACGTGCGCGTCGTGGCAGGGCAGTATGGCCATGGCGATGCGCTAGTGGCATTTTCCGTAAAAGGCTTCACCGCGCCCACAGCTTCTCATCACAAGACTGTGAACGCCTCTGCGACCGACGTTAACACCGTTGTATCACCATCGAAGCACCGAGACTGTTGTCCAGTTAGGTGTAGAGCATTAAGCCCGACGACGGCGAATATCCCCACAACTTCACACGTCTTCCGTCCTAAAGGAGTATCACTGGGGCTGCACGTTTCCGTACCCGGGCTCTGGGAAATTATCCTTACTAAAACCAGGCTCTAGAAGCCTTGATCTGCATCACAGAATGTCCATGTAGCAAGGACGCGTACATCTGCTATGTTTACGGACGCAAGAGCAGGTCCTGAGTGTCCTCTCACCAGCCTACCTATACGGAAAATTGATTTGCGAAAAGAGGTAATTAGATACACTCTGGGCGGTTTTTTTTTCTTTAATAGACATAAGTGCCAAGGGCGGGGACATCGCAACTTGCTTTTTATATCGGAGAATATTCGATAAACTGCCCAAATGTGCAACCTTTGATCAGATCAAGGTTAGACACTTAGGTGTCAATGGGTCATGGAAAGAGCGCATTCAAGTTCCACAATACTACTGCGATGAACTCAGAGCCAGGCTATAGTCGCTCCGCATGGCGGGCCGTCGCGCGCCTATGCTTTCAAACTTGCTCATCTGGCGCACCACATCTGCGCATCATGGTGCCTGGCGATCTTGGCCATTGTCATCTCCTTGCTTCTCTTAACGATGGTTCAGCACCAGGAAATGTGATTTTTTGGACATTCTGACTGTTGCCATGTTCCTTTACAATGCAGAATCAGTCTTTTTGCTTCTTCAATCCTTCCTCCAGTGTCTGGTGCTCATGCAGGTTAATTGACAACGTCTCACCATCGATCGATCGATTCGGATACGAGCATGACAATGAACATGGACATGCTCTCGGCAACCTCAACTGGTACTCATGCACACCACATGCCATCCATGGGCCCCCAGACTTCCATGTCAGCAATGGACATGTCCGGGATGGCTTCGACCTTCTCGAGCAGCACCCATGTCACGCTATGGTTCACCGAGTGGACGACGACGACGACGCCGGCAACCTACCAATTGACAATCTTCTTTCTCTTCTTTTGAGGTCTTTTCAATCGCTTCCTGAGTGCCTTCAACAGTCAACTGGAGAGAAAATGAAAGATGCAACGCGAGGCCGAGAGTCCTCCACCATCCATGCCTAACACGGAGAAGCTGGTCGGCCGTAGTGTCCGTGGCCACGCACGACAATGAATCTGGCCCTGCGGCAACAGCCTCTTGGACTGGATGATAAGGATAGGGGAGAAATTGAGCCTTTAAGTCCAATGGCACCACAGTCATTAGCAGCTAAGGAGACTGGCATCACACGAGACTCCAATGCATCACGTAAGTGCTTCTGGGTAGCGCAAGCACCCTGCAGCATTTAAAAAAGATGGTATAAGCGCTGCTTTGGAGTTTGTTCGCGCATCAATCAGCTACGTGCTGTATGTCTTATATTTTGGTGAAAGAATGATACTAACGGGACGATGGAATGCTTGCCGTTATGACCTACAATATCGGCTTTCTCTTTGCTGTTACGGGAAGCGTACTGCTTGGAAAGGTGGTATTTGGGCGATACACTCTAGGCTCTGCAGGTTTAGCTGAGGACGGCGGCCATTCTTGAGCAGTAAGCTACGTCGGTTGAGGTGAAGAGCTACTTTTTAGTGTTTTGCTGTTCTCTAAGGATGAGGTAATGTAGGTGCATAGCGAGTGGCCGGGTACCTATACCTACCGAGGTGGACGGGCCAACGCGCAGGACGGGCCAACGTGCACTTTTTGCCATAGTAATCTCTAATATTTAAATAGTTAACTATTATTATAATAATAATAATAATAATAACTACATTGGATACCTAAGGAAACCATTCTAATTGTCGAACTTACTTGCCGCCGAATGCAGACGGTGCTTCTGAGCCGTCTTGTTCATGTCTAAAACCCCTATGCGTCATGTTATACCTACCAAGGACTACAGAGCCACTGTATGAGCGTGTGTCTTAAGAGCCCCCAGGCAACAACGTCGCAGGCCTTGCCCTAAGCCTCTAGACTTGTCCTATAGTTAGCTTCCTCAAGGACCGTAACAGCTCGCTGGTCAGAGGCGAGGCGCCAGCGCACGCCGCTCATATGCTGCGCATGGGATGCTAGACGACTGCGAAAGCAAGCGTTTCAGGAATTAGGTAGTTGCTGTGAATCGCTTGTGCAGGCGTTTTCGTATCTTGCTCGGCTCTGTTCAGATGCCAGCATGCATTGATTACCCTTCTGACCCGTGTTGAAGCCGTAGACCTCTTAATGAAGATCGACGGACAGGAAGATATTGCTCTGTCCACGCCGCTATCTCGCAAAGCAACCCGACCAAAACTCCCGTCACTGGCCATGACGTCGCAGTCAGACACCTCGCCCGCCACAGGCACCAACCAAGATCTGCTTGTCGTAAGCCTTTCACTGCTGCCCTTTATTCACACGCGCATGGCGGACTTTTCGCTGACAATAGCATGCATCTCCAGGACTGCTTCGACGTCGTTGCTACCCAAGGTGCCTACCTTATTCCCCGTGCGCGCAGCCAGGCACGACTTTGAATATCCCTGAAAGCCTGTCGTCCGGCTGAAGGAAAAATTGGATATATTGCTTGCATCAAGCATTTACATATCAAGGAGTAATTCTCAACATGTATGTTCCTGGGTGTTGGACATGCAGCAGCCCGCTACGCACCCGGTATGGTTGAAAGCGTTGCCCCATGCTCAACAACACAGGGTTTCTCACCCTCGCCATGGCGTCTATCCTCATCTCCTTCTTCCCAGACCGAATCGAACTCTGGCTTCGCGATTCCTCGACGCCGTATCGTCTCATCCCTCACCAACGCCCTCGGAGCCGCCAGCAGTTTCCACGTCCCCTGAAGCGCCAGCTTACTTGCCGTCGACAACCAAATGGCCTCAACGATGTCTCCTGGTGGTGGAGCCCCGATGAACCCCTCGACGACGCCAAAATAGATACCTTAGCGTCAGCACGCCGGCGAAGTTAGGAAGAGGGGACTGAAAATGGGCAGAAATAGAGGCTAGAAACGTGAATCGGAAGCTTGCTGAATCCCAGGATAGAGTCTGCTAGGGTCTAGAACGGGAACCCGCAATCACACGTAGGGCCTTCTGAACTCATGGTCCTGTGCGTTCTGAGCTACAGTACAGTACACAAGCGACTACAATTGCTGCAGAGGATTGCTACCGTGATCGAATGTTTGAAATCGCAACGCAGTCTTTGATTGCACCTCTAACCCACACATTGATTTATTCTATTGCACTCCATCTACCCTTCGCCTCTACGACCGTTACGTCCTTGTAGTCGCAAGGGATAATGTTCTGGCAGGGCTAATCATAAGCCTTGAACTGAAAGGCGTTCTGATGTGTCAGTCTCATGATGCTATTTTGGTCGAGCCTGATATCTGCTAACGTTACAAAGCTTGATCGCCGGCGGCCATGCCCTACATGGTTGGAAAATATGCACTGTACTCAATGGACACTACCATGGAAGTAGACGGGTGACGTTTCTCTTAGATGACAGAGCACCACTTGGCCATTCAACTTGGCCAAATTGGCCTTATGCTTTACCAAACATTGGATCTTCAGATCACGGTGGAGATTGCCGCAAACGGAACAAGCCGCCGAAGTGGATGTGGCTGAATTCAGTGCATTCTGTGTGTGCCGCAATCGCTCACGGGGGGATAAGGGAAATTACAGGAATGTAGATTGCCGCTTTCGCACTCTAATAATGTGAGTTCGCATCCACTTTCGGGCCAGTCTCGTGCTCCAGCTCTCCGAACCATGTATCATTCTCTTGCTATTTGAATTTGGATTCAACTTGATCTTTTCAGCTCAGGCTCTCACAAGATTTGATCACACTCAATCTGACTGGCTTTAGACTCCCTTCGCGCGCCAAAGTTTGTCGTTAAAGTGAACCGACTGTACCTACCGATATTCGAAGACGATGACTCCTGACAGCTCAAGTGACAATGAGTGGGGAAGGCATTCTATGCCTGCAACCCCGATTGTCAACGATCTGAGCACCGTGACCATAACATCACTCCAGGTGCTTCAGAGCGATGATCAGCGCAAAATCATGGACATTTTCGACAGAATCCGAAGGAATGATCTCAACGGGGTGGTCAGCCTGCCACAATTGGTTGTTTGTGGCGATCAATCAAGTAGCAAGAGCTCTGTTTCGGAGGCTATTACCGAGATCCTTTTCCCCCCAAAAGAGAACCTTTGCACAAGATTTGCAACAGATATCATCCTTCATTGTGATCCAGCGGTGAGGATCAAGATTGCAATCAACCCTTATAAGAACCATCTAGAATATAAACAGGCAAAGCTTCAATCTTTTTAGTAGGACTATTCAGGATTTCTCACAGTTGCCAGTGATCATCGAAGATGCCACACAAGCCACGGGTCTCGGACAGGCTGCAGCAGCGAACTCGAGAGCCTTCTCAAGGCATGTGCTGACCATTGAAACTTGTGGACCAGATCGTCCTCAACTGTAGGGCCTCTCTATTGGTAAGCAAACTCACTATTCTAGGACCTTGGTAGATCTACCCGGCCTGATCCATGCTACCAGTAAAGCGCAATCCGAAGCTGATACAGATTTAATCCTTGATCTTGTCAAAGACTACATGAGAAATCCTTGAACGATTATCCTCGCTGTTATCTCTGCTATGAATAACTTTGCAAATTAAATTATCTTTGATTATTGCAAAAACTTCGACACGAAGAGTGGGCGAACGCTAGGCATTATAACAAAGCCTAACTATCTTTGTAAAGGTCCGCAAAACGAATTAGACTAGATTAAGCTTGCATGAAACAAGAACATGTACTTTAAGTTAGGATAGCACATGTTAAGGAATTAAGCAGATACTAAAATACAGTTTATCCTTGCCTAACAGAACGAAGCAGAAACCACATCCTTCTTTAAGGGCCGCTATAATGATCTAATTTAAGAGAATGTAGGCATTAACTTACTACGCCTTTAACTAAGCTAATTATTACTTGATCCTCTTAAGAAATAACTGTCTTCTCTTAAGAATAAGACAACAACGAAGCTCTAGGATACGATGGACGACATTTAAAGACTAGAGGAAAAGCGTACAGCGGGTATAATTCTACTATCGGCAAACACGAGGATAGGCTTTCGGGACTGTGTATATGGATAAGTGGATGGGTCATGTGTAACGAACTACTATAATTTCCGAACTAACGCTATGATACAGGTTCTAGATCTCGTCGAACTTTGAGAAATATCGGATTTAACATGCATACTAGGCAAAGTGCTCCACGCGCTCTCATTAGAAGCATGACCTACATCACGCGTGTGACAGCTTATAGCGTGCTTACTAGGTAGTACCCGTACCAAACTTCCGGCATTGCAAAAGCCACCATCTGGTCCCTACTCTAGACGGTCTAACATAATCGGCGCTCCTCTGGGGATTCAAGTCATGCGCGCGCGCACGCATTCTTTTCCATCATAAACTCTGCATCCTCTCAGCCTTTGATCCCTTTCACACCCCCACCCACATCTCCAAAATCGATGACCAAACTCCGCAAACTCCGACGACGACGACAGCAGATGCAGCGCACCTGCTCTCGCCAATATGCCTTCGCGAATCCCTGACTCGAAGAACCAGATTAACTTTGTTCCGAAAACACCTCAACGACTCAAGAATAGCCCTCGTTCGTCGCTACGGAAGAACAGCCTTGCTGCCGCTTTCAAGACCACCGTACTGGTTGCACCGCCAAAAGAAAAAACTACGCATGGGTTTGAATACTTTCCGCCATGGCTAGGCATCCAGGCGCTCTGGGGCGGGATTGACCGGTGTTTCGGCCTAGCTTTCGAAGCACTTGAAGCAATAGCTCGACTGCGCAACAAACAAGATTGAGGCTTAAAAGGGCGGACTACCCCAGCGAATCAAACGCCAAAAAAACATTGGCCAGCGATTTCCTGAAAAGACAAAAGGAAACTGTATTGCACCGTTGGTTCCTCTGATCGCATCAACATTACCACTTACTTGCTACTACCAATCACACCCACAGCCCTCCACCGCTGATCCGCCTTACAAACAGGCGTCTCATCCCGTATCGCCTGAGGCGGAATGCGATACATGACCAGATACTCGCCCCAATGCAACCACTGTCCATCGACCTCCTTCCCACCAGCATCCTCCTTCAATATATCCGCCGCTCGAAACACCGGGCCCCTGGCGAAATGCGCTGGGTCCACCGTAACAACCCACGTATCCTCGCCATACCGCTCTCCAAAATATTTAGCTACCGCTTCTGCATGGGCTAGGTTGTCGTAAACGCTGATGAAGGGGGAGGAGATGTTGGTTTGCTGGTTGAGATGGGCGAGACCAAAACGGGATAGTGCAGATGTGTAATTGACGATGGTGGTTTGGTTCTTGGAACTAAAGCCTGTGGAGAAGGAGTAGCGGGTCTGAGAGCTAGTGCGGTGGACGCGGTAAACTAGAGTGGCGATGGCGGTTGGAGCGGAGGTTGATGCCGTTGGTGCGTGGACCGGATGGGGCTGTGTGAACGTGGATAGTGCTTTTTGCATATCAGTATGTGGGTTTGAAGAATTTGGGAGAGTTTGAAGGTTTACCTGTCATGGTGGTGTTGGAACGGATGTGTCTTCAGAACAAATGCTTGGAGTTGGATATGGGATGTAGCTGATGGGAAATTCTGATAATAATGAACTCGCTTGTAGAGTATCCGGAAATTGTCAAAAGAACAGTGACGAGTAACTCTGAAAAATGGGAATTGTGCTGTGGAATTTGCAATGGTGGAAACCAGAGTAGCATTTTATATCGCCATACATTTATCCAACATCAGGTTCGTAGAGAAGCGGTCAAAGGAGCCGTTCAAACGATGCAAATGCATCTGAATCAGAGTTCGTTGGTCATGTTGACTTCCCTTCCCCGACCGGACATGTACATCGGTTCGTCTGTTCGAGTGTTGACTTCCCGAGAGTCAACAAAGAGACAAAAAGATCCCACGCTTGGTGCCGTCGGCAGGCTCAACCGGGTTGTGGGGATGGCCATAATACATTCAGCATCGAAGTACGGTGCCGTTGCTGAGTTACTCGTTTGGTTATGGAGCTTAGGCCAAGCGCATGTGGTACAGGTCTTCGGTATTTTGCTTCAACTGCCTTTTCTGATCGATATTTGTTCAATATGCAGATCGCAGGCTCTTGCATGGATGCACAGCACCTAGTCTTGGATCGGACGTGTCAGTGCATACGGCTCTCCTGGCACGGTAGAGCTGGAATCTCCAATGTTTCCTGATGCAGACAATGCATGCTAGGAAAGGTGAAGTGAAACACCTGTAATAGCGGAAGCATGGAACATCGATGGATAGTCCGAATCGAAAGCACAGCTGCAGGTATCAAAAGACTGGGCCATGACAAAAGGATCCGATTCGACGTGGAAAAGTTGCGTCGCTAGAAAGTCGCTAGATCAGACTAGACGGAGCATAGGAGTTTTGAAATGTGGAGTTTTTTGGTGCTGGAAGCGTGAAGGCATGCTGCCGATGTGTCATTTCATAGGAACCAGATTGTTGGGATCGTACAGGTAAACGGGCGGACGCACTCAGAGGAAGCGCCAGGCATCGCATCCCATTCGTCCAAAAATATGCTATCAAGGAAAATGGACGTGTGGTGCCTTCCGAGTATCCAGGCCAATGCACGTCTGCGAGGGGGATGGGAATGGGAATCCGCAGTACCGTTCCCAGGGATGCGGAAGGAAGGCGGCCTGCGTGGAGTAGCGATGACACCTGTCAATATCTTCTCACCGCTACTTCTTTAGATGGTGCCCGTTGGACCAACTCAGCTGACGCAATTCATACTCTTCGCGAGGTGAGTGAGGAGGGAGGAGGAGTGATTCCACGCGGTTCGGCTTTCGTTCCGGGCCAGCCTAGGCCGTTTTGGGACAGGCGTCATATCTTCACAAGTTGGAAAAGTTGGCGACAGCGATCGCAGTCGCGCACGCGAGCGTCGACGTGACATAGCCATACAAACGGTATGCGAAGCTGTTCACGACATCCGGTGCCCTCCAACATAACCTCTAACTAGCTAACAGCATCCACAAACTGTCACGAGGTTCAATTACACGCCAAACGCCACGACCACAACTTACACCCACCTTTGCAAACTCGCCGAAACCTCACAAAGCCACCCATCCTCCACATGACATACTCGAAATGTCTTATTTTCGGATAACACTCATGCGCTCTGGCATTGGCATGCCCGAGAAGACGCAAGGCGTACTCAAAGCGCTTGGTCTCCGCAAACGCATGACGACCGTCTATCACCCCGTTACACAGTCCGTTGCCGGTCAGATCATGAGGATAAAGGAATTAGTCGACGTCAAAGAGGTCAAGAACCCAAAGACTAAGGAGCAAATGCGCGCTGCGAGGAGACCAGATCCGGGGTACTATATCGAACAGAGGGCGGGAGAGGCTATGAGGGGATATGAGTAAATGCCAAGAGATGGAATTGAGTTTTTTTGTTTGAACATGAAATAAGATACGAATATGTATTGCATATGTGGCGTCCAAGAATTTCCAGTGTGGAAACGAGTTGTACTGTAGTCACTTGGGGACCAGGCTAATGCGCTATCGGTTTTGCTTACCTAGCGGGCATGGAATAGTCTACTCAAGAGTCCTCATCCTCTTTACATAGGGAAGTAAAATTCTCACACAGTTGTTTGAGTGCGTTAGCGTGAGAATCTGTCATGTACCTAGTGTGCCTGACATGACTAGTGCAGCTAAGTTGTAGCCGCCGTATAAACGAACATGTTAGGGGTTCCGCACCATGGTCCGGGGACCGGTATCATTACAATGCTATAAACTTAGCTGTAATCCATGCTATCGATCGAAAGCCTGATCTGAACACTACCAACGTGCACGGTGTTCTATACCCTCTCAACTCGTCTCTAAATCTCCACATCTTGGAAGCTTGATCCGTCACCATCGTCTTCGGCTGATGGCTGCCCAGGCTTTTGCCGTTGTGGTAAACTTGCTTCTAAGGACTTCTCGTCGTTCGGTTCAGACTCGGAATCATCATCTTCGCTGTCCTCTTGCTGTTTTTCCTTCTCCGATTGCGGCTTGAGATCCTCGGTTCGAGCTTTTTGCTCTTCTGTCTGCGTCTTCGGCTCGATTGAGTTTCGCTCACTCTTGTCGCTGACGTTGTCTTTCGGCGGTGGAGGGGGCGGTGCTGCTCCGTCTGCATCGCGATCACGCCTTGGTTGCTCAGGCGTAGGCGGTGTCACCTCTGTGCGCGGGCTCATAATGGGGCTTCTAGGTTGTTGTTGCTGCTGCTGCTGTTGCTGGGGCTGCTGCGGTGATTGTTGAGGTGCTTGCTGAGAGCCTCCCGGACCAACACTTCGTAATCTAGGATCTGCGTTCAGGTAGTAGCCTCTCACACCAACAATCCTGCCTTCCCTCTCGCAGCCTATGACCCAGTCTGGGACGACTACAGGGATGTTGTTCTCAACCGCCTTTTCCCAAGCAGGCCCTCTGCCCTCGGTGCACACGAAGTGAGTTGTGTCGATGCGCACATTATCCGCAATCTTAGCGCCAATTCGTTCAACAGAACGCTGCAGCGACTCACGGAGAGCAGCGGGCATGTGGCCTGGCGTGATGGTGATACCAGACAAGTCCGTCATTTTGTGTGTTTGTACCAATAGCTTCTCGCTGCTGAACGTGCCCGCGCTAGTTTTGAGGACCAAGTGAAATTGATATTCCGTGTCGACTGCCAGGCCACTTAGCTTGGTGCTGTGTACCTCGCTGGGCTTGGGTATTGTGCCCGCCTTGTTGCCATTGCGGAACAGTGTGAGGCTGCGCAGTTCGGCGGTTGCGATGTCGATGGGATCCCACTCGAGAACTACCGAGGTTTGGGTAGCATTGCGACACTTCAGGACTGGGGCTGAGGGGGTGCGCTGACCGAAGGTGCGGAAGATCTCAGACTGGAGCTCATGGAAGGCTTTCTGTGCGTCGGCTTCGGCTTTGTAGTTTCTCCCCACGTCGATATCCACCATAGAGCCAGACGAGATGTCCGGGGGTAGCAGTATAGAGGGGAACTCAATCTAGCTCTACGTCAGCCAGGGCGAACTGCAAGGATGCGCTTGCGCTATGTTGAGCGCTGCGAGGCATAGGGGCTCACAAGACGCTTGTCTTCGGTCAGTAGCACGGCTACTCCGGCATCGACCTTTCCGACTGTGAGAGAAACGAGCATTTTGTGTGTAAATGGGTGAGGTTGTCAGACTGCAGATGCGATGCGTGGATTATTTGGTACAGCTGAGCCGCGTACCTGAGCATCATTGGCCCGGCCCGAAAAATCGCCGTGGCAGGCGCTAGCTGTCATGCTCCAAGCTTGCATCGCCTCTAATATACTATGCTTCCTCTGTCCAAAACACCATGACACGAAGCACTGTGCAGAAAACCGAGAGAGTAGCTTGCGGCAAAAAACGAACATGCCTTCCCATTGACAAGTCTGCCTGCAGAATTGCGGCTCCTAATTCCAACTAGAGGTACGCAAAGGGAGGCGAATGCAACTGATTTCGAATATTAGACAGTATAAAAGTGCGACTTGGCCTCTATCGGGAGGCTATTGAGGATCAACTCCCACGTCAGAAGTCAGCTCCTTCGACAACAGAAGCAGCCATGTGAAGCCCAATCGGAGAGATGTCTCAACCAGGTACTCCAACTTTCCAGCCATTTTCAGGCGAGCACTTTCTCAGAGCCGGTCCAACGAAAAGATACCGTTGTAAGTAAGGGAATTGTGGCTGGCTACTAGCCTTCTTTTCTTGTCCCCATACCTAGTCGTCAACGGTAACAACTTGGTTCATTTGTCTGCACCAGCAGAGCACAATTCCTCTCAACGAACTTGACCCTCTCTACAACCGACAAGATGAAATAGGTGACGTCATGCTGCCCCATGCATCTACCATCAATGATATCGCATGTCATCCAGGGCATGTTGTCGGTAGTACATCACGTGAACTGGCGTTTTGAGCGCAGGACGCGACTATGCGCATCTCAAATATGCCCAACTGTCCTGCATGCCGCAGAAGCAGGGACGACACCACGTCCAGATTCGCATTCTTCTGCCGTGCGAATCGCAATGCCGGGGTCCGCTGCCACAACTCCACACTCCCAGAAGGCCTCCGAGGCTGGCCAGCTCCGATCGGCGATGGCACAGTGGGGAGGCCCCAAGGCTAACGTCTTTATCGTGGTTGCTTGTTCCCAAGGTTGGCGTCGCCCCCCAGTAAGCGCGTTCAACACTTTGGCGCAGAGATTTTGGAAGCGGCTCAACAGTCGGACCTGGGACGACACGTGTAGCCGACGCTGCGGCAGCCATGGGCATGGGCATGGGCGTTTCCAAGCTTCTGGCCAATCTCTTGCGGCTCGTTTGGCTTGACATGGGATTGAAACTTGGCCGAGCGGCGCGTTAGACTAGAGTGGGCTTAGGTCAGCCGTTCGCGATAAGTCCCGCGATGCACGGTTGCCGCCGTCCTGCGATGCATCGCGAGTTCCTGCGTCGACGGCTTGGGGTAGCTGCCACCAAGACACGAGCCCTGCCATAAACTCCCCGTCAGTCAGTCTCTTCCTCTGTGCTTCTCCTCCCAACATTGGACCTCCTCTCCAAGCAATTCTACTGGAATACATTACCCCACCTACTTCTTCTCCACTATCTTGATCGTCAGATTACCCCATTGTTTGCTCCATACTGCCTGCAGTAAATAATACCCTCGCCGCCGCTCCACGCGCCGTCGCCTAAACATCACTCACTCCTCGCCATTAGCATCCGCCCTACACCACTCCGGCACATATTGTTACCATGGTTCTCATTGAGAATCAAGAATACCTCTGCGAAGAGGAAAAGCGTCTGAAGCAGGATCGAGAACGTACCGCTTACTGGAAGCGATGGGGTCCCTACGTTGCCGAGAGGCAGTGGGCCACTGGTCAGTCTTCTTCATGAATCTGTTGGAACCAATCTAATCTGTACACAGTCCGCGAAGATTACTCGTAAGTGCCCTGGCTACACTCGTCATAGTCTGCTACTAACAAGCTTCTTTAGCCCTGATGGAGATGCCTGGAGCCGTAAGTACGCTTGATCAAGACCATTCACAGCCGCTAATGCTCTACAGATTTCACGCATGACATGGCACGGTCGCGCGCCTTCCGCTGGGGCGAGGACGGCATTGCTGGTGTGTCCGACTCGCACGGTTTCCAGAACATTGCCTTTGCTTTCTGGAACGAAAAGGAGTATGTGTGCGCTAGTGCAGCCTTTGAAACATGTACTGACTTTTCTGCAGTGATTTCTTGAAAGAGCGCCTTTTCGGTCTGTCGAACCCCCAGGGTAACCACGGCGAATCGCTCAAGGAGTGCCATTTCCATCTGGACAATACACCAACTGTACGTTGAATTTGGCTTACTACATTATGCCTCTAATTTCACTCGCAGCACTCGTACATGAAGTTCCTCTACAAACTTCCTCAGCGAAAATTCCCATATGAAGACCTCATCGAGACGAACGCAAAGCGAACGCGATTGGACAAGGAGTACAATCTTGTTGACACGGGCATCTTCGACGACGACCGATATTGGGATATTTTTATTGAAACCGCGAAGGAGGCGGACGATCCCGAGGAGTTGTGTTTCCGAGTCACGGCTTACAACCGTGGACCAGAGCCGGCGCCGCTGCATATTGTACCTCACTGTTGGTTCAGAAATACTTGGGCATGGGGTCACGAGGATGAGAAGCTGAAGCCCTCAATCACCAAGATTGGCCCAACAACGGCGCAGTCAAAACACCACAAGTTAGGAGACCGCTACTTCCAGCTCTCACCATCTCCTGGCACCGGCCCCAGCGGCGAAGATGTACAGCCCGAGCTTCTCTTCACCGAAAATGACACCAACTACAAGGGTCTATGGAACGTGGAGAACAAAGTTCCCTATGTCAAGGACGGAATTCATCGCCGTATCGTAGACGAGCAGTTGGATGCTGTCAACCCTGAGAACACTGGCACCAAGTGCGGCGCCTGGTACGCTTTCGATGAAGGCGACGGTGTCCCACCTGGCGAGTGCGCTGTAGTCCGCTTCAGGCTGTCACGGAGAAACGACGGTTTCCTTGACGAAGAAATGTTTGACGACATCATCGAGCAGCGCCGCGCTGAGGCCGACGAATTCTACTACAGAATAAGTCCCCTTCCAATCGCTGACGATCTGCGCAACATCCAGCGTCAAGCATTCTCTGGCATGATGTGGTGCAAACAATACTACCATTTCATCTGGGACCAGTGGGCGAATGGTGACCCCGGCATGCCCCCTCCACCACCCGGTCGGAAAGCTATACGGAACAAAGAGTGGAAGCACATGTACCTGGACGATATTCTGTCCATGCCCGACTCTTGGGAATACCCCTTCTTCGCTGCTTGGGACAGCGCTTTCCATTGCATTACACTCGCCATGATCGACCCAGACTTCGCCAAGAAGCAGCTCGACCTCTTCACACGCGAGTGGTACATGCACCCGAACGGACAACTGCCGGCATACGAATGGAACTTTGGCGATGTAAACCCTCCGGTACACGCCTGGTCGCTATTCAGGGTGTTCAAGATTGAGCGCAAGATGTACGGACGCGAGGACTTTGACTGCCTCGAGCGCGTATTCCAGAAGCTTTTGCTAAACTTCACGTGGTGGGTCAACCGAAAAGACGCGGACGGAAAGAACATCTTTGAGGGTGGTTTCCTGGGTCTCGACAACATTGGTCTCTTCAACCGTTCGGATCCTTTACCGACTGGTGGTGTTCTAGAACAGGCGGACAGCACTGGCTGGATGGGCTTCTACTGTCTGAACATGTTGAACATCTGTCTCGAGCTCGCCAAGCGACGACGCATCTACGAAGACATGGCCTCCAAGTTTTTCGAGCATTTTTTGATGATCAGCGACGCCATGCAATTCCGCAGCGAGGGCGAGTCGAAACCGCTATGGAATGAGGAGGACGGTTTCTACTACGATGCTATCTCTTGGGGTGGCCCATGGTCTCATCAGATGCCCGTCCGCTCTCTAGTCGGTCTCATCCCTCTCTATTCGACCATGACACTGGAGCCGGAGGTTATAAATCGCCTGCCCAGCTTCAAGAAGCGAGTGGAGTGGTTCATCGCCAATCGTCCTGAAACTTCGAAGCGCAACATCCACACGCTCTCAAAACGTGGCCAAGGCAACCGCATGCTCTTGTCACTTGTCAACGAAGACCGACTGAAGCGCATAATGAAGAGGATGCTGGACGAGGACGAGTTTTTTGCTGACCACGGCATCCGATCGCTTTCGAAATATCACAAGGACCATCCCTACTCCATGGACGTGAATGGCCAAAAGTACGAAGTCGCTTACCTTCCCGGTGACTCGGACAGTGGACTCTTTGGTGGCAACAGTAACTGGCGAGGTCCCATCTGGTTAGCCGTCAACTTCCTACTTATTGAATCTTGCCAGAGATTCCATCTCTACTATGGCAACGATCTGAAGGTAGAGTGCCCTACGGGATCAGGTGACTACATGCATCTCGGTCACGTCGCAGAGGAAATTCAGCATCGTCTTCAACATTTGTTTGCTCGTGGAGATGACGGTAGAAGAGCCATCAACGACGGCAACGAAATGCTGGACTTTGACCCGAACTGGAAAGATTACATGTGGTACCACGAGTTCTTCGATGGTGATTCGGGTCGTGGTTTGGGAGCGACACATCAGTGCGGCTGGACCGGTCTGATTGCGAAGATGATCCATGACACTGGGTAAGTTCGATCATGCTTTGCATGATACATTGACTAACAATGTGTAGCATGACTTGTCGTCTCCCACAAACGCCACGCACACCAGGAGGTGCTGCCGACCATTACTTCGACGATGTTTTCACTACGACAGGCAAACCAGCCAAGCGTCAGACTCTGCGTCGGTCCTCGACAAGCCGTAGCATAGGCTTCCGAAGTGACTGGGGTGAAACGTCAACCAACGACGAGGAAGACGACATCACAAGCCCGATCAAGCGCAAGAACTCGGTCGGTGTGCTGGACCAAGAGGCGCTTGAGCAGAAGTCGGCGATGGAAGATCGTCTCCACCACTACGTCAGTGGTCAGCTTCAGCGCATCAAGACAGGCATGCAGGACTACGAACCGGATGAGTTCGAGACCATGACCGACGGTGGTTCCGACTCAAGGCCGACAAGGCAGAATGGTCGTCGCAACGGACGTAAAAGTGACAAAGGCGACTACTTTGAGCAAGACCCGTACTTTAGCAAGTAAGGGCCGCCAGATGACATGTCGGGGATCTGGTTGGGAGGAGTAATTATTAGCGGTAAAAGTTGTTAACAGACGAGCCCTATATCCTAGACCTAGAGTAGACCTAGAGTAGACCTTTTTACGATACAACGATATCTTTCTTCAATCACTAGCTTTAGCTTGTCTCCTGTGACACCCCCGCTAGTGCGCTCAGCGAAGACATCGCAAAATCCGTACATGAAGCATGGTAGATGTTGAACGCGAGATTGAAAAAAACTCGCAACTCAGCTATCACACCAGCTCAGAGGCGGCAGTAGGAAACATGCAGAAGTGACATGGTGGACGAATTATATTGGCGCTGTTGGGTTGTTAGCGCGGTGGTCGAGGCCGGTGTTTGTTGCGGACAGCGGGAGTTGTGGTCCAAACACCATCCTCCCCAATCCAGCCCGCTCAACGTCATTGACACTCACCTTCTCTATTACCTTCTTCTTGTCGCTCGTTTAAAGACTCTTACATCCAAATCCCTGCTGCTTGGTACGTGTAGCGGTTTGTAACCCTCTCGCTGTTTGCCCGGCTAACCATTAAAATGCGCTCCAGCAGATAGCACGCACGCGGTACAGTCGGTACGGTCAGTACTATAGCACGGTTCGAGAGTCGGTATGTCGGGATTCATAAGTACCATGTTCGTCTCCCTTGTTCTCTTCTACCAGTGTGGAGTTTTGCATGCCCTGCGACACGAAATCGCCGCCTTTCCTCTTCGCCCTGAGCCGGAGCTGCACGAACTGCGCATAGATACAGATGTATTGGACTGTCCAGAGAAGGTTGTTGAAGGCAACAGATGGCACTGAGATTTTCCAGGCCGGAAAGAGACGTTGCCGAGTCCGCTGCAGAGGATTGGAAAGGCTACATGCATATGGCGCATGAATTGGGACATAGACGCTGGCAGCAACATCATCAGCCCTTCTCCTGGCCCGCATATGCGGAAACAACGCAGTACTGGTCAACCTGTGAGAGAGAGAAACTGACTTGTCTCTCTCTTTAGTAACCCGCGAACTCGCGCACCGTTCAAACCATCGAAGAACCGAGGCACAAGCAGCTGGCAGCTGAAGCAGTATGCTGAGGCTACACTTGGTAGCGGCAGTTTGAGGAAGGCAGTCAGGCTACCCGAAGGCGAGGACAAAGATGAGTGGCTAGCCGTCAATGGTATGAGGATGCCGCTGAATAAGTCGACAAGTCAGGCTGACATGCGACTGCAGTTGTCGACTTCTATAACCAGATCAACTTGCTTTATGGCTCCATCACTGAGTTCTGCTCACCCCAAAGCTGTCCTGAAATGAAGGCAACTGACGAGTAAGCCTACACCACGCATTTGAAATGCACAACGCTGACTATCGACAGGTTTGAGTACCTCTGGCAAGACTCCGAAAACTACAAAAAGCCCACCAAGATGCCCGCACCCGAATACATCGAACACCTCATGGCATGGATACAGTCCAACGTCGACAACGAGTCCATGTTTCCCTCGCGCATCGGCGTTCCCTTCCCGAAGACTTTCCCGGCTCTCATCCGGAACATGTTCAAGCGTCTATACCGTGTCTACGCACACATCTACTGCCATCACTACCCTGTCATCATCGAGTTGGGTCTGGAGCCACATCTCAACACTAGCTTCAAGCACTACGTACTGTTCATCGACGAGCATGGTCTGGCAAGTGGAAGCAAGGATTTCTGGGGTCCGCTGGGTGATCTGGTGGAGAGCATGCTGAGAAGTGACTGAACGTCTTCAAGCGCCTCAGGAAAGGTCGCAGAAAGGCTACTCACAGCCATGTGCCGAACGGGATAGCTGAGAAGAGACATGTGTATCACGCATAAAGGGCATATCTTGACGGTGTTGAGGAGCATTTGGGTTTCGGTATGCACATGAAGATACCACGAGCATGTGCAGTTGTTAACGATGTATGAACAGTAGCGATGAATTGGTTTAATGACTTCCAGCTTCAACATGCATTCCTCAACGGTAGTCTTTCGGTGAATTATATCAACATGGACGCGCCGTGCCCAGGCAGCACTTCGTATTCAAGCTGCTCAGCGTTTGATGTCTCATAGATGTGGATTCTGCCTGCGAACGAAGAGTGGGACAGAGTTCGTACATCGGAGACTTGGCAGATGGTAGACATGGTAGCCGTTCATGCCTCCTGCCTCAACCAAACATTCGCTCCATTCTTGTATCCACGCGTATCGGTCCTTTCCCAGTCGCGAAACTGCAAACATCCTCTAGCAACGTTGGCGATGGCGGGCGATTGCTATATGACAATTTAGACGGCCTTGTGAGCAGATATCGCGATTGCCGAATTGCGGGGAGCGATACAACGTTACGTGGGAAGTGTGGGGAAAATGAACCACGAGGCGATGACAGGGGCGGTTTTATACTGTGTAAGGTATGACAATGCAAGTCAACGCACCGGGTAGGTTGACAGGAAGCGGGAAGAGTGACAGCGGCTCTCTGACCTCTCAGATGCCACTACCCCGGGTACCGTTTCAGTACCCAAGCTCCGCCAACCCCCCTGCAAGGTGTACAGCATGATGGTTCTCGGCCTCGAGTATCAAAAACAGTTTAATCTCTCCTTGCAGCCGGACTAAGAAGGGACCCCTCTTTTTTTGGTATCCTTCAAATATCATTTCCTGGCATTGCGCGCGAATCATTCCAGCTAACAAACCATGCCATTCGGTTTCTACTTTGACCTCATATCTCTCATTCCGCAATGATGCCACAACATCTCCGCAACATCGCCCTCGTCGTCGAGCTATTTGCAGTTCTTGCACGATGTGCACATCTCAACTATACTGGAGAGGCTATCACAACTCGCTTCTGGGACTGTTGTAAACCGTCTTGCGGTTGGAACGGGAAGGCACAGTTTTCCAGACCGGTAGAATCGTGTACGGCCGACAACAAGCCCACAGATATTGCCGCCGGTACTGGTTGCAACGGCGGTGACGCGTTTCAGTGCTCTAGCCAGCAGCCATGGGCTATCAACGACACTGTTTCGTATGGCTTTGCCGGTGTCTACATCACACCGGACCTCACTCACGGAGGTATCGAGGACGCCTGGTGCTGCGCATGCTACCAACTCGACTTCACGAGTGAGCCTCTGATCGGCCAGAGCATGGTTGTACAAGCCTCGAATACCGCCTACGATGTGACCAACACGAACCGGTTTTCACTTGCAGTAAGCTGTTGAAAGCCAATGACCATAATTGGAAAGCTGAGTCATTTAGGTTCCCGGCGGTAACACAACATCAACAAATGCATGCGCCCAGCAGTACGGCGTAGACCAATCCGTCTTTGGTGAGAACATGGCGGGTGTCAGCTCCACTGAAGATTGCCAAAATCTACCCGAAACCCTGAGAGCCGGTTGTGAATGGCGCTTTGATTGGTTCAAGGATGCATCATACCCAAGGTAAACATCATCTCGATCCGAGAGCTACAAAGAAAATAATACACAGACTAACGTCGCACAGTGCAAACTTCAAACGCGTGGTCTGTCCTTCGGAAATTACAGCCAAGACAAACTGCATCCGTAATGACGACAAAGTGCTTGCGGGCGAAGCGTCTTCCGCCCAGAGCCTCACGCCTAGCTCTCCCACTATGGCTTTCATCGCCGCCATCCTACTAGGTTTAATATCGATATAGCATCGGTGACGCGAAGGTGTGCGTCACCTCATTTTTCTTAGCACCCGTTTTTACGATCGTTACGTTCTTTCCATTCCTCTCTGTCGTTCATCTTTTGTAGGCTGGCTGGCTGGAGATGTCAGATGATGGAAGGAAGCTTGCCAGCCCCATTTTCATGCATGGATACCCTACCAATAAAAGACTTGCATCGTAATGGCCAGCATATCGCGTCGAGAATAGAGCGCAATCATCTCTCCGCAATCTATCTGTATCGGAGTTGCCGATGATGCTTTCGTGACTGTATTCCCCTTTCTTCGCATACTCCCTTCTTGTTTGTAGCAAGGGTTCAATGTACACGTTAATACGATTGGGATTTTGCACGCGGGTATCTAGTGGCGTTTTCTTTTCGCTACTGTGGCGGCGCAAATATACGTCGAATGATGAGCCATTGTACCCTCACTTGAGAAGTCTACACTGTAACGTGAGGTTTGAAGGAAGAAATCAGGTTTACTGTCGGTGGAAATGAAAAACCCCAAGGCATAAAATGCCCTTGATGAAGTCCAGTGACCACTAAGATCCAGCCAATTGACAAAAAGCAGGCCTATGATAAACGTACCACTTACCACCATCATCTGCATCCTCCTTTGTACATGAACCGCTGATCACGCGAAAAACGCCACGATTCTCCTCTAGGAGACACACACACACACACACGCCTTTCCCTTCCCCATCCGAAAGAGAGAGAGAGCCAAGGAGGAGCCATCATAACCGCTCTGCATAACGCGACCAACCTTGAATACCGATCGCATCCGCCCAGCCCCCCCCCCCATTCACTCGCCCAGTTCCGCATCCCATTTAGGCAAATGACACACCACCGAACAAGTTTTTTTTTCTTCTTTTCGGAAGGGGCGCTTTCGAATCTTGCACATCCCCCCCGCCGGACGTGCGCGCGCGCACCGCGCCGCACCCGCACTGAGAAGGGAGATTACCCATATTGAGCGGCGGGCGCTAGGGAGAATCCGATATATTACACGGGCAACTTGTCAACGATGGCAACGGACAAGTAATGAGCGAAGGCGAGAATACGTAGGAGAAGAGGGAGGGAGGGAGTTACAATACTATGTAGGCCTGTGAGGGGTATCCGCCACTCATCAAGGGTTTTGAGGGTGCAGGCGATACTCATTGCGTGGTGTAGAGAGAGGGAGGTGGGAGGACGGTGTTGAGTGGAGAATACTACTACTACCTACCTACCCACCTACCCCTCGCTTACTGTACTGTAGGCGCAGTGAGATCCTTTCCGTCGTGCGCATTATCGCATGTGTGAGAAATGTGTGGTCAAGCTAAGACATTGCCAGGTGTCCAAGTCTTCGGGTTTTGCCTTCCCATCTCTACGCAAGGGAGAGTCGTGGACACGTTTGCTATCAAGGTTATACGCGCATACGGTAGTAGTACTGCGGCTATTGCCCAAGCGGACCGCACTGCTTCAAGTAAGGTTTCCATTCGATGTGGACGAGAGTCACGAGACCGTATCCGTGCCGTTGTCAAGCGGGAAAGCCTTGACCCCCCGGACTCGCAAATCCTGTGTAATAGGAGTCTTGATTTCGAAGTTCGGGCTGGGGTCTAACGTTGGTCTGGTCTTGGCTTGGGGCCGCAAGTCATGTCTACGAACGCGACGACAAAGGTTTCATACACACTGGGGTCGTGAACAACCGTTTGCAGCGCGTCATCTCATCATCACGTTCATCACGCTCAATCACAACGAAGATGACGACTTGCTGACATGACGCAAAACACGAGACACGCGCTGACGCACAGGCAGCACGATCAGCAAGCCATCCTTGCAGTGAAGGAACGGCTCGGATTGCGTCTTGACGTGGTAAGTGCTCTGTGACAGTTGAACCCCAGATCCATCTCCATGCGCACCCCTGCGAACAATCGGGCCTGAGCGCCGCGGTCAGTCTTGGTAGCTATAGTGGGAAATTGAAATAACGGCATGGGCGGATACGGCGTACGGGATTTGAAGTGGCAGGTACGCACCAGATTGGTGACTGCCGACATGAAGGGGGTCTGGGTGGTTAGGTGGGCTCGAGTAACGTTTTTCGGGGCCATCGTTTTGAGGACACTGTACGCTATCTCGCGGTTTTGTGGCCTCATTGATGGATTTGCGGGAAAAGACTCAAGCGTGGGCATAGCGAGATTGCAGATATTGAAGCTTCAACGTAGAAATTTTCATTCGCTATGAAGTCGTCATAACCTTGGGTATGGGTATATCTCATCGTCATCTTCCTCATCCTCAACTCTTCGTAGCCTTGCGGGCGTCAGCGGCGCAATTGGGCTCAGCGTCGCAGTCGATATTCTCGTCGTCGGAGTCGTCGGACTCAGCGTTGGACTATCCATACTCTTCCACCCGACACCCACATCTTTAGTCTCTACGAGCGTCGGCGCGGACCCCAAACTGCCCACACTCCTAAACGTCTCTAACAGGTCACCCTTCTCGCAAGAATCCGCCTTCTCATACCGATCTAAGCTGTTTCTTCGTGATCGTGGAAAGTAATTTCTTTTCTGATGGCGTAGTTCGCCTGTGGTGACAACTCGAGCTGGGAAGTCCTGTCGGCAGTCCCCTCGAACGCTGACATCGCCTTTTGAGCGTGTGGCTAGGCTGCTCGAGAAGTCATCCTGTATACAGGGGAGAATCTTGTGTACCACACGGGCCTTTCTTGTGTAGCGGGTGAAGTCTGAAGAGTTTGATTTGCTCGGACGTTGCCAATCACCTCGAAACTCGCGTTCCATGGGCGTCGCTTTGGTTCGGAAGTTGAAGATCCATCGTGTGACGAGGCCGCGTAGGATTGGTATGTTGGCTACAATGATGGCCACATTGTTCTCGATGTGGTTGATGCAGTAGTCGATTGGATAGGTCCAGTCGGGGTTGAACAATGTGTAAAGTCGGTCGCGGTACGATAGGTATATCTTTGCGGCACCGATTGCAGTCACACTGTAAACACGTTAGTCGTCTTGTTTGGATAACGCGTGAGTGGAACTTACGCGAGACTGCAAGTGAAGACTATCAGTACTACCAAGCGGGATCTTAGTCGAGCGCTCATCATCCTTCGCACGATTATGAAAGGTATGGGAAGGATCAGAACGTCGGTGAGCAGGTTTGCGCAAGTGACCCAGATCAACATTTCGCCCATTCGGTGTCTGCCCATGCAGTGCAGTCCACCGAAAGTTCTCGGTTTCCAGGTATTGCCCGTTAGAGGTGGACATATGAATATGTATAGGAACCATGGTATCAAGGCACTACCAACAGTGAAGATCAAGATGGCGTAGAGTACTCGCTTGAGCCATTCGATGACGGAACCGGCTCGAAGGAGGAGAAGTATAATTGATGCTTTGACGAGCGGTAATATGGGAATGTTCAAAAGATTGAACGCCATGACAACCTGTAGTTGTCAGTAAGCTCTTTGTAGCTTGCTAAGCCTATACCTACGGCGTAGTACTCATCATAATCTGGTTCTATCTCATCGACTGGCACCTGCCAGATATGTACACCCACATGCCACATCTTGACATCTGCCCAGAATTAGTAAGAATGAGAATCGGCGCTTATTCTAATACTTACGGCGATGCGAGGGCCCTATGAGGGCTATTGACAGAAGCAACGGAAATATGATGAGCCAGTCATCTGTGCAGATGTATCAATACCGTTCACGTAGCAGACGTCGAACACCATACCCCAGCTCAACCGTAGATTCAGCTTCCGCCGTGTATATATCCTCAAAATGACGAATATCGAAGCCAGGAGGGGAGTGCCGTAGATCACCCCCAGGCAGGTGAGTTGGAGAGGATAGGTTGGCATCTCGACGACCTACTGCCAGGAACCTGGAGAAATCGCGAAAACCACATCTCGCGCCCGCCTGTGGGTGGGCTTTCTCATATATCCCCGGAACAAGGTCGGTCAAGGGCAGCACCGCAACCCTTGTCCCCTTACGCGCGCCCCAGGCATGCACAGCCGGTCGTCCTCTAAAACGACCCCCGCAGATTGTTACTTACTGCATATTAACACTTACAGAAACGAGTTAAGCAGAGGCCCTTCTATTTGCCCCATGGTCTAGTCTTCCGTTGGTGGTACTCACGTGGACGTGCTTGATGGCTACACTATACACCTGCCACTCAAAAGGCTTGATGTCGCCATGGAAGCCGGTCATATTCCGTGGTGCGACGAACATGACATCGCTCATTCAGTCTACCTTGATTAATTCTCGTACAGGAATAGCGCACTGCATAAGAACTGGCTGGCTTCCGGTACCTCGGAAACCGTGCAGCCGGACGATGTCAGTGTGGGCTTTTGTGCGATCCAGTTCGTGCCTGTTGGAGACGCCAGAAGTGGGTGTTGTGCAGGCGCCAATTGTTCTCACGCAACCTACGATCCGCCAGCGCTAGCACGGAGGACTTGGTGTAACGTATTCTTCCTGGGACCTGGACCGATCACAGCGTCTGGCGTGTCAAGTAGCCGATCCCTGTTGTAGGCGAATCTGGGGTCGCCGCTTAAAGTGCATGGCCCAATGGAATGGCGACGTGTAAAGTAAATGCGACGCAGCGGACAGCACGTAGAGTGTAGACGCCGACACGTGAACGGATGAGATACAAGAACGGCGCACTTTGACAATAATGACTTCCGGGGCAAAAGTTTCGTGGTGGGTCAGGCCGTGAATGCGTGGAGATTCCAGGAGCTTAGGCCTGTTCAACAGGTGTCACGTTTCGGGCATGTTTCGAGGAAAACACCTTTGGGTAACGCGCCTTCGATGCGAAGGCGGAGGCTACTCGGCCCAAGACCGTTTCAGACAGTTACACTGACGTTCCCGTAGGTGCCCACTTGAGATCGCCATATTGTATGTCCTCATTTACTATCACTGCGACAGCGGAGGTCGGACGAACACGATCAGAAGAAACTGCCGACCGTCTGTGCGTTCTTTCATTACGCCGCCCACAGGAAGCCTGGCCGGATAAGGTCATCGGCTGTTAGGATCGTCTTTTTTGTTGCTTTAACTAGATTGTGTGTGATTTTTATGGTTCGTCAAAGTTGTGTTGTGTCATCAAAAAGTAGCTCCGCATGTACCAGTAGAGGTGTTGAAAGTGCGATCATGTGATGCGTCTGTTAGTAAAGCATGCTCATGACGCTTAAGGCCAAACCACACACACGTTTGTCAAAGTAGCCCTGGGGAAGAGCAGAAAACACAACGACAAAATGTAATAGGTAGACAGTGCGGGCAGGTTGATATTTGGATTCTGCTCCTAGAAACTTTTCAACGATATCTTCTGTCCCGATGCGCAAATCCAACTTCTTCAATGTAGATTGCAAACTGTTATAGATGCTACACACCTAAGACGCGTTTAGATGACTTCTTGGAACTCTATCACCGCTACACCAATGTATCGCTAGACTGTCCAAAGTCAAACATGTGATAAGGAAATCTATTGCCAACATGAGGTAACGTCTTGGAGCAGCTCACTCATTCGAACTCCGCACAACAGCTTCGGATGGGTATTTGCCAAGGCCGAACGATAGCATTTCGACACGTTGTTTCGGTGATACCAAGCGCTGGACGTGTGTGGGTCGTCCATCTATCAGAGACAGAGACTAGCTTCACATGCTCAAACTCTAGGCAGATTCCCTTCCAGTCGCGAATGACGCAATCATGTACGGTACTCCATTGGCCATACCAGCACCAGCTCCTCCGAGCATGGCATTCCCCATAGTTGTAGGTAGCGTGCCACTCCGTGCGCCGAAGAAAGCCCCAATAGCTCCTCCACTAGCTGCGCCCAGTGTGACCCAATCTGTCTTCACTTCACCATTGTTCTCCAGTATTCTCCATGACCTGTCTTTCCACTCTATTTCCTCCTGGCCTCTCATGTGCCCCTATGTCATGACTGCACCGGCTGCTGTGCCTAGAACGAGGCCGCGACCAGTTGTCTTGAGAGTACGAGATAGGATTGTGCTGTAGTGGACGGGTGTTTTGCGAAATCTTGATGTGATGATGGAGATTGGGAACTGGAAAAGCGAGAAGAAGGAGAATGACATGGCTGAAGCGCGCATGACATGAAGGTAGAGGATGCTGCGTGCATATGGTTGGTCTTCGGCGTAAGGTGGATGTGGGAAGAGGGATGTCATGTTGTATGTGTCGAGTGGCTCGCGAAAAAATCGACGTTGAAAGTTGTAGGCAACATTAGTAGAGATTCGATCGTGGTCGAGCCTAACCCTTGATGGACGGTCTTTCGAGAATGATGTGGGCTGGGGGGAGGCCTTGAAACGAGCTGTAAGATGAGCAGTCAAAGCGATGGGATAATACTTCGTATCGAATGTACAGGAGCAACACGATTTATCTGCGAGTATGTGCGCAGTCTCGCTATCCCTACACCCCGACGCAGCCCTAAAGTCGGAGACAACACGACACCGGTCGCGATAAGTTTCGGCCGTAACAAGATTGCTGCCTGCTGTCTTTTTATAGTGGACCTAACTGGCTATCAGGCCATAGCTGTGTTCTACCGATAATGTTCCAGTAAGCGCTGTGCTCGCATACCGTGGCTTGTGGTTTTCTTAGGCGTCCTGCGCGCCTTGGTCTGGAAGTTCTGTCCTCCGAGTCTGTCTCGCTGATAAGCAACTTCTGCAAAGAACTTCCTGTGTCTTTGCGCATCATGATGGGCGTCTCTTTGCGCACGACGACGTCGCAATGTCCTAGGACTTTGAATGTTTCTTGGTAAGTCATGCGTAAGAATGAGACTGCTGTAAAGGCAGCAGGAGATCCACAGCCAAGCCGATCGATGACGATCGTCCACGCAACATTGGCAAGCTCTCGTGGAGGTGCTGCGGCTAGAACCATGCCAATGAAGAGTTCGTGATGCTGCCCCGGGCGACGCCTATGGTTCCCACATATAGTGCTGGTACAAGCGCAAAAGGGTGTGGAGAAGGCGAACACTAAGCCGCGCAACAGCCATCCAACACAGACCGGATCGTGACCATGCTTCGAATCACGAGGAGGAAGTTGGCGGTTGCACGATGCAGGATTTCCAGGATGCACCGCGCGTGTGTTGTTTGAAAGACGCCTGACGTCATTCCGTCCGTTGATCCATAAATGCACCACTGCAGCACAGATGCCACTACCACCACGCTCGCATTACATTAGCCGGACTTGAACAAACTCTACTATCACCGGCATCTAACAACACGGAAACAAACCAAAAAACCGACCAAGATCCAAGACAAATCGTCAATATGCCCGCCATCGGCCAACAGGAAAGCGGTGTGACTTCTGGCGTGAAGTTTGTCACGTCCACTGTAGGCAATACAGTAGGCGGCGTTACGAACACTTTGGGAGGTGTTGTTGGCGCACTTGGCCGAGGTGTTGGTGAAACGGTAATTTAGCTCAGACTAGCTGCATTTGGAGCGTGCGCTGACTTTGGGTGCCTTTGATTAGGTGGAGGGCGCTACGGGCAGTGCCGGTCGGCCTGTTGCGAGAGGCATTGCTGATGTATCCACGAGCATTGAAAAAGGCGCAAACGACGTAGCCAGAGGCGTGAAACGCGCTGGCGAGGGCAAATAAGCTTGGAACAGAGTTGGACAAGAGAAGGAAACATGGTGGTGTTCTGAGGCTGATACCATATTGACCCTATGACATGGCGTATAATTGGAAGACGAGCGTTGCCGGAACAATGTGCCGAACTGGTCTTTGCTCATACGATGCAACGCCTACATGAAGCTTTCCGGGTCCTCAAGATTACGGCAGCCGATTATTCCCAAAGTTGTCCACAGGACGGCAATCATTTCAGAAATGTTAGAACGAAAGAATGTCTTGCCAAGTCTAGTTACGCAAGTATCCCACCCAGGGGCCAGGACATCACTACGGCGCAGTTAGTAATCAACCGGGTTCTCCCTCGGGTACTAGTTCAGAAAATATCGACGGGAAGCAAAGAAGTTCCTGCGGAGACTAAAATCACAGTGGCGCGTTACTGTTCCATGGATTAGCGGAGGGCCCATCCATCGTGAGATCGTGATCGCCGAGGCCGAACAACCTCAACAACACGGACCCCTTCGGCTCGGTTCGCTGTAATGTGCTTGTTGCGGTGCTGGATGTACATTGCGTGTCTGCGAAAGGCATGAGCTGTGCGGGGTCAGATGATCAAGTCCGCTTTCGTCACTCGCTGAAAGCCTCACCGTGTCACTGACGGGGTGAGTAGCTGCAATAGAAATAACTACTGATGGCTAGCTGTCCAGTACTTGCAGCTGGTTAGCGCCACGATTGCGAGATATGGCAGCACAAAGGATGGAGGAGGATAAACCTGTGTGACGTCAATGGTACGTCCCATGTCAGATACCTTCGACCACTGCAATGTCTACATCTCCACATCTTAGCCAAACAGAATCTTGGTGTTTCGAAATGCCACGTTCTCATCACACAGTATTCAACCAGTCTTACTCAACAATCCAAGCGTCTTCTAGGGTTAACCAGCCAACGGAGGCAAACGTGCCTACCTGGATGCCTACCAGCCAGCAGCAAACGGCACACTATCGATATGCAGCCGCAAGGCCAGCATACCAGCCTCCCCCAGCCCGTCCTAAGCATTCCCAAGCAACGGTTCCATTCGAGATGGTGGATGGGGCGGCTGAACACACTTAGAAAGGCGAAAGCCACATGTACCCCATAAGTGTTGCACTAGTTCACGTAAGCGTCGTTCCGAATCGGGAGCCGATCTTTGACATCACTTAGGCTTTTGTCGCCTCGACACCAACGCCATCCAACACCACCCCTGCATTTTGCCTTCCAATAGTCCGATTGAGCGAGCTACATCTTCACCATACACCACCCTGCAGATCCCAGTGTATGACGACCAATGAGACACGCTGAAGTGATGAATAACGACGCCCCGCCACACTCCACTAGAGGTCTGCAGAACGCACGTATATTGCTCTAAGTCATACGCTAGGATGCACCGCGGAGTGATCGTCCCAAGCCCGCTGATACGAGACTCGGTTCAGCATCTGTCTTAGACATTGCATACCGTGGGAACAGCTCAATGCATGTGAGATTTGCTTTACCCAGCATCTCACCGGCCATTGTTACAAGCAAGAGACATCAATTGGACAGGCTGAAATCATTAGTTCTCAGCTACTAACCCAATGACAGCAATTGCATTTAGAAGTTCACCGCGGGCTGGGAACGAAATAAGTCTAGACGAGAGGCGGGAAGGGCTTTGTTCACGCGCATTCATGGAGAGATGGTGGGGAACTAAATGAGGGGTCGGATAAATGGGTATCCAATTATACAGTAGAAGGCTCTGCAGCGTTTACCGTTAACGGCACGAGCGAGCCTACTCCAGCCTTCTTTTCCTACCGTCAGAAGCGTTAACGCTAGGCTGCTATAGATTTGCGTTGACGCGCGGAGTTGATCCATGGCCTTGGCTCGAGCGCTGAGGCTTCAGTCCATGTCCGATCCGCGGTGACATGCTCGATGAGGTAGATTGAGTGGACTAACTACTCGGCTGAGTATTGCTATATAGCTGTCTTACCTTCCCGCGTTCCCTTATTTCCAGAACATCTCACACTCTCGTTGTCGTGAATACCAGCATCGTCGGCAGTCTTCCTCACTTGTATATTTGAAGTGACTGATACCTCGTTCATCAGTCTCCTCCGCGTCATTAATTACTCTCGCTATCAAGTACGCCCGATACTCTAATCCTGACAAACCATCCCGACCGAACTTCCGAGAATGAAGTCCTTCGTTGCTGCCGGCCTCGTGGCCGCTGTTGCTGCCTACCCCCAGGCTTCTTCAGGTTCTGAGTGTGCGTCCTCCGCCGACGGCACCTTCGCCATCACCACCGTCAATGCCACCGATGCTCCCACCAGGCGCAGCATGGAGAGGCACCAGCTTGACGGTACACTTAAGCTGTCCCTTGAGGGCGGAAAGTTGACCGACCAGGCTGGCCGTACCGGATACATCGCTGCCAACTACCAGTATGTCTTGCGCAACACTTGGAAACAATTGACCAATACTAACATCCCATCAGATTCCAGTTCGATGCCCCCGTTCAAGAGGGTGCTATCGAGACTGAGGGCTTTGGTCTTTGCAGCAACGGATCCATGTCCCTGCAGGGCTCCACCGTCTTCTACCAGTGCTTGTCTGGTGACTTCTACAACTTGTATAGCCAGTCTACCGGTGCCCAGTGCATTCCCATCCATATCCAGGCAACCATGGCTGAGGATACCAGCGGTGTTTCTCAGATCCCCGATGGCCAGCCCCAGGCTACTTCCGCCGCTGTTACCCAAATTTCCGACGGTCAACCCCAAGCTTCAACTCCTGGTCCCGTCGTGACCCAGATCTCCGACGGTCAGCCCCAGGCCTCTTCGCCAGTCGTCACTCAAATTTCCGACGGCCAGCCTCAGGCATCTGCTCCTGTTGTCACTCAGATTTCTGATGGCCAACCCCAGGCTTCCGCTCCTGTCGTTACTCAGATCTCCGACGGTCAGCCCCAGGCTTCCGCTCCTCTCGTCACCCAGATCTCCGATGGCCAGCCCCAGGCCTCTGCCCCCGCTAGCAACTTTACCGGCAATGCTACCACGCCCTCTCTGCCTGAGTTCACCGGTGCTGCCGCCACTACCGCTGCCAGCATCGGTGTTCTCTTCGCTGGTATCTTTGCCCTTTTCGCTTTCTTGTAATGGAAACTTGCTTGATCACGCGCGCACTACAAACAGGGAATATGGTCACTCTGACGACCATATAATGAAGGCAATAGCGGAGGATGACATGATTTCCTTACGACCATCTTTGATGACTGCATGCATATACGACATCCATGTATATACTCAAAGCAAACGCGGCATGGTGTTTGGATAATTGTTCTTGGGTAAAAGGCCATGGCTTTAGGTAGTTCAATAGGTAGTACTGCAAGTCCATGCGACGAAGACGTTAATGCAAACTAACACTCAACAAACTCATCAAGATGCGTTTTCATGTTTTCATTCACATCTTTTCTAAAGCACGGGAGTCCAAGTATTAGATCTCGGGTTACTGTTCCTTCAGGATCCTCATCTCGATCACTTACAAGCTACTGCAGATACCCCAGCAAAACAGTCAGACGACGTCCCTCCTTTCACAACGCTGCGAACACGCATATCCCTGTTTTTACATGCTGATCCTTATCCTAGTTGTACCACAGCACGCTGCTGCACTGATGGTGCCCCGGAGTCCACTATTCGCTTGCCTCTCTGCATGCATTCCTTGATACGCAGTGTCGTGCATATGTATCCTCTCATCTCGACAGAGTAAGTACGTAATCCCCGACGAAGTAGCGATTTCCTTTTCTCGAAGAAATGTAAATGGTAATCATTCCCCAATTCATCTATCATACATCTCCAAGTACCACCTTAACAGTAAGCAAAAGGAGTTTCCAACTCCCAAACAAGCAAATCGTTGAAGACGAACGAAAAGAAAACTCAAGACAAACAGCCATCGTGTAAAACCAACAGAGATCAAGTTGCAGCCTGCGTTGTCGATTGACACGCATGCATACACTAGGTTCGTTGGGATGATGCGCCGTCTGGTACACTATCTACAAGTGTATCGAGCAAGCGATCGAAAGCGCTTTAGTTCTCTTTGAGGTATTAATAGAATGAGGGCAAAGGCTAGATTCGTTAGCTGCGGCGGTGCGAGATCTTGCGTACCACGTTCGCAATGTTTCGTTTCGCCTGGTGGCGGGTTTTAGATGACCTTGGTCGATTCTAGGTTTTGCCCACCGGACCAGCCAGTGGATGGGTTTTTGCAGGTACCCTGCAGAGGTCGCGAATACTCTGGGGAGAAAGAGTTTTAATCTTTTATTTGTTGGGTTGAGATGTCCTCGTGGTAAATCGAAGTTTTTGAGTTCGCATTTGCTTCTTCTGGTTGAGACTGGTGTTGTATCGAGATCACCTTCTCATGGTTACAGATTCGTTTATGTCTGATTGGGAGATGCAGTTGTGATGTCTTGCCTGTACGCTCATCTTCCTGTCGGCCTTGTTGCTCGAAACTTACTTATTCTGAAGGTACTATGGGACATAACCTTGGAAAGATGGTACGGATCTGCTTGTTCCTTTTGAATACCGGCACCCTTACCAAATGTGGTGTACTGATCAGAAAAAAAGAGGTTCCGTCGTACTTACAACAGCCGGGTATAACAGTCCTGGTATATCCACGGTCTATACGTGGTTCTTGTCAGCATACTGATCAAAGATGAAAGCATTCCTTCGACAGCCCTCATCGAATTGCATGTACCTCGTGCCATCCTCAGTGGACCTGGAAATTCATGTTAAGATCTTAGAAGCTACAGCGATTATCTATCCTTGACGCAACACATTGCCGACAATATGGGATCCAAGCCACAGCTACGCTTCACCCGAGGCTTTACACCGTATATGCCGCCGTAGTGGTCTAGCTCCCTCTTAGCCGGTCCAACATTCGTCATATGCCAATGCAGATGTTGATATGTGCAATGTAATATTATTCCAAGAGCTAACGCCAACGCCCGTAAGAGTACATTTAACAGACGTTTGACAATCATGTTCTGTACTTGCATCTAGCTCATTCCGTCGAAAGAGCCAGAGTGCCACATGCTCTGCACCTTGCTTCGCGTCCAACTGACGTCCTTATGGTTGCCGAAGTTTGGTGCCTATACGTACTGGCTCAACCATCTGATACCCTCTCCATATCCCTGCCTCATGACCACACTGCACATGAAGACCTCAACCGGTCGGATACCCTCGAGCGGTACCTTGCCCTTGCCGGTTGTCTGGTATAGGCCGAGCGCGGAACGAAGCTGGTCCTCGGAGATAGCGTCGGGGTGGTCAATCTTGTTACCGAGGATGACGAAGGGAGTGTTCTTCAATTCCTCCATGGCGAGAAGAGCATCAAGCTCGGCTTTGGACTCGGAGAGACGCTCGTGGTCTTTAGCGTCAACGAGGAAGACGATACCGGAAACTTCGGGGACTGGGAAAAGGTCAATTGGATGCAGAAGGACAAGGAAGCAACATTGGCGTACAGTAATCGCGCCACAGTCGTCGGGCTTGTGCGTGACCTCCAAGATCGAAGGTTGTGAACTTGACGTTTCCTATCGAGAGCTCCTCGGAGGTGGGGTGGAGGGTCGGCTGGCTGGAGCAGATGTTAGCTGCAAGTAGTGAGCAAAGATCACATATCACTTACAGGACCGCGACCCTGTCGTTCTTGAGCATATGCAGCAACCTAATCGTGTCAGTGGAAGCTCGCGTGTCCGGTTGAGTTGCCATACGTGGTCTTTCCTGCATTGTCACTGGAGTCTGGTCAGCTATGTACATTCAAAGTTTCGGTACACGAGATACGTACAGTCCGAGGAAGAGGAGTTTGGCATGCTGTGATGTTATATTAGCTACAGTAACGAAGTCTAGGCCTTGCTCCCGCTCACCTTGTTCATGAGTCCAAGCGAGGACAGAACATCCCAAACTGTTGTCCATTATCAGCCCGTGTTCAAGTATAACCCAAGCAAGCGATTAATTCATCTAGCAGGTATTCGTGGTGTATGCGGTGGTGTAGTGTCGCTGCGCCCGTAACAAGCATAATCTTGCTGATTTCTACCGCTGTGTCGGAGGCTCTGATCCCGGAAGATAATAGTAGTACCATGCGGGATTGATATGATATTCTCGATCTATGGTGCTACGGATATCTTCACGTTCGTCTATCCAGTTCGGCATACAACAAGAGAGGGTAGTAAACTTACACCTGGCGCAAGGTCAGCAAGAAGTCAGCATAAGAAGAGAATGAGTGCGCTCACCAGTCAATAATCCACATGTTTGCAAGAAGTGTTCGGGCTTAGACTGTTGATTGAAGGTGCAGCGGCAAGGTGTGGAGTGTAAATGGGAAAGGTAATGTTGGGAAGCATGGCCGCGATCGAGGGCGCAAGTAGAATGGTCCGTGCATATCATCCTTGGCGGCGCTGTTCCGAGCTCTCGCGAAGAACTTGGACATCAACCCTCCCGAACCGAAACCACCGCATCCCCGCCTAAATCCATCACAATGGCCGTCGGAGTACGTCAGACCCCATCCAGAAGACCCGTCGAAGCTCCCGAATGCCCAATTGCTGCGCCGGCAGTAGCCCCCACCCGCAATGGCACCTCCGAGTTGAAGAACAAGAAAACTAACATGTCCCCTCTTGTAGCGTAGCGCAGCCCTCAAGCTCGACTGGACCAAGCTGGGCACCCAGCTCGGCCTTAAGGGCCAAACCGCCGCCGCCCTCCATTCCTTCAAGAAGCGCAACGACGATGCGCGTCGCAAAGTCACCGTTCTCTCCGAGCAGTCCCAGACCGTCGACTTCAACCACTACCGCGGCATTCTCAAGAACCAGGCCGTTATCGACGACATCGAGAAGCAGTTCAACGCTTTCAAGCCGCAGACATACGATGTAGGAAGGCAGATCAAGGCCATTGAGGCTTTCGAAGCCCAAGCCGTCCAGAGCGCAGAGCAGACCAAGGCCGTGGTCGACAAGGAGTTGAGCGATCTTCAGAAGACACTGAAGAACATCGAGGATGCCAGGCCATTTGCCGATCTCACTGTTGTACGTATATACGGACACGAGCAAGTGAGGGACAGGAGGCTGACCAAGTATCACAGGACGAGGTCGCGGCTGCTCAGCCCGAGATCGACAAGCGCACCGAGCAGCTCGTCTCCAAGGGTCGATGGGCCGTCCCTGGCTACAAGGCAAGTTTCTTGGAACGACCAGAATGACCTTTCTACAAGTACTAACAACCCCGCAGGAGAAGTTCGGCGATTTGTCCGTCCTCTAAGCATCTTCTTTCCATGTAGACAAAACGTACCCGGTCTGGCTTGTGTTACCTACGTATTTGTGAATAGTTCCAGAGAGTGGAAATGCACCCTAGATTTTGACCATTTGCGTATTTGTGCCCATGCACTGCTCAACTTGTGTTTCAACGCAGAACACAGTGAGACAAATCAATTGTTGACTCTCAAACAGTTGGACAATTTGAGACTGATATCCCACTAGTGGACACGCCTTCTACTCAGGACGTTATTCGCGTTTCATTACATGTGCATTTAATACCCGAGTCCCTCAAGCAATGCTCAAGTCATGTCGCTATAGTGCTATTTCGAAAACGCCGCCCAATGCTCATCAAACACCCCCTTGATCTTACAATTTCCCCCGGTCCAAATCTACTCGTCGTACTCCGCGTCTCTAACCCCACAAAAGTCGCTGCCAAAGCAATTATCCACCATGTACCATACCCGCCAGTACAAACTCGCACTGTTCACATCGAAACTTCCGTCCTCTTTCCTCGGTACATGATCACCGATGATACCCTGTCCCGAACCAATCACCCAACCGATGACGGGTAACGATCCAAATGTTTGCTGCCAGCGGGGTTTTGCGGGGAGGAAAGCCTTTTCTTGTGGGAGGAAGACAACAGGTTTTACATTTGCACCTTTGAGTCGCAGGATTGCACGTTGGGAGCGGGGATTTAACGCTGTGGTAGTCGCGTGTGCGGGGACAGTATTCGGGTCGAGAACTTGATGTGTTTCTCGTGGTCGAGCGGGCTCAACGGGCATATCGTCGAGGTGGCTTGGGAAAGCGCCACTTGTGCTACGAAGCCAGGCTGGTTCGGTGTTGGATTGTGGTACAAGTGCTTGCGGTGCTATAGGTTTGGGGGCTGTTGCTGTGGCCGAGGAAGCGGTTGCCGAAGACTGCGATGCGCCGCGTGGTCCTAGGGTTCCCGAAGATACCGTGTTGGGTGATGCGATTTGTGACATTCCTCCTTCTGCACGCAATGCTCTGTCACCACCTTGCGGTCCTGTCCCTCTGTACATCTCCGCATATACTGTGTAACCGTGGATGTTCTTCGGACTGTAGTGACACGCGCGCTCGGCGGCCTCCGCGCTATCAAAGGTAACCTTGACCCAGTGATCGCCTCCTAGATATGTCTTGATGCTTGCCATGTATTTTGGCTCTAAAGAAGGATAGTACGATGAGCGCTGCGCAGCTAAACTGTAACCGAGCCTAGAGTTGGGTGGCTCGCGGTCGTATTCTTCGTAGATCATCCCGTTGGAAACCTTCTCGTAGTGTGCTATCGCGGCCCATTGCTGCTCAGCGCCGAAGCCGTATAGTATGACCGCCTTAGGTTCTTGTGCGAAAGTAGCGTTGGTCGACGCGCCTGCTGCAAAAGAGTTGTTCAATCCGTTACTTGCGTCTATGAGATTTGGCGCCGAAGCTGATGGTGGTAGTGCGGTGGATGGCCGCGCAGATACCGAGCGCCTCTTATCTTCCTCTGCTTTGAAGCGGCCGATCATGTCATCCTCTGCGCGCTGGTTATGGAGTCTTGCTTCGTCGGCTGCATTGCTGGCGCCCAATGGTGTCTTTGCTCTTGAGGTACCGCGTTTTCGTGCTTTACCGAAGGGACCTTTCTCTTCTGGAATGCGCCGTTGGTTTTGATCTGAACTGTCAGGGTTCGATGTTAGCCGCGTGCGCGAGAGTATGGTAATGTCCCAGTTGAAGTCTTCCATAGTGGTGAGGTTTGACAAAGAAGACGACAATCTTATGTAAATTGCTTTCAAGTCTTCTCTGTCGCCGTACTAGACTCTTCCGTGCGAAAGACTTTATTTGGCAATGATAGTGAAAGGGTGACTTACTCCGCAAATTCATACGCCCAAGGCAGCCTCCTCCCTGTTGAATCGAACACGCGCTCGGAGTCTGGTACTGCGTGGACCTGCATCTTTCTGGATTTTCCACCTGAAGCTCGCTTGGGGTTTCACTTTTTGATTTGTGGTGAACGCGCGTGGTGCAGTAATCTTGTCTTTTGTTTATGCGACAAGACAAGCGGAAAGCTAACGCTAGCACCAGGAACGCCGCGGCAAAGCCACACGGAGCCCGTGCACACCTCATGTGGCGCAGCGTGCGATCTCCAAGGTGACGCGGAGCCTTTCCCGATCCATCCACCTTGCGCAAGCTGCATGCAACCGGAGGTGGCTTGCTTTTGAGCGCTGCCTGGTCGAAACGGCCACTCGTAAGCCGATGGAACTGACACCTATTATTGTACGTGGCAAGAAGAGGAGATACTTACACCCAGCACTTGCTGCTTCCAAAAGTAAACCTCCATCGATACATGCACAAAATTCTTCAGCATCCACGTCTCAGCCCAAACGACAACGCAAAACGAAGTCAAAATACAAGAAGAAAGACGTTACGCCCGCTATGCCGACACTCCAAGGCCTCCCCCAGGAACTACTGGAAATAATCTTCCTTTACAGCATGAACACAGCACTTCCACGCTGCTCACAGGATCTAGGCAAGAAACTCTCCGCCCACAAAATAGCCATGGACTTCACTATGCAAGCCTTCTTCCACACCGTTGACCACCGCACCAACTATCGGGACCGCCTTGTTACCAGCGATACTTCGCTCCAATCTGACATCTTGACCTGCCGTTTCTTTACCTACGACTTCTTCCTAAAATATGTGCAGCGCGCACAAGATGCAATGGTTAAGTTACGCGGAAAAGCCTGGGCAGCTACTGGAGTCACGATCCCGGGAGTGTCCTACTTCGACGGACTGTGGCCATACAAGTTTACTAAGATCCCGCATCTGGCTTTTGCGCAGGGGTTCCACATACCGGAGAAGTTGCTGCATGGACCGTGGACGGAGGACAAAGCGTCGTTGCTTTATGTACTAGTCAGCCTGACTGGAGAGATCGATTGGGAAGATAGTATGGCAGGTGAAGCGGCGAAGACGGGGATGAAAGAGGCTATTAGAGAGGGGAACGAGCACGCAGTGGCGGCGCTCGCCGTGCTTTTGGGTGTACCGAAAGGTATCACCACCGAGTTACTGCAGTACGCCGTCATACATTGCGGTTGCAACATCAACATCCTTCGGCACCTGCTCTTCAATGCGCAAATACTCGCCGAAGAGGCGTCAAGCACGTTGGACTTTTATGACCCGGCGCTGTGGGCATGGGCAGATGTCAACGGCCACAAGGGAGAGATGCTCAAAGACATGCTGAAAAACGCTGACGCGTTCGATCTTGAATTTTACTTTGAAGACAACGCCGACTGGCCCAAAATTGTCCCCTTTCCGTATGGTGGCAGCAAATTCGATGCAAGGACCGCATTTAATGGCGTGGTTAGAGAGCTGTTGATGAACCTCTATGGGAACTATGGAAGGAAAATCACACGAAGGAGGGCAACAACGCCTGAGCAAAGAGTGGCAGAAGGTGATGCAGTTGATGATTCAGACTAGCTGTCTATGTACGCAAAACAAAACAAATACCTAGCAACAACAGCTTACCTTTGCATAAGTCGTGCAGATTGCAATACAGATGTTGAACTACTTCGTCGATGTTTACATCACTATGAACATGGATCGCGTGTTGATGATAGAGCGAAACCTGCTTGATTGAAGCTGGGTCAGGTCATGATTGATCATGCACAGGACAGCTGGTGGCGCATGCCGCAGAATTGAGCGATGATGGCGCACCTAGTTGTGTGAGAATTTACCTGCAAGCTTGTTAGTGACTTGTATCGAACAAAGCGTTATCAAGCAGATGCGTGGTTGTGATATTCCTCAGTGATCTTGGTGATAAAATAGTAATCATGGAGATCATATACTATCTATTGCATGTTGTAATCATTGGAAGTGGGGTGCGCGATGAGGTGGAAAAGGCTAGACTGACCTGTGGAAGATTGCTGTGTACTGCGGCGGAATTGGAGGGTCGCATGTCGATTGAAGTGAGCAAGTGAGCAAGCTCGAAGCAACGCCGTGTGAGTTCAGCGTCTACTGGTTGGGATTCCTAAAAGTCTGTTGTGGTCAGCTTTTGTCGCAAGCTCGGTGCGGCGAGAAAAGCTGGATGGGGAAAGCAAGCTCAGAATATGTAAGAAATTGAATATCATAAACTCGACGCCGTTAAGAGACCCCGGCGAGGGTCTCCGGCGCCGAGCTCAATCGCAAATTATGTCATCCTAGGATGGGGAAGAGTGATGTGGGGGTTGGAGACATACCGGTGGTGCTATGGGTGTTGGGTCGTAGCAGTCTGTCTTCAGGTTGGTGTACCTAAGCAGCAGGCGCATGCATCCCATCGCATTGCCATCAACAAGGCGCATGATCTGGAAGGCAGCGGCCGTGAAAGGCGCGTTGGCGACCACATCAAGTCGCGACGGGCATCGACAGTAGAGAGAAAAGCACGCAGTTTGCGGCACTGGTGAGAAGAAGACGGAAGTCGCATGGTGGCAGAAAACTTTAAGCACGGCACTAGTGCCAAGGCGCCTTTCGCTTGTGCACGGCCCCAACGACACATTCGAATTTCGAGCCCCAACATCAGACATTACTACTCCCGACAAGAACATCAACACCGACTCCTATTTCCGACCGGTACGCTCTCGACGCTGCAAGAGTCCACGTCTCTCCCAGTCTAACACTTGATTGCAGCACATACCGACGAAATGGGTGACGCCGAAATCACAACGAGCGCCTGGAGGCTGGTCGAGGTCGGCCGTGTGGTCCTCTTCAACGAGGGTCAGTTCGAGGGCCGCCTCGCTGCCATCGTCGAGATCATTGACCACAAGCGTGTATGGAGAATCCGCAATCCGGGTGCTGTTCAGCGGCTCACAGAGACATAGGTCCTCATCGATGGTCCCTCCGAGAAGGCCCCCGTCCCTCGCCAGGAAATCGCGCTTGCCAAACTCTCCCTTACACCAATCGTCATCCCCAAGTTGCCCCGCGCCAGCGGTGTCGGCCACGTCGCGAAGAAGTGGGAGGAGCACAAGGTCCAGCAAAAGTTCGACGAGAGCTCATGGGCCAAGAAGCGTGCGGCGATCCAGAAGAGGCGGGGACTGAACGACTTTGAGCGCTTCAAGGTCATGAAGATCAGGAAGCAGGTACGTCATGCCGTGTACCTGTGCTGTCAAATGCGACAATTCGGACGGCATGCGGTACACGAGATGCAATGGAAGAACACCCTGGCTAACAAGATGCAGGCTCGTTTCGAGGTTCAGAAGACCTTCGCAAAGATCCGCGCCAGCGCAAAGGCATAAGTAGTCTAGATGCTGTCGGGAGACAGGCGTTGTGGTGGTCGCTGCATGCAGGTGACGGAGAGGCATGACGTGCATTTCATGAGCATTCCGAAGGCGAGCTCAAAGGCATTCAAAAATTCAAGACCTGGTTTCGGGTGAATAAGTCCAATGTTTGGCACGGTGCAATTCGGTTTGGGAAAGGTTTACTCGGCTATCGCATGCATTCCACATGTAGCATGAGAGTTCAATCCACAAATTCATGAACACACGAACAGTGCAACTAGAATTGCAATTTGATACCCCCCCTTGAAATGCCTGCTCCTGTGAAATGCGCGACATGCAGACATAGGCCGTAAGAGAGATTGTGATGGTCGTCATTACTAGATGTGAAAGCTGCGCGCGCTAAACCGCCCACAAATCATTTTTGGAAGCTCCGACTCCAACTCCGCGAACCTCGATATTGCAGCACCACCAACTCCTGTAGTCGCCCACAAACCGACAAAATGGCCAACCCCCGCATTGAAGAGCTCCCCGACGAGCCCGAGAAGAAGAACGTCCAGATCGAGGAGGATGAGTCTAGCGACGAGTCTGAAGGCGAGGAGGGCGAGGTCAGCGTGCCCGCGGGCTCCTCCGTTGCTGTCCACTCCCGCAACGAGAAGAAGGCTCGCAAGGCCATCGACAAGCTCGGACTGAAGCACATTGACGGCATCACACGCGTCACTCTCCGCCGACCGAAGAACGTGAGTGCTTTCCGCGCAATTGGTGGAGGAAGCCGCAGTCAACAGGCATGAGATGCTGTCAACAAACAAGAGATGGGGGCAGAGCAATGCTTGTGGAACTAGACTAACAGACGTCCCAGATCCTCTTCGTCATCAACCAGCCCGACGTCTACAAGTCCCCCTCAAGCAACACCTGGATGTGAGTAGCTGCCCCTCCATCGCACATGCCGCTTGCTGACCCCGCACCAGCATTTTCGGTGAGGCCAAGATCGAGGACTTGAACTCCCAGGCTCAGGCCTCCGCCGCCCAGCAGCTCGCTCAAGCCGAGGCCGCATCCCACGACCACGCCGGTCACGACCACGGCGACGAAGCCAGCAAGGGCAAGGGCAAGGCTGTCGAGGACAAGAAGGACGAGGAGGAAGAGGAAGACGACGATGAAGAGATTGACGACTCTGGTCTTGAGGCCAAGGACATCGAGCTCGTCATGCAGCAGGCCAGCGTCTCGCGGAAGAAGGCCGTCAAGGCCCTCAAGGAGAACGACAACGATATCGTAAACTCCATCATGGCGCTGAGCATATAGACTATTATCGTCTAGGTATCCAGGTGTTAAAGGTGGATGATGGCTTCAAAGGCATCGCGGAATCGAAAGACCAACTGCCTGCTCAAGTAAAAGAATCTATCAATATGAATTCTTTACGAAATATCGCAGTGGCCGTCCTTGGTCCATTCGAAAGCTTTGGTCCAACGAGCTTCTATCTTGTCGATACACGTGAGCGGCTAGAGACTAACTCGAGTAGAACCCTTCCAATTGCAAGACATGAAAGACGACAAGGAGCAGTGATAAGGTGATGACTAGTATCACTCAGTTCCAATGCGTCACATGTGTGGAGTTGGATGAGAGACTGCATTTCCCACTAGACATCTGGACCCTTCTCCGTTGGAGAATTTGTCCTCTAGGCTCTGAGGGCTGGCAGTAGGTTCAGGGTAGCTCTGTGAATGAGGTGAGATACAACAAGCATATTTTCTAGCGAGCGATCATCAGATGCTTAATGTAGCTGCGTCCAGTCGTGCGCACGTGGACGTTAGCTTAGGTACCTACCCTGCGCCTCCATCTGACAAGGGCTGCTGATGGGCCGATTTCAGCCTCAGGGCCCTATCCGCATGCGCCTGTCGAGAGCCAGTAAGAGACCCCAAGTGAAGAGGCGTCCATTTATTCAGGGCCGCGCAACCCAAGAGGAAGGGTCAACGTCGTGCTTATGCTTGTGGCTAGTGAGATGAATCATGTAGGTTCGTTGCGTTCAAGGACATTTCCAAGCATGGAACACAAAACGCCCGGGTTTGTCAGGCATCGTCCGGAAAGGATGTTATCCGGATAGCGCTCTCGTTAAAAATCGTAAATTACATGAGGAGTTTGAGGTAAAGCGGTGAAGTTGTAGAAGGAGCTCCGCCACAAGCTAGACCAGCCACAGCGGATTCCTTCCATGATCAGCACAGAGATGGTTAGGAATCAGCCTCAGCCTCACGACGACTTGTTCTGCTTAGCTGTTCCTGATTGCATCGACGTATCCAGATATACGACGGAAAGTGGACTTTCCGAACATGTTTCGCAAAGTCTGTTAGGTTTACGCCTACCTGACCAACTCCACATCACCACAACATCAAGCTCAGCTACTATCGCTGCGTGTTGGTTTTCAATATAGCACTAACGCGATATACACTTTTCTCCGCATTGTCAACGGCGATGATGTCGTTTTTGAAACCGCTATGGACCCACTTTTGCTCACAGGGCCGGAAAGGACCAAACACACTACTAATGAGCGATCTTCCCATTCTCTCGGCATCAGATCTGTAGCTAGCAGCATCATGACATCCCTACAACAACTCTCAGACCCCGATCGACCGGGCCGCTGGACCCACAAGCAGTCACATAGCCCTTATTCATGATCCAGAATCTGACCACAGCACTTGTGTTTGATATGCCGCAGACCTATCGATGCAAGCCAGCTAACCTATCAGAAAGGCAATACCAGCTCTATAGGACTTATCTCGAACGCATGGTAGCACTAGAAGAAAAAGGCTGATCATTTGCATTCCTATACGATTCAGAATCTTACTTGATGCTTCCACTTTTGACTCTGCACAGCTGCCTTCGCGCTTGGCACTGACATCTTGGACTACAATGAGCTTTTCTGACGATATGGCGTCCAAAGCTGACCTCCTCAAGGAGCTTGATTGCGCTCAGTTTTGGCTGCTGGCTGCTGAGCTGTCTCACGACACATACACATCCATCATGACAGAACTTTAGCTACGAGAGTCATTCACCACGACATCATAAGCACTGGGGCATACCTATATAACATTGCAACTATCTTCTATCGAGTGATGGATTCATCGGAACAAACAGCTTCTCTCATACTTCCACCTAAACCAACCCCGACTTTATCTACTCACTCAAGTTCAGCTTCGATTCGGTTTTAATGTCCGTTTATTCTACATCCACCATCGACACTGAACACAGTGAATACAGCAATCCACCAGCGCGAAGATACCGGGCGCCGGAATTTACCAGGATGTCTTCTACGCTAAAGATCACATCCGTATGTTTCTGTCCGCTGTATGAGCCTCTACCTCGGTTTTGCTGATACCCAGTTGCAACAGGCGGAAAAGGCACAATACATTGAAGCGCTACGATCCCATCAATTCAACACCCTAGTCGAGCTTGTCCGCGTTGAGCAGGCATTTGCAAAGCTGGGCACGCCAGACTGCAGTGAACCCATGACATCGGCTTGTAAGAGTCTACAACCCTGGCCATTTTGGAATTCGGAACTAATAGCGCTTACTAGGGAAGTACTATGTCGAATCGCACAGCTTGCTGACCGAGCTTCGTGGTCTGACAAGAAACTACCCTTTCAGGTGGGATGCCCTCACCATGTTCACCGACGCATACGATCTTTTCCAGTGCATGAGCTAATCTGGACATAGTTCTGATTGCCTAGAAGAGGCCAAAAGGCGCCTCTACGCCGATCCTGCCAGCAACCGCTCTTGGAACTTGTGCTGGTTGGTTTTGAACAAGATACAGACTGAGTATGTTAGCCAAGGTAGACAGCAGCTTGTAAAGAATATGACTGATGCCAAAACAGCCAACTTCTTCCGTACTACGCGCATTATCAGGCGTCGCTGCCGGCCATGTGGGCAGGCCGTACGCCTTCTGCTGAGCAAATCACTCAGCTCACTAATGCTTTCGTCAACGAATGGAATTGGGCTCTTGGCCAGATGTTGGGACGTTGGACGCAGCCACCGGCTCGATGAGTTTGTGGAATGATTTGCTTAGAGTTGTGTTGGTGATGGCGTTGATCGCCATTCAGATGTGGTGGATCTGGTCATCCGTTTTCTTTTCTTTCGCGGCGGTTTCTTCTGTATGTACACTTGTTCTCTCCCTGATAGTATAGGTCTTTTTACACACCATCTTTTTCTGCATGAACTATTCAAAACTTCTCACAAGCGGGTCTCATGTCCAGCTCATGGGTCCACAAGCAAGGCTTCTGCTGATGCAGCCAAAGATAAGTCTCACCAACAGCATCAGCGCTCATCTTCTTGCCCACCTTCTGATCCTCTCCATCTTCATCTACAATCGCGCCGTTGCCAATAGTATGTACGACATGTACACCCTTTTCGCTCATCTCGCGAGCCAATGTCTGTGCTAGTTGACGAACGGAGGCGCGGCCAGCGCCATACGCGACGAATTATGCACTGCGTCGAAGTGCACCAAGGGTGCCAGTGAAGATCAGTGTCTGTTATACGACATCAGTTTTTACCCAGCAACATAATGACCATCCATCAAGCCCACCTCTCCATGGTCCGCAAAGAACCTCTTCAAACTCTCCTGTGCAAACGTAAATGCCCCTCCAACGTACGTCTCCAAACTCTCCTCAAATTTCACTCTTGTCTCCTCCAAGAACGGCTTCTTGCTCGAATGCTTGATACTGTAAACCGCTAGCTTCAGCTTCAGACCCTTGAAGCTTATGTGTGCTTGAATGTCCGCAAAGGCCTTTTCCAAAGTCGCTTTGGATGTGGCGCTTGGGAATGCTTCGAGGACCGCGTTCTCGTTAGTGGAACGGACTTTAGAGATGACGGTTTGCAGGTTTTCGGGGCGCCGGGCTAGGAGCGCGACGGCTAGGTTGCCGTGTTTAGGGAATGAGAGGATTCGTGCGATTCCCGTTCCCTAAAAGCGTGTCATCAGAGGTATGCATATGCTATGGGGTCTGGAAGACGACTTACAGTAGCAGGACCAGCTCCGATGAGAATAGCGAGACCTGAGGGCGGCATTTTGAAATTCTTTTCAATGTTTAGTACAGTTTGATCTTGCTCCAGGCCCTCGTTGCTATTGTTTTATTGACCGAGGCTCGATCCTCAATAACTACATCATGACTGGCTATGTGGGGAGTGAGCGAAGATCGCTTGTTATCTCCAATATTTCCTGATATGTTTTTGCCATAAATGTAGACGAACTTTGGCACTACGGATGTTTGATTCAAGAACAAGTATACTACGGGTTATCGATATACATTCATCCGTTACAGTTGGTAAACTTTGTGTCGGAAGCTTGGAGCTAGAGACTGATGGGTCTGACGTCATATGTCGTCCTCTAGAAAAGACAAATGGCATACTGAGCCTAGCGAGTATCTCAAGAATAGGTCATATAGAGCTACTTTGGAGAGAAAATAGAAGGGCTGAATTCATTCGAAAAATGAAATTTGATATTCGGTCTCGACTGCCTGGGCGGCTGATCTTCGTGACGAGCTCCCTTTTCTTCTTCAGTCTCTAGACAAGCCTTGGGGGTTTCGATCTCGTACTCTATGATGGTAACATGTTGGTCTTGGCTCTCATGCACATGGTAGTACGCGTCCAATGAAATTGGTAGGGTCCAGGCCAGTAGAACCCTACACCAACTAAACCCAATTCGCTGTAGATCCGAAATCCCCTCTGTTCTTCACACCCTCTCATCCCTCTTTTGAAGTTCCAGTGCGGTCCAGACCTCTGCATATCTGCATCAGGTCTATAAATATTGGGATAGCTCCCTAGTCACGATGCCATGTGTAGTTCAGCATCCTAAGAAGCCAGCATGCAGCCAAAGTGGGGGCATAGCATCTCGGACTTAATTAAGATTGGCCATGGTTCATCGTGGTTTGCGTAATGAATCGCCTCAGGGCGTATCATCAAGTTGTTTTATTCCAGTTGATGCAATACTCGCGACAAGACTCTCAACTATGTTCTTCTAATTACCAGTCTTCTCATCAAAGAGATCAAGAGTTGACTCGAAGCTGACATTATGGCATACTGAAGTTTATGTGCGATGAGCACTATACCCGTAAATGTTGATGTGGACAAGAAGATGATCTGACAAGTGTGGTACTGCAGGCAAGACACAGCAAAGGCAGACGCCCACGCCTCCTTTTTGTGATACACCCACGCGTTGAGGCAGTTCTCCTTGTCATGGGTACGCGCCGGAGCTAGCATCTGTAGTGCTTGTGACGTGCATGAAAAAGCCATGTGTTCGAATCCCTGCTAACACTAATGAGAGGGCTGGCTAGGACATTGATTGGCTATTAGGAACGAGCTAATAGCGGATACGAACAAGGGCGAGGTCGCTACGCCTGTAAGGAAATCTAACCTCTTTCCTAACTTCTCATCCTACATAGGATCGTCAATAGCCTTTTCGCAGGGGCGCAGCTCATAAACCATCTCAAAATTTGCGGAATTCTCAATCGGGCATCCGTATCCCCAGCTCGTGTTTCATACCAGGTTTTGCTCACCGATCGGCAGCCACAAACGAGACCTTCTCATTGGAACATCATGTCGTCACGGTCGCCATATGCGCTCTTCTCCATGTTCATATAGCCTCAAGCGAGAACGCCGTGCCGTACTGAATCGCAAACTCATGCCTACGGCTATAGAAGCTCGTCCACTGGGTTCGGTATGATCTCCCGTATTCATGAGTACCAATGGTTTACTTTCAACACCAAAACTGCTGCTCCTGATATACAGATGTTGTCGGATGCTCTGAAGGTGGGAGCGTGAGCACACTAGAAAGAAACGGGAGCTACTACGTATTGAAAGAGTTAGCCCAGCATTTGAGCCTGACATATTGAACGCCACATGTCCTGAAGCTCATACTGATACCTGTACGAAAGGTGATTTTTGATGGAACGAATACTTCTTTCAATCCTTACGGGCCCAGGCGCTTCGCAGGTGGCTATGGCGAAGGAGTGGAAGCGCAACGCGCAACGCGGCAGTGCTCGAGACCACGCCCATTCGAATTAGCGAAAGATGTAATCTCAATACTGGGCGAACTTTCCCGGCGTGTGCGCCACGTTACAAGCGCGCAGGCTCCCTACTTCACCGACTACACGCTAGTGAGGCTTGGCCGGACTTCCTCTTGAACTAGTGCCGCAATTTAGCAGTAGACCTTCAAGGCTCACATGTATCGCAATAAACTCAGAGGAATGGCGCATCAAACTATCTCGCGTAAGAGATCGTTCATGACGTCGAGCATACTCAGCTCAGCTGACGCTGCGAGCAGGCTTTCACCAATCCAAACTTCCTTCGGCACGCGATCAACATGGTGTCCAGAGGGTTATGTGCTCATTCCAAGCACAGCCAGGTCTAGAGCGCTGTCAATGCTGAACCGACGTTTATGCTACCCCATCTGTCGGTGGAATGACAGCCACCTGCGAACCTAGGCTGAATTTGCCACATGGATACACGCAAACCCCATACAGATATTGATCCGATCCCGCAACGACACACGCGTGCAATTACAAGCATACATATCTGTAAAACGACAACATACATATTGCCGACTTCTCAGAAGCTGTCAGAGCCGAGCCAAGGCCATTTCGACGTTATGCAAGCGACAAAGTTTAGGACACGCCGCAAGGCTGAGTACAAAAGATCATATCATGCTTAAAAGCGAGATAGGTACCGTAAATGGCTTGTTCCCCCAGCATACGATGAGACGATTAGCTGCACGTTCATGCAATAACGATGCCCATTATGAAGGCTTCAGCGAATCCAGCTGATCACCCCTACAATATACGGTACTAAACCGATGCATAATTGAAGTGTCCTTACTAATGTATGTCATGAGGCGACGGTAAAGATACCGCCCTAGTCATGCATAGTGCAATACGCCCTTCTTCAAGCGCTCTAGCTCTTCACTACATGCGTGTGACAAGCGAAACGGCTCGGCAGCGGATGTGTCACATTCTTATCAGGCAAATTCCAGACGCGTTTAGCGGTGAGCTAGATCTCGATGCGGGAGTGCCTTCCAGTACACTTGAGATTTTACCGGTAACCGTGACCAGGGCGGTTGTGAAAGCGATGTATGCCTTGAACATGAGCAAACAACTGCAATATTCGATCAATCGAAGGTATACAGGTCATAGCGCGAACATCGGAGTTGTTTGCTACAGGTAGGCCGTAACCTTAGGAATTCGACTACTGCAACCCCGGGCCCAACAGATGCGACACTAGGATGTGTTGGTATTGGAGGGGTGCAGACACTGTAAATGCTGGAATACACCAATGGCGAAAGGGTCACCCTCGTAAACTGAAAGCTCGGCAGTGCATCTTCAAGCTGTTTGACCAATAAAGCGCACATTTCGGCAGACCCTGAGCGTTGCATAGATAAACGTGGTCACAGCGGTTCTGAAATGTCTTGCATTGGAGCTGCAAAGTGGCCCGGACCACCGCTGCCCATATTGCCCAGCAGCACGCTATCATGCCGTCTCGTGGCAGAGAGATTCCGGTGAGTCACATCCGCTGCCGTTTACAGTAGTCGATTTGTTGGATTATAGGCTGTCGCTCAATTACGGTGAAGGACCAAGACTCAACACTGAGGTACGTGAATCCTTGCCATCAACTTCGCAAATCGCGGGATAGGTCTCAGATCAGGAATTAATGCATTCGATCACATGCTGACATTGAACGAGCCGAGGATGAAGACAAGATCTGATGAAGACACCAAGCCTGCCTGCAATTCACCTGCATATGCAGGAGCCGGGCGAATAGTAACTACTTGTCATGCCTAACAATGGTAAGCTCGGTGGCATAGGGCTGATGCAAATGAGGAAGTGCTTGCTCTTCATCGGCTGAGTTCCTTGAAGGATCGCATGCACACATCGGAACTTCCATGTGCCGCACGAACGTCTATCAATATCAGAGCCACGTTCTGGCCGATCTTCGCATCGTATCGCTTTCTGCCACCGGCATCTCGACGCGAGTTTTGAGTGAGATCCTTACAGTGGGTTTTGTGGCAATCATGGGGCCACAGGATTCTCCCAAGGAAGAATCTCCCAGTAGGCAAGTCTGATCAGTGCGGTGGGGGAAGTTGGTGGAGGCAGAAGATCCAACTTCGCCTGTGTGGCAAAGCTTCGATACGCCCCGCTGCATCCCCAGTTGTAGGGTGGTTCAGTGAAGATTTTCTCATTGCCTTGGTGGCTGACTGATAGGTATTAGCGTAGATAGCATCAGGTGACGAATCATGATAGGACGGGGAGGATACACAGAGATACTTGGTCGCCCACCCACCCACCCCGTCTGTCCAGGCTAGCGGGAATAGTTTTCGGCCCAGTTCCAATGATCCGGCGATTAAAGTTCGCTGTCAGTCTCTCGTTTGCAAGTGCGGCTCCGTCAGCTCTAAAATCACACACCGTGACAGCGGCGGCGTGCGATTACGCGATAAACATCTTCAAGAGAACCCCATTCACTGAAAATGTGGTATAAGAACGCCTTCCTCATGCTCACTCCTGAAGCACAACATTACAGATACATCCACAAACATACCTACATTCGATCAATACGAACTTTGGAAAATTCGAGCTGAACCTTACTTAACAACGAAACATCCGTTATAACCGATCAGTCAAACATGTTGCCTCCCACACTCAGCGCGAGATCCTCTTTTGAGAGTCTGCACAGCAATTCTTCGTCCATATTCAGTTCCCCTGATAAACTTGCCCCAGCAGTGACAGGTCCCATGGTGTGGCAAGGAAACGAGTTGAACCCCGCCGAGTACGTAGTCAAACTTAACGACCGCGAGATTCGGGATATTAGGGCCGCTATCATAAAATTCAAGCGTGAGTACTACTCCATATTCAGTGTGAGCAAATGCTAATCTACACCTCCAGTCTCATGCCGCCCGCGGACGAAGATCAACCAGGAAAGTTTTGATCTCGGCAACCCAGAACTGGCTAGCAAGCTCTCGTCAGTCAGCAAAGAGCTTCACCACGGCAAAAACGTGGTTGTCCTACGGGGTCTGGATATTGCTCATCTCAATGACGAAGAAGCCGTTATTGCTTTTGCGGGCATTTGCTCATACGTCTGCCCAGAACGAGCTACAGACTCTTATGCCAACCAAACGCTAAGTCACGTTCTCGACGCCACCAAGAAGACAGTCCCAGAAGATTGCAAAAACATGGGTCTTGCCGGCTCCAAGATTACTGCGGCCATGGATTTTCACAGTGACCGCTTCTCTGGCGACGTCATTGCTCTTTATGTGCGCAACGACGGCGGTCCTAATGCGGGCGGCGAGCAGTTCGTCGTCAGCTTTTCGAGAATCTACAATGAGCTTCTTGAGAAGGACCCAGAAGTCCTCGAGACGATGGCGGACCCAAATTGGCCTTTTGAGCTAAAGCAGAAGTAAGCTAGGCCTTGTCGTATCTGATATTGAGAAAGTTTGCTAATTCACCCCAGGGACGGAGCGCCTTACCTCGAATTGGGTCCTACCCTCTTTTTCTCAAAGGGCAAACCCATGTGTCAGCTAGTCAAGGCTCCACTTCTTGGTACTGATACCATTCCGCGTGACCCTAGCATGCCAAAGGTTACTCCGAAGCAGCTGCATGCAATGCACGCCGTTGAAGAACTAGCCAAGCGCTTCTGTACTAAAGTCGACCGGAAGCAGGGCGACATCCAATTCCTCCATAACCTGTCCGTCATGCACGCGCGTGCAGAGTACCGTGGCATCGATGGCCACGCTAGCACCCGGCATCTTCTGCGCATGTTCCTCCGCGACTCCACAAATGCCTGGGAGAAGCCGGCTAGCTTCCGTAACAACTTTGACGACCCGTTCACTCCCGGCAGACGTCAGAGCCTCCCTGTCTTTGACACGGACCCCTGGCGCAGCATCAGCGGCCGCGAAAGCCACGGCTAGTTACTGCCGTGACGACTAACTTGAGGGAGCAATGCATCCGGAAAATCCCGATAGGCGTAATGACAGTTGGAACATCATTATCAATTTGGCACGCCTCTTGTGACTGTAATGTGAGAACATGTGTTGCTCTTCCTCCGTATTCATAATATTTCCTTCAAGTTTCTTTCTGTTAACTAGACTGACGGGTAGGCATACTCAAATATTCATCAGATTTGTTTTGCGCCTCTCTCTCTCTCCCCACAAAACCGCAATTCGCGTTTTAGTATGCTAGAAAATGACTCGCGTTAGCCATGTCTCATGACTGGGTATCAAAAAACAGAGTGGAACAACATGACACGAGCAGAACGTTAGGCCCCAGCTTCCTTGAAAAGCTCTACAATCCAATCACTAGAAGTGGACCAGTGCGTTGCGGCAAACCCGGTAAGCGGCGGTTGGAAGCGTTCTGTGCTGGTTAACAGATGACTTGCAGTAGCGGATCTACGGTGCCAACTAACCGGGATTACTTCGGTCAAATAGATTCGCAATGGCTGTGACATATGCAAATCCCTCTGCATCAATATGACCTCGTTCCCGGAGTTCCTCCGGATTGTCGCGTGCTAATTTGAAGGGCGAGTAGCCGCGGAGAATGCAGCGCCAATGATACAGTAGGACTGGGAAAGCAAATTCCCACTTCTTAATCTGTGTGGTCACTACGTTGCTGACCTGGTTCTCGATCAACTAGTGGAGTCAGACAAAGCAAAAACCTGTACATAAAAAACTCGCCAAACTTACTGTTCCATTCTTCGACTTGATGTAGTCTTGCGCACCGTGGTGGATATACTCAAGGTTCCAGAAAATGACGTAGAATGCCAGGAAAAGCTCATACCAAGGCTTGATCCTGGGCTTGAAAATCAGCGTCGCCAGTTCCTTGACGAAAAGCTTTTCCACCTTGCGGAGATATTTCACAGCTGCAACGTCCATTTGGTGGGTTATGGCGCCAGGAAGTGGGCGATCGCAAGAGTTCCGATCGTATGCCTCGTAGACGCTTCGACCAAGCCTTCGATAATCGTACTCGCGGATACCAGGTATATTCTCCGAAAAGACAGAGCCGTATCCCTGCGAGACGACCGAGAGACACTGGAGTCGCATCGCGAGATCAAGGGCTTTACTTCCAGTTACCCTCCGCATGCGTACCACTTCCTGGTAGGTATGATGGGCGACTTCATCCTGCCGAATGCGAGAAAAAACCCACTCTTCAATCGCGGGCTGGAGGCTGGAAAAGTAGCGTTCGTAGGCCAGGACGAGATTTGCGGTATCGTATATGGCGTATGCCGGCTGCTCGACGGACGGCACTTGTCCATCCCTATTCGACCAGACAGATGTCGCTACATCAAGCGAGCCGCGTGTCGGACTATAGGGCCGGAAGGCGATGCGCAAAGGCTGTGCATTCGGTATAGGACCATAACCGGGAAGGTTCCAGATAATCTCCATTTCGTAGAGTTGACTGTTATGTATCCAGTCGTAACCAAGAAACTCGGCTTCCTCTTGATGCTCACGACCATTGCCTGTCTGATGGTGAGAATCTCACAAGCAAAACGTTTTATAGTGACTTACACCGACGTATGAGACTTGTGTCTTCGAGGTGCTCTCTGTAACATGGCTCACGAAAGGACCGGGCGTGGCCTGTGATCTTCTCGCACTTCTCACACGGGTCTCCTTCGTCACACTACATACGTCAGTCTTGCATTGTTTTAGTGAGGGATGTACATACTCCAGATTTGTAGAATCTACAACGGACGCATATGCGCTTGGTCTTGCGCATAGTATGGGTCTTTTCCCTCTGCCTTTCCTGAAGCGGGCCTTTTCGCTTGGACACCTTCAGCTTCTCCTGCCGCTCCACGAAGGATGAAGGGACCTTGGCTGCTTTCTTCTTCGGCGGTGGCCTATGCTGAGCTAGTAGCTGAGCAGCTGATCGATCCATATGCTCGACTGCGACTGGATGCTGTGCGTAAAGATCCGGATCAGGTGGTGCTTCGGCGGGATTCCAGTCTCGACGCATGGTTTGAGGCGGTTCGTAAACAGCGGGCGCATTGGGAGCTTCGACTGGGTCAACTATAGGCCAAGGAAAAGTGGTCGAGCTATGATGTCTCGTATCTGGAGCTCTAGGAGTAGCAACATCACTGGAATAATGCTGGTGCGTTTCCCAAGAGACATGATGATGCAATGGGATCTGTGGCGCGTTGTTTGTGTGCAAAAGAACGGCCTGCGGTTGTGAATGCGAGAGTTGTGGCTTCTGAGCATGATTCGAGTATGGTGGGTCTTCCGTATTGGCCGGGGACTCCTGGAAGACTTAGTTGCGAACCTAGTGCAGGGCACAGCATTGCTTGTGTGCACTTACTGACGAAATGCGCAGCTCGTGAAAGCGCTCTGTACTTCGAAACGCAGAGTCCTGAGAGGCCAAGGGTAATGTGTGCCCCAAATTTAGCGCTGGCTGGTGCTGATACTGGTGTTGCTGCTGCTGGTAGTGCCGCGAAACAGTGGGAAGTGGGTGCGGTACCGACGTGCTCCCCTCTGCCTCGCAATAGGGGACAGTTGAGCGCGTCGTGTAGTTCTGCTCTGGTCCAGCATGCTGCCATTCCAGAGGTGCTTGTCTGACGTAACCAGCCCAACCAGCGGAGTCGACTCCGACCGGAGGGTAATGTAGGAATTGCGCCGTTGACGGGCCGGCAGCGCACGAGTCGTGGCTCGTAGCGTTTTGATGTTGGTGCCATGGTCCCAAGCCATACAAAGGTTCGTGGTTGTTTGTGTGGAAGTCCTGGTAGTGCGAAGGAGTTTGGGCGGCATTCCTGTACTGCGAACTGGTAGTAGACATGGAGGGCTGCGGCTGACTGCGTACAACTTCAGAGGACGTGTCGCGAGGGTGCGTGTCGCTCATTCGCTTAGAGGTAATGAGCAAGATCCGTGTAGCAGGGAACGATGGCGGCCTGGGCCGTAAAGCAAAGCATACACGGTAGATCGTTGCTTTTCGAGTTGGATGGTAGGAAGGCTCGAGGAGACACCAAAGGCAGGTCGAGAACCACACAGGTTCATTGTGTCAGTGCCATGCATGTCTTAGCTTCCGTTAGGGCTGCATCTCCCCGCAAACATGCCTCGCGTACCGAACGGATACACAACTTTCGTCCCACTCCCGCATCTAAGCAGCCCGTTATTGATCTTCTCTGTGCTGGTTATATTCGGTTCCATCTTCGGTTTGTGTCAACCAAGTCCACCCGCAAATCGTATCGGGATTCTTCGATCAGGAAAATCGCTTGTAAGACGGCACAGCCAACGTAGTCAATCACGGAATTCGGTCCCATCCAATCGCCAATACCCAACCTCAAGCAAGACACTAATCCGGCTTCATTATCTTAGCTTGTTTTATGCATCACTATGCGTAATGGCAGTGCAAGCCTATGGCTGCCAAAGAAAGCTTGGATTGCCTTCTTTCTTTCCTTGGAGTAAGCATGCTTTGATACGATACCACATTGCTTTAAATGAGCTGCAAGATTATATTCTGACATGTGTCCTCGAACTGAACACTCTGCTGCGTTACTACACTCTGTTGCGTTACTACTACTAGCGGGGCGTAGTGATGCGTTTTCCATCTGTAGAAGGCGTACGCCTAGCCACACTAGATGACTTGGATCGCGTCTCAATTGTTGCGGCTGCCACGTTCTTTTCTTCACCCTCGTTCAAATTCCAGCGTATTCATTATCAAAAGTTCCCTTCGGACACGATCGCTTCTTACTTTGTTCAGTACGAAAAAGCCATGAGAGATCCCGCGTGCGTGGTACTTGTTGCAGAAGACGTTATAGACGAAGACGAGTCTGAACATGTCTACGAGGCATTACGGGAGTGCTGCAAGTCGGTAGCGCTGAGACGAAGAGACATTGTAGGAGTATGCAGTATTCAGCTCAAACCTGAATCTGCATATACCCACCAGTTCCAGCCTGCCGACGTGCTGGCTAGCCTCGATGAGCGGCTGGGCTTCCATGACCTCGAAAGAGATAAGAGTATTGAAGCTGTAGAGATCTACAATGCAGTCACGCGTCCAGCGAAGCTTGAGTATGCATGACCGAAATATCCAAATGGAGATTGCTGACAGCGAAACAATAGGCATCTTGAGGGCAAAATGCGTCTCTGCACTTTAGCAGTGGCACCATTTTATTGGCGAAGAGGTCATGCACGACGACTCGTGAGCTTTTGCACCCAATTAGCAGACCTCGACGATGCGCTGTTGGTAGGTGCGACTGCATCAGAGAGAAGGCGGTTCGGTTAATAAGATCTAGGGAGTATCCGCTACGCCTTGTGGTGCCACGGTGATCTTGAAAGCCGGATTTCAGGAACGCGATTACGTTCGTTACACACCCTTGACGACCATGCATAAGGCGCAACGGGGCAATCTGTGTACTGAAGGCTTCGAGCTCTGGTAAGATTAGAAGTCCTAGAGTGTACACGGGAGAGCGCTGACTCTAAATTTGAAATGTAGGATTGGGGTGCGCTTGCCCGGCGGTGGATTGATTCCATGGGCATCGTGACTTGTTCGGAAAGCCCGACAATCTCGAGCTCGGCATCAGCAACATCATCGGTGTGAGATATTGGCGATCTGTAGCCACGTTGGACAGTGAGGCCTGGGCGTAACATGTGGTGAGGTCGATATTGGTCTCATCGGTGCGGGTTATCTCGTCGGGCTTGCAGTTTCCGGTCAGGGAGGTGCGAGTAATTAAGCTTAGCAAAGACGAAGACAAAAGACTGCAAGGAGAAGCTAGAGCCGAAAGGCACACATTTCATTCACTCTCAGCATCTCGGAAATAAACTGAAATAACTATTGTACCCATTAGGCCCTCCGCATTGGTCACAGATGATATCAGATAGGTGAAAGAGGGCATAGCTTCTTCGCCAACTACCATGCCCTTGCTTGTGTTACTACAACACCGATGGAGATACGTGCCGCATAATCAAGACTTGCTCTTCTTCGCCTTGACCTTGGTTGGCTTCTCCTCTTCCTCACCGTCATCTTCATCTTCGTCATACGTCTTCCTCTTCCCAGCAACCCTGGTTGACTTCCTCGTCCCCTCTGTTCTCTCCTTTGCTTGCTTCTTCGGTGCGGCTGCCTTCTTTGACTCACCCGATTTTGCCGCATTCTTAGCACCACCTTTGGCATCCGTCTTCTTTGCCCCGGTGTTGGCCTTGGGCTTCTGCGCACTCGGAGGAGCTTCTTCCTCTTCTTCTTCTTCTTCCTCTTCATCATCGTCGTTGTTTTCCTTTTCCTCCTCGGCTTCCTTCTCCTCATCGACTTTTTCATTTCCTGTGTCGTCTTCTTTCGCAGACTCTTCCCCCTCGGCTTCTTCATCCTTCTTTTCCTTCTCTTCGGCCTTCTTCTTGCCCTTGGACTTTGGTTGTGGGGCGCCCTTCTTCGGCTCATTCTTGCTTCCGGCATCATTTTCATAACCTCCGCCCTTCTTCTCGTACTCCTTGGAGAGCTTGCTTGCCTGTTCGATGTGTTAGTTCGGATACAGCCAGGAAGGTAGAAGAGAAGCTGAGTGGCGGTAGTGACTACACGCTATGGCACTCATCACTGATCTCAAAGCATCTCGTCGCGAAGAGCAGTAGAAAACTGCAGGTAGCAGATCCAAGGTCCAATGCGCTAACACCGAGTGCGTGCCCAGTGCAGTATATCTTCGTGGAAGCAGTATGCTGCAAGTATCGAGAGTAAGACAAGAATCAAGGCTCACCTTCCAAGCACTCCATTGTCCCTTTCCACCACCGTCCTTGTTCGTCTCGTTCTTGACGTCTTCCTTGACTTTCTCTCTCAACTTGGGATCCGTTGGCTTCCCTTTGCTAGACGGCCTATGCAGGAAAAGATATTAAGGTCAGCCAACATTCAAAGATGAAACCTCCAAGCTTCAAACAACTTCTCCTGCGCATAATCAATCGCGAAAAGCCTTGTCGCAAAGCCCTTGTCGCGCGCGCTCAGCGCCAGTGCTAACAACAACAACAACAACAACACCGACAACACAGCGCACCACAACCGTCGCGACCGCGACTCGAAAAAACCCAATCATGCCTACGTACATTGTGCAATAACTTTCACAAGAATAAAGTGGTTGTTTGGATGTGAGTAGCAGGAGTGATAGTTCAGTTCGTATGCAGAAAGCAGTCGCGTCGCCGTCGCCGTCGCCGTCCAACTATGTACCTGGTTAGTGGCTTTGTTTTGCCAGGAGGAAGGAATGACATCACGACTCCTGCATTGGCTCTCACCTGCACGTGCGCCAACGTGTACCAACCCCCTTTCCGTTCCGGTTGCCAGCAACACCATCGAATGCTTGGCGAGAAGAAAGTTCAATCTCAGCTCTAGCTTGTGGCACGCGAGAATCATAAAGTAGCGCGTGTGACCTGTCGGGGCTTTTGGCACACGGTGTGGATATTAAGAATAAGACCGCATTCATGTGTACACCAACAACACCCCTGCTAATAGGGCAATAAACCAATCAACTCAGGCAATACTGCCTCCTATCTCTGTTCGCTTGCTTTCCCGTTGCTACTTCCGTTGCCTTGTCACGCCTCGCTCCTCTGCTCATCTCGCTTGAACTTCTTCTCTGCATCTTTGATTATCCTCTCTGCCTCGGCCATGATATCGCTTCCTACCCTCCATCTTCGAAGTATCACACCCTGCTCCCCAAGAACTTGTTCGGCATGCGCCCATCTCTGGCGCCAAAGCTGCTCCTTCTTTGTCCCATACTGTTCGCCTGCAGCACCGCCCAATGTACTCCCGGTACTGGTGCGATAGATTCCTTGCCGCGGCGCTACAGTAGAGAAAGGTTGAGATGTTTGCGCAGATGTGACCTGAGGACGAGTGTGATAGGGTATAGAGGGGGCGTGTTGCCATGCTGACGATGCTTTGGAGCTTACGTAGGATGCTGCGCTTGCAGCTGTATCGTGGTTTCCGCGTCGAGGAGGAGGTGGAGGCGGACCTTTGCGAACACTAGAGACATCTAGACTGGAAGCATTAGAGCCAGGCTCCTCTGTTGATCGCAGCGCAGGTAGATTGCTGTAAACAGACCATAGCTTATCACGAGCCATGCCAGCGTATGACTGCTGATCTTGCGGTGACTGACTCTGGTAGCTCATGGATGGCTTGGTGCCCACTGGAGGTCTGGAAGGTGCTGAGGTGTTTGCGCTTCTTGTAGCACCATCTTGCTGTGCGAGCGGACTGGATTGACTGACTGCCGTCGAGGTTTTTCGGGGCTTGGGTGGCTGCGGTCGTGAGTTGGAGGAGGACAGGGTTTTGGAAGAAGCAGATTCGCTTGATGGGCTCTGTAATGCGACTGGCTTTTTAGGAGGTGTAGGTGCAGACTTCATCATATTTGCGCTCGATGCGACTGATGAACGATGCCTTTCATTATCAGCTTGGGTTTCGCTGTTGAATTTTCTCAGCGCAAGCGAATGGTCTGCTTCATCGTCGGACGATAGGTCTATAAGATTGGCTGGAGGATCTTGCTGCAATATGCTTTGCAGAGAGGGCTTCCTTTCAGGTAACTTCGGTTTTTGCTCATTGTTGATTTCCGGGAACACTGACTTGGAACGCTTGTTGTTGTCCGCATTCATGTCACGTAACGATGCAGCAATGGCAGCTTTCAGCTCCGGGTCGGTTTCTTCAGACGGCGGTCGAGTCTTAGTCGAAGCAGCCGGGCTCCCGCCACTGGTCTGCTGCGTCGATGACGAAGAGCGGTCGCCTGATGAGAACCCGGTGGAAGGGTCGAAGAAGCCTGGGCTGTCGGGTGTGGTAACATCGCGGATGACGACGGCAACGACTCGTCCTGGATTCTCTAGGACGAAGTCGGTGTAAACCTCCAGATCAGCCTCACCACTATCTCCGATCAAGATGAAGTTTCGTTCTGGAAAATCTCTTGCGATCTTGTCTAGAGTAACCTTCTTTCTCTCAGCTACGGGCTCGAATATGCCCTGAAGCATGCCACTATATTGTTTCAGATGAAACGAGCCTGGGGGCAATCCAGCCAGCTCAAAGTATTTTGAGATGACTGGATACAACTGCCAGGGTGAATTAGAGACGTAGTGGAATTGGACTCCCAGCTCTGCCATTCTGTTGTACCACTCTCTGACACCGTCGATGGTGAGATCGACGAGATCGCGGATGAAGACATTGCGAAAGATTTCGCGGGCGCCGCTACCAATGGCGGAGTGCTTGATTGTATCGTCAATATCGCTGATTACACTGATACCCTGTGACGCAGTAATGATTATTTCTTCGGTTGCCGAGAGCTTGTCTGATGCTAAGACGCGGACATGGGTGGGCACGAAGTCCAAAGCCGCGCTCATACTAAAATGTCCTGCGGCGTCGGTGTACACAGTCCTCTGTTTCGACAGCTTCTCGTTGTAGAAGAAGACACTGATGGGCGTGTTGGCCATGGGTATGGCAAGGAAGTGTCGCAGGCGAGCCATTAGCCGAGCGTTGGCTTCGGCGAGCTCTGACGGGCTCATCTCAGAAGGCTGGTTCCACGACCCTCTCTTCTGCAACGGTTTGATGCTAGCTTCGCTCCTTATCGAGTCTTTGGATGTGCTGTGGGCGAGCTGGTGGGTCCTGCCGTTGTTGGGCCGCGTGCTACTTCCGCTCTCTGTTCGGTATAACTGAGTATCGTCCATGTCTTTGGCAGGCTTCTCACTATAAGCACCCCGTGCCGCTGCTCTCGCCTCTCTCTCGCCCCTGCGTAGAATCTCCTCAGCTTCCTTGGCTGCGATGGCTTCGTCCTGCTGGGCGTCGCGCAAGTGGGCTCGTTCGCGAAAGCCATACCGTTGCGGGCTTGTGTCCCGGCTACTGTCCGCAGACGAGGCGGAGGGCGTAGCCGGCGCCTGTATACCAACAAGCTGCCTTGCGAGTCCAATGAACAGCCTCTGCTTCCGTGACATCTGCCCGCTGTGTGGAGAATATATCCAGCCACGAATGTCGACGTCAACGACGGCGTTGTCATCCTCGTAGTTGTCCCATTGCTGCTTCCAGAATTCGGCATCGCCGGCACCAGCTGAATCTCGTACGTCGCGCCCTTGGCCCTCAGTTTGTTGGATTGTCCCTGGCTGTGCCTCTGGCTTCCTTTTCATGTGTCTTCGAGCATAGCTGGGGAAGAGTATCATCTCCTCCCGACCGCTTCTAACAACAGCTGCATCTGGGAAGCCGCCTGGCGAGTCATCATCGTAGTCGTACTGCGCCTCCTTGCTACTCCAGTTGGATGCATACTGCTGCGTATATGTCTGCCTCAGTTCATTTGCAGCCTTGAGATAGCCCGCCAGCTTCCGTCTCCGTGTCCCGGGCTCTCGCGCCTCGTAGCTCTCTTGGTATGCCATTGCTTGATTGCCCGATTTTGTGGTTCCAGGACGCTTGGCTATCTGCTGTCGTCGCAACCTTGCGGCATCTTCAAGATAGCTGTGGCCGCTCAACCTCCGTGTATAGCCCCGTAGGCGCTGGACAATACTCTGTTTTCTTTGCGCCTTAGCAGCCTGGCGATAGACAATGTATTTGTATATACGGGACTTGGCGTTGTGTTTGAGTGAAGGGAGCGTTTCGTGGCGGAGTTTGGAGAGGTGAAGGCGTGCGCGTGCTCGACTCCTGGGGAACAGGAAGCCGAAGAGTGACGAGGGAGCGTGGGCGGCGGGCTTACGGCGGAAGGGCGATTTTGGCATTCAGCCGACTCAGCGGCTGCTGCTGTCTTCTTTTGCTGGAGGATTGATATGCGCAGGCTTTGGAGACACCAGACGCATGTGCTAGGCACTGATGATGGTTCAATTCGGCCACGATACGTCATGTGTGGAGGTGCATGCGCCAGTCTCCGTGCTTGGCCACGCAGCCACAGCTACGGTCTGGCGACGACTCCATCTTGCTTTGCAACTCACCCTTGTTGCACAACGCAGTTACGTATCAGATTTCTGAGTAGTCCTGTCTTCCCACACCCTAGGATTTGGACTTGCCAACTTTCAGCGCTTCGAAAATGCCGCATCCACCGCCTTCTGAACACCCGGCACATCCTTCTTCACTGCATCAATAATCTCAATCCACATCCTCGCACTCAACTCCTTCATCTCAGGCCCTGTCAGGCTCGGTCCATTTGGCTGGATCTGGTCGTGTCGCCAGAGTCTTCCGTGCACACTCTCACCCTGGGTAGTCCCACTTAACACCAAGTTCGCTGCAGCAGCCGGCGAACTCATAAACAAAAGGATGAAGAAGAAAGCCAATATGTGTACACCGGGGAAGAAGTGATCGCGTCCTAGATTCGTATTGACCCAACCAGGACAAATGCTGGTAATGATGACGTCGCCTGATGATATCTCGTCTGCAAGCTTTGTTGTGGCGTACATGAGGAAGACTTTAGAGAAGCTGTACTGACTGCCCTCTTTGTGGTTTTCTTTCTTGTTGTGATGGTCAAGTACACTGGGCTTTTGACGGACTTCTGACGCGACCACGGCGCTTTGGTGCAGACCAGAATTGACAAACCCAAGAATCGGAATTTGACCAGTGTGTTGTTTCGATTCTTTCAGTTTCGGTAGAAGTAAAATGGCCAAGAGAGTTGTAGACAGTGTGTTGACCTGTAGGTCTTCTTCCCAACCATGTTTTGATTGTGTGAACTGGACTCGTCGGGTGCCGGCATTCAGCACCGCTATGTCGAGATGGTCAAGCTCATTTGCGCGGTTTGCAAAGGCCTCTACGCTGTCGTAAGACATCATGTCTAGTTCCCAGACTTCCAGCTGATTGCGGCGTCCTAGTCGAGCCTCCACGGCAGATTTCGTTGATTCGCCCTTCTTCACATCCCGCGCTGCGACAATGACTTTTGCAGCACCCAGTTTTGCAAACTTGAAGACGGCCTCTGCGCCAATTCCAGAAGTCGCGCCAGTGACGATGATATTCATTCCGGTATAGTCTTTGTGGACTTCTTTTGGTGGTGTAACCCATTTGTTCTTGAAGACCCTGAACAGAGCAACAGCCATCGTGGACGGAAGTATCGAATCTGAGTCGTTCACCAGTCGATTTGAATGAAAAGTGCTGTTGCAGAGAAAGAGGTCAACGCTTGATTCCCGCTGGCCGATAAGAAAGCAAATAAGACAAGGTTAAGAAGAGCGAGTGCAGAGACGAAGGGCGGTCCATAATGTAGCAATAATGCGGGCGTAGCTCAGCTCCGATTCGCCCACTCGTGTACCTAGTCTAGTTTTCTCCACTGTCCAACAATGGGTACTGAATAGAAGGATAAGGGCGTTATAAACTCGAGCAAAGTCCATTCAGAACGTCCCACTCCATGGCTACAAAATAGCAACCATGTCTGTCAGGTGCGTTGATTTGAATGTTTGAGGCTGCGCAGACGAGTACTCGTCTACGAAGTTTCCAGAGAGACGAATATCGTTTTGCACAAGCTTCCTTCCACGGCAACACCAGCCTTGGGCAGGCGATCCTTCGTATCATGGCTTGGTGCTATGGAATATGTGTGGTAAATGGAAGCCGGGCAGCAGACCAACCGAAGCATGCAAGACCTCTGATGCCTTCCAATGTTCATGACTAGCGGGGCTTGGCATACGCGAGCGGTTGGCGATTTAGGGCAGCGTCAACGACGTAAACACCGAGTGAAGGTAGAACAACACATGCGACGCCTCGCCATGATAGCGCCCTATCCATCGCCCTCTCGCAACCGCTAAACAGACCTTACTGCTCTCGCCCTACCCGCTGCGGAACTCCACACAATGGCTTTCAACCAACGCCCACCTCGAGGCCCCGCGAACACTGGGGGTACTGCGAACATGGCCCCGGACTTTAACGCCATGCTTCAGCGCTCTATGCAGGCACCTGGACAGCTACAGCCCCAGGTCTCGGAGCCTCCACGAGGGCCATCGCCATCTCTTGGTGAGGCGTCACCGCCGTCGACAGGCACAATGGCGCAGTGCTAACACCGCCCCAGGCTACGAAGGCGTATATAGTGCCACTCCACCACCGCAACATGGCCTAAATGTGCTCGGTGGTGCACGAGGGCAGGCGCCGCCGCCAGTATTACCCATGGACCTTCCACCGCAAGCCTTCCTGACATCAGCAATGCTATTAGATATGGTGGACAGTATGGACGCACCTTGCACAGAGCCTCAGAGGATATGACGTTGACACATTTCAGAGAAGGTTGACGTGTTGCTTCGTGACGAGAAAGAGTACATTGGTGTATTACGCTCATACGACCAATTCGGTGCGAACTGCCATCAGCCCTCCCGACGTCATTGTGACCCTCGCTAACACCTGACAGCCAACCTCGTCCTCACAGAATGCTACGAGCGAATAGCAGCCCGCAACCCTGACGCATCACCCTCCTCTGACACCTCCATCCCACGCTGGCTAATACACGACGTCAAGCTTCCTGGTGTAATGACCGTAAGAGGCGAGAATGTCACCATATGCGCAACTGTCGACCTCGACCGAGAAGAGCATCCTAAAGGCGCAATGTTTGCCGAAGAAGATCAAGTACGGGCGCTGGCCGCAGCTCAAAAAGCAGAGAAGAAGGATGTCGATTCACGGAAAGCCAAGGCCTTGAAGCAGGCTGGTATTGAGCCCGGGTTCGGTATGCAAGGGTAGCCGTATTTGATATTCAGCGGAAAAATGAAGAGGCAAAACACGGGGAAAGGGGGATATGAATTATGACAAGAAGCATTTGTGGCATGAAAAGGGGAATTGTTATGATCTCTGGATAGCCATGTTTGGCTGTGGTTATGATATCAATGATACCAGGACACTATGTCCATCTGCGATGGGGCACCGTCTCGATTCTGAGTTTTTGTAGCTTTGACTGGACTGGTCAAAGTGATGTCTCGTTGTGTGTGAGCCATAAAGGCTGGCTGTCGTCCGAGAAATCGAGCAGAGATGGATTGTCTAAAATATTGCGTGCATCGTCCGTCTCAAACTCCATCATTCCACTTCTCTGATGTGATGTAGCCTAGCCCATGACATTCAGAAATGATAGAAATGATGCTGGGACGCCCTCTAGTAAGAAGCGTTCTGATAGTACTGAAACTCTTCCAGAATCAAACCATACGAACACAAGGTAAAATCACGCTTGCAAAGTCATGGCAAACATATGTTCATAGAACGTTAGAGGTCAGAGGTCGTTGCGCCGTCTTCGCTGCCGCCGTCGAGGGAGTCACTTTTTTTTTAGATGTGCCTGTATTGGTTCAACCGGGCCCGTTCCTCTACGCATCATCATGGACACTTTGAGGCCAGGCAGCATGAAGAAAGAGGTTCATGAATACCCCTCTAGTTATCCAAAGTACGTATACGATTGCACACTGCAACGGAGAAGAGCAGGCTCTTTGGGCTTAGACTGCTGCCTAAGCTCTCTTTCGCGCTGGCCATATAAGTTGTATTTTGGTGTACGGGATGACTGTGATGGCTTTTGGAGCTTGCACATTGCAAGAACAAGGCGTTTAATATAAATCTTTTTGGCGATCATCATTGTTTCTGAGTACTTGGCAGCAACGTGCTGGCTGCCCTGCTTTAGCGACAGTCTGAGCTAAAAAGCGCTTACTCTTTTTCGTTAGCATCAACACCTACGTGAGCCATGAAAACTTGCGGAGCGTTCAGCGCAAGTTGTGTCGCTAATGTATGCAACAGTGGCAGTAAGCCCTAGCGCAAACCGATCGCTAAGGTGCTCAGTGAATATGGCGTGAATCTACACTTGCCGCTCCATAGCTTCATTGAACACAGCATGATCTTTGTATTGTGGACAAATGAACGCGGCAGTGCGAGCCAACGACGCCGACTCTTCGCCCGAAGACTAGAAAAGACAGCTTTTGTGTTTGTCAGAAGGAGCTTCCAGACTAGAAGATGGCAAAGACCAAAGTGTAGCATTGTTGCAGAGAGCCAAAGACGAAATGTCAGGTTGTACAGACTTGTCCTCGCCTCCGCTACGATGAGGCTACAGCAAGCTATGTGCTGTCAGATGCAGCATGTAGCATGCTCCTGCATCAGGCTTCACCACGGTACATGGAGCTGCGCCTGGTGGCTGCAAGCCCAGCCCAATTGCGGATGCTAAACACAGTCATCTCAACAGCACTAAATTGCCTTCCAGCAGAAAGTGTATGTGGCCGTCGAAGCCGAGCTACCGAGCATGTTCGCGCAATCGTAATGCGGTGCGGATGGAGCCTTCGAGACAGGCACGTCGGGTTCGAGGTGGATCCGGTGGATACATGTCTGCAGTGAATCAGATGGGTGACGGAGCTACGTCCGCTTCGTGGAGGGGTCACCGAGTGGTCCGTCTCGTTGCCACGATGAAGGTGCAGGTCGCAGGGACAAGATTTCTCGTGTTACTCTGCTGTGCCACTGTCGTGTCACCACACGGAATCGTACAGTCAACATACGATGCGTTTGTGAGTCCCACCTACTGCTAATGTTCGAGAGTCTCTCAAGCTCGAGGCATATAGTCACCAAAACCCAGCAATGTCACCTCAACGGCCATCGTGGACAGACGATAATTCCATGGTGAGTACCAGCATACAGCTTGCGATAAGGCCGATGGCATGGACAACGCAGCCCGAGCTCTGAAGAAGAGTAGGGCAGGGGCTGGGCCAGCCTAAGGAAAAGAGCAGTTGTCGATCGGCAGCTAGTGCTCGTCCGTTCTGGGTCTTGGCAGCTCACCAGAGTGAACGTCTCTTGGGCAAGGAACAGAGCTTCTTGGGCAAGACCAAAACTAATTGACATGGTAGAAACTCTATGCTGAGCTGCAGGAAATCCTCCAGCCGTCGTCGATAGCGTTCCAGGCGCAGTATGTTTCGTCGATTTGCAGAAGGCCCGGTCCAGTTGAGGCATTCTCTGGTGGAAATGTCGAGTTGATTGACTCTCGTGTTCGGAAGATCAGAGAAGACGTCCAACTTGTGTCCGAGGTGTCGTTATGGGAGGAGCTGGTGGGCGCGGTACGGCGATGCGAGTAGTGGCGACTGTGCCACCTGGTTCACTCTGAGTGAAGACGCGTGATAGTCGAGTACATGGCGCGTGTCGCAGTCCGCTCAACAAGGTGGGGAGATGTAGAGGGTACAGGAGGCCCATGTCTACAAGAGTTTGAAGATGGGATGTGGGTGTGGCTGCCCTTGAACATGGATGAGGGCAGTACTAGTTGCTAGGGTACCATACTTTGGAGGCAGTCGCGCCGGACATGTTCTGTCACCAGCCTTCACGACCCTTCACGACCCTTCATCTTCATCATCGAGCTTTCATCCAACTCGGTATCGCCGCCTACCATGCTACACCTGCCCATGTTCTCCGACACGATGGCTTGGTTGCCACATCAACATGCGACTTCTCTCTGATGTCACGACGCTCCCGCAGAAGCTGCTCCGCCATCAAGCCGGCAACAGACCTTCACGCCAGCAATCTCTTCGTGCTATCAAGCGCGACACTTCATACATGTCCGACGACTTCTGCAGGCCATGGTTGTCCATTACCCGCACTTCCTTCCAGCGATGGACAGGAGTGCCTCGGAGAAGGACCAGACCCACATGGCGAGCAGCTCACACGGCAGTAGGAACATGCAAAAGACCAAGGAATCCGGTCAGGTCTCCAAAGAACATGCCGTCATGCTGGTCCTGGCTGCGTCGTACAAGATCGCTTTTCGCATACGCACCTCGACTCTACGGCCATCGGCCCTTACCCTGCGACGTAGGAACGAACCATACATACAAGAGGTATCATCTTCGACTGTTAGCAGCGAATCGATTGTGCCATCTTGAAGCGACACACTATACAAAAGCTGGGGTAAACCTCCAAGACTGCATTGCATTGTTCTTAGCTTGGGACATGCAAATACGCAGCATCAAAAGAAAAACGCCAGAGGGGACCGGAGAAAAGGCGACGCGGTCTAGAACCAGGCTTGTTTCCGACTCTTTCGAGATTGGGCCGTATGCACAATGCACGAAGACGGAAAAGCCACCACGCCAAGACCCCAGGTGCAGGCTGTGTGCCAATCAAGAATGAGCAGCCAGCATCGGAGAATTGAGACGTGTGGAAGACTGCAGGTACATGGAAAAGCAAAAGATATTGGAAGTAGGCAAGAGCTGGGCCGGGTGGCGCACCACACCCTCAGCACTGCCTTGGCTACGTACCAAAGCACTATACACAAGATCGAGTCGAACGTGCTCGGTGTGGCCGCACCGAGCACTGCGGTTGTATAGTCGGCTTCTTACGAATCGATGTCTCTTGCCGATGCGTCTCCTTAGCTTGCCGAATCTTATCGCGCTCCGTCTCATGTGAGGTGGTTTCGCTAGCTCGCTCTATCCTCGTTATCCATACCGGGCCTTGCGGTTTGGGGTATCAGGCTCGAATGTCAAATATTGGTCGGGTGTTCCTTTCTCGACTTTGAACGCGCGCTGTAAAAGACAGATTCCCTCCGATGGCTAGAGTTCTACACGTCCCGTATTGGATCGTATGGCCGAGTCTCGCTTGGTGAATACTCCGTTCGCTGTGGGCTCGATGACTGAACGCTGCTATCCGGAGGCGGTTGGGCTGTCTGTATTTGTATTGGTGACCCTGACCCCAACCCTGAGCTCGTACCCGGCATCCCTTGTAGCATGCTGCCGGCTTCTGCGAAATCATCTGGATTAGCTAATGTACTTGTAAAGAGTGTCAATATAGCCGACCGCTAAGTTGAGTCACCAGAGTCGGGCACCAATGCACATACCGTATTTCCGTTGGATGTCTCGGAGGAGTTGCGACACTCGCCACTTCAGGATTATCATCTCAACGGGCGGGATACCTTCAGCTCGAAGACGGGTGTTAATCCTCTCCAGCATTTGTTCTTTCTCGTTCGCGGGGATGAGGATCCATCTTTTCCAGTCAGGGTGCGCCTCCGCAAGCTGCCTGGCCTCGTCTTTGGTTATGAACTAGTCTAGTTAGCCAGGCATACCCTTGCGACAAGAGCATACCTACGTAGAATCGGTCCCATTGTTCCTGGCTGTGGTTTGCAGCTGTTCGGGCCTCTTGCACCGTCGCATTTATCCGAATACTCATGGCGACTGGACGACCTGGGGACAACGAACGACGCTCAAAGAAAGCCAGCTAGTTTCTGGAATCACAGGAAGCAAGAGGAGCAGGAGATTTTAGGGCACCGCGGTCTACCCCCCGCTTCCGCCTAGCCTTGGCAGGATTTTGTTTTGGGAGAGGCTGAGGTGAGGAACTGTGACGGTGCTCGCAGGGCTCGGCCCTTAGAAAGTCGGAATCGGCGGTGGCTGAAATGCTTGTGCGTCATTCTCGAAAGGATGTCATTGGCAGGAATCACTTCCTGTAAGAACGACAATTTCTTATGCCAGTTGTTTTTCTATGATACTCCCGCGAGACGTTGATTCTCGTGTCATATCGCCCTGGTGTTGAGCCACGGACAACGGACGATCAGCCTTTGCTGTCAAATTCCATGCCGTACGCCCATTTGAACGTTCCAGCACGGACATTCGGTAGTCTTCGGCATCACCATGTTCAGCAAATCCACGAACAATGCGATTGCTTTTCTAATTGCGGTCACCCTCCGTGGACATGTGTGGCACAAATACATCACAGGTCACCGAACAGCTTTCAGCGCAAAGCAACCGGTCATGCATGGCTTGGCCTGACCAACACGAATATTATTCAGGAGGTGCAGCATCCTTGTCAGTGAGAGCGCTCTGCCGCAGCCGAGCGCGGAAAATTCGATACTGTACGCGTTCTCGGCCGCTATGGTCGATCAACCGTGTACGCGGACCCGGGGTCAGACTTGATAGCCCAGGTCACATTTCCGGCCCTAACCGGCCCGAGCCTCACTGTGCAGCACGTTCCAGGGCTATCCTGGAGTAGAGCTGATGTGTGGGATAATAGACCACAACGCTTTGTTTTGCCCTCTGGTCTCATATTGTCACAGCCAAACCCTCAAATTTGAGTCTGAAACCTACCCCAGGACAAACCTCTCATTGCTTCATTTTGGGACGACGGCCCTGCTCATGTCCCTTTTCTGGATTCAACGGCGACACTGCGGGGCATTTACCAGAACGGCAAGTTACGCCGTGCGCTTTCAACTACTGATTCCCACGTCTTACGCCACGCCTCGCGTGGGACTAAGACAAGCAACACCAGACTCGTGGTCATCGTCCTCAACGCTACCTTCGGCTACGCCACGCAACTACACTAGCTCAGATCTGAGTTCTGCACATTGCTACACCAGATCAGCTCTCTGCAACCCATGAGCAAGATGCGGGTTGCACGGCATAGGAAGCAATGCGCGATTTCTGCCGGGTCAGGGTTGACTGCATCATCGAGTATGCGACTGTCTGTACGTATATTCCGAGTTGGAAAGGCGCAAAACGGCGCCTACCAAAAGGATCTTGACATCCAACCTTTGTCCCACTATTGGATGGCTCGAATCCAACTTTCACCGCCCACGTCAGGTATACTCACCGGTGGGTGCTCACTATCGAGACCTGACTTGCTGACTGTTGGCGGCGTTGTCACCTTCGACTATGTTGCATAGCTCCAATCACCCCCACACTAGGTGCCCGTCCCACAAGATTGCATCTGCCATGCCACCATCGCCTTGATAGAACTGCTTGACTAACACAAAGTACTTGGGGTCGAGCCTGGGCGCCCTTTGCGAACGGCATGTCGTCAGCAAATTTCCTCCAGTTACACGAACTAAATGATTTTTCGAGAAAGCAAGAAAATCGATGAAATCACAGGGTGGAACTTTTCCGAATACCTTCTCGCGACCCTTAGTGTGGAGATGGGAGGACCAAACGACGCCATCGTTGTCCTTACCTTGGTCCTTCGACAAGAAGTGCTACACTAGCTCAGTAGCACATGGTTCGGCACCAATCATTGGTGTCACATTGAATCGGTCTGGACTGTATCACTTCGCAGGACATGAAATGGGACGACCGGCACTGACATCCCAGCTTGACAATGTGCATGCGGACGTTGAGTGCGCAGGTGCAGTCCTGCAGCCTTATGCTCGACACAGTCGGGGGAAAGCGAGCAGCAGGGCAAAATCGTACGTTAACTTTCTTCTTTCCAACGACTTCTTCCGTTCTTCCGATGTCGTCAGAAACCTGGGGCCGCTTGCTTTTTTAGTACGCGACCCTCGGTTAATGAACTCCATTATCGCATGAAACGAAACCGGCCTTTGTACTTCTTTTCCACATTATCGCCACAACGATCCTTCTTGCTTGGTGATTCTTCCTTCGGAATTTTCTATCCTCGTCACACTCTCGATTTCTGTCAGGAGACAAGTAGACCTTTCGGTCATAGATGCTGTCTACTAACCATTCATTTTACCTTTCAACGTGCAACGGGCACTCAGAAGCCTTCACCAAAGCTTTCGTGGGAGGAAACTTTCAGTTCGTTCCGAATACTTCGAGACTCGTCTAAGTCTATCAGATAGTACTACTATTAAGTTTGTGGGAGTGCTTGTTGTGAGTTGATTTCATCTTTACTTTCAGTAAAAGTGCAGCCTAAAACTTTCTTCGTCACCCAGGAGAAGCATTTACGATTTTTCTCAAGGTCAAAAACGAACTGTGTGGTCATGGTTAGTTTCTTTTCCCCTCTTATGTTGGATACTATTCGCGTTTCATTCTGATGCTGGCTCCCGAGAAGATCGTTACGGATATATTACATCGTTGGTTAGCACCGGAAGAATTCAGAAACATTGACTCCACGATTACTGGATGCTGTACGCAGCCATACTAAATTCTGGTCATCAGTCTTTCATATGACTCTTGAAAAAAACCAATAGTCTACTAGATGTGACGCGGAAGCTGTCGGTCCGTTGCGTTCGTGCCAAAAATGGTAATTGAACGGAAGCTCCCCTCGTCTCTAGGTAGTGCACCAACTAAGAACACGAGACGATCTTGGCTACTATACTACCCCACAAATCAGAGCCGCTTCGACGTCCGATTGTTAAATGATCCAATATGAAGCGGAGTGTCTTGTGCCGCTCTGGTTCGAGTAGATATTGACCGTAATCTTGATGACTACCTATAAGTGCTCTTCGTCGCGGACTTTATAGCTGGACGCCTACTGACAGCAAAGTGCTGGCTCAGTATCATGAAACTGCCCTTAGTCTTCTCGCTGTGCGCAGCCGCGGCAGCGTTGCCCGCAACAATAGATCTATCGCCACGAGCCTCAATCTCAAAAGCTGATGGCCTCAAGTTCAATATCGACGGTGTAACCAATTGTGAGTTTGTAGAGCGCCAAACACCTGGGCATCACTCACACTATCATCAGACTACGCTGGTACCAACTCCTACTGGATTCCTTTCCTGACAAACGACAACGATGTTGATGTGATTATGGGTCATCTCGCCACCTCAGGCCAGAAGATACTCAGGGTATGGGGTTTCAACGACGTCAAAACCATCCCTGGTTCCGGCACAGTATACTTCCAGTCGTTTTCGGGATCCACCGCCACCATCAACACAGGCGCGAATGGTCTTCAACGACTCGATGCCGTAGTCAAAGCCGCAGAAAAACACGGTATCAAGCTCATCATCAACTTTGTGAACAACTGGACCGACTATGGAGGTATGGCTGCCTACTTCTCCGCCTGCGGTGTAAGTAGCAACGCACAATGGTACACAGCGGCCAAATGCCAAGGCATGTACCAGAGCTACATCAAAGCGGTCATTGCCCGCTATCGCAACTCCAACGCTGTGTTTGCGTGGGAACTTGCCAACGAGCCACGCTGCAATGGCTGCCAAACGTCTGTACTGACGGAATGGATCGGCAAGACGAGTGATTACATCCGCTCTCTCGACTCAGACCACATGATGACCGTCGGCGACGAAGGCTTCGGTCTCCAGGGCGATGGTTCTTACCCCTACCAATTCGGCGAGGGCATAGACTGGGAGGCAAACTTGAAGCTGGGAAACATAAGTTTTGGTACTTTCCATCTCTACCCTGACAGCTGGGGCGTGAGCAATTCGTTTGGCGACGGCTGGATCAAAGCGCATGCGCAGATCTGTCAGAAGCTCAGCAAACCTTGTCTCTTTGAAGAATACGGGGTGCCGAAGAAGGAAGACCATTGTCCTGTGGAGGGTGGCTGGCAAAAGACGAGTTTGGGATTGGAGGATGGTGGGATGGCGGCCGACTTGTTTTGGCAGCTGGGCGACACGGTGGAGAGCACTGGGCAGTTGACGCATGATGATGGGCATACGGTGTATTATGGGAGTGCGGATTGGAAGTGTTTGGTTGACGACCATGTAAAGGCTATTGGATAGGGTGATAGGATGTTAGAGTAGCAAGGGGGGTTGGTAGTGATGAACTCAGTCCTAGTGTTCGTGCTGCCCTTGGCTTGCGGCGCGAAGCATGCGAGTTTGTGGGGGACGGTCCAACACCAACATTCCAGCACCGCGTACCACCTCGCCGCACCCGACCACTTGTCACCAAGGGCCACCAGGCGGCACGACGCTCTTTGAGACACCCTACTGTCGTCTAGTTACATCCTGACACTGATCTTTTGCTCTACTGCCCGCGGCACACTGCAAACTATGGAAGGAGGCACAAGCGTTGTCGTCAAGCTTGCCGATCGGCCAGACATGCTCACAAAGCGCAAGCAGCAGTGATTGACTTATGCGCCGGTCAGATAAGGTAATATGGAGACTGCGGACCACTACAAGGCACAGCAGATGGGTCTGGATGTAGTTTGGGGGCCGTAATCCTACGCCACAAGCGAATAGCTTGCAGACAGTCCAGACTCCAGAGACAGCTGAACGTGGGTGCGACCGTAGCGGACAGTCGGGTCAGAGTAATCTCCTCTAGCCTTACTCCTCAGGCTTTTCATAGACCGGCCTTGAGATGTTGTCTCTCTTGCGACAGTTGATGCCCCCTACTCTCTGTCGTGAATTCTTCCCGTCGCATCCACGCTGAGCCGCTCACCTGCAGCCTCCAGGTTGTACAAGCGCGACCTTACGCAGCCTCCCGCTATTAATACGGATCGCAAAAGCACTACAAGAAGAGAAGGCTGAAACGCGGGCAACTACAAAGAGGGGCGCTACACGCCAGACAGACATCATGGTCGATCATCGGCCACTTATGCAGGAATCCTCGGATCTTTCTGAGAGCTCAGACAACACACCCGCATTGCCCTCGCTCGGCTTCTCGAACAACTGCCACACTCTCGGGCTTACTAGCCCCCCGCCTGCGCGACCGAACTACGCACGGCACCAGAGCGATACCACGGCCGTCGGCCGCAACACGCCGAGCATCATACAGGAGGAAGATGAGGAAGAAGACATCGCAGACGGCTTCCAACGAGGCAAGGACAATGGATTGGGCATAGCAGCATCTGGTGCAACCACGCAGACGGCCAGACGTGTCAGCATACAACCAATCCCGCGACGAGCCGTTGGTCCAGGCCCCAAAAGCCCACCCACGAAGAGCCCTGGCACCTTCTCGCCTCCAGGTTCGGCTGATCCATACTTTGGAGGCTTCCCCAAGAGCTCGAATGACTCCACACCAGATCTACGACGGGACAGATTCAGCCCCGACGTTGGCAGAGCGAGTCCCGACGTCGGCACATACGAAGACTTTCGGCATGGCATCCTGAAGAACGCAAAGCAAAGCAACACCAGCGTGAACGAGTACGAGACATACATACATTCTTCTGATACTGATAGACTCAGAGGAGGCGGGGCCGCTCCATCGATCAAGTCGGCATACGAGAATGACTTTCGCCCAATCCATGAATGCGCCACTACTCGAGACTTCTACCACCCACGCTTCACCTGGCTCAACTTGTCTCTGATCGCTATCTCGTTGTTTTCGTGCTTGTTCTCAGGAATCTTTTTAGCTCTGGCTATCCGCGCACCTCACTACGGTCGGCGAATCACTAGTCACGGTCCCATGACGCCTGCGGATGCTATTCTACTTACGACTGTCATGGCTAAGCTTATCGAGTTGTCCTTTGTCACGGCTTTTGTAGCCTTCCTTGGACAGGTACTTAGTCGAAGAGCGTTCATGAAGGACCATGGCCGCGGTGTTACGCTGTCGGAGCTCAGTATGTGGAGATGGGTTGTGCAGCCGGGTAAGCGACATCTCTGCTCCAACTGCATGTTGAGACATGTCCTGACTTTGTACACCAATATCTAGGCACATTGATCACTCATTGGGAAACTGCCAAGTATGCTGGGCTGTCTTTCCTGGGTATATTGAGTTTACTTAGCGCTATTCTGGCGACGCTGTATTCATCTGCTGCTGCTGCTACTGTTCAGCCCATTCTAAGAGACGGTAACTGGGACAATGGCCTGGTATTGGCCGGTCGTGTTAAGAGCGATTTCGCAAATATCAACTACCTCAAACAAATGTGCCAGACACCCATTCGCACCGACAAGAAGGCTCAAGGGGAGACTTGCCTGCAGATGGAACATGCTGGCCAAGGATACCACAATTTTCAGCGTTACCTCTCGGACTGGGATCTATCAGCCAGAAACGGCAACGGTACTGCAATCCAGGAGCTACGACCCCAGGGCTTTGGGCTTCTGTATGAGAACACCACGGTCACTGGACAATGGATCGACATCATCAATACTACCGAGGTATCCAAGAAGTATGGAAGGGCTATAAACAATGTAACGATGGCAATGCCCCATTCGGGTGTTTTCGCTGCTGCCCGTGACCAGAGAAACAGGATTTTGCAACCTGAAGAGCTGAACTCCGAAGGAACTTACTCATTGCGTGCTTCGGTACCATCACCAATCTTGAACGTTTTATGCGTCAACATGAACAAGACAGAACTAGCGCCTATCGTATACGATGCCTGGCCCAACAATGAAACGGTCGACCTCATCTCGTGGGGAAATGTTCCCGGTATCAGAGACAATGCGACCACATTCAACAAAACTGTGGTGGATGAGATTTTCGGCTGGGACGTCAACGACACAACCACGCTCAACTCGCCTCCCGTCTTCGGCAGATACCCTTCGTCTTTTAACACAATCTTGAATCATTCTAGTAACGTCTGGGGACGACCTGCGATATATCTGCTGGGACAGGGTGGCCCAGATGACGTTGCTATAGACGGGACCGGCATATTTTCACTATGCAAGATACACCTTACAGTGAGACCGGGATGCAGTACACGACACAATGTCACAGGATCTGGCTCTACCATGGAAGCAATTTGCGAAGATGCCAATGATAAAATGGCTTTCGTTGAGACGGAAGACGAAGTCAGCATCAACACCAAGGGCGTGGCTAATTGGCGCGACATAGGTACCGACTGGGCGAACAGTCTCTCACTCGGCACCGGTCTCATGGATGCGAATGCGAGCACTTCCAGGCTCTTGACACAGTTGATACTAAAGCCTGCCGATCCTGATCCTGAAAACCTCAAAGTGGACCTAAGCGATGCGATACCCAGTATAGGAGAGGCCATAGCTATCTTGGCTGGATGTACCCTGCTGTTGAGTATGATAGATACGCCCTTTGTGACGTTCTGGGTACGCAGGCTCCTTTTCTCTACCTCGACCCGGTTTGCTGACCTGTCCATAGAACTATACATACCCTATGCTCGACGAGTACCAAACTCAATTCTTCAAAGCGTCTCTTAAAGCCCAGCAATACGCATCCGGCGGCATGCCTGGTGCTTCCAGAGCATGGGTACTTATACTTGCACTCGTCTTCGCCATGAACGTCTTCGTCCTCATCTACTTCATTTTACACCGCGGACTGGTGACGGATTTCTGCGAACCGCCTAACCTCTTCGCTCTCGCCGTCAACTCGCCCCCCTCGCACGTCCTCGCCGGATCCTGTGGCGGTGGACCAGAAGGAAAACAGTACATGGTGAACTGGTTCGTCAACCATGAGGGTAGCCATTTATACATAGAGCCTGGCGAAAAGTCACATCTCCTCGGTGACCACGGGCACCCGCATGTGCACAACCATGGCCACGGGCATCCACATAGCAACGGTTCGGTACACGAAGCCGTCCCACGAGAGGTTAAAGCTGCCAATAGCTTTTTTTCTCATATAGCCGAGGTGATCAAACGGCGGTTAAGCAGGAAAGACTCCGCACCGGCAAAGCTTCGGCTAGCAAGTGGTGCAGAGAGTCTCAGAGCCCCTGCCACTGTGAGGAAGGGCAGCATAGCATCAGTGGACTATGAGATGGAGGATGGACATACGAGAACGTCGCGGCAGTACCAAAAGTTGGCTAAGAGGAGGAGTATGCTGTGAGCTTCTTCTTTGGATGGTTATGCTTTGGTACTCGTATGTTTGTATGCATATATGTTTGTATGTATGTAATGTTTGTACCTAATGAACGGATATACGGATCTGCGTGTCTTCTTGCTCGAGTGACGAGTACATGGCTTGCCATGCAATTGCTCGTAGATGACACATCACAATGCATATGGTTGAAGAGTTGAGGGATAAGTGAAAGCTAGAGGCCGATGTGGGCCCTTGAAACGGTGTTCGGCACGGCTGATATGACGTCCGCGCGGGCGTCGTTGCACCTCCAGGCTTGTCCGTCCTAGCCAAATTTCTGCGACTCAACACACAACAGCCCAACGTCATTTAGCACTACGACGTCGGGCCCTCCACACCTCCAGCTACCTAATACACCCTCGAATATACCGGCCATGGCGCCTGTCAATGCACCTGCACCGCAGGGCCCGGGCCCTTTCCCAGTGCAGATTCCCATCGACACGAACAACTCGCTATGGGACCGACTGTCGAATTGGGCTTCGGAGAACAAGGGCGTCGTCTACACGATTGCGGGCATAACGCTGGTCGTTGGTGCTGGTGGTGCCGTCTATTACTTCTCCAATGATTCAAGAGATGGCGCGGCAGACACTGCGGCGACAAAGCGCAAGAGGCAACGCGAGCGCAAGCGCGCAAAGGAAAGGGCTGAGAAAGACTCGGCCCCCGAGAAGGCGTCTGCAGAATCTGGTAGGTGGGATACACTACTCTGATGAGAACCTGGACTGAATATATAATAGAGAAGAAAGCATCGGTAGCGGAAACAACCGAAGACCAGCTCCCAGACGTGGACGAGAACAGCGTAGGAGCACTATCAGACGAGGTGCGACACTCTTTAGACATTGCCAGTTGTCCGTCAATGCTAACAAGTCGCAGGACCGTAAAGATTATGCCGCAAAACTCAAAGCTGCAGGCAACAAGGCCTACGGCTCCAAAGACTACGACCGCGCCATCGACCTCTACGGCAAGGCCATCCTCTGCAAGCAAGATCCCGTCTTCTACTCGAACCGCGCCGCATGCTATAATGTCAGGTCTGAGTGGGACAAGGTCATCGAGGACACTACTGCCGCTATCAACCTCGACAACGAATACGTAAAGGCGCTCAACCGACGAGCCAACGCGTACGAACAGGTCGAGCGCAACAGCGAAGCACTTCTCGACTACACTGCGAGCTGCATCATCGATGGCTTCCGCAATGAGAGCAGCGCACAGAGCGTTGAACGTCTGTTGAAGAAGGTCGCCGATGCCAAGGGTAAGGCTATTCTCGCCTCCAAGGAGAAGAAGCTGCCCAGCCCAACCTTTGTCACAAACTACCTCCAGAGCTTCCGACCGAAGCCAACACCAGAGGGCCTTGAAGAAGACGCTGAGCTTGACGAGGAGAGCGGAAAGGGCCAGCTACGCAAGGGTCTGAAGGCCATGGCAACAAAGACCGGCGATGGATACACAGAGGCTGCAGCAGCTTTCGACCGCGCAGTCGAGCTTGGTGACCTTGGAGAGCACGAGGCGTTCGCGTATAACATGCGTGGAACTTTTAGCTACCTCAAGGGTGACAATGAGGACGCGCTCAAGGACATGGACAAGAGCATCGAGCTCCAGCCCACACTGACACAGAGCTTCATCAAGCGCGCCAGCATGCATTTGGAGCTTGCCAACCCAGAAGCCGCCGAAGCTGACTTCGCCGCAGCCCTCGAACAGAACTCCAGCGATCCCGACATTTTCTACCACCGCGCACAACTACACTTCATCAAGTCCGAGTTCGGCGAGGCCGCAAAGGACTACCAGAAATCGATCGACCTCGACAAGGACTTCATCTTCTCGCACATCCAACTCGGCGTCACACAATACAAGATGGGCAGCATCGCTTCCTCCATGGCCACTTTCCGCCGCTGCATGAAGAACTTCTCCCATGTGCCAGACGTATACAACTACTATGGAGAACTGCTGCTCGACCAGCAAAAGTACCAAGAAGCTATCGAGAAGTTCGACACTGCCGTTGAGATGGAGAAGACGAGCAAGCCCCTCGGCATGAACGTCCTGCCCCTCATCAACAAGGCGCTTGCGCTCTTCCAATGGAAGAACGACTTTGACGATGCCGAGAAGCTGTGCGAGAAGGCTCTCATCATCGACCCAGAATGCGACATTGCTGTTGCGACCATGGCACAGCTGCTGTTGCAACAAGGCAAGGTCACAGAAGCGCTCAAGTACTTTGAGCGTGCGGCCGAGCTGTCAAGGACAGAAGGCGAAATTGTCAACGCTCTTAGCTATGCCGAAGCAACCAGGACACAACTTGAGGTATGTCATTGTATAAAAATTGAAATACTATACGTTCCAAAACAACAAACACTAATCTCCTCGTCTAGGTACAAGAAAAATACCCAAAGCTCGCCTCAAGACTAGGTGCCATGGGTGCCGCTGCTGGTGGCTTTGGCGCAGGCGGCATGCGATAGACAAAAGACACTTGCTGTTCAAAATCATAACATACTTTTTCCCCAACTCTTGGACTGTTTGTTTGTTTTTTCTTCCTTCTCTCTCTCTCTACTCTAAGCGGCCCTGCTTTCTACGCTCTTCTCACCCCCCCCCTTTGTTCTGAGACGCGCGTACTTAGTACAGGCAGTTGCGCGAAAGCAAGAAGTTGGAAAGATGATCAAATTTGGGCGTGGAAATGGGAAAATTGCACGATTGAGGTAACAAAAACGGGGGGGGTTTTTTTTTTGTGCGGGAATCTCTTTCGTTCTTGGATTGTTGTGTATAGCTGTAAATATAGGATTGGTTAATGATGATGATGATGATGAGGATGAGGATGAGGATGTGGAATGGGTGCATGTTCAAGAAAGATGTTTTGGGCGTAATTATACTACACTGGTATCAAAGCCTCGTCGTGCATCTATTAGCCTTTAGACGCCTCATCTTTGTGTGTTTGCGGACCTGTGCTATGTATGCATGTCGCATTTTTTCTTTCTCCCCATCCCTTCAAAGTCCAGTTCAACAGCAGCCAAGTCGTCCATGCGTCTCATAACATGATGACTATTCTCCGCTCAACTGTAGAATAAGCGTGCTAGCGACATCCAAGAAAGGAAAAGGACTGGTGACAATCTTCTCTCCCTCCTGCCGTCCAGCACCAACAAGCTCCGTTCGTTCTCGGAGGATATCCGTACCTCCCTCGCGGAGCTTATTCGCCAAATCCTCGGGCAGCGGCTCACCTTCACCCAGTCTGCGCCACACGCCTTGTTCGTCATCCCAGCCATCTTGATGCGGGTTCGAATGACTGGAGGACAGTGCGAGATTGCTGATTGACGTATTGCGTGAAGGAGAGGCTTTGATTTCGCGGACAAGATTGGATACAAGACGTTCGTAGCCTGCGCACTTGAAGTCTACGACAAAGAAGTCGCGATCGATACTGTAAAGCTGAATGGACATGTAGATGTAGACTGCCTCGTCGGGGTCATGGTGCCCTTCGCTAATGGAAGCCGCGCGGGAAGCCGCACGCTCCGATGGAGTCATGCCTTCTACCCCGTGAACACTGGATACGCTTGCGTTGGTGGAACTACGCCTACGAAGACCCGAAGGGTCGTTGGCGAGATCGACGCGCGACGAGTGCGTGGAAGAAGGATGTGCGACACCAGGAGGGAACATACCCTCTTTGCGGAAGCGGGCATTGATGACCCATGGATCTTCTGGAACATGATAACCCCAGTCATTGGTGTGGTTGTAATGCCTCTTTTGCCGACCTCTGGTCTCCTGCTCATTTGCATCTTTGTTACGCACACCCAGCGGCTCACGATGTGGTGAATTCACCCTAGCTCCTTGGTCTTCGTGCGACGAGTGCGACGATATCGAGTCTTGCGACTGGCTTCGCGATTTAGGCGGTGAACGGTCATCAGGAGTCCGAGATGCACTGCGACTGCGAGATCCGCTTCTGCCACCTGCTCTGCGTATCTTGGGCACTTCCCAATCAGCGCCCATGGCTTTCAGAGCCTTGAATATCGCAAGCATAGCTTCTGCAGGCTGATTCCTTGATCTGATACCGAACTGCCACTTGGTCGCCCGCGGCTTCTTGGCCGGCAGACTTGTCATCGGCTCGGGTTTATTTCTGCCTGTTTCTGGCATGGTGCGGAAGTTTGGCTTTAGCCTTCTGGCTGAGATCTGCCGCTGCTCCTCGGTCTGCTCCGGGGTCGGTGGGAGACCATCACTTTCTTGGACTTTGTTAAGCGGTCTTGGGTGACCCTTCATGTAGGCTTTGTGATATTCTGTGAGACTGCTTGGCAAGATGGCAACGGTGCTCACAGGACTTCGAATATTCGCAAGTTGGCTACTAGCATTCGATCCTTGACGTGCTCGTTCGTGTTCCGAGTTTGAATGGGGTATGAACTGTGGACGAGAAGCAGCATTCAACGACTGGGGCCTGAATCTATCCATGTGACTTTCGTGAGTAGGGGGCGACATGTGGTCCCATTCAGGGCCCGTCAACAATGCTATAGTAGAGTGTTAGTCACGTACATGTTTAGGTAGGGTTTTGGCTTACGGTTCTTCCGCATCATCTCATTCTCCCGAACGATCAAGTAGGCATCCTTTATCGCGCTAGGCTCATCGCGTGCCAATGCGTCTTGCACATCATGCTTTGCATAACCCATGGTCTTGCCAAGTTTCGAGACAACGTTCTCGTGTAGCGCCTGCACGCGAGGAGCATCAGCTGACGGCGTCAGAGCCCTGGGGTCAATTGCCTTGTTCGGGTCCGCTCCGCTGTCAAAGAAGTCTTGAGCAGGTGGCTCAAGATAGGCAGGCAGGTCTTTGGTAAACCAGGGATCTTGTCGAAGTTCGGGGATTGTGATGCGGTGTACGGGGTTGACCATCAACATCTTCCTGATCAAGGACGTGGCGCCAGGGGATAGATAGCTCGGTGTGCTGTATTGTCCGGCGGCGATCTTCTTGAACAGGGTAGGAATGTACTCGTCGTCGAAGGGTAATCGGCCTACTAGTAGAACGTAGAGGATGACACCGCAACTCCAGACGTCGACTTCTGGACCAGCATACAGCTTCCCGGAGATGACTTCGGGTGCGGCATAATTGGGACTTCCGCAGCTTGTCTTGAGAAAGTTGCCGTCGGTCATGATGTTGCTGAGCCCGAAGTCAGCAATCTTGACGTTGCTATCGTCATCGAGCAGAAGGTTCTCTGGCTTCAGATCTCGATGTACGATCTTGTGTCTGTGGCAGTATTCGACCGCGCATACGATCTGCTGGAAGAACTTCCGCGCCTGAGCTTCCTGCAGCTTCCCGTGGTTGACGATGTAGTCAAACAGCTCACCACCAGCGTATTCGAGGACCATGATAATCTCCGTCGGCGTCGTTATGACTGTGTAGCTGCAGGCGGTCAGTGTACGAAAGCTACGGATGTGCAAACAACTCACAGCTTGATGATGTGAGGATGCCGTAGCAGCTGCAGGTACTGGATCTCGCGTTCTATCCTGCCTGCCATGTCGCGAGTGACCAGTCTCTTGCGGTTTATAATCTTGAGCGCCACCTTTTGGCCGCTGACCTGGTGCGTCGCCAGTTTGACTTTGCCGAACGAGCCCTCACCTAGTGTCCTGACTATAGTATACTGTCCGAGCCGCTGATTCGCCTTGGAGTCCTTGCTCTTGCTCTCCTGGACAGCTGTACCAAGCGCAGAGGGCGGCGCGACGGCATGGTCCTGGGCCCTGGTGGTGCTTGCTGCGCCCGCTCCTCGCCGTTGGGCGGGCATGGAGATGGAGAGCTCCTCCAGGTCTTCGTTGTCGATTGCGGCGGACATGGTGCGCGTGGTATAGATGTGACGGCCCGTGTATAGTGGGGCTTGTCGTGCGTCTTGGCCGGGGTTGTAGCTACTGAGAGTCTGCGGGGACTGTACATGTCGTGTTAGCAGGTGTGCCGATGCAGGGCTGAGCCAGACGAGCGGGTGGCTTCGAAAGCATGTGAAGATGGACGCGACTGTTGGGCAAGCTAGTTTGCCGCCCGTGCAGTCGTGGGCGGTGTTGTGAGAGGAAGTGAGCGCCTACGTCACTGATGTCTGTTTCCTGAGAGCTGTACCGGCAGTGGGGTGGGGCGCGCTCCTACTGAGACACGGAGGGCTTCTGATGTCGAGGGCGGAGGCTGGACGGCTTTCTAGGCGAGGCAAGGCGCCGGAAGCGGAGCCAGGCGAAGAAAAGATGGAGTTACGGGGAAGCAGACTAGGCGCAGAGCGACGAGGCTTGGGGTATCGTGAAAGCCCCTCTTGGCTCTGTCTGCGAGTTGAACAACCGCTGTGTCAGCGGTCCGTCGGCTATCGCCATCAATCGCAATGGTACGAGCAAACGGGATATCTAGTTGGAGCCAACGTACAGCTTATTGTAGTACTTCTGTCGCTTGTGTCACAGCAGTGCGCAGCAACACTGTCAGCCCGGGCATGTTGACTTGCATCAAGTAGAGCTGGTTCCCGCCTCCATGGGCAATTTCCAGAAACCCATTCCGACCAGTGCCTTCTCCATGAGTGTCATGTTGCCAATCACCCGCTGCAGCGCCATTCTCCACCCGTTCATCATCGGAAGCAGAACATTCGTCCGAGACCCCTCTGCTGAATCTCGCGCCGTGCGGCACCGTCAACATATGCAGCCTCGCCCTCACTAGTCGAGCTTGCACTACTAATCTGTTTGCCCTTGCTGCTACCGAACACCTTCAATAACATGACCATGCTGCCCGCGCTGAGTATACTGGCGCAGAGGATGCCCATCATGACAAAGTTGCTGTTGCGGTACTTGTGCGGGCCCTCCTTGGCATCTTCCGGCCATCCAGAGTACAGTGCGTAGGTTGTCAGAATACTTCCCAGATTACCAAGCCCAGACACGAGTGCGCTGGCGGCTGCTACACCCACCTCTCCGTGGCGGGGCTGGAAGATCTCGTTGGACCACGCCATGCAAATGGGCACCGTCGGCCCCAGCCCGAAGCCAATAAGTACAACGCCACCGTAGCGCGACCAGTCTTTGGCGAACGTGGCCATCAAAAGACCTGCGATCTGTATCACAACGGCGCCGCTGAAGAAAGCAGGTCGGTGGTGATGGAAGCGATCCGAGATTGGCGTCACGAGCAGAATGGCAATGAGATCCATCTGTTGCAATTAGCCCAACTCACAACAATGTAGCCCGAGGTACTCACAATCCAGATGGGCGCCGAAAGCAAACTGAGCTGGATGCCTGTGAGGCTTGGGTTGATGCCGCGTATGATAACGGTCGCGTAAGCTTGTGTTCCGTTGCCTACTCCCACTACACCAAAGTACATGATGACAAGCGGGTAAATCCTCCAGTCGATTACCACGTGCCAGAGGTCCTTCATGGTCCACAGCTTGCGGCTGTAGACACGGGTCAAATCTTCGTAGTGGATACGTGCGTCTTCGCCTTCCAGGGCCGGTTTGCCTTGTGGCAGCCACTTTGACAATCCGGTTCGCTGACGGACTTCGCCTGGGGGAAGTGGTCTGTCGGGAAGCCACCAAAGTAGCGATATTCCGACGATGAAGCCCACAATACCGTACAATAGGAACATCCACTGGAACCCAACTAGGCCACCTACTCCGTCCATCTTCTGGAAACCAGCTGAAACCAGACCGACGACCGCCGCAGACATCTGGGATGCTGTGAAGTAGCGCCCAATGCGCTTGCCGGTGCGAGACAGAGGGTAGAAGAGAGTTAGATAGTAGGACATACCGGGCCACATGCCGGCAATGACGATACCCAGTAGCAGTCGGAGAAGGCTGAGTCATTGTTAGTCCGTGAACGGAATGTCACATCGATGTTGTCACTTACTAGAGGTTCCAGGCAGTGTTCATAGCAGTCAAGCACATGCCAATGATGCCAACACAGGTGACGATGCGACTCATCCAGGCGTGCGGGCTGACCCTCGACATGATGAGGTTGGAAGGAAGGTCAAAGATGACATAGCAGACGTAGAACAGCGCCAGACCAGTCGAGACTTGTTTCGGTGTGATATTGAGCACTGATGCAAGATCGTGGCCTTCGGACAGGTTCATGGTCTGAGCAAGTCCAATGTTGGAGCGGATCGCCGAGCATAAGAAGTAGAGGACCCAGAATGCTGGAAGTATCCGGCGGTCGAGCTTGCTGAATGGCCGTCAGCAAAACCCGTGATGAGAAATGAGCAACATACGAATACACTCTCTCGATTCTATCGATATGAACCATTTCAGGTCCGACTTCAACATCCTGGTGCAACCCTGCCTGCTTCGCGACACTCGTCTCCCCGACCCTCTTCTCGACGGGTGCTATCTCCGCACCGTTCGAAGCCATGGTGTAGAACTGCGACGGCACGAGAAAGAATGATGAGTCGAAGGTGGAAAGATGCTTCTCAACGAAGCACCTTCCCAACTTACTTCAGCCGATACACCGTTCCGGTCTCCCTCCACCAACTGTGTCTGCGTTCCCATTCGTCGATGCGAACATTTTGCATGGCTAGTGGGGTGGCGCTAGCAGTGGTTTGGGGGACGATCACGGCCGGCGGTCGAGGCTTGGGTTGTGATTATCCGAGGGTCCATGCAGGATTACGGCACTATCTAGGACTCGTAGCAAATTTGCTGAAGCTATCCCGGATAGGTGGTAATGGATAATCGCTGTGGCTGGGGTACTTTTGTCGCGAGACTAAGACGCAAGAAGCAATGCGGCTTCATCTGCCGCTAGTGCGGACTTCCGAGTCCTCGTCATGGTTAGTAATCGAGCATCGATTCATATCAGCTTCATTCCCAGTAGCGATAGTGAACAAACTTTACACCTTACAGTTGTATATCGCCATGTGTCCCGTGTTGTATCAGCTGTTTGCGAACACATTCGTGCATTCTGCGCGCCGTCTACGTCCTGCTTCGCAAACACTTCGTCTTCGAGGCGCGCGACATGCCTCGACGTTACCGGAGAATCCACACATTGTATGTTACTCTCGCTTTCCCAATGCCAAATGCTAACCAGCACAATCCAGTACGTTTTCAAGGATCCGTTCGATCCGAGTAAACGATTGCTATCGCTGCTGCCCACCGAACCTCCAACACCACAACTCGCAATAGGCACATGCACCCGTCTCCCACCAACACCGCAGAACTTTACCGAGAACCCGCACTTCTTTCCTATCCTATCCTCTGTGTTTGCCACACACGCCATTTCAGACCCCTACGTACAATCACAAGCCGCCGTTTACGCGTCGCCAGGCGGCTCCAACCTCTCGCACCCGAACGATGGCGCAGGCGGCGCGAACCACCAAGGCGGTATGGGAGGTGCAGGTCATGGAGGCTGGATACATATCAGTGATCTGAGGAACCCACCAGACTACGGGCGCATTGCGTGGCCAGAGGACATCTTCGGTAGCATAGAGGTGGATGGCAATGGTCACTTTAGTGGAGGCGACGGAGGCTGGCAGAATAGCGGAACATATCGAGTTGTGACGAGAGAGGGAATGTGAGTATAATACTTGGAGCCTTGAGGGTTGAGCGCGGGGCTAACATGGATACAGTTTGGGATTGACCGACTTCATGCGAGGAAAGATGGTAGAGAAACTACTGGATCTAGAGAGGCAGATCAAGCGGAACTCGTAACGGAACGATGGTGATGATGAATTATACCCCGGAGGAATGACGCGTTGTAATGTGGATGACGAGAGTCAAATGGAATTGTACATGCATTGTAGCCTATGGCTAGTCTATAGGGTATCTAAACACAACCACTCCACCCTACACATTCCCACACAGCAGCCGCCCCCTTACCCGTGATGCGTCCCATTCATCCACCGCTCCTCAGCTCAAGTCTCCCTTTTCGAGCCTTTCCAAAACTACCTTGCCAAACTTCATGTACTGCTCATACGCAGTCTTGAACCCATCATCACCCCCATAATACGGGTCCACAATCTCCTCGCCCCTCTCCCCCCGCCTCCCCTTCCTCATCTTCCCGCCAAACTCACCAAAAAGCATAACCCTCCCAACACCCTCCTCACCCCCACCCCTCTTCTTTACCTCCCTCTGTCTCAACGCTTCCAAGTGCTCTAGATTCTCGTCATCCATGGCAAGTATATAATCGAACTTTTCAAAATCGCTGGCAGGAGAGAACTTTCGTGCAGAGTGGCGGTAGGTGGTTATCTTGTTCGCCTTGAGGGTGGCCATGGTACGGGAGTCGGGGCTGGAACCGACGTGGTAAGCGCCGGTACCGCAGGAATCGACTGTCGAGATGAGGGGGTGTGAGGGTGTGGTGAGGGATTGAAAGACGCCTTCTGCCATTGTTGAACGGCCTAGTGGGAGGGTGTTAGTGCTGTGCTGTGCTGTGCTGTGCTGTGCTGTGCTGTGCTGTGGTGGGGCAGGAAGGGTACAAGGTGGAGGGTGTGTGCTTACAGATGTTTCCTAGGCAGACGAATAGGACGGAGACGGGTCTAGGCGGGTTGGAGTCGCTCATGGCTGTGGTGTGGGGAAGGCGCTTGAGACGTGTGTGGGTAGGCTCGGTGGGTGTGAGGTTTCTTTGCGATTGAGCGTTGTGGAGACGCGAGGATACGCGGCATCTGAGAAGATCTGGGGACGGCGTATCGTCGGGATTACTTGCAGCAGAGTAGCCGAGAGGCATTTGGAATTTCTCTCTTTGAGAATGTAGACTCGCCGCACATGACGTGGGCTCGACAGGTACGGGTTGCGGACATCAAACGCGACAATAGGCCATCATCAATGCACGATAGCCGCAAGACAAGTCATGTATGATGCCAGACGAGTAGCGTGAGTAGCGTGGAGTGGGACACAATGCCTGAGCCACTTTTGCACTGCGACAGCCACACCTTGTACGCGAGTGCCATGCGCGATTGACGCGTCCCTTCGGCCTTGGTGGGGTTGCCGGAGTCGACCAGTGGCGAGAGGAGCCGCATCAGCATGTACTCGATGACATGCCTGATATTGATATCCCAGGCGTCGTGTCGGCACGGCTTCTTCTTCCCTGATGATCTACTATGTAACGCTTGGATGGAAATAGATGTGGGAGGCTTCGTAAGAGCAGGGCTGTGAAGTGTGGCGCACCCCTCGATGATTTGCGCAGCGAGTGCTTCCTTGGCGGCGGTTCAGCTGCACTTGAACGGGGCCAACCCTCCAGGAGTCAGTCTTCCGTGAGCTGAACTCAATCTCAATCTCAATCTCAATATCCTCATCTCCATAAACTCCGAGGCCCCAGTCGCGCAATCTCTGAAAGCCGCTTACTTGCGCTTGCGTTGGGGGTGTTACATCATCTGCTGGCCCACGCGTACCCGCTCGTTGCTACAGTAAACAACCCTGGGGCACTGCCGACCCACCAAACGCACCAGACACACCTGAAACCCAGACATATACCAGTCGCTGTTCCCGCGACACCCATACGACAGCACACAACAACAGTCGCACCTTTTGGCCTTTTTACTGGGTAGCCCCTAGCATTCGTGTTTGGGCCCGTTCATCCGCCCGTCGCTTTGCCGCAGAAAGATTGAAGGCGCACCATCCACGGGAAATAACACACCATGTCTTACAACCGACTCGGTGAGTAATTACTTGGCGGACTCGAGGTCGGATGGTAGAGACCAGTGCATCTTGACACCTTCGCAAACCACCTTACGACTTACGACCCTTTCCACCACGAGCTGCCTCAGCAGTCAGTCAAGCTAACCGTACCGCTTAGGCGCACAAGGCGGTAGCGACGACCCGTACGATATGGATCCACGAAGACCGGTTGGGCGGACCCCTTCGCCCGGCCAGCCTCTCCGTGGCTATCAACTAGAAGACCGCTATGCTTCACCACAACCCTCGGGCATCTTGGAGATCCCCATGGGACCCAACCCAGCAGCAGCTTCCGGCGACCGCTTGCCATTACAACCAAGTGTGCGTATTGCGCCTCGGGAACAGAGTACGCGCCGTGTTCAGCTGACCAACATGCCAAACAGTACTCAGTAGAAAACATACCCTACGCAGCAGGCAACTATCACGATGATTACGACCCACGACCCCAACGACAAGACTCGAATTACTCTCTTGACCCACAAGCGCATCACGATGCATACTACAATCAGCCTTATGACCCAACTCCGCATGACAAGAGTCCAGGCGCCGGATACGGTACACAACCCACGCATTACTGGCAGGATGAGGACATGAACAGGCCCATAATACACGGAGCCAATTCTTACGGCCCAGATCCCCATGATGCAGACGACATGGACCCAGAGAACCCATTCCAAGATGAGCCTGCGCCCACACCCAGCCCAGCCCCGATCAAGCGATGGAAGACAGTCAAGGAGGTCCAATTGTTCAAGGGCAATTTGGTGCTCGATTGTCCAATTCCACCGCGGTTGTTGAATCAGGTCCCACACGCACAGCCCCCGGAGCGTGACGAATTCACCCATATGCGCTACTCAGCCGCCACATGCGACCCTGCAGACTTTGACGCCGAGCGCTTCACCTTGCGCCAGAAGCTTTTTGCAAAGCCAAGGCATACTGAGCTGTTCATTGTCATTACCATGTACAACGAGGAAGATGAGCTGTTCGCGCGCACAATGGTTGGTGTCATCAAGAACATCGAGTACATGAACTCGCGAACCAACAGCAAGACGTGGGGCAAGGACGCGTGGAAGAAGATCGTAGTCTGCGTCGTCAGCGATGGTCGTGCCAAGATCAACCCGAGGACCCGCGCCGTGCTAGCAGCGCTCGGTGTCTACCAGGACGGCATTGCCAAGCAGCAAGTCAACGGCAAGGATGTGACTGCCCATATCTACGAGTACACCACACAGATGACGCTCGACATCAAGAAGGGCGTCGTCGGTGTCAAAAAGGGCAACACTCCAGTCCAGATGCTCTTCTGCTTGAAGGAAAAGAACCAAAAGAAGATCAATTCCCATCGATGGTTCTTCCAGGCCTTCGGAACTGTCTTGGATCCCAACGTCTGTGTGCTTATTGATGCTGGTACTAAGCCTGGTAAAGACTCCGTCTACCAGCTATGGAAGGCCTTTGATCTCGAACCCATGTGCGCAGGTGCTTGTGGTGAGATCAAAGCCATGTTGGTGCATGGTAAGAAGCTTTTGAACCCCTTGGTAGCGACGCAGAACTTTGAGTACAAGATGAGCAACATTCTCGACAAGCCTCTTGAATCAGCATTTGGTTTCATCTCTGTCCTTCCCGGTGCCTTTTCTGCCTACCGCTACATTGCGCTCCAGAACGACAAGACTGGACAAGGACCGCTGGAGAAGTACTTTGCCGGTGAAAAGATGCACGGCGCCAACGCTGGCATCTTCACAGCCAACATGTACCTGGCTGAGGATCGTATTCTGTGTTTTGAGCTGGTCTCCAAGAGGAATTGTCATTGGATCCTGCAGTACGTCAAGTCTGCTACTGGAGAAACGGATGTACCAACCACCATGGCCGAATTCATCAGTCAACGTCGTCGTTGGTTGAACGGATCCTTCTTCGCTGCTGTCTACGCCCTGGCCCACTCTTTCGACATCTTCCGAAGTGATCACTCTTTCATGCGCAAGACCATGTTCCTCGTTGAGTTTGTCTACCAAACCATTAGCATGATCTTCGCCTGGTTCGCTCTTGGTAATTTCTTCCTGGTCTTTCGCATCCTCACTGCTTCTTTGCAAAACGAACTCGGTACCGCGGGCAAAGTGCTCTTCATCGTTTTCGAATGGCTTTACATTGCTGTGTTAATAACATGTTTCATACTCTCACTCGGTAATCGGCCGCAGGGTTCCAACAAGTGGTACATGTCTATGGTCTACTTTTGGTGTATCATCATGGCTTATCTCATGTTCGCCTCCATCTTCATCACCGTTCGCTCGGTACAGGGACAGATCAAAACCAACGGTGGCTTCAACGCAGCAGACCTTTTCAAGGACAAGATCTTTGCTACATTGATCATATCACTACTATCAACGTATGTGATGTGGTTCTTGGTCTCCATCATCTTTTTGGACCCATGGCATATGTTCACGTCTTTCTTCCAGTACCTGCTCATGACACCCACCTACATCAACATTCTGAACGTCTACGCCTTCTGCAATACGCACGACATCACGTGGGGTACAAAAGGAGACGACAAAGCGGAGAAGCTTCCTTCAGTCACCACCAAGGCTGACGGTAAAGCGGATATCCAGGCGCCAACTGACGATGCCGATCTCAATACACAGTACGAGACAGAACTCCGCGTCTTCAGCGCCAAGTGGAAGGAAGAGAAGAAGGTGCCTTCAGCCAGCGAGAAGCAAGAAGACTACTACAAGGGTTTCCGATCAGGTGTCGTACTGTTCTGGATGTTCTGCAACTTGGGCCTGACCGCCTTGGTCCTGCAGTCTGGTGGCCTGGAGCTTACCGTCAGTAGTCCCGACGAGGCTCAGCAGAAGCAGAACGATGTAGCCACCATCTACCTGGCGGTAGTGCTGTACAGTGTTGCCGGATTAGCTGCGTTCAGGTTCATCGGAGCTATGTGGTTCTTGGTGGTGCGAATGGTAAGTGACACAGCGAAGGCCTTCGGGCGCTGCCAACTACACACAAAGCATATGCTAACTATTTACAGTTCCGTGGCGTATAATCGGTCATAACCTTAACAGTCGGGAGTTTTGAGTCATTGCCAGGCGTTCAGGTGAAGAATTGGGTCACGGGTACTGCCGTGAAGGCATTTAGCATCTTCGTTGTGAGGTTCATGACATGATACCAGCTTCTGGAAAAGCACGCGATCTTGGTGTGCAGGATGAGTATTTACGTATTTCATGTGCCAAATGCCTGTTCAACGTTTACAGGAACTTCTGGTCATTCGTGATTTTTCGTTTATTCGTGATTTTTTTTCCGTCGCACTTGCTCTTTGTAGAAACTGTCTCATTGCTCTCACTCTCGTCCCAAGTCGGCCTTGATCATGTTACAATCTCACCAACCAACATTTGGCATCCTCTCTTACCACGCTCGGCATATCGCACAACAGACCATACGCGATACCTCTGTCCTTGCCGATTCCGACAGCAATCTACAATTCCTACCTCACCTTCACCTAGGCCGTCATTGCTGAGCTTCCGCACGGGCCTGCCGCCTATTTACCAGATACCAACAGAGCAGTCACGTCCACAACACGATTCTCAACCACGCTACTCTCCTCTCTCCCACCTTTTCCCCCGCAGTCGCTCGACCGACCGCATTCGCCTAATCTTATTGCAGCTCGATCGCGTGCTATCCGCACTCCTCTCCTGACACTCTACTCTATCAAGGTTCGTTGCTCTCACCAGGCGATTAGTCTTGCAACTGGCACTGGGGCGACATGCCCAAGATGACTGTCTTAACTCTACATCTTTCGCATATGCTGACCGTATCGTCGTCTAGACTTTCGAAATCGACCTCAACCTCACCGACTAGCAACCGCAGCTATGAGCTGGGATACTGGTGCAACTGCAGGTACATAACGTGCCGTCACTACCTCAAACCTATGCTGATATGACAACAGGCGGCGGCAAATCGTCATGGGATCCGGCCCCAGCAGGAAACAGCTGGAACGGTGGTGATGCTGGTGCCGACGCTGGTGCTGGCGACTCTTGGGGAGGCGGTGCCGACGTTGGTGGAGGCGGAGGTGATGCTGGCGATGACGGCTGCCGAATGTAAGCAACACCCAGCCCGACAGCTATTGCGGTACTGACATATTTGATAGCTGCAAGCAGGTCGGTCACTTCGCCCGCGACTGCCCTGACCAGCCTGAGGGCGGCGGCGGTCTCACGGGGGAGTGCTTCAACTGCGGTCAAGTCGGTCACAACAAGGCAGACTGTACCAATGAGCGTGTCGAGCGTGCTTTTGACGGAACCTGCAAGCTCTGCGACCAACAGGGTCATCGCGCTGTCGACTGCAAGTCTCGCCGCATTGTCGACTGGTCTGGCATTCCTGAGATGGACGCTGAGGGTGCTTGGATTGCTCTGATCGATGCTGCCAAAGAGAAGGACCTCGATACATTCCGCGTCTGCTTGAAGGCATACGCTCGCGCTACCATGGAAGAGTTCAACCTTGCCGCTGTCGAACAAGCTCTTCGTGAGGATAACCTCGCTATTTTCCTCATCGCCAAGCAGCAGGAGATCGCCCCCAACATGACCATCATCGACCTCATCGGTAACCCAGACTGCAAGTTTGTCTTGTCCGTTCAGCTCTCTGCTAAACCTCGCCGCGCCAAGATGGCACAAGGCTGGCCCGAGAGCCCTGCTCAGAACCTGGAGCGTCTTACCTCATGCGGCTACATTCAGGATTGTGGTGTACCGCTGTGCGGCAACTGCGGTGAGCTTGGTCACGTTCGTAAGCACTGCAAGCAAGAGCAGGCTGAGCGCGAGAACACCGCACCCGAAGTCCAGTGCGTCTACTGTCAGGAAGTCGGCCACCGTGCTCGTGACTGCCCCAAGGAGCGTGTTAACCCCTATGCCTGCAAGAACTGCAAGCAGGAGGGCCACAACTCCAAGGAGTGTCCTGAGCCTCGCTCTGCTGAGGGCGTCGAGTGCCGCAAGTGCAATGAGACCGGTCACTTTTCCAAGGATGTCAGTTATATGGATCCGCGAATCACTCCAGCATTTACTAACGGCTGATAGTGTCCCAACGTTGCCGCTCGTGCTTGCCGCAACTGCGACTCTACAGAACATATGGCCAAGGACTGTGACCAGCCTAAGAACCCAGACAAAGCTGTCTGCCGCAACTGCGAAAAGACGGGTCACTTCTCTCGCGACTGCCCCGAACCCAAGGACTGGTCCAAGGTCAAGTGTAACAATTGCAACGAGATGGGCCATACCATCAAGGTACGTTTAATGCCATCATTTTACGTGCACTGTCTCAGGGGCTAACTTGAACAGCGCTGCAAGCAGCCGGTCGCTGAGGACGGCGGAGACGCAGGTGGTGGCTGGGGTGCTGATGATGGCGGTGCTAATACTGCTGCTGCTGCTGCTGGAGGTGAGGCTTCCTGGGGTGGCGGTGGTGGCTGGTAGACGGCTTCGACGACTTCGACGTACGGCTATGGTCTGAATGACCAGTATAAGATTTGTGCTAACATACCTTTGGTGGTTTTCTGACTGCGTGGTGGCTTTGGCTGCCCAGATTTCTCGAACTACAAAATATCAAAGATGCTTCCTGTCTATATGTTTTTATTCTATGCTGTTCTCCAATGACTACTCACTGCTGATATTATTGAGCTCTTTTTTGATGAGTTCTCCTTCACATCAAAAAGTGCTCTAGATGTATTCAGGGATCATCCAACTACAAGATTGCGGATACCTTTTCAGCACTTCACATCAAAGACTCGCACTCGCCTGTGTCGACGACCTATGCATTCTTCCAATGCTCTTTCGGCTTTCCTCAACGTCCTGCACCCATTTCGGGTACCGTTCATCATACCACTTCAACACGCTATCCGCCTCACCGCTAGAGATATCATCCGCAAGCTTCAACGCGTCCACAATCGCGGCATTGGCTCCGTTACCCCCCAAGATAGGCTCTGCGTGAACCGCATCGCCCATTACGCACACTCGACTCTTTGCCAACAGGTTGCGCAAATCCGACAACGGTGTGGACGCCGATCGCATCAGCCAATGCAGTATCCCATCCTCGCGCATCTTCCTCGCATCAAACACGCCAGAAAACGGAGGCTTGAGGCGTCTCAAACCGCGGGACTTGTTGGGAACAACGCCTCAGGAATCTTGTGCGCATCCTCACTCGACCCGTGAGGACGATGCAGCGCATCCGCGTCGCCACCACCACGCACAGGACGCGAAGCATATCCAACCCACACTCACGTCCTTGTCCGTCATTCTCGTTGAACACACACACACAAACGCTAAGCGCGACATTTCTCCGTTCCTTTGCCTCCCAGACATTTCCCCCCCTCTTCTTTTGCCGGGCTCCACGGCGCCGCCAAACTCGTCGTCGAACTTCCCTCCTCGCCATCTTTCTCTTCCCACTGAAAGCGGCGTAGGGGAGGACGGACACCCGCGATGAAAGCTGGGAGCTTGAGTTTCCCCCAGAGCGGAATGCACGCCGTCTGCGCCTATGATGAGGTTTCCTGCCGGACTGTGATTTGCTGGTGTGGAAGCGCAGGCTGTGTCCTTTGGGGGGGGGTTGTTTCAATACTTTCAAGTGTGTGTTTCCAGTGTATATCGAGACCTTTGTGGAGTAATTGCTCGAGTTTCGCTCTGTTGGCGCGGAATGATGGTGATGATGTTGATGTTGCTGTTGCTGTTGCTGTTGCTGTTGCTGTTGCTGTTGCTGTTGCTGTTGCTGTTGCTGTTGCTGCTGCTGTTGCTGCTGCTGTTGCTGTTGCTATTGATGTTGATGTTGTGTATAAACCCGCATGGCTGGGTACATCTACATGCTCAGCGATTTCCCCAATACCGCCGACTTCGGCATCGACGGCGACACGTTTCTTGAATGCGGTGTCGTCGAGATTCAAAATCTGGAGGAGGGGCTGGTAGGCGGTTGCGTGGAGAGTGATGGCGTAGTTGAAGCGCGGTTTGGAGGATGCTTTTTTCGTAGATGATGGTCGGGATGCCGTGGTGGAGGAGGCTGCGACTTAGTGTCAGGCCGGCGATGCCTGCGCCTATTATGGGAATGAGCTGCGTCATTTGTTTCTCATCTGTTCATTGTGGGAAAGTGATGGGGGCGGTTTTCATGAAATGGTTGTTGGGTATTCGATAGTGGTAGTTGATGGCTTGTGGTGATCGGACCAATCAGCGGGTTGCGGAGTGTTGGGAAGCGCTGCTCTAGGGACGGCGTGGTGAGTATTTGCTTGTTGCTGTGTTCACGCCCGATCGTGATAATTTGATTCCAATTACCATGGGTTGAACTTTAGGTGGGTTATTTGTTGGATTATGTTGATTTACTGATGACTGCGATTGGAGTAAAAGTGTCTCCGTATTTAGTCATGGTAGCGGTTGTAAGTCTGAGGGGAGTACCTAAGTATTTGCACATAGCTAAACACAGACGAGAAGTTCCTCAACATCCACTCGGTATGTCCTAAATTGGAAGCCGACTACATACACGCTCGTTACGCACTACAAGTAGACGTAGCAGAATGGCTCTCCATCCAGCGAACCTAGCAAATCTTCGATCGGCCTGTCTGGCATGTTCAGGAAGTTCGTGCTGATGACATCCTGCAGCGTAGTGTCCCGACTAGGTGGGTTGTTTAGAACGGTGATTGTACCAGCTACTGTCTTTGCCTGGTTTAGATGCAACGCCTGCCAGATCCACCACACGCGGTCCAACATGGCGTGGTGCATAAAGAATATAGGGTCGTTCGTACTGCTGAAGAAATCGGCGGCATCACCACCAACTTTTACGTGGCCAGCGGTATGTGTAACCAAGAATCCGTCGGAGTAACGTCCCTGAAGCTCGTTCTGAAATGTGTATACGCTCTTGGAAGCTTCCGAGTGTCATGTTGAAGAGGTTGGTCAGGGTGTAATCTTCAGTAGTGGGGATGAAACCGCGTCGAGCGCATCTTGGGTTATACTCGAATGGTGTGGCTACCGCAGCGTATCCTTCCATAGTCGGAAGGATAGGACCGAGGTTGAATTGCAGACTAATCGTTGTTAGATGGATGATTGTGAGCTTGAGAATCCCAGACTTACTTCTTGAAAGGACCACTCTTTATACATCCGCCTCCATTTCCTGATGGCAAGGAGATCTTGCCGCCATCACTAGTACTGCCGTTGTGCTCGAGGAAAGCGCCATCACCGCCCATACTCGTCTCGGAACCATCGAAAACGGGAGACTTGCTCAGGCCGTCCTGGTAACTAAACCAGTTCCAGTATGGCTGGTAACCCGTGTAGCCACAATCTTCCCGCAGTGCCTTCTCGTAGCCATACACAAAGTACCTATGCCAGCTCAAGAAATTGCCTGTACCGTGGATCGACAACGTCTGGTTGATGTGTTGAGCAACGAAGTCATCGTATCGTCTTTTCGCACCAGGCACAAGTCCTGCAGGTGTTTTTGACGGCGATGAAATCAAGCATTTCACGGCTTTGATGTATGACTTTCGCTCCTTCATGCTCAAGAAGTTCCTGCGGCAAATAGTTAGCTTCTCATTGTGGACAGTATGCAGATATCTCTTACCAATCCCGACGGGCATACGCAGTAGAAAGGGAGCAGCTTCTCTTCGCACGCGTACCGTTTGCCTCAGCCTGTTTCAGTGCCTCCATGGCCTGGTTTTGCAGATCGACCAAGTCCTAGCTATTTAGGCTATAGAACTAAGTAGTGCTATTTTAAAAAGTGTATACTACATTTTATTAGCTACTACCTAACTAATAAAGTTAGCCTTAGCGCTACTATCTAAGAGGGTGTAGACGTAGAAAAGCCTAGATTTTTTAAAATAGTACTTTTTATAGCTATTAAAAATAACTTTAAAGTCTTTAGTATTATCTTACGCTAGCTACTAACTATAGTAATTAACTCTTCTAAGTAAAATATCAATTTTTTAAGCTATAAAGATAAGTAACTTAAAAGCGTATTTTTCTCTTATTAGTATTAGCTAAGTAAAGGCACTCCTTCTTATAGTATCCCTTTTAATAGTAGTTATAGTATTGAATGCAGCTTATATTTTTTATGCTTACTTAAAGTATAAAAGCTAAGCTTATATTAGTTTTAAGTAGTATAAGGAGTTTTGCTTTAGGTATTTATTTTTAAGGTGTCAAAGGTGGTGGTTGTTGTTGTAGTCAAAATAGGGTTCTGAAAAAGTGAAAAGCAGCTACTCTCTACTAATTAATTGCAAAAGTCCAAAAAAAAGATTGTGTAACGTGGTTCACAAGCGAGTCGCTCACCCAAGCGAGTCGCTCACGCAAAACCTCACCAAAATTTCAAACTAACAGGGGTCTATATCTTAAGAACTACTAACTAGAATTATCTAAAATTTTAATATAATAGCTGCATCTATATAAAGAATAAGCTATTAGAATATAAGCACTTTAGCTCTAATATTTAATAAGATATACTTGGTTTTATAGTTTTACAGGGGTATAAGTAGTCTATTTCTATATCTAGCTAATAGAATTTCTTAATATTCTCATAGCTTACTCTTTATATAGATGCAGCTATTATATTAATATTTTAGATAATTCTAGTTAGTAGTTCTTAAGATATAGACCCCTGTTAGTTTGCAATTTTGGTGAGGTTTTGCGTGAGCGACTCGCTTGGGTGAGCGACTCGCTTGTGAACCACGTTAAGTTAAAAAACCTTTTGCTAAACTATATAGAGAGAATTAGGCTTACTTTATTTATTTTTAGCTTTAGCATTAGGACGTAGCTTCTATAAGCTTAAGGTAATATTATTTCTAAACTAATAGTTTATCATAAATAGCATAAAATTCCTTTACTTCTTAGTTATTAATGTCTAAGTAGAGTTCTTAGTTATAAGAGTTGTTTTACTTAATAGAAGTATAAATATTTGTATATAGCAGCTTTACTATTGCCTAGTAAGCTAGTAACATATTATTTTTTACTTTAATTTTCAAAGTTAAGATACTGCATGATTGTAGTATTAAGCGAATAAGTAGCATTTTTAAGATTTATACGCCTTAGCATAAAGGCTATATCTGTTAATTTTTAGTACAGAGGGGTGATAAAAAAAAGGTGTCAAAAAAGTTATAATTTTTACAGCTTTATATTGCTATAACTAGAAGGGCTATACTAAAAAACTAGTGATTTGGAAAGCCATGAACTTCCTCTTTAAGATAGGCTGCTTAGTAATCTGCTTAGTTAGCACGGTCGCGCCTGCAATTTCGCTTGAAATAAGATGGAAAAAAAAGTAAAAATTGATTGTAGAATAAGTTTTTTTTTTAAACGTGTGAAAATCGCTATAAATTACATATATTAAATTTATTTTTAAGGTGTCAAAGGTGGTGCTTGTTGTTGTAGTCAAAGTGGGGCTTCCAAAAAAGTGAAAAGCAGCTACCCTCTACTAATCAGTCGCAAAAGTAAAAAAAAAGATTGTGTATAGTCAACGAGATTTGAACGGCAGGAAGATAAGTTCTAGGAGGAAAGCTTAGATCACTACATTTATTAAATAACACATTTAACCCTTTTTTGTGTGAAAGTTTTAAAGTAATAGTATTATAAACTATTAAGTAATAGTAAAAAGTGATAAAACGCAGCCCTGCACCACTACGCTAAACAACCAAAAAAGTAGAAATAATTAGTAAACTACGAGTTATTTTGCAGAATAGTAAATATTGTTAAGGTTGCCTAAGCCTTCTAACAATATCCTCCTTCTTTATAGCGCTTGTCCTTAAGCGCTACGCTAGACCCTTAAGCTATATGCAGGCAGGCTATCTTGGCACAAGCCTATAATAAACAGGCAGGTACTAGACTTTTTAGCAGCTTATAATACTTTATACAAGCGTATCTTAGCTTAAACTAGCTTATGCTAAACTAACCTTGTAAAGACTTAAACTACTAGCCTTAGAGCTAATTTAACTGTATTCTCAACTTGCTACGTTAGCAGTTTACTAATTATACAGAGGAGTAACAGAAAAAAGATATTGAAAAAGTTATTATTTTTATAGCTTTGTATTTAATAACTAGAAGAGCTGTACTAAAAAAAGTTAGTAATTTAAAAAGCTAAGAACTTTCTCTTTGAGATACACTGCTAAGTAAGCTGCTTAGTCAGCAAAGTCGCGCCTGCAATCCCGCTTAAAATAAGATAAAAAAAGTAAAAATTAATATAAGAATAACTTTTTTGAACCTGTAAGAATCGCTACAAATTATATATATTAAATAACACTATTTACTCTTTTTTGTGTAAAAGTTTTAAAGTAATAGTATTATTTATTTTAAAGGTGTCAAAGGTGGTGGTTGTTGTTGTAGTCAAAATAGGGTTCCAAAAAAGTGAAAAGTAGCTACCCTCTACTAATCAATCGCAAGTCAAAAAAAGATTGTGTGTAGTTAATGAGATTCAAACTGTAAGGGTGCGTTAGGTTGACCAAAGATGCAAGGTAAACAGTGAATGAATTAGATACAGAACTATAGAGAGACTACGTGGGTTTTTATATCCAATCTGGATAGTTAGGACTAACCAAGGTTGTCGGAGGTCGCCGGGTCAGCTGACAGTTAGCGTAACTAGTGCGGCCGATAGTCAGCAGCTAGTGCTGAGGTGCTAATGCTGAGGTAAGAAAAGCCAACGAAGGCCACAGGCTGAGTACTAGAGAACATTAAGGCTTTAGCCCTTTACAATACCCCCCTCCTAAAAAATAATAGGGGTAGTAATCTTGTTACCTAGAGTTCCACTCTTCTAGGGCTTCCGTATCTTTTAGATTAACAGCTAGTTCCTAGGTTAGATCTAGATATCCTAACTATTTAACTAAGTACTGTTTTTTTTTCCTTTTCCTCTTTCCTCTAATAGGGTCTCTACTAGGTATTCTTCTCTATCCTCTGTCTCAATTGGTAGAGGTTCATTGTCGTCTATTAGCTGGCTCGGTAGAGGGTCTGAGGACGCTAGTCTAAGGTTATTAACATTAAATACTAGGTAAATCTAGCTAGGAGTATTTAATTTAACTGCGTTTAGTCTAATAACCTTAAGTACTGTGTACTTAAGATTCTTCTAGTCAAGTTTTCTACTAGGCCTTTTTGTTTTGTAGTAGTCACCTAGTTTTAACTATACCCTATTGCCTATTTTAAGCTAAGGTGATTAGTGCCTTCTCTTATTTGCCTGCCTTTCTTGTTCTTGTTAGCTTTCTCCTATTGTAGCTTATGCAAGCTTAATACTTTGTTATAGCTTATTAGCAATATTTTCTGCCTTTTAATAATCCTCCTGTATTCTCCTTAGAAGTTGTTGTTAAGGACTGTGCTTAGGTGCAATTTATAGGGGATCTACCTTATAGCCGTGTTGTAGGAAGAAAGGAGACATTTTAGTAGACTAAGCTTGCCTTGCTATAACTGCAATCTTAGCTATCCCTAGGTTGCTTTTCTAATTTGTTTAATCCTAATTACAGAAGGCTTATAAATAAGCCTGTACTGTAGAGTTTATTCTCTCTGTAGAACCGTCAGTTTTAGGATAGTATCTAGAAGATAAGCGTCGCTTAATTTCTAATAACTCGCAAAGCTTAATCTAAAAATAGTTAACAAACTGTATACCTCTGTCTAAAGTAATATAGTTTAGTAACTAATAGTAAGCTACAACAGAGTTAATAAAAGTTTTAGTAACACTTTCTATAGTAATGTCCTTAAGGCCTATTAGGACAACGTTCTTACTAAGCCTATCTATAACTACTATAAGGTTTGTACAGCCTTCGCTTTCTAGTAACTCTGTAATAAAATCTATAGAAATTTCTTTCTATATTTGCTTAAGTATAGGCAAGGGTTTTAGTAAGCCTTGTAGGCCGTCCCTCTAGGGTTTTGTTCTTCTACATACTAAGCAGTTCCTTATGTACCTTCTAATACTTTTGCTAATAGAGGGCTAAAAGTATTCTCTTGCAATAGCTTAATAGGTAATATTCCTTCCTAGATGGCCTAAAGCTCTAGAACTGTGGATTTTGTAGATAATTCTAGTTCTTAGAGGTTTATTATTGGGTACCTATTTTCGATCTCAGTATAGGAGGTTTCTAGAATCGTCTAGTCGGCATTTAGAAATAGAAAGTTTAAAATCTAAAGCTGTAGGAAATTGTTGTTCACTATCCTTTACAGCTTTCTAGGCTACTTAGTAGGTTTTATCCTCTTTTTTAGCTTTATCCTATAGATCCTCTAGATCTAACTGCTCTTGTACTGCTGCTAGATAGCTGTTGTAGTTAAAGGTTCTAAGCACTTCTTCTTCTTCTAGTTCTTTGTTAGTAGCTGCAGTTGTAGGTTTAAATACTTGTAGAAACCTCCTAGAAATCCTGGTATCCTAGTTGTTTGCTGGCATATCTTGTTGTCTCCTAGATAAGGCATCAGCCTTAGAGTTATTAACTCTAGGCCTGTAGGAAATTTCCATGTTAGGAAACTTTCCTAGAAATTAAGCCTATCTTATTTGTCTCTTGCTAAGCTGTCTAGGCTTGCTAAAATATTTAAGGTTTTTATAGTCTGTAATAACTATAAACTTCTTTAAAGATCGTAGCATAGCATCCTACTTAGATAAGCAGAAGATAACTACTAGTAATTCCTTGTTGTGTATCTCGTAATTGCTTTGCGTGCTAGTTATCTTTTTTAAATAATAAGCTACTAGGCGTAAGCTTCCTTTATTGTCGTATTGTGAGAGGACTCCTGCTACTACATATCTAGAAGAGTCTGTTTCTAGGATTGTTTCTCTGTCAGGATCCCATTAAGCTAGTACTAGCTTAGTAATAAATAACTCCTTAAGTTTATTAAAAGCCTTTTGCTTAGTTTTTCCCTATTAAAAGGAGATGTTACTAGTAAGCCTTAAAAGAGGAGCTACTATTTCTAAGTAGTTCTTAATAAATTATTAATAGAAGTTTGCAAAACTAAGAAAACTGCGTACTCCTTTAACGTTTGTAGGCGCCTGCTAATCTCTAATTGCTTTTACTTTCTTAGGGTCTATTTAAAGTCCTTTTCTAGCCTTAATAATAAATCTAAGGCATTTTGTACTCTGTACGTTAAATTCGCATTTCTAGATGTCTAAAGGTAATCTAGCCTTACCTATAGCTTCTAAAACCTTATTTGTATTGCGTTAGTGTTCTTTAAGCGTGCTATTAGTGTAAATTAATACGTTGTCTAGGTAGGCTAAGCAAAAATCGTTGATATACTCGCAGAGGGTCTAATTAATATAGCGTTGAAAGGTACTAGGAGCGTTTGCTATACTAAATAGAGTAACTAGCTACTTATATAACCTAAATCTAGTACGAAAAGCTGTTTTCTACTTATCTCCTGCATTAATCCTAATCTTGTAGAAAGCTATAGAAACGTTAATCTTTGTAAACTATTTAGCTTTTGCAATACTGTTAAGGGTTTCCTAAATTAAAGGTAAAGGATAATAATCTTTCTTAGTAATAGCGTTTAAGGCTTAGTAATCAATGCAGAAACGTAATCCTCCTCTAGGTTTCTTAGCAAAAAGGACAGGGGAGGAGGTAGGAGAGCTACTAGCTCTAATCTATCCTTTGTTAAGTAGAGAAATAAGCTCCTTTTATAATACTAAGAGTTCCAGGCGGCTTACACTGTATAGAGGTCCCTAGGGAGCCTCTTTCTCCTTGCCTTTATCATCTTTCTCTAGTTCAATTCGGTGATCTACCTTAGATCCGCGTAAAGGAAGTAGTATAGAAGCAGTTTTTAGATTAAAAATCCAAGCTAGGTGTCGATGAGCCTTAGGGAGTAAAGGTAGAATCTCTACTTTCTTTTTAGGAGCTAGAGCCTTTTTAATATCCTTAAGAGAAGTAGCGAAAGTCTAAATAAACTTATCCTTTTTCGCCTGCCTAATATAGGAGTGATAAGCTGTTGCGCTTATTTGTTTCAATCTCTAGTCTCCTTTAATAAGGCGATCCTTAGTACTAAGTAACTTAATCCTTTAGCTAGAAGAATAGATGTAAATTGTTTTTCTAGAAGGAGCAATAGTAACCTCTCTTCTATTTATCTAGGGCCGTCTAAGTATTAAATTGTAACTAGAGTGTGTAGAGGCCACATAACCCTAGATAGTGTCTTTATAGCCTTTAATATTAATGTCTAGCCTAGCAACTTTGTTAATAGTTCTAGGTTTATCTGTAACTCCTTCTAATCTCCTAAGAGAAATAGAAATGCACTGTAAGTTGGCGTTCTTAATAAGTTAAGGGCTAATAAGTAAGTATGCAAGGTTTCCTATATTAATTAAAGTAGAGGCAAAAGTGTAACAACTCACTAGTGCCTCTAAAGTAATTCTATTGCTGCTTATATTCTTTTTAAAGTTTGCCCACTCCTTAACTAAATTATCCTAACTTATTAGAGGCTCCTGCTAGTAACTTTAAACAGGAGCTACTCTTTTTCTAAATCTAAGTCCTTATTCAAGCTTCCCTTGCTAAGCTTATTATCTTTCTTTTTCTTAGAGTTAGAGGACTTAACTAAAGTCTTTTTCTCCTTTTTAGAGGATCTCTTATCCTCTATACAATATGTAGACAGATGGCCCTTCTATTTATAGTTAAAACAGCGTCTTTCCTTGTACAACTGTTCTAACTCTTAGTTACTAAACTGTTGAGGCTTAGCAGTTCTTCCTGTATATTCTATCCCCTCTATCTAGTCTCCTTTTAAAGGAGAAGGAGGAGGAGAAGTTCTCCTAGATTTATACTCCTTAGGCTTGTTGTCTCTGCCTTTAGAGTACTCCTCTATTCTATAAAGGTAATTAGCAATCTCTATTGCTTTGTTTTGTAGGCTATCTAAATCCTTATAGGTAATACCTACAAGTTTGTCTTAAAGTTTCTAAATAAGACTTTTTTAGAAAAGCATTATCCTTGTATCCTCGTCTAAACTACTATTAGATAATAGTAGTTGTTCCTAGAATTCTATAATGTATTTGCGTATGCTTTTCTTGCCTTGGCTTATAGACTAGAGCTTGTTCTTAGCTCTCTCTGCACTATAGGGATCTCTAAACATTTAATTAAAGAAGTTTAATAGCTTATTAAAATTCTATAAATTAGAAATCCCTATTTAGTTGAGGAAAGGCAGGGTAAGGGTTGCAGCTAAGCCTTTTAATCAACTAAAGGCGTAGTCACAAGTCCTTTTATCCGTGTTAAAATCTTCCTTATTGTTCTCTACCTTAGCGGTAAGCTGTTGTTAAAAGATTTAGTACATCTTTCTATTTCTGTTAAAGGTATTAGGATCTAGTTGTTTAAAACGCCTAGGCGTTTGTTGATTTCCTAAGGCAGCTAATAGGGTAGGTAACTAAGGTAGAGGTTGTTCTACCTTAGGCTCCCTTTGTTGTAACGTGCCTATAGCCTCCTAAGCTTAGAAGGCTTCCTGTATCCTCGTAGAAGCAGCCATCTCATCTAGGCCACCTGCTCTATAAAGACCTTCTAAAGTAGTTTCTACTTTAGGCCTGCTAACACTATCTCGGTGTAGTTCTGCTATCTTTACAGCTAAAAGAGCTGCTAAGGGTTCTGCTATAGTATTTGTAGGTACTCGCTAGTACTCTATATTGTTGACAGAAATCGTTATAGGTGCTACTACGCTTAGTAGGCTTATCCTTCGTGTAGGGGCTACTACGCTTAGTAGGCTTATCCTTTTCGTCTGTTTTCTAGGGCTACTACGCTTAGTAGGCTTATCCAACAAATTTAAACGCCTTTTTTCTAGGGCTACTACGCTTAGTAGGCTTATCTAACGAATTTAAACGCCCTAGGGACTTATACAACTAAGTATCCCTTAGCACTTTTAATCTAGTGCTTCTTCTGTTAATCCTTTAGTAGATTTAAACAGTCAACTAATTAACTAGCGCTCTGATTAATTAGATTCTCGCGCGTAGATATAGCTCTAGCTGGCTTCTCGTCTAGATATAGCTCTAGAGGGCTCCCAAGTACGACGTAGCTACGCGAGTAGCTAAAGAAGGATCTAATTCAATTGTAAGGGTGCGTTGAGTTGACCAAAGATGCAAGGTAAACGGTGAATGAATTAGATACAGAACTATAGAGAGACTACGTGGGTTTTTATATCTAATCTGGATAGTTAGGACTAACCAAGGTTGTTGGAGGTCGCCGGGTCAGCTAACAGTTAGCGTAACTAGTGCGGCCGATAGTCAGCAGCTAGTGCTGAGGTGCTAATGCTGAGGTAAGAAAAGCCAACAAAGGCCACAGGCCGAGTACTGGAGAACATTAAGGCTTCAGCCCTTTACACAAACGGTGGGTGGATAAGTTCTAGGAGGAAAGCTTAGACCACCGAGCAATAATCAGGGTCAAAAAATTTGTTAAGGTACTAAAAAACAACACTAGTTAAAACGTGTCTAACGGCGATTGCCAGCCTATAGCTGACAACAGGATTACAGTAGGTTAGCAATAAATCTTTTTTTTTTACCAAAAAGGTGTCTACAAAATGTGTGGTCACATCAAAAGGTTGTCTCAAAAGGCCGAAGCCAGACTTTTCTTTATACTTAGAAAGGTAATACGCCTTTCTACTTGTTTATTTTCAAGTAAACTTTGAATATTTTTTATAAGATTTAAATTTAATGTCGTAGAGCACTGCTCTACATACTTCGCTACTACTAGCAAATAACTTATCTTAGCTAAGCTAACATAAGAGCACATAACTTGTGCAGTACGCTAATATAAAATATTAAGCACTACTTACTAATTAGTATACAGAGAGGTGACAAAAAAAAGATATCAAAAAAGTTATTATTTTTAAAGCTTTATATTTCTATGACTAGAAGAGCTATACTAAGAAAAGTTAGTGATTTGAAAAGCCAAGAACTTCCTCTTTAAGATAAACTGCTTATTAAGCTGCTTAGTCGTCACCATTGCGCCTGCAATCTTGCTTGAAATAAAATAATAAAAAAGTTAAAATTAATTTCAGTATATCTTTTTTTTAAAGATAAAAAATTGCTTATAAAGAACTATGTTAAATAAGCTTACGTAAGCATTATGTCAACAAATTATAGAGAGTAGTATCTTATTTGCTTAGAGTTTAATTCAACGGTGAAAAAAATAGAGGTTACTAATGCAAGCGCTAATTACGTAAAAACTTAGTAAGCTTATAGTATATTAAATTTTTTTATTGGTCCTGATTTACTTTTTCTATAGTATCTTCTTTACAGCTTGTAAATTATCTTAATTTAAAAAGTAAGTTTATACTTTATATTAATAACTCAAGCTTATTTCCTTAAATAGTAATATACTAGAAAAGTTTTTTAAAAGTATTAGTAAATACTTTTTATTGAATTATATGGAAAAAATCGCGTTTTTATTTACTTTAAGGTCTAAACTAGGCTGTTCTACTAAGATCCTCATAAAGATTAAAAAATACTTAATAAAAACCTTACTAAAATGTCTAAAAAATCAAATTAAGGACTAATAAAATAAAATAATTTGTATTTCTCTATACAAAGCTTATAAAACTTTCAAAAAAGATATCTATCTAATCAAAATTTTGAAGAAAAAATTGCGCTAAACTCTAAAAAAGCTTATAATGATTATATTTATATTAAGCAAAAACTTGTATAACTTTTAAATAGAGACTTAAATCAAGTTTAGTAGTAAAATAAGTCTACTATAAAGCGGTGTTATAGTATTAAAATAATATACTGTTTAACATAATCAATTAATAGTATTACAAAAAAGTTGGTTTTTACAGAAAGCAGTTAATGATTATACTTTCTTATAGCTAAAGCGTTATTTAGCTACCAAAGAAGCTAAGGACTTGTTTACTAAGTATTAGTAAGCTATTTTAATTGATTATTGATGAAAAAAAAAACTTAAAAACAAGCTTTTGACAATTCCTTAATAGTTTATAATACTCTTACTGGCTTCGGCCTTTTGAGACAACCTTTTGATGTGACCACACATTTTGTAGACATCTTTTTGGTAAAAAAAAAGATTTATTGCTAACAACAGGTATCGGGGCTAATCCTGTTGTTAGCCATAGGCTGGCAATCGCCGTTGGACACGTTTCAACTGGTGTCGTTTTTTGGTACCTTAGCAAATTTTTTGACCCTGATTATCGCTCGGTGGTCTGAGCTTTCCTCCCAGAACTCATCCACCCACCGTTCGAATCTCGTTGACTACACACAATCTTTTTTTTTGACTTTTGCGATTGATTAGTAGAGGGTAGCTGCTTTTCACTTTTTTGGAACCCCATTTTGACTACAACAACAACCACCACCTTTGACACCTTAAAAAATAAATAAAGAAAAGTCTTAAGTTAGTAAGATTATGTAATAATAACATTTTAAAAAAGGAAAATTTATTACTATAATAAGCTATTAATAATTATATTAGGTTTTTACTTAGATATTATTTAGCCATTAAAGTAGCTAAAAGCTAGTATACTAAGTACTAGTTACTAGCTCTAGCTACTTTAAGATATCAAAAAAGCTTAAAAAATTCATTATTTAATTTAACTTTTATAATAATAAACAACACAACTGTTTACTAGAATATATTACTAATTTTATGCTTTTATATGATATATATTCTCTATTTATTTTTTAAGGTGTCAAGGGTGGTGGTTATTGTTGTAGTTAAAATAGGGTTCCAAAAAAGTGAAAAGCAGCTACCCTCTACTAATTAATCGCAAAAGTTAAAAAAAAAGATTGTGTGTAGTTAACGAGATTCGAACGGTAGGTAGATGAGTTCTAGGAGGAAAGCTTAGACCACTAAGCAATAATTAGGGTCATAAAATTTGCTAAAGTACTAAAAAACAACACTAGTTAAAACGTGTCTAACGGCGATTGCCAGCCTATAGCTAACAACAAGATTACAGTAGGATTGCAATAGGATTACAATATAATGCAATAGAGGAGGAAAAGGACACGTACGTACTACAGCGGGAGCCTACAATACTTTATAAAGCTAAAGCTGCTACTTCTTACTTACTACTTCTTATCTTTTAAACAGCACTGCATATAAACAATTTGTATATAATACACTGTACTATAATATAGTATACAACCTTCGCGATAAGTATCTCCTTAACCTCAACTTTTATTTAAAGATAGGAAGCTTTCTTATTATACACCTAGCCCCTAAACTAGTCTAGCTTAAGCTAATTATGTAGACACCTAAGTTTATTAAGTATCTATAAACTTAGCCTCTTTAGGACTTTATAATTATATCTTTTATAAACAACTTTAGAATCTACAATATCTCTATATATAAAAAAAATATTAAGCTTTAACTTAGCTAGTTGTAGAAGGAATACAAGATTTATAAGGTGTTTACTAATACTAGTAAAGTACTTAAAATTCTCTACTTTAGTATCCCTCTCTTCTTATTAATTATATATAAGCTAAGTAAAGAAACTATTAACTAGTTAGGCTAGCTGTTACATAATGTTAAAATAGCAATAGAGAAGAAAGAGGTAGGAAAGGAGAAGTAGGCGTTCTATTGTTGTATATATAGGTTAGAAAGCAAAGTAATAATAGTACTACTTCTTTAATTTGTCTAAGAGTACCTAGAAGTAAAGCCTTAATATAAGTAGGTAGTATAGGCGGGATAAGGCGCGTTAAGTTAGGAGGCGATTCGCGTCTTTATCTTGCTTTTCTTTATTTCTGTCTAAATATGCTAGAGTGACACACTAATTGCGTGCTGGCAATGCTAAATAAGGGGGCATGAGCCCTAATACCTGTTGTTAGCAATAAATCTTTTTTTTTACTAAAAAGGTATCTACAAAATGTGTGGTCACATCGAAAGGTTGTCTTAAAAGGCCGAAGCTAATATATTCTCTATTAGCAAAGAAGATACTATATATAAAAAGTTAGCTTCGGCCTTTTAAGACAACCTTTTGATGTAACTATAGATTTTGTAGACACCATTTTAGTAAAAAAGATTTATTGCTAACAACAGGTATCCGGGCTTATACCCCCTTGTTTAGCATTGCTAGCACGCAATTGGTGTGTCGCATGTTTAGACAGAAACAAAGAAAAGCAAGACAAAGACGTAAATTGCCTCCTAACTTAACGCGCCCTATCCTGCCTATGCCGCCTACTTATGTTAAGGCTTTACTTCTAGGTACTCTTAGACAAATTAAAGAAGCAGCACTATTATTACTTTACTTTCTAACTTATACATACAACAATAGAACGCCTACTCCTTCTTTCTTACCTCTTTCTTCTTTATTGCTATTTTAACGTTATGCAATAGCTAGCCTAACTAGTTAATAGTTTCTTTACTTAGCTTATACACAATTAATAAGAAAAGAGGAATACTAAAGTAGAGTATTTTAAGTACTTTGCTAGTATTAGTAAACACCTTATAGATCTTGTATTCTTTTTACAACTAGCTAAGTTAAGGCTTAACATTTTTTTTGTATATAGAGATATTATAGATTCTAGAGTTGTTTATAAGAAATATAATTATAAAGTCCTAAAGAGGCTAAGTTTGTAGATGCTTAATAAACTTAGGTGTCTACATAATTAGCTTAAGCTAGACTAGTTTAGGGGCTAGGTGTATAATAAGAAAGCTTCCTGTCTTTAGATAAGAGTTAAGGTTAAGGAGATACTTGTTGCAGAAATTATACGCTATGTTGTAGTACAGCGTATTATATGCGAATTGTTTATATACAGTGCTATTTAAAAGGTAAGAAGCAGTAGGTAAGAAGTAGCAGCTTTATAAAGTATTACAGGCTCCTGCTGCGGTACGTACGTGTCCTTTCCCTCCTCTATTACATTATGTTGCAATCCTATTACAATCCTACTGTAATCCTGTTATTAGCTATAGGCTAGTAATCGCTGTTAGACACGTTTTAACTGGTGTCGTTTTTTTAGTACCTTAGCAAATTTTTTAACCCTAATTATCACTTAGTGGTCTGAGCTTTCCTCCTAGAACTTATCTACTCACTGTTCAAATTTTGTTAACTACACATAATCTTTTTTTGACTTTTGCGACTAATTAGTAGAGGGCAGCTGCTTTTCACTTGTTTAGAAAACCATTTTAACTACAACAACAACCACCACCTTTGATACCTTAAAAAATAAATATATAAAAAGCTGTACCTAAGTTTATCTAGACTTTTGTTTTTCCTTATTTTCACTACTTCTTATCTGCTTTTCTATGCTTAGTTAGTAAGCTTACTAATAGCTTAACTTAAAGCAGAAGTTTTGCGCTTTTCACAACACTAAAAATCTTAGTCCTAGCTCTTTTAGTTATTTAGTTATACTTTTTTTTTTAAAAAAAAATATAATTTTTTTAAAAAAAACTTTCTTTGTTACCCCTCTGTATATCGGTGCATTCTTTGGGCCACACGTTTTTGATATAGTAAAGTCTAATGGAGCGAATCGCGAAAAAGGTTCTGCTCGGGTTACGTGTTGAACTAACAACGAGCAGGATCTTCCCGCCAAATATCAAGAATCGGAACGAGAAAGCCGTAATGACTGTGATCCGGAAACATTCCTCCTCCTACCGTTGCCGGCACCGTCTATCCTCCTGCCCAAACGTCTCATCGTACCTCTATACCTTCCGGCATAATTCCCTTAGGAGCAGATAACCTGATACGAGCCGCGAGCGCTGGCGACAATGGGTTTGCAAACGTTTGGCCCATCAAAGCCAAAGGTCTGCTCGCCGCTACCTTGGCAGTTGGGATTGCTGTAAAGGAAGACTGCGATGATTGTCAACTCTGTAATTAGCAGGCCTCGCGATCTTACACCATGGGAGGAATAGCATGGTATTTTGCGAAGCCACTAAATATGAGTGATTACTTACGCGTGCATCCGGGTTTGGCGAAGTCCACGACAAGACTGCCTTGGTTAGCCAAGGAGGGCTGAGTGATGCAAACGTTGCTTTGCCTAATCTGGTGATCGGTTCTGTTGCAAGGTCCGTTGACTGTGTCAGCTGGGGAGCCGCAATTGTTGCAAGCCCAGGATGTAAAGGATAGGGGATTCTCGACAGCGAGCGCACCGGCTACGAACGCGAGGCCGGAGAAGAGGGCAAGAGTAAGTTGCATCTTGAAATTGATGTGAGAATGTATTAGGATCACTGAGTTTGAGTTGTAGTGGTATCCGAAAAGATGCTTGAGAGCGATTGTGCTCTTCAGGATGCGTTCTTGGGGAGATTTATACAACTTTGAACTGCTCATGCTAACACCTCTGTACAGATCTGAGCCCACTCATCTTACGACAGCAGATCCTGGTGACGCAAAAAGATACCAACACCCCAATGTCACGACCGGTGAGCATTAGTATGAGCTCACGCTTGATGGGTATGTCAATGCTCTTTGGTGAACCTTTACTGAAAAAGTTGTGTCTCAAGCCCTTTTCGAGGCATCAAGGTCCTCGAGAGGGAAAGGTCGTACACATGATGGTCGCACGGGCGTTGACGCAGTAAGCGCCCGGCCAATGCTCGTCGCAAACTCCTCATCCAACCCACACAATCTTACAAATGTCTCCGTGGCATAAGATCATCTGCTTCGAGTTTTATTTCTTCCCTAGCGAATACATATACAAGCCTGGCTATAGCATAGAGCTTTAATGTGATGGATAGGGAGAACGACCTGACATCCGCGCGTCACGCCCAACACACATAGCCACTTCGATGATGGTAGCGACGTTAAAGCTGACCTTATCGGTGAGTTGTAGAAAACTCTGACCGCCGTGTAGCTAACGTTCTATCGGTATGCTCTACTCGAAGAAATGACATGGATGCGATTTCTTTCCTGTTGCCTACGCACGGCCGTAATGAACCTCACCATTACACCCGTTGAACGTGGACTAAGTGCAATGTGCCAGCATAGAATGTGTAAAGATTCCTACCCACAGCAGATTCTCTAGGACTGTGATGTTCCAGTGAACTAAAGCTCTAGAAGTAACGAATAAGCCATCGCAAGAAGACGGAGGTTCTGTTTCATCGCATGCTCATCATGTTTGAAAATCTTGCATCTGCCTCACACTTCACTTATGTTCAGACATCAATCACAGTATGCATGAAAGATGTAACAATCTGGCACCTGTCATCATGATAACCTAGGCTCATTTCCTTTCGACTAACAAAGTAATATCGTAAGCTAGCAATGACACTGAAAGCCTCCAATCTACCCTCCTAAGCCACCGACTCCCCTCATATAATCACATACCCAGTTTCTAGCAGAGAATCTTATATCCACGCTTGAACACTGGCACCGGATCACACGTCGGCGGATCACTAAACGTATACGGTGCACCAGCTTCTTCTGAGCAATCAACCGAGTCGAAAAGATGCACTTGCATGTTTCATCAGCCAGCATCCCCCAGCTATCCATCTCTTGATGAAAAAGTACTTACACACACAGCTCGGACTAGCTACCTCGAGTACCTGTAGACTCGCCTGTCCTTGCTCAAGCGGATAACACGTCTCAGACACGATGTTATCGTGTGGCCATGAGACACAAGGGTCACTGGCCGCACAGTCGAAGCAAGACCATGACGTGAACGATCCAGCGTTGGGAACGGGGTCGCGACGCGTGGGGGTGAGGGGAGACGCGAGAGTATTCGCTGCTAGTGCGAGCACAATGGTGAGAAGATGCATGGTTGGAGATGTGGTAAGACAAAAGTATGATTGAGACGGTTGTTGTTTTCAGCGAAGTGGTTATGAGAGGGGGGATGGGGGTGTTGAGAGTGGCTTTATATGTTTCGCGAACAGGTAAGAATACTGCTACACCTCAGACGGTCGGCTTGGAAGGTTTCTTGGTACTTTTGAGACCTCGACATATGTCTTGGTTGCAACCAATGTTCGTCTTCATGTCTGCTTGCAACTTGCTCTCACCTAATCCTTGGGTGGTAGCAGATGTAGCTTAACAACGACGTCCTTGTGACATTTTGCAAGGACCTGCGGGGCTCCTCGCAGTAAGCGTTCGCGGGCCATACCAAAAGCGGCCAGTAAGATCAGATTCTTCTAGTCATTTTTTGTCCACATGGAGAACTGCCAAGAGGTTCACATAGTCGCCGCTGTAAGTAGAGGCACGTGGTAAGTAACATACACAGCAGTGTCATCCCTATCTAGAAAAAGCTTCAGCAGATCCAGGCCAAGTCCGTGCGTGTCATACATGCTCACGTCACACCACAACGGCGAAACCGCCACTTCTCGTACAAGAAAGCTTATATAACCGATACAATATATTCCAACGCAGTCTAGCCCGCACCGTATGTTGGATACAGCAAACAAGCTAGACTGAATCTAGAAAATGTGAATCGAACTAGGTGCTGTAAAGACTGCAGTCCACGTATCTCCATACATGCATGCATGCTGTTGCCAGCCGTCTTTCATCTATGTATCACCTCATCTCCCCCGTCCCTTCCAAATTCTCTCCCATAGGCTTTGCCAGTGCGTACAGAGCGATCAACCCGCTTAAGAGCAGATAGCCTGGAAAGAAAACTTCGTCGACACATCAATGCAGCCGCTGGGAACAGTGGTGATGGTGTCAGTTGGGGTACCAGTGCAGTCGCTGGCAGTGTAAAACTCGACTATTGCCATGAGATTCGTTAGCGTCGATACAGCAGCATCTCTGGTTTTCCGGGCAGAAGGACTTACGGCGGCAGTTGGCACGTGTCTTCTCCAAGTAATAGACGCGGGCGCTCTGCTGGGGCAGGAAGGTGCATGTGTTGCTGTTGATGTTTTGCACCTGGTTAGCGGGGGGCTCACATCCGGCGTTGGCGTAGGTCTCAACTGGAGAGTGGGTGTTAGTGGATATGCAGTTTGCAGAGATGTAGAGGAAGCATACAAGAGGCGACGTTCTCGAGATCGATCTGAGCAACAGCGACTGAGGCCATGATGGCGGCAACGATGGTGGAGGTGAACTGCATATTGAAGATTGGGATTGAGAAGTTTCTTTGTTGGGTTTAGAGAGATATTGTAGGTAGTGATACTGTAGAAGCTGTTGTTGTGGTTGTTTCTTCAATCAGTCCTTCCTTGGGGTCTTTATACCCTTATTCTCCAGTGTCCCCGGTCTACTCGCGTTTGAGGCTTTCGGTAAAGTTTATCGTGGCTTGTTGCGGTGTAGAGGATACGAACCTGGGTCATAATCATACCTGATGGGCTTAGCATTCGAGTAACTGGATTCGACCAGAATATGCCTCGTCGCGGGATGTCATTCCGAAAGGTGAAGTTTGATGTTGGTGTGAAGAAGTTTCTTCGCGCACCTGACGCCGTGGCTTTGGCGTTGTAAGCACGATTTCCACCAGTGTGATTGCTGAGGGTGGCAATGTGGAATCTGCTGGCCTATGGACTCGTCAATGTACAGTTCGATGGAAGCAATCTTTGTCGATGTGGCTGACAACGGGGAACATGGCGACCATCGGGCCGCTGCTGCAGAGGCCAGTCCGAAAGGAAATCCTTCTTTCTATAGGATGGATGGATTAGTGTTCCGTGGCTGAGCGAGGTCATGTGTGAGACAAGTGCCTATGCTTGGGCAAAATCTCTATATAACTCATATCGCTATCGAATTGAGCATTGTGCGTAAAAGGTTGGTCGTCATCTGCTCATTTCCTTGGGCAAGACTGTGAGATTGTGACCTCGTGCGCGTGGCGAGGAGCTCTCGAAGCTAGATTGGCAAACACGTGATGTGTACTGGTGTTTGAGACGCCACGTGCATGCGCGAACTGCAATGCAATGCAGCCGGTAAGAATAACGTGCACGGTACTACGATGTGTTGGTGCGGGTATGACACGAAGATATGCACCAATGAAACGGAAGGACCCGGCTGAAAGGCTTATGCAAACGACTGTTGGATTGATATCCTGGAGCGAGAGACCATAAGCAATAGCGTATGCTCCATCTCGGCATAAACCCAGCTTTGAGGCCACCAAGGACTCAATCTACATGAGGAAATCTTGTGAAAAACACAAAGCCCTCTCCTACGCCTCAGCAGTCCCATGCTGTATCCCAATCATGTCCTTCGTAACTTTTCAATGGTTCCGTGTGTATCATCATCGTCTATTGCAAAACATTGCATGTGCTTAGAACGGCGTAAGCGAGCCCCCAGGTTATTGAGCAACTACTTAGTTGAAATCGTTCATATTGTGTAAGCTGATATCCTGGCTGCTGGTAACGCGTCGCTCTTCCCCGTTCTCGTTAGCCAGGGCGTCGCTTGTGGAAGTTTGGCTGACGCCATTGACCGGCTGCCAATCGGGTCCTCCAATCCCATCCGATGGGATGACGTTACCATGTTGGTCGACCTCCTATGGTAACATGCGTCAGTCACAAGGGGACTTCTTAGACAGTAATCTCAAACTCTCAACTTACAACACCTTTGGCAGCCATGCGTACCTGCTGAGGATTGGCTGTGCCGTGTACGACGGCCTCTCGTGCCTTCTCCATGACCTTCTGTTTGCGACTCTCACCGCGGATTTTCTCGAGATGCTCGAAATAGCCAGCGTCAACCGGGGTGACGTATTTCCCGCAGAAGACACCGACCTCGAACTTTTGGTTCGCAGGGTCTCGGGGAGAGAGGCGTGCACACGCACTCTGTAAATCCTCGAGGTTCTGGTAAACGACGTCGTCAGCACCAATGTGCTTAGCAATCGCTGCTGAGTCGCGGTGGTGCGCAATAAGTTCCGAAGACGAGGCCAGATCAATACCATAGATATGTGCATTGGTGATGGGCGGCGCGCAAGAGGTAAAGTAAACTTTCTTAGCACCTGCTTCTCGTGCCATCAAAACGATCTCACGCGAGGTAGTTCCCCGGACAATAGAGTCGTCTACCAGCAACACATTCTTGCCTTCAAACTTCTTTTTCATAGGATTCAGCTTCGCCCGGACGCCCTTCTGTCGTAATTGTTGCGATGGCATGATGAATGTGCGGAAAATGTAGCGGTTCTTCACGAACCCTTGTACGTAGGGTTTCTCAAGAGCCTCAGCAACGCATAGAGCGGAAGTGATGGAAGTCTCAGGAATTGGCATAACCACATCGATCTCGGCCATGGTCTTGGGACCCAACTGCTTCTTGATGGTCTCCGCGAGGGTGAATCCCATATTGCGTCGACTCTCGTCAACGTCGATACCGTCGATGACGGAGTCGGGACGGGCGAAGTAAACATACTCGAAGATGTCCGGGGTATACGCTTCTTGTTTGGCGACCTGCCTGAAGACTGGCTCTTTGCCCTTCTCGATGATGACAGCTTGACCGGGGAGGATGTCGGAGAAGTCCTTGTAGCCACACTGGACCAGCGCTACACTCTCAGACGCCATCATGTAGTCCATACTCTTGCCGTCGTGCGACTTGCGAGAACCTAGCACCATAGGGCGAATACCGTACGGATCGCGGAAACCGATGAGACCGAAACCTGGGGTAATTGTCAGCACCTATATGATTGTAGTATCCAGCATGTTGCAAACGTACCAGCAAGCATGGCCGTGCAGGCCCATCCACCAGTACACAGCTTGTACATCCTCTCCAGCGCCTTGAAGCAATCATCGGCGTTGATACGCGCCTTGCCCGTCTCGTTAAGCTCATCGGCGAAGATGTTGAGCATGAGCTCGCTGTCGCTCTCGGTGTTGATGTGCCTGTGGGCCTCATGATCGAGTCGCTGGCGCAGCGCGGGGGCATTGATGAGGTTGCCGTTGTGGGTCATGCAGATACCGTACGGGCTGTTGACGTAGAAGGGCTGAGCTTCAGCGTTCGCGCTGCTACCGGCGGTGGGATATCGTAGGTGGCCGAGGCCCATGAAGCCGGGAAGGTCGGACACGCGGGCGCCATCTTGGAAGACCTTGGAGGCCATGCCATTGCCTTTGCACTGGTGGAAGCGACCACCGGCACTGCAACTGACGATTCCAGCAGCGTCTTGCCCGCGATGTTGGAGAAGGTAGAGGGCATCGTGCACCTCGACCGAAGCCGATTGCGACTTGGGGTCGCCGTGGATGACGGCAATGATACCGCACATTTCGACGCGATGGAGGGATGCGTGGTGCTTTGGAGCAGGTACTGAGGTTTATATACTAATGAGACGCGTCAGTCGCGGTGTGAATTCGGAAGACGCGGCATGTTTGGAAGTGGGGTAGTCTCTCAGGAAGTCGTTGTGCGCTCATGAGGAATCGCAAGTCTAACATCTTTATAATATGACGGGATCATCATTGGGACCGTGAGTAGGGAGGAGAAGAGTGCTGACAACATACCCTGAAGATTTTCGCAAGCCTTAACAAAGAGGGGGTATCGTATAAGAAGAAGTAGTAGTAGTATGGCCGTTGGGCACTAGATGCGGCAGCAGGCCATCGACTCTGACAGTATTCTGCTCAATGCGGGCGTCGTCGTCGTCTTCGTAACGTCTTCGCGGGATTACTGTCCCAGCTGGTGATGGCTTTCGGGCTCATGGTTATTGGAAAGTAGGAGCGCTCTAGTGGGGACGGGGCAGCATGATAAACCAATTTTTTTTCTCGCCGCACTTCCGCTTCCGCTCTTTGGCGCTTGGCGTCATTTCCGAAGCCGAGGGTGCAACCCCACATCTTGCAACTCCTTTTGGCACAATGAAAACGATGGTTGAGACACAAATTCCAAACGCTATCTAGGCTTCTAAAGGAATCTAGACAAGTAGGGGGGTTTTTTTTTGTTGATATTCGTATCCGTTCTCTGCCACATTCACATTCGCGACCCTTGCCATCGTCCTTTCACATCTCCCATAGCGGGAAGTTGGGATACTTCAGTTCCTCCCCACAGCCCGTCACGGAAGGATACCTACAAAGGTGTCCATCGAACTTGTACTCTAGCACAATGCGCAGCAGAATGTACACATTCTCTAGGTCGAGATTTGAGGTACGCTCTGCTATGTCTTTGCATGCGGAATCCTGTGCTTCAACCAAGAGTCGAGGGTCGATGTACGCGAAGACTATATTCACCACAGATGGCAAACGACGCCCCGTAGCACTATTCGTAAACAGGCCGAAGACCCGCGCCCCCCTCTTGCCTAGATAGTTCGACCCTCATACCGCCGACGCTGCTTTGTTACCTTATTTTGCAATGCTGACTTCACATCTTTAAATGGGATTGCTTACGGCCGCCAGCGAGGCACTGGAACAGGTGAAAATACGGGCCGATTCTACCCCAACACTATGCATGCGCGCGAACAATGGCGTGCGATACTGGCTCGAGCTCCACGAGAAGCCTGCACCTGGTTTTAAAAGTCACCAAGTCCATTTCTCTGATCAGGTACGGTATCAGTGCATGAAATCGGCCTTGGCTTTGTGAGAGTTGGAGAAGACTACTGGAGACTACTGTGGTGCCCCCTCGAAGTTTTCAATCGCCCCACTCAAGGGGCAAATGTATCAGATCTTGGGTAGGCAGCTAAAGTGGAATTAATAAGACGTTATTATAGTAAATTACGCTTAGCGTTCTAAACGTAGATAAGTTAACCTCTAACTTGTCTATCGCTTAGCACTTAGTGTATTAACACTGCATTTATTACGCTCTAAAGCGCTCCGCGGGTGGCGCTCTGGGGAGTGGGGCGATTGAAAACTTCCAGCGGGCACCACAGTACAACTCCATGATGGGAAGTCGGCACAAGAAGTGCTCAAGCCCCGATTAGCGACCATGGACGTGGAGCTTCTAGCGCCAGTGCTTTGCCCAGGTGTTGTCGGCATTGAGACTGACACAGTTGAAGACAAAGGCACACCAGGGGTGGCAAGATTTTGTGCGTGCTGACATTAAAATAGCTCAATAGCCTGTGTGCCTCAGTATACCTAAAGTTTGAACAAGCAATAAACCTTACCAGATCTAAATCTATTTCTGAAATGCTATAAAAGAAACACTACGCTCTTGCACCTCTGAAAAAGATAAGAGTTTTATAAGACAGGTCTGATACATGGCGCAACAGTGCTGGTAGGCACCACGATGAGGATGAAAGCAACGATGAGGGATCGACAGGGCAAGCCGTTGCTCAAAGCGGAAGGGTTGTGGGTCAAGATTCGCGGTGCAGCAAAAGTACAAACTGCGAAAAGCAATAGTGTGCCAAATATACCGTGGGAAATTCACACGCTCCTACGGCCGTTCCCAAGGCGCTTGAGTGCCCTCAAATAGACTCGAGTAACCTGCCACCCAACGCCTATCCTCATCACACGTGCGCAGGGATCCCGGAGGATCTTGCGTTGATCTCGGGCACGCTAACCAACCCGAGATCTTTAACCTACTGGTCCTTCCTGCAACGGCAAACCTCCGAGGTCAGCGCCCGCAGCAATATGTGCACTGCGCAGCATGTAAACACACATGCTACTTCTTTGACCTACCATTCGCTATGACTTCTAAGGTAACCTAATCTATCTAGCACCACAGCTGCGAGTCACGGCAACAGACGTCAAGGTGTTTGTATATTTAAGAGCAAGAGTACTTTGACACAAAAGTTGTGTCAGACTACGCGATCAAGTTAACGGGTCCTCGTTATAGTTCAAGATGTATTCCATTCTGACCTCCATCTGTGCTCTCTCGACACTACTTTCTCTGGTTGTTGCCCAAACCTCTGGAACATTCAATACTCTTACGTTCAATGTCGCCGGCTTACCCGCTGCTCTGAATGGCAACGACGTTCCCGGAGACAAGGACAAAAATACTGCTCGCATTGGGCAGCTGTTCTCCAAATACGACATCTCTGTCATCAACGTTCAAGAAGACTTCAACTACCATGCTACACTCTATGCCAACGACAATCACCCGTACAGGACGGCTACCAGCGGCGGAGTACCCTTTGGTAGTGGCTTAAACACATTGAGCAACTTTCCTTTCACAGGCCTTCAGAGAGTCAAGTGGAACACATGCAGTACTTTTGAGTAAGTCAAGTTCGAACGAACCAGGAGACGAAATAGCGAAAGCATGGCACTGACAAAGCATTCCTTGAACAGTAGCGCGGATTGCCTTACACCAAAAGGCTTCACCTTCATGCGTGTCAAGATCGCCGAGGGCGCAGTAGTCGATATGTACAACCTACACGCCGACGCCGGGTAAGTGCTCCCTACTCATTCCAGCCCTTAATCGCGCACTCATTCCTCCCCAGTACCACAGCCGCGGACAACAAAGCCCGCGCAGCCAACCTCCGCCAAGTCTCCGACTACATCAAAGCCAACTCAGCCGGCAACGCCGTGATCGTCTTCGGCGACTCAAACTCGCGGTACACGCGCACCGACGACATTCCCGACGTCTTCAAAACCGAGAACGGTATGACAGACGTCTGGCTGCAGCTCGTCCGCAACGGCGTCCCACCCGCAAAAGGCGCCGAAGCTCTTCTCTGCAAGAACCCTTCCACCACCAACACATGTGAAATTGTCGACAAAACCTGGTACCGTGGATCTCCTGCTCTGACACTGACTGCCAAGACATTCGACTACGCAGGCCACATGTTCCTGCAAGAGAACGGCGATGTGCTGAGTGACCACAACGGTGTGCTCGTGGACTTCTCCTGGAGTCTGGTCGACCGTGTCGGGTCTCCGATGTCTCTGGTGGCGAAGAAGGTACGTGGTTTAACGATCTAAGCACAATTACCGGTCTCGCCAGCTCAAAGGTTTCTTCCATCACGCTCCGTGGTTCGGAGCGCGTTGATGCGGTTTCCGTGACTCTGGCTTCTGGGCAGACGCTCTCGCATGGTGGGACTGGTGGCACGGCGACTACGTCGACTTTGGCTAATGGAGAGACGCTTACTTCTGCGCAGCTGTGTGAAGGCCAGAAGGACGGTAAGACCAGGATTTTCTACGTGCAGTTTACTACTAGCGCTGGAAAGACGGTGTCCACTGGTGTCAAGACGAGCGACTGTGTAACGAGGACTGCTGGAAATGGTCGCAGTATTGTTGGCTTTCTCGGCCGTTCGGATGATGAGATTGATCAGTTAGGCTTCATCTATTCGAAGGTTTAGTGTTGAGAGGTGGGCGAGTCGCCCCATTGACTGGGTTAGATGGGGCATTTTACGTTTTTTCCCACTAGACATAACCAAAAAATCATGAGCTATTGAATGTCTGAATGAGATCGGGTGATGTATCATCATCTTCGCAATCGACCCTGCGGTTGCACTGACTTGCTCTCATAATCTACATAATCGTAGAGAAATCCACTCCATCACTGCCATGATACAAAAAGAAATAGTAAGAAACCATACATAGAAACAAACCATCATCCCACTTCCAGAATTAACCAACAAACGGAACGCCCCGTAGCCAGAGTGATGCGTTCCAAAGACATGTACGGAGCTCAGCTCCTCAGCCTACGTCGTCGTAGAAGTACAAAGCGCTAAGTATAAACCCAGTACTGCGCTTCATAATCCACAGTAACCACCTCCCCAGGAGCCATACCATCACAGGTCGCTGGAGCCAATCCACCCACAGTGTTGAGGCGGTACACCATCTTGACATTGCTGCTCGAGGCGTCTTGCGCCTCCAGTCTTAGCCACTTCACGTCATTGGCTGCAGCAGGCGCAGGTACATCATCAATCTTCTTAGTCACCGTGCTACCGAGGCCAAATATGTCGAAATTGGGTGTAGTGTTGTCGAGGAAAAAGTGTGCGCCGATAGACGCGGTTTCTTCGATGGAGCCTAGAGACGTAGTGCCGACAGTGGGGTTCGATGAAAGTGCGCAGGAGGCATTGAAAAGTTGGGCTACGGCACCAATGGAGGATGGAATGGCTGTGGCGTTGCTGCAGGTCTAGTTTTGTGTACCTTGGCCAAGGGCAACGAGAACAAGGGACATGTCGGCTGTGGGTGGTGGGAGAGTGGATGCAGGTTGCTGTACGCTGCTGAGGTCGCAAAGGGGCGCTGTGGGTTCTGTGGGCTCCTCAGGAGTTGTTGTGTCGGCGATATCGTTGTTGAAGTTCTGACGTGTATAGAATGGTAGGCGACGGGAAGGTGCTGCCAGAGCGATTGGAATGAGTGCGAAGGCCGTGAGGAAGATTGAAGTGCGCATGTTGATGCCTTGTTGATAAATGAAGTTTTTAATATTTGAAAGACTTTTGTGTATCCCGTATATGTGGGTAGGAAAGAAGATGTTGGGTCTTAATATTAATGTTTATACGAACGAATATAGAGCTACCAGAGCCCAAAAGAAACGAATGAAAAAATAAGAAAAGAAGGTCTCTTGGTACTAGCCGAGTAATGTGCTTGCTATAGTTCGACCAGAATGAAGAAACTTGGGCCTATATATACATTCTTCGACTCTCTTTCCTCGGACCAACTCTGGTAGCTTCTACATGGATTTAGATTGCGAATGCAGGTGACCCAATGTCAGAACGTTTGACGTGCTGCTTTGGTCGATGTTGGTGTTTCGACAGGATTGGGTCACGTTGGGTCATGGATTGACGGTTGCAGTTGGCGCGCTGTCAAGCGGGAGGGAAGTTCCGCGTAAGAGCTTGTGTCGCGAGTCAGGGTGGTTGACGGACAGTTGAAACGAGCAATCCAGTCTTGCGGTAAAAGAGCGTTCGCGCCGTTCGCACAGACAGGACATCTTTGGGTTCATCGGTGCTGGTTAAGTGTTAAAACATTTTGGAAGATCGTAACCCCACCTACGATAGATGAGTTGCAGAAGAAGATATGCGGCGACATCTGCCTTGCGATGGTCATATTGCCTGCGTTCTGTTACTGAGCCTCGGGCGATGGGAACACCAGCTTTGTTGAACCGCGCGCCTGGAAAGAGCCGCAATCTCACCCTGACACTGCGGCGTAGCTACACAGAAATCTAACCAGAGGAAGGCAGATCATGATGCTGAAACGGGTACCTGGGCACCTGCAGGACCTGCCACAAAGCCTGAAACGCGGTGAGGAGCTGACGGGCCGAAGTGGGTGAGCAACCTACGGTTCGTCTTACTATCATGCTGAAACAGTCGCAACCGTTGCCCAAGAACGCTGCAGTCATCAAGCAGGACCACGACGCTTTTTCCGGGTGTTTGTGTTCACATGTGCCACTCGCCGCCTGCAAGCAGGGTGTTATGGCCGGTTTCCCCAGACATCGAACGTAAGAGAAACCCCAGACCGGTGTAGAAGTGAGGAGTTGTCCCGCATTAGTGCAAGTCCATCAGGATGTCAACCTGCATGACCGGGTTCGAGACCGTGCGATGGCTTTCTCCCTAGGTTTCCAAGGCTGGCCGGCTCGTGTGGCAAAATACGAGCAGTAGGAAAGGCATTTGTCCGGGTCGTACATGGCGTCTGTAGCAAGACTCAGGAGAGCCGTATAATGCAACAGCATGCATGGTACGACGTGAGATCCATCAGCATGATTGAAGATTCGGAGGGTCGCGTCGTAATGGTCCAAATCAAAAACACGACGGGCGTAATGTCGGCCCTGAGTTCGTCGCCATCGGATCGAGCTAGCACCTTGCTCTTTCCGCAGCTCCGCCTCAGCCTACACGTGTGTGCACTACGCAACGCCTTCATGTAGTTACTCTCTAGAAACAGGCTGCCTCAGCTCAACGGGCATGCTATTCGAATCGTCTCAGACGCCGTCATGGAACGAAAAGTCAACCTGAAAGACCTCATCCGGAATGCTGGCGTCGTACCCGTCGACCAGCGCCAAGCAGTTCTCCCGGCCCCAACGCAGCCGGCCGTCTCAGTCAGTGAGGAGGACATCTCACAGGCCCGAAATATTCTTCTGGATCGGAGAGCTAAAAACCCAGAAAGCAAGAATGTGCTCAAAAACATCTTCAAGAGTTCGAAAGAGAAGGACAAGGGACAAGACGCAGGGCAATTCTCGCAAGAGGAGCTTGACCAAGCTTTGTCCGCCGTCATTCGCAGTCCAACGACTGGACCCGGCCTGATTCAGGCTTTCCTCACTCTGGGCGCAAAAGTCAACATCATTGAGACAACTGAAAAGAAGAGAAGGCCAAGCAACCAGGCCAATACAGCATTGCGGCGCCGTAGTACGGTCTTACAGCAGGCTGCAAGCCTCAGGAAAGCTGATGGTGTCAACATCCTCGCTAGCTCCGGCGCGGACCAACAAACTCTGGACGAAGGACTGAAAGCCGCTCTCACTGCCAACGACCAAGAGAGTGTAGGTCTGCTACTACGTCATGGAGCGGACCTGAACAACTTCCCCAATGCTTTAGCCAATGCGGTTCGATCGAACGACTTGAACTTTGTCAAGCTCTTGTTGCGAGCACCAAAGCCACTTCGTCCTCAGATCATCTCGTCATGCTTGCCCGCTGCGGTCCAGCAAGGTTCAGATGCCACCATCTCGCTACTAATTGCGTATGGCGCTGATCCGAATTTTGACTCAGCAAGCGCTTTGAACATGGCTATCGGAAGACAAGCATACAAAATAGCTATCGCTTTGGTCGCTGGTCCGATACCTCTTAACGAGCCAAACCTGCAGCACGCGCTAGACACGACCATGAGGTTGCCGACACGCCAGGCAACGCTACAGTTCCTGCAACTCTTGTTCTGCTGTGGACTACCCCCCGACAGTCGAGGTCTGCCAGACTTTCTCATTTGTTTGGCGAGAACCAACGACTCTGCCGGTGCAAAGATGATGGTCAGCTATGGCGTACCGACCACACTCAATGACGCTGAGTGTTTAAGAGAGGCCATAGAGAACTCAAACTGGAGCCTGGCGCATGTTATTCTCCAGACACCCATCGCTCCCCAGCATGCAACAGCAGCACTGTCCGTGTTGCCAACCAACGCCCCACAGCCAGATAGACTTCGTGTAGTTGATGCCTTGCTAAAGAAAGGCGCGACAGGTCCACCTCTCAGCCCGTTACTCACACAGGCTACGAAGGAGAAGGACACTCAGTTGATTGACCTCCTTCTCGCTGCCGGAGCGCCAGTCGATTCGAGTGACAACAGCGCCCTTCACTTTGCAGTGGTCAATAGAGATATTCGCACTCTTCGGTCCCTTCTCAAGGCTCGTCCTCCACCAGAAGTTCTGGCAAATCTCTTTCCGCTTCTCTTCCATACCGATGGGATCTCGACATCTGAGCGACGTGAAATTGCAAGGCTCTTACTCGAGTCTGGTGCACGTGGCGTTGGCGTTGATCAAGCTCTAGTCGGTGCGATTGCAGACACTTCAGCTGAGCGGGATGGAGCCCTGATTACAGACCTTGTCCGAAAAGGAGCTAGCGTTGGCGAAAGGGCATTGTTGTTGGCAGTCACACAGGTCGACATGTCTCTTCTGCGTTTGCTTTGCAATACCAGACCTGAGTCCTCGTCGACTTCGGCAGCCCTACCTCTAGCGTTTGACTCACAGTCTGGCCGACATTCGAAGACACTCGAAATCATCGACTTGCTCCTTAACCACGGAATTGAAGAGGAGCCAGCGAGTCAAGCCTTGCAAATTGCCATCAATGGCGGCCCTGACAACATCGACATCATCGAACGGCTCCTTACTGCAAGTCCCAGACTGCTCAGCACCGCTTTCAAGTACACTACGGCACTTCAAGATCCACAGAAGAAAGCACCCATACTCGCTGCTCTTCTGAAACTGGGAGTACCACAGGACGCACTGGACCAGGCTCTTGCCGCGGAGACACGACAGGCCGTCACTACAAACGACACTACCAGTACTAATTTACTATTGGGACAAGGAGCATCTGTGAGTTATAACGATGGCGAAGCGTTGAGTGTTGCGGTAGCTTCAGGAAGCAGCTCGCTAATGGCATTGTTACTCAGTGGACGTCACCAACCATCACGATCTAGCGTCACGAGATCGTTCCGCACGTTATTCACCGACGAAAAGTTGTCACTAGACGGAGACAAGGAAAACATTGGTGAGATGGCACAGGAACTACTGGTTCGTGGAGTAGAACAATCCGCCATCGACGCTGCTCTTCGGTCGGCTCTCAGGAACGAGTACGACGGTAGGTATACGGAGTCATGGGTGGATCTGCTACTGCAGAACCACGCCGATGTCAACACGGTAGACGGATCATGCTTCGTCTTTGCAGCACAAAAGCACAGCCACACCATCTTTGAAAAGCTCATGCATCACAACCCTAATTTCAACATCATTGTTCCAGCCTTGTTGAGTTCCAAGCTTCAAGACGAGGTAGTCGTTGCCGCAATACAATCATGCTTCGATCACGGTTGCATGCTTGAACGACTCCGAGTCGGATACAACAAGCCACCGATTCTCATCACCGCCATGACTGTGCATCCCCGCAATAGTGCACTCATCTCACTATTGTTGACAAACGGCTTAGACCCGGAAATTACCATCCCCATGGTTCTACACTCCTCCAGCGGACCCGAAGCTGTCCCCGCACTCCTCTGGGCACTAGCCCAACCACAGAAGCGCATTTCGGATGCCGTAATCTCCGCACTTCTGGAAGCCGGAGCATCCGTTACCCGAGCTTCTCCTATTTCCGAGACGACGGCGTTGATGCTCGCCGCTCGCGAGGGACGTAGTGAGATTGCGAATTCACTACTCGTGCGGGGTACGGATGCGGATCTTCGAGATGCCTGCAACAAATCCGCATTGTTCTACGCTAGTAGTAGTTTGTCTGGAGAAGCTACCATCAAAGTACTAGCGCCGCGTGCGCTAGGGAATGATGGGAGCTTACACGAGGCGGCCCGAGAACTGAACGTTGAGGTAGTGAGGGTGTTGATGGAGCACGCACATGACCCAAACTACCCGTCCCGTCTCCATGGGGGTAGGAACGCCCTAGGAGAACTATGCCTCAAAGCAACAGTCTCCACACCGGCCCATCGCTCGAAGCTTCGCCAGCTTCTGCATCTTTTGTTGCTCCACCGCGCGAACCCCAAGTTCAGGGCCCGCAACGAAAAGTCCGCTGTCATTCTCGCGCTGGACAATGCCTACAGCGCTCTCTCCATCACAGAGGCCTTGCTAGAAACAGAAATATGGCAAGACCTCAACGACGAAGCACACATCTACCGCGACCCAGCCTCAGGCCTCCACTACTCTCCTTACTCCTACGTTGAACTCGTAGCCACACCCGCCCGTGCGCCCATCAAACAAGCTCTTCTCGACCTTTTGCGCGACAAGGCTTGTCTCCCAGCATACTACTCCTCGTCGGCGCTTCAACCCGTCGGCGCCACAGGCATTCCGCCCCGCATAGCCAAGCTCGTCGATAAGCAAAAAGAACACGAACTCAGCATACGCCACGAAAAGGAGAAATTCGAGCACAGCCGCACCATCGAGGAGACAAGCCACAAGGATGTGTTGAGAAGAAAGCGCGAGAGTCATGATGTAGAGCTGGCGTTGCAGACGAAAGCAACACAGCACTACACTGCTCTAGAGCAGCAGAAACACGAATTCGAAGTCCAGCGGGTGAGAGAGGCGGAGCGTATGAAGCGCTCGGAAAGGGTGGCCTGGCATAATCTGTTACAAGAGCAAGAGCGTGATGCTGCTGCTACGCGGCAAAGTATGGAGGAGAGGAAAGTCAGGGAGGCCATGGCGGTAGAGAGTAAGATGATTGAGCAGCGGAAACAGGAGTTGGAGCATAGAGCTGCTGTAGAAAGGAGGATGTTGAAGGAGAAGGAAGAGCATTATGAGAGGAACGTTAAGCGGCAGAAGGAAGTGAGGCAGATTGAAAGAGGGCCACCGCAGTGGGGAACTGTTGATTAGTAGTATTCATAGAAGGGGGTCATAATGGAACAGCACAGGTGAGAAACTGGGGAAGTTGATAATGGCATAACGTCTCTCCGTACTCTGCAAATGCTATGGAAGAAACAAAAACAACAATGATGCAGCGAATGCAGACCCATGGGTATCGTCGCGATAAAAGACCAAACCAAACCCAAACCCAAAACCAAGCAAAAAAACGCCATTGGTCGAAAATTGACGACAGTAAGAGCCAAAGCAAATACCAGTATTCAAGATGCATCTCCTGATGCTCCCGAATCATCGCTAAATAGGGCACAATGCCCTACACCGTGTCGTGTGCAGTCATGAACGCGAAATCGTGTCCTCTCCCCATTCCTTCCCTCGTGATATTTTAGATCTGTACCGCTACGAATGACAAATCTTCGTAGTCGTCGTCGTCAAGATCAAGCGTCGACATTTGCAAGAAGTCCTCCTCAGCCTGTTCCAAAGCCACCTTATGGCTGTGGGCGAGCTCCTCCCAACTCAGGCTGATCCCTGTGAGTTCCACAGCCGACATCTTAGACCGGCCAGGGCCCTGCATGTTGGAGATGTGGTATGTGGGGTTCTCCTGCTCAAGAGTAGGGCTTGATGTTCGTGAAGGTGTGTCGACGGATTCTGAGTCGTCATCGGTGAGGCAAGCCCGCTCGTAGAAAGCTCGCTCAAAAATAGCGTTCGACCTGGCCATTGACTCTTTATGCATGGTATGATGTTGATCAATTTCCATCTTAGTGAACAACTCCATAAGGTTACACCCGAACGCGACACTGTTCTCACGCTTGCGTAGCCAATGATTCTCGTTGACCAGAGCGTCGAACATTGTCTTCGTCCTTCCTGGGACATTGAGTGGATCGTCTTCTTCCCGAGGTTGCTCAACTGGAGAAGTTGTGTTCTCCATAGTGAGCTCAGCATCATCGCGTGTAGGCTCGTCAGCGTTGGCCAAACGCTCTCTCAAGGCCTCCATCTCCAACACTTGCGTTCGGTTCAGAGCCTGTAGCTCCATGATCTTATCATGGCGCTTCGCGAGCTCTTCTTGCAGAGCCTCAAGGCCTTCGGTCTTGCTAGCAGCATCCTTTATCTTGGCCAATAGATGTTCAATCTCGAGTTCTTTCGTAGCGATGACTTGCTCTCGCTCGTGAATCTTGAGAACAGTAGCGCGATGCTCCGCGGTAAGAGTTTGTAGTTGGCGCACAGCCTCATCATCCTTCTTTCGTGCTGCCTCAACCTCTTTGGCCTTCTGGGCCCAGGGCGTAGGCCCGTGCTCAATCTCGGTGTTGTTCGCCAATATACCAGCACGGTCGGACCATTCATGTAGATGGAATGTAAGGCCATTTAGTCCAGCAGTAAAGAAGGCAATGCGCTGGTCGTTATCGAGATCGTCGATATTGTATTTGATGTTAGCGATCTCACGAGCAGAGACCGAGTCGGTGTCAGAGAGGCTGGTGCACTTCGCAACCTCTTCAATCAGGCCGCGGACAAATTTGGCGATACCTCCAGCAGCCGATGCCAATGCTTCATCGTATTTAACAGCATCATCGAGACCATCTGAGAATCGAGGGTACATATGATCCTGAGCCAGAGCCTGTACAGTCCGCAGCAACTTGGCAGCAGCCGTGAGCGCAGCCTGTGTGTTGTCCAATGGGACATTAAAATGCTCCAAGGTGTATTCACATTCGTGAAGTATGCTGTCGGGGACCTTCTGTAGGATGAAGGTGGCGAGGTCATACATGTATGCAATGTAATCGAGTCGAGCATGCATGGAGGTAAATAATGAAAGCAACTCGCCTTCTGGTCGACCAGCTAGGACCTCTTGGTGGCTGGATAGGATTGCCTCGAGGGTTTTAGTAGAGCGCTCCAGAGATCCAGCAAAGTCTTCGAAATTGAGGGTATCTGCCTTGAGCGCATTCAGGCCTTGATCAAGGACCTGCTCTACAGTGATCAATTCTGGGTAAGTCGGTCCAACGTTTGCAAATTCCGGTAGAGACAGACCGCGAATGGCAGACCAAAGACGTCTGCTGCCGTCTTTGAGGACCTCCAAATGAACGATAGACTGGACACAAACGAGCCTAGACACAGCATCATCCAGCCGGCCGCCGTTGCTCATGTGGCGGTTGGTGCTTCTCAACACATTAATAAGCAGTTCGGATTTCCCAGCAATCCTCTCTGTCGTGAGATAGGCTTGGAGAGATTCGCTCCGAGTAAATTCCTTAGACTCTGTTTCATTCCAGATTTCAAGACGTTCAGCAAGCTGGTCTGCCTTCAGCGATATGAGTGATGCTTCAATCTCTCTTGTGGTAGACAATACAGTGGCTGCGCGGAGCTGTCGGTTTAGATCCATGACTTCGTTAAACCGCCCGGTGGTATCTTTGACCTGGGCTTCAGTCATAGTCTTGGAAGACTCAGCATCGGCCATTCTAGTTTGTAGATCCATGACGAGGTCACGGAATTTGGAGATCAAGGATTCGTGATCGGCGATAATGGCGGTTTGTTCTGCGATGTGTCGTGCTTGCTCTGCGAGCTCGTTGTTCTTAGCGTCGAGCTCTGCAAGCATATCTTCTTCCTGCTCTAGATGCTGAGCTTCGAGCTCGTCGTTGAGCTCCCGTAAGTTTTCAAGGTCCTGTACGACCATATCCTGCTCCGTGATTCTATCTTGAAGATTTTGATTCTGTTGTGTCAACTCCTCGACCATGTCCTCCCATTCGTTCGCAGCGTCGAGCTGTTGTTTGAGATGGTCCACGAGGTTATCGGATGCGTTGAGGCGTTCGTGGAGGGTAGCATTTTCTTGCTCATAGTATTCAAGCTGTGACAGATCGGCCTCGAGCCCGAGGATTCTGGCCTTGTGATCTTGTTCCCGCTCCTCTGTCATCTCCTTGAGGGTTATCAATGCCTCCCTCAAGCGGTCGTTCTCGTGTTGCAGACGGTAGTATCCGGCCTCTTGTTTCTGCTCCTCTGACATTTCTGTGGTAAACAGATCTGCCTCATCCCGAAGAATGTCGAGCTCCAAGGTCTGCTCCTCTAGTCGCTTGCGTAACGACTCAATCTCTGCCTCCGCCTGGTCGGCCCTCTCCTCAGCCATTTCCTTATCTACCAGTGCATCTTCCAAGTCGACCTCATGATCCTGTATTGACTTGTTGAGGGCTTCTAGATCCGACTGAAGGGTCTTGAGCTTCTCCTTATGTTCTTGAATCTCGGTGTATTGAGATTGGCATTTGTTTTGCAAGCGTTGAACAATGCCGCTGAACCGCTCTTTTTCGTCCCGGACTTGTGCGTACTCTCTCAGACGTTCTTGGTCCTCCGCATGCTGCTTTTCCATATGCCGAATCTTCGTTTGCAGATTCTCGACGTTGCCATCTCGAGGTGCTTTCCCAGCATTACTAGTAACTGAAGATGCAAGACTCGGTCTGGTTGTTGATGGTGCGGGACGAGAGGATTCGGGACGAGAGGGTTCTGCGCGAGAGGATTCAGGTCGAGAGAATTGGGGGCGGGAGGATTCAGGGGCTGAATTGCTAGATGTGCTAGCAACGCTGGCCTTGCGAATTGGTCCACGTGAAGGTGGCTGTGTTGAAGAGGGAGCTGCGACTGACTGTCGCTTACTGAGTGTGGTTGTCCTTACAGCATTGGGCTTTGGAGTGATTACACTCGAAGGTCGAGCTCTAGGTGTGGTGGGTGGAGCCTTCGATTTCGAAACCGGTCGTGGGGTTGGCGTGGGTGGCGTGGGTACTGCTTCAGAGATGATACTCGCTATGCTTGTGTCTCGAATGAAGAGACCGTGGCCGGGTGCACATGTGAAGTAGCGCTCTCCACGTACAGAGCCGTCGTTCTTGCCAGTGGGAGTAGGGAGCTCTATTCCCACGAAGCTGCCTTCTGATACATGGATAGCACCAACGTATCTGACGACACCCTCCTGGTGGCCAGTGGTCTCGACCGTCTGGCCGACCTTGATATCAAGGGTAGTCATGACTCCTGAATGCTAGCCAGGAGCAATGCTAAAAGCTTTGAAGGAAGTAGGTGCGAACAGCGTAGTGGTTGAGAGCTGTGTGGTGGTATGAAGCAGCCTCGACGCGTCGAGAAGCTGCTGTATGTGGGGAGGAGTGCAGTTGCGGAGAATTGACTCAGAAAAAGTGTGGAGAGTGCAAAGCAGAAGAAGAAGATACGCAGCAATGCAGAAGCAACGGCTCAAAGGTGGTGCGGTTGTGGAAAGTAGCATTGAGCAGTTGCAGAAAGTGTGGTGTAGAGAAGAGAGGGAGGAGGAGCGATGTGGCAGTACTTGGGTGAGCTCTGGACATTTCGCGCTAGAGGCTCTCTTGGCGCGGTGATGGCTCGCGCCAAAAGGGGCGATGGCTCGGGCGAACGCGAGTTCGCGACCGTGGCGGACACTCCCGGCACTAGCGTGTCTTAGCACGCTCTCCACCCAAACTTGACGCGTTTTCTGATGTACACTCAGCCCACTTTGCATGTGCCGGTTCCAATGCATTTTGAGTAATAAGTGTCTGCAAGCATTCACCCCACCGGCCACATTTTTCAGTCGCGCCGTACATCTCGTCGCAATGATGCCTTTAACGCGGATCAAGTCATAGTTTGTCGACTATAAGCAAGTGCGCGTATCCATCACATTGCTGCACGTTGCAAAATCTAAATACAAAGCGATAGTATCTCGTTGCAGGTCTCCGCTTCATATACTTCCATCTAATACATGGTACACATGTCTACAAAAGCTCCGCAGCTCCAATATAGCCGCAATTGGAAGACCCGCTTGACGACACATTCATCCTCCTTCACCGCGAGGCTTCCAACTCCTTGATCCTTTGCTCAATATCTGGAACCGCCCTGAGCTGCAGATCGATTTCTTCCTTCTCACTACTACAACGTTAGCTCACGTTCCCACCTATTCCACCGAACCATTAATACCCCAAAGAAAGGAATTACTTACTCCTCAAGTACCGCCCTCCGCTCTGCATCCAGCCCTCCAAAATAAAAGCCACCTTGGCCGTCAAATTGTAATATCCTGATGTGATATCTCCAGAGACTTCTCCGGTGACTAACCGTCATGAGGGTTATCCCCAATCTCTTTGCTTCTTCATACATGATTCTTTCTACCTCTAGTGTGACGGAGCTTGTGCATTCGTCCAAGATGGCATACCGTGGCTTGTGGTAAAAGAGTCGCGCCATGGCGACGCGTTGTTGAAGACCACCGGATAGCACGTCTTCCCATTGTGCCTCAGCGTCGAAGCCACCCGGGCGGTCAATGAGGGATTCCAGATTCAGGGTCTCGAGAATTGAAAGGATATCGGTATCAGTGATAGATTTGGAGTGCATGTCGTGTAGCGAGTCTGGGTATATGATCTGTTGGCGTAGCGTGCCACGCGAGAGGTATGGTCGTTGTGGGATGTAGAAGATGTCTTCGAATGGAGGTTTCCGCACTTTACCACCGTATACGGGCCAGAGACCACCTAGGATGCGGAACAGACTACTCTTTCCACATCCATTTGGTCCTACAATAAGGAGATGATCTCCGGGTTTTACGCTGAAGGACAATTTCCGAACGAGTACATCGCCATTTGGAGAAACTATGGGTACGTCGATGAACTCGATGTCGGTGCCTTCGGTTACAGTACCACGACCGCGTAGAACAGATGCATTTTCCTCGGTGTCGGCTGAAGAAACGAGTTTCTTCTCAAAGTGACCGGCTTGAATGTCGTCGATTACGTCGAGGAGGGTTGATACGCGTGAAGTATAACCAGCAAGTTCGGTGATCTCCTTGTATGAGAACATGACACGGCCGAAGGCGTCACTGGACATGAGGAGCATTCGGCGATTGGTCACAAAGCCTATTCATAGTCGCACTTGTCAGAAAGAATGTCTTTCAAGTCGGACCAGAGATGATGTTATTAGAGGGTACTCACTCTCCGTCCGATCCCCCGTACTCATCCCACCCGTTCCCGGCACCTTGAAGAAGACGGGCACACTGCAGAGCAACAAGCCAAGGGCACCCCAGAAGTATTTTATCACAAAGTCTTCCATGACCCCATGATAGAATCTCCGCCTCAATATCCGGTTGACATGCTTGATCAGCGTAAAGTATCCCTTATCCAAGGTATCCTTCTCCGCCTCATGCCCTGCATACAGCGCCACCTCCTCGCTCCAGTCAATCAGTCTAGAATGCTGAAACCTGAATTCAGCTTCTAATCTCGCCTCGTCTGCCACGTATTTGCCAAACGGTGGGGTAAGCGCCCTCATTACGTTGGCGGAGATCTGGACTAGCAAGGACATAAAGAACAGTCCTTCGCCACCAACGCTGCGTGATAACGTGTAGTTGTAGATTATGATGTCAAGGACGGGTTTGGCGAGATTAGAATAGAGTTCTGCGAGCGAGTTGGAGAATTTGGATACATCGACAGTTATGAGTTGATCGGCATTTGCGATGCGGTCGTCGAGGGCAGAAAGCGTGTAAAAGGTCATTTGGGAGAGGTATTTGGAATGGATATGATTCGTGAGGCGTGTTCGATATTGAAGAGAGAGTTTGCACTGGTGGTAGGAGAGCTGAGCTTGTTAGCATGTCTTCGGCTTCCTGTTGGCCGATGATGCTTCATCGTCTTGTGCTCTGGGTCCGAGGATAAGAAGTTTGACATACCATACTGTTCGTGAACGTCGCCGGCACAGCTACAGCCATCCACCAAACCAAGCCCAGGAGAAATTCCCTTCCCTTCCCCCTCACAAGCGCACTAACCAATCTCCCATCCAACTCCGCAACATACAAACTGATCATCGTCCTCAGCACCAAGAACACGCTGTGTCCAATGAGAAGCCTAAACTCCTTGCTTTTCCACCCGGGTATGCATATTTTCAATAGCCTTAGCAGGTTCTTGAAGAACTCCCTGTTCAGTTCTACCTTCTTCCTGCTCGTTGCCTCACCCTCGCCTGCTGTGGTCTTGTCTGCTGACTTGGAAGCACGCCGTAACGAAGCAGCTTTTTGCTCGGCGATGGCATTGCGTATGCGATGTATGAGGGTGACGAAGAGGGTAAGGTAGACGGCGCGCGATATGCGTGTTCGGTGCTGGAGATACAGGCGTGTAAGGTCGTTGACTATGGCTTTTGCAGACGCGCTGGTAAGGCGGTGGGAAGAGAGAGGTTTTGAAAATACAGCCATGGCTACCGTAAACGAGGCATTGGTTTTACGCAAGAGGTTGTCGCCGTGCGCAGGGCGTCGTGGCGTCGTGATTCGTGCCGGAGGATCCAAGTACGTAGTGTTGTGGAACTCGTAGTATAGTAGTCTGACGGATGGTGTGTGTCGTCGCGCGACAGATGATCAGAATACAGTATACCGCGTGCGTCCAGTTGTGAAGTCTTGTGAGGTCAGTTCATCGCAGAAGGTGACGCTGTACAGGTCTCACCTGTGACATGTGAACGAATGCCTCGGCTTCCCCACAAATCGCCTAACCGATTTGAGCCAAAAGCTGGGGAAAGCTTTCATATGAACGCAGGGAGTATACACAGGCTCTACATACTGGACTGGATTTATAGCTACTATTTATGTACTCAAATGTTCGATTTCCTGCTTTTCACTTCACCTTGGAAATTCCGTTACCAGAGCGAATTGTGATAATCTGCAATTCGCCATAGCTAATGTACAAAATCTTGCCTCCCGGCCAGTTCCGAACTGACGTTGATTTCGGATGACTACTAAGTGTCCTTATAATTTCCAGTGTGTGTGTTCGCTGCCTTTCCTGCCCCATATCCTCCTGTTGCCACCTTGCCCGGCAGACCCTTAACAAACCCACCAATATCTCAGCCTTGCGTCTTCTGTTGCATAACTTGCATCCTATCTCTGCTCTTGCTTCTTCTGCACAGCCTGTTCCATTACTTCTTTTTCCTTCTCTTCGTCACCATCGCCCTTGCTCCCCTCGTTCTTCCTTCTCTCATTCTCTTCCTCCTTCTTTTGCTTCGCTAGATCAGCCTCAGCACGCTCCACTTCCTCAATATCGACATCCTCGAAGCCAATCTTGCGAAGTATAGAACCCGTAATGAAACGGTACTGAAGATGACCATCCACAATATCGCTGACATCGACATTTTGTACTCCGTGCACGCCAACGACGGGCTGCAGACCTGCGACGCCGAGCTGCACGGATGATGTGCGGTAGAGGAAGCCGAGAATGTAGTCTGATTTGGAGAAGACGTTGACGCAGCGACCGCTCACCACAGAGCGGATGCGCCGCCAATCGGCAACATCAGAGGGGCATGGGGCGCCAACAAGGACCACATTCTCAATGAGACCAAAAGCCTTGCGCTCGGCGAGTTTCAGGAGGCAAGAATAGATGAGGCGTGCACCGAGAGAATAACCTACAAGGGTGACCGGCCGTTCACCTTGGACCTTATTGATCAGTGCTTCAGCGAGAACCTCACCAGCCTTCTCAGAGCGATACTTGGCCACCGAGAATGGGTTGTCGAGCATTGTGGCAATCTTGAGCAAGCCTAGAGGCCACAAGGCAGCCGTCATCGCAGCGAAGACAGTCTGTTCAATGATTTTCTTCTTTGCATAACCCCAAGCAGCGCTGGTCACGAATGTTTCGAGACTGTATCCAAGCTTGAGAAGCGCTTCAAGCTCCCAACGAAGTGCGAACCCTTCTGTTCCTTTACTGATGTATCTCCACGGCTTTGAGACCTCCTCAGGGGCGCGCAGCCAACCAGAGACAGCAATCGCGACACGGAGACGGCGGGACTCGTTGTCTTGGTGTCTCGGGTCTTGAGTACGGTGGATCGGTATAAAGGCGAAGTCTTCGACCTGTCGGGCGTATTCGTCCATAGCTCGCCCCGTCATCTTAGCGCCGTAGGCGCCAAATAATCCACCTACAAGGACGGAGGAACCAGCCAAAGTACCTAGATACCCTGCAGCTGCTGTAGCACCTAGACCAATGCCACCCATCACACTTCCGACACCTGCTGCGAGAAGCGGTGCAGCAAGCCCACCAGTGACACCAATCAACGCGGCGCCAGCAACACCAGCGAGGCCGACCTTCCATTTGCGAGCGGTTTGTGATTTCTCGGCCGCTTGCTTGGTTTCAGCATCAGCATTCAGTTGCTGGGATGCTGCCTCCAGAAGACCTTGGGCGACAGTTTCCTCATCTTTCTTCAGAACGGCTCGACTCAGCCCCAGAGAGCTTGTGAGATAAAGAATCAGAACTCGAGAATGCGCTGAGTAATGCTCCAAACTTAGTAATATAAGCACTAGCGAGTGCAGAATGAGTGTTCGTTTGCTTGCATCCAACTGAGTGAGGGCGTTGGAAACAGGCGGGTAGAGATCCTTGAACATTTTGTCCTCATCCTCGTCTTTCTCGTCCAGCTTCTTGATGCTTTTGAAACCAGTCTCGGATTTATTTACGATGTGTTCAACCTTCTCGCCTTCGACCTGACGTGTCTGTTCCTTGGCCTTTTCTTTCGAGTTGACCACCTCACCGATTCTGCTGATGACATTGCCTCGCCACCCATCGAAGTACTTCAGCATTTCCTTCTTCAGCTCTTGCACTTCAGGTTGCGCAAGCTCTTTTCTTGCATCTCCTTCGCGTGCCTTCCTCACTTTCTTGATCTTGTCTTCCTTGGCGACATCGACATCTTCGAGGTTTGAGGGTGCGTCTTTCAGTATTTCTTCCTCTGACTTAGCAGTCTTTGAGTCGATTGAGAATTCTTCGGCGGTGAAGGTAGCGACCAAGGACTGTCGCATAGATGCCGTGACAGTGGCTATTAAGAAAGTCAAATCCGCGCATTGGTCTGCATTGAGAAGTGTAGTGAGTGATGTCTCGTCCTTGTCCTCCGACTTGGAATGGCCCAAGGAGGTTAACTTGGATGCCCAACCCGACATGATAGTAAATTGGGGGAGGATTCAAAGTTGATGGTGTAGTGGTTTTGAAGTGGAGAGATCTACACGGCAGGGTAAGATGTCGCTGTTTGGGCATGACGTATGTGGGGCAAGGGCTGCGAATAGTCCACCAGTGTCATACTAACGTCGAAGATCAGCCGCATTTCCGAGCAGCCTGGACTGGCGCTTCCATGTATTTCAGTCATCTACTATGTAACAAGGCTTTGCCTCGTAAGGAAAGATCATTACACCCAAGCGCAGCAATGTCATGAAATTGTTACATAGTCGCACAGAACATTCCTCAATCATGCATCTCCAATCAGTTTATCGTCTCACGAACCGACTCTGCCGGTAGGTATCGGCGACGTATTCCGTCCTACCACTGGGAAGTTCCTCGCGCTCAAAAAGACACCCTTGACAGCCCTGATGTCGTTCTTCAGCACCTCCATCTGATCATTCTGTCCATTATTACTTTGACCAGACCAATTGTAGGGAGACCCAAAGCGGCCCATGCTAGGGTAGTATTGGTTCTGATAGTCCATCTCGGTCAGATATGTAGTCAAATCTGACATCTTCGTTCTCAATGCATCTCGCGATTTGCCGTCGTTGATGCGGTTTGTCTCCAGCTCTTGAAGATGTGATTTAATGATTTTCAGACGATTTTCGTGCGCGGTCACAGTGGGGTGGGGGTCTGTAACGGAGGTAGACGGTCGACGGGAGAGGTTGGGGGTGGTTTGAGTGCCGTAGTCGCGATGATAAAGCTCAGTAGGGTCCGAGTCCGCTTCTGACACATCATCTGCAACATCTGTGATTGCTTTTACTTTGCTAGCAGGGTCGACCGACACTGCCTTCCCTAGTCTTGAATTCAGCTCTTTTAGCTGTTCTTGGGTATGCGAAGCGAAATCTTGTCTAGATTCGGCGAGGCTATGTGTCATGGGCGCGATGATGTACTTTGAAAGTCCATACATGCTTGCCATCAAACCTCCCGTCACGTATGTGGTTGTCACGAGGCGCTGGGTGGTTATGAGTGGTGGTGGCTTTTCGGTATTCGCGAGGAACTCTGGGTAGGTGACGATTGGGGGTATTTCGCGTGGTGGAGGTGGTGTGTCTTCGCGTGGCTGGGGTGTGATTTCTGGCACACCTGGGGGCTTTGGCGGTGTCTACCAATGTCAGTGTCTTTCCTCTGCTATGCTGTCGACGTGAAAACCCTTGGGCTTCATGCGCTTCACTCGTAGAGCTTCTGTACTCACTGTTGACCACGCCCGCTCTCCAACTTCCTCGAGCTCTGTATGGGTGTTCTCCTGTAGCTCTGTACCCAGCAGAGTCTCAATGTCCTTAGTGCTAACACCCTTCGACTGCAAGAATGCAACCTTCTTCTCTCTCGGCGCATCGCGGATTGTAGCATCTTCGAGGAAGCGCGATGCCTGCTCTAGCAGCTCTGAGCTCTGAGACGGCAGCTCTTCTCCATCACTCGCTTCAATGTCGTTTTCAGTTGGGGTTGGTGCTTCGACGGCATGTTGCGCGCGTGCTTCTTCGGGCTCTGGTGACGCTGCAACGTCATCGGCGGAAGCGCGTTGCCATTTGGGTATTGCCGGCTTGTTAGACATGGCTTGTGAATTGAAGAGTCGCTTTGGGGTAAATATCAGATGTAGCAGACGCGAAACGAACGAATGCGCGGTATCGAAGGTGATGATGGATTGCTCAGGGAAGATGGCTGGACCGAGGCAAGAGCCCCAGATTCGGCCTTTCCTCTTTAGTCAATCGTTTGAGCATTTCCTACTTCTGGTCTTCGCGCCCAAGCCCTGACAGCCCTTATCGTTGTGGATTTGGTTGGTATGTTCTTGGACTAAAATTGTGTCTCAGTACTTCCCTCACCCGTACTCTTGCTGCCCGAGCTGCCACTCTGTATCGCTCCCAAAATTCCATCAATATATCCTGCACCAGACCATTTCTGGTGCGTAAGCACATCGCATCCTAACTCCTTCTCTCTTGCTTGCACCAATTTGACATATCCAAGCATACCCTCGTCCTTGAATGCCCGACTCAGTTCGCATGTAATCGTAGCGGTAGAATGTACTCCGGCAAGCGAAATGAGCTGGAATACGAATCCGTGTTTCGCCAAGTCCCAGACAAAAGACTTGAGTGCTTCTTCAGAAAAGCCATGGCCCATCCAGTTGAAGCTGGGAGATAAGTTGTATACAAACTTCTTGTTGGGGTGGACTGCGCGAATCTCGCCGGCGAACCTGGCTGCTTCTTGGGCGTTCGGACCACCGGTTTCTACCCAGAGCAGATCTGCATACGGAGCGTATTCTTTGCCGCGCTTGGTTGCAGCAGCGACGCCAGCTTTGTAGTGGTAGAAGCCTTCGCGTGTACGGGGAATGTCCCAGTTGAAGTAGACGGGGGTTTTGGTGTATTTGTCCGCGACTTTTCGGCGCTTGAGCAGAGAGTAATCTGGGTTTTGCTTGACCTCGTTGAGGTATGAGTCGATGGTAGATTGAGATGCACTCTCTTTCTCAAGGTGCTGGACCACGGCCTCGTCAAAGGTTAGGAGCTTGTGCTTCTTCACCCACGCTGCCTCGTATTGGTCAATCTCCTTGCCTGGTGCGCCAGCTGCTTCCATGTTCTGCAGCGTCTCGGCCAGTGGCTCAGTGTCTTCTGTTACACCCTTGATGAACTCATGATCTCGTACATCAATGGCGCTAGAGATGAGCTTGCCACTCTCCGAATCAGTGCGTGCAATGACAAGGTTCTCACAGCCCATCATGTCCCATTGGAACCGAGCGGCGACGAGGCGGTTGATGTGATCACCAACTGGTACGAGAACTTTGCCCGCAAGATGTCCGCACTTCTTACCGCCATGAAGTTGGTCTTCGAAGTGAACACCTGCGGCTCCGTTCTCGGCGAAGAGCTTTGCCAACTTGATGACTGCAGAAAGACCTCCATGGCTGCGACATGTTAGGTCTCTGGACAAATTCCAAGAGTCATCTACACATACCCAGTATCACCATCAGCAATAATTGGCCGCATGTAGTCCAGGTAAGGTGTCTTTGCCCGTTCCTCCGGACTCATCTTCCTCCTAGCATCCCAGTTCTTGCGATCGTGTAATTGCTGAGCCTTGAATAGACGCTGCACTTGGTTTGGTACGGTGTTGTAAGGGTAGTCGCCAAAATCAGCCGAGACGTCGTTCGTGGTGGTCAAGACCGAGGAGCAAGCCCATCCGGAAACGTAGAGGACTTCTTGGTTCGCAGCTTGTTGGGACATTTGGATGGGGTCAATTGCGCCCACTGGATTTTAAAGACATGTGATCAGCCATTGTACTATTTAGAAAGACTCGGATAAACGCACTGGTGTGTACCGGCTCGCCCTTGGCCGCCCTCTCCTCAAGAAGGTTGAATAGCTTCCGTGCCATCAACGAGCTGGGATATGAATGCTGGAGCGCTCCCCGCTTGCTCACGACATCCTCCGCAGAGTATGGGCGCTTGATGCCCTTGTACCGTGGTGATGCCCACCAGTCCTTCACGGCTTGTACCTGCTCCTCGAAGAGCGCATCTTCTGCCTGACCAGCTTTCAAAGCTTCGGGGAGCAGTTGGAAGGAATCACTGGGAAGTGCTGCCGATACTGGAGGGTCTACATGCTTAAGTGTCGAGCTCGACATGCGACACGCGGTGGTAGAGAGTGGGCGTATGAGTTGTGGTATTCGGTTCGCTATTCTTGACGATCGGCTTTGGCGCGCGATGGAGCGCGGTACTGTGCGGAGCATCGTAGGTGTATGTGAGAGAATGAGAATACAGCCCACAGAATCTCTCTCTATGTTAGCAGAAGGCGGTAAGAAGTTGGTGGGCAGTCAGTCACGGAAAAATATCCGCAAATCGGACGGAACTCGGGGGCAATGTTTGCCACTGGCGTCTTCCTGTGTTTACATGCAATTTCCCTTTTGCATGCAGGTAGCAATGTCAGTCAATCGTGTTGCGTGAAAAAGTGTGTCCCGCGTCATGTTTGCGGTAACGCTTCTTCAGGGTTCCCCATCACCGACGTCACTACCGAGGTATGTAGCCCTTGTCTAGCCGTCCGGCCCATCGTCCTACGTTGCACTCGCATTAACGGACCATGCGTGCCTGGCGGATCGAGGTGCATTGCCGAAGGTTGCCGTCCAGATTTCTTTGCCTGTTTCCGTCGAGTTTGTAACGTTATCATTGTGAACTATTCGTTGTGTTCTACATTCCAAGTGTTGAGGAGTGCAACGACTGTTCCCCGCATCTACCCCCACAAACCTAGCTATGGCATTGAGTGCACGATCAGCTTCCAGAGCTCTGAAGGCTGCCAAGGTGAGCCTCGAACACAATGCACAGCATATATGAGGCACGAAGAACTGACAGAAGCTTCATAGGCGCGTCCTTTTATCTCCGGTATGCAATTGGGTCATCTAATCCAGACGTCATGGTCCTAACGTGTTGTTTGCTGCAGGGCAAGCATGTCGCTACTCTTCCTCGCCCGAGCTGGATCTCAAGGAGACATTCAAAAAGGTCCTGCCTGCAAAGCGCGAACTCCTGAAGAAGGTCAAGGCACATGGCGACAAGAAGCTCGGTCATGTCAAGGTCGAGAATGCCCTAGGTGGCATGAGGTATGAAACCCAGACAGATGGAGAATTACGCTCTGACATGTCTGAAGAGGTCTCAAAGCCATGGTCTGGGAAGGATCAGTGCTTGATGCGAACGAGGGCATCCGATTTCACGGCAAAACAATCAAGGATTGTCAAATGGTGCTGCCCAAGGGCACTTCCGGCACTGAGATGCTTCCCGAGGCCATGTTCTGGCTACTCCTCACAGGCGAAGTGCCTTCAGTATCTCAGACTCGTGCCTTGTCGCGAGAGCTCGCTGAGAAGGGGAGCATTCCCAAGTTCGTCGAGAAGATGCTAGACGGCTTCCCAAAAGATCTCCACCCGATGACACAGTTCGCATGCGCCGTCTCAGCACTTAACTACGAGTCCAAGTTCGCAAAAGCATACGAAAAGGGTATCAACAAGGCCGACTACTGGGAGCCGACCTTTGACGACTGCATCAGCCTGATCGCAAAACTGCCCACTATCGCCGCGAAGATCTACCAAAACGCATACCGTGGTGGAGGCGCTCTCCCGAACGAAATTGACCTGAGCCAGGATTGGTCATACAACTTTGCTGCCATGTTAGGCAAGCCAGGCAAGGAGAACGAGGGTTTCCAGGACCTTCTACGGTTGTATCTTGCCCTCCATGGTGACCACGAGGGTGGTAACGTCTCTGCGCACGCAACACACTTGGTCGGATCTGCGCTCAGTGATCCTTTCTTGAGCTACAGTGCTGGTCTCCAAGGTCTCGCGGGACCCTTGCACGGCCTGGCTGCGCAAGAGGTGCTGCGTTTCATCCTTGACATGCAGAAAGTTGTAGGTGAGAAGTTTACTGAGAAGGATGTTAACGAGTTCCTCTGGAGTGTACTCAAGTCTGGACGTGTTATCCCTGGTTACGGCCACGCTGTGCTCAGGAAGCCTGACCCGCGATTCGAAGCCCTCATGGACTTTGCAAACGCCCGACCTGAGATCGCGGCAGACCCCGTCTACCAGCTGGTCAAGAAAAACTCCGAGGTTGCGCCGGATGTACTCAAGGAGCACGGAAAGGTAAGATGCAGGACGCCCAAAACGTCGAGCCGCTGCTAACAATGGATGTAGACCAAGAACCCCTTCCCGAACGTCGACTCGTCCTCCGGTGTTCTCTTTCACCACTACGGCTTCAAGGAGACTCTTTACTACACGGCGACCTTCAGTGTCAGCCGTGGCCTGGGCCCGCTCGCACAGCTGATCTGGGACAGGGCATTGGGTCTGCCTATCGAGCGTCCCAAGTCCATCAACCTTCAGGGTATACTAGACCAGGTCGGCGCATAAGCGTAGAAGTCGTGGACCTGTGACGAAGGAGTTTGCGAAGCTTGTGAACAGCTTTGTATTGAACAAACCGAATCATCGGGAAACACTATAAATTCAGACATGTTATGCAAACAAATCAACGTTAGCTTGGTGAGGCTTCCATGTTGCGCAATCAGAATACCCGTGTGGACGCAAGCGCGGCGGGAGGGGACCCACGAGATCGGCGCCTAGTTCAGGGACGAGACGCCATCGCGGCTCCAGTAAGCCCGATGAAACCTCCATCTCGAACTACGACACTGGCTGTGTTCCCCGTGCTGTTTGTCCTGCAGGAACGCTGTCTTCCTCCTGACACTCCATCTGCCGCTTCCCCGTGACATCCGACTCCTTGCCTGTGGGATAACAGACGCGCTTCAATGCCAACCTCAACATAATTAGAGCTTCACGCTCGCGCCGTCACAGAAAGCCGTGCCGATCGAGCCGCATACAGTGCCATCCACTCCCGCCTGTTTGCTTGTTTCGAAGCGGACTTGTGGCCAAAATGCCGCTCTACGAAGCCCACGAAATGCGTCGTGGCAAGTACGCGAAGATCGATGACCCCGTCGACGATGTCGAAACTCCGACGCGCTTCTCCTACGACTCCAACGGGACGCTAGAGGATCTCGAAGAACACGACCCACTCGCATTCGACAGTAAGATCAGGCGCAAGAAGAGCGCTGGTGATCTCAAGGTCCGGAAAGCGTCATATAGAGACACCGAGTCTGCGGCGCCCTTCCCGACGACACATAAAAGGAAATCGCCATGTGCGCCAGGGCGGTGTTGCTGCTGGCTGTTGGTGTTTATCGCTGCCACCGTCTTGATCCTTGCATCCGGAGGCATATGGGCATACAAGGTCTCGGTGCCCGAAGATGGGCTGAGTCCGCCGTGGTATCCTTCGCCAAAGGGCGGCACCGACAAGGTGTGGGAGGAGAGTTACAAGAAGGCGGCGGAACTGGTAAAGCAGATGACGCTGCCGGAGAAAGTCAACATCACTACGGGGACGGGCTGGAGCATGGATCTCTGCGTGGGCCAGACTGGGCGCGTAGATAGGCTGAAATTTCCCAGTCTGTGTCTACAGGTACGTGCACTCGAGTGGTCGCGAAGACTATACTAAGCTATCCAGGACGGTCCGCTGGGCATTCGATTCGCCGACAACATCACCACATTCCCCGCCGGTATCACCACCGGCGCAACATGGTCCAAGGAACTCATGTACCTGCGCGGAAAGGCACACGGCAAAGAAGCACGGCTCAAGGGCGTCAACGTCCTGCTCGGCCCCGCTATGGGCCCCCTCGGAAGAATGCCAGCTGGTGGCCGGAATTGGGAAGGGTTTGGATCAGATCCAGTTCTACAAGGCATCGCAGCCGCGCAAACCATCAAGGGTATCCAAGACGAGGGCGTCATGGCTACCGCGAAGCACTATGTCGGCAACGAACAAGAGCACTTTAGACAAGCATGGGAGTGGGGCCTTCCGAACGCCATCTCGAGTAACATCGACGACCGCACACTGCACGAGATCTACGCGTGGCCATTCGCTGACTCCGTCAAAGCCGGAGTGACCAGTGTGATGTGTTCGTACAACCAGGTCAACTCCAGCTACGCCTGTCAAAACTCCAAGCTGCTCAACGGAGTTCTAAAAGATGAGCTCGGTTTCCAAGGCTTCATTCAAAGTGACTGGTTGGCACAACGTTCAGGTGTGGCCAGTGCTCTTGCGGGCTTGGACATGACCATGCCAGGAGACGGCTTAAGATGGGCCAAGGGCAACAGTCTATGGGGTCCAGAGCTTACCCGGGCGGTTCTCAATGGCAGCGTGCCAATTGATCGCGTCGACGATATGGTTACTCGCATCGTGGCATCCTGGTATCAAGTCGGCCAGGATAAGTGGGACAACGACGGACCGAACTTTTCTTCGTGGACCAACGACAAGGTCGGCAAGCTTCACGAGGGCAACCCCTCGAATCATGAGATGGGCGTTGTAAACCAGTATGTCAACGCGCAAGGAGAGGGGAAAGAGGCCCACGGACACCTAGTACGTCGCGTCGCTGCTGAAGGTACCGTCTTGGTGAAGAACGAGGGCAAGATGCTACCTCTAAACCGCAAGGGCTGGAAGACTGAAGGCAAAGCTAAGACAAAGTTCCGCGTTGGTGTCTTTGGTGAAGACGCGCGTCTACCTCATGAAGGAATCAACCACTGCTCTGATCAGAGTTGCGACGACGGAACGCTAGCGTCAGGATGGGGTTCTGGCGCGGTGAACCTCTCGTATCTAATAGAGCCTTTGTCTGCTATCCGAAACGCTTTCGACAACGAGACTGTATACGTCACTGATTGGCTGGAGAACAAGCTTCCTAGTCAGAAGGAGATCCTCATAGACCAGGATCTCTGCATTGTCTTCGCCAACTCCGACGCCGGCGAGGGCTACGAGCATTACGGAAGCATTCGTGGCGACAGGAATGACCTTAACCTACAAAAGGGCGGCGATAAGCTAATTCAAGACGTCGCTAAAGATTGCGGGGAAGGCATGGGCGACGTCGTAGTTGTCATTCACACTGTTGGACCCGTCATCCTGGAGAACTTTATCGACATCATGAACGTCCGAGCCGTCATCATCGCCAATCTGCCTGGAACCGAATCCGGTAACGCCATCGTAGACGTACTCTTTGGCGACGTCAATCCATCGGGACGTTTACCCTATACTATCGCGAAGAAGGAAGATGACTACGGTCCAGGCAGCAAAATTAAGTATCTTCCTATCCCATCCGACGGTCTGGCGCCCCAGCAGAACTTCTCAGAGGGCCTATATATCGACTACCGCCACTTTGACAAAAAGAACATCACCCCGCGATTCGAGTTCGGCTATGGTCTTTCGTACACAGATTTCAAGCTGTCTTCCCTCCTGATCGAAGAAAAGGGCGCTAAAACACCTCTTCCCAAGCCTCGCCCTGATGGCCTGACACCACCCAGTTACCCTACAGAACTACCCGATCCTAAATCTGTGCTATTTCCTCAAGGCTTCAACCAGGTGGAGCGATATATTTACCCATGGCTAGACTCTACAAAAGGCATCAAGAAGTCCAAACCGATGACCCCGGCGCCACCCTCTCCCCTCAGCGAGGCAGGCGGTGGCCCGGGCGGCAACCCCGATCTCTATACCACGCTCTTGACTGTATCAGCGTCATTAGAAAACACCGGACTAATCGACGGGTCTTCGGTAGTCCAGCTCTACATTGCTTTCCCACAAAACTACAAAGATCATGAGACGGGTGAGCCTGTTGACTTTCCAGTTCGTGTGCTGCGAGGGTTTGAGAAGATTCATCTGGAGAAGAATGCAGGAAAGCTGGTGCAATTCGAGGTGACGAGGAGAGATCTAAGTTATTGGGATGTAAAGAGGCAGAATTGGGTACTGCCTAGCGGCGAGTTTGGTATTGGTGTAGGGTTTTCGAGCAGAGACTTGCCGTTGGAGGGCAAGTGGTGAGGTGATGTCACATGGATAGAGGTGCAACTGGTTTGGTATTGGTGTTGGCGTTCCATTTGTGTTGGTTGTTTGTTGATATCCCATATACACATTCTAATGCTAACCTTGATCTTGTTACTATCCGTAATCCATCGCCTTCTGATGACTGTGTAACTCCGCCTTCTCTTAACAAGCTCATAATTCACTCTTCTCCTTGCTGTCCTTACCTTCAATCGGTCTTCGGCCCCTAACAAACAAGATTGTGCGCCATAGTTTCTTGCCGGCGAATTCCATGTAACATCTCTCCTTCATCGTGGTGACATCAACATCCACGAACCCAGCTTTTGTGAAGAACTGCTTCACGCCGTCGATGGTGAAATGCGGGACCACAATAGAGGCTTCCATCTTCTTCCGAAACTCAGGGGTGCTGTCATTGACATCGTGCTTTTTCTCAATGTCATGATGGTGGCCATGTGATTCCAAAGTCTTATCATCGCCCTGACGGTGGTGATGTCCATGCCCTCCATGCCCTCCATGACCATGACCATGCTTATGATCATGCACAGCATGATTCCCCTCACTCCCTTGGATCGGCCGCCCATCCTCCCCAGCCAACAAATCCCCTCCCTCCAAGAAATCACTAATAACCAACACACCACCGGGCCTCAATCTCTCCCTCAACCGACCAGCAGCAAAACCCACATCCTCAAAATGATGGAACCCAAACCCCACAGCCGCAACATCAAAGTTCCAAAACGCCGGTCCTGATAGCGCTTCCGGCCGAGCATCAGATTTAACAAACAAGTCACCCACCACAGCACTAACAACGTCTTCAGAGAGCCCAGCTTCGCGAGCGCGCGTGTTGTATGTGGATACCATCTTGGGGGATACATCGATACCAAGGGTTTGGGTGACGTAGGGTCCAAAGACACGTGTCATGAGGCCTGTTCCGCATGCATAGTCCAGGAGACGGACTGGGGTGGTGGCATCTGGGCTGGATCCTGTATTGGTGAAGGGGATACTGATCCAAGATAGGTCGGCGCGGAGGGCGTCGGCAACCCGGTCATTGACGACTTTGAACCAGGGTTTGCTGTCGTACGAGTCGGATATGGCACTGCAGTATGTTCAGTATTTAGGTGATCGATATATTTTGGGGGTAAGGGTAGGGTGTACTCAAAATACCGACGGTTGGCTTCGGCGTAGCTCATCTTGAATGGTGGGTGGGGGTTTTTTTTTGTGAGTGCAAGGGTGGTTGTTTGGTAATTGTAGATATGTTGACGTAGTGTTGGTGTGTATAGGGGTTGTTTTGAGACTGAGGGGATGAGTGGATTTGGATAGTTTAGGGAGGATTCAATATCCCTTTTTATGTGTTGAAGAAGGCTGCGAGGATGGAAATAAAGTCGCCGATCTGCGTCGGAGACATATGTACGCTAAGCCTCTATTGGTCGAGCATAGCTGATTGGGCGGGGAAACATGCAGTATACAACGATTTATGTCTGGATCCGGCAATGATGCTGCGAACAAGTGGCTGGAAGAACTACCAAAGTGTAAGTTAATTTAGTCAATGTAAAGATGTGCGGTCTTCCAAGTTTCGCCCGTTTAGTGTCCGATATGTGGAGACAAGTTGCCGGAGACATTTTTGGTATCACTCCACAAGTGCAGAAAAGCCTTCGTTGACTGCGACCTCAAACTCCCCGTCATGATTGATGATGAATGATTCGTTTCAGCCGATGCATGAGAAGAGCCCTAGCTGTCGTGAAAATAGAGTGATTCACATTCCCTTCTCAGCTTGCTTAATTGCCACTCATCCGAGACCCATTCGCCCACATGTTCGTGCCGTGTAATGTCATAAGAATATCCCTTCCATGTTGCTAACATCTCCTTCCTCAGATGGATTGATGCCGCCTCCAGAGTGTTGATTTTGTAAGGCTTGTTGCCGCGCAAGGCCTTCTTCTCTTTTCCGCCGCTTTCTGGCGTCTGCATCTTCCCAATCTGGCCTGGATCCACCTGTCGAGAGCTTCGGTTCGTAGGTATCCAAGAGGGCCTTGCGAAATCGGCTTATGCGATCAAAATTGATCTTGAAGCGTTCGTTGGCAATGTCGACCAATGTTCGCAAACACCGCTGGTCTACCAGGGCAGTGTTACTCCCACCGCCGTCTTGATAGCCGATAATGGAGTCATATGCATACCCAGCTGACCGGACTGCCACGATGGGGTTCGACTCTCCCGTGTTCGCTGATCCTAGGCTCACGGCGCCGCTCTCCCGAAATCCGGCAGCCAAGGCGGCAGTGAGGACTTTCTGAGCATGGTATATTGATGCAGCCAGGATATGGAGTATCTGTGCCTTGTCAGAGTTTGCAGAATTGCCGCAACAACCAAGATTACCATAGGTTCAAACTTGAGATGAATATATCTGCAGGAGACACTAGGTGGTTCCTCTCTCGTTTCAGCCTTCTGCAAGCCAAATTGTGACATGAAATCATGATTTGCTTCTACACGCTCAACAGGCGTGTGTGAAATGAATAGCCATGCACCCCCACCACCTTTGCCTCCTGGGCCAGCACGTGACTCTTCTCCTTCAAGCGCTGAGTCCGATGCTTCGGTGTCTGCTTTCCGCCCTTCTAAAAACACACTAATGCGCCCCGAGCAGCTGCTGGTTGTAACTAGACCTTGGAGCCTGTTGATCTCGCCGATTAGATCCCGAATAGGCGCATCAACAGAGCCTTTTGGCGACATGTCGTGATACTCGCCATCTGGAGCATCGAGCTGTTCCAAGATCTTTCGCTTGCGAGCTTCGAAGCGAGTCGGCATGTCTGTCGTGCTCCGTGGTTGCGTGGGAACTCGTGACAACGCGCTGTATTTTCGCGTTCGAGTGCGTCATTGGTGGTCTGTGCGTGCATTCCCTTCCACACAACCACGTAGGCATCTACAGTCACAAACAGGCATCCCGCTTATCAGTTCCGCGAACCGCCCAAATCGACATCATGCCACGCAAAGCAACCAAAAGTGCTAGTGCCTCAGCTTCGAGGAGCTTGTCCAAACGTCCCGCACCGGAGGTTCCAGCGAGGCAGTCTAAAAGAGCACGGGCTACGGTTAGGAAATCTTACGTCGAGCCTGAAAGCGACACGGATAATGAGGGGGACAAAGCAAAGAAAGTTCCACTAGCCAGCGATGACGACGACGACGGTGTAGCGTCTGACTACAAGGAGCATAGCGACAAGGACCCATCGTCGGAATCTGAGCACGATGAAACTGCCAGTGATGATGATAGTGAGAGCAAGCGGGCAACTCCAAGAGGAGGCACCATTAAGGACCTTGCTATACACAAGAAGGTCGCTGCTGAGAAAGAGCTGTGGAAACCTGGAGCGAAGCTTGCGCCAGGGACGCAACTGGTTATCAAGAAGCCAAAGGCCCGAGATGCAGGCGACACACCATACTTGGATCATACAATCCATCCAAACACAATGTTGTTCCTCAAAGACTTAGCAGCTAACAACGATCGTCAGTGGCTAAAGCGTAGGTGACCTCTATTACGCTCCATACCATGAAGCGCCGTACAACTGCTCGCTAACGTTTATAGTCCATGATCCTGATTTTAGAGTTTCGTTTCAAGATTTCACAACGTTCACAGAGAAGGTATCAGAGAAGATCATTGAGGCAGACGAGACCATTCCTGAACTACCAGTCAAAGACGTCGTGAGTGTTGACGATTGGGTTATTGTTGGAGACACCATTAATTCGCATAGATCTACCGAATTTACAGAGGTGAGTTTAAGCATGGTTGTAGTCGGACTGCGCTCACAAACCAAGACATTCGATTTTCGAAAGACCCAACCCCATACAAGGTGAGACAACGATTCGACTTTACGCAGGGAGAGTAGATTTACGCGGTTGGAATCGTATCTGAAGGTGCAGGGACATAATGTGTTGCCCATCTAATCGTGGGTCTACGCAATCTTGTCTGCGCCCCGAAAGATAGCTTCGTCACTGCGCTTTGTCATGGCGAAGTGCAAAGCAGGCTGACCTGATCTAGACCTACTTTTCTGCGGCTTGGTCAAGGACTGTGAGTTACACCTATGCAAGAGTCTATGTGGGCCATACACTGACTTCGTACACAATTATAAGGGACGCAAAGGGCCTTACGCGCACTACTACATCCAGGTGCAACCCAATGGTGGGAGCTTTGTAGGTATGTTTGATTCTCTTCCTCTCTCGCACGTGCGCAGGCGCCCTCGCCACGAAGCTGCCGTAAAACCCCAAACGAAGCGAAGCGCAGCGCAACCTCATGGCCGCCGCAGTTCTTCTTTCGATTCAATGCGCATAAAGTATGCATTTATATCCAATGGTGGCTGCCGTGAGATTGAGAACGAGCCCAGACCTTGCGGCTTTTCTCCTCGTGTGGCCGAGTCTTGCACTCCATACTGTATTTTGCCGTAGCACGACCGCCACCCCATGGATGACAACGAATTGTCATTAGTGTGATTGGCGATCCTGCTCAGCGCTAAACACCATCAAGGCTGGGAAATAGATGCTCATCATACCCCGCTGCTTGGCCTAATGTTCCTACTCGCGGTCAGACAGCGTAGCGTAGCATCGCAATCCCCAGTGTTATACTGTGAGATATTTGTGGGAGGATGTTTCGGCTCGTTCTGCGGTTCGGTCGTGTGTAGTGCGATTTCGTTGGGATGATACTCTCATCTTTTGCGTTGGCTGCATAGTCATCTCAAGTAGCAACACACGACGGCGCAATGACATTTTCGGCGATGTCTAACCACAGTTGTGTTTATACTCGCACAGGCATACGCTGACTTTGGAAGGTGGTGGCTTCTGGCAGCCGGACGCGACAACCCTCGCCAAACTTCGACGTGACATCGACCGCAAACCGCACAAGATCAAGGCAGTTCTGACTAACCCCAGTATCCGGGAGGCATTCCTCGGTGGTGTTAAAAATGACGAGAAGAAAGCTGTCAAGGCTTTCACGAATCTGTCGATGAATAAGTCAAATGCTCTGAAGCGTAATCCCAAGGTGAGTTCCTTTTGTTTTGCCTTTCCTTACAAGAGACCGTTGTATCAAACGGTGGTCTGTAATATCACTAAGCAGGAAGATGGCTGTGGCGCGTCTCTACTACAAATTTTCTGTAAGGGTAGAACAGTTTTGGGATGGTCGCGCAACAGCTTTGGCGGGATCGGGTGTCCTCCGCAGCCTGGCACAGATCAACTCCAAAACTAGCCCGGAAACTTCCCGCCTACAGGGATGCATCTCATGAAACTCATCCGCTACACTATCTTGCTAACGGCACACGACAACGATGACGTCCAACTAGGCTACAGTCTCGTACTGGAAAGTTTTGCGTTACAACCGTGTGCCGTCCGGCAAAATAGAGTTTGAAGCCGCCCCGCACTCACCAAGTTGAGCTGAGTTGAACTTGTCATAGCTAGTACTCCTTCAACGGGCAGGGTTGTGTGCTGGCGGCAGCGTCACTGCCCAGTTGCGAAGTTTATTTATGGACAACCTTCAGTGTCACTTGGCTTGCTCAGGTGTGCTGACAACGCTCAGGGATATGACCATGATCACAAAGATATTGATCTCCTGCGGCTCCGCAATTTTACCATGGGGCAGAAGCTTGCAGACGAGGAAATTGTCGGTAATGGAGGGTTGCAGCGTGTGGGTGAGCTCGTAGCCAGTATGGTGCCTTTCGTAAGTCCAACGTTTCGTATCCTTGACGTTGATAGCATACCGCTTTGATTGGACAGGAAAAGATAGGAGCTGCGGCAAAATGTTAGGGACGTGCCTGTACATTGCAAGCCATGGGCTGACGGTAGTGTCGGCCAGTAGTGGGTTGGCACTGCGGTCATCCGCCCATGATTGCATGGTTGAGGCGTGGAGAGAGGCTAGAGCAATCTTGCTGAGGGGTTGCACATGAAGCCGCTAACAACTGTGGCAGATCACCTATCTGAACAACATCGCGATGCCCGACGATGACACGTCAGCCTCGAGCGACGATGATGGAAGCGCTGCCGAGCGTGACAATGACAGCGGCGCTGCAGAGGATGACGAGGCTTGATGTAGGCAATTCCAACAACGCATGGTCGAGGCGCGGTTCTTCCAGCCGATGTCATTTGGATGCCCACATTGGCGGGGCGTGGAGGAGTGGGCCACACAAGCGCGAAGCCCGCCAATAGACGCCTGTATAACCCTGCGGCAGTGGCGCTGACTGGCTGGCCCCAACCCATGTTGCATTAGCTTTACGCCCGTTCAAGCTGCGTGCGGGATCATGCAGCGCTAGGCGGTCACCTGACTTAGCGGCCTGAGTAGGGCCGAGAGATGCGGGACTAAAATTTAGCTGGCCCCAATAGGAAAAGCCTTCCTACCCCCTGGTCCCAGTTCTGTCGCTCAGGCGCGGGCCTGCCGTCTTTCCTTAGCGCCTCCTGTTGGGTTCCAGCGAGCTAGGGGAGGACGCAGCGCACAGCGCTCACTTTTCGCTCGTCTTCCATGATGACCCAGTGTGCATGGCTGACTGCATCGACACGAAAGTTTCGTCCATGGCAGTGCAGAAGCGAGGTGTACAGCTACGGCTTCGTACAGTCCGCCCCATCACCTGCCCTCTCCCCAGTGTCCTTTTGCGCACTGTGACATGCTGTACACGTTGCGTTAGGCTTTACACGGCCACGGCCCGAGGCGCACTCGTTGTCTGTCTGGGATGCATGGGTTTCCGCCCTGACGCGTCTGGTCAGGGCCAGCTGCATTTCACGACGATGGCTTCAGCGACTCTTGATCGGCGCCTTGAGTCGCGGGCGGTTAGTTGCTGCATCGCGCAGCGTCATGCACTCGCAGGAAGTGGAAAGTCGAGCGGCTTATACTCTTCGGTCACACTCGACGTCGTGTAAGCATGACGCGAGCAGCTCCAACGCGAAACCTTGAGAATCACAGCCCACAGTGCCGATTACACCGCGAGTCTGAACGTTTTTGCTCCCACCAAGCTGTGAGGCCCTTTGAAACTTTAGCACGTCATCAAAAGACGGTGTGTTTGTAAGGCAACTCGTTGTGCCCTTTAATCCCACCGTCCATCACACCGATGAGCCGCTGAGATTTCGTTCTTCCGCGAATTAGCACGCTTCAGGCTGATCCATTGACCCGCAATGGCTTGCGTCCGCTTATCCACCCCTTCCGCGCCTGTACAGGATATCTACCGGCGTTTGTGACACAGCTGGATCTTGCAAAGGCAGAGCCTGTCGCTTTACCCTTTTTGGCCCTCCCGCCGGGTTCAGTAAGGCGAGTATATACGGCAGTTTGCCCAAAGGTGAGGCGGACGGACGCTGCGGTACAGGACGGGGGGGGGGGTGGAATACCGCCTCTCCGATAGGATGTCGTCCCCTCATACGACTACTGCAAAGACGGAGCTTCTGTGTTGAACCATCAGCATAATGCGGTACTGCGGCGCGTCAACGAGCATCAACAGAAAGCAAAGGAATGCGTGCACACACGGATGCAAAAAAACCATCACCAGACTGACCACGCCTCTATCGCACCAGCACACCGTAACAGATCGGTGAGTGTTGTTTTGTTTTGCAGTGGTCACGGACGTGCTGTGGAAGCATTGTCTGCGTGCTTTCTGCCTGTCAGACACTAAAAACGGTGGCACAGGCTACGGTTCGTCTCGGAGGCTTGACGATATCTTCCCGCCTGATATATCTGCATCTGGATTTACGTGCAGATGGCGATACACGAAACGCGGCACAAGCGACATGGCTGCTTGCACTGCTTATGGTGACACAGATAGGCAGCCCTCCGCAATCTCCAGCTATGCTATGCATATTGCGGGAAGGCTTCGGTGACACAAAACTTCGTTAATCTAAATATCAACGGAACACAGGCGGGAATTCCACACCTCGTCCCGGGCCGTTGACACATACACACACATACACACATGGTACCAACTGAGCACGCGCAAAGTTGCGACGTCCATGAAAACCAACAACCATGGCTGAGCATCGCCTACGCTCCGCGCCCGCAGCGGTGGCGAGCGTTGCGCGGCTATTTGCTTGGGTGAATCGACCGAGGCGGCTGAAGATCACACCCAGAACAGATCCCTGGTTAATCTACCCCACAATCCGTTCACTTGGTGTAACCATCACCAGCGGCATTCAACGGCACTTTTTTTTTGCGACGCGTGCAACACAAGGCTGCTGACAATTGTTTATTGCCATGGTAGCAAGCCGCAGCATGGGCCGATTCTCCCAGGCCGACTTAACTCCAGACGACTGACTGCATCGGTGCTCATCTATCGTGGGCTCGTGACTGACTCAACGGCCGGAATGCGGTGTGGCAGACAATCAAAGTACAACAATAATTAAACGCGATTGGCTGCAGCCCGTCAGCCCGCTCGATACAGTTCCAATAAGTGAAAAGGGTACCCGTGTCCGGAATGACGGCTTTGACCGGCGCAGACACGTCCTTGTGACCAAGGAGCAAATGCAAGGCACATGCCAGCTGGAAAGCTGAGATTTGCCCAAGTCAGTAGAATACTAGGCAGGGGGACGTGTTGATTGGTTGATTTAATTTGACCGAGACCTGGACAGTGGAAAACCAAGTAATGAGATTCAGCGGGCCGTCCGCCTCAATCTCGAGGTGGAGGGACGGAGTGTTTTTCTGGCACGTGTGGATAGTCACGAACTACTACTACTACTACTAACGATTCCTTGTTGAAAGAGTCGGCGTCGTCACCTATATGCAGCCAGTGGAAAATAGGCCGGCGAGATGCCGAGGCTGAATGCGCCCTGGGCGTTTCGCCATTCTCCATGCTACCGTGCCTACATCCGCACCTGTCCGAGATTCGTCACCAGCGGGACATCCGGCACCGCCACTACCAAAGGCGATTTGACAAGTGCCGTTGACTATCTGGCATCGTCTGGTGTCGAGAATCACGGAGGCGTCGAATCAACGGCGCGAAGAAGGCGTTTTGCCATGAGCACGAGTTCACGAGCCTTCGCTGGCGCAAGGGATGAACGGTTTGCCAAATTGTGGAGGCCAGATTGAGACGCGTGATTCGAGGACGAAAGTGGGCTGCGGCGCATGCCACCCGTCTTACATGAAGCAACAGCAAGCTGAGGAAAGAGGAAGTCGGTGCCAGCTATTTTTTTGCCTTGACACGCAAGACTGGCCAGAATGGGCTCTATTACCAAGCAGCTTGTGGATTCGAGGGAAACTACTACTGTTGTTGCTTTGGGCGAGCGGTTCTCCCGGCGCAAGACATGGGCTCTCCCGTACACTGCCCCGCGAAAGGAGTGCCTGAAGTCGCCGAGACGCACCGGCATGTCCTTGACTAGCGAGCAGAGGGCAACTCATCCTCACGTCACAGCAGACCAAGCACATGTGGTTGCCAAAGTGTTACACGCACCAACAGTCAGACAAGGATGTTGCCGTCCTTGTCAAGCAAAAAGACCGATGCCCCGAATCGATCAGCCCTATCAGACATGGCAGCAAATGAAGAAGACAGCAGGCGGCGTCCCGGGGCTCGAGGAAAGGCACATTTGTGATCCCTGCGTGTGCGTGGATCAAGATGCAGGAGGTCACAAACAGTCGTCACCTCGGACGACTAGATTGTCGAGCGCCGTCACGATGCATGTGTAGGAAAAAAGCATAGCAGCAGAACTGGCAGCAGGTGCAGCAGGTGCAGCAGGTGCAGCAGGTGCAGCAGCAGCAGCAGAGCAGCAGGTGGCCGGGGCCAGCACGCACGGTACGACCTTGCTGACCGGACGCAGGCGCGTACCGTGGTTTGTGAGCTGTCGAACGCGCGAGCTATGGGCTTGGCAGAGGAAGCGACACGAGGGACGCAGAGACGGGCCGTAGACGATTCAAGAGCCCGAGGTGGTTCCATGAGTCGAGGCGACTGTGCCACCATGGGACGCATGCGGGCTGCAGGCGCCGGGTAGGCTCTCGCACAAGCGCGGTGCAGACAGCGCAGAATCGGGCGGCGAGTGCAGGCGGGCGGCAGAGTGACATGGCGGATGAGGTGGCCCTTGGGGCTTCTAGAGTATTCATCGCGGCGGCGTGTGTAGGTAATTAAAGGCTCGTAGATCACAGCGCGACGGGAGTCCCCGAGAGCTTGGCGAGTCACACATCTCAAGCAAGCTGCCGGCCCGCAGCAGCATCATGCACATGGGTGGTGGACAAGGTTGAGAGAGCGGTCATGACGGCCATGGTCATGGGCATGGGGCATGGGCGGTCAAGGCAGCCCATGCCATGGGCGCGGCCATACTACAGAGGCCAGACAGCAAGGGGCGGGGGGCGGCGCTGCGCTGCGCTCGTAGTTTGGGGGTGCGAGTGCGACGTGGTAGGGGCGCCTCGTATGTGTGCGAGCGTGTAGCTCGTCGCCGCGCGGGTGGAGGTGGTGGTGGTGGTGGAGGTGGTGGTAGCGGTAGCGGTAGCGGTAGCGGTGGTGGTGGGCTGCACGTCGAATGCGAGTGAGGGTGCGGCATGGCCTTTAGCGCGTTTGGCGGACCGTCGCCGTCGTCGCTGCATGGGGCGGGCAGGGATAAAAACGCCATCCCAGCAGAGGCGGCGAGAAGGTTGAGTTCGGGCACGCGGTGGGTAGTAATAGCGGCCGCTCCAACCTGAATCTCCTTTTTCGCTTCCACGCTCTTGGGTCCCGTCTGTCTCCTCCACGCGCTTCGAGAAGCCTCTCACTCCACAGCCCTCCCTCGACCGACTGCCTGCCTGCCTCCCTCTCCAGGCTCTCTCTCGCCCTCGACTGCTGCTGCCTGTCGCCTCACACCCTCAGCCGGCCCAGCGCAATTCCCCCGACCCGCCCCTCTCGGCCAGGCTTGGCCCCCGTCCGTCGCCCAATTTGCACTGCCCATCGTCCTGCTCACCTGCAGCCGACCTTGCGGCCCGCTTGCCAGTCTTTTGTGACACCTCACCCGCCCCCCAGGAGATCTCCCGCACCACCACACGACGGCCTCTTTGCTGCCAGCTGCCAGCTGCCCCAACCGCCGTGTAGCACTGGGAGAGAGCGCGCCGTGACAGCACCACGTTGCGCCCGCCATCCACCACGCCAGCTCCACCGCCCACGCAAGACATGTTCCCTCACCAGGGTGGCCAAGGCCAGCTTCCCCCCCACTGGCAGCCGCCCACTGCCCAGCAGCCGGCGAATGGCTCGTATGCGCAGCCTCCGCATGTAAGTACCTTCTGTCAGTCCGGCTGCAGTCAATTACGCGTGGCTGCACGTCATCTGTTGTCCTCGGCAACCTGGGGCCTGGGTGACAGCTCGCTGACACTTGACGTCCGTCTAGATGAACACCACGCTCCCACCTCCGCCGCCCCAAGAGCCCCGACCCGACATGGCTCAACATGCTCAGTACCAGCACCAGCACCAGCAGCCCTACCGCCTGCCCGGCCCCAACGAGTGGACACGCCCATATCGCCAGCAGCCACCACCACCACCCCCCCAATATGTCCAGCAACACCACCAGCCGCCAGCCCCTCGACAGCGCACTGCCATTGCCTGTCGCTACTGCAGACGTCGCAAGGTACACCACGGCCCACACATCCCAAACAAAATTGACTCGAGACTGCCTGCTTACCTTGCCTAGATCCGCTGCTCGGGCTTCGAGGCGACTGAAGACGGTCGTTGCTCCAACTGCATGAGGTTCAACCAAGACTGCATCTTCACCCCAGTTTCTGCCCAGACCCAGGCCTTTGTTCCTGCCCACACAGTCTGGCGCGGTGTCGGACAGCCACCGCCCATGTACGGCGCCTACGGCCAACCGCTACCTCCTGCCAGCCACGGCGAGCCATATGGCCAGCCCTCGCGCCAGCCCCAGTATCTGCCCAGCCCCACTGCAGGTCCGTACCCAGCTCATTCTGACTATGGCCCGCCCAGTGCTTCTCCAGATGAGGCGAGCCGTGACGCGCTGGCAGGCAGGAAGAGACTCCACCCCGAGCCTCACACGCCTACCCTGCCTCCGCCACATCCTGGCTCAGCGTCGCAGGCCCCTCATCGAGGCACTGGAGAGGGCTATGCCTATCCAGAGCCACCGTCTCTAACATCGGCTGCTTCAACAGCAAATACGCCCACCCCTTACTCCTCCGCGCCTCCACCCGCCCAACCCTATTACGCCGCACAGCCTCCGCGTCAAGGCTCTCCACAGAGCGCCTTTCGCTACGAGCCGAGTCGCACCTCTTCCTCGCCACACTCTCAAGCACCCAACACCCCCGGTGCCCCTCCCACGCCCTATTACGCAGCTCCACCGCAGCCCAATGGCGTCCTGCAGCCACCGCCTGCGCGCACTGATGGCAGAACCCCACCGCCACCGCCGCCGCCGCCGTCTACATCGCAAGCCCCGACTAGACCCAGCATGCGCATCAATGACCTCGTAAGCGATAATGGTCCTGCCCGCAGCTCGACCGATTCTTCCATGCTCAACATGCTCAACCGCCGGCCCATGTAAAAAAAAAAGAAAAAAATCTGTCCCGTGCAAGTGGAGACGCTCTCTGTAGCTGGTCTTCCGAGAGCGCTACACACATGGCATTAAGCGAAGAACAAAGAGCAAAAATTTCCCGTCGAATCTGTCAGCCGTCATTTACTGCTTTCCCATGTACAATCTGTGTTTTCGTCCAATCGACGTTTGCTATTGCAAGGAGTTCTGGCTGGCAACAGCGTGATTTCTGGGCGGACTTCTGAATCTTTTCAAGAGCGACAAAGAACTTGCGACGTTTTTTTTTCCTTTATTTTAATACTCACGCATCCATCCTACTGTCCCTCCCGGTTTTCCATCTCGAGTGTGACTAAACTACTATACTGGGTGGTTATTATGTCTTTTCCCGCAATCATCTAGAACTGGGGTTGCATCATCAAATGGAGGCTTCGTTGATATTTGCATCATCGTAGCGTGGGTTGGGTCCAGCTTCAACGTGCTTCGCTGCATATGGGCTGAGGTAGTGGTCGCTTGTGCTTTTTGGTTAGTTATTCCTTATCGCATGTCTTACGTCGTTTTTCGCGGTATTCCCCTTCATAGCCTGTCTCTACCGCATCGGAAAGTCTATATGGGAACTATTACTGGTGGGTGGCAATCTGAATTTTAAACTCGCAAAGCACCTTGGGAAAACCGAGGTTTCTCGCATTATCCTATACGGTGTGGCTTCTTTTTTTTTCTTTCTCGTTACTAGCTATCCAAATTGGAGGTGTTTTCCTAATGTAATGCTTACTCCACCCTTTGCACATTTTGGTGAATGGAGCACCGCGTCTGGCGCATGCCAACCCGGCGGTGGTGCTCTTGGAAGCCGGAACTCCGAGCTCATCTCTCGTCCGTCGAACTGTATCTCACGCTCCAAGCCGATCTTACAAGCTCACCCATCGCTCTTGCCTACGATTCCGACCAGCCTGGCCCTGTCCAACCACAATGCCAAGCCACGTGTGAGTAATGGACTCTGACATCACATGGTGCGCCACACATGACAAGCCATGCAAGGCAACCAGACATGGCAGGTACACGATAGCGGGTACGCACGTGTTGTGCCTTCCATTTCAGGGCAGCACGTCCCCGCGGAAAAAGAAAGAGAGAGAAAGGGTGACGACCAGACTCAGCCATCCGCGTCTATTGATTGATCTTGTTCCCATGGAAGCAAATTTTGTTGCGGCTTCGATCGTACCGTTACCGTACCAAGGCTTCGCTGACATTTGCCTGACAGGTGTACGTGCATGACCTCAATTACGCGTACACTCCAAGGCACAGTACAGTACTTGTACCACGGTACAGACTCGGGGTCTCGGCGTGCCGGAGCGCTGCTACCAGCCACGTCTCGATCTGTCAGTCTCGAGCTACATCGGCACGGGACGCGATGGGATCCATGGTAGACGGGCAAATGGAATATTCATCTCAGCCCGTCGAACTAGAACGGTCGCCGTCTGTCGTTGTATTTTATTTTTTCTTCGGTACGGCGCGCGTCCTGGCATGCACGATGTAATCAAGATGATTTCATCACTACCAGTTATCGCGAAATTCTTTGCTGCTCGCTCAGACGCAGGGAGAAGACCTGAATCGCAAAAGTCCGATCATGGTTCGGATGGACGGACTCACATACCTGCAGCAACACGTGCCACCACAGGTATCAGTTGAGGCTCTAGATTTCTAGTGTACCACGATTTTGCTTTTGGGCAGGTAAATGGGCCCTCAAAACTCTATTACTTTTCTGTCCCTTGTAGCTACCGTGCCGGTTGCAGCATTGTACCCAACCGAGGTTCTGGCTCGCATGTCTGCCGAGGTTGACCTGATGAACGAATGGCTTGGCCGTAGGACTGTCTCCCATCTACTGGGCTATTGACAACGCCTGCCGTTGTGCATTGGTTTGGCCGCTATAGCGTACCGTTCCAACCCTCGACTTGGCTAACGGAACGGTGCGAGGAGGGAAAAAGAAGGGCCGTGTTTGATTCGTTGCTGAGCCGGGAGTAGCTCCGTCCTGAGAACTGCCAGAATCATGCAGGGCAACAAAAATTAAATCGATAACATAAAAAAAGGGAAAGGTGGTTCCAAAGTAAAATAGCGTACCGCTCTTTTTTTTTTGGGGGGGGGGGGAGCTGCCTCAACCCGATGCGTTCTCCTTTGCCCGGCACGAGCAACTATCCAGCTGACATGTTTTTTGTCTGCACCAATTAATTGTCCCGCGGGTAGGTAAGCAGACAGTTCAGAGTCTCTTTTTCTTTTCATGGTTCAGGGTTCCGGCCGTGGAATCACTCGGATCTGAGAAGGTATGTCATCAGCTAACAACCACAAGGTCATGAATCAATACTAGCCCGTCTTCGTTTCAGTCGAGTAAGGAGTATCATGATTCTTCCACAAAAGAGCCAGGAACAGGGGAGGAAGGGGCGGAGGGGCGGCGGCGAACGGCCTTTGTGGTTGCGACTCGCCTTTCAGCCGATCGCAATAGTAATCCCTCACGTATTTCTAGGATACATCGCTGTAGACGGAAACGAACGTGCCCGAAACAAAATTTACTCCAACTCCGAATTCGGACTGAACAGGCTAGCCAAATAGTCGTTGCCCGACACGGGACGGTGCGAGCAGAAGTTTCGGACTGGGATGTTCGATGACGCAAGGCCTTGACTAAGCTGAGTCGAGCAACTGCGGGCCCTGACCTTGTCCCTTCCTTGTCTACTCTTCTTAGTGTACCACTCTTTACCTCTCTTGCTCCCTCTCTCTCTCTCTCTCTTTTGACTTCGCAAACACAATCTCCGGAGGGGACAAGTCCGAGTCTCTTGGTAGAGCTGTAATGGATAGGCAGGTAGTGCTTACCGGAAAAACAGTTTCAACGGAAAATAGGGCACGAAAGCCAGGGTTCCAAGCGCCTCGAAAGCAATTTTCTCGCTGCCCTTGCATTGCCACAACCCCTCCATCTGGCTGGCTGGCTGGCTGGCTGCCTACCTGTCACATTCCCTTGGCAACAACACACGGTCCTATTTTCTTGCGTGCTTGCAGGAGCAAGTACACGACGCAACCCCACAAGTTTTCCTTGCTGCTGGCCAAGTCAGAGGGGGGGTTGCTGAGCTGTGCTATGTGCTGTAAGCGTTGTCAGTCGCGGCAAAAAAAATAGGATTCCCACCCTGGACCCATTTCCTCCGTGCCATCCCCCTTGCAAAATGCCCCAACACACATGCCATGCTGTAACCGAGTTGACCCCAAAAGTGCCACGTACGCCTGCGACTCCATCAGTTCCGCCGCCCGAGCCGTGTGTGTATGTGTGTACTCGCATGCCCGACAATCACACATTTTTTTCATCACACAAGAAACGGCGGGAAGCAAGCTGCCTTGCCTTGCCTTTCTTCACTCCAAAGAAAACCATGCCACATGCACTGATTCGAACCGAATCGTCTTCCCCCCCTGCCGTGCGTAACCGCAAAAGCCACAATCATGCGTCTGACAACACGCCATTATCCTCCCTATACGTGTCTACCGACCCACGACCAACCAACCAACTCAACAAAGGCTCTTAAAGCGCTTAAAATTACCATATGCATATCCATCCCTTCTCCCTTCCCCATTCAATCGCACCTCCAACGAAAACCAGCGGTGAGCCCTTCTGACCTTACCGACCCTGGTACTTTGACCTTCTCCGTGCCCACCATTGCCTCCCATCCCTTAGCGCCCTGTGGCATCAGCCCCAAGGACTTAGCGTACCGTGTTTCTTGCAGCGGAAAAGGGGTTAGTTTGGCTGGGTTTTGGGCGGGGGGGCCATGTGCGTGCGGTAGGGATCTGGGTTCATGCGCCGGACCGCAACATGTCAGGTTAAAGTGGGGATGAGGTGGGAGGGAAGGCCGCCGGCGGTTTGACCGGTTTCTGGTTGCTGACGCGGGGTGGGAGCTTGGGAGGGAGGGGGGGGGGGGACGAGATTGCAAGGGGACGGAATGGAGGGGTTTGTGGTGACGGTGTTGAATTTGCATGTTGTGTGTGTGCGTGTGGGTGTAGGTGAAATGAGGGAGACTGTGAGGCTTGGACGACTGTTGTTTGTCTCTCTACTTCTGAATTATCTGGTACACGGCAATGTATGCTCCTGACTTGGTGGAACACGGCATAGTAGCCTTCTACCTCCAATCATCCTGCGGCAATTATAGGCATGGTAGGTAGAGGGTACTTGGTTGCTCGTTGACAAGTTGCTTCGAAACGACAGGGGCTATATATGCTGATGCTAGTGTGCTAGAGATGGGAGCCTGCTTATTGGCTAGCTATCAGGCCACTCTTATCTCTCGGAATTCCTTTGATACAGCAAGCTGGACAGAAAGATGTGCAAATAGAAGAAGCTCGTTTCTAACAAGTGGTTAATAGGCGCCCTATGCAGAGGTATACATTCGTGTCTATCTATTAGACTATCCATGTGAAACTCCGCGAGTGCTTTGAGAGTGGGTTTTACAGGAGAAGGCGTCAAAAAGGGAACAAGCTTCTTTGTACATAGTACAAGTCTCAACTAGACAAACTCTTTGCATTTTTCTGGCCTGTAGGCAAGCTAAGCCTCTAATGAGTTAAAAAGCACCTTGCATACCTAGCAGTACAGAAGATGAATAGAGTTAGCAAGGTCGGTAGACCTGCCCTAGAATTTTACGAATTGTTATCGAATTTGCTCTTATGATGCTACAAGTTGAATCCACAGGAGTGATGGCAGGTGTGACGGCAGTGGAATATCTACTGGTCTGACTGACTAACTGCACAGAATTGACGATACTGTTGTTAGCAGCGGCAGCAGTATGTCCACCGATCTGACTTGCCATGGCGGGTGCTGGCGGTTCGCAGAGGTCGAAGTTGGGGACGCGGTATGGATCGTCCTCCGTAGTCTCTAGGAGAGCTTCATCTTGTAGAGGAGGCAAGCTGGCTAGCTGTACAGGGTACTTGGAAGGGCATGTCCACCGACGACCTGGGATGCTCATTGCTGGTAAAAGCTGGCTGGCCAGCTGTTGCCTTTGGGCTTGTGATGTTCACGATACACCACGACCTTTATATTGTTTACATTCCTTTGAGGAGTGGAACAAGCAAGATATCATTGTTGATGTGCACAGTTGCCATGTCGAGTAGAGCTCTGTGATGCTTTGTCCTCTTTCTCCTTCTCCTCCTTCTCCTCCTCCTCTTCGCCTTATTACTTCTCTACAATGCACCTGTTGATTCGGACAAGCGCAAGGGGGTCAGTGGTAGACGCGTGGAAGCAAGTAAGTACAGATCGGAAGATTGATGCGTACACGTATGCGTTTTCGGCGGCCTTCAGGTCTGGTAGTCGCTTCACAAGCGATGTAAGGTTGTATGCTTGAAAAACTGGCTTGCTCTTCGAGTCGACGAGGGTTCTTGAACTGTGCGCAAATCCTGGTATCGATAAATTCATCCTATCCCAACAAAGCCCGCACAATATTGTTCAGGTTGACAGTGGTGGGCCAGGAGATCACTTTGTGGGTGTCAACAATGAAGTCGGCTGCTTTGATCCGGTCTCCAATGGCTGACAAGGTCAAACTCTCCTGCGCTGCCTGAAACTTCATCGCGAAGAGCCCAGTACCGTTGTAGAATGACGTGGACCTTGCTTTTTCGTAGTAATTACGCCGATAAGCCACGTCGAGAGCTTCCATTTCTAGGTGGTAGCCCGTAGTCCACTTTGCTTGACAGTATGATCTCCTCTGTTGCCATGTCTCGAATGCTTACGGTTAGAGCTAAAGAAGAACTTCTTCGTAGGCGCATATACTTCACATTCGCAAACCTTTTTACGCAGACAAAGTGCATTCATTTGTGAATTTGACCAGCGATCTGCATGTGTACCTCGTGACGATGAAAAGCCCCAGTACAGGTGTCAACAAAGCAGTCTAATCACTTCTTCCCCTTGCGTATGAGTTTCATCTCCGTCGAGCCCATAACAAGCATACTCCTGAAAGCCCGGAGAAGGTGTTGTCGAAGTTGGTCCCGAAGCTGTTCCCGCCTGGGAGCATGACGAAACAGGTCCCGTCTGCGTAGCCTTGTGGGGGGTACGACGGGTTGTATATTCGCAGTCTCATTGTAGGTGAATCCAAGAGGTGAAACTCCGCCTGGAACGTTGTTGGCAGGAGGTGCGGGGCCTAGACGTGGGTTGATGAGATAGTCGTCTTCACCCATGGCATCATACAGGTTCGAGCTTGTGTGCCCACTGCGTGGTAAAGGAGACGATGGTATCCAATCCATGATATCATTTAATTTTGAGCTTGTGTGTTTACTACGTGATCCGGAAGACGGCCGAGTCTCGAAGGAAAACCTCCTGCAAGAGAAAATATCATTGCTTTCGCCTGACAAAGGGATCTCGCTCCCATTGGATGGCTGCCCTAATGCTGCCGCCGCCCTTTCTAATGTTGCATTAATGGCTTCTTCTTCTTCTTCTTCTTCTTCTTCTTCTTCTTCTTCTTCTTCTGTTGCCTTTACATTCTGGCCGCGGAAAGCCGAAGAGGCAGCGCGTGACAAGTCGGTCGTATACCCAGATAATACTGAGTGTTTTGACTGAGGGGAGCCTGGTAGATATAATCTGAAGTCTTCTGTCTCAGATTCATTTCCCGATTCGTTGGCTGGTACGTCTTCCCCCGGATATCCATGTGGTGCGGATCCTACATGGGCGTCATTCCTGGAGTCGTCTCCGGGTCCGTCGAGTACGTATTCTTCTCGGTCGTCGATCCTAAAGCCATTTTCTGATTCGTTGAGTATGTCTTCCGCCAGAGGGTTGTTTTCAGGGTCGTAAATAGGGCTGTTTCCGGGTGCGTTCGCGGGTTCGTCTTCTTCCAGAGCTTCATCATCCAAAGATTCAGGTGTCCCAGCGCCGCCTCGTAAAATGCCAGTTGTAGTGGGTCGGTCTAATCCGGTAAGCGTGATACTACTGGATCGTGGGCTGCCGTTGTTCCGCGCTCGAGGTGGCAGCACAGGTTGTCCACTGTCTTCCTGCGAGGCCTCCCAAGCCGTGTATACCTGTAGCCACCTATAGCCACTCTTCGAGGAAGACAACCAAGTTTGATAAGCGGCTGAGAGAATCCGTTGATTTGGCTTTAGCTCTGGCTGCGGATTGGGATCGACATAGTTCTTTCGAATCTGATACTTTGCGAACCCACGCATGAACTTTACTATGCATGACTTCTTTGGTGGCGGCCACTTCTTCAAAGCAGGAACGGGGGCACCGTTGGTGGCTGTGTTTCTGGCTGTGGTTCTGGCTGTATCTTCAGCCGTGATTCTGGCTGCGGCTTCAACTTTGGCTTTGGCTTTGACTGCAGGTGTCCACTGCCTCGCCAATATCAAGAAAGACTCCTTTGTTCGCAAAGTGACTGCACTGGAATGCCAGTATCTGTGCAAGATAGTGAGTCTCAATTTTTCGTTTATAACGGGAGCCTCCTTCGACTTTTCTATGTGCTCCAAGGGGATCGGACGACGATGCGGACGGAGATAAACTAACCACGGGAAGGGCTCAACTATGATCTGTCAGTGTTTGACATCCATGAAAAAGAGAGAACCGCTCATTGGCATCATAAAGTTGTGAGGCGCGAGTTCACATACAAGTCTTTGGAGCCAGGATGCAAAAGATCTCTGAACGAGAAGACTCCTTCAAAATGACCAATAGACCGGATATAACGTTGTCCTTCTCTTCATCTGGATCGTCGGATGCAGCTTTTGGTGACGCGCGGCCGACCGTTGACCATCCAGTGGGTGCCGGAGGTCTTGGGTTGAAGGCACTGCCACTCTCAGATCTGGAACTAGCCAAAAGAGTATCGGAAGATGTACTGCCATAAGTCGCAGTTCTATCCCTTTCCCACCATATATTCGTGCCCGCAGTTGTAGGCTGCGAATGTTGAGTTGGACGATTGTGATCTCCGGTGTTGCCGGCGCAATGACTCTCGTTTATGTTTGTATTGTCGATGGACAAAGTGACGTTGCTACTTGGGTAGACTATGGGTTGAGTACAGCCTGGAAGACCCACTGTACAATCTGACTGCGTATCAAACGGGGAAAGGAACAATCCGAGCATTGTATCGTATGCGAATCGTTCGTATGCGGTGCCGTGTGGTGTCAGAAAGTCTGTTTGAAAGGTGAGAAGTAGTGGGGAACTTTGTGAAGTATTGCAGGCTCCCGGTGCGATAATGTACGTGTCCTATGCCTCCTTCATCGCAACACATTGCAACCCTGTTGCCAGCCATACATAGGCTGGCAATCGCTGTTAGCTCGTTCCAATTCGGTGTCGTTTTTGGGTACTTCCAGCAAATTTTCTGTCGACCCAAATTTTCGCTCGGTGGTCGGAGTTTTCCTACCAAAGCTCGTCGCTTGCAACAATCTTTCCTCATGGACTTTCGCGACCGATAAATAGAGGGCAGCTGCTTTTCACCATTTTGGAACAATTTTTTTTGACTACAGCACACAAATTTGGGCAACCTTTAAAAAAAATCGTACTCTCTGACTGTCGTCGTCGGTTAGTTCCTGGTGCGGGTATAGCCCTGTTCCGAGGTCGAAGATGCGGGTTGCGGTTCCGATTTGGATGATTCCTAGTCAGGCTTCGAAGGCCTAGTTTACCTGTCAGTGACAACTACAGAAAGTATCAGTTGTAGCAAGCCTACCGGCAGATGCTCCTTGCACACGCCTCCGTCATGACAGACAGCGAGACCGCAGTCGTTGGGATTGGTTCCTTTCGTGAATCGGCGGCCGTCATGCACGCCGGGGTCTATGATGGAAGAGGTGATGCAGCACCGGTACCTTTGCTGTTGATTTCGCCCATGGTCCCACTGGTTTTGACCGTGGTAGACTGACATGTGAAGAGTTGGTAAGGTGATTTCGAATGCGTCGGTGTGTCCGCCTTCTTAGATGTACCCATGGGATCCTTGGGCTCAGTAGCGAGTGAAAATGGTAGCTCTGATTCATTACCCTGCTTGCAGTGCTGCATGTGGTCGACTTTAGGTCAAAAGCGAAGCTCGCGATTAGCTCATTGTGATTGCCTAATTACCTACAGAGGTTGGAGATTTAAACCTTACAGTAGCAAGGAACATTAAAACTTCGCAACGCAACAACATTGCGAAGTTCTAATATTCGTAGCATGTGCAAGCTGCACCTAATAAGAGCACTACGCTAGCACAGGCCTAAAAGCCTGTGCACTCCTAACACCTTTCAGATTTAAGGGACGTCCCGACGCGCGAGCGTCGAAACAGGGCGTCTTAGCTCTGTCTGGAATCACTTCAGATTTTACCGGCGAAGCTGTGGACATGCCGGTTGTGTGAGAGAGAGAAGAAATGGACGGTTTTGCTGATTCGAACGCTTATAGCAGTCGAGCCTCAGTTGCGCTTGCGTTCGGCATACTTCTCAAGGTGGCACTTCCTTCCCATCCCAGTCCCAGCACTTCCCTCGTCCTTCAGGCGCCACTTGCCTAATGACATCAATTAGCCTCTCTGCAACCCAGTCGCGCTCGAACAGCTTCTCCTTCTTAACATTACTCCAAAAGTCCTTGCTCAGACCTGTTTTGACAGTGCCAGGGTGCAAGGCAACTGCCATCGCGTTGTCGCCAGATGCAGTCCTTAGATGGTTGTCAAAGGTTTTTACTGTCTGGTTGACACCGGCTTTTGATGCACGATAGCTGTACCATCCTCCTAGGCGGTTGTCGCTGATGCTACCAACGCGAGCTGACATGATGGCCATCGTAGCTACATCTGGCAAGCCTGCCATGTCTTCTTGATCCTTGTCGACGACTGCACTTTTCCTTGGGAGGAAGGGCGAAAAGTGCTTGAGCATTAACATTGGACCTAGTGTATTGGTGCGGCTACGTATCGATATGTGAAATCAGTACACGTCACACACCAAGTAAGAATGACAACGTTACTAACAATGTTAACAACGCGTCATCCGCGTTAATCTGGGCGGGTGACTTCTCCGGGAAAAGGATCCCCGGTACCATCAACGCTAGCTGAAGCTGATGAGTGCTATCGCTAAACTGCTTCTTGCAGGTTGCTGCCGCATCTGCAATAGTCGTCTCGTCTAGAGTAAGATCAGTACTCAAGCGCCGTTGTGCACATAATCGCGTATTCTAATTACCTACCCAGAACATCCAACTTCAACACCGTCAAACGCTTCTCGTCAACACTCAAGCCACCCAGCAACTCCTCCTTGGTCTTGTCGAGATCCTTTCGGGCTGTTGTAACAACGGGCGCGTTCGTAGTTTGCAATACCCGTCTTGCGAGCGCGAAACCTATGCCCCGCGAGGCCGGTGTGATCAACGACCACGGTGGCATTGTGATAGGAGCAAATAAAGGACAGAAAGAGATGCCATGGTCGCGACAATCTTGTGATGCTTCGCAAGCTTCGCGAAAGTAGTTGGGACGCGATCGATGATGACATACTTGCCCTGTCGATCGGCTAATTTGGTCCAGGCTAGCGTTCACTCACTAGCGCATCGCTTGACAATGGGCATCTTCTCCTCACGTTGTTCACGTGCTTCAGAAGACACCTTTCATATGAGGTCTTTTAAAATCTCTGAAAAGCCTATGCATTCCTATTCAATCGACATCTTGTCGCAGCTGCGCCATTCACCTTCAGCTGCGGGTCCGGGATGACGCACCACAATTCTGCCACAAAACGCAAGTATAGAGAATTCTCAAAGCCCCATCGCCCGCAGCGTTTTGACTTCACAGCCAAGATGTACAGAAGAAACACTGCAGTTCTTGCGGTCTCTTAGTCGCAGTAGACGTCGATGTCGAAGTCGAAGTCGTCTTTAGAGGAGACCGCCATGGCAACTCCTGCGCTCGCCATCTGCACATCATTATCCGTCTATGCTTGCTGCCGACGTTTTGCCTCTCGCTCTTCATCGTCTGCCATCTGTTTCTTGGCCCACTTGGCGCGCATTTCATTCTTCTTGGTATGTCGCGCAGCAGCGTGCCTCTCCCTAGCGCTCAATTCCTCCTTCGCCTTATCAATCCTGGTCTTCAGCTCTTTCTCTGCAGTCATGGTGCTCTTTGGCATGTTGCGACGTGCTCTGAATTGTTCTTCTTTGGCCTTTAGCTTTTCCTTTAACGCGCGCAGACCGCTATCCACTTTATTGAGCCTATCCTTGATGTCCACTTGTGCAAGTCGAAGCTCCTCATCCTTGTCATTCCGAGCCTGGTGCTGCTTTGAGCCATGGAAAGTGGCCGGCTCGTATGATCTGAAAGCAGACGTTGGGTTTACTAGCCTCATGTCGACTGCGTTCTCGCCTGTCATGTGGCGTGGTCGCAGGGCATCGGGCATGAGCTCTCTTACACCTTCGGGGAATAGCTGAACTGAGACTCTAACTTCTTCATCGATTCGGTTGCCGTCTTCGGAAATAACGGTGTCTATGGGTGGCATCACTACCTGAATTGGCGCTTAGGGGCGCAATGACTCAGGAAGTTCAAATCGTCATCGCAGTAGTCTTGATCAAATGAGAGGAGAATTGTGTGTGGTCCCCAGGCTGTCACAACTGAAAGGTTTTCGCTAGGCGAACGTGGCGGACCAAGTGAGCGTGCGTCTGATATTTGATTTTAGCACTGCCTAGTCTTGGCGTGACAATGAAACATGGCGCGGGAGATGCTTGCGCTTATGACAGATTGTTAGATTAATCGTAGTGTGTGATGGCTGCGAAGGTCGTGTCAAAACGTATTCCAGCAATCATGTTTCGTTCTGCACTTCCAATCTCTGCAACAAGGCCCTCAATATCCAATTCTCCCTCCCTGTAGCGTCTTCAATCCTCTTCAGGCCATTATAAACCTGCACCTGAAACCGCTCCAACGTATCTCGCGTGTACGCCATGCTCCCCGCTCAATCGAGCGGCTCCAGCACAAGCCGTTTCTGGTCATCCGATAGAAACCCAACGTCTCGTCTCTGTTGGAGAAGCTCGAGAAGTATAGTACTGTCTTCATTACTGTTCAAAGCGTGAACGAGTGGAAAAGACATCTTTCCCCCATCTAAATCCTCACTAACCCCCTTTTGAGCGATGTATTCTGACGACTGTAGATTCTGGTACATGAAGCCAGACGGCGTTTGTCAGCGTTTGTACATTTCCCGATTCTTCAAACCCGGCATATTCGCGATCGAAAGAAAACAAGTCATTAGCTAGGCCGAGCGCCGCGTAGCATGGTGTTCGAATTGGTTCGAGTCGTTTCTCCTCTTCTTCAGTGAGCGTCACGCCCATGCCAGTCTTGTCTCGTTTCGTGACATGCAGCATCGGCCTCAGACTCGGACTTGTGACGCCTCAATGTGTAGCGGGAGCAAAGGCCGTGCGTGTCGTAGTGCCAGGAAGGCATCTGCATTACCACCAGACCGCTAAATGGTCATGATGTACAAATGACGTACAGCGGCTGCCCCACTGATCGCCGATCTTGTAGTATCAACTCTAATGCCTAAGCTACGCTAGCTTGAAACAGCAAATAGAAGGGTATTACGAAGCCTTATGAACAAGAAGACCAAGCATCATCGTGAACTAAACCAAAAGAACAAGCGTTTATGCTCGATCCATCCGACTCCTGATCCACGGTTCAAACTTCCTCCTCGTCTCCTCGTCGCCGTAGATGTCAATATCAAGGCCATCGTCCGCGACCATCCTTTCCATCTCTCTCCGTCTCTGTTCGTCTTCCGCCGTCTCTTGTGCCACTTGCTTCAAAGCCTCGTCGTTGACCTCACCATCAGGCGCCTTTCTTACGGGCGGCAAGATATAGGCATCTTCCAAGCCCAACTGCTCCATCTCCCGATGCACTCTAATCTTCCACTCCTTGAGTGCCAAACCACTAGGACATTGATCGAAACGCAACTGCCGATAAACAAACGCGTGTTCCGCCTGCGGGCTGCACTTAGTATTCCGCCCTAGTTCCTGCCACGCTTCAATGTCTTGGAGATCAGGGTAGTTGGGGGCGAGGTGCCGTGCTCTCTCCAACTTCTCCGCATCAAGATCGCGCCGCCCTACCCCTCTGATGGTGTGTCGCCGTTTCTCTTTTCGTTTCGAAGGGTCTAGTGCTTCAACTCTGGGTCGTTTGCTGCAATCAGCATCGAGAGCGTTTGGACGCGGCGCGTGGGTATCGTCAAATCTTGCTTCTGGACCTTCTTCTTGTTCTGGCCTGCGGCTTCCCAGTCTATCACCTCTTGCACTCTTAGCATGCCCATTTGGTGCTGTGACCTCGCCACTTCTCATCAGTTGCTGCTCATCGCGGGATTCATTCCACTTTCTCTTCGTGTTCCTGATTTGTACAGGTGAAGAATGTTCAGCTCGGCCCTTAACCGGAAATCCGCGCTCATCCAGCGCTCTTGCACTCTCCAAATTCCTCGCGCGGTCGGGATGTATGAAAGCCATATCGATGTCCGCGGGTGAGAAAGTAATAACCGCGTGCTACGAATGTAGTAGAATGTTTGAACCTGTCGAGTGAGTGTAAGATGTGCGGTTGCGGTTGGAGTGATGTGAAAGTAACAGCGATCCACCGACTCTTGTCTAAAGGAAAAATGCTTACTGTTCTCGCACAAGGCACTCACACTCAATCGTGACTTGGGACCCACTTGCACTTTGTGGTCGTGCCACGTAAAATTGCCAGGCAACCAGCAACAACGTAACCAAAAGCTGCTTACCTAGGTATATGCGCGAAGGTGTTACCGCAACATCAGCGGGACACCGAGTCGACTTGTAGTGCTTTCGTCGTGAATGACGCCTCTCCTGTCGGGCGATGTTGTCAGGTTGTGAGTATGAGTAGTGGGTGTGAGTGTACCTGATGGACCCTGAGTGACAAGGCTAGCGCGGAGTGGCTGTGCACACGGCGAAAGTCGAAAAATGGAGCCACGTGGTGGAGGAATGGGTCTGAAAAAAGAAGCGACTGGGCGAGCTCGGATAACATAAAATACTCAACGCAAACAAGTCCTGTGGTACTAACTCGACCACACATCACGCAAATCACCCACTCATACCGAAGTGTTATGAAAAGTCGAGGTCGGCCTAAGAGAAGGCCAGGACAGCCACACATCATTAAAATATCTACAGCCTTGCTCATCAACACCCGTCCACCCGTCCATCTCACAGTGAGCAGATCGAGTCTCTCTTCCCCATAGTTCCAATAGCAGCATAGACAAGAAAAAAAAAGGAAAACTCAACAAGGGAATCACAAGCTCTATATTCGGGGAAAAGCCAAGACCAAAGACGCCTGCCTAATCTCTAATGAAGAGGTGGAAACCCGCAAACAGGGAATAAAGCGTAGTGGTAGTAGTGGTAATGATATGTGAATGAGGAACATGGTCAGATCGCTGGCGCAATGCGAAACGTGACTGGAAAGAAAAATATGATGGGTTATGTACAAAAAAGGAGTCATAAAGGCTCGTCAAGGGAGGAAACAGGGACAGGCGATATGCAAACAAGTCTCCCCGTATCCTCCTACTCGTCACCTCAGGTACTACCTGGGCGGGCTTCGCGGGCTTCGTGGTGGGCTTTTGGGTACTGCCGGTACATCCGGTACCTCTTCTTGGTTTTGACGAAGGTGTTCGGGCGCCTCATCTCGTGTTATTGTCGCTCTGCGTATCGCATTGCGGAACCGGCTGATAACTGCTGGCTGCGTTGTGAGAGAAGCACGTTGGTGGCCATTCCAGTGGCCTTGGAAGCTGTTTCGGCTATGCGACGACTCAAGTCGTGTCAGCATAGCTGCAGAGGTAAAATCGTTGCTTTGCTCGTAACTAGGGCGTACGCGGTCCATAGACATGCGTGCACGATCGAAGCTTGGTCGTACCCGGTAGTCGGTCGACATACGGTGGGTGAGAGGAGGGGCTTCCGTTGTAGGCGCAGGTGTGAGGCCTTCCATAGAGCGGCGGAACGTGTAGTCAGTGCTGTTGCTGCCGTTTTGGCTTCTTGGGTTATGCGTTGTGGCGGTCGGAGCGACTGATGGTGGGTACATAGGTCGTACGTCTTCGTCCGTGGGATCGGCATTAGCGGCTTTGTACTTTGTAGCGTCGGGTTCCGACGACTGGCTGGAGTCTTGCTCACCAGTCACATTCTCTGGCGGCGGAGGAAGGTAAGAGTCATTGTCTTTAAGGTAGTCGAATTTGCCTTGCTTCACTTGCTCTCGGATAATGTCCGCGTCGAGAGGGAAGTACATCTTCTGCACCACCTTGAAGATGAAGCGCGGAAGCAAACACGCTATCGTAGCGCAAAAAACGTAAGCCCAGAAATTGAGAGTACCGTATGCTTCAGCGCCAGCCTTGTAGAATTGAGCACTTGCAGTGAAGGAGGTGTACACTCCAGTCCAGAACCAGATGAAGAGGGTGCTTATAACGACAATGAGAACCATCAGCCAGTCCCAACGGTAGGTGTTGTACAGAACGTAGATGTTGGCCGCGCAAACAGCTGTAGTCGCGGCATAGATACCCATGCGTCGGAATTCAGCCAGATCTAATCCGTTGGAGGTCGCGAAAGTTGCGGGTGCAAAGATCTCGTACAAGAAGAAGAAAGCGATCGCAGATTGGTAGATACCGTCAATCATGTAAGCCCTAGAGGGTTTTAGGAATCTGTTATGCATTCTGAAAGCATCTTTTACTTACCAAAACTTCGGTTGGCTCCATTCCTTCCGCTCGATACCACGACGGTACAGTTGTGGAACGGCCAGAGATACTTTATCATCGACATCCTGATCCAGAACACCCATGACGATAACAGGGAGTGACGTAAACGCCAAGTTAAAGAAGATGATGTACGTGTAGTCGAAGATATACTGGCTGTCGAAGTTGGTGTAAATTTGGTACCAAAAGAGAGCAAACGTCCAAACGATATTCTTGTAGAAGAAGTTGGCAATCGTTTCTGCGAGCCTGCGGTAGGACCATCGACCGTGAACAAGCACAAGGCGAGTGAGGAAGCGGAATTGACCAATTGCGTAATCGGAAGACATGACGGCTGCGCGACCCTCCACACCGGCGATACCGACACCAACATGTGCCTCCTGGATCATAGCAACATCGTTGGCACCATCTCCAATAGCAAGAGTGAGACAGTCTAATCCGGTCTTCACCATGTTGACGACGGCTGCCTTCTGACTGGGACTGACACGGCAGCAGAGGACGGATCGACATCGCCTGCAAAGCAGAAGGAACTTCCTCTTGACTGAATCATCTAGAGCCAGCTTGAGGGTGTCTCCATCAATAATGATGGCATGTGTGGGTGGTGGTGGTTCGTGGTCGTTTTGAGCGGCGGCTAGCTCTTCCTCAGAGCCTTCCAAGCCGAAGATCTTCAGCTTCTCATCAAGCTGGGCTTCCACGGAACCGATGTTGTCGTCTGTGACTTTGAGGATAATGAGGTCCATGTCGTTGTCGAGCAGGTTGCAAGAGAAACCAATGTTGATGGCCGTCTCAACTTTGTCACCCGTCAGAACCCACAGCTTTATACCAGCTTGGCCAAGAAGAGAAATCGACTCTGGCACACCGTCTTGAAGCCGGTCTTCAATAGCGGTTCCTCCGATCAACCACAAGTGGTTTTCGATGCGGTCGGATACCTCTTCCAACTTGTCTTCACGTCCCTGAATAGCGTTGGCAGCGATGTCATAATCCCTGTTCCACTCTTGATACTCGTCTTCGGAAATCTCTCTTTGAGCAATGCAAAGTGTTCGCAGTCCTTCACGTGCGAACATCTCCAGATGCTCACCAGTATCGGCACGCAGTTGTCGTTGCTCATTGGGAATCAACCTCGAGTAGATCATACTGTCGGCTCCCTTGCAAAAGAGGACAATTCTGTTGTCTGGCATCCTGATGATGGCGCTCATTCGTTTCCTGCTAGAGTTGAATTCCAGGGTATTGAGGACCTGGTATTTGCGCTCTTGTCCCAAAACGTTGACAACAAGACGGTCCTCTTCGCGACCGACAAACGTGAAACCGACGTCACGAGCAGTAGCGACGAGTGCAGCTTCGTCGGGCGATTGTGCTTTGAACTCTATCTTTGGTGGGTCGCCTGGGGTGCGTTCCGTTACAACAGTATGACAGAGGGCCAAAGCAATCATAAAGTCCTCGTTGGCTCTCTTCTGTTCCATTCCAGATTCCCCGCGCAGGTCATCGATGTAGTCCGGGGCAATAAATGTCAAGTCCTCATCCCATAGGTAGGGGTTGTCGTGGATCTTGCGGATCCCCTCGAGCATCCGCGCACGGTCGCGTGCTATCTGTTCGCGAGCTTTGGCGCCTTCAACTTCGACATTGATACCTTGCCTGCGCTGCATGCCTGCTTGGGCCTCTGTGTACGCTTCTCCGTATGGAACACCGTTGATGGTTGCCTTCTTGAATTCCATAACGTTTTGGGTAAGTGTTCCCGTCTTGTCCGAAAAGATGTATTCGATCTGGCCCACGTCATCTGAAATATTCCAGGACTTGGGTGTACAGGGGTAGTCCAGCTTTTCGTAATACATGTGTATGTCGCTGTAGATGAAGAGGGCCTGCAGCGTCCGAATGATTTCCAAAGTGATGTAAAGAGAGATGGGAACCAAATTCTGGAAGAGAATGACGGCAGCCCAGAATGCAATGACACCGTCTGTAGCAGGGGCACCTCCGTAAGAACCATATTCAAAGAATGCATGGGTGGTGTCGTCCCGGGCCCAAGTCACTCCGAGCACGATTCCAGAGACCAGACACATGGCGGCCAAGATGAAGAAATTGTATACAACGTTCCAATTAAGTTCCTTGGAGATCCTGGCTCGCTTACTGGGCGTGATACCCGAGTTAATCATAATCTTTGTTTCTTCTCCGGTGAAAATGACGACGCCCAACACCCACTCAGTGTTTCGCAGCTGACAGCCACGGAGGAGGAGGTTGTTGATGGAGATGGGCTCAACCATTTCGTATGCCGGCGCTTCAGGATCCTTTGCGTTGTGCTGCTGCCACCTGAGGGCCGCACTATACGAATACAGGTTCGAATGGGCACCCTCACTCTCAATAACAAATTCAGCGCGTTCGCAGTGTCGAGCGTGTCGCACATCTCGCGTGGCGTGCAGTGCGTTGCGCACCTTGAGGTTAGTCTCGCCGTCCAGATTCTTCGTCTCAACATAGCATGCACCGTCGTCGGAGGAGGTGGAAAGCACAATCACGTCGGCAGGAATCTCCTCGTCGTTGTAGAGGCGTATAAAGTCGCCGACCTGGACGTTCTTCCATGCATCTTTCTTGAAGCGTGCCTTTTCAGGAGCAGTCTTGGAAGGGTTCAATACGCTTCCCCAGAACTTCTTTTGTACGCCAGGGTTGGAGTCGGCGCCGCGAATCTTGTCTCCCTCTCCCGGGCCGTGGGCCAATTGAAGGGATTGCGTAGGAGATTGGCCTGGTAGCGGCGAAGGTACGGGGGTCATCTGGATGTCGTTCTCGTTGCCAAAGTAGGATTCTCTGTGTGATGCAATAGAGGCTCTTCGGGTCTCGTGCGAGGCACGCGAGCCATCAATACCGCCGTCGTCGCCTCCTTTGCCCTTTGCGCCCTTTTTGCTCTTGGCGCTCTTCATCATTCGCCATGTTGTGATTATGCTCTTGGAGGTGGCCTTCTTGATCTTCCGCCATAGTGATACCGTGTCTTCGGCCGTGTTTACGTTGTTAAAGTCGACGAGTCGGTGGACGGGCGCGTTGTTGAGCTCGGTGTCGAGGACGGTTCTCCGCCAATCTTCTACTGCATCCTTGATGGCCGTTACGACGAGAATGACGATGAGCGGGACTGCATTAAGGGCAGGATTACTAGCACCGAAAATTTGGAAAATCTGGAGAAAGTAGTTAGTTCACGCACGCGTCGGAGGAGTCGGAAAGGGTACGCACGCCCAGTATAATAATAAACAGGAAGTAGACATTGGCGATGTTGTGGAATTGGAACCACAGGTTCTTGGGTACGAAGCTGAGCGGCGTGTACTTGGCGGTTCTTATCTTGTTGCGGGCGTATTGTGCGAGGGGGTGACCTTCTTCGTCGCGTTCTGTCTGGGGCAGGGGAACGTTGAAGTAGACTCTGCGCCCAGAGTCTCCCTCTTCGGCGCCTGCATCTGAGCTCTCAGGAGACTGGTCGACCGGAAGTCCGCCTTCTTTGCCCAACGAGTCTCGCTTCTCTCCGCCAGAGCCTATGCGCCGGTGCAGGCGTTCTTTGAGCGAGTGTCGCTTGTTTGCCGCCTGGATGCCCGTTGCGCGATGTGTTGCCCCTGCATGTCCCGTCAGCGTATGCTCTCAACTCTGTTCTGTCAGCGGATGGGTGTCACTCACAACGTATGCGCTTCTGCGGATGCGACACCTCGGTCTCATTGGGCTCCATGTAGGGTTGCAGTGTCATGGTGCTTGTCGTTGGGGATGCCGCGGCGCTGGAAGGAGGGCGGCGACGGCCTGAGCCGGTAAGGCTCTACGCTGCAATGCAGGCCAATTTGTTTGCGATCGATGCTGGCACGTGGCGAGGGATGCAGTGCATGTAGTACCGGGGTGAGCCGAGGGGGGTGGTGGTGGTGGTGATATGGCCGTCGCGGAGTGTGAGAACAGATGGGCGGCTGTGTTGTTATCCGGATATTACAAGATGACGGACGAGAAACAGCGGTTGCGAACACCAAACTCGACGTTGGAGGCGGAGCGACAGTTAGATTATGCGACAGAGTAATCAGATGGTGCAGTCGTCAAAGTGCAGGGCCACAAGAAACCAGCAGGAGGGGAAAGCAGCGGAGCGGCGAGTACCTCGCAGACCCTGAAGAGTGATTGATGCGGTGCTGGGCTTTAGTTGCTTGCCTGTTGCTTCCAGCAGCAGCAGCAGCAGCATCGGCGCGGGAAGCACACGCCTCACACACTCGCTCGGCCGGACGCTACGGTCTTCCCAAGGTGCGAGACTAGTTCCCCTTGGAGGCCCCGCAATACGACCTGATCATTAAACGCACCAACACAGCCGGATTTATTTCTGTCAGTCGCGCTGGCGACGCGTGGCCTGGACCGAAGTAGACAGAGAGAGTCGATGGGGAGCGCATATCCCCATCTCAGTTTCTCTGGGCAACACCAGCACCCAGATAGCACAGATCTTACGACACATGGCTCAGCCGTGTCAGCTTGGTACAGTCCGAGGACGAACCATAGCAGCGGAGCATCCGCAGGCTCCAGTTAGCAGCCCTTCTAAGCAGCCCGCCACAGCGGAGCGGTAACTCAGCACTCACTCGTCCCTCGACTCTGCTATATCTGGTGTGGCCGGGAGATCCTCGAGTTCCGTGCCTCGTACCAGTGATCCTAGACAGCCGACACTCGGATTAATGAAGCTTCCAGAGCCGTATCCATGTGCTTAATATAACACATGCAGCGATGCAGGACTTTGCATCTCGCATCTGACACAGCCCGGCGTAGAGAGAGTAGTGCGAAACCATTGAAACAGGACGTTACCACTCTGCGAGGGCGGCACAGCCCGGATGAGGCGACGATAATTCTGCGCTGTGGAATTGACTGCTTCCAGCGACATGCGCATGCCGGCGACGTCGGATTCCGATAGCATGTCGTCCACGGCAAATGAATCTAGCCCATCTGCAGCCAGGCGTTGGCGTTGCCGTGGGTTGCGCCCCAGCTTGTTAGCCCCGGGTGAAGTCGTTGCCCGCCACGTGACAGCGTGCTGTGAATTACGTCCGGCGTCCGGCGCCCGGCCTCGAGACGCCTCACGCGTCGTCGCAAGGTTGCACCACCCCACTTGTCGACATCACCGCCCGGCCGTTATTCTCCGCCATGAAACCCCAAAAGAAAAGCATCCGAGACTTCTTCTCTGCTGTTGCAAGAAACTCTCCGAGTGCTGCTGGTTCGCAATCCACATTGCCCCAGAGAAGTATACGCTCCCTTCCAGACTTGCTGCCTGAGGCTAACTAATGCGACTCTCCTAGATGCAAGCAATGCGCCTACCCGTCAGTCCACCCCCCCAGAAACGCCTGGAGGGCCACAGGACGCAAACCCACTTGCTCTCCATACCCCGCTTGTCCCGTCAAACCCTTCCGTGTCGACCGCGCCTTCCACAATGAGAGCTGCGAGTGCCGATGCACCGCCCTGCAGCCCCTCTCAAACATCCGCAAACTCAGGCGCAAGCAGGCGCATAACAGCCAATGGGCAGCAGGTAGTCCTCAATTCAGACTCCGACGATGATTCGCTCCCGGACCTGGACTTTGGCATACCCACTGCGAAAGCCAAGACCATCACCACCACCACCACCACCACAACGACAACCACACGTTCAAAGCGCACATCCGAGATTCAAATAGATGGATTACGCAAGCCAACCAAGAAGGCAAAGGACGACAAGATCAACTTCAACGCACTTATACAAACCGCCCAAAAGAACCGGGAAACAGAGCGGCAGATCCAGGAGCACAAGGCTGCTCTGGAGAAGCCCCTCGAGGAACCCGTGAATCCCACCTTTGCGATAAATGAGCAGACACTCGGCCAAGTCGTGGAAGATGACGACGATCAGGAGAAGGCGCACCGCCTCTTCCAAGCTATGCAGAGAACGAATGCTACGCAGTTGGAAAGCACTTTCCACTTCTTTCAAGACACCTCAGACTCAATACAAGTGCAACCCAAATTCCCCATCAGCAGCCTGCCCAACCATCGGTGGGTCTCGAGCTTCAAAGGTGGGGCTTTCATACTGCTATTTCGTGGCTTTTGTTGACATGCTCAAGACTCTCATGCAAGGGATCAAGCTTTCATAACGGGCTTCGCACACCAAATATTTCGTATACAAGAATTACCTCGAGAGCTGGCTTCTTGGATGATTGACCAGGGTTCGTAATACACAGCCGGCATATCTATCCTTGCTAAGACTGCTAGTTTCTTTGAGCCGGAATCTGGCACTTAGTTGCAAATATCTGGAAATCTTGGACTCTGAGGTACCGTCACATCAATTCTCAGCTCGTGGTCGTAGTTGACCTCTCACAGCCCCACGATGAGCACCTCCGCACGCTACTCGACAGCAAAAGACTAGACGCCTTATTCAGGGCGATAGGCGCTAACATGACACATCTTGAGGCGCCGACCGAACTGATGCCGGTGTCTGTGCCACGACCCGAAACCAAAGCGTCGCTTCCTCCACCATTGACCTCTATCGCCAGGCTACTTGGGCGAGCTGCGCCAAGGTAGGCAGATTGTACAGAGATGAGATGCCTTGCTGATGTCTTACAGGCTGCGTTCGAAAGCTCGAAGTCATGCACTATACCTACTCTGCCACGTGTGTCTGGATGACCGGGTTATTGCAGACGCCAACGTACTCTACACAATCCAGGAGGCTGTGGAAGCCATCATATGCAGCTTTGCTGACAACCACAAGCTGACCTCTGCCGTAGGGGGTCCCTCACCACAACACGACGCTCAGGCTCTAATGTTGTCACAGCTCAGCGATATCGTCCCTCGGTTACTTGCAAAAGTTAGGCATCCTTTGCTCCAAAGAAACCTGATAGGTTCCTTCCCAACGAAGTCGCCATTAACAGCATATCTGCAACGTCATCTGGCCCTCGCGTTCTTAGTTTACCCAACTCCGGTTAACGTACCACTTGCGGACCCTGAAGTGCCTAGTATTATCCACAAACATATCAACAAGTCTTCGAATTTGCGAATTAACAAAGATACCGACTACATTCACCTTGCTGCACGATTGGCCATTCTTGACACCGTCATTGGGCCGGGTCTGTTGAATGTCCCATATTCACCCCTGTCAAGTCCATCGACTTCGGAAGCGGGCTCGTCTCCAGTCAGGCCTCCAGTACCTGCATCATCTGAGGTGAAGAACTTCAATAACGAGGTGGATTCCCTTGCTCGACAGTTGCAGCTACTCGGCAACTCCATTGTCGAAGCTGGTGCTGTGGTGGATCTTACCATCATGGACACTAAAGATTCTATAGAAAGGCTGCGAGCACGACTGGAGCATGCCGTACGGATAGGCGGAAAAAGGGTTCACAACGTGTTTGGGGATGATGAAGAAGAAACACAGCTTAAAGTCAACAATTTTTTCAAGAAGTCGTTGAAGAACTCTACACCAGCACCATCACGCGGCATATTTGATGAAGAGGATGAGGCATAGCGAGACATTGTCAATCCAACAAAGACTTGAAGGTATTTCTGTAGATGCAGCCGAGTTACATGTAGATGATACAATAGTACTCGCAAATACGGACATTCAACTAGCCCCAATAATTGTCCTCCCTCTACGCCGCACCCCACGCAATCTCATGTCCTCGTGGCCCCTGAAATTTGCATCAACATTGGCACAGCACTTGGCATACCTTCCCGCTACAGCCTCCAGGGGGGAATCTACAGGAGAACGCAAAACCCCTCCATTCATTCTACCACGTAGCCTCGATAGGAAAAAAAAAGTAAAAACACACACGCACATCAAACCAAGTCCAATTTCACGCACTGCAATCCTCTAAAGAACTAGCGGCCAGCGAACAAGGTCTAGAATAAGAGCAAAACAACTCTTTCTCGTCCCAGCTTCTGCAGAGGAGGGGGAGGGGAAGGAAGGCCCGGCCCCACAAAAGCGGCTTCATCTCCTCCTGTCACTGTCACCTTGCATTGCGGAGCAAGCCAAGGACATGGAGGCGGCTTTGTCATATACACTACTGTACGTGCGTATGCATTGGGTTGAGTTGAGTTGACGGGAGCGAAGTCGCTCTTGATGGTTGGTTTGCTTGCTTTGCTTGCGTGCGTGCGTGCTTGCTCATAAGATCAACCACCACCATCGTGCTTGCTCATAAGATCAACCACCACCATCACCATCACGGCGACGTGTGAAGATGCCCGTACAGCGGTGGATTTTATACCTCGGCCTTGGCGGCACGAATACGCTTGCAGCGGGTAGTGTTGCAGAAAAGGGAATAAGGAGGGGGGGCGGGGGTTTGATTAAGCACGACAAAGGCTGTGTGGCGCATGCAAGCTAGCGAAGAGTCCTGACTCGCTATCTGAGGCGGTGTGATGGAGATGCGAATCAGTTTTGAGGACGGGATGGGGTATTTTTTGGGGGGTTAGCAACGCAACGACGACGTACAATTTCGGTATTGTGTTTTGTCTACGCGTGTAGAATACCATGATGAGGGGGAATACGGCCTGCGGATTCAGATTCAGATCCAGTTCAGCGCGGAGTCGTTAACGTAACGTCTGCCCTGTAGTACATGTTGCCCAAATTTTTTATTTTATTTTAGAAAATCCTTCCCTCCTCCCCCCCATGCAAATCATTCTATGCAATCAGTCTACATGCATCGTTTTGAATGTGCCGGTGGGTAAACGGATTCCTAGCCTCCAGCCAGCTCTTACTTACCTGCCGAGCTTGGTACCCATGTCTCTCTCTGCATGGCAGCGGGGGGGTGGGGGGGGGGGGGTCCAGCTTCCTTGGTAATCGGGGAACCAGAACGTTTTATTTTTATTTTTATTTATTGTTATTTTCGGATAGCAGTTGCCGGGTTGGAACTAGGTTGCCGATATTGCCGATGAACGGTTTGGCGGCACGCGGGATGGTCCTTGTTTCAAAGTGAAAAGCTAGGAAGATGAAGGGGGTTTAGCGTTGTTGCCGGCGAGGAGGACGGCGAAAAGAGGAATGGTGGTGCAGAGTGACAGGTGTAGTGAGGCTTGTGGAAGCTTGGCAGCCATTTTTTTCAAAGGTGTTTGAGTGTGTTTTTGAAATGTTTGGGCGTGGTGCTGTCCAGTGGGGAATATAAGAGAAATCACGTTAGCACCGCCAGGTCACGACGTTCCAGCTATGTGAAGTCTATAATTCATGTATAGTTTGCAATGGGAGATGAAAGTCGCGAAACTATATTAACGGAGTGGTATCCAGATCTATATATACAGAAGAACGCCAAGTGCGGAAACGATGCAAAGCCGAATCAGAGACCAAGAAAGCTTGTCCAAAGGAGCATCAGCGCTGCTGAGACCTCCTTCAATACTTCCACTTCACCAGTTGTAGACTATGGAGGGAAAGAAAGAGTCGTTCGATTGGACGTGTACGTTTGTCAACTTTACTCAGCCGGCTCTTCCAAAACCCTCATTTCTTTCCTTCTTTTCAAATGTCCAAGTCAGCCTAATCGACTATAGTCCGCCCGATCCGTTCTTCTCGTCAATGTGCCTGTAGCGCTCCTGCTCCATGCGGTACTTGAGGACCATGGCAACACAAAGCACAAGGACCACGTCGATACCGACGATACCGAAGGCGGCAGTAAAAATTTGGTCCAGATACCTGTTGGCGAAAGAGGAGAATTTACCAATGCATCCCCCCTTCTGAGCGGCAACTAGGGTGTTTTGGCATGTGCTGTCCTGCACGAACGGAGGCGTGGTCGAGTTAACGTAACCGCAGCAGTCAAACTGTGTTGGTCAGCTTCTGCCTGCAGATGATGATGTATCACATGATCGTGTGTGGATAAGCGCTTCCAGTGCTGCCGTCAGTCGTGGAAAGCACTCACCTTCTGCTGCAGAAGACTCTGGATAAGGGGCGTCTCACGTCCCCAGAGCACGCTGAGGTTTGTGCGAGTTTGTAGAGTCTCGACCCAAATGGCGATACCAAGGCCGAGTGTAAAGGTTGCGCAGATGACTACCAGCCAGCCCTGGGTGCGGAGCCAGCCTCGGTTTGTTGGGAGGAAGAGCGCCGGGAGAGACAGTAGGAACGTGACAAAGACGAAGATTGCATTGACCACGCCAGCTGGACAAGTTGTTAGTTCATGTGCTCGGGATTGCATGTTCATGGGCGATGCGTGGGACAATGCGCCGCCACAGTAGTGCTGGAGTATCGATTCCTTCAACACGTTTGTCATGGCCGTTTTGTAAATGTCGTACCTGTCAACGGACACTGGCCGAGCAGCAGGTTCTGCGTGACATTGTCTACGGTCGGAGTGGCGCGCATCGATTGCTCAGATATGAGGGAGAAGCCCAGCAACAGTCCTCCACATCCGGCAAAGAGCAAATCCATGCCGACAAAGGCCATCATCAACTTGGTCGGCATCTTGCGGTAGTGCGACTTGACGGAAGAGACTGGAGTAGGAGAAGAAGAGAAGATGAAGAAAAGAAGGGTTGTAGCAAAGAATGCAAGTCAAGCGCAGGGAGCCGTCCGGCGTACTCTGGTGAACTGCGTCGATCAAAGCGAGTCAAGACGAATTATTAGAAGGAAAGGAGCGAAGTGAAGAGAAAGTAGCAAGACCGGCATTCGCGCGGAAAGTGCATGGCGGTTGGGGACACGGAGACGTTGAGCATTAAGAAGCACTGCGAGGGCGCGTCGCAGTTGGACCACGGCGATGCGTGGGGGGGGTTTCAGTAGTGTTGGAGCATCGTGGGCGGCCAATCACGGGCGGGAACAGGCATGATGGTTCGATGTTTTGGCGCTGCGACGTTGGTGAGCCACAGACGGGTGGAGCATGCGAACAAGGACGGTGTTGGAAGAAGTGCGGCGAGGTTTTGACCAGAGGTGACACGGGACGCGGTGGTGGTCGGTACTAGGTGGCAGGTACTAGGTGGCAGGTACTAGGCAGTGGAGCCGCGGCATTGCAGTCGTCACGAGGCGCTCTGGAGTTGAGCACCGAGCTGTTGGAGCAAAGCGCCGCCCGCCATCAGTGCAGGCGGGCAGGACGAGGGAGCAGGCTAGGCCGTCGCTACAGGCGAAGCGAGACCAAACGGGGAAGGTGCGTAACGGTGATGCTTGCCTGGTGCTGGCCTGGCCCTGCCGCGGCTTCCATGACCCACTCCCCATCCGTCATCCATGGGGCTTACAAGCATGCACTGGTTCCAAGGGAGGGGGGGATTCAAGGGCTGAGAAGCTGAGAGGGAGGCTCCGTTGCTCGGCCCCGTCGTCGCCATGTGCTGGGCAGCGCAGCAGCATGCAACAGGTCAGTATTGTGAAGGCATCTGTAAGCCCCGGGGGAGGGCAACCGACATTCACCAATTGACCGTCAGTCTGACTTCAGCGGGCCTAGCGCTGTGGTTCCACCAATCAACATGAGACAGAAAACCGGGGCGCTGCTCAGCTGCCTCTAGCGCCGCCCGCGGCCTCAGATGGACGGCGCGCTTTGCGTGTGGAAAGGCGGGAAAGGCGGCTGCTGTTCATCTCCAAAAGCGACCTGACAGCCAAAGTCTAGTGTGAAGGCCCCAAAGTCGCTATCAGCACGACGGCCGCGCTGCGACGCAGACGGCCAGTGTGTGCGTGGCGCGCAACCTCACGAGAGAGAGGGCTGCCGTCCAGGGCCACAGCGGTCGATCTGCGACTCAGAGCTGTGACCGGGGTCGCAATCAAGCGCATCCGCCCCCAGTTGTGTGCATAGGTAAGGGCCTGCCCGCACCAAAGCAGCCAAAGCAGCCGGCGAGAGAAATACTTGACCACTCCCGCCGTTTCATTCCCAATACCGTTCGTCCCTTTCCTTCCTCAGACAGCTCTCGGGCTATCACACAGCTGCACCACTCCGTCCGTCCCTGCGTGCCCGCCAAAGCTCCACACGCTCAGGGTTCACCAAACCACTCGCCCGCTCGCTCTCTGCTGCCCTGCTGCCCTGCTGCCCACCCCCCCAACGGCGCGCGAAAAACAAAGCACGCCGCACCTGATCTCGCTGTCCGCTTTGCCAGGTACGTGCCCAGCTCTCCCACCCTGCCCGAGGTCGCGAGGTCACGCTGCCCCGGCACCGAGCCCTTCCACAGGCACCCCCCAGCGGCCCAGCCACTGGTCCTGCACGGGCCCCCGAGTAATCTAGCGCCGGCCGCCGAGCACATTGCCACCAAGCCGTTTCCTCCCCCCCCCCCCGCCCGCGCACTTTTTCCTTGCATTCCTGCTGCGCCATCACAAAGGGACCAGCCCCGATCTTTTAACAGGCCGCGCTTCCTTTTCCGTATCAGGTCGTCCTAAGAGTCTAACCCAACTCAAGCCGTCTGCAGTTCCTTCTGTAACATTTTGCGCGTCTGCCCAAACCACGCAAGAACGCCTGCCAACTCCCCACACTCGGCCCAACACAGCTTAGGGCCCTCGTCCCCCAAACACTGCGGGTAACCAATCTCTGGCGCGACTCACCACCATGGCCAGCGAAATCACCGAGCACGACCAGAACGCGTCGCCCTCTGTCCACGACGACGGCAATGGCACCATGGGCATGGAGAACCGCGGCGTCAAGCGCGCGCGCGCCGCTGCCGACGACGACGACGATGACGACGACAAGCCCGGCCGCGAGCGAAGAAAGATTGAGATCAAGTTCATCCAAGACAAGTCGCGTCGCCACATCACCTTCTCCAAGCGCAAGGCTGGTATCATGAAGAAGGTACGTTAGTCGTCTTTTCGCGCGCGCATCCTGGTTCATTTCCTCCCGCGTCGCATCAAACCCTTGCCTGCACCGAGCGCTCCGCTAACCATCTCTCAACCCGCCTCAGGCCTACGAACTGTCTGTCCTGACTGGCACCCAAGTGCTGCTGCTTGTCGTCTCCGAGACTGGTCTTGTCTACACCTTCACCACACCTAAGCTGCAACCGCTGGTCACCAAGCCAGAGGGCAAGAACCTCATCCAGGTACGCTGCAAACGACAGATCCGCAATGTGTCGCATCGCAACACTAACACACCCACAGGCCTGTCTCAACGCCCCCGAGCCATCAAGTGGCGACGCGAATGGCGTCGACAACGACACCGTCGAATCGCCAGAGGACAACCATTCCCAAGTGCCGCCTGGTCAGCCACGCGGAATGCCGCCCAATAACCAAGCTATGCCCCAAGCCTACATGACGCCCGAGGCTGCCCTGCACTACCAGACCTACCTCCAACAACAACAGCAGCAGCAGCAGCAGTCAAACCAGTATCCCATGGCGCAGCAAGGCATGCCTCGTCATCCTGGTGGCCACTACCCCCAGGACCAGAAGCTGGGTTAAACCTAATACGCACACACACGCACTCTCTCTCTCTCTACCAAAATGGTAGTAGGTCACTACTCGGAAGGCGCATAGTAACTGGATATGGATACCCACGTAATGGCAAAAGTAATCACGGTGTCGCTCGACGAGCAATACGCATGTGCATGGTATGCGAATTCGCATGCGACAGTGTAGCGAGAGTGAGAAAAGATGATGTGGGCATGCAATGTTGGGGGGGATGCAGTTGCACTTCCGAACGACTGTACGTCTTACGTGGATATTGGCGCAGTCTGTGGTTTCTTTATTCTTGCCGTTTGCTCTCAATCAACACATCTAGCATCTCCTGTCACATTTATCAGGTGCTGTGTAGACCAGATCTTTACCACTGCCCATAGTCTCGGTCGAATTCAGTACGTTAATTCACTCAAAGCTAGCCTCGTGGGCCGCTATCCGTGAGAGCTTAGTCTGGCCTGGGCATTGCTTCCTATTTCGTCGCTCGAACTTGCCTTTCTGGGAGAATAAGCTTGCCACCACAACTCCAAACCCTCATCTCTCCGCGGACTCCTCTGGGAGTTTAAGTTTACAAACAGTTCGCGATATTCATTCCTCGCAGTTTGCGTGTGTTTTGCTCAGCAAAGCAAGAAACAACCACCACACGCATCGCTTGACTGCTCCATGACATCCAATTACCATCCTCTACTGGACTGCAACGTTTGTTTCGCTAAAAGACAAAAAAAAGAAAAGTGCAACGTTGCCCCTAGGCTCATGTGCAACCCCGATGACGGCTCGATAACGGCTGAGGGCAAGGCTTTCGTCGCCTACCGTCTGAACTAGAGACTCGAGAATACCCTCGAGGAAATGTCACATCCGCAATCGCACGACCCTACTTACCTAGCGCGTCTTTTCAAATTACACTATTGCAGGTGTGACCACGCACACCATTCGGACTCGATGTTACCAGCAAGTTTCCCACAGCCAATGCGACATTGCTACCGTCTACCTTCGAGGTTGCTTCGACTACTTGTGATGAAGACTATTTGGTCACGATCGCGGCAGGAGCCTTCAAATGTGTCACTGCGTGACTGTGGCATCTGGCTAACATGTCGTACGAAAAGGTGCGCACGTAGTACACAGGGGACCGATTCATGCGAAGTGCTTGCGCCACCTACTACTTCGAACCCATCTCGAGGGCTGGGGGTACCTAGAAAGAGGTTGTTGAAGAGATGCAAAGAAGCGCTACAGTTGAGCGAATGAGGCTGTGCGAGTGTGAAGGACGTTCTCGATATCGTTGGAAGTGACTTCCATGACCTGACATGATACCGATATCGCTCTCTCTCGAACCGATATATCTCCGCAGTCGAGGTGTAGGTGTGGAGAAAAAAAAACGTGTGAGTGTATACGGTACATAGGTGGCTCTGAGTGGCTGATAGCTGTCGTCATATGGCTGATCCCAATGTAGTTCGCTCTCGAAAAAAAAGAACAGCAAAAAAGAAACACGGCAAGGTTACGACTACGGACCGCTCCCGCAGAAACTCGCCGAAAGATACTTACGGCTACTTGCTGCTTCGCGCCGATAGCCACAGCATTGAATGTAGTGCGACTGGACGCTTCACGCTTTTGTACACCCTCTCTTCTTTCCCCTCGCCAAGTGATTTTCCCACTCGACACTGAAATCTCGGGAGTTGATTGCTTCTGTGTTACTATACGTACGCGCGTCATCCCCGCAGAAGGCCTCTTTACTTGTTCAGGCGATCCCCGCATCATATCAAGCTAATGCCGGCTCTTAAGCTTGACGCGGATAGGAACTGATCCGATTTTGTATTCGGATTTTTTTTTCACATGCATTTCTTCCCGACATGACAGCTTGTGGTCTGGGGCCTTTGCGATGATGGCTTGTAGATATCTGGGACGTGTTGGTTGGTAATGCGTTGGAATGTCGTTTTAGCAACATGACTTTTTGTTTATTTTTAATGCTCCGCTACGACAATGTCTTCCTGTGCAAAGGCTGCTGGCTGTTGCGAAGAGATTAGAGAACACGCGACCTTTAAATATCACATATCCATTCTCAATAATTACGTATCCATCAATAACTCGTCGTACTCCCCCGTAAAGCTGGTCAGAGCATACGGGTACATTGCAAAAGCCTCACACGGGGCTCCTCAAATACACACGTCTCTGCTGTTGCATGAAACCAAACACAATAAAGCCAAGCCGGACCTATTCCCCCGCACAGCGACTCCCCCAGCATACTAGTCCAAGCTTTTCAGGCATAGAAATCCTGACCTCGGCGCTACTCACGGCCCTAAAGACGGAACTATCGAGGTATCGCTGCTCCATTCCTTGCTGTTGCGTTGATTGCTGAGCTGTCACTATTCGCCGTCTCTTATCTACCGTTGCTTTTTCCCCCTGCTCGTCACCCCTCGTTTTCCGTCCGAGCGCGGCCCGTCGCTAGACCGCGACATTCATCATGGGCAGCATATAAGCATTTGGGGGGGGGGGTGGTGGCTATGTCGTCAGCTTAGCACAATGTAATAAGCTTCACGCCAAGTACCTTCTTCGACATTGAGGGTTTCTTGCTTCACTCTTCTATTAAACATCTATTGTCTTTTTTTTTAATTACCCACCAAATAGTACAGCACTTTGAAGGAAAAAACTGCAGCACCAAGATAGAAATCTCAACACCATGGAGCCTGAAATCGAGAAAAGCCCAAACCCGCACCTGTCTCACGATGAAGACACAACCGGCAAATCCTCCGTCGACGCAGACGCCCTCAAGCTGGCAGAAATGGGCTACACGCAAGACATGGCGAGAAAGTACACCGTCTGGTCCGTCCTCGGCGTTGGATTCTCAATCACAAACTCTTGGTTTGGCATCTCAGCCGCTCTAATCACTGGAATCAACTCCGGAGGCCCGCTACTCGTCATCTACGGCATCATGCTCATAGCGCTCATCTCAACGTGCGTGGGTATTAGCCTGAGCGAGCTGGCGAGTGCAATGCCGAATGCGGGGGGGCAGTACTTCTGGGCTGGTGAGCTCGCGCCGAAGCGGTATACCCGACTCGCGAGTTACATGACAGGATGGTTGGCGTGGTGGGGCGCCATGTTCACGAGTGCGTCTGTGGCATTGTCTATGGGTAATGCGCTGGTGGGGTGTTATCAACTCGGGCATCCAGACTTGTAAGCGCTTCTTCTTCTCCCCAAACCCCCTTTTCCTTCCGTCAAGAAAAAGAAAGAAAAAACGGTCTTGGGGGGTTCGTAGAAAGTCTTGCTAAGTATTCTCTAGTGTTATTGAAACCTGGCATGTCTTCCTTGCATACCAAATCTCGAATATCTTCTGCTTTGTCTTCAACTGCTACGGCAAAACGCTCCCCGTAGTTGGCAAGTCCACACTGTGGATCTCGCTGCTCTCCTTCGCCGTGATACTCATCACCGTCCCAGCCGTTGCGCCTACACACCAGCACGCACGCTTCGTCTTCGCCACCTTCATCAACAACACGGGATGGCAGCAAGACGGCATCGCCTTCATCGTCGGTCTCGTCAACACGAACTGGGCTTTCGCCTGCCTAGACTGCGCCACGCATCTCGCCGAGGAAGTACACCGGCCCGAGAAAATGGTACCGATAGCCATCATGGGAACCGTGGGCATTGGCTTCGTAACGAGCTGGTTCTTCTCCGTCGCCATCTTCTTCTCGATTGTGGGCGATTTTGCCGAGATTGGCGCTTCGGCTACGGGGGTACCTATCCTGGAGATATTCTTTCGTGCGTTGGAAAGTAAAGCCGGGGCAACGGTTCTTGAGGCGCTCATCATAGCTACGGGGCTGGGTTGCTTGGTCGCAAGTCACACATGGCAGAGTCGACTGTGCTGGAGTTTTGCGCGCGATCGTGGGCTTCCGGCTCATTTTTGGCTCGCCAAGGTGCACGCTGGGCTTGATGTGCCGCTGAATGCGCACCTTGTGAGTTGTGTTATTGTGGCTATCATGGGGTGTTTGTATCTTGCCTCGTTGACGGCGTTCAATTCGTACGTTGCCTAGTCATGCGCGTTTCAAAGGCCGAGAAGCTAACAAGACATAGGATGATAACGGCATGTATCGTGCTTTTGTATCTCAGCTACTCTGTTCCGGTCGTTTGCCTCCTTATCCGCGGTCGCAACAACCTAGCCCATGGTCCCTTCTGGCTCGGCTCATTCGGTCTCTTTGCGAATATTGTGCTCCTTCTTTGGACACTGTTCACGCTGGTCATGTACTCGTTTCCGTATGCGAAACCGGTTGAGGCGGGGAACATGAACTGTAAGTGTTGGTGCCCTCTGAGCTTTTGACTGTATCGCTGACGACATGTGTAGATGTATGCGTGGTGTATGCTATTGTCGCTTTCCTCGCTAGTATGGACTGGCTTTTCAGGGCAAGGAAGAGTTTCGTGGTCGCGGGCGAAAGGAAGGATGAAGGTATGAACTCAGCGCCGAGGATCGTAAATGTGCCTCGGAGCTAGAGGCACAGATTAGATAGTCCGACCGTCCGTCTGTTGCGCACGTAGCGAATGCCTTGCGATTTATGCTACGCTTTGGATGACTACTGCGCGCCTGGTTTTCTGAACTGCATCTACCCTGTGACTGGGTAACGTGGCCAAGGTCCTTAGTTGTAGCCTATATACCTCCTCTGAACTCTGAGTGCGAAGGGATGCGTACTAGCTCCACGAGCCACGGTGAAAATATCAGTTTGGTGACGTCTGCAAGTTGCTGCTGTGGAGATGGAAGAGGAATGTCAATAGGCTTGGCAAGTCGAACGCGCAAGTGGGCGCTAGCGGATCGCGTCGCGTTTGCATGGAGCATTCTCAGATGCACTGACGTCTGCCGTGGACCTTTCTTCCGCTCTCACCCTCCCTCTCACCCTCCCTCTCACCCCTTTGAGCTTAGCATGCTCTCTCACCGACGCTCCTTTGACACAGAAAAGACTATCCAACTGCCTGCGCGACTTCTGTCTCCTTCTCCAACTACCTTCGTCAAGCATTGAACGGGCGCGACGGGTTCTCGCAGGATAGATAGCATCTCGTAGATAGACACAAGTGCGACTCTCTGTGCTTTTAGAGAGTCTCCAGAGTGGTGAATGCCAAATTGCGCTCCGTCATCTCTCTGGGGGAAGTGAGCGGGGCGTTACCAGCAGGAAGGGCCTCGGTGAGGGACCATGGCGGAGATTCTCGAGAAGATAAAGTAAGTACTGGGCTTATCAAGCCTCATTTCTATCACCTTCACCTATTGAGGCAGATGCCCATGCCTCTCCAGCACGTCGTCTTTTGTCGTTCCTTCGATTGGAATCCTCACACCAGACATGGCTAACCCTCTTGTGTCTTGCAGTGAGCTCCGAGAGCTACCCGAAGAACAACATCTGTTTTGTCCTCGCATTGGTGACGATGGATCAGTATACTACGACGAAGACGTTGCCGCGTATCCGCCCGAAACCGATCCCAACGAACTCGCCGAGCGCAAGCTCAAGCTTCTAGCTGCCCAAGACCGGAAATGGAAAGCCCTCAAGGCGGCAGAGATACTGGCGTTCGATGGAGAGGAAGCAGCACCACACAAGGAATGGCTAGTCAGCCGGCTCAACAGCCTCATGCAGAGTTGTGATGTCTGCGTGAGAGTCTTCCACCAGAGCAGGGCAGAATGGCGAACACGGCTGATCGACTCTTATGACGAGGAGAACATTGGGGAGTTTCTACAAGTGGTAGACAACCAATCCCTGGGTCGCATACAGAAGGGCTTGGACGAAGCAAACGAGATACTGAGCAAAGCTGAACCGAAGACGCGCTCGGTCAGGCTACTGCCAAACGAATGCACATACGGCTTCTTCGAAGCGCTTAGCTGCGATGCCCTCGTACGGAACGAACAACTCCTCCAGCGACATTTCGACGCACCATTCGACATGGTGCAAACGAAGAAGCGATTAAAGATTCAGACATACCTACCGGCTATGACACGTTTCTTGTTCAGCAGAGTTGACAGACGGCACAAGTGGGCCACAGAGTCCTGGTCCACCTTCAAGCGAAATATTCTGAAGTCTGAATGGGAATGGGCTGTTCGGGATTACGTCACTAGTGTTATGATGAAGGTCCAAATGAACAACTTGGATTTATCTGTGGTTCCTCTCTTTTGGGGAGGTGCTCGGCTCATAGTAGCAAAGATGGACAGAGAGCTGATTACGGACTCGCTACGGGGCCTTGACGGAGACTTCTACCGCCTGATGCTAGACCACCTCTCACTAAAGTCCGAAGGCTTTTTGGATCTCATTGCGACTATGAAGCAGCTATTGGAGAAGTCCCCCATCGACTACTGGGATGGCATGAATGCTGTGACTTCTTCAATCGCTACAGTGGTAGAGCAAGTGTTCAATAGTCCGGTCTTGAACCAGCTCCTTCTCGCAACTGCGGATGGAAACGAACAGAACATGAACAACCTTCATGCTGCGTTTAGCTGGATTTCAGTCTTCCTGGACTCCATCAAGATATCCAATCTTGGACCGACGGTCCGACCTTTTGCACACGCGTTGCTTGGCCGCTTTCAGTCGGACCGCTATCCACCCATGGCTCGAGCCTACTGCTACAAGGAAGGTCTTAGAGTATTAGATTATGCCTTTCGCAAAATGGGGGAAGGCAAGAGCATCGACAAGTTTGTTGGCCAGCCAACCGTCAATGGGATGCTGGATCTGCTATCAACCTTCATACAGTCTCTTGTCACAAGCCTCAAAAACTTCAAACACAAGAAGGAACACCAAGAGGATATGCAACTGACCCTTTCGGTGATCGAACATGCGTTCAAGCTGGAAGCACAGTCCCTCATCATCGAGAGGCAACTGATATCTGCAACCAGACCATCGCCCACTCAAACACCGCCGTCTAGTCCAATATGGCAAACAGTTCTACGAGCAATAGGGCCCGACAGTTTAGAGCTCGCCACACATCTTCTGATCGCTGGCAGGGGCTTGATCGGGCTTGAACCACTACAGATGAAGTCGGGTGTCGACAAGGTACCCCCCGAGGTACGACACTTTAACGATCGATTCCGACTGCTATCACAATCCATCACCGATGTCGTGGAGAAGATGTCTGAATTTGAACCCACCTTATTGCAAGCCTTGTTTGGACAACAGCCTGCAGCGAGCGCCATCGTCTCGCTCATGTTCTCATCCATAGAAGATACGCGCAACTCCGCTATTGAGCTGTTGAAGGTCATAAGTGGAGAAGAGGAACGTCGAGGCGCTTTGCAACACATATTGAGAGCCCATTATAGGCACGTTGTTCGAGGTATCTCAGATTCAGTTCGGCAAGTTCGACTCAAGAAGGCGTTTGCTCCCGCACCGAGTATGATCCGAACATGCACTGATATCATCGATATCATTTGCAACTCTCAAGACGGTATTTTGCGAGGCCGAGAATATGATTCCGGTGATGCAGCAGCGACGATGAACCTATGGGAGAACCTCTGGGATTCACTTACAATGATCTTTGCCACAACAGAAGCCTGGAGCAACTTAGGTTTCTACGACAAGCATATGATGATGGACTTTTGTCGAGACACTATGCAATTTGCTGACGTGCTGTTCGACCAATGCAGCATCTTTGCAACTGCCCTGAAGCCGCCTTCTTCCGATGAAGACGAAGCAACATCGAAGACGGCTCTGCTCAAAGAGCTCTTGGCTCAGCCAGCAAATGCCATGGAGGGTCTGGCAAAATGGCTTCGTCTTCGTGACGAGTTCTTGTCTAGCAAGTCCGTCACTTTGATCAGCAAGCTTCTTGTTCGATTACATCGTGTGTCTATCGAGATTGATCCCAATGCGCTCTCGTACATGGAACGAGTGCTCTCAGGAGACGTCCGTGCGAAGTTGAGTGACACGCAACAAGCTGAGCTGCAACAAGCGCTCGAAGAGCATCTCGGTCGAGCGCTCGTGAAGGAAGAGGAGCCCGCGAAACCCAAGCAAGCTTCCATCAGCAAATGGATGGCTCCGGGTGTGGCACAAACACCAGCAGATGCCAAGGCGAAGTTGCTGGCTAGTATGACTTCGGGGTCTAGTAAATTCCAGGAGCGACGGGAGCAGATGAGAGCTTCCGACGTGAAGGCTGCGCAACAAAAAGCTCTCGACGACAAGAAGAGTGCCCAACAGGCCGAATTCAAACGCAAGCGGCAGCTTGAACTACAAAGACGAGAGAGAGAGAAAGCCGCTCTGATCGCCAAGTCGAAGGCGGCTAGGGGCCTCCCAAATCACATTGCTGAAGCTGGCTCAGGTCTTGAAGGCCTAGGTGTATTAGGCAAGGACCAGGCTGTGAAGGGAGAAGGCTTGATGCATTCTTCTGATGAATCATCAGACGAAGATGGTGACATTGATGAAGATCTATTTGGCATCAAGAAGACCAAGGTCAAGACTGGACCGAAGACGAACATTGTCAATGAAGTCAAGATCCAGATGCCGACAAAGAAGAAAAGGGCTCAGCGTTCTGCCAAAGACATGCGCGCTCGTTTGGCACCTGATTTGAGCAACCTACATCGCACCATTCTTGGCTGGAACTACTTCCACGAGGGCGACTTCCCACCCAAGTCTAGACCGGACATGTACTCCAAGGTCCTTAGTACATTCCGCACGCCCAACGACTACCAGAACACATTCGAGCCTCTTCTGACCTTAGAGGCATGGCAAGGTTTCGTCAAGGCTCGCGAGGAGAATCAATCCAAGCCATACGAAATAAGAATCACTTCGCGAGCTGCAGTCGACATGTTCCAGGAAGTTGGCAGTACGATGACTCATGTCGAGAACAAGGAGGTCTTCATTTCCGAAGGAGACATTATACTCTTTTCAAAATCCAAGTCACCCTCTGCGAGTGAGCCGACATGTCTGGCCAGAGTATTCCGCGTGAAGAGGAAACAGCAGCACATTGAAGTTTCGTATCGCGTCGTACCTGGCAATCCTCTTTCAAGCGCACTGCAGCCAAACAATACTATCTTGGGCTTCAAACTCGAGTCAATCACATCTTTGGAGCGCGAGTACGGTGCGCTGAAAGGTCTTCAATACTATGACCTGTGTGACGAGATCATTCGCGCGAAGCCCTCTCCGCTGTTGACCTACAAGGATAGCCAGATCCAACCACTAATCTCCAATTACAATGTGAATCCGGCGCAAGCGAAGGCTATCAAATCTGCCATCGACAACGACGCATTCACATTGATCCAAGGGTAAGTCACAACATCCATACGTTGTCGAGTGCGTTTCTAACAATTGCCACAGACCGCCTGGTTCCGGAAAGACCAAGACCATCACTGCCATCGTAGGAGCTATCCTCAGCGACAGCCTTCGCAATCGCGGTACTGCGATTGCTGTTCCAGGCCAACAACACTTCAATGCAGCTTCAAAGAAATTGCTGGTCTGCGCACCCAGTAACGCGGCCGTCGATGAATTAGTCATGCGTTTCAAAGATGGCATCAAGACCCTCAACGGCGAGTCGCGCAAACTCAATATCGTACGTCTAGGTCGTGGAGACGCCATCAAAGCTAGTGTACAGGATGTGACGCTAGAGGAGCTTGTCAACAAGCGACTAGGTGTAGATCCGTCCAACGGCAATGATCGAGAAGCGACACAGAAGCTCTTCCAGGAACACAAACAGGTCTCCGATCAATTGAAACAAGCCTATCAGCAGCGAGATACCGGAGAGGTTAAAGGAGAAGCTGCGGCCAAGCTAGACGACGATATCAACGCATTGCGCAGGCGGAAGACGGCCTTGGGAACAAAGATTGACAATGTTAAGGATGACGAGAAACTCGCCAGTCGTAACGCAGACCTGAACCGACGACGCGCACAGGAAGCAGTTTTAAACGATGCACACGTCATTTGTGCGACCCTCAGCGGCTCTGGACATGAAATGTTCCAAGGTCTGAGCATTGAGTTTGAGACTGTCATCGTTGATGAGGCTGCGCAGTGTGTTGAGATGAGCGCACTTATTCCCCTCAAGTATGGTTGCGCCAAGTGTATCCTGGTTGGAGATCCAAAGCAACTGCCTCCAACAGTCTTCTCGAAGAAAGCGGCGGCCTTCCAATATGAGCAGAGTTTGTTTGTTCGCATGCAGAAGAACCACCCAGACGATGTGCACCTACTGGACACACAGTATCGTATGCACCCGGAAATCAGTCTGTTCCCCAGTAGAACGTTCTACGACGGCCGACTCTTGGATGGTGGCGACATGGCTGGCCTGCGCAAGCGACCATGGCATCAGAGCATGCTGCTTGGACCTTACCGCTTCTTCGATGTCCAAGGTCAACATCAAGCTGCTCCAAAGGGCCATTCGCTGATCAACATTGCCGAGATCAATGTCGCGATGCAGTTGTACAAGCGAGTCACTTCCGACTACCCCGATTATGATTTCAAAGGCAAGATTGGCATTATCACACCTTACAAGAGCCAATTGCGCGAGCTAAAACAGCGATTCATGAATACCTACGGTCAAAACATTATCGAGGACATTGATTTCAATACCACAGATGCTTTCCAAGGTCGTGAAAGCGAGATCATCATCTTCTCCTGTGTACGAGCCTCCCCGGCTGGGGGCGTCGGTTTCCTCCAGGACATTCGCCGTATGAACGTTGGCCTCACGCGTGCCAAATCATCTCTATGGGTTTTGGGTAACTCTGATTCGCTCATGCGAGGAGAGTTTTGGAAGAAGCTCATCGTAGATGCGAAGGAGAGGAAGCGATTCTCTGCTCAAGACGTGCCAAAGATGCTAAACCAGCATTCCAGCAAGTTTCCGGCACCAAAGGAAGGTTATGTACAACCTCATCGCCCCACTCCGGAGGTCAAATCAGAAGTAAAGTCAGAGCCCATGAGCAGGTCTGCAAGCAATCAGTCCAGCACGTCTTCAGGCTCGGACTCGAAGTCTATGAAGCAAGAGGTCAAGACGGAGATCAAAAACGAACAAACACTGATACATCATGCAAAGCGCAAGTTCGAAGACGTCGCCGGCGTCGATAAAATCAAGCTTGAGAGTAGCGATGCCGAAATGGAGGACGCTCCATCCGACTCTGCCTCCAACACGATGAATGGAGGCAGCGGCCGATCAACACCAGCTGCCATTGCCGATGCGCCACGCAAGAGTTCAATGCCCGGTGGGGACGCAAGTAACGGGACGAACGGCGCGGTCGCTCCCCCGCCCGGAGATGTCATCGGCGGCATGTCAATGGCAAAACCTAAAATCCGCAGGCGGCCTCGCGAACCACCAAATCCTTTTATCAAAAATAAGAAACCAAGAAATGGCTAACTGTACAATATGCTAAGCGGCGGGAGGGGCCGGAGTGGCATTATTTTCCTTGATGCATGGTTCAGCAATATGCTCTTTCTATTGACATTTGGCGCCTTTTAAGTGGGCGGACACTTTTTATTAGCATTGCCCGGCGTTCAGTCGTATCTTTATGTATACCTAGCTACCCGACACTATCTCTTTTCGGGGCCATTTGCCCTGATATCATGTCAGACGAAGATCGGCCACGAAGCCCAAAAAAGCGCCTCATGCCTGATGTCTGGCAGGTAATGATCAACATGCGTGCCGTGTGCTTAATCGCCTCCCTGGAACATTTACAGTATGTCAAAACCTCTGAACGTGTAATTTGACGTCTCCTCGGCACTTGTGCATGTCGTGTAAATCGCGTCTAATGCGTGGTCGCTGTTACGCAAGTGCATTATGGCCGCGACTTTGTCCTGCTATCTAGTCAGGCGCTCCGGTACTACCATGATGCACACCGCCCATTGCCAATTATTTAATCCTGCACCCCACACTCTTCAAGCAAGAATCAACGGCCCGTCTCGCGCACCGTTCGACATGGACGTCTCTTTCAGCCTTTACCGAAGCGTAGCATAAGCAAGGCGCTCCCTATCGCCGCCGGATCAAGCAAGTTGCAAACCACTGATGCTCTCTCTGTATTACCCGGCTGCCAATCATCCTCGTACACTTGTACTACAAACTAATGCACCCAATTATCGTCATCGGCCGGTGGCACATGCTCCAGATTATGGCTAGGTTACAGCATCCATTTTCTGTGCGATCTTCAATATGTTTTGTGAGCAGAGAACTAATAACTCGTACTTCTCGGATGTAGTCTTTTCTTTCCTTCGCGGCCATTTCCAGCATCTTCTTGTATTAACCCTATCGACTTTTAAACTCTTCTGAGACAAAACCTTACCACGATTTACACGCAACCTCGTTCTCGGCTACCGGCTTCGCTGTCAATACGCTGTAGTGTCACGTTGCCTCACATCTCGGCATCACGAGTTCGAGAAGTGATCCTTACCCTCAGATCCGCCCCTGATTACACTACATGACTTTCCTCCTCTCGAATCTGAGAAACTGTCTCATCTGCAGCAAGCTTGGCCGCGAAGAGAGCTGCCGATCGCCAGATCTCCTAGACACTAAAGCCAATCCCACGCTACCCTGCCAATCATCGAAGCCAACCCTTCATCTTACCCCTGCTTGGGGTTACAGCCAACATTCAGCGATCTTCGTGAGATACAACACTCTGCTGAGTTACCAGGCTCCTGCTTGTGCCCACGTTCTGAGCCAGCGTTCCCTGCTGAGCAGTACAGTACTCACGGCTCGCGCTTAGGCATCGAAAAGAGGAAAGAATTGCAGTTTGAACGTCTGGTGCAAGGATATCTGCGGACCAGATTGCAAACATGATGTCGTCTGCTTCCATAGAAAGTCTCTTGAAATCGTTCCCAATGGCTGGAAATATAGGCTGGAGTGCTCTTGAATATGCTGGGGCGTTGGAAAAAAGCTGCAAGATGAACACAAGCGTGACGTCCGAGTCGCTCAAGCGCAAGTCAACGGCCTCGACGCAGGACGAAAACACCCCGCCGACCACTGCAGGGACTCAACCGACTGGCTACGACTTGTCACCACCGATGCACTTTATAGATGAGTTTGGCTGTCGACAAAGACGCAAAGGCATCTTTCTCAACCACACTCCACGGGATTTCGAAATGCGGTCCTCAAAGCCACTCGACGTCTACCAACCTTCCAGAACTGCAAAGGAGAACTACTCTCGTCCTATGACTTCGCATGGGACCCGTTTGCTCAACAACAATCGTATTGCTACAAGTCCACATGCCTTTAGCTCATCGACAGCGTCTCATACAGCTGGCGAATCGACTCCAAATGAGTTCGGAGATGCAATCGAACTTGACTCCAAAGAGATCACGTCGCCATCATCACCAGAGGTCTATCAACCATCAGCCAAGCCAAATCGACACTCATCATCCGTCCCTTTGGCCAGAGTGCTTACGTACGAGCCACGCTCTACCTTTTCTTCTGAACGTGTAGGCCGCGACGTCAGCATTCGAAGTGCGAGCTCACCAACGGGTCTCCCACAAGACAAGAAGCGGCAGCGCCGTCAAACGCCATTCAAAGTAATCATTCCAAGTCTGACGAATCCTGCACGACATGCGCCACTGGAGCCCCTGGTTGCCAAGCACCGACGCAAGGCTAGCTACGAGACCATGAGCGAGCTGCTACCTGAGATCGAAACGGAGCAAGTTGGGGAAATGGGTACGTTTGGAGTAATTCAACGATACTTTGATAGCCAGGCGGGCGGTCCAGTATCAGTACCTAAAATACCTTGCCACGCATATTCGCCGGATCCGCCAGACGTTCCTCTTCCCATGTCTCCTGAGCTGCCTTTGTCAGAGTCGACCAAGAAACCCATGGAAATCTACGCTATTGGTGAGCTTGATCTAGATGAGCCACCACCAGCAGTACCGGACCGTAGCCCGAAGCGGCTCACGAACCCAGGGTTTCCAGTTCCGATCGAATCAGCCATCTCCACCCATGGCGATTTTGTCTTTGTAGCCGATGAGTATCATTCGTCATGTGGCGAGAACGATGAGCTGGACGATAGTTTACACATTCCGAAGAAGCGAGTATCAAAGCGCGTCGACGTGGGACAAGCTGGCCGTGTAGGTTCCTCACAGGTAGGACGGCTGGCGCCACCAATTCTTAGCCACGATGCGCTGACGGCGAGCGCTGACCTGGGCCTGAATGATCTCAGCTACTATCTCAAGCACACTGGACCATCTACAGACTCTCAGCCCATGGTGCAACAGCGCAAGAAGAAGATGAAGCTGTTCAAAGTCAAACAACGCAAGACCCTGGCTGCTCGCGTTGGATCCGTCGAAGGCTCTCCTCAGCGAGCGCGCAGACAAGCTCCTATTCCAACATGTGCTCGCGAGACGACGACTTCTGGGGGCGCAAGACACCTCAGGATCGTCATTCCAACTGAGAGCCCTCGCAATACTCAGGTAGTAGCTATCCCGATGTCCCAGTCTCGGGCACAACGACGCTCTCGACATATTTCCATTACCTTTGACGAAGAGATGCTCAACCCTCTCGCCAGTCCAAACGTGGAGCGCACACTATCCGGCTTCGAAGCTCCTAGTCCTTCATCCTCCGAGCCAGTTCCCGTATCACCGCGCAGCCTGAAGAGGCCTCCCAGATCACCCAAAGTAGTACCTGTTGAAGACGATGCACTCGCAGTATCGCTCGAGCCGCGCACAAGTCGAGAGGATCAGACCAGATCTCGCAAGCTGCGAGACTTGCAGCGCATTAAGCGGAAGCCGTTGCCCAGATACTACGAGCAGAAAGAGCTGCATTCCGACGTTGTCGCTGGAGCCTTGCCAACACCTGCCCAAACACCAGAGCCGCTTCAGGACTCGAATATCGAAGTCGACAGTGGCCATGATGAGGATGAGAGCCCCATCAACAAAATGGCACGAATGCAAGAGAGGGTCATGTTGCTGCAGAGACAGAACACGTAGCTAACAGAGGCGTTGGCAAAGATTGTAGGGCTCGAGCTTGAAGATGGAGACCTGAAGCCTGACAATGTGTTGAAAGCGTTCAGGCAGGTTGGGTTTTGGCGACAACGGGGATAGTGTACTTTGTAAGACGCTATGGTTACACAGCGATACGAAATGTCATAGTTGCTTAGAAGTCAATGAGGTTGATGGACGGAATATTGACGAGATTGCTCCTGAAGATCATGACGAGGCTTCCCTGGACGTTTCCAAATACCGAGGTGGACGGCGTAACGCGCATGACGGCGTAACGCGCATGACGGCGTAACGCGCACCCCCACCAAAACAACACCACCTTTCAACACCTAATAACTCCACTAATATAGATCTAATTTAGGAAGTAATTAATAAAATTAATTTGCGCGCACTAGGCGTATCTTTTATATATACAAAGTTTGCAGAAAAGTATAGTGTAGTACAATCTACGCTCTCTTAAAGACACTAAGGTATTTTAACCTTGCGCAACCTTAAGGCTTAAAATTAATAGGCTCTCTATCTACAATAGGAGCTAGAGCTCCTATAGTATATTAAATAGCTTACTAAGTAAGGCCTTACACTTATATAAGCTATAATACAAAATTTCGCCTTATAAATTACAAGGAGAGAGGTTAGAGTATACTAAGTTAATTGCTTTGTCTACTAGTACCCTAATAAGCTTATTTTAAGATAGACAACAGGCATAAATAATAATTACTATAAAGCTAATTCTAGAAAGAAGTACAGCCTATACTTTAATCTTCTACGCAAGAAAATTAAGCAGTACTATATTAAGGCATATTACATATACAATATAGATAAAAAGGGCTTCCTCCTTAGTATCCTAGGAAGATTAAAGAGAATCTTTAGTAAGCCTTTATATAAGCAGGGAAAAAAGAGGAGTACTATTTAAAATAGCTTATAAAAGTAGATAACACTCCTAGCCTACATCTACGCTAATAGATCTTACCTAGCGCCTACCCTTATATATTAATTAACCTTAGAATTAATATAGGACACCTAGTTACAAGCCCTTAATTCTAAGACTTATTAAGTTTAAATTACTTTATTACTCTCTAGCTAGACAAATAATAATATTAGTCTTACGTAGCTTAAACAGGTGTTTAATTGCAATACTAAGGCAAAAGCTTAATCCTCTTATTAATTACTTATCCTAGACAGCTATAGATCTTACCTTACTATAAATTTTATTAAGTATTATAATTAGAACAAGATTCTCCTTGTAGTTTATTCTTTTTATTTAACCTACACACTATAGCCTCTTAATATTGCCTTATTTAAGCCTCTTTTATTAGCTTACTAGGCTAAGATATCTAGATTTCTAGAGAGGAACTAGGGCCTTACCTTAATAAGTAAGAGGGATTTCTTTTACCTCTTTTACTAAGCCTAGCAAGCCTCCTTTAAAGAAATAATAATTTTAAAAGCCTTTAAGGCTATAGGCCTCTTACTATTTAATCTTAAAGTTATATTAAAAAAGTTTAGTATTAAGAGCTCTTTAAGTAATAGTAAGTTCTTAGGCTTAAGTACTTTAAATTAGAAGAAAGTTAAACACCTTCTACGTAAAGTAGTTAAAGATCTAAGTAATAAACAAGCTTAAAGGCTAAGCTAAGTTTATTACTAAATCTTAACTTAAGACTCTTCTTAAGTATAAAGTTAAGAGTCTACGCAAGGCTCTAATTAATAAAAAAACGCGCAGGAAACAAGGTAGGTCTTTCCTACTCTAAGAGCCTAAGAAGTACTAAGTTAGAGCTATAGTCTAGTCTTTAAGGAAGGTAAAGAAGGTATATAATTACTAGAAGCTCTAGGAGCGTAGAGAGGAGTAAGTACAACACTAAAAAGCTAAAATAAATAAGTATTGTAAGGAGACAAGGCAGGCAAAAGCAAAAGAGAAAAAAATAAAATAATAGGTAAGGGCTGCAGCTTAATTAGTAAGAGAGAAGAAGAAAACTAAAAGGGCTACTAAACAAGCCTTTAGGGCAGCTACTTATAGAACTGCAAAACAACTTAAACAATTTATAAAAACCTTTTAAAAGGGTAAAAGAAGTAGCCTTAAGGCTCTTAAAAAGGCTACTTAAAAAAAGAGGCTTATCGCGAGCCCTACAAGTAGTAGAGAGCCTTAAGGTAGTGTTACAGCTTAACTAGTGTCTACCTTGCGCACAGGGCGCGCGATTAGAACTCTAACTTAATTTCTATAGCTATATATATTATTTAAGCCCTATAGATCTTACTACTAAAAAATCTCGCAATAGTAGCTATTGTGTAAGGCTCTACAGCCTTAAGTTTAGTAGTAGTTTTGGTGTTTAAACCGCGCGTTACGCCGTCATGCGCGTTACGCCGTCATGCGCGTTACGCCGTCCACCTCAGTACCGTGTCTGTGCGCGCAATGCCCGTGTTCGCGTAATGCCCACCCTAACACAACAACCACCTACACAAATCGCGTTATAACTCTACTAATATAGATCTAATTTAGGAAGCAATTAATGAACTTAATTTGCGCGCACTAGGCGCATCTTTTTCGTATATAAGATTTGCAGCAAAGTATAGTATTAATCGTTGAACGCTCGCTTAAAGACACTACAGTAGCGGGTCAATCAACGCCCCGGGTCAGTCAACGCCCCACCCACAACACAACAGCTTCATGAGTATTGCAGCTGTAACGCCTTAACAAAACGTGATAAAATTGCGCAAAAGTGGATTTATACTATATAATAGCCTGCGAAGACTTTGCGCTAGTCTAAATCTTTTTTTAGGCGGCGGATTGTTCGCGTTCTAGTAGTTTTAGGTAGAACTGGCTGTGCAACTACCCGGGCTCCCACAGAAGCTGTACTACCCCTAACACGTTTCTAACGCTTTGCAGCTAGCTTATGAGCTGTTAAAGCTTTGCGCTTACCCTTTTAGGACAATTGTATAAGCTTTTTAGTGTTGTTTCTTAGCTAGTTTTGCAGCGTCCTCCTTCCTCTTCTCCTCTGCCTGTCTCTCCTGCTTAACACGCTTTACAGCTTTAAGTTAAAGCTTACAATTGTAAGCTGCCTTCTTAATCTTAGCTTGCTTAGCTTTTTAAAGCTTCTTAAGCTCCTATTGTTGTTATTGTAATACCTAACGATCGCGAGCTCGTTGTACACTCTTAGGCGACTACAGTTTAGCTCCCCTATGGTAAACCTCGTCCTTATTAAGCTGGAGGGCGAAGGACTGCTTTGGTCGCCTCTCCTTAATAGCTAGAGACTGCCTAAGGCCCCTAATCTCCTTATAGAGTATACTGTTTTAAGCTGTAATGTAGCACAAACTTTGTTAAAGCTTCTTAATATTCTTACTGCTCTAATCCTTTACCTTACAGCGTACGATTGACTTAAGCTTAAGCTAATCCTTACTAGAGAGGACTAACTAGCTGCTCTTAGAATCTAAAGCTTCCTTGGCAAACTTCTTAAGTACAGCGTCTAGGTTAGGTAGGTATATACTAGTGGCTTTAAACGACCTTTAGATAAGTAGAGGTTTAAATACAGAGGTCTAGGACCTCTAGAAGAGCAGGAAGAAGTCTCCTTTAGTTAAATTAAGCAACCCTTAGCTATCCTAGAGGTATCTAGCTAACTAAGTTAAGTAAGCGTTTAAAAGGGGTTTAAACATTACTATATTAAGTAGTTAAAGCGTATAGGTAGCGTGAGGGGGAAATATAAATAAGAGGATCTTGTAGTCGTAGCAATACTTAATAAACTCTATAGTTACGTGTAATCTGTAGCTATTAAGGAGTAGTAATTAATATTTAGTTAAAGCATGCTGTCTAGTTTCTCTCTTAAACACTCCCTTAAGCTAAGCTAACCTAATATTGTTGTTGCTCTAGCTAGAGGGTAATGACGTAGTAAACACTAAGTGTTCTCCTGCTTGTACAGCATTAACCTAGCTTAATTAAACAGCTCTATTAGCTCCCTAGAAGATAAGAGTTAGACTTAAAGCTTTGCCATCCGAACAAATACAAGCTATTACTGTTATCTACTTACTAGAGCTATCTTTAAGTGCTTGCCTTACCCCTTTTGCCTTGTAGAGCTTCTTGTTAAATACACAATTTGTTCTGCTAACCTAGCTAAGTTAAAACCCCTTTTTATTTATATTAAATATATGTGTTAGTTGTACGTTGTACTCCTCCATCTTTTTATATAATAGCTTAAAATACAAGCTGTACTTAGCTCCTAAATTAGCTTTAGTCCGCTCCTTGGCCATGGCTTTGCCCAAGCGAGAGATGAGATAGTTAGGATAACGGCGGAGGAACTGTTTAACCCAGCTTTCAGAGACTAGTTTGCCAGCTAACTAGCTAGTAAACTGCTGTACTATTACTTTTATAGGTAGCAAACGTCGTTTAGTAAGCGTTTTGATATATCGTACAAGCTCGGCTTCGTGTTCTAGGTGTAGGGATCGATGGGAGACCCCGCGCCGGTCGTGCACACCCTAGTGCCTTCGAGCGAGCGTACTGCGCTCAACACCAAACTGGGCAGCAACTTTGCTGTACGAGAAATTATCTCCTGGCTCGCGCGATTTGATATATTCAATCGCTTCTTAAATCAGATCTATATTAGTGGAGTTGTGCCGCGTTGAAGTTTTGTTGTTATGGTGTTGGGGTGGGGCGTTGACTGACCCGGGGCGTTGATTGACCCGCTACTGTAGGGCTAAACTCAACTACGCTAACTCGCCCACTAACTCCTTCACCTACACTAAGAAACTAAGCTCCTACAGTATATTACTACGCTTACTAAACGACGTACACTACTTACACAAGTAATAATACGCAACTTTGCCTTATCTTTAGCTAGTAGAGAGGTTTTAGAAAGCTAGGTTACTCGCTTTATTAATAGGAATCCTACCTATCTTATCTTACGCTAGCAGGCAGGAATAGATCACAATCGCCACAAAGCTAATTTAGAGGCTAAATATAGCCTTTACTTTAAGCTACTACATAAGAAGATAAGGGAATACAATATAGGGCCTTCTTAAATCTTTAATATAGATAAGAAAGGCTTTATAATTAGAGTAACTAGAAGGTTAAAAAGGGTGTTTAACAAGAGGATATACAATTAAAAAGGAGTAATAGCTACAACTTAGGACAGTTCTAGAGAGTAGGTAACTGTCCTAGCCTGCGTTTGTTTAGACAGTACAGCTCTATCTCTAGCTTTTATCTTTTAGTTAGCTGTTAGAGCTCTAAAATTGAGCTAGGTTAAGAATATTAATAATAAAAAGCACTTAGTATTTGTTAGCTTATCTCCTTCTAGCTAGACTAACAATAATATAAGTCTAGCCTAGCTTAAGGAGGTTTTTAAGAGAGAGACTAGACGGAAAACTTATTTAGGATACTAATTACTCCTCCTTAACAGCTATAGATTTTACCTAACTATAGATTTTATTAATTACTGTAATAACTACAAGATTCTATTAGCTATATTTCCTTCTTATTTAACCTATACGCTTTAACTGCTTAACGTTAAATTATTTAAGCCTTTCTTAACTGCCTACTTAACTAAGCTTTTATTCTACCTTTATTTATTTTTTAAGGTGTCAAAGGTGGTGGTTGTTGTTGTAGTCAAAATAGGGTTCCAAAAAAGTGAAAAGCAGCTACCCTCTACTGATTAATCGCAAAAGTCAAAAAAAAAAGATTGTATATAGTCAACGAGATTCGAACGGTGGGTGGATAAGTTCTGGGAGGAAAGCTCAGACCACCGAGCGATAATCAGGGTCAAAAAATTTGCTAAGGTACTAAAAAACGACACCAGTTGAAACGTGTCCAACGGCGATTGCCAGCCTATGGCTAACAACAGGATTACAGTAGGATTGCAACATGATGCGATGGAGGAGGGAAAGGACACGTACGTACCGCAGCGGGAGCCTGCAATACTTCATAAAGCTGCTGCTTCTCACCTAATATTCTACCTTTATAAAAGCTAGGGGCTCCTACTAATAGTAAAAAGAGACTTCTTTCTCCTCCTTTAGAGGGCCTAGGGTACTGCTTTTAAGAAGGAGACTATTAGAAAGTCTTTCTAGGTAACTAGGGTCTACCTACCTAATTCTAAGGTTATCTTTTAAAGATTCCGCAAGGAGGCCTCTAGTTTAAATAAATTTTTAGCTTCTATACTTAGTAGAGATAATTAGCTTAAAATAGAGACTCTTATACGCCGTTTAGTGCGAGATTAGGGCACTAAGGAGGTAAAAAAGATTTATTAAAGCCTCTACTATATCTTAGCTTAAAATAGTATCCTCTGTAGAGAGATTTAAGGCTTAAAGGAGGCTCTTTTAGTTAAAGAGACACTAAAGAAGAGCTATACTCTCTAACTTAACAATCCTTAGAGTACTACAGTAGTGCTGTTTTCTAGTTGCCTAGGAAGGTCTGTTAGGCTTAGGACGACAAGGTAGTTTAATAACATGAACAACAACTACTACAACTCTAAAAAGCTAAGAGGTCTTACTTAAAAGAGCAAGCTTAATTATATAAGGCTTAACAAGCTAAAGAAAGGCGTGTTAAGAGAGAGAGGCTTAAGGAGGTAAGGTAGAAAGAGAAGGCTAAAAAGGTAGCTAAAAAGGAGCGTTAGAAATCAGCTCGCAACGCTTAAAAAGCTATATAACTATCCTAATTAGGTAAGCGTAAGGCCTTACAAGCCTCTACTTAAAAGCAAAAGCGTTAAAAACGTGTTATTGTTAATTTATCTTATATTAAAGCTGAGGTAGCTGCACCAGCTGCCCCAGCGCGCACCACCCGCCGCGGGCGTAACGTTAACTTACTAAGTAAATACAAGTAGCACAAATTAATCGCAATGATATATTTACTACAACTGTACAAAATCTTGCGATACTAGCTATTGGTGGTGGCTCTACAGCCTCATTTTTCTACAATCTTTTTTTGTTGGGGTGGGCATTGCGCGAACACGGGCATTGCGCGCACGGACACGGTATAGATCTGGTTCCTGAACGCTTGGCGTATTCTTCAGCTGTTAGCAACACATAGTAGCCACCTTGCTTAGTTTTCTGAATACTGGAACACCCTTGCTTTTGAGACCTAGTATATCCCGACGCTATCATTAAGACTTACATCGAGCTTCCCGCCATCCTCCAAACCGCGCTTCTCTTCTCACCGCCTGCTTACCGTGTCCGTGCGCGTTTTGCGCATGGTCGAGTTTTGCGCACCCCAACAACATAAAGATTTTAGAAAAATAAGGCTGTAGAGCTACTACTAATAGCTAGTATTGCGAGATTTTGTAGAGTTATAGTATATATAGTAGTGTAACCAATTTGTACTACTAATATTTGCTTAGTAAGGTAACGTTGCGCCCGCGGCAGGTAGTGCGCGCTAGGGCAGCTAGTGCAGCTACCTTAGTTTTAATATAAACTAAATTAATAATAATATATTTTTAATACTTTTACTTTTAAGTAGAGGCTTATAAGGCCTTATGCTTACTCTTTTAAAATAGTTATATAGCTTTTTAAGCGTTGCAAGCTAATTTCTAACGCTTCTTTTTAGTTACCTTTTTAGCCTTCTTTTTCTACCTTACTTTCTTAAGCCTTTTCTTTTTAATACGCCTTTTCTTAGCTTATTAAGCTTTATATAATTAAGCTTACTTTTTTAAGTAAGACTTTTTAGCTTTTTAGAGTTATAGTAGTTATTATTTATATTATTAAACTACTTTATTATTCTAAGCCTAATAGACTTTCCTAGGCAACTAGAAAATAGTACTACTATAGTACTCCTAAGAATTGTTAAGTTAGAAAGTATAGCTCTTCTTTTAGTATCTTTTTTTAACTAAAAAAGCCTTCTTTAAGCCTTAAATCTTTTTATAAAAAATACTATTTTAAGCTAAAATATAGTAGAGGCTTTAATAAATCTTTTTTACCTCTTTAGTGCCCTAATTTTGCACTAAATAGTATATAGAAGTTTATATTTTAAGCTAATTATTTCTACTAACGTGGTTCACAAGCGAGTGGGCACCCTAAGCAAGTAGGCAGCTCTCTACTAGCGCGTCGACGTCAACACGTTATTGTAGTTTTTTATTAGAGTTAATAAACTATTGCGATATACTAAATTAATTATTAGAATTGCCGCTATTACTTGCACTATCTATTTTAACTGCGCAGGTATAAGCGTTGTATTTAGTCTGCTTGCAACGTCTACACCGCCTCTTTCTTTGCACCCTCTTTAACGCACTTTTACTATTGCTACAACTGCTACCTGCCTGTTTAGCTAATACTTTTTATACTTTGCCTATAGTAAGAGTCTCTTCTATTTATATATATTGCCGCTTACAGCTTTTATGCTTATTTAATTTATTTAGAGCCTCTTAAAAAGTAGTTATTTTCTCTATTAAAAGCACTATCTTATGTGCTATTTGCTAAGCCTCTTTACTTAGCTGCGTAATTTACTTAGTAAGTAAATTAGTAAAAGACTTATAGCACTTTCTTGCGCTTTATTAAATAAAACTAATTTAAGCTTTAACTTCGCGCGTGTTGCGTAGTGTCTGCGCCTCTTAGGCGGCTACTTATTATAGTAATTATTATAGTGTCTGCACTACTATATTAAGCTTTAATAGCACAGCCTATAGGTTATATAGAACTAGACTAGCGCCTCTAAAGCTAGCTTAGATATTCTCCTTTATAATAGACTGCTTAAAAGCAGCTTTAAAGGCTAGTAGAAAGGTCTCTTTGCTAATATAGTTAGTACAGTTACGTGCTAAGCCTAAAACAGCATTGCTGTACTTACGCTTTAACAGCAAGAAGCAGGCAACATTAAGAGGCTATAATAGGTAAGAAGAGTGTGTAGGTATATAGAGAAGAATAATATTCTTTTTCTTATAAAGATTCTAAAAATTAATAGAGTAGTAGCTCTTATAGCTGTTAATAATAAGTAGATAATACCTACCTATAGTATACCTTTTTGTATAGGTATTAAAGTGCTCTAACTACGTAAAAGTAAGCTAATTATTTATCTAGCTATTAGAACTAACTTTAAAGACTTAGTTAGTAGGCAGGTCTTTAAACTAAATGTTAATAAGCACCTTGCCTATAAAGATAATAAAAAGTAGTATCTAGTAACTTAACGCGCCTACACTTTAAATTACAGTAACCTACTTATAGTTGCCTAGCTATACTTGCTTCTTTTTGCTATATTCTTTTAAGCCTGTAATAACTAACTATAATAAAATTTTGCCTATTATAAAGCTAGTCTTGTTAAAGTTGTAAATATTGTTATCAATAATACCTTACTTCTGCTTTATCGCATTAACTAGATCGAACTAGCGCTAGATAGCTACTAGGTCCTTGCAGGCGGCTCGCTGCTAATTATAGAGACAGCTCTAGCGCGTACAGAGCTTAGAAGTCTGCTTAACAAAGTTATTAACTTAGTTCTTACTAGTAGGATTACTCTCCCGCTTATATAATAGTTTATTAGCTATTACTTAAATATTAGCTTTTGTAGGCGCAAATTCTTGCGCAGACTCTTTAAGAATACGCTTGCTTCAGCCTTTTAAGACAACCTTTTGATGTAACTACACATTTTGTAGACACCTTTTTGGTAAAAAAAAAGATTTATTGCTAACAACAGGTATTAGGGCTTATGCTCCCTTGTTTAGTATTACTAGCACGCAATTAGTATGTTGTATGTTTAGACAGAAACAAAGAAAAGCAAGACAAAGACGTAAATCACCTTCCAACTTAACACGCTCTATTCTGCCTATACTACCTACTTATATTAAGGCTTTACTTCTAGATACTCTTAGACAAATTAAAGAAGTAGCACTATTATTACTTTGCTTTCTAACCTATACATACGATAATAGAACGCCTACTTCTTCTTTCCTACCTCTTTCTTTTTTATTGCTATTTTAACGTTATGCAACAGCTAGCCTAACTAGTTAATAGTTTCTTTACTTAGCCTATGCACGATTAACAAGAAGAGAGGGATACTAAAGTAGAGTATTTTAAGTACTGTGCTAGTATTAGCAAATACTCTATAGATCTTATATTCCTTCTATAACTAGCTAAGTTAAGGCTTAATATTCTTTTTGTATATAGAGATATTACAGATTCTAGAGTTGTTTATAAGGAATATAATTGTAAAGTCCTAAAGAGGCTAAGTTTATAAATACTTAATAAACTTAGGTGTCTGCATAATTAGCTTAAGCTAGACTAGTTTAAGGGCTAGGTGTATAATAGGAAAGCTTCCTATCTTTAGATAAGAGTTAAGGTTAAGGAGATACTTATTGTAGAGACTGTATGCTATATTGTAGTGCAGCGTATTATATGCAAATTGTTTATATATAGTACTGTTTAAAAGGTAAGAAGCAGTAGGTGAGAAGTAGTAGCTTTAGCTTTATAAAGTATTGCAGGCTCCCGCTGCAGTACGTACGTGTCCTTTCTCTCCTCTATTACATTATATTGTAATCCTATTGTAATCCTACTATAATCCTGTTGTTAGCTATAGGCTGGCAATCGCTATTAGACACGTTTTAACTAGTGTTGTTTTTTAGTACCTTAGCAAATTTTTTGACCCTAATTATTGCTTAGTAGTCTAAGCTTTCCTCCTAGAACTTATCCACCCACCGTTCGAATCTCGTTAACTACACACAATCTTTTTTTTGACTTTTGCAATTGATTAGTAGAGGGTAGCTGCTTTTCACTTTTTTAGAACCCCATTTTGACTACAACAACAACCACCACCCTTAACACCTTAAAAAATAAAGAATACGCTTAACTACAGCCTCCTCTTCTAGCTTATTTAAGCGCTTTAAATTTGCTTCACAGTTGCGTTAGGAGCGCTCTCTAGCGCGTTGCTATTAAGTTGTTGTTTAAGGGATGTTATATATCTCTACAGCACGTTTTACACTTTAAACACGTTAAAATTTAATATTAGAAAGAGCAAGTTAAATATTAGATTCGTTGTAAGTTAATTAAGAGCTGCGTCATTAAGACATAACGCGTTGTTGTGTCAACGTTGACGCGCTGGTAGGGAGCTGCCCACTCGCTTGGGGTGCCCACTCGCTTGTAAACCACGTTAAGTATAGAAGCTAAAAATTTATCTAAACTAGAGGCCTTTTTACAGAATTTTTAAAGAATAACTTTAGAATTAAGTAAGTAGACTTTAGTTACTTAGAAAGACTTTCTAATAGTCTTCTTCTTAAAAGTAGTACCCTAGGCCCTCTAAAGGAGGAAAAAGAAGTCTCCTTTTACTATTAGTAGGAGCTCCTAGCTTTTATAAAGGTAGAATAAAAGCTTAGTTAAGTAGATAGTTAAAAGAAGCTTAAATAATTTAATATTAAGCAGTTAAAGCGTATAAGTTAAATAAGAAGAAAATACAGCTAATAAAATCTATAGTTAAGTAAGATCTATAGCTATTAAAAAGAAGTAATTAGTATTCTAAATAAGCTTTTTGTTTAGTCTCTCTCTTAAAAACCTCCTTAAGCTAGGCTAGACCTATATTATTATTAGTCTAAAAAAAAGATTAGCTAACAAATACTAAGTGCTTTTTATTAATAATATTCTTAACTTAGCTTAATTTTAGAGCTCTAACAGCTAACTATAAGATAAGAGCTAGAGATAAAGCTATACTATTTAAATAAACACAGGCTAGGATAGTTACCTACTCTCTAGAACTGTTCTAAGTTATAGCTATTACTTTTTTTTAATTATATATCCTCTTATTAAACACTCTTTTTAACGTTCTAGTTACTTTAATTATAAAGCCTTTCTTATTTATATTTGAGATTTTCGCAATCTTGTTGCCAGCCATAGGCTGGCAATCGCCGTTGAACACGTTTCAATTAGTGTCGTTTTTTGGTACCTTCAGCAAATTTTTGACCCTGATTTCGCTCGGTGGTCTGAGCTTTTCTGCTCCGAGCGCTTAGCGCGTGGACCTCATCCACTCACCGTTCGAATTTCGTCGACTACACACAATCTTTTTTTGACTTTTGCGACTGATTAGTAGAGGGCAGCTGCTTTTCACTTTTTTGGAAAACCCATTTTGACTACAACAACAACCACCACCTTTGATACCTTAAAAATAAAGATTTAAGATTTAAGAAGGCTCTATATTATATTTTTTAATCTTTTTATATAGTAGCTTAAAGTAAAAGCTATATTTAGCTTTTAAATTAGCTTTATAGCAATTGTAATCTATTCCTACCTACTAGCGTAAGATAAGATAAGTAAGATTCCTATTAATAAAGTAAGTAACCTAGCTTTCTAAAACTTTTCTACTAGCTAAAGATAAGGTAAAGTTGCGTATTATTACTTATATAAGTAGTCTACGTTACTTAGTAAGCGTAGTAATGTACTGCAAGAGCTTAGTTTCTTAGTATAAGTAAAAAGAAAGATAGATAAGTTTATTAAGTTAAGTTCTGCCTTAGTGTCTATAAGTAAGCGTACAGCAGTAAATACTATACTTCTTTGCAAATTAAGAATATAAGAAAAATGCGCCTAGTACGCGTAAATTAATTTTATTAATTGCTTTCTAAATTAGATTTATATTAGTAGAGTTATAGCTAGTTAAGTATAGGTAGTTGTTTTAGTAGGGTGCGCAAAACTCGACTATGCGCGTGACGAGCTAGTTTGCGTGACGAGCTACCCTAACATTATAACATTAAGATTATCCTAACTTCAACGCGTTATAACTCTACTACTAGAAATCTAATTTAAGAAGCAATTAAATCTATTAAATTGCGTGAACTAGGAGATAATTTCTTATACTGCAAAGGTTTAAAAATATTCAAAGTTAACTAAACAATGCTATTGCGGCAGTATAAGGGGAAACAGAGCACAAATGCAGCTAAATTAGAATAACAACAACTCCTTAGCCTACAACAAAAACAAGAGCTTATACTATATATAAAAAGATGTATTAGGCGCAGTTTACTACCTATATAAGAGATAATACAAAATTTTGTAGAGATAGTAGCGAAGTAGGAGGTCTCTAAAAGCTAGGTTACTTAGTTTCTCTATTGCTACGCCGACGAGCTTACTATTAAATAGAGCGCGGGAATTAATTGCGTTAGACACAAAGCTAATTTTAAAGAAAGATACAAGCTGTACTCTAACATATTATACTTCAAGACACAAGAGTACAATATTAACAAGCGTAATATATATAATATAGATAAGAAGGGCTTCTTTATTAGCATTATAAACTGCTTAAAACGCGTCTTTATAAAGGCTGTTTAGGCTTTAAAAGAGCGTACTGCAGCAATCTAAGATAGCAACAGAGAATAAATAACGCTATTAGCTTGCGTATACGCTTCTAGATACGCTGGTAAATGGGTTGGGGTTGGGTCGTGGTTAGGTCTTACATAAGCTAACCCAACCACAACCTAACCACAACCACTAGTCTGTGCGTAAAAAAGAGTGGTTGTGGTTAGGTTGTAGTCGCACGGACGTGGGTTGTAGTTAGGTTGCACAGATGCGTGGTTGTAGTTGTGGTTAGGTTGCACAGACGTGTGGTTGTGGTTGTGGTTAGGTTGTGGTTAGGTAGAGGTTGGGTTATTATATAGCTGTAATAATTGGCTGTGACAAGCTGAGTAAGCACTAATTTAGTTATAACCTCAGCCTAACTACAACTGCAACCACACGTCTGTGCGACCTAACTACAACCCACGTCCGTGCGACCACAACCTAACCACAACTACTAGTCTATGCGACCCCAACCCAACCCCAACCCAAGTATGGGTTCCCCCAACCTATTTGCCAGCCTACTTCTAGAGAGGCACTACTGCCTACTCTTATTTACTAGGGCACATCTAGGCTTTAATTAAGCTAGGTAGACGCTGTTAAGGTTAGAAAACATAAGGTTTTCTTCTTAAACTTAGCCTTAGGATAGACAAATAATAATATAGATTTAGCATAGCTTAAACAAGTATTTAAGCGCTTTATAAAGTAAAAAGCGCAATAAGAGTACTGTCTCTTTATTCTTAATAGCTACAGCAGCTATTTTATAACTAATTTTATTAATTTTTACAACAGTAACTGCATCCTTTTAGCTATCTTTCTATCTTACGCTACTTATAGCTTGTAGCTGCTTAACGTTGTCCTATTTGCGTCTCTTTTAAAGTACTACTTACAAAAACTTAATTTCTACTTTTACTAATTACAAGCCTTTACAAGAGTTATAAAACCTAACTTTTTTAACATTTTTTAGCCTGCGTAGGGCTCTACAATAAAGTTAGATTTTATTTTAAAAAGTTTTAAAGCTATAGGCATATAGCTAATAGATATAGAGGTTGTACTAAAATACTTTAACAATAGCATTTTAGTATAAGATAAGACTTAAGAACTTAGCTATTATAGTAACAGTAATAGCTAGAGAGAGCTGCGCAGAATTTTTAAAGCTACAGTTACTAATAAAGTAAAAAATAAAGCTAAATAGCTTAGGCTATTATTATACTCTTTTTAAGTGCAAAACAAGCTTCTTTACTACAAAAATAATAGCTTTACGCGCACGCTTAGAGCTAAAAAGAAGTATAAGAAGAAGAGCAATACTATAAATATTTAATAGCGCAAAGAGTATTATAGTAGCGCTATTTTCTAGTCTATTAGGAAGCTCTACAAAGCCTGCGCCTGTAAAGCTATAAAATAAAATAAAGACAAGCGCAAACAACTCTAAAAAACTTATAATAAAGAGCTAAAAGTAGTAGTAATAGTATACAAAAAAAAGTAACAAGAAGCTATAAAGCTAGCATAATAATAAGCTACTAAAGAGCGTATAAAGATAAAGAAAGCAAAGACTAAGAAACTAGCTGTAGCCTAAGCAATTAAAAAATAATAACGCAACGCTGTAACTATACAAAAATCTTATAATACACTTAATAAGCTTAAGCAAAAAGCCTTATATAAAGCTAGCTAAAATTTAACAAAGCGTTGTTGTATTATAGGTGTAGTAAGCTGTGTTGACGCTAGTCCGCCGCCTGCGTTGCCCCTATCTAAAATTAGCGCGCGCGGGCGCTAAATTAAGACACTAGCTAAATTTAAATAGTACAAAAGATGCGCAAGCCTCTATATAGTAATACACTAGAAAATCTTACAATAATTACTTTTGTACGTTGTTGTACAGCCTTATATTTACAATCGCGATTTTATGTTAGGGTGGCTCGTCACGCGAACTGGCTCGTTACGCGCACGGGCACTGTATACTTAAGTAGTTAGCGGCTAAGAATAGCTATAGCACATGCTTGTAGCTTTCTCAAAGCCTCTACGGCTAGATGCTTAGTATTACTATTGTAATACAACCTTAACTGCCGCTGTTTGCGCTGCCTAAAGATGCTAACGCCAACGCTTTACTAAAAAATAATGCCTTAGCATTATACTTACATTAGCTGTGCTCTAGCTAATAATTATTTAAGGTTTTCTTTCTAGTTAGTGTTACGCCGCCGCGAAGGTCTGTCCCTCTATAACAGATATTAGATGAGTTAGTAGTTGTAACGACGTTATAGTTCTGCCTAGTACTAGACCCTTCCCGGAGCCGGATCGGAACAAGTATCTACTGCTCTCCTCTAGCAGTGTAGTATTCTTGGAGTTAGATCTAAATTAGATCTAACTAGGACAGGTATATATTGAGACTCCTCCTGTAGCTAGTTCTATAGACTTTTAATATCCTTTTGTACAAGGCCTATAGGTGTCTGATTGAATTAAGGCTCGTTTGATTTCCCACGCACTCCCATATGCCTCTGAGTGACACTACTGCCGATACTGATCTGACCAGTCTTGCCTGCGCCGTTACATCTATTAAGAAGCTATTTTAAGAGTATTTAGTCTATTATATCTAAGAAGCTATATAGTGTAACGGCGCAGGCAAGGCAAGTCGTATCTGTATCGGACGTAGGATCACTTAGAGGCATATGGGAGTGCGTGGGACCTTAAAGGGCCTAGATTTGACAAGCCACTTATAGGCCTGGTACGAAAGAATATCAAAAGTCTACAGAACTAGCTACAAGAAGTCTCTTAATATATACCTGTCCTAGTTAGGTCTAAGTTAGATCTAATTCTAAGACTGATAGGCTGCTGAAGGGGGCGGCGGATCGTTGCTCCGATCCGGCTCTGGAATGGGTACGATACCGAGGTGGACGGGCCAACGCGCAGGACGGGCCAACGCGCGGTTTGAACACTAAAACTACCACTAAACTTAAGGCTGTAGAGCCTCACACAATAGCTACTATTAAAAGAATTTTTAGTAGTGAGATCTATAGGGCTCAAATAATATATATAGCTATAGAAATTATGTTAGAGTTTTAATCGCGCGCCCTGTGCGCAAGGTAGACGCTAGTTAAGCTATAACACTACCTTAAGGCTCTCTACTACTTGTAGGGCTTGCGATAGGCCTCTTTTTTTAAGTAACCTTTTTAAGAGCCTTAAGGCTGCTCCTCTTACCCTTTTAAGAAGTTTTTATAGATTTTTAGAGTTGTTTTGCAGCCCTGCAAGTAGCTGCCCTAGAGGCCTGTTTAGCAGCCCTAGAGGCCTTCTCCTTCTCCCTCACTAATTAAGCTACAGCCCTCGCCTGTTACCTTATTTCTTTCTCCTTTCTCTTTGCCTGCCTTGTCTCCTTACAATGCTTATTTATCTTAGCTTTTTAGTGTTGTACCTGCTCCTCCTCGCGCTCTTAGAGTTGTTAGCAATCACGTGCCTCTTTTACCTTCCTTAGAGACTAGACTATAGCTCTAACTTAGTACTCCTTAGGCTCCTAAAGTAGGAGAGGCTTCCCTTGTGTCCTACACATCTTTTTATTAATTAGAGCCTTGCGTAGGCCTTTAACTTCATGCTTAAGGAGAGTCTTTTAAGTTAAGATTTAGTAATAAACCTAGCTTAGCCTTTAGGCTTGTTTATCACCTTAATCTTTTACTACCTTGCGTAGTAGGCGTTTAAATTTCCTCTAGTTTAAGGCACTTAAGCCTAAGGACTTACTATTGCTTAAAGGGCTCTTAATACTAAACCTTTTTAATATAACTTTAAGATTAAAGGGTAAGAGGCTTGTAGCCTTAAAGGCCTTTAGGATTGTTATTTCCTTAAAGAAGGCCTGCCAGGCTTAGTAAAAGAGGGGAAAGAAATCCCTCTTGCTTATTAAGGTGAGGCCCTAGTTCCTCTCTAGAAATCTAGATATCTTAGCCTAGTAAGCTAATAAGAGAGGCTTAAACAGGGCAATATTAAGAGGCTGCAGCGTGTAGGTTAAATAAAAAGAATAGACTATAAGAAGAATCTTGTTCTAATTACAGTACTTAATAAAATCTATAGTAAAGTAAGATCTATAGCTGTCTAGGATAAGTAATTAATAGAAGAATTAAGCCTTTGCCTTAGTATTGCAATTAAACACCTGTTTAAGCTACGCAAGACCAATATTGTTGTTTATCTAGCTAGAGGGCAATAAGTAGATTTAAACCTAATAAGTCTTAGAATTAAGAGCTTGTAACTAGGTGTTCTGTATTAATCCTAAGGTTAATTAATATATAAAGGTAGGCGCTAGGTAAAATCTATTAGCATAGATATAGGCTAGAAGTATTATCTACTCTTGTAAGCTATCTTAAATAGTACTCCTCCTTTTTCCCTACTTATATAGGGGCTTACTAAAGATCCTCTTTAATCTTCCTAGGATACTAAGGAGGAAGCCCTTCTTATCTATATTATATATATAATGCGCCTTAACGTAGTACTGCTTAATTTTCTTGCGTAGAAGATTAAAGTATAAGCTATACTTCCTTTTTAAATTAGCCTTATGGCAATTGTTATCTATGCCTGTTGTCTATCTTAAAATAAGCTTATTAGGGTACTAGTAGATAAAGCAATTAATCTAGTATAATCTAATCTCTCTTTTTGCAATTTGTAAAGCAAAATTTTGTATTATAGCTTGTGTAGGTAGAAGGCCTCGCCTAGTAAGCTATTTAATATACTATAAGAGCTCCTGTTGTAGGTAGAGAGCCTATTAATTTTAAGACTTAAGGTTGCGTAAGGTTAAAACACCTTAGTGTCTTTAAGAGAGCGTAGATTGTACTACACTATACTTTTTTACAAACTTTGTATACAAGAAAGATATACTTAGTACGCGTAAATTAATTTTATTAATTGCTTCCTAGATTAGATCTATATTAGTAGAGTTATTAAGTGTTAAAAGGTGGTGTTGTTTTAGTGGGGTGAGCGTTGGCCCGTCCTGCGCGTTGGCCCGTCCACCTCGGTACCGTGTCCGTGCGCGCAATGCCCGTGTTCGCGCAATGCCCACCCCAACAAAAAAAAGATTATAGAAAAATAAGGCTGTAGAGCCACTACTAACAGCTAGTATCGCGAGATTTTGTACAGTTGTAGTAAATATATTATTATAATTAATTTGTGCTACTTGTATTTACTTAATAAGTTAACGTTACGCCCGCAGCAGGTAGTGCGCGCTAGGGCAGCTAGTGCAGCTACCTTAGCTTCAACATAAGATAAATTAATAATAACACGTTTTTAATGCTTTTACTTTTAAGTAGAGGCTTGTAAGGCCTTACGCTTACCTAATTAGGATAGTTATATAGCTTTTTAAGCGTTGCGAGCTGATTTCTAACGCTCCTTTTTAGCTACCTTTTTAGCCTTCTCTTTCTACCTTACCTCCTTAAGCCTCTCTCTCTTAACACGCCTTTCTTTAGCTTGTTAAGCCTTATATAATTAAGCTTGCTCTTTTAAGTAAGACCTCTTAGCTTTTTAGAGTTGTAGTAGTTGTTGTTCATGTTATTAAACTACCTTGTCGTCCTAAGCCTAACAGACCTTCCTAGGCAACTAGAAAACAGCACTACTGTAGTACTCCTAAGGATTGTTAAGTTAGAGAGTATAGCTCTTCTTTTAGTGTCTCTTTTTAACTAAAAGAGCCTCCTTTAAGCCTTAAATCTCTCTACAGAGGATACTATTTTAAGCTAAGATATAGTAGAGGCTTTAATAAATCTTTTTTACCTCCTTAGTGCCCTAATCTCGCACTAAACGGCGTATAAGAGTCTCTATTTTAAGCTAATTATCTCTACTAAGTATAGAAGCTAAAAATTTATTTAAACTAGAGGCCTCCTTGCGGAATCTTTAAAAGATAACCTTAGAATTAGGTAGGTAGACCCTAGTTACCTAGAAAGACTTTCTAATAGTCTCCTTCTTAAAAGCAGTACCCTAGGCCCTCTAAAGGAGGAGAAAGAAGTCTCCTTTTACTATTAGTAGAAGCCCTTAGCTTTTATAAAGGTAGAATAAAAGCTTAGTTAAGTAGGTAGTTAAGAGAGGCTTAAATAATCTAACGTTAAGCAGTTAAAGCGTATAGGTTAAATAAGAAAGAAATATAGCTAATAGGATCTTATAGTTGTTATAGTAATTAATAAAATATATAGTTAGGTAAGATTTATAGCTGTTAAGGAGAAGTAATTAGTATTCTAAATAAGCTTTCTGTCTAGTCTCTCTCTTAAAAACCTCCTTAAGCTAGGCTAGACCTATATTATTATTAGTCTAGCTAGAAGGAGATAAGCTAACAAATACTAAGTGCTTTTTGTTATTAATATCTTTAACCTAGCTTAATTTTAGAGCTCTAACAGCTAACTAAAAAATAAGAGCTAGGAATAAAGCTGTACTGTCTAAATAAACGCAGGCTAGGACAGTTACCTGCTCTCTAAAACTGTTCTAAGTTATAGCTATTACTCCTTTTTAATTGTATATCTTCTTGTTAAACACTCTTTTTAACTTTTTAGTTACTTTAATTATAAAGCCTTTTTTATTTATATTAAAGATTTAAGAAGGCCTTATATTGTATTCCCTTATCTTCTTATGTAGTAGCTTAAAGTAGAGGCTATATTTAGCCTCTAAATTAGCTTTGTGGCGATTATAATCTATTCCTACCTGCTAGCGTGAGATGAGATAGGTAGGATTCCTGTTAATAAAGCGAGTAACTTAGCTTTCTAAAACCTCTCTACCAGCTAAAGATAAGGCAAAGTTGCGTATTATTACTTATATAGGTAGTGTACGTTGTTTAGTAAGCGTAGTAATATACTGTAGGAGCTTAGTTTCTTAGTGTAGGTAAAGGAGTTAGTAGGCGAGTTAGCGTGGTTAAGTTTGGCCCTGGTGTCTTTGAGCGAGCGTTTAATAATTAATACTATACTTTGCTGCAAATCTTGTATACAAAAAAGATGCGCCTAGTGCGCATGATTTAATTTCTTTAATTGCTTCCTAAATTAGATCTATATTAGTGGAGTTATGACGCGATTTGTGTAGGTGGTTGTTGTGTTAGGGTAGGCATTGCGCGAACACGGGTATTGCGCGCACGGACACGGTACTGGGCAGATTTGTAACAACATTACAGTGCCCGTGCGCGTGACGAGCTAGTTCGCGTGACGAGCCACCCCAACATTATAACATTGAGATTATCCCAACTTCAACGCGTCATAACTCCACCACTATAGATCCAATTTAAGAAGCAATTAAATATATTAAATTGCGTAAACTAGGAGATAAATTCTTATACTGCAAAGTTTTAAGAATATTTAAAGTTAACTAAACAACGCTGTTGCGGCAGCACAAGGGGAAATAGAGCACAAATACAGCTAAATTAGAATAACAACAACTCCTTAGCCTACAACAAGAACAAGAGCTTATACTATATATAAACAGATGCGTTTAGCGCGGTTTACTACCTATATAAAAGATAATATAAAATTTTGCAGAGATAGTAGCAAAGTAGGAGGTCTCTAAAAGCTAGGTTACTTAGTTTCTCTATTGCTACGCTAATAAGCTTACTATTAAATAGAGCGTAGGAATTAATTACAATAGACACAAAGCTAATTTTTAAAAAAGATACAAGCTGTACTTTAATATATTACACTTAAAAATATAAGAGTACAACGTTAACAAGCGCAATATATATAATATAAATAAGAAAAGCTTCTTTATTAGTATTATAAACTGCTTAAAACGCGTTTTTACAAAGGCTGTTTAGGCTTTAAAAGAGCGTACTGCAGCAATCTAAGATAGCAATAAAGAATAGATAACGCTGTTAGCTTGCGTATACGCTTTTAGAGAGACACTACCGCCTGCTCTTATTTACTAGGGCACATCTAGGCTTTAATTAAGCTAGGTAGACGCTGTTAAGGTTAAAAAACACAAGGTTTTCTTCTTAAACTTAGCCTTAAGATAAATAAATAATAATATAGGTTTAGCATAGCTTAAATAAGTATTTAAGCGCTTTACAAAGCAAAAAGTGTAACAAAAGTATTATTTTCTTATTCTTAATAGCTATAGCAGCTATCTTACAACTAAGTTTATTAATTTTTATAACAGCAACTGTATCCTTTTAGCTATCTTTTTACCCTACGCTACTTATAGCTTACAGCTGCTTAACGTTGTCCTGTTTACGCCTTTTTAAAAGTACTACTTATAAGAACTTAATTGCTACCTCTACTAATTATAAGCCCTTACAAAAGTTACAAAACATAACTTTTTTAATATTTTTTAGCCTGCGTAGGGCTCTATAATAAGGTTAAATCTTATTTTAAAAAGTTTTAAAGCTATAGGCGTGTAGCTAATAAATGCAAAAGTTATACTAAAACGCTTTAATAATAGCACTTTAGTATAAAATAAGACTTTAGAACTTAGCTATTACAGCAACAGTAATAGCTAGAGAGAGCTACGCATAATTTTTAAAGCTGCAGTTGCTAATAAAGTAAAAGATAAAGCTAAATAGCTTAAGTTGTTATTATACTCTTTTTAAGTGCAAAATAAGCTTCTTTACTATAAAAATAATAGCTTTACGCGCATGCTTAAAGCTAAAAAGAAGTATTAAAAGAAAAGTAATACTATAGATCTTTAATAGCGCAGAGAGTATTATAGTAGTACTATTTTTTAGTCTCTTAGGAAGCTCTGCAAAGCCCGCGCCCGCAAGGCCACAAAATAAGATAAAGGCAAGCGCAAACAACTCTAAAAAACTTATAATAAAGAGCTAAAAGCAGTAGCAATAGTATATAAAAAGAAGTAATAAGAAGCTGTAAAGCTAGTGTAATAATAAGCTACTAAAGAGCATGCAAAGATAAAGAAAGCAAAAGCTAAAAAACTAGCTGTAGCCTAAGCAATTAAAAAATAATAACACGACGCTGCAACTGCACAAAAATCTTATAATATACTTATTAAGCTTAAGCAAAAAGCTTTACACAAAGCTAGCTAAAATCTAATAAAGCGTTATTGTGTTGTAGGTACAGCAAGCCGTGTTAACGCTAGTCTGCTACCTGCGTCGCCCCTACCTAAAATCAGCGCGCGCGGGCGCTAAATTAAGACACTAGCTAAATTTAAATAGTGCAAAAGATGCGCAAGCCTCTATATAGTAATATACTAGAAAATCTTATAATAATTACTTTTGTACGTTGTTGTACAGCCTAATATTTACAATCACGATTTCATGTTGGGGTGGCTCGTCACGCGAACTGGCTCGTCACGCGCACGGGCACTGTACAGTGAGGCGATTATTCGCAATAGGCTAAGTTACATTCGTAATTGTTCATGTGTGCCAAGCGATACTCCCCACATGAACGTTATATCACCGCCTAAGTTGCCGCTGCACACAATACTTGTAAACAGATTCCTCCTGTACCCGCCCTCGCAGCCTATATCCGCACTCTTTTCGATTTACTGGCATATGTTGGTACAACCCAAGTTGTCCCCACCTCCCCCGATCGATTCGTGGCAATACCCGGGGCTGTGCCAGTGTCCGACAAAATTTCCTTCGGCCTGGTACAATTCTGTTAGTGCGTGCTTATAGAGCGAAATGTAAACATTCGTTGCAAGGTGTGCTCATACGGGGTTAAAGTCTGTGCAACAATCACATATCTTATACGCGAGGGCGAACCTAATAAAGATCGGTGCAGTAAGTAATCTAAGCAACATTGTAGGAAGGCGTTGTACAGATATTATAGGTGATGGCTAGCTTCGGCCTTTTAAGACAACCTTTTGATGTAACTACACATTTTGTAGACACTATTTTAGTAAAAAAGATTTATTGCTAACAACAGGTATCCGGGCTTATGCCCCCTTGTTCGGCATTGCCGGCACGCAATTAGTGTGTTGCTCTAGCATGTTTAGACAGAAACAAAGAAAAGCAAGACAAAGACGCAAATTGCCTTCTAACTTAACACACCCTATTCTGCCTATTCTTATTACTTTACTACCAGGCGCTCCTAGATAAAGTAAAGCAGTAACATTATTATTGCCTTGCTTACTAACCTATAAACGCGATAATAGAAAGCCTACTCCTTCTTTTCTACCTTTTTCTTCTTTATTACTAATTTAACGTCTTGTAATAGCTATTTAAGCTAAGTTCTAGTCTCTATACTTAGCTCTTGCACAATAAATAGAAAGAGAAGAATACTAAAGTAATAGATCTTAAGTACTGCGCTAGTATTAGTAAATACTCTAGAAATTATATATTTCTTATATAACTAGCTAAATTAAGGCTTAATAATCTTTTTATATATAAAGATATTGTAGATAAGGGACTTATTTAAGATTTCTATAACTTAGAAGTCTAGCTAGGTAGTTAAGTTTTAAAATACTTAATAAATTTAGGTGTCTATATAAGCAGTTTAAGTTGAACTAAATTAGGTACTAAGTAGACAGTAGCAAAGAATGCTTTTTTTAGAAAAGAGCCTAGAATAAGGAGATACTTACTACAGAGGTTACACGCTATGTTGTAGTGTAGTATATTATATGCAAATTGTTTATATGCAGTGCTGTTTAAAAAGTAAGAAGTAGTAGGTAAGAAGTAGCAGCTTTATAAAGTATTGTAGGCTCCCGCTGTAGTACGTACATGTCTTTTCCCTCCTCTATTACATTATGTAATAATCTTATTGCAATCCTCCTTTAATCCTGTTGTTAGCTATAAGCTGGCAATTGCTGTTAGACACGTTTTAACTAGTGTCGTTTTTTTAGTACTTTAGCAAATTTTTTAACCCTAATTATTGCTTAGTAGTTTAAGCTTTCCTCTTAGGACTTATCTATTTACTGTTTAAATCTCGTTAACTATACACAATCTTTTTTTTTAGACTTTTGTAATTAATTAGTAGAGGGTAGCTACTTTTTACTTTTTTAGAACCCTATTTTAACTACAACAACAACCACCACCTTTAACACCTTAAAAAATAAATAGGTGATAGCAAACGTGTAGTTGTTAGACAAGTTGGAGTGTTTGAAATGCTGGTGGATAAAGAGCGAGATAGAGACTATGCACGCCTTGACGACGGTACTTATGCTCCTGTCTCAAGCTGCGAGAATAAGCAGTGCTAGCGAATCCTTGCCCTAGACCATGCACTTGTTGCACATGAACGCATAGGAGGGATTATGATTTAGACCTTGCCCACGAGTATAGCCGGCTTACTTCCTGACTACGGTCTCGATTATGCCCACGCAGAACGGATGGCGGGGCCTGTACTTCGCCTAGTAACAGAGCTCTGTAAGACCTTGTTAGGAGGGAATTGAGGGCTGTGCTTCGCCGAGCAACGGAGTTTGGTAGGGAAGAGCGCCTGTACGAGCAATTATAAGACTCTGTGTTATAATATTTATTTTTTAAGGTGTTAAAGGTGGTAGTTGTTGTTATAGTTAAAATAGGGTTCTAAAAAAGTAAAAAGCAGCTACTCTCTACTAATTAATTGTAAAAGTTAAAAAAAAAGATTGTGTGTAGTTAACAAGATTTGAATAGTAGGTAGATAAGTTCTAGGAGGAAAGCTTAGACTACTAAGCAATAATTAGGGTTAAAAAAATTGCTAAGGTACTAAAAAACAACACTAGTTAAAACGTGTCTAACAGCAATTGCCAGCCTATAGCTAACAACAAAATTACAGTAAGATTGCAATAAGATTGTAACATAATGCGATAGAGGAGGGAAAGAACACGTACGTACTGTAGCGGGAGCCTGTAATACTTTATAAAGCTAAAGCTACTACTTCTTACCTACTGCTTCTTACCTTTTAAACAGCACTGCATACAAACAATTTGTATATAATATACTATAATAGCGTGTAACCTCTATAGTAAGCATCTCCTTATTCTAGGCTCTCTTCTAAAAAAAGTATTCTTTGCTACTGTCTACTTAGTACCTAATTTAGTCTAACTTAAACTACTTATACAGACACCTAAATTTATTAAGTATTTTAAAACTTAACTACTTAGCTAGACTTCTAAGTTTATAAAAATCTTAAATAAGTCTCTTATCTATAATATCTTTATATATAAAAAGATTGTTAAGCCCTAATTTAGCTAGTTGTGCAAGGAATACACAATCTCTAAAGTATTTACTAATACTAGCGCAGTACTTAAGATTTATTACTTTAGTATCCCCCTCTTCCTATTTGTTGTATAATGGCTAAGTATAGAGACTAGAACCTAGCTTAAACAGCTATTGCAAGATGTTAAATTAGCAATAAAGAAAAAAGAGGCAGAAAAGAAGAAGTAGGTTTTCTATTATTACGTCTATAGGTTAGCAAGTAAGATAATAATAGTATTACTACTTTACTTTATCTAAGAGCGCCTAGCAGTAAAGTAACAAGAATAGGCAGGATAAGGCGTGTTAAGTTAGAAGGCGATTCACGTCTTTGTCTTGCTTTTCTTCGTTTCTGTCTAAACATGCGACACACTAATTGCGTGCTGGCAATACTAAACAAGGGGGCATAAGCCCGGATACCTGTTGTTAGCAATAAATCTTTTTTACTAAAATAGTGTCTACAAAATGTGTAGTTACATTAAAAGGTTATCTTAAAAGGCTAAAGCTACCGTGTTATAATATTGCAGCTTGTAGAGCTCCGCACAGATCTTATGTCCGCATAGGCTATCCCTGTATATTGACCCTTGTGATGCTCCCGTTCGCAGCTGCGTAGGTATACTGTAAGTGTGTTTAGTGCTAACTCATCTAATATCCGCCGCGGAGGGACAAACCTTCGCAGAGAAGTAAGATGGACTAGAAAGAAAATTCTAAATAATAATTAGCTAGAGAACGGCTAATACAAGCACAGTGCTAAAGTATTATTTCTTAGTAAAGTAACAGTATTAGCATCTTTAGGCAGTGCAAATAGTAGCAGTTAAAGTTATGCTACAACAGCAAGACTAAGCATCTAGCTATAAAGGCTTTTAGAAAGCTATAGGTATGCGCAACAGCCCTTCTTAGCCGCCGGCTACTAGGGGCATAGCGTTAAATTTATTACAATAGTATACAGCAGTATCTAAGCACGCTACTGCAGGCTATCTGCATGCTAAGTGCTGCTAACACCGTGTCCGTGCGCGTTTTGCGCATAGTCGAGTTTTGCGCACCTTACTAAAATAACTACTTATACTTAACTAGCTATAACTCTACTAATATAAATCTAATTTAGGAAGTAATTAATAAAATTAATTTACGTGCACTAGGCGTATCTTTCTTATATTCTTAACTTGGAAAGAAGTATAGTGTAGTACGCTTAACTTTAACGCGAAGGCACTAAGGGCAAAACTAACTACACTAACTTGCCTACTAACTCCTTTACTTATACTAAGAAACTAAGCTTCTACAGTATATTACTACGCTTACTAAACAACGTACACTACTTACATAAGTAATAATACGTAACTTTACCTTATCTTTAGCTAGTAAAAAGGTTTTAGAAAGCTAGGTTACTTACTTTATTAATAGGAATTCTACCTATCTTATCTTACGCTAGTAGGTAGGAATAAATTATAATCGCTATAAAGCTAATTTAGAGGCAAAATATAGCTTCTACTTTAAGCTACTATATAAGAAGATAAGGGAATACAATATAGAGCCTTCTTAAATCTTTAATATAAATAAGAAAGGCTTTATAATTAGAGTAACTAGAAGGTTAAAAAAATATTTAATAAAAGGATATACAATTAAAAAAAAGTAACAGCTATAACTTAGGACAGTACTAAAGAGTAGGTAACTATCTTAGCCTGTGTTTGTTTAGACAGTACAGCTTTATTTCTAGCTCTTATCTTTTAGTTAGCTGTTAGAGCTCTAAAATTAAGCTAAGTTAAAGATATTAATAATAAAAAGCACTTAGTATTTATAAGCTTATCTTTTTCTAGCTAGACTAACAATAATATAGGTCTAGCCTAGCTTAAGAAGGTTTTTAAAAGAGAGACTAGACAGAAAACTTATTTAAGATACTAATTACTCTTCCTTAATAGCTATAGATTTTACCTAACTATAGATTTTATTAACTACTATAATAACTATAAGATTTTATTAGCTGTATTTTCTCTTTATTTAACCTATAACGTGGTTCACAAGCGAGCGAGCGCACTAAGCGAGCGAGCGTATCCTTACCAACGCGTCGACGTCGATACAAAAACGCGAGATGCCTTAACAACACAACGCCCAATCTACTTATACTTAAGTAGATCTACAGCTTGCTCTTTTTAATATTAATTCTTAACGCGTTTAAAGTAGTTATTGTGCTGCTAGAATCTATAATCTTCCTGAATCTACTCTTAAGTATTAACGCGCTAGGAGATGCCTTTAACGCAACTGCAAACCAAACTTAAAGCGCCTAAACAAGCTAGAAGAGGAGGCTATAGTTAAGCGTATTCTTAAAGAGTCTACGCAAGAATTTGTGCCTACAAAGCTTAATATTTAAGCAATAGCTAATAAACTGTTAAATAAGCGCGCTAGCAACCCTATTAGCAAGAACTAGGTTAACCACTTTGTTAAGCAGACTTCTAAGCTCTATACGCGCTAGAGCCGTCCTTATAATCACCAGCGAGCCGCCTGCGAGGACCTAGTGGCTATCTAGCGCTGGTTCGACTTAGTCTAGGCGATAAAGCAGAAGTAGAGTAATATAAATAACAATATCTACAACTTTAATAAAACTAGTGTCGCATATATGACGTACCATCCTCAAGGCCAAAGGCGCACTTGAGCATCAGGCCCAGGCGCCTGTCAGCTTACGCGCCAGGCTTGCGCTAGTTGACCGCATATCAGAGTTTTCACACCGAGCTCAGGAGCTTACTCCCGAGCTCTACATGATACGTGGCAAACTCAGAGGTAATCCCTCTGAGTTCTACAGCAGCCTTTCTAGGTTAGGACTAAGCTGGGCCACCTGGTTGTGGGCCACACCTAGTTTTGGGCCACGCTCGGGCCACTTTTAGATCGCGATAGACTTTTTGGAAGTTGTTTTACTCAACAACAGCGATTATATTTGAAATTGTGAGCACATAGAACTGTAAACAGGATCTGCTGAATGAGGTGTTGCCTTTTTTACCGCTGCTTCACGCGTTTTGGGTGCGCTAGAGGTGGGTGTTGTAGCTAACGTGCCCGTGCGCGCAACGCCCGGATTCGCGCAACGCCCCGCCCAACACCAAAACGTGTAATCAATACCAAACTTCAACGCGATACAACTCTATCAATATGGACCCAATTCAAGCAGCGATTAAAGAATTAAAATCGCACGAGCGAGGAGACCGACTCTCGTATACAAAACTTGCAGCTAAATATAATATTAATTGATCAACGCTCAGTCAAAGACACCAAGGCCTTCAGGCCCCGCGTAAGACCTAGGCATCTTATTAGCTTAAACTCAGCCCACAACAGGAGCTAGAGCTTGTACAATATATTAATAAGCTCACTAAGCAAGGGCTACCTCCTACAAAAGAGATGATTAGGAATTTCTTATTAGAAGTAGCCCATCAGCAGCTCAGCAAGAGCTGGGTTACTCGCTTCATCAACTAACACGAGATCTATCTTATCTTAAAGTAGACTAGCGCCATAGATTGTACACGCTACCTAGCTAATTCTAAGTTAAAATACTGTCTCTACTTTAAGCTACTGCATCAAAAGATCACTGAATATCACCTTAAGGCTTAAGATATATACAATATAAATAAGAAGGGCTTCTTAATTAGCATAATAAGCAGAAGCAAGAGGATATTTAGCAGGCGTTAATAGGAGAAGAAGGAGGTTTGAGCATCTCTCTAGAATAGTTCACGCAAGTTTCTAACAGTCCTGGCCTGCTGCTGCGCTAATAGGAGCGCGCTACTACTAAGCCTTATCTACGCAGCTGCAAAAGGAGCTATATAATTAAGTTAGGTAGAGGATATTAAAGCAGGAGAATATAAGGTCTTTGTCTTATCTCTAATAAGCTAGTTAAACGATAACGTAGGCCTAGCTTAGCTAGAGCAGGTGTTTAATTGCTATACAAAGCAGCAATTAGGGAGATAGCGATTGCTTATCTTTAATAGCTATAGATCTTATATTACGATAGAGTTTATTGACTACTGTGATTGCCACAGGATCCTTCTTATAATCCTTCCCCCCTATTCAACTTACACGCTCTAGCCGCTTAATGTAGTGCTGTTTAAGCTACTCTCTTAAGCCTACTCTAACAAGCTTACTAACTATCTTTATAAGGCTTAAGGCCTCATTCTAATTAAGAAAAGGGACTTCTTCCCGCTCTTCTAGAGCGCCTAGATATCCTCTTTTATAGAGAGCCTTATATTAAAGGCCTTCAAAGCTACTAGGATCTAGCTAATAGATGCTAACGTTATCCTCTGTAGATTTGCTAGCACGCCAGAAGCTAAGAGAAGCTTATTATTAGGGCTCTCTAATTATGACTAGAGAAAGCTTGATTAGTTAGTACGAGCTGCTGTTAATAATAGCTATTAGTATAAGGCAAGAAAGCTGCGTTTAAGCGTTCACTATCTCTCTGTTTAGAATAAGCTTTTAAAACATAAGAATAAGGGCTTAAAGGAGGCTCTTTAACACAAAAAGAAGCACAGGAAGAAGGGCAAAGCTCTTAACCTTTAACAGCGCTAAGAGTATTACAGTGGCGCTGTCTACTAGTCTCCTCGCAAGTTGCGTGAGGCTTAAGCTAGAGAGGCAGTACGGGAGCGAGATAAGACGGAGGAGAAACTCTAAAAAGTACAGGCTAAGAAACAGCGTGAGGAGGCTTGACTACAGCATTAAGCTAAGCTTAAGAAGAAGCGTGTGGAGAGGCAGAGGCTTAAGGAGATGAGGGAGCTTAAGCGAGCTGAGAAAGCAGCTAAACGCGCGTGCAAAGTTAAAGCTTAACACTAGAAAAAATCTGTCTAACAAGCTTAATAACGCAAGCGTAAAGCCTTACAAGTAATATTATTAAGTAACAAGCGTTAAAAACGCGCTGGCGCTGCTCACGCTAGTGTTCAAGCTAGAGATGAGCTATCTGCTGCTCCACCCAAAGTCACATTACGTGGCCGCAGCGTCAATCTCCCACAGAAATTTAGATAGTACAAGTTGATCGCAAGCATCTAGTTACTTCACTACTACGTTTTTATAAATATTAAGCTATTGTGTAGCGTTGTACGGCTTCAAATTTGAGATCGCTGAGATGGTGTTCGCGGGGCGTTACGTGAATCCGGGCGTTGCGCGCACGGACACGGTACAGCTTCTATCGCAGCTTTGATCGCTTCAACGCGTACAAAACGCTTATTTAGGTCTAGATAGACGCGTTTTTTTAGCTTATTAATCTTGTATTAATCAAGTTGTTGTTGTAATTGTATAAAGTTGGTATATAAACTAGCAGCGCGAGTATTAGCGATTAAAAGCGCTTTGCCTGCTTTGCTAAGGAGCTGGCGGGTGGCTCGCGATAGCGTTTCTGATTGCGCAACTTGTTGTTGTAGCTTGTAGAGATCCTAAGACTAACGAGGTGTATATAGAACTACGTCTGTATTATAATTTGGCTGTGTGCGAGGTTCTAGAGTTACTAGGCAAGTCTGTAACTGCGACGATTGTAGCACAAGTTGCAGATTGTATAGAACAAGTCCTGAAGCTCGCCACCTAGCCTGTATAACGCGTAAGGATAGTCCTTGCTGTTAAGCCTTGTTATATATGTTAATAAAGTGAAGTTTTTTTACTAGAGCTGCGTTGTTAATTGCGGCGTGATTAAGGTGCATGGACACCTTTTGCACATGGACGCGTTTTGCACACCCTACCAACATTAACACCCTAACTTCAACGCGTCATAACTCTACCAATATAGATCTGATTTAGGAAGCGATTAAAGAAATTAAATCTTACGAGCTAGGTGCATCTTTCTCGTATTCTTAAATTATAAAAAAGTATAGTGTTGTACGCACAACGCTTGTTTAAAGACACTAAGGCAAACACTAGCCGCACGTGATTACCTACCTTTCCCTTTACCCTTAACGCGAAACTAAGCTTATATAATATATTAATTCTCTTACTAAGAGGCGTACACTACCTTCGTGTTTAATAATACGCAATCTCGCGTCGTCCTTACTTAGTAGAGACGTTTTAGAACGCTAGGTTTCCAGGTTCCTCCGCAGAAACGCGTCCTATCTTATCTCTCACTAGCAGGTCCCTATAGATCGCAATTGTTACAAAGCTAATTTACTAACTAAGTATAAGTTATACTTTAAGCTATTACACAATAAGATAAAAGAATATAATATGCAGCCTTCTTATATCTTTAATATAGACAAAAAGGGCTTCTTACTTAGTATACTTAGAAGATTAAAGAGAGTCTTTAGTAAGCAGCAATATAAAAGAGGAAGAGTTATTTTAGGCCTATAGAATAGCTCTAGAGAGTAAATTACAGTCCTAGCCTGTATTTGTTTAGATAGTACACCTCTTTCTCTATCCCTTATCTTTTAGTTAACTGCTAGAGCCCTCTAATTAGCCTAGGTAGAGGCAATTAATCTAAATAAGCACTTAGTCTTTGTTACCTTATTACTCTTAAAATAAACTAACAATAATATAGGCCTAGCTTAGCTTAAGGAGGTCTTTAAGAGAGAGACTGCACGTTACGCTTAAACTAGGTACTAATTACTTATTATTAATAGCTATTTATTTTATGTAACTATAGATTTTCTTAATTATTGCAACAACTATAAGATTTTAGTTGCAGTATATCCTCTTTATTTAACTTATAGGCTTTAGCCTCTTAACGTTAGAATATTTAGGCTTCTAGCGTTAGCTTACTTAAAGAAGTTATTAAACTTCCTCTATTAGAGCTATAGAATTCTTCTTTTAGTAAAAGGTAACTTCTTTAAGCTCTTTTAGAAGGCTTAGTATACAGCTTTTAGAAAGGAGACTATTATAAGCTCCTTTAAGGCAACTAGCATCTTACTACTAAATCCTAAGGTTATACTCTAAAAATTCTAGCAGGAGGACTCTAAGGCTTCTAGTTTAGATAAAAGCTCTTCTTCTATCCTTAGTAAAGATAATTAGCTTAAAATTAAGTCTATTATACGTTAGGAGGTAAAGGAGTTCAATAATAAGGAGGTTAAAAAGCTTTATTAAAGTCTCTATTACCTTTTAGCTCAAAACAGTATACTTAAAGGAGAAATCTAAAGCTTAAGGGGGGCTCTAAAGGTTAAGAAGAGACACTAAAAGAAAAGCTACACGCTTTAACTTAATAACCTTAAAGAATACTATAGTAGAGCTATCTTCTAGTTACCTAAGAAGATTCGCTAAGCTAAGGAGGATAAGATAGAACAACAATAGTAACAACAGCAATTATAACTTTAGAAAGCTAAAAAATCTAAGTTAAAGAGGCAAGCTTAATTGTACAAGCTTTAAATAGCTTAAGAGAGGCGTGTTAAAAGAGAGAGGCTTAAGGAGGTAAGGGAGAAGGAGCGGGCTAAAAAGCGGGCAAAAAAGGAGCGTTAAAAAGCAGCTCGCGAGGCTAAAAAAGTTATACAATTATCCTAAAAGGGTAAGCGCAAAGCCTTACAAGGCTCCTCTTAAAAGCAGAAGCGTTAGAAACATGTTGTTGTTAATTTATCTTATGTACAAGCTTAGGTGGCTGCACTAGCTATCCTAAGTTAGACTACCCGCTACGGCCGCATTACTAAAGTACTAAGTAAATATAAGTAGTACAGGTTAATCGCAATGCTATAATTACTACAACACTATAAAATCTTATGAAAATAACTATTAGTGGTGGTTGTACAGCCTCATTTTTGATGATGGGATTTTTTAGTGGGGTGTGCAAAACGCGTCCATGTGCAAAAGGTGTCCATGCACCTTAGTAACCTGTTAACGATAGCGCTTCTTAACTAAGCTAAACAGTAAGAGATCTAGCGGTTGCAAGATATAAGAGGAGTAAGCTAGAATATAGAGTACGTGTATATTGTTCGTGTAGCAAAGCTATATAAAGTTAATATAAGCGTGGGAGCTGTGGCCATTAAGAAGTAGGAGCTGATTGCGGGGTGGGTTAGATGAAGTTTCTAGGATAAAAACTCGGCGCAACTACTCTAAACTAGTACTGTTACTCGTCTAGCTGTTTTTAGAGGTTGTATAAAACTAATCTAGGATAGATTGTTAGTTAAACTAACTTGTAAGAACGTTTTAGCCTTTAAATATTATAGTTAGGCGCGTTGTACATTTATTAGTTAAGACGCACTTAATAATTATAACTTACTTATAATTTTCTAGAGTTTTAACGTAAGCTTTATGTTTATAAGATAACGCAATTACGCAAGAGTTGTTACATACTCTAAGCGCGATACTAGTCTTATCTATATTATAGATATTATAAGTCTATAAGTTAAGGCAGTCTCTTGTATGCTTATACAACTCTAAGAACGCCTATATTACTGCTAGATCTGCTGCTGTTGCCCGTGGAGCCGACAATAGAATAAACGCGTAGGTTGCGACAGAAGAAGCCCTTAACTTAGTTCTAGCTGAGTAGGTTAAAGTCGCTGTTTATGTAGAGGATCTGGATCGCCATCTCTTGTATACGGGAGTGAGTAGGAGGCTAAGCGCGTAGATCCTTATTAAGAACCTAGCTTACAAGAAACTCTTCTTGCTCTAGAGTAAGTTGCTGCTAATTTAAGTAAGCTATCGCGTGTAGATGTTTGCTAGCAAGGCGGTGTTGTAGGGTTGATCGCAGTACTCCTTACGCGCGGCATGCCTCTTGTTAGCTTAAAAAAACACTAGCATAAAGGTCTTGAATAGCGCCTTGAATAGCGACTTCACGATTATCTATATTATTAGCGTTGTGGGTTGGTTGTACAGCTTCCAAAAAGTCTATCGCGATCTAAAAGTGGCCCGAGCGTGGCCCAAAACTAGGTGTGGCCCACAACCAGGTAGCCCAGCTTATTTCCTTTGTATATATAGCGCGTCTCAGACGCAGGTAGAAAGGCAGGATCAACCATCCGGTTCTCCTAAACCACTGTTACCAGCTCCTTGTTCTTCACAACTAGCTTTATAATAGGCAAGATTTTATTATAGTTAGTTATTACAGGCTTAGAGAAATATAGCAAAAAGAAGTAGATACAGCTAGGCAACTGTAAGTAAGTTACTATAATCTAAGGCGTAAGCGCGTTAAGTTGCTAGATACTACTCTTTGTTATTTTTGCAAGTAAAGTGCTTATCAATATTTAGTTTAAAAATTTCCCTACTAACTAAGTTCTTTAAGTTAGTTCTAATAGCTAGACAAATAATTAGCTTGCTCTTGCCTAGTTAGAGCACTTTAATACTTATATAAAAAGCTGTACTATAGATAGGTATTAACTGCTTATTGTTAATAGCTATAAGAGCTACTACTGTATTAATTTTTAGAATCTTTATAAGAAAAAGAATATTATTCTTCTCTACATACCTGCGCACTTATTTTACTTATTATAGCCTCTTAATGTTGCCTGTTTCTTGCTGTTAAAGCGTAAGTATAGTAATGCTATTTTAGGCTTAGCACGTAACTGCACTAACTATATTAGTAATAAGACTTTCCTGCTAGCTTTTAAGGCTGCTTTTAAGTAGTTTATTATAAAGGAGAATATCTAAGCTAGCTTTAGAGGCGCTAGTCTAGTTCTACCCAACTTATAGGCTGTGCTATTAAAGCTTAATATAGTAGTGCAGACACTACAATAATTACTATAATAAGTAGCCGCCTAAGAGGCGCAGACACTACGCAACGCGCGTAAAGTTAAAGCTTAAATTAGTTTTATTTAATAGAGCGTAAGAAAGTGCTGTAAGTTTTTTACTAATTTACTTACTAAGTAGATTATACAGTTAAGTAAAGGGGCTTAGTAAATAGTATATAAGATAGTGCTTTTAATAAAGAAAATTACTACTCTTTAAAAGGCTTTTAATAAATTAAATAAGTGTAAAAGCTATAAGCAGCAATATATATAGACAAAAAAGACTCTTACTATAAGTAAGGTACATAAAGTATTAGCTAAATAGGAAGGTAGTAGTTATAGCAATAGTAAGAGCGTGTTAAAAAAAGTGCGAGGAGAGAGGCGGTGCAGGTGTTGCAAGCAGACTAAACATAACGCTTATACCTGCGTAGTTAAGATAAATAGTGCAAGTAATAGTAGCAATTCTAATAATTAATTTAGTATATTGCAATAATTTATTAACTGTAATAAAAGTGCGTAATATCGTGTCAACCTTAACGCGTTAGTAAGGATACGCTCGCTCGCTTAGTGCGCTCACTCGCTTATAAACCACGTTACGCTTTAACTGCTTAATATTAGATTATTTAAGCTTTTCTTAACTGCCTACTTAACTAAGCTTTTATTCTACCTTTATAAAAGCTAAGAGCTCCTACTAATAGTAAAAGAAGATTTTTTTTTTCTTTAGAGGGCCTAGGGTACTGCTTTTAAGGAGGAGACTATTAGAAAGTCTTTTTAGGTAACTAGAGTCTACCTACCTAATCTTAAGATTATTCTTTAAAAATTCTGTAAAAAGGCCTCTAGTTTAAATAAATTCTTAGCTTCTATACTTAGTAGAAATAATTAGCTTAAAATAAAGACTCTTATACGCTGTTTAGTGCAAAATTAAAGTACTGAAAAGGTAAAAAAGATTTATTAAAGCCTCTACTATATTTTAGCTTAAAATAGTATCTTTTAGAGAGAGATTAAAGGCTTAAAGGAGGCTCTTTTAGTTAAAAAGAGACACTAAAAAAAGAGCTATACTCTCTAACTTAATAATTCTTAAAAGTACTATAGTAGTGCTGTTTTCTAGTTACCTAGGAAGGTCTATTAGGCTTAGGACAATAAAGTAGTTTAATAACACAAATAATAACTACTATAACTTTAAAAAGCTAAAAGGTTTTACTTAAAAAAGTAAGCTTATTTATATAAGACTTAACAAGCTAAAAAGAGACATATTAAAAGAGAAAGGCTTAAAAAGGTAAAGTAGAAAGAGAAGGCTAAAAAGGTAGTTAAAAAGAAGTATTGGAAATTAGCTTGCAACGCTTAAAAAGCTATAACGTGTTTCACTACCGAGCGCCGCACCCTACCGAGCGCCGCAGTTCCCCTCACCAACACGCGTACGTAGCAACAACACGTAATATCTTAACAACCACAACCTCTTAAGGCTTATACTAAAGCTGACGTGCAGCTTGCCCTCTCTAACATTAAATGCGACTAGATTACAAGCCTGCGACGCGCTAAGGCGATCTACAAAGTGCCTAAGCGTATAATACAACAGCAACGCGACGGGAAGCCCTCTAGACGCAACTGCGAGCTAAACTTAAAGAGCCTAACAAAGCTAGAAGAAGAGGTAATTATACAGCATACACTTAATAAGAATCTACGTAGAGTACCGCCCTTAAAGCTACACGTATGAGATATAGCTAATAGATTACTGCGTAATCGCGGCGGCAAGTCTGTTAGCAAGAACTAGGTTAATAGGTTTATTAAGCGTACACCTAAGTTACGCACGTGCTAAACCTGTCTATATAATTACTAGCGAGCTCTCTGCAAAGACTTAGCAATTATTAAGCTCTAGTTTACGCTAGTTTAGAATATAAAGGCAAAGTATAGTATTATAAATAACAACATGTACAACTTTAATAAGTCTAGCTTCCTAATAGGCAAGATATTATTGCAGCTTGTAGTAACAGGTATAGACAAACCTAGGAAAGCTAAGAAGCTTTAGCCTAGTAATTACAAGTAGACTACGTTAATATAGGGCGTTAGCGCAACAGGGCGTATTATTCTACCCTTTCTTATTTTTGCTAGCAAGGTTCTTATTTCTAACTAGTTTACTAAGAATCTCCTACGCAACTAGGTTATTTAAGTAAGCCTAATAAGCTAAATAAACAACAATTTAGCGCTTGCCTAGCTTAAACACTTTAATATACATGCAAGGCCTATAAGAGCGTATAAGCTACTAATTATTAATAGCTACAAGAGCTACTGCTCTATAAATTTCTAGGATTGCTGTAAAGAAAAGAAGATTATTACTCTCTATATGCCTCTACACTCGTCGCACCTCCTGCAGCTGCTTAACGTTGCCTATTTCTCGCTATTAAAGCGCGCGTACAGCAATAAGATCTTAGCCTTAGCACGCAATTGCATCTACCACATTAATAAATAGACCTTCTTACTAGCCTTTAAAGTAGCTTTTAAGAAGGCGTTTACAAGAGAGAATACTTGCGCAGGGTTTTAAGAGGCTAAATTGTCTCTACATAATCTACAGGCTGTGTTATTAAAGCTAGATATACAGCTGCGTACGCAGACTCTACTATAGCAAGTTAATGCTACTTAGGAGGCAAAAACACTATGCAATGCTAAAGAAATAAAAGTGTAAAGTATACTTATTTAAAACTGCATGTAAAACTGCGCAGGTTCTTTAGCTAGTTTACTTAATAAGTAAGTGTAACAGCTAACAAAAAGCACGCAGTAAATAGCTTATAAGATAGTATTAATGCGCGCAGAAATAGGGCGCCTTTAAGACGCAACAGAGACGCTTACTAAGTAAAAGAGTTGTAAGAGACGCTACGTACAGGCAGAGGAGACACTAACAGTTAGCGAGGTATTAGACTTAATTACTAAAAGGGAGGGTGGCAGGCGTAAGGAGGGTGAGGAGCCGGCGAAGAGGGTACGCGTAGTGCGACGCTGCGGCCGTTGTAGTAAGATTAGGCATAACTCTTGCACTTGCAAGGTAGAAATTAAGGATGCAAACAATAGCAATGCTTTTAAATAATACTATACTATTGCAAGAGTATAAGATTTATATTATGCTGCTAAGCTACGTTGCTGCGCGTACGCCTTGCTAGTTTTCGTGCGGCGCTCGGTGGTGAAACACGTTATAACTATCTTAAAAAAGTAAGTGTAAGGCCTTACAAGCCTCTACTCAAAAGTAGAAGTATTAAAAATATATTATTATTAATTTATCTTATATTAAAACTAAGGTAGCTGCACTAGCTGCCCTAGCGCGCACTACCTGCCGCAGGCGCAACGTCACCTTACTAAGTAAATATAAGTAGTACAAATTAATCTTAATACTATATATACTATAATTCTATAAAACCCTGCAATACTAGCTATTAGTAGTGGCTCTACAGCCTTATTTTTCTAAAATCTTTATGTTGTTGGGGTGCGCAAAACTCGACTATGCGCAAAACGCGCACGGACACGGTATCGATAAAGTCACGAAAACACACCCGCGAAAACCCCCAGTCCCGCGCATTGGCAGCCTCGTCACCAATCTACGCTCCTCCGTCTTCCCACCTCCCAAGCTCGAACCAATTCCTGCCGATAATGTCACCCACCGAAGGCCCGCTCTTCAGCTCTGAGCTCATCTCCCCCGAAGTCCTCAAAGCACTCCCAGAAGGCTACAGCTGCCGGCCGCTCGAGAGGAAAGACTACCACAATGGCTTCCTGGATGTACTAAGAGTGCTCACCACAGTTGGAGACATAACCGAGGAGGTATGAAGCCCGCTCCTCTTCCCCGTCAACACGTAAACCAGAGTTCTACCACACCCCAAGTCCATGCAAACACACGGAACGCGCATCACTAACACGCCTTCCAGCAATGGAACGAACGCTACGATTGGATGTCCACCCGCAACGATGAATACTACCTTCTCTGCATCACCAACTCGTCCAACGCCATCGTCGGCACCGGCGCCCTCCTCGTGGAGCGCAAATTCATCCATCAACTCGGTCTCGTTGGACACATTGAGGACATCGCTGTAGCCAAGGACCAGCAGGGCAAGAAGCTTGGACTGAGGATCATCCAGGCGCTCGACTTTGTCGCGGAGAAGGTCGGCTGCTACAAGACAATTCTAGATTGTTCAGAAGCGAACGAAGGGTTCTATGTCAAGTGTGGGTTCAAGAGGGCGGGACTCGAGATGGCGCATTACTATGGCCGGTAAGGGGGTGAGATGGGAGATTTGCGTGACCAATGTGCATCTTGGAGGCGTTTTTTTTTTCGGGGGTTCGAGGGACTATTAGATATATGAGATGTAGAGATTCGATAGATTATGGCTATGAAATAGAGCTTTCACGATGTAGCCGTTTAAAGCTGTGCGCGGAGCTCGTGGAGTGCGCCTACTTGACTGAGGTGAAATTTCACGAATATTTGCACCCGAACTATCTACATTCGACCTTGCAACATGCATCCGCCATGATGAATTCAGAGATCCGTCCAAGACTGCATGGAGATATTGGGGTTGCTCTGTATTCGTTATTGGTTTACCGTGTTAGTTGCTCGTTCGGACTGTCCATCATAACTTCTACTCAACTCGAAAACAAAACACAAATTGATAGTTTCCAGATTTTGCTCATTGTAACAACCGAATCTTCTACATGCTGGCCGAATCGTCGCATATCGGCAATCGCTCGATCTGTGCGGATTTTAGAATCAACACTGTGGAAGAGTCATTGCAAGTTAAGAGATAGATCAAGGAAGATGGTTGCGCAAGACGAACAGCCTAGGAATCGCGAGAATGGATCAACCATTACCGAGGCACACATAGAACCTGTCGAATTGCAAGGAGCACAACCAACAACGAAAGAGGAAAGCCAAGAGCTCACAGGTGACAAGTTCTCACCTTACGACACATCAAGTGCACCCAGGGTTTCTACTGGTCTCCCTCCCGAGATATGGACTATCGTGCAATCCGCACCGGCAAAATTTGCGCCCCAGTACTTCCTCGAAGTCAGCCGCAACCTGCTCGAGAATCCCAACAGGACATCGTCGCATTTGGCACGCGCAGAGCTCTCGTATCAAAGCTTCGCAGATGCTACATACAATCCGAAAGCCAGTACGCCAGAGGATCTAGCAAGCATCGTCAAGCACCTGCGACCAGAATGCCGACCGCAACTGATCGACGGAGGCATAGAAGGGTACGAGCTGGAGTACACGGTTGTGCGGAAACTCGTGCCTCGGAATCCGAAACTGGATGACTCGCTGATGCAGACTTGTCACCTGTTTGTGTCGCATCAAGATGTCACCGTCATGAGCCCGAATGGACACGAAGAGACTGTGAAAGCAGAGCGGTACATGGTCGTATACATTCCTCACGCCGTCACACCGGAAACTATTCCCTACTATCACCCTAAAGTTCGCTCTTTAGCCATGTTATACACTTACTTTCCATCTTCCTCACATTCACCACCTACATCTCTGATTCCTGCATCCGGGCATCTCTCTATTCATTACGACCTCTTCCCCACCCTTCCACTCGATAACCGTCTCTCCCGCACAGCTCTTAAGCTCCTGGAGGTCATACACAAACACTCGCGCGGCCAGCAGGGCGGGTATAAGAAACGCGTTCACCACGATCAGGTGATTGGACAAAAGAGGTTCCAGGACACGTATGCGTATCTCAAGGGCAAGTATGCGAAAGATTTGATCGAGGGATGGGTAGAGCAGACACCCGCAGAGAAACACGTCTTTGAAGATCTAGGAATAGCAGCATTTCTGATGGAACTCTGGGGAGACATGTACGGACTCAAAAACGACACGGGCAAGCAAAATTGTCAGAACAAAGACATGGGGAAAGAACATAACGAGGTGGAGCAAAAGATCACACCAGCGCAAGCCACCTTCCCCGGCTTCGTAGACATAGGCTGCGGCAACGGTCTTCTCGTGCACATTCTCAACGCCGAAGGCTGGCACGGCTGGGGTTTCGATGCCCGGCGAAGAAAAACATGGGATACCTTCCCACAACAACACACCCAGAAACTGCAAGAAATGCTCCTCGTACCCGAAATCATCCAGCCACTTTCTTCCACATCAACGGGTTCCTCAACACCACCACAACACAACGGTGTCTTCCCGCCCGGTACCTTCATCATCAGCAATCATGCCGATGAACTGACGCCTTGGACGCCGTTGCTGGCTTACTTGAACTCTTCGCCTTTCATCGCTATACCTTGCTGTTCACATGACTTTGGTGGTACGAGGTTTCGCGCGCCGGCGCATGCGAAACACGTCATTCCTGATCCGTTGACGGCGGCGTCGAAGAAGAACAAACTACCCTCTGCGTATGCTAGTTTGTGTAGTTGGGTGTGCCATCTGACCGAGGAGACGGGGTATGTAGTCGAGAAGGAATATTTGAGAATTCCTAGTACGAGGAATACCGCTGTGCTGGGAAGGAAGTCGCTCAAGGAAGATGGACGTGGGGACGGCCAGGCAGAAGTGGAGGAGAGACTAGAGTTCTTGAGGGGTTTGATAGAAAGGGAGATGGGCGGTCAGGCTATTGGGCAGGTTTACGCCATGTGGATGAAGAGTGGTGATGGACTGTTGAAGACTGGGAAGAGCGGGCATTGAGCTGAATATGTCTACATCACAACAGGAAAAAAGCCGAGTACCAAGCGCTCGAAAGAACATGATTACAGTCTACTAGCAATGACATGTACCTGGATATGCCTGATGCAACACACCGTCCGACAATGCACAAATAAGAACCAAGTCAAGCAAAGGGTTCACTGAAGGTTATGGGGTATCATTGAGGACATGGTCGTCCAAGGTTGCGGTCATCGCAACTTAGACAAGCGATCCATTCGTAGTATCATCCGGTCATTTCGCCGTATCCGAACCCATTTTGTAATGCAGTAAAGCCCGACATGAAGATGAAACCGTATCTAGCATTACTCCAAAAAGACCTCAACTGCCTACGAAGCAGGAGCAGCACCACGTCCGCGGCCAAAGCCACCACGGAACTCGGGCTTGAACTCGCCAGGGGCACCACCCTTGGCCTTCTCGCCAGCGTCACGTCGGCGGTAACCGTCACGGTCACCACCACGGTCACCGCCACGTCCACCACGGCCACCACCACGGCGCTCACGGTCGTCACCGCCGAGCATACCCCGGGGAGGAGCAGAGCGCTGCTGCTTGATGTGTGTCTGGGGAACGATCTCAGCAGGGAGGTGGAGCCATTCACGGAGGTAGTCGAGACCCTCGGGGGTGAGGGTGTAGTAGTAGTATTGCCACGAGAAGCGGGTCTTGAGGTAACCGCGCGAGGTCAAAGACTGGCCTGTTGGCTGTTAGGAGCTGGCGATCGTGCAAAACAATAGGTGTTACTGACAAGCCTTGACAACGAAAAGGTTCTTAGTATCGATCTCGCCGTGCTTGGGAAGGTTGAAGTCCTTCTTAGCGACCAGAACTCCCTCTGTGGTGACCGTGTGTCAGCCTGTCCTTATATGCAGCAAAGCCGCGAAAATGTGTAATTGTGCCATAGCCATGGCTCGCGAGTACGTGGGGATACTAACCTCGGAAGAGGTACCTGGGGAAATAGATGTTAGCGAATTTACTCAAACGTATAGATTGGAGTCACATGTAGCTCAGCTCATATCAAGTCGTATCATTTCGTGCGAAACTCCGAGCTCGACTGCGCCGTGACAATGACGGTTGTAGAGGTAGACTAACTCGTGGATCTTCTTGCGGTCGGCCTTGGGGATGAGCATCTTGACGGTTTGCGAGAAGACTCGGGGATGCTAGGAGTTGGTTGAGGGCGATGGGTTCAGAAGTTCGATGACAGAAGAGCGATTTCGACAATGGGTGCGAGGCTAGTCTAAGCGAGCGCTATGACCATCTGCCGCGGTTCCGCCAAGACCCGATCCCTCATCTTCCGCCTGCGGTCGCCTGCGCCTCCGACCAAACCACATCCAACTCCATCGAAAGAGCAGCTCGCAAACTCAAACACGATTAAAAAACTTCATACCGCGACTAGAATCGACTGCGATTTCCACTCCCGCACCCGTCACCCGCAGCCATGGACGCCACCACACAGTCTCCAGTCACCGTCATCGTTAACAGTATCCGCGGGCAAAACATCGCTTTCGCAACGCAAAAAGATGCGTCTCTTGCTTCTGTCTACGATACACTTTATGAGCGCGCTCCATGGATCCAAAAATCCTCGTACATCCTGACCACCAACTCGCGCCGCTCCGTTCGACATGACGCTGCACCAGTGTCATCTCTCCTGTCCTCGCCCACAGACACATTTCTATCGCTGCGCCTGACAGTACCGCTATGCGGTGGCAAGGGCGGTTTCGGATCCATTCTGCGTGCTCAGGGTGGTCGCATGTCCTCACGCAAGAAGAAGCAGGGCGACGTAAATGGATCCTCTCGCAACCTAGACGGGCGACGTCTACGCACAGTCACTGAAGCTAAGGTGCTCGCCGAATATCTAGCAATCAAGCCAGAGATGGAGCAGCGCGAAAAGGATGAGCGACGGAAGAAGTGGGAGGACATTGTGGCTAGCACTGAGCGAAAGCAGGAAGAGCTCCAGAACAGCAGAGGTACAGCACGTCTCGATGGGAAGTGGGTCGAGGACAAAGAGGAAGCAGAGAGCAAGACGAGAGAGGCTATTGAAAAGATGCTCATGGCACAAAGGGACAGTTCAGAAGAAGACGAGGACGAGGCTCAACCGACCGCTTCTTCATCAAAGCCTGTACAACAGCGGGCCATGTTTGGATGGGATGACGATGATGACGATGATGACGAGTTTATGAGCGATAGCGAAGAAGAAGAGGAAGTCTCCGAGGAGGACGTAAAGCCAGTAATTGAAGGAAAGGGAAAGGCAAAGGCCGTATGAGATCATCATGAAACCAGAAATCTCGATGGAGGAGTTCGTTTTCAGCAGCATGAAGAGACACCAAGATCATTTTACCCCGTTCTTGTATAGATACCCAATACCAGTAATGTTTCTCTAGGTACAAGCAGCATAGTCTGTTGACCATTGTGATATCTCAATTCGTGAAAGAAACTAACTGTAACTACTCAATTACAGCCCCTACCAGAGTGTTTTATCATCATACACTCGGACTCCTCGATTAGCCGACGGGTAACCTGCATACCAGAAAGTGGGATAGTCCCGCACTACTGTAATCGGACATCCGACCCGCCCTTTCCCCACGACTGGGCGCCTGCCATGTCATGTCATCCTCTGAGATGCCGACTTTCATAACCCGTGCCGCGATGATTCTCATCTCTTTTCTTCCTCACTTACATTCACACAATGACTCCGCCGGCTATCAGGTTCCCTGCTGCGATCCGCATTGCAAACAGACGCTACCCCGCACCGAAAGCTGTACCTACTCCAAGAGCAAGGGCAGGATGTAAGCATGTCAGATGCTTCTCTAATTCGCCACATTGGCAGATCAGAACGAAGGAACTGAACGATGATTTGATGAAGGATCTGAAAGTCAACCAGGCGAGGTTGATGGAAGATATACATCACACATGTCAATGGGGCACGGGCGAGCCATGAGGCGAGTATGTGGTTGGAACAACACTCGGTGATTTTGTAGCTGACGATAACAGGAAGTCAACGGAAACAGGCATGAGTCGACTGGCACTGTCCGATGCCGATAAAGCTGCACGCGACTGGTTCGCAGAAACCACAAAGTCGCTCGGCTGTGAGGTCACCGTCGATGCTATGGGAAACACATTCGCTGTTCGGCCTGGACTAAGGAATGACAAACCGCCTACATTTGTAGGAAGCCACCTAGATACGCAGCCTACGGGTGGACGATACGATGGCATTCTGGGAGTCACTGCTGGCGTGGAGATGCTCAGAGTGCTCGCAGATAACTGGACGGAGACCGAGTACCCTGTCGGCGTGGTCAACTGGACGAATGAGGAGGGCGCTCGCTTTCCAATGTCGATGGTCTCTAGCGGAGTTTGGGCGGGTTCTATCTCTCTTGAAACGGCACACAACCTACGTGAAGTTCATCCTGGGACGGCAACCATGAAGTCTGAACTCGAGCGGATTGGTTATCTGGGAAGTACGCCAGCGAGCTACGAGGCTATGCCCATGGCAGCGCACTTTGAACTACATATCGAGCAGGGTCCGCTGCTGGAAATGGCGAACAAGAAGATTGGGGTAGTTACTGGAGTTCAAGCTTACAAATGGTTGACTGTCAAGGTCAAGGGACGAGACACGCATACCGGAACCACAGACCTTAAGTCACGAGCTGATGCGTTGCTGACAGCAAGCAAAATGATCCTACACTCTCATCGCCTTGCAACCGCCAACTCCGCGCTAGCATCTACGGGCATACTCAACCTGAAACCTGGCTCGACAAACACAGTGCCCGGTGAAGTTATATTCAGTCTCGACATTAGGGCGCCGAAAGACGAGACAGTCGCAAAGATGAAAGAACTAGTCTTGCGCGACTTCCCCAAGATCGCCGCAGGTGAAGATGTTGAAGGCTCAAACCACGGCTGCACAAGCGCTCTTCCACTCACCGTTGAGATAGTCGAGGATTTTGACAGCCCAGCAACCAAGTTCCACGCAGACTGCATTACGTCCGTCAGCCAGTCTGCGCGCAGTATTCTCGGTCCCAACCAGTCTATGGAGATGACTTCTGGTGCTGGACACGATAGCGTCTACGCGAGTAAACGCTGCCCAACGAGCATGATCTTCGTGCCATGTAGGGAAGGTGTGAGCCACAATCCCAGAGAATTTTGCAAAGAGGAGGATTGTGCACTAGGTGCGCAGGTTCTGCTGCAGAGCGTGGTAAGATTTGACAGGATGAGAGATGAGAGAAGGGTGTCGTGGAAACAGGAGCCGTACACTCTGTAAGAGAGTAAAGAGAGGCAAGATGGAAGCGCATGTAGACACACCCACTAAATCTTCGATATTGCATGAGACTGTTCCTTGTGGCATCTGAGGTCAAGCATCATCCTTTCATCGATCCGTCTGTTCCATGAAAATATGAAAAGGTACTACCAACGGCTAGCGAGAGCGGAAGAGGTTAGGAGGAATTAGCGTCGCGTGCAAGCACCGACCAGGCGATGCCCGAGTTCCAGCCCTCGCTGCATCTTCCCCACAAACCGTTACAGCACTTGTTCCATTACAGAACAAAGGAAGAACCATTGGCAGTGTCGTTTCATATATTTCGCTTAGTCCTTGATTCAAACAGGTTACTTTGCGAATGCACTGTACTAGAGAAGTGCGTTTCAGAACGGCAACCCAGGTCCTCAAGAAGTGACCTGTTGCGATGAATGTATCTAGGTGACGGCGTGGTACCGCTACCTACTTCAAGCAAACTTGGACAGTATACCCCTATGCCGAACCCCAAGTCCTACAAGCCGTCGACACAGATGATAGTCAGAGATACGAGATACAATCTTTGGTGGCCCTTGGCCAGACTTGTGTTACACTAAGAGATAGAATAACTTGAATACGGCAGTCTTGTGGCACACGTCGCAAGAGATGCTTGCGAGTGGTCGAAAGTGCGAAGGAGAGTCGAAGCGGTATCACAAGGTGTTGTCTGGTTTCGTGGCGGTTGACCCCTCATGAAGCTTAGCCAACAGCCTTGCCCGTACCTTGTGTCCTAGCTCTTCTACCGAATCCAGCAAGTCAATACCATATCTATCACAGACAATCTGTACGTTACCCCTCTTCCAAAAGCCCTCTGAACAGCAAACAATTGCCTTGCCTGTTCCCGCGTACAATCCCAATTCCAACAGCGTGATCGGCTGTAATACCCCAGCCTCGCCCGAAAAAAAGAAAACGATGATGTCGGCTATACGCGCGTAGTCCATCTCCCACTCAACCTGCTCTTTGAAGGGCGCGAAGGAGATGTCTTCGACCCAGCTGCTGTCCCAATCATCTCTGCGTGGATTTAGGATAGTAATGGGAAGATCGGAGAGCAAAGCTGCGAGCTGAGTCTGCCAATCCTCATTAGGATCGGACTGTATGGCTCCATAGAGAATCACAGATAGCCTGTCGACCGATGGCCGAGTGGGAGGTTTGCAAATAATGGCTTTGGATGAGGTGGATCGAGACATGCTTGGTGGAAGGAGGTGATCGTGAGAAGACGGGGCCTGAGCTACGACACGGTGTCTTATGTAAGCTATCGGCCGAACTAGCTCTGAACACGAACCAGCTCCTCCGGGTACCAGTCCCATTACATCCAACGTCTTATCCATAATCGCATTCCTTACATATCCCTAAATAATCTCTAGACTTCCCCAAATTTCCCTAGAAATGTCGTACAACGTCATAAGCGGGACAGTCATAACCAGAATCGTAACTTCAGCGTAGCGCTACAATGAGCAGTCTACAAAGCCTTGGGTTGCCCGCCTGCCCAGACCTGACGTGTGTACGGATTCGCGGGGTCGCCTCTTTCGCCGCCATCATAAGTTACATGAACGGTCCGCTCAAACAAGATAGCTTCCTCGCTATCATTGTCTCCCTTCATCTCGACGTTTCCGATCGGTACCTTGGACTCTCGCTCACGTAAACCTGCATTTTGTCGCACGCTGGCGAGAGGAATCTCGTCATCTCCGTCCCCTTGTGTCGTCCCGTCTACAGTACACATCAAAGTATCGTATTTGCGCTTCGGGCCTGTGCCTTCGCTTCCCCACGTCCGTAGGCCGTGATTGCGACCAGACGATTCTTTATTTTCAGACGGGCGACTTTCGCTAATCAATCGCGGTGCGACGTGTTTAAGGAAGCGTCGCAAGGTTGGTAAGCAACAGCATATGATAAATAAGTTACCTTCGACGATGCTGTTATTTCGTTAGTTGAGAAACTTCTAGGTATCTGGGGACACCGCAACAACGGAAGCTTTACATCCATAAAGAATCCACGGCTATGACCCAGGTTTGGTCCAGGGCTCTCAGAGCTGGGATCAAAACGACAAGGCGAATAATAGATGTGACCATTGTGCTTCCTAGAATTAGCAGTCGTTCAAAGCGCGGTTTTCACTACAGCAAGGACTTACATTGATCCAACACCGAACATAAGGGTCAATCCGATCTTCTGTTTCGTTGAACCCCCAGATGGTCGGAATAGGAATCGAGATCAGCAACACATCCGTCACGATACCAATCACAGCCGTAGCAATATAGATTGCTCCTCGGTTGATGCATGTCGCAGTTGCAAACAGTAGTGGGTCCCAACTGGCAGCAATGGGCTTGCATGCAAATAGCAGACTGAAGAAGATGGCCGTATATGAACTAGCGCAGATGAAGATGGTTATCCAAACGGCCCACTGGAAGACGACGGCCGGAGAGAGGCGACTGTAAAAGATGTAGAGTGCGATCTTTGTCAAGGCGCAGCAAGGTGCATACACAAGAGGGGCGGCTAGAATGAGCTGCGAAATCGTCCCATTAGTGTACGAGCAACAAACGCAGGTAACGGGTGAAGGAATTCTGACTTACACGTGAATATAAGGCGTATTTTTTCAAGTGAAATTTCCCAGGCGTGCACGCCCATACTGCCTGTGGAGAAACCAGTAATCAATACAACTTGAGTACCCACTGAGCAGGCCCAACCGAGAATACAGAGGGGTGACATCGAAAAAGAGACTTTTAAAAAGTTATACATTTTAAAGCTTTTTATATAGTTAACTAGAGGTGCTAGGACTATGATTGTTAAAGTTTTGAAAAGCCAAGAACTTCCATTTCAAGTTAGGCTATTAGTACGCCTGCTTAGTAAGCATAATAGAAGAGATAAAAAGCAGTAAAAACAGGTGAAAAAAATGGCTAGATAAATCTAGCTACAACTTTTTAATGAGCGTATTAAAATCGCTAAAATTAAGACATATAATACTAGATTATATAAGCATTACGTAAGCAAAGTCTTAGCACAAGTTTATAATTTAATAAGTTTAGAAATAAAAATATAAAAAAGGGCGCTAAAAAAGGACGCTAAAATTACGTAAGCTTTCTTTAGCGTTAGTCTATATAATAATCTCTTTCTAACCTAAGATTTTTTCTTCTTTATTATCTCTCTATGTCGGTCAAACTTTCTAAGTTTGAAAAATAAGTCTATACTTTATCTTTACAACAAAAATCTACTAGTACTATTAGTACTATACTAGAAAAATCTTACAAGTCTATTTATAATACTTTACAACGTATTAAAAAGAAAAAAAAACCTTTTTACTACTTTTTACGCCTAAACAGCGCCTGCCTACAAAGGTCTCTAAAAGAGCTACGCGAGTAGTTAATAGAGACCTAGAAAGAAGTTCTAAGAAAACAAATAAGCGTATTCTAGAAGAAAATAGTTTATCTTTTTCTACTAGAAGCTTACAACGCTTATTAAAAGCAGAGAAATACTTTATTTCTACTGCTAAGAAAAAATAGCTTTTAAACAAGAAAAGAGCTTTAAATTGCAAGAAAGACGCTAAGAAGACTATAAAAATATTAAAAGATATTAACTTTAGAAAAGTTATATTTTCTAACAAGTCTTCTATTCAGCGTAGACACGGCGCTAGGCAAGAATACGTCTAAAAAAGGAGACATAAGCGACTTGGCAAGGAACAGGTGTCTACTACAAATACAAGTAAGTTTAAAAATATTTTAATTAACCTTAGAATTTTACTAGAAAATCTAGTATTTTTCTAGTATTTTAAATTATTTATAGCTAGCCTGCTAACTAAGATATAGCTCGCGATATTTCTATCTCTGTTTAGGGAGCTATTTGGCTAGGTAGTAGATCTAAGTTACACATAACTAGATTACTAAAAGATACTACAACCTTTGCAAATACTTAATATTTAAAAGAAGTTTTAATTCCTATTGTTAAACCTCTTTTTAAAAGAGGTAAGTATAAATTCTCTTATTTTTTACTTTAAAAGGCTATAACTTTGTTATTACTTTATATTTTTTGAATATTATTTTATATTTAAAAAGCTTATAGCTAATTCTATTTCGGCTAGAAATTTTAGCAGGATAACGCCAAGATCTATAAAATGCTACAAGTTATCGCCTGGTTTTCTAGAAATAGGATTCTCCTTTTTAAGCATCCTGCCTATAGCCTGGATTTAAATCCTATAGAAAACGTTTAGAGTCTACTTAAAAACGCGCTAGGAAAAAGGCCTATTGCCTCTTTAGGCATAGGTAAAAGCGTTAAAGCAGTAGAATTATTTTAAAAGGCAATTTTAGAAGAGTGGGACCTTAAAATACAACAGGCGATTAATAATTGTATTAATTCTTTACTTAGGCGTTATTTAGCTGTTAAAGCTGCTAAAGGTTAGTATACTAAGTACTAGTTACTAGCTTTAGCTACTTTAATATAAAAAAACTTTTAAAAATAACTCTCTTATCTAACTATTCTAGTAATAATTAGAATAATTATTAATATTAACATATTATAGATCTTACACTATTATATAACACTTCTAACTTTTAGCTAAAAAGATACTGTGAATAAAAAGTTGTAGCTACATTTATTAAGGCTTTTTTTATTAGCTGTTTTTACTGCTTTTTATCTTTCCTATTAGGCTTACTAATCAGGCTTACTAATAGCCTAACTTAAAAAGGAAGTTCTTGGCTTTTCAAAACTCTAAAAATTATAGTCCTAGCACCTCTAGTTGATTATATATAGAGCTTGAAAAAGTATAACTTTTCAAAAGTCTCTTTTTCGATGTCACCCTACTGTAACAAAGGCTAATTTCTGTCAGTAAATACCCAGTGGTGTTCATACTAAATACGGTACCATCGTCAATTTGGAACTGCTTCATGAGGCGAATTTTGGTGTAAAGCCGCTGGGCGAGGAACATAAGCGCTAGGATGTTCTCAACGATGAAAATGACATAGGCCTCTGTGAGTAGCCTCCTCCGCGGGATCGCGAAGTCGACCTCGTAGCCATCAGGTGGAGGGATGGCAGTTAGGACACCATTGACATTCGACATGGCGCTGTAAAATTTGGACAAAGAACGAGTTGTTGATTAAAGCACAACGTTACTCGGGAAGGGAGCTAGAGGTCTCTCCTACGAGGGAGACCATGTATACTTGGGACCCTTCAAAACCTTCTCCTAGAACTAAAGCAGGGGCGTGGTTCATTCAAAAGGATACCCACTGCCCAGAGGCTCGAGAGCGAGGTTTGCGCCAGGTTCCCAAACCAGGGGCGGGAGATAGGAAGTGGGGAATCGACGTCGATCGCGCCCAAAGTACTTACCTGAATACGAAGGCCCGTTCTTGGAAGAGTTGATTTCGTCGCGCGAATCCTGACATCGTCACGAATTTGGAGTCACACTAACTACAGTTCTAAGCAACGGTTCGGAGATTTCCTGATACAGGCATATAAGTCAATCATCTTCATGTGATTATCGAGATTGAAGCTTGATACCCATCTCGACAATGGCCTACTGACCACGGACCAGTTGAGATCACATCATAAACCAGTGCAGCCTACACCAACAGACTATTCCATGTCAATCTGATTCATTTCCCAAGAAAGTCGGAAGATATCACCCCCGAGATAGTCGTTCGAGGTGCGACAATCTCCTCTCACGATCTGCGTTCCTGGACCATGGTGATTGGCTGCGATGCGAGCAAAAAGTCGAGGCTGACGCGTGCGATGGGTCGTGATCTGAAGGAGCCAAAACCTCGGCGGGTAAGGCCGACACTAGCTGTTCCCGTAACCTGTGGGCCTCACGTTCGGGCCGTCCGCGGCGTCGGTCAAGTATCTGATCGGTTCCGTTGGGCCGCTCCGTTCTCGAGCCATATTTTGGCCTCTCATATCGTTGAAAAATGCGGGTCAACGTCTCGTCCTTCAGGGACCAGGAACGGCACACACCTCTAGTAGGTTGGTGCAGACGGCACGTGTTGTGACGACAGACGGATGTTTACCGGGTTCGGTAAACCTGTTAAGATCAGCACAAGAGCCGCATAAGAGTAATACTGATCAGGCCTAGATGCCAAGGTTGGGTGATTTCTCGCGCGGGTGCTGTTAGCCGTTGATTGCCTGGTCAACCTGCAACTACAGCAACAATAAAAATCCCTTAAACCCAGCACACCGGTTCGACATACATGTTTGCGAGTGTGCCAAGTTTTCAATTTGAAACAGCATGAAGCTCCTCGCACCCACCGTTGTTGCATCTCTGGGATTATGCGCCGAAGCTGCCCAATTCGGTGCCATAAGGGACTCAGTTCTTGGCAGCAAGAACGAAACTTGCGTACGTTATGTATTTCCTAGTCGAAGTCCATGCATTACTGACGAGTCTTAGTGTTCGTCGCTGGAGGATGCTGGACTGACAAACGTCTTTTACGAGGATGATGAGCAGTACAAAAACAGAACGGCATCGTACTGGTCCGTGAGCGCTCAGCTGCACCCCAAATGTATTGTTCAGCCGATATCTACCGAAGAGGTATCTACGGCTGTAAAGACACTGGGCGCGCGAAGCAGTTGCAAATTTGCCGTGCGAAGTGGTGGTCATTCAACCTGGGCTGGCTCCAACAACATCAATGATGGAGTGACGCTGGACCTCGGTCTCATGAACGCTACCGTCTATGATGAGGGAGCAAATCTCGCGAAATTCCAACCTGGAACCCGGTGGGGTGGGGTGTACGGAGCACTTGAGCCTCACGGGGTCACTGTCGCGGGTGGTCGAGCTAGTAGCGTAGGCGTAGGCGGTTTCCTGACAGGAGGAGGAAACTCTTTCTACACCGCTCGTAGAGGCTTCGCTTGTGATCAAGTGAAGAATTATGAGGTTGTTCTCGCCGATGGGTTAGTGCTTACAAAAAAGGCTCGAAACGAAGATTTGGAATTTGTTGCTAACACGCAGTAGCGAAATCATCAACGCAAACGCTACAGTTAATAGCGACCTTTTCCGAGCCCTCAAGGGTGGCTCTTTCAACTTTGCCATCGTCACTCGTTATGACATGGAGACGTTCACTGCCGGAGACCTTTGGGGTGGCTCAAGAATCCACACCAAGAACTATACACAGCAACATATCAACGCTTACACATCATGGGTCGACAATGTCGAGAACTACCCCGACGGCTCCAGTATCGTCTTTTGGAGCTATCTTCCCACCATGGAGGATATTGTCATAATTGGTGCGTACGAAGATGTCGCTGGCAACATAGCTCCTACAGGCTTCGATGAGTTCATGGCTATCCCAGCCATCAGTGACACAACGAGGAAGGCTAGCCATAAGAACCTCACTGACGAGCTTGAGCAGCCTACTGGATACCGGTATGTTTTGCCTGCAGCCTGAAAGATTAATTTACTGTTGTCCATGAAGCTGACTACTCGTAGTGACATCTGGTTCACTATGACTTTCAAGAACAACCCCACTGTGTTCAAATACATTGTTGACGCTCACACCAAGTTTGTCGATGCATGGAAGGCGGATAACACTGATCAAGACTTCATCACCCAATGCATGTTCCAAGCCATTCCGACCGTTTTTGCCAAGCATAGCGTGGAGCGTGGTGGCAACGTCTTAGGTCTGGATCTTGTAAAGGACAACGCCATTATGCTTCTTTTCGATATTGCCGTCAAAGGAGAAGAGGCCGAAGTCCGCGCGAGGGAGGCACTCAGGGCCGCTACCGAAGAGATGCAAAAGTTTGCTGCTAGCCAAGACGCTCTGGTTGACTGGCAGTATCTAAACTACGCCGATTCTTATCAGGTAAGCTTTCCGGTCCAAGGCTTACGCACATGACAGTACAGTACAATGTTAACGCCCAAGATAGGACCCACTCGGTAGCTACGGCGCTGCAAACGTTGCTAAGATCCGGGCCGCGGCCACCAAGTACGACCCCAAGGGCATGTTCCAGACCCAAGCTCCCGGTGGTTTCAAGATCTCCAGAGTTAAGAACTCGACTTCTTCCAAGCTCGAGCTATAAAATCTTACTTTGCGCTCCCACTAATTGCAGCGGACACTATGCACGTGCTCTAGTGAGGGAAAGAAAAAAATAACAAGCTTTCCAATGCACTCTTTACTAGTCACAAAAAGTGTTACCAACACACCTTGCCAGTACATACATACACCGCACATAATAGTAGTACAAAAGTTCTCACTCAAGTTTCACGCTGAAGCACACATCATCCAACTCCAACATCATCTAAACCTTCCATTCCGTTACCACCACAACCCAACCATCCACCTCTTAGTCAGAAACATCCATCATCTCAAAAGCCCCACCCTCACCTACCCTGCCGTTTCCTCTCAACCTCCTCCCTCAACGCCTTCGCCCTTTCAAAACATTCATCCGTCATCTCCATTTCCCTTACAAATCTAACCTTTTTCGCATAACCCTCCACCCAGTATCTCACTAGCGATTTCGCGGTAATCCTCTTTCCCTCGTCGACCTCCCACAACATTTCATACCAGCCATCAAGCTGCCTGCTATACGGTCTATGTTCCCACGCGCGGTTAGGATAGAAATCGTCGATGACGATGGACTCCTGGACGTCAAATTCTTTGATTAGTTCTTCTTGTGTGGCGGAGAGGGGGCGGAAGGTCGTCGGTATGAGGTACCGCCAGACGGGTCCTTTCCACGCAGCTTCGTCGGTGAGGAGGGGGACGGGCTGTCCTTCTTTCTTTCTGCTGGCTGAGAAGGCTTCGTGGGATTGGGTGGGGAAGAGGCCTAGGGCGAGGGTTTGTAGGGTTGCTCCTAGGGCCCAGATGTCGCCGGATGGTCGCCTGCCGTTTTGTTCGCTAAACGGTGGTGCGTATTCGGGGGTGCCGAGGAAGTAGCTTGGCTGTGCGTCGTTGGGCGGAGGAGCGTATTGTGTCATGCGGGCGAAGTCGGTTAGTTTGAAGATGGGTTCGTCGGGGATACCATCTTTGGGGTTCCAGCCGTTGGGTAGGTCGACGAGGATGTTGTCGGGTTTCATGTCATTGTGCACATAGCCGGAGTCTTTTTGCTCGTTGTGAAGGTAATATAGGGCAAGAGCCATATCGCGCAAACACTTCCAGATTGTAACTTCGGATACGCGATTGATGTGCTTTCTCTGCTTTTCCTGCTGATTTTTCCAACTGACCACGTAATTGTTAAGATCGCCTAGCTCGCAGTACGGAAGGAAGATTGCTGGTTTCAAAGGGATGTACGACCATGCTAGCATTCCGGCAATGTGTTTATGTTGTCCAAGGATGGTGAGATTATCAATCTCGGTTTGGAAATGCTTCACTGCTTTAAATGTCTGCTCTCTGGAGCTATAGGCGTGTGGAGTCTTGACTGCGATGAGCTTTTTCGATGTATTATGCTCGTATGTGTAGACTATGCCATCACCGCCTTCACCCAGGTGGTCTTTTTGCGTAAAAAGCCTCCTGAACTTTGTGTGGTTTCGTAGATCGTCGGTTTCAAAAGCGTGCTCCATGGTTGTCCTACCTCGCAAATGCTGGGATCTTGAGGGAGCAATCGATTGATGTGCTTAGGTGTGTCACGGTTAAGGTATACTAGACTGAGGGCATAGCACTGTACGACTATATTGTTCGAACAAACTGATGTTACTACCCATGTACTCACAATGTTTTCCGCGGTACATAATGGCACACTAGCATCGTGTACCTTGGTTGCTATCCACTGGTACAGCGATGACGGAAAGCAAGGCAAGCCACTCGAAACTCCTGCAATCCAAACGGCACTCTCGAACGAGAGATTTCGCAAGTGTAGCGAACTAGGAGAGACAAAAATCTCCCGCGCTTCACGCATCCTCGCTAATTCGCACGGCTATCTTCCCCACAGCACTCTGTCTCGCCATCATCTCGAATGCCTCAATCGTCTGATCGAAAGTAGATTCGTGCGCGACTACTGGTTTAGCACCATGTGCCTCAATGAACTGCGCTAATTTGACTACCGCGTCAAGTGGGAAGGCGCAACAACATCCTTTCACTGTCGCATCGTAGTTAATATGATTAAATCAAGAGGGAACAGAAGACTTACCAGTTTTTGCACTAAACAGTATACTCGGAATGAAAGATGCATCAATAGGCACATTGGGCGTCAATACAGGTGCTGTCGATTGACTTCATCAACGTGCCTGCCCCACCCATCTCGATAACATGGTCAACGCCTTTCCCGTCCGTGATCCAAGAAACCTCCTCATCCCAGTCAAGCATCTGAACATAGTTGCCGAGATGCCTTGCTCCGAGACTTTTCGCAATTCCGAGCTTGCTGTCCAAGGAAGAAGTCGCGATAACCGTTGCACCGAGGGCGGAAGCAACCTATAACGTGTCAACGTATCTGCACTTGCAACAAACGCGACGACGTACGTACCTCTATTGCAAAACAACTAACCCCACCTGTCCCCAAAGTAAGCAACCCACTCATCAGGCAGAACAAGATACTCCTGCAACGTCCCATCCCGACTCGTGCCGCCTGGTATGGTAGAGAGAGATCTAGGTTTCGAAAGTCTCCGTGTAACCACCCGTTCTGGTTGAAGATTATTGCAAGACCTTTTTTTATCCTTCCAGATAGAGTCTGCGCCAGTGGAGTGGATGGTGCCGGCGCCATCGGAGCCGGGGACAAGGTTGGGTTTGTGGTTTCCGGGGTATTGGGGCGAGCGGGTGGAGATGAGGACGTCGCGGTAGTTGAGCGAGGCTGCTGTCATTTTGAGAGAGATTTGATTGGATCCGGAGAGTTGGGATGCTTCTTTCTTGCTTTGTTAGATCATAGAGCTTGGTTGCTGTTGCGGGGACAGTCCATGCTGTGTATGTGGTTGGAGTGGCTATTATAAAGTATCTGTCATTGATGGCTCGGTGAAGAGAGTCAAGCCTTGGTGTAAAGGCCAGATAGAAAAGTTTGAGTTTTGCATCTCGCTCTTATATTCGCATCGACGTCTGGATGTAGTCAGCACATTGTGATACCAACAACGCTTACCAACTACATTCGCAGAGTTATTCCATCTCGGGAATGATCATGAGAACTCCCGACTAACTCGCACCTACAAAATGCGTGTAAGAAATTCGAGGCACACGGTGCTGCATCGTGGTGTGCACCACGGCCTCATTGGACACAGCACACTAACATTGGTAAGCAGAGCAAAATACGACGAAGTACACTAACTGCATTGAGTGATCATGACGGCGCTATGCACCCAACCTAGACTCCTTACACTACCTAGTTACTACTTCCTCTTGTTCCTCATTTCCAGTCTCTTCACCATTCACGCACCGTCCTTCTTCCTCTGCCCCACAAAGAACCCCAATCCGAAATCGTCCGTCTTGAAGGTAATTTTGCTGCCCTTTGGGAAGAAGAAGACATCTCCCTTTTCGGCTTTGACTTCTTTGCCCGTTTCATCGCTGATGTAGAAGTGCCCGTCGACTATGATCTTGATCTCATCATATGTGTATGTGTATACGAGCGGCGTTCCTTTTTCCAAGCGGTAGAAGCCGCCGCTAATGGGTTTATCTGGGTCTGTGGACTCTCTGGTAGGGGGAAAGAAAAAGTTAGTGGTAATGGGTTGATGGGACAGAGGTAGGTTTAGCGTACGATGAGACTACGTCGCCGAGATAGGCGTTCTCGTTGGCGATTAGAGGTGGCTTGAAGGTTGTTTGTGCTTTCTCGAAGTATTGCATTGCTGGCATTTTGGCGGTCGCTGCGCTGTAGATTTTATCGTGTGATTTATGGATTGAGGCGAGGCTGATTTATGTGGTTAGTGAAGGTCATAGATGGGTGTGTTCAGTCTTAAATACTCCAGCCCTCCCTCAATCATGGTCCAATTTTCAACACTAACGCCATACTGACCATAGAGCAGCGCAGTATCTGGGACTTTGATACTAGATACGGCGCTTGGCGTGCACCAAACACCAGGCTGATTTAGCTAGGGTTTTGTTAAGCTTTCTGATGATACCCACTGCCTTACATCTATTAGTGCGGTGCTGCGAGGGATGAGCAAGACGGCTCAAAAGTGTTGGAGGTATACGCAGATAGCGGGGTGATGTAGGGTGGGGCAGAGGGACGCAATGCATGATTGGCTTTAACCTTATCGTCAGGAAAGGATTACTCAATCTGGGATCCTGCTTATGTGGGTTAGTGTTTGAACGAGGCTTCCAATTATAACCCGAAAAAAACATCGGCAAAGTGGACGTTCTTCTTTCCTGTCGGGGGTGGTCATGTTGCGCGGTATCATTAGAATTCTGTGTTTGAAGTGCTGATAATACATTCTGGGTATATTCAAATTGCTGGGAGTTGTAATAATATCATGCAGGTCGTTCTTCTTCATGGTCTTTGTCTTCTCTCCACTTGTTACGCCACCATTTCAGCTTAAACCAGTCGCCCAAAGCATCTTGGCCTTTGTTCCCTTGGCCGTATCGCCAAGTCTGTCTGGTCTGGGATGTATCAACGTCATCTGCGTCAGATATATCACCGTCCTCTGGATCGGGATAATCAAGGAGTGACGCAGAGCTGTCCATGGGCTTCTTTCCCTGCGACACACTTCTGCCTCGCCGGCTACCGAACCCTTGGAACCAGGAACGCCGACGCATCTGGTTGAGCCAGGCCGACTGTGCGTTATTTCTCCGGGGAGGTAAGGTCCCTGATCTTGGTCGTCCCTCCAAATCCACAGATCGCCTGGCAGGAGATGACAGAGCCTCTCTATCGTTGAGCTCATCCCAAATCTCATTTGTCTCTTCCGAAATAGTCATCCGTCGTCTTCTAGGGGGTCTGCGGGAATGTACATTCGCTTGAGAGCTTTCCAATTCAGTGGTATCCACTGGTGCTCGCTTTTTTGGATTAGGGAGCGTCAGAGCGGGACCAGTTGGGGCGCGAGCTAGTAGCGGTGTTCTTTCGTCAACAGCTTTCCGTTTGGCTTGTTCGGAAGCATAGCCATGGACGCCTGGAGCTTCTTCGTCGATATCCAAAGGTGATGCGGGTTCGTCAAGAGGGTGGCCGTGTGCAAGGCCGATGCCGGGTTGTAGCACGGTCTGGGGCATCTGGACCCTGCCAACGTGCTTGCTTGCCACTGGTGATGTGGGTTCTTCCTCGTTGTCTTCGAGTCGCCAGCTGAGGCAGACAACTCCTGCGAGCAAGATGACAGTTCCGAGCGCGATGAGTCCAGCGTGCAGACTCGACAAGCGTTCGCTTTGGTCGAAGTAGATCAGGCCGTCTATGATGGCGATAATGTTGTAGATGCAGAAGACCAAGGGGTAGAGCACGCTCGTACTGACCGACTTCAGACCGCGATGCATGTAGTAAAGTTGGGTCAGGGCGAATCCGACCAGTCCGACCAGGATCATCCACGACTGCCAACGGTCAAACTGGTTGTGACGGTCGATGATAGTCCGGACCAGAAGTTCGACGGCACTCTTTGCAATCAAGAGCGAGTGGGCGGAGAGTATGCCACTGACACAACCAAAGAACATTCCACGTATGAGCCGTAGTCGAGGGGTAGTGCGTGGATGCATGCGCTTCAGTAGCCAAGTTGCAGCGACCAGCATGACGACTACCACACCCGTCATAACCATCCACACAAGGAAAGCCTTTCGTCCCAACAACGCCAACAGTTGGTCGAGGTTATGCGACGGTTCTGCAATGGCGCCGAACAAGGCTATCAGCAATGCGCCTGTCGCAACAAGCATGGTACCGACGAACGAGTATCGCGTAAAAGGTTCGCTGAGGATGATGGAGGCGCATATCGAATTGAAGACGAGGCCGGACGCCTGTAGGGTGGACAGAACGGGGAGGGGGAGGGTGGTGATTTGGATGGTGCTGCCGACCATGTTTGCCACGACGAACATGAGCATGCCCAGCTGTGTATGTCAGTGAATGAATGCCATGTGGTCTTGACACGTCCATACCTGCCATCTCCGCCGCTTGTAAGGGGGTCGTCTCTCGTCGTCGGCGTCCTTTTCTTCTTCCAGGAGATGGGACTTGCGTTGCAGCGTCAAGCCGATGCTCTGAATGCTGGTCGAGGCGAGGCCGACCATTACTCCAAGCTGCACGTCCACCCGTTAGCACTCTACGCCCTGGGTGCTATGGCTCCTTGTACACTCACAGCAACGCTCGCGCCCGGCGAGAGTTCCACCATGTTTCCTGGTCCGTCGTTTGTCGCTGCACTGCGCCTATCGCTACCTGGCCGTTGGGCGCATGCTGTGTATATGGATATGTGAAGTCGGGAAACGTCTAGTCTTTGGTAGGAGTCGCGAAACGTCACGCTAAGTCGGTGAAGTGTGAAGTGTGAAGTGCACGAGACGGTTGGGGGACAACTAGCCGACGCCGTGCATGTGGCAGGGATCCGCCAATTGATCATGTAGTTGTAGTTGGGATGAGCAGGACAGCTCTGGGGCCGCAACGACAAGTTGTAGCGTCGGAACAAAAGAGGCCATGATGAAGCACAGGCTGTGAAACCTGTTCTTCTGTTTCTGCGCGTCTCTGCGACGTGCCATGGGTCACTTTAGCCCGTACGTACCCATGAAGTTCAAGCTGGGGCCGGCCCAAGCTTGAACTTCAACCTCCAAAGCTCCGTCACCCTCGACGCCAGCACCCATATACCTCCCCCGTAAACCAGAGGCCCCCCACACAACACCGCCGCCATGTCGCAAGTACACGCCCTTTCCGACGACCAGGTACAATTCTCCACCAGCTTCAGCCCGCTGCAAGCTCCCCGCCCACTACGTCAGCACCGCAGCTAACATTCACCACCATGGCAGGTCGCCGGCGAGCTCAAGAAGATGACGGCCTTTATCCGCCAAGAAGCCATGGAAAAGGCCAACGAAATCCGCCTCAAGGCCGACGAGGAGTTCGCCATCGAAAAGTCCAAGCTAGTGCGCCAGGAACAGGCCGCCATCGACTCGTCGTACGAGAAGAAGTTCAAGCAGGCCAGCATGTCGCAGCAAATCACCCGCTCCACCGTCTCCAACAAGAGCCGATTACGCATCCTCTCTGCCCGCCAGGAGCTGCTCAACAGGCTGTTTGAAGACGCCGAGAAGAAGCTGGCCGAAGTGTCAAAGGACAAGAAGAAGTACCAGAGCATCATGAAGGACCTGATCGTCGAGGGAGCCTACGCGCTCAACGAGGACAAGCTCCAGGTCAAGGTGCGGAAGGCCGACTACGACCTTACGAACAAGGCCATCGAGGAGGTGCAGAACGAGTACAAGAAGAACATTGGCAAGGAAGTCACCATCACCATTGACGAGAGCGATCCGCTGCCTGAGGGATCGTAAGTTCGGCTGCTACGATCCATGTAGGACACGACTAACCTTAGACAGCGCCGGTGGTGTCATGATTGTCGGAACCAACGGCCGAATCGACATCAACAACACCTTCCAAGAACGATTGAAGCTACTCGAGTCCCAGGCTCTGCCGTCCATCAGAGTTACACTTTTCGGAGAGAACGAGAACAGGAAGTTCCACGACTAAGAAACTAGTGTGGGATCAGCACAAGTAGAAACGAGTCTGTGGCAGTAAGGTTGGACTGGGGGTAAAGGGCCCCTGATGAGTAGACGTGTACATGCACGACGTCTTGTAGACTACTCGGAACATTTAGCGAGCTTTATTACATGCACATTACCACACCCGCTGACAATTGTATCAAGTAATCGATGATTGTGATTACGTTTCGATATCAAGTCTTGACCAGGCGGACTGTGCAGCCTCGTCGTGTATATACTGCGAAAGAGGGTATAGTTATAAAAATAAAGAAACAAGCAAATATGCATACAAAGACGTCATGTATCGTCGCATCAAAGAGCGGATATCATAAACACTCACAAACCCCCCCATTATAAACAAAACGCCAGTGCTAAATTATAGCATGCAAAAAAACACCGGCATGCACAACAAAGGGAATCACCCATCACCATACATCAAACGCAATCATACACGTTCGTAAACACGATCCCACATGGGACTTCTCGTCCTCTTCTGCCCGCCACCCAAGACATTTCTCAACGGCCATTCAGTCTTACTACTCTTTCTCCTCGGCAGACTGGCATCTGCATACCGATCAAGACTCACATGTCCGCCACACAGTCCGTCATCCTGGTCATTGTACCCACTGTCCAAGTACTCCGGACCGTAGTCCTCAAGGTATGAATACCCGCCTGCAAACGGATTCAGCGACGGCTTCTGGAGCGTCATGGGAGAAATGGGCGTCGAGTCGTCCGAGTGGTATGTGTGGCCTGAGTTGGAAGATAGGGTGGAGACGGCGACGCCCGAGGAACTGCTTCCGCTGTGGTCGGCGGCGTTGTGTACAAGGGAGGGTCGGAGGAGGTTCCGTGTCGCTTCTGCTGCTGCGCTGCTGGTTGGACTTGTGGGTACGGGCTTTCGCTTTATGCTTGCTACGGCGGGGGCGGGGAGTATGTCCAAGGGTGAGATGCTGGGTCTCCGGGGGCCTGTCTTGGGCGGCGAGTTGCGCCGACCTAGTATGGGGGATTCTCCGTTTGTTTCGTCGTTGGGTTCGGTCACTTCAGCTACGGAGTGGAGGCTTGTGTGGCTTGTTCGTCGGCCACGAGCGCGGTTTGAGGAGTGGCTGTGGTAGAGTGCGGGTGCCAGGATGGGTGTGTGGTTGTCTTGCATTGCCATTGGTGTTGGTGCTGCTGGAATAGCGTTGCTTTCGTTGGAGTGAGGTACGCCTGCAGTAGCTATTACGTTCGCTTGAGATGGTGTGGGTGCTGCTGCCGGTGGAAGCGCATGACCATGGTAGGCTGTGGACATGGGCGCATCATAGCCATCATCCTCCCAGTTCATATCCTCCACAAACCGGCTTGTCTGGTGCAATGCGGGATTCAAAGGCCGCCTGTGTTCGAAGTTCTCGACGCTTAAACCACGGTCCTGGAACGAGAAGCGTGGAATGAAACCGGGCGAGGAGGGGGGTTGACTGCCTTCGATGGACCTCTTTCTTTTTCTGCGTAGAACAAGACAGCATGCAAATGACATTGCGGCAATGGCAAGCACGCATAGTGGCACACCCACGCCGAGTCCAATCTTCTCTCGTCTCGTCAGGCCAGAGTCGCTCGATGCAGGTGCTATGGGATTTGCGGTTGAACTTGGAGTCGCAGATGAACTTGATGGCGAGGACATTGAGGTCGAAAACGTAGTTGAAGATGATGAAGAAGAAGTTGCGGGCGTGGTCGAAGACGCGAAAGAAGACTCCGAGGAAGATGCCAAACTGGATGTCTTACTCGATACACTACTCGAAGATGCCGTAGACGTGGGTGTTGTGCTTAAACTTTCGGATCCTGATATCGTAGAAGATTCCGCCGCGCTAGTAGACAGTGATTCAAACGCCGATGAATCTGTATTTGAGGCTGTCTCTGTCGGTAATTCCGTCACTGATGCGCTGACGTCAGTGGGCAATGCATCGCTCGCAGGCGGTGCCGCCGTTGCTGGTCCGAATTCCTTTATAAAGTAGGACTGCATATCGTATGGCAGCTCGTCGAACCATTGTGGCCGGTTCTCGTCTAAGAATTCCTCCCATAGTATGCTCGAGACGGCAGGTATGTTGGTTGCAGCGATTTGTCGTAGCGAGAGTGGTAATGCAGTGATGAGCACTTGCAAGACCTCAATACTAATTAGAAGTCAGCGAATTCATACCAGCAGTCAAAAACGGGCATCGTACGCATCAGGGTCCTGTCTGTACTGTAACAATTGAACGCCGACTTGGTCTGGTCGCGGTGCAGGTGTGATGACAGGCAACGCGGCGCCGTGTACCATTCCCACCACATTGCCCAAGACTAACCAATTCCATCCTCTTAACGAATGCATGTAGGCGCGAACGAGCGAGAGTTGTAAAGAAAGCAACAATAATAATAATTAAAAACGCAAATGGCGGAGGGTCAATATTAGCAACGTGATTCAGCGCGCTTCATGTCTGGCAGCAATTGTACAAACAGTCGAGAAACCAGTGCCCAGCAGCAGCGGTGGCCATACTTTTTGACCTGTTTACACCCATGTACATAGTACAATTCGTTGTAGCGAGCAAAGTCGACGCAGAGTGGCGATTGACCTAAAGATCGTCGCCACAGCCCACCGGTCACTTTACACCATGTCGCTAATCGTATTATAGCCCACCAGTAGGACTTCAGGCGGTGGATTTCGTGGCGTTTCGATTGCCTGGCCAATGAGAGGCCTAGAAATTGTGATTAGTAATTAAAAATTTCTAAAGTCCTAACATTCTAAACATCAACAACATAGCTAAAAATTCAGATTTCTAAACGTCGAAAGCTACCACAAACCTTGTTGCAAGCCAAATTTCATTATGCTAAAGCCTAAAGGCTCACCTGACGTACCTAAAGGCATCTGTGCTGCAATTATAACTTTAAATGTAGTAGCAGGGTAGGATTTTGCGCAAATTACGCACGACATAGTTAAGACAACAGCAATCGTAGCTATCCACAACATTAAAAATCTTAGAAGTTAGCCTAAAAATGGCTTTACAAAGCTTTAAAAACTTCTAGTCTATTGTTATAAACGCGCTCCTTAATTCTACAGCTAATACAAGGCCGTGCGTTCATTGGCTGAGACTGCCCTTGCCACCTAGGTCCACCCACAACCTATCGATTGACCGGCTAAAATACGATTAGCGACATGGTGTACTGCACTTGGGAGCATGTCATGCAGATCAGGGCCTCGTCAGCCGGTTATGAAGTCTCACACCCGCACATTCGCCTCTCACTAGCCACAGTTCGGATGGCACTTTGGATCAAATCGCATGTCAAGCTGCCGCTTATCCTGGCACGGACGCTTTGATGGAGCCTTCTGAGTGGGTCGACATTACCATGTGGCTGTGGTGTTGGGGGGCTCGTTTCGCTGCCGAACTGGACAACGCTGTGCCGGCGAAGCGACGGGATCTGGATGCCGCGTAGATGTTTGATGTGCGATTTTTGTAGGAAAAGATGCGCATTTAGTGGTAACGTGACGTTCGATGAGTGTTATTTTTATCACAGTTTGACTTACTGTGCCGTTCTACGAGGGCGATGTTGTCTGCCCTCGTTCATGCACTGCAGGTGCTGGTAGCTTAGACCTTTAAGTCTAATCACCCGCGCGCTATAGTGCATGTTTGAAAGATGGGTACTGAAGCATCGTGAAGAATTAATACACATACAACAGCAATTTAGATAAGCGATGGTGCCTCCGCTTAAATGGTCACATGACTGTTAACCATTGCTTACCTAGTTGTCGAAGCTCTCACCTACCTAGAATACCGCCCGAAGCCATGCGTTCAGTATTTCTCCCGGCATATTACAGCCTGCTATATTGGCTTCACCACTACATCCTTTCGTATGGCGGTGCCAATTTCAAATTCTACTGCCATACCTCTGCAGAAGGCGCTATTGAGAAGGAGGAGCCCACTCGGCCTGCTGTTTTCCGTCTTTCAACACCCATTTGTAATAGCGCATGTGTTCCATACTCCATAGCCAAGGAGATGGAGTTTCTTGGATATGCTGCTGGGGATGATCCGCGTTTGAAATCAGGCGGTCTTCCGAATAAACGACAGGTTTTTGGTTGCCTCGATTGAGGGAGTCCACAAAGACCGTGCCGTGAGCTTGATTTATGGGATCTCGGGGAGTGACGTAAAGAATTGTGTTGAATGGTTGCAAACCCATATGGATGAGACTGTCCTCAATAATCTTTTTCTGATCCGGCAAGGCAATATTTCCGCTGTAAATGGCGAAGATAGCGTATGTGTCGGTCTCTGGAAAGTAATTTCGTCGTTGAATATACAAGCGTCCAACCTCTTCCATGAGTCGTTGTACATTTTGGTCTCCCGCATACATGTTCGGCGTATCGGGAACTGGGCGAGGTGGAATGTGAGCTAGTATTGCACCATATATAGAGGTGATGATGACCACAGAGCAGCCGGCAAGGTCCCTTGTCCCAATGGCTGACTTCTCGCTGAACGCAACAAATTTGACTTCATTCATAGCCTCAACTTGAACTCTCCCGAGCGCCTCTGCCTGAGCTAAGCGACTAACCATTGTAGAAGAGGACATGCTGTAAATAGCGGCGAGGCTGATGCGTCAAATCAGCGACTGTCATGTGCATGTTGTGATACAATCCGACCTTTAAGGCGACGCAGCGAAGAAGTGTTGCAATCAAAAATCAGAAGGGTGAGTGTAAATTAGAAAATCAAATGCGTGATGTGCTTAGCCACATGGCAACAGCCCTTATTTAAGCCACCTATCCGTGATGTCGCTTTTGGGAGACACCAATCCGGTATCTTGGAACCTAATATGTAAGCATGTCTCTCAACAATCTTGTTTCCCGTATCGCAAGGGATGCATGAATCCTACTGCAAATCATAAGACAGTCTTGTCACCAATAGCCACCCCTCGCGTGTGGCGCCTTTGTCACCCCCGCTTTAGCCGCGGCAGACCAAGCGCTGTCTCTATTTAAAGCCTGTACTTTCCGTTAGCACATACACAAAACCACTTCCATGGCTTCTACACCAATTCCGGCGCCTCTCGCCAACCATAGTCCTCCACCCGAGGAGATTTCTGATCTGTCCCAGTTATGTCGCATCGGAGATCTTGATGACCAAGACGTCAGCGAGCCCTTTCGCAGAGGCCTGGAAGCGTTCGAGCGGAAAGGCCACTCTTTGCGTGAGCTTTGGCCTGTGCTTTTGTCTGCTGTGCAATTTGCTCGTCCTAAGATCATTAAGCTACTTTTTTCTCGAGGGTTGAGCATGAACGAAATGTACATCAGACAGGCAATCGAAACGAGGTCAAAGGAAGTTTTTGAGGCACTACTCGAGAGCGGATGGGACGTGAATGAAACATGGGATAATTTTCACCCTCCGGTGCTTGCGTAGGTAGAAGGAGCCTTGATCGACTACTTGTTATGAGCTGACATATCTCAGATGCTTTGTTAATGACCCTGATTTCACTCAATGGTTTCTTGATAGAAATGCAAGGCCCGATGCTGGGTGTTATCTAGACCTAACTCCGTTGTCTTTTGCAGTTCGTCTTGCCCAGCCTGTAAATATCAGCGTCCTGCTTAATCGAGGTAGCGTCGAAAAGGGACAGTTAATGCATCATGCCGTTGAGCGCAGTCAGGATACTATCGCGGTTATGCAGATGCTCATCTCCAAGGGGGCACCTCTCCACGAAATTCAATACTCAAGGCATCTGGACTCTTGGAACCACGAACACTTTAAAGGCCTGGGCACTCCACTACACAGAGCGGTTGAACTCGGGAAGGTTGGTGTAGCCCAATTTCTGCTTCAGATGGGAGCGGACAGTAACATCAAAGACACAAAGGGTCGTACACCCTTGGACATTGCAAGGCACTTGGAGGACAAAGACATGATTCACCTCTTGAGATCATGCCCGCTATGATTGTTGTACGCAAAGATGCACCGAAGGCCATCAAATGGTAACAAACGAGCTAGTCGCATCACGGGTGATGAAAACTGATTGACTCGCCTTCGTGGCAAGTGAGTATCATTGATTGCCCAGAGGGATGGTCTGGAAAGCGGGTGATTGCTCCGGTCGGTGCGATGAAAATACGCTGAACTAGCTCCATCATAGATACCTATAAGAGAAGCGGACGTAGTGTAATCGATGAACAGATAGTGTGCAGAAGTCGCACTCTAAAAACAGTTATAGCACGAAATCCCTTATTACGTATACAGAGGGGTGACAAAAAGAAAACGAATCAAAAAAGTTATAACTAGTTTTCAATTGCTAATAACTAATTAACGTGATGAGCTAGTCTAAAAAGAGTTAGTAATTTGAAAAGCCAAGAACTTCTTTTTGAAGTTAGGCTACTTAGTAAGCAGCTTAGTCAGCACTAATACGCACGCTAATTACCTTGAAAACAGAGTTAGAAAAATATAAAAATAGAACTAACTGTTTCTAATTAGTGAGCGTATTAAGATGTCTAAAAATAAATGAAGTTTAATAAGCGTATGTAAGAATTATAAGAGCCAATTTTAAGCTATAGTATCTTACTTACTTAAAGATTAATAAGCAATAATAAAAAAGGAGGTTGCTTAGGTAAGCATTTAGCCTAAAATAGATTACTAAACCTTTTCTATATATTCTTCTCTTTCTATTCCTAATTTTCTTTCTTTAAATTTTCTTTACAATGTCTCCTTAACTTTTAAAGTTAAAAAAAGAACGTGTATATTTTACTTACACAAAACTAGTTACTCTCCTCTATTAGTACTATACTAGAAAAGCCTCTTAGTAGTATTTATAATACTATTCAACGAATTAAAAAGAAAAACAACAATCTTATACCTACTTTAAGTCTACTATAGGCCGCCTTGCTAAGATTACAAAAAGAGTTAAAAGAGCTGTTAATAGAGACTTAACTAGAAGTCCTTAAAAACAAATAAGCGTATATTAAACAAAAAAAGTTTAATTCTTTCTACTAGAAGCCTACAACGCTTACTAAGAGAGGACGATTACTCTATTAATATTTCTAAGAAAAAACAGCTTTCAATAAGAAAAAGGCTTAAAATTATCTATACACTAAGAAGAGGCTCAATGGTATTGAAAATATAAACTTTAATAAAGTTATATTTTCTAATAAGTCAGCTATTGAGCGTAGGCACGGTGCTAGGACAGAATATTGCCGAAAATGTTAAAATAAGCAATTAGAAAAGAATTTGTTTCTACAACTAATAGAAGTAAGTTTAAAAATATTTGAAATAACTTAAAAATTACTTTGCTATATTTATTATATTTTTAACAATTTAAATTATTTATAGAAAGCTTACTAATTAATCTATAGGCTGAAATATTTCTATCCAAGTTTAGGGAGCAATTTAGATAGGAAGAAGATCAAAATTAGTAGTTATTAGAACGCCTAAAACTACTACATCCATTAGAAATATAAACTATATCAGAGAGATACTAATACCTGTAGTTAAACCTACTATTAAAAAATACTGTTTTTTCTTATTCTAAGTCTTATAACTTTATACTTTATTAGTATATTTAATACCTTTTTTTATACATTTAAAGGCCTTACTAACTATTATATAAGGTAGAAGTTTTAGCAGAATAATGCCAAGATTTATAAAACTCCGGTGGTTTTATCTTAGTTTTTTAGAAATAAGGTGGCTTTTTTTGAGCATCCTCCTTATAGTCCGGATTTAAATCTTATTACAGAGGGGTGACCAAAAAAATTGCCCAAAAATTTATTATTTTTAAAGCTTTATATTTCCTTAACTAGAACGGCTATACTAAGAAAAGATAGTGGTTTGAAAAGCCAAAAACTTCCTCTTTAAGATAGGCTGCTTAGTAAGCTGTTTAGTTATCCCTGTTGCGCCTGCAATCTTGCTTTAAGTAAGATAATAAAAAAAGTCAAAATTAACTTTAGTATATCTTTTTTTTGAACGTATAAAAATTGCTAATACAAAACTATATTTAATAAGCTTACGTAAGCGTTATGTAAACAGATTTTAAAGAGTAGTATCTTATTTACTTAAAATTTAATCAAAGGGTGAACAAATTAGAGGTTACTAATGCAAGCGCTAATTACGTAACAACTTAGTAAGCTTATAGTTTATTAACCTTTTTTATTGATCTTGATTTTGTTTTCTATAGTATCTTCTTTATAGCTTGTAATTTATCTTAGTTTAAATACTAAGTTGATACTTTATATTTATAACACAAGCTTATTTCCTTTAATAGTAATATACTAGAAAAGCTTTCTAAAAGTACTAGTAAATACTTTTTTGTAGATTTAATTTAAAAAATAGCTTTTTTATTTACTTCAAGGCCTAAACTAGGCTTTTCTACTAAAACACTTAATAAAAACCTTACAAAAATGTCTAAAAAATTAAATCAAGGACTAATAAAATAAAATAGTTTATATTTCTTTATTAAAAGCTTACAAAATTTCCAAAAAAAGATATCTTTTTTATATGAATTTTTAAAAAAATTTGTCTCTAAAAATAAACTTATAATTATTATATTTTTATTAAGCAAAAACTTGTAAAACTTTAAAATATAGACTTGTATTAAGCTTAATAGTAAAATAAGTTTACTATAAAGCAGTGTTATAGTATTAAAATAATATACTGTTTAATATAATTAAAATATAGCATTACAAAAGAGTGAGTTTTGACAAAAAGCGGTTAATGATTATACTTTTTTATAGCTAAAGCTTTATTTAGCTACTAAAGAAGCTAAGGGCTAGTTTACTAAGTATTAGTAAGCTATTTTAATTAATTATCTGAAAAAAACTTAAAAACAAGCTTTTCACTATTACTTGGTATTTAATAATACTATTACTTTAAAACTTCCACACAAATAATGGTTTATAGTGTTATTCAATATATGTAATTCATGGCGATTTTCACACGTTCGAAAAAAAGTTATTTCAAAATCAATTTTCACTTTTTTTCATCTTATTTCAAGCGAGATTGCAGGCGCGACCGTGCTGACTAAGCAGCTTAATAAGCAGCCTATCTTAAAGAGGAAGTTCTTGGCTTTTCAAATCACTAACCTTTTTTAGACTAGCTCTTTTAGTCAATTAGTTAGAAGCAATTGAAAACTATAACTTTTTTCATTTGTCTTTCTTTTTGTCACCCCTCTGTATCATCAAGGTGAAGGTCTGGGTGGAACAGCGATGTTTGGGACGGACCCGGCGACAAATAGGGCACGAGTTGAAGGTATCGTCCCAACAGTGAAATGTACTCATCGGGAGAGTCTGGCAGCTCAAGGGATCGGTAAGGATTTATATAGGGCTTTGCGTACACCTTCGCCCATTGTTTCTCGTTGATCCCCATTGCTGCGAAGTAGGACAGTGGAGTGCTCCCTTTTCAGGTTAACAGAATACTTATTTGGTGGCGCAAATAACATACATGGACCTCGATCTAGATCCATTGTAGCTCTTTCGCTTTCCCACAGCCTTGCTTCAGTCAAGGGCCCAAGCGCAAACTCCTCCGTTAGCGCAAGATTAGGGCCCTTCGCAAAATCGCCAGATGATAGAGGCCTGGCTTCCAGATCATAGGCCGGGATACCTTTGCTTTCCAAATCCTTCTTGTAGTAGATGCAGCCATGTCTCCGAAATGAAACGGACGTCAGCTTCATCTCGAAGTCAACGAGCTGAGCCACAGATCAAGTCGTGATTCTGATTGCCATTGATACCAAAGACCCCCTAGTGGCTTGCCCTCTGCCTTCTCTTCAATGATATACTCGGCACCGACTGGATTAAGTGGATCCAAAGAATATGCATATGTACGCGGAACGGGCAAGTTTAGGACAGTGCGGAGCTGAAACACAGTCGTTAGGTCTTAAGCATACCAACGCGATGGGTCACATACAAAATGACGTGTAGCGACCTCAGACGCAGTCGTGTAGAAAGGTGGGCCAGCATTAGGATTAGGAAGCTTTGCCAAAACCTCGACTCCATTATCCATAGTCAGAATAAACGCCTTGTTATATTGTCCTTCTATGCACTTCAGTATCTTAACACCTGAGCATGCGAGAGTTAGTCCAAGATTAGAATTTTTCAGGTATCTTACAAGATCTAGCTCCGTCACCAACAGCATTAATGGCAGCATCAAGGAGAGCAGAGATGTTGAATTTGCGACAACGCATCGCAAGGCTTTTAGGTTCGTCGCACCTGGGTGTTGTTAATTCGCTTGGCTAAACGGGCATAGTCTGCACATACAGCCATCGGTATCGAGTGTTTCGATAGAGTTCTTCTTCAGGTATTTCTTCTTCTATGGTACGAGTTGAGCAACAATATTCGTAGGCCTCGACATAGAAGGCTCTGGCTTACCCGATCCGTCATTCCTTTGCTTTCGGAGGATAGGCATTGCCATAGTACTCATCGCCCAACGAAGGCCCGGTTGCTGGCAGTGCCAAAGTTGGTTTCTCCGAATAGCCTTGAATGTGGAGCTCGATCGAAGCGGGCTGCAGACGCAAGAGAGCGTTTTCATTGCATTGGGTTGTTGACAGCAATGATGACTTCCGGATAAGATTTAATTTGATTTGAAGTTTTGGCCGCAATTTCCACGCAGTTAACTATGCCCTGGCCGGCGGTTGGCCGCACTGCCGCTGATTTGGGACACCCAGCCTCACGTGACTATAAAATTTAGGCTAACAGAATTACTAATTGTAATCGTGCTAATCTTGAACATTGCAATTGCATGTAAATTAGTATAGAATATATCACTTCTCCTTCCTATTCTCCAATACCTTCTCCATGTAGAAAGATACTATCATAACTGAACTACTTTCTTGACTAGAAATTTAATCTATCCCTATTTATAGAGTAAAACTTTTCGTTAGTATATTTGAGGTATCAATATTATAGTTTAAAAAATAGTAAAATAGTAAAAAGCAGCTACTTTTAACGCTTTCCCTGCTACTTTACCAATCGCCGCCACTATTATGCTGCCGCCACTCACCCAGGACGACAAGACTGCGCTAGAAAAGATGCTTCTTCGCAAGACAAAGAATATGTCACCTGATATAAAGCCTCCTATCACTCTGTCACTGGGTGTTATCCTTGCGCCATCGCCGCAGCAGCAATTCTTTCCACATCAAGTGCAAGTCTTTCTCTGATATCTCGTCAACATCCTCCTAACAGTGTCACAGCGACAATGTCCAGAATGGCGCAACATTTGCTGGCATCCTTAAACATCGTGGCAACATCATGATCCCTCTCAAGAACAACATCCCCATGCAGGAATGGGACGAGCAGACGATCCTAGCCTACTTCTACTCTTCAATAGAGAAGAACCTTAGCTTCTCCAAACACCACCGCGAGACCCGCACCCGTTTACTTGCCAACTTCTCCGCCCGCCTCAACGATAGCGACACACCCCCTCCAGGCCGCGTACACACTCGTGTGCATATAATACGACCGCCACGCCACGCTACCCCGGCAAGCCCCACAAAGCACATGTTGCGTTTCGTCCAGCACTTCAAGCAGCACCCCGAACACTTCATCGTCCTCGATTCCAAGCGCACTGACAACCTCAAAGACCACATGAACAACTACCTCACTCGTTTCCGCAACAACGAACAGTGGAATCATACTACGCCAGCCACACAACCCCTCTTCGACTTCTCGCTGTACAGGCGGCGCGACCGCAATGAAGGAAGCGACTGCTAAGGGACCGAAGAAGAAGAGCAGGGGCAAAGGAAAGAATAAGAGTCTGGGTGAAGCCGCTAATGCACCGCCTGCATCACCTCTCTCTTCTTCAGCACAGCATTCTACATTTTACTACGAGTCCTCGTGCATCTACGAGCACTGCGGGGGTACCGCTCTACTCCAAGGTCTCGTGGCTGACATGCCTGGTGTCTGCGACATCGTGGAGGTATTCGACATGGGCGACTTGAGCGACTTCAATGTCATGAGCTTGCAAGAGCCTGATGGGTCTTAGGGAGACGAGACCGAGGGTATGATGACTGGGGATGCGATGGGGGTCGACGAGGGTCTTTGCACCATCCATGGCGCTGATTTGAACGTGTGGATCAGCAAGCGTGACGGGTCGGACGTGTAAAACAGGTATGTCGTGGCTGCCGTCCACGGTATTTTTCATTGTCTGGAGGGAAATTTTAGCACAGAAGGTTGCTGTCTAGATGGGGTTTACGAGCACATTGCTTTCTTTCCAGGTGTCTTCGGCGAAGAACTCCTGTGGGTTTCGTTATGACAGATGTATTGAGACTGACTAACCCCTTTTCAGACCAGATATTTTCGCCGTATGTACATGTATCCACGTTGGCTCTATAATACCATCGTTTTTTCTCGCCCGAGGAAATAAGCCTCCTGGGTTTTATCATGTAGTCCACCAAACCCTCTATAAGGCAATCTATACTCCTTCTCCTCCTCGTTTACTCCGCACTACCACCCACTCATCCAGCCTGATACACCGGATTCTCAGCCTTATAATACACAGTCTTGATCGGCTGCTGTTGCGCCGCATATAATACTCTTGCCTTTGCACTCTCTTCCCTCCTCTTCATCTTCTTGTCCACCATCTGGAGCGCGCGGATTTGTTGGTCGGAGAGTCCGGCGAGGCCTTGGGCTGTACTCGGGGTAGTGGTGAGATGGCGGTCGTTGGTGCTGCAGTTGGGGAGGGCTAGATGTCTTGACGGTGGGTTTTCTGGAATCTCCCGGTCTCCTTGATCTGGACTAGTGATGGTAGCAGTTCTTTTGGTTCGACGTTGCTGTGAGGCGCTGTGGCGTGAGTGTGAGGGTCTTGGTTTTGTGCGTCCCAATGGTTTTTCGTCGTTGTGACGGCTGTGATGGGAACGTTTGGGCAGTCCTGATGGAAGGCGTTTTTCTGTCTTGGAGAGCTGGGTAGTTGTTGCGTCTTCTCCGTCCTCGTTTTGTCTTCGGTCTGCGTCGAGATCCCAGAAATCTTGGAGATCGGACATGTTGATTTTGCAGTGTCCCTTGTCTCGCATGTGCGTTTGGACAGCTTCTATGGTGTCTTTTTCTTGTCCGCAGTATAGACATTCGTGGTACTCGAAGACTAGCACGGCGAGGTACGATATTAGAGAGTCCAGGGAGTAAAGTGACGAGGGTGAGGGGATGAAAAGGCTGTGGTGGGTGGACATGTGTTCCAGGTTCGTTGTGTGAGTGGTAGGGTTGAAGGGGCAAAAGAGACATCTCGATGTTGACGACTTTCTAGAGTAATCTTCTTGCATATCTTCAACCAGGACTTTTGTATTTGTATCCTTTTCGAAGTTGGCGTTGTGCAAGACCGTTCGCGGTTTCCGTATCAGAGCATCGTCATTGTGTCTTGCTCGGTATGTAACCTCTTTACTCTTGCTTCCTTGCGCCTCAAAATCTTGCTCAGTCATCGCCGGAAGCCCAGAAACCTTCCTTCTGAGATTGCATACACTGTTCGCAACCGTCAGTCTTGTTACTTCTGCACTCAATGCTCCATGTAATCTTACTGCCAAGGCTGTTGCATATGTGCACGCTGACGCGTACTAGTTGTGAACGAAAGAGAACACGTGTTACACGGAAACACAGTTCGCGATTCCGAGGCCATGTTTGAGGTTGCTTGTTGAATCGTTTGTTGGAAGGTTTGGGGTGGGGAAGGGAGGTAGTTCGACGTAGGGGGATGAAAGCACCACCTCTCGTATGGAGGCGAGGAAGCAATGGAAGAAGATATGGCTGGAAGAACATACTCAGGCATCAAGGTCTTATATATGTACGAAGACTGAGGTCGGAACTTGGATGATCGCGTGTGTAGCACCAAATCACGTGTCAGCCCAGACGAGGCGCAGTCGCTCTAAAGCCACAATGAGTCATTTCTGCTCACTCCCAACCAAACCGCGCAAAACAACAACATATGACTCTTGGGTGACTTAGCCGTAACTCTCATCAAAGTTCTAGCATAGTCTTGCAGCGTTGAAAAAAATATACGTAATTAATTGTCAAGTAACATACCCCGCCTCTTTCCACGTCCCCCCTTTCCTCGCCGCCTTCCTCTCATCTCTCAACCTCTTCATCAATCCCAACCCATCCAGCCTCCACAACACCTTCTCCACAAACCTAAACACATTGTTCCTTTTCCGGCCTTGCTCCGCAGGCAAGGAAAGAACCTCCTTTTCTCTGACGCGCAATTCTGCTTGCGTGTCGTACTGGTCCACGTCGATGGCGTAGTAGTCTGAGTATGTGGACCGCGGAGATGATGGATGTGAGTCATGTGAGCGATGGGCGTGGAATACATGGCCGTTGTAGTCGAATTCGAGATGTGTGGACTCGTCATAGCCTTTTATGCAGGCGGGCAGGTGCGAGCCGCGGGTGGGAGAGTAACGGGATGGATGGTAGCCGGCTGTAAAGCCATCTTCGGTTGTGTAATGTGCGAGTTGAGGGTGTCTTGGGACAGGTGAAATCTGTGTATGTGCTAAGCTGTACTGAGCATGGCGACGTGATGGACTCCGAGCTTCGGAAACGACAGAGCCGTATCGTGAAGAATGGTGGGAAGTTTCGGAAACGACAGAGCCGTGTCGTGAAGAATGGTGGTAAGATTCGGTTACCGAGTCCTTACGGTTGGCTTGCTCAGATGTTCGTTTGCCGGTGGACAAAGAAGGTAGTGGCTTCCGCATATAGTCCGCCGAATTCTTGCGGCTCTGCTTCGCGATATCTGCGTTTCCTAAGCGATTAGCCCCGCGATTTAGGGGCCGAGGCGGAGCTGGTGATATTATGGGCACCAAGACCTCTTCTACCACTGTCGCCTTCTCCCGGTAGGAAACTATTGGTTCTCCACTGCCGTCCCAGTCGACGATTACAGTGCCCTTGCTGGTTGGTCGATCGCTTGGCGATTGTGACGCCTGCCATGATGCTAAATGGTCGTCGATCATTTGAGATAGCTCTGCTGCAGCCCCGTAGCGTGCTTGAATTTGACACAGAGGCTGAGGGCGCCGGGCATCATGAAAAATATCTTGCCGTTGATGTTGCTTCTGTGAAGTGAAGTAGGTAAATCCACAACTAGCACCCCGAGAGTAGCGATGATGTGACATACTGCGACTGGTTTTTGTATTTGTCGTGTTGTTTTGGTTCCTTTTTATTTTTTATTTTTCGAAGACGAGACTTGGAGCGTCGTCGAAGCGGTTGAACTATTATAGTGGGTTGTTCTTTTTGTCTCTGTGGTACAGTAATATGATACGGATGGTTATGGAGGAGCTTCTTGTATAAACAAAGGAGAGTGCTAGATGAATGCACAGTGCTGAGATTAGCAGAGTTGTTACCAGAGGGGGGCACCTTGTGCAGTGAATCTATATCGACAATGATAGCTGTGGTGACGGCGATAGTGCAGTCAACCTGTCCCTCATTAAGCGTGGCTCATTCAAAATACGTCACTCGATCAAAGTGAAAGTTGAGCTGGCTGATGATGCCAAAGGAAATGGAAGTACAGAGGTGAGATGATTGTAAAGCGATTCTAGAGCATCGTCATTAGAAAATTAAATACAGTCCCATTGACATGCAGGTATCCCATATCTCGACATTGGATGACCAATTCATCACACTAACCCAGGTATATTATGACAGCAATCTCTTCCGTCTACCCCAAGTTCGCTTATTGTCGAGATGCATATGAACAGAAAATGGCGCAACAGATTGCTATGGAACATGTCGGACACAGGAAGGAAATGGTATAGACCAAAAGCACAAACTCCGTGACGAACGATGAACAGGAAGAGTGAGAAAGCACAGCGCATGAACCCCGGGTATTACCAAGCTCCAAAGACCCTCGTGATGGATGAAGAAGGGCTGAATGTGCAGACAAGAAACGGACAATCCATTTAGTGCTTATCTTTGCTGGAAAGCTTGTCCTTGATCTTGCCGAAGAAAGAGCGGCGCTTCTTCTTCTTGTCGTCGGCACCAGAGGCGATGCTCTGGCTACCTGGAGTGCCCTTGGGAGATACGTCCGAATCTTTCCTGAGGTTCTTGGCGAGGGATTCTGGTGCCAGCTGTGCATTGGGAGCAGAACTAGTGGCCTCAGTCTTGCTTGTCTCTACACCGGTGGTTACGGTTGGCTGGGTCTGCTCGGTGGTAGTTGGCGCCTGCTTGTTGAATGCGACGTCGGTGCTAGAGTTGATGGGCTTCGAGTTTGGCGGCTGAGCAGGCTCTGATGCGGGTGCGTTGAGAGCATTGGGCTCGCTCGAGGACTTGAGTGGCTTTGAGTCAACAAGAGCCTCATCAGAGAGGCCGGCAGCATCTTGACTACCCAAAGCAGCAGCAGCAGTGGGAGCTGGCTCGCCAGTAGCCTCAGTCGGCTTTACTTCTTTGAGAAGTTCAGTTTCCATGACCCGCTTCTCGGCAACTGCCTCAGCGTTGGTAGCGGCCTCGGGGCTAGCGTGAGCCTCCTTCTGGCTCTCAGTGACCACACTTGGGACCTCGCGAGCGACGGCTTCGTTGACAGACTCGGTGGCTGTGTCAGATGGGATTGCAGTAGCGGCAGCGACAGGTGCAGGGGCAATTGCAGTGGTTGCAGCAGTTAGCACAGGGGCTGGCTCACCAGCTTCCTCAGATCTTGGGAGCTTGTCGAGTAGCTCAGACTCTACGGCAGACTTCTCAGCAACAGCCTCACTGTTAGCAGCGGCCTCGGGGCTAGCATGCGCCTCATGTTGGCTATCAGCGACGATGTCGGGCACATTACGGGAAACAGTCTCTGAAGGAGCACCAGGAGCTGTAGTAGCTGTGGCAGCGGAGAGGGCGGGTGCTGGTTCGCCAGCCTCATTGGTCTTGGAAACCTCGCGTAATAGCTCAGACTCCATAGCAGTCTTCTCTGCGACAACCTCGGGGCTGGATGCTGCCTCAGGGCTTGCATGCGCCTCCTTCTGGCTCTCAGAAACGACAGCTGGGATGGCAATGGCCGGGGCAGGGAGGCCAGTCTCGTTTGTCTTGGGAACCTCGCTAAGCAGTTCCTGTTCCACGGCCGACTTGTCAGCAACGGCCTCGGGGCTGGCAGCCGCCTCTGGCTCAGCGTGGGCTACCTTTTGGCTGTCGGCAACGATTGCCGGCACGTCGTCCGCAGTAGTTATGCTGGCACCGGCAATAGCAGGAGCGGGCTCTCCGGTTTCGTTAGTCCTTGAGATCTCGCTGAGCAGCTCCTTCTCTACTACCGACTTTTCAGCAACGGCCTCAGGGCTAGCTGCTGCCTCGGGCTCAGCGTGGGCTGTGTTCTGGCTCTCAGCAACGATAGAGGGCACTTGGTCCGCAGTGCTGGTGCTGGGACCAGTCAAGCCAGTAGCCTCAGCGGCCTTTTCCTTGGCAGAGTAGACGGCCGCAGTGAAGAGACCCGCACCAGCAGTGGCAGCGGCAGCGGCAGTGGCGGCAGCGGCGGTAGCTTTATCGCTTAAACCAGCCTCTCCACTGGCCGCAGGTGCCTCGGGGACATTTTCCTTCAATTCTTGCTCCACCTCCTTCTTGTCCTGAACGGCTTCTGTGTTGGCGGACGCCTCGGGGTCAACGTGTGCCTCGTGTTGGCTGTCAATCACGGTCTCAGGGACACGGCGAGGTTCCTTGGGAACCTGACCGGCGAGCTGAGCGGTTGTGCTCTCGGGGGCAGAGGACTGGATTGTGACGCCGGTGTCTTGCTCAACCTTGGCATCGACGCCCATTGGCAGGCTCGATTCTGGGATCATGTTGCCCATGACGGAAGGAATGCCAAACATGCCACCCTTGGCGTCGCGCTCAGCTTGAGGAGTAAAGGCGAGCGGGGGGAGAGCATCCGACTTGTTGTAAGAAGAGACGTCGGTGTTGATTGTGCTGTGGACAGTGTTGGAGGTGAAGGTGCTAGGATCCGGTACCTGGTCGCCAGGCGCAAGGTGGATTGGGTTGCCAGCACCTGCCGTGGCTGGGAGCGGCGAGATACCAAATGCGGATGCCTCGTGCTCAGGCTCCTGGTCGTGGCTGACGGTCGAGTCGACAGTGTTGTCTGTCAGAGTGCTCGCATCGGGAACGGGCTCGCCAGGCGCAAGCTTGATGGGGTTGCCGAGACCTGCGGTGGCGGCGATTGGAGCGACGTTGAAAGTCTGCGGTTCGCTGCCAGGGGTCTCTGCGTGAGGTGTCTCAGGGAAGGCGCCAGGTACGGGGGAGTTTGAGGCGTTGGGCTTGGTGTCCTTTTCACTCTCCTTTGGCACGGCGCCGGCTAGCGCAGCGGTTGTGGAGTCGGGGGCGGCAGAGGACATGGTGTTGACGGGCTCTTCGTCGACGATGTCTTCGGGAAGGAGGACGTTGTTGATGATGCCGTGGCCGTCGTCTTCCTTGCGCGCGCTGTCGTTGGTACACCAGTTGCCATTCACAACAAACTGCACAAGGCGTGTCAGCAAAAGTGTGCGCAAACGGGGCAGCAGCCGACGCTATGCGCCGGGCGGCTACGTACCTTGTACTGGGTGTGGGTTTGGGGCAGCTCGACCGTCTTCTTGAAAACGCCGTCTTCCTGCTCTAGCTTGACTGTCTTCCTCCAGTCATCGAAGGTGCCAGTCACAAAGACGTCGTTGGCCGAGTGTTCCCTGCGCGCGTGTCAGCAGTTGCGAATGGCGAGCTGAGGCAGTCGCGAACGCACCAGATGAAAGTGTATTTGCCCATGTCAGCGCAGCAATGGACGTGGATCGGGGGATGCAGGAGTCGGGAGTCGGGAGTAGGGAGTAGGGAGTAAGACGTGTCTTGGGCGCAGGGGAGGGGAGTAGTTTAGTTGTGCAATGTGGAGGTGGTTGGTAAGTCAGGATCAGGAGCTGCTGCGCTCGGGTGGAGCTAGCAGGCGCTCGGACGTTTGGGAGGATGAAGCGTGCCACTGTTCGGCTGTTTCGCGAGACAACAAACAGAGAGAGGCGGCGGGTGCAATGCACAGGCGCAGCGAGCGTCGAGGGGCGCGACGGCTTTTAGATGGTGAATTGGCGAGGCCGGTGCTCTGGCTAGGCGCGAGCGTGGGCTGAAACTGCAAGACTCACGGCGGCCAGGAAGCTTGGCGGGCTGCCGTTGATGGCGAGCCCAGCAAGACGCGGGACCGGCGGCGAGCATGTGCAATGACGAAAGACAGCTGCTCTGCACAAACCAATGCCAGGCGCGCGTGCACAGCCGAGTTATACGTCGAGTTATACGTCGAGTTGTACGTCGAGTTGTACGTCGAGTTATACCGCGAGGGTGCATGCAATCGGGATTCGGTCGCGTCATCTCGCAGCCACTGGGCCTGAGGCTGAGCCACAGCCACAGCCACAGGTACATGGGCGGCGGCCCCTCCAGTTTTGCTCCGCGTGCTCGTGCGCCTCACCTGCCCGGCCTGGTGCGTCATGAGTCATGAGTCATGACCGTGTCCTCTCGGGACGCTGAGGGCCGCACGTGAGCAGCCACCCATTGGTGGTGCCCAGGAACCACCATACATGCTATGTAGTAGTACAGCGAGGCTTCCTCGTCATCGTATTTTTCATTTTTCATTTTCCATTTTCCATTTTCCACGCAGGCTCCTGGGACGCCTCTCCAGCAGAGTGTTCGTCTTCTGCCTGCACCTGCACCGCGCGTCTCTACATGCTCGTCGATTCGCCGTGTTGAGTGTGCCTCACCGCCAATTCCAAGATTGCGCGGCGCAACCACATCCCATTGCATTAATTGTGAAAGAGATCAAACGGGCTTATTCACCGTGGAATTGACTTTCTGGTGCACCTGCTACCCCTGCCTGCCTCCGACCACTGGTGACTGTCCTGTCTTGACAGTCCACGGCTTGGTGGGCAACGGCTGCCCTCCTCTGTCGCTATAAGAGCCCTTGAGCCCCCTCGAGCCTTTGCGTCACAGCAGCCAATGCGGGTGGCATCCAATTGCGTCGACAGAGCGGGCAGCCGTCGCGTAAATGTCGCAGTGGGTGCCTACAGCCTGCCACGGTTTCTAGACGCCTTCTGGAAGATAATAAGCCCCAGGAAAGCTTGCCTCGATCCTTACCACTGACTGCCCTGCCCGCCATCCCACACTCGGAATCCCTCCTCCCGCACCTGTCCCCTCTTCTTGCGCATCCTCACCGTGCTTACTACCTCTACAAGTAGCCAAACTCTGCAGCGTGCAATTGTCTTGCCTGTTGCTCTCTTCCTCTCTGCATACCCTTTAGACCTCACTTGCTCACTTGCCCCCTTGCCCGCTTGCTCACTTGCTCACTTGCCCACCTGGCCGCTGGCGCTACGTCCGGGCCCTCGCAGCACAGCTGCCTCCATCCCTGCACGTCTCGCGACCGACGTCAAAGAGCTGCGCTTGACCCCTCACCACCACCGCCCTCATGTCCCTCCCTCCCGACTACTCCAACGAGATCTCCACGCTCGACCGCGAAATCCTCAAGCACAAGCCCCACGACATCCTCCAATTCTGCGCAAACTTCTTTAACCGCCGTCTCGCGTCGCAGCGAACCGAATACCTGCTGTCGCAACAGCATTCCAGCCCACAAGGTCGTGCCGAGAACACCTTCCCCGGCAACAACCCCTTCAGCACCTCACCTAGCAGCGGCAGCGCCTTCACCAAATCCACCATGCAGCGTCTCGAAGAAGAGGAGGAGAATGACACCATGACCTCCCCCACGGCCTCGACCTTTGCAGCTGTCGACTTCAACAGGTCCCGCGGCAGCAACAGCAACAACAACAACAAGAACAACAACAGCAGCAACAATGATTCGGGTGCGGGCGCGTTTGGCGACTTTGGCGGCTTTGGCGGTTCTTCAAAGAACAACATTACCCAAATGCCGCCTCTTTCGGGGGAAGGCCAGAACTTCCCCAGCAACTACAACACCAACCGGCGCACCTCCGTCTCTGCTGAGTCGCTCAACCCCACCTCGAGTGCCGCCGACAACTTCACCCCACCATTCCACCAGAAGACGCAGGACCAGCTATCGCGCCTCAAGTCTGCTGTCTCGGGCAACTTCCTCTTTTCACATCTCGATGACGACCAATCGGCAATGGTTCTCGGCGCCCTGCACGAGAAGCCGATACCGACAAAAGGCATCAAGGTCATCCAGCAGGGCGATGTGGGAGACTACTTCTACGTCGTCGAGAATGGCTCCTTTGACATTTACGTCAACCAGTCAGGCAAGCTCGAGGCTGGTATTGATGGCGTTGGCAACAAGGTAGGCACCGTCGGACCCGGTGGTTCCTTTGGTGAGCTAGCTCTCATGTACAACGCCCCCCGTGCCGCAACAGTCACCTCAACAGAGCCATCCACACTCTGGGCGCTAGACCGCATCACCTTCCGCCGCATCCTCATGGACAGTGCCTTCCAGCGCCGACGCATGTACGAAGGTTTCCTCGAGGAGGTCCCTCTGCTGTCCACCCTGACCCCTTACGAGCGTTCCAAGATCGCCGACGCTCTCGAAACCAAAAAGTACCCTCCTGGAACAACCATCATCCAAGAAGGTGATGTCGGCGAATCTTTCTTCCTGCTTGAATCTGGACAAGCCCAGGTCTTCAAGCGTGGTATAGACAACGCCGTCAACCAGTACAAAAAGGGCGATTACTTCGGCGAGCTGGCCTTGCTCAACGACGCTCCTCGTGCTGCCTCAGTCATCAGTGAGACAGAGGTCAAGGTTGCAACACTCGGAAAGAATGGTTTCCAGCGACTTCTCGGGCCCGTCGAAGGTATCATGAGGCGCAACGACCCCAGCAAGGCTGCTTTCGAAGGCGACAACGTAGATCCGCTTTCCACGACTTCATAAGCCCGTCATCACAGGTTTCAAAAGGACAGCATGTTGCACCTACACGAGAGGGGAGCGGCAGTGTTATGCGCAGACATGAAGACCAGGACGCGGACGATTGCCGTCCGGTGTGGTGCTGTCACTCTTCGGCGTTTTTTGCATGTATTCCTATGCTTCCTACTGTCCCTAAACGTCGCTTCATATCATGGAAGATGGTACGACTTCTTTCAAACAAGGAATGAGCTCTGGTTACGAGCTTCTCTGTTACCTATATTGCACTGCGTATGATACTCAAGGGTTAGACTTGTACTTTAACTTTTGATCCTGTGTTGCCTAGATGCTGTCGTGTGCCCCTGCCTCTGACTATTCGTATGCGTGATGTGACATACCTAATTGTTGTCGTCTGTGCGTTTCCACCTGACGCAACCACAGAACCCTGATATAGCAACAACAACACCAACACCAACAACAGCATTCAATGTCGAATGGTAGAGAGACACAATCCAACAAAGAATACACTTTGGAGTTCACACAAAGGACACCCCTGCTCCACACCGCCCCTACTGATCGTCATACACAGTCATCGTGGCGAGGCGTTCGCCTCTGAAAACATGCATGTCCAATTCGTTATAGCGCATGTGGACGGAGACTTCCAGCTACAGGTACAGATGTATGTTCGAGAAAATTCAAGTCTGATGCGCAAATTTGTTAATGGAAGTCCAGGCGACTAAGCGTGAGCTACCCACAGCTTTCAGCTCTCTAGCCACCACTCGTTTTCGAACCATGACTCTCCAAATCGACCTTTTTGTCTGCAGACTGCTACATCATCGTGGGTACACCTAGCAAAGAACGTAACATATCGAGCGAAAATTACAACTCGCTTTGTGCCGCCGCCGACAACCCACCCTAGCTACCTGCCGAGGCATCTCTTCTTACAGCTCTCGTATTTCAACAAAGCAAAGAACGGCCACTCCGAGTAACTGTTGGCAGATGGCGAGTGTTTGTAGGCGGGAACTTACGCTTCATATCAACTGAAGAAGCAGTGATCTACTATACCTACTTTTCTGGGGAAGCAAAACAACATGCGGCTCAGCTTCACAGCCACGTTTTTCCAAGAATACGCGATTGCCGGTGTAGCACGTAGCATCTTGCTTGCAAGATTGCAATTCTGACCGTTGCTTTTTCACGATACGGACATGGCAGACGCGCCTAGCTGATAGTGTAGCAGTGGGTAACTACCCCTGCATACAGGATGACGTATTCAAGATCACATTGTCTTTACGATTCGCAGTGTGAGCTACACTTACGATTGGACGATGCAACTGAATAAGCGGTCTCCTAAAATTCTCAGAGATCCAATGATCGAAGGCTGTTCCAATTCTCATCGTGAGAACCTGCAGCTTACATGCAGCGACTGGGGTGCGACTCAACGCTAAGACTAAACTGGGAAAATGGGTTTATTAACGACAAGCATGCTGGGGCCGCTCAAACACTACAATGTCCTGTTGCTGAGCTTCGAACTGGAAACATCGGTCCAAAACGACACAAAAGGTCCAAAATGGCTGTTTGGATCGAACATGGGAAGCTAGTAGGAGTACACGGTGATCTATCGGACACTTCTTCACGAACCTTGCATGATCACCATGGTTCTTAGTGAGGGTTCTTGGCATCATCAAGGGCAATTGTAGCGGTCTGTACGCCGTGCGGCCGTAGCATGCCTGTCCAGGTTCCCGGCGCTTGGTCGTCGATGATGGGTGCTGCACGCATCAGCCACGCACTACGTTGGAGCTGCTCCTTCCCTCCCGCAACGTTCTGCGGGTCACGGAGCTTGTGGCGCACCTCGGCACTCCTACGGAAGGGTGGACGTTCACCGCATTCGCTACGAAGAGCGAATATGCTCCGCAGCCTGGCATCTACTCGGTATCTGCTGTGGCAGGGCAGTTATGCCGGCGTGCGCGACGCACAGTTGATCAAGAGCTTCGGCAAAGAGCATGTCCGCCTTGTGTATTGCTTGGTCCGTTTTTTGCTCATCACTACTGGCTCATTTTGGGAATGAGAATGGTTCTTGAGACATGGTCTTCCATTCACAGTTGCATGGGGATAGCCGAGATCCAAATCGGCAACGGGTCCGGTTGGAGTTCCACCGCTGTCCCAGCGTGGCTATGGCATGTGGCTTCAGGGAAGCTTAGCACTGATCTGAAGCATCGCATACGGTACCTGGATCTTACGTTATCGGTCGACTGCCTACACGTCCCTCTACTTCTACCACCTAACATTGCTTGCAATACATAATGTCTCAAGCAGCATCAGTTCAACTCGCTTCACGGCTCTGGAACTACTTACATCTTCCGACCTTATTTTCGACATGGCTTCATCCAGCGACCCAAAGCCGTCCAAGAAACGAGTCGGACGCCAACGCAAGCCTCCTCTTGCACCAGGCCCTCCACTCCAGTTTGTCGTTGCCAGTCATCCAGATGACTTCAAGAGCGGAGGAACCATGAGAAGAGTACGGTCACATGTCATGTACACACATCGTGAAGGGTTGTCGCCTACGGAAGCAGGCGGTAGTCGAGAAGGTAGCAGGACACCAATCATCACGACGCGCACACCTAGCCCAGCAAAAACCGGTTCGCGCAGTATACCGCAGGTAGACACTCCACAGGCGTCTACCTTCGCAGGGCACCATGATACCGTGTGGGAACAGGATACTTATGATTTTCATACACTATCACCCTCCACACATCCTGTGCGGGTGCTTGCCGCACGAATACATTCAGCGATAGTCGAAGCATCCCCTCATGGTGCGCCTCTGGTATTCGACGAGGGCTCCGGATATCCTTTTCCAGGAGCCAACGTGTTGCGGCATGAGTCCTTGGACGAGTTGAAGCGTGACTGGATCCGTACTACGACCTTTTACTGCTACGGTACTTGCCTCTTATCCCCTGCAAAAAACAATCTTACTAACGAATGCAGACCAAGCTTGGATGCAATACGTCTGCGGCAATCGCCTTTCGTTCCTCAGTCACGTACACTCTACACTGGTTTATCAAGATCTTGATGAGGGCTTATTGTACGATAGTGATCTTACAGTATATGCAAAGACTAGGCTTCTGGGATTATTTCGTGGCCGTCTGGACACTGACGATACCACCATTATTAGCATACTCTACATGCTCATCAGCGAATTCGGGAGCCCTGACGAAGACACATTCGGTGTACACCAAGATGGCTTGGTGACCTGTTTGAGGAACCAACAAGACGGATTGGGCCCAAATATTGCGACTTTTATGACTCTGTGAGTAATCCGTACTTTGCATCTACTTTCAACTAACATCATCAAGCGTGATGCTCACCTTTGCCATCTGTCGGGGACAAGACGAAACCGTAGAACTCACACCACGGTTGTCTTCCGAGGCCTGGCTTGACAACAACAATCCCTTCTCGCCGCTGTTAGCCCCACAAGAGCACATGCTGCCTTCATACCCAATCTTCTCCGCAGCCACCACTGAGATCATCCGGAATATGCAGAGGTGTACCAGCACCTTTTTGGCGAGATGGAACCACAAAGGAGAATCTCACTTGATCTCAAGCGGTCAATTGGCGTCGTGCGACGCAGAGCTGCAAAACATATACTCGGATCTGCTTCTACTGCCTTCCGCCGAAGACGACCTTTCGCCCGATTGGGTCTACGAAAGCTGCCGAATCACCGCCCTGATCTACTGTAGATCGATAGTTCACGGTGCCACACTTGTAGATTCGGCAAACATTATGCATGCGCGCATATCTGGCTCGAGCGCTGAAAGCGGCACCCTCCTATCAGCTTTGCATTCTGCGCTTGGGAAAACAGACGTTCAGACTTGCTGGGGCTTTGAGCTTTCTGGAGTTTTTCTCTGGGTAGCTCTCGTAGGTGCAGCGGCATCACGGTCTCCGCCACGCTCCTCTTCAGAAGAAATGCTGCAGACTTCAGCTTGGATGAGGAAATTTTTTGCGCTTTATGCAGTCAGAGCGGCAGTATCAGTCCCGTTCGATTATGCCGACGCCACAATTCACGCCTTGCGGACGATGCTGCAGGTCCGGCGGTACATCGCCATCAAGACGGGCCCGACTCTGGCTCACTAGCATCATTACACTTCGCATCGTCTGTATCGTTGTATCTTGTATTCTGCCTCGCTATCTATCCGTTCAGATCAGCCACACTCTATCTTCAGTCTTCCCAACGTCGTCGCGGTTAGCCATGGATTTCGCAGTCATTTCAATCTCTTTTGTTAGCATTTCTTGAGCCCAAGCTGGTCTATGGGCAAGCTTGAAACCTGCAATTTTCCACGTCGTTTTCGCTCTTGTATTAGAATCACCTACATCTAGCCCGTCCTTGAAGCACGGTTGCTCAAAGTCAAATTCCATGCTGGCCATGTAAATTTCTCTTCACCCTTTCCGCTACTGTCATTTTCTTTTCTTTTCGCCCAGTCCTTCCACATCGTCAACTCACACGGAACAGTGCATTACCAAGACTTCCCGCACTAACCGAAATCTGCTTGTAACGGTCAGGCAACAGCCAGAAAAGGCGAGCGTCATGCAGCCCGTAAGGCTGAATCGACCTCATCCCACCGTTCGCGCAACCCCAGCCGAACTTACCAAACAAGGAACCGCTCGACACGCGACAGTGACACCAACTCGCTTGCAAGCAATCAGAAAATCACGGTATAGTCGTAGTCAGCTTCTAGACCCTGTGTTAAACCCCCCCTAGTCCCAACCAGCCAAAGTGACACGATATTGCGAGCCCCCTCCCCCACCGTCAGCGTCGACTACACCGTAGTGGGGTGTTATAGCAAGACGTCACCATGCAGGGGACCTTGACCGGCTCCTTCACACAAGCCGAATGAAAAAAAACAAAGAAAAACAAAACCCCCAACTAGCCACATGCACCGCCACAGCAAAACCAAAAAAAAAGCGAACTGCAGAATTGCGGCACAGTCTTACTTGCCTACCAACCCCACCCCCTACCGTCTCTCTCACACACCGCATGTTGGTGCATCGGGCGTAAAACGCGACGCCGGATGATGATGGACCCCCGGTAATGGGGGCAGGGCTGACAGGGGGGAGGGGGAGGGGCATATCATTCCTCTAGGCTTTCTTCCACCTACCTAATTAGTTTGTGGCGAGCTGGCCCTGTTGTTGCTGCGGCTGGTCTGGTCGGCTGGGGTTTGGGGAAGGAGGGAGGGAGGGGGGATATGCAGCCTTGTGGGGCACAGGGCAGGGCAGGGCAAGTTGTGGCGGGGGTGGGTGATCTTTTTTTTTGTCGTCGTTCCGCAACCCTGTCTGTCTGTCTGTCTGTGCTTTAGATCATGTGTACCATGTCACGTTGTTGGGGTTTAATAGTTCCTGGCAAGTATAATCTGGGGAGGGAGGGGATGTCAATGAGGGAGGTTGGAGGGGAGTGGATGCTGGGAATGGGGATGCGGGTTTAGTATGGGGTGTCTTACTTGATTGCGTATTTGGAGGGGTTAGTGTATTATCATCATCATTATCATTAACTTATTATTATTCCCGGTTTATCACCGTGATGGGCAACATGAGGGAATAAGAGATTGTGGGAAGGAAGAAAAAAAAATAGACAAAGGGAGAACAAAAGAGGACATTTGGCCGTCTGGAACGATTTCCAGAAAAGTCTTTCACCTTGCCAATTCCTCCTCCATAAGTCTGCTAGTGTAATAAATGTGTGGAATTGTACTTGCTTTGCGATGCATAAAAAAAAACACCCTCTTTTACTACGGGAACAAGGAAGGAAACAAAAGTCATGTGGATACGCCCAGCTCTTATGCACACATGTATATACATCACCCATCGTCCAATCCCCTCCAGACCACCACCTCCCTCCAATCACAAAGCGTCCCAGCCCTCCTCAAACAACGTCTTCTTAACCTTGAGTTCCTCGGCACCCAAATACAGCGGCCTGACAACCTGCATGGACCCAGTGCCGAGCTTAACACTCTGGCCCATGATGATACACTCACTAACACCATCAATAGTATCCGTCTTGCCCCTCGCAGCGGCCTCGAACAAATGATCCGGCGTCTTCTCAAACGACGCCAGCTGCAGCACCGAGTCGCGCGTTTTCTGCAGGCCAAACCGCGTGATGCCAAAGACCTCGCCCTTGAACGTCATGACGTCGGCTAGAAGCTGCATGTGGCGGGGATCAATGTCCATGTTGCCCATGACGTCGCCGATTTCGCGGACAATGGTTGAGCGAGCGGCTTCGATGCCCAGGACGGTTTTGACTTCCATGACGTGGTTGGATTTTGTGTTGTACGGTTCTATACCGGGGGTTGTCATGCAGTCGCGGAGGCCGTAGCCTTCTACGAGGAGCTGGCATTCGTATTGGCCTTGGGCGTTGGGGGTGCTTTCCTTTTTGATGATGGCGCGCGAGCAGTCTGGGTAACCCTTGATGACGACGTCGGGGATGAGTGCTTTGACCTGTTGGACGCGCTCGAAGAATTCTTTGTGATTTCGACTTGTCTTGGTGGGCCGTTTCTTGGCGGCGTTGGGGTCGGGGACCTCGACGCGGATGATGGAGGAGGAGATGCGGACCTGAGCGCCAGCTTTGCCCCATTTCAGGGGCTTGTGCGCGTTGATTGCTGCGGCGATCTCGTGGGGTTGGACGTCGACGAAGAGTTGGTTGATTGTATCCCAGTCGATACGCATAGCAATGTACGCGCCGGTAGGGTGCCAGACATCTTCCACGTACGAAATGACGTCGCGGAGGAATGTCTTTTCGACACGCGCTTTGACGATTCGCGCCGCAGATTCAGAGACCTTGTTCGAAAGCTCGCAGGCGATGACGGGTGTTGAGATGGTGGAGGAAGCGTTGATGATTTCCTTGATACGGGGTACACCTTGAGTGATGGACATACCAGCGACACCAGCAAAATGGAAAGTCTTCAGTGTCATTTGGGTTCCGGGCTCACCGATAGACTGGGCACCGATAGCTCCGACGGCGTGACCAGGTTGTACTCGTGACCGATGGTACTTTGTTAGACAGAGTGTGATGAAAGCGTCGAGTGCGCTGTGCGAGATCTTTGCAATTCCATCAGCAAGACTGTACTTCTCTGCATCAGCTGCTGATTGTTTCCTGTCCTTCTTGCCATCAGGCTGCACCACTCCAAGGTAGGCTAGGGTTGTCTCAAGCTTCTTTGCCTTCTTGAATACGTATTCTTGCACGGTATCGAGGAAGTCGCGCATAGACTCCTTCTGGTCGATGCCATCGTCTGTCCTGTCGCGATACTCCAGCTGCGTTACACCGTCCAGCTTGAATCTTGGATACTTGTTTCGTTGAGTGTTCAGCCTTGCTTCCGTGTAATCCTTGACTTCTTGGGGCGTCAAGCCTGACTCGGAGTTGTCCCAGGTCGACGTGACAGCATGCGAAAACGTTCTGTCAAAGTGCACAGGTTTTGCCTTGCCCTCCATATCTACGGGGTCGAGATTGTCGTCTCCATACTGGAACTGCACCACAGTTCCGGAAGAGTTCCGGACGGTGTCATCGTATTGTGCGGAAAGATCCTCGAGCGATTTCATCAGTCGTCTACTCATGTAACCAGTCTCGGCGGTCTTGACAGCTGTATCGACCAAACCTTCACGACCACTCATGGCGTGGAAAATGAACTCGGATGGTGTCAGTCCAGAGAAGAAACTGTTGCTGACGAAACCTTTGGACGCGGGCTGACGAGCGGCTTTGGGGAAGTGAGGTAGTGTTCGGTGGTGGAATCCATCAGCGACACGAGCACCGCCAATCATTTGTTGTCCGACGGAAGCAACCATTTGAGAGACATTAATGTTGGAACCCTTGGAACCGCACTTGGCCATGAGCAAGGGCGAATTCCATCTGCTGAGTTCTTCGAAACAGATGTCACCAGCCGCTTGACGAACGCCGGACAGGATACCACCAATTCTGTTCTCCATCGTCTGCTCTTCGTCGCAACCGGGATCGCGTTGCAGCTTTCCCTCCTTGAAGTCCTTGATCAACTTGTCGCACTTGGCGTAAGCTTCTTGCACTAAATCTTGCTTCTTCTTATTGAGTTTTTCTCCAGGGGTAACGTCACTGATACCAAGAGAGAAACCGTTGTTGGAAAGCCATCGCGCGGACAATTTGGACAATCTGTTCATGCCCTGGACGGCGTGATCGGGGCCGAAATCTCGCATCATGACGTAGAATACCGAGTCTTTCTTACCATCACCCACTGTGGCTTTGTCCATGACACCGCACATGACCTCAGAATTGCGAATGACGAGATAAGCATCGTTCTCGTTCAGGTCAGGCGCCTGGTCAGGGTGTAGCTTCAGTTCTCGCCTCCTCGGTTTGTGGAACGTGCAAGTTCATTTCGTCGCCGTCGAAATCAGCATTGTAGGGATTGCAAACACATTCGTTTAATCGAAACGTCCTCCATGGTCGTATCTTGGCTCGATGACTCAGGATACTGAGCTTGTGTAGCGACGGTTGCCGATTGAAGAGGACAATGTCGCCGTCTTCGATATGGCGCTCCACGATATCACCGATCTTGAGTCGCTTCGAAGCGCCTTCCAGTCGCTCACCCGTGGTGTCGAATCGCGAAAGACCAATCAGGGATGTCTTGCTAGGCTCCTTGTTCGGTCCTTGATCGCTGATAATATAGTTGGCACCGGGGTACTTGTTCGATCCGTTCTTTACAAGTCTCCTCAGCTTGTCAATATTGTACCGTGTGGCTTTTTCGGGGTAGGTCAGGTTCTTGGCGATGCGCTCGGGAACAGCGACTTCGTCAATGCTCAGGTTCGGATCGGGACCGATGACAGTACGGCCAGAGAAATCGACACGTTTTCCGGAAAGGTTCTGTCGAAAGCGACCGCCCTTTCCTTTCAAGCGCTGGGAGAAACCGCGCATAGTCTTCTGTAGGCCCTGCTGTTTCAGACCGGGCGCGTCGCTGTTGATGTACATGGCGATCTGCAGCTGCAGGAAATCCCACTGCTCCATCAGGATCTGGAGAGGAAAGCCTCGCGCAAGCCCGGCGCGTATGATACTGCTAATCTGGCAGATGTCTCCAATCTTGTTGGTCACATCGTCCTCGGTCGCGCCGCCTTCCTGCATGACTGACGGGCGGAGTGCCACAGGCGGTACAGGCATGTACTCCCAGATCAACATCTCTGGCCGCGCATCTTCTGGTATCATGGCTAGCAGCTCGCAGTCCTCCGGGGAAATCTTCTTGAAAAGATTGAGTGTCCTCAGCGGGTGCATGTCGTCCACGGCCTTCTTCAGGTGCTTGTCCAAGTCTGGGTTCGCAGATTTTGCCGTATCGAAGGAGTGGTCGAATTCGACTTTGCCCGCGGGCGGCTTCTTCGTCTTCGCCGTGGATCGGTTGAAGGCATCGTATCGGTTGTGGATGATCTTGAGCGGATGGCCGGGAACTTTGCGGACGGTACCCTGCAGAGCGTTGCAGTATGGGCACGTCTTCTTCTTCCTGCAGTCGTCGATAATCCTCTTGGTGACGGCGCCTTTTCGCAGTGTGTCCATGTCTGGCCGGCGCATACTGCGCAGATACCTCCGTCGCTCCACCTCGTCCAGCAGCACGCGCGAGCAGTCCTTGCATATGCAGTTCAGCACCTCGATGATGTGCTTGAGGTATCCGACGTGGAATGCGGGCAGCGCAAGCTTGATGTGGCCAAAGTGGCCGTTGCACCTGTCCAGGCCTTCTCCGCAGGTTCCGCACTTTCCCTGCTTGCTCGATATGCCCATGTGCGTGTCCATGGGCCCGTTGGCCGTGAGGGCGCGCGTGCCGTCGGCGGCGGGTTGGAGGTCGTAGACATTGCGGTCCGAGACTTCGAGGACGGCCTGGTTCACAATGTCCTGGTTGGAGCTGGAGAGTGTTAGCATGCGATTTCCGGTAGAGTTGCCACAGCCGTGTCCTACTATATGCCGAACTGGATGTGCTTGATGCGCGCGGGGATGCGGTCCACGACCTGCTGCTTGGCCGAGGTGCGCGGCGCCTCCATGGTGGCGGCAGTGCGTGTGCTGGGCAACAGAGGCAAAGTTGATGCTACCGGAGTTGTTCACGGTCCTGGTATTGTCGCATAGTCGTCGCGCCGTGAGTCATGGCCGGGGCGGCGACAGACAGCAGCAGCAACTTTGGCAGTCGCGCCTGTGCAGATTTTGGGTGGGGGACCTTCCCGGAGCGAAGCCGCACTAATGCGGGCTAATGCGGGCTGATAAGCTGATAGTACCCCGGAGGCAGTCGTGACCACCGGAGGCAGGGAGCATCACCGTCGCTGCCTTGCCTCACTGCGCTCTCTCACTCCCTGCCCCGCCTCTAGCGACGGCAGACAGTTGCAGCATCTCCTCGTGACTCCTGGATCCTGCACTCTCCTTACTCTTTCTGTGCGAGCAGTCTTATCATCTACATAGCACTGCTTGCTCCGGCCTCGTGAACCACGGTACTGCCTGTGCAGTGTCCCCGCCCAATTCCACCCCGCCTCGCCTGCTCTCCGTCCTGCCCAGGCTGTCTACGCGTCACTCTCTAGCAAGACACACTGAGCCTCATGACTTCCAGTGAGCTTTCCGCTGCACCATCTGCCATGCTCTCTGCCCGACTCACTGACCGCCCAGTCTTCCGCATCGTCCTCCGGGACGCAAAGCGGTACGACACGTACGAGACCCGTGAGTTTGATCTGCCGCTCAACTCAGAGTTTCCCATTGGCCGAGCCTCGAGCAATATCTCCAAGAGAGATCTCATGGCCGCACCTCACAATGCCTACATCGACAGTCCTGTCATCTCCCGTCAGCACGCTGTCCTCTCCGCCAACTCCAGCAGCGGCGTTCCGGAAGTGTACATTACCGACAAGGGCTCCATGCACGGCACCACTCTGAACAACCAGAGGCTGTCTGCCAACACGCCCACCAAGCTGACTGATGGAGATGTACTGCAATTTGGCACTGACGTGAACCGCAATGAGGGTACGTCCCCTCGTAGGCTCTCCATCTCCCCCCCCTACCCTGGCTTCTGGGCTGACAGCACCCCACACAGAGTTCTTCGTAGCCCGCACCTACACCTTCGAGTCTCAACTATCCCGCCCCTTCTCTCTTGGCTTTACAGTACCCGACCCCGAAAGCGAGGAGGAGGAAGTCGCCGAGCGTCGCGGCAGCCAGGTTGATCCCTTCGTCATCGACGACTCCGACGTGGGTGAAGACCAGTCTGACGAAGAAGACCAGGAAGAGACCACCATCATGATGGAACAAGTCCTGCACCAAGCCGAGCCAGTCCATTCTTTCAGTCCCGCTCAGGAAGAGTATCCAGAGTCCGCAATGCGTACCACCACTGTCAGTGAGGATTACGATGAAGATGATAGACAAGATGCGCGTCCGATTGTTGATGCTAGCCACAACGCCTCCCGTGACGGGGAAGATGACGACGCTATTGGCTCCGATTCTGACAGCGAGGCTGGGAGCATGGGTAGCTCCGAGATGATTTCCGACTCTGAGCCAGAGATTCAGGACTCCGACGACGAGGAAGTGGACGAGACCGACCGTAACAGACCCGCCACATCTTCATCCAACAAGGAAAACGAGTCCTCCGCCAGTGCCACGACGCCTCACACGGTCCAGTGTTCCATGCAAAACCCGTCTGCTCTTTCACTCCGGGATGTATACATGCTAGACGCAGCCAACAGTCAAGCCTCGCTGCCACGCATCCACACGGTTGGCATGCAGGGTTCTGACAACAACTTTATGTCAAATAGCAACGTGTACGCGGAGAGCGCGCCTCCCCCTCTGCCGCCACGTCCCTCGGCTTCTAGAGTAGCACCTTGGTGCAACCCAAACTACCCCTCGTTCGCACTGCAGAGCGATCTCCAGGACTGGTACTCTGAGGACATGTCGCAGCCGAATTATCTAGGCATCAACTTTGGCGATCGACCTTCTCTGTTCAGTCCGGCGCCTCCTCCTCCAGCACCAGAGTCTGTCGAGGCTCGTGTTCCCATGTACCACTTCAGTCACTGTCCTAGCCAGTCCTTCCATGCCAACCGGCTCCAGACACCTCCACCAATGCCTGCGTCAGACGTCGAGACCTCTACGCCACTACAGCCAGGTCGTCGGACCAAGGTCTCCATTGAAGAGATAGTCGAGGAGCAGCCGCCTACGCCTGAATCTGTGAACAACTTGAAGCGCAAGGCTGACGTACTTGAGGCAGAGGAGCCAGCAGCGGTCTTGGGTGACACATCAGAAGTAATCATGGGTACTGAGAATGCAACCTTAGAATCAGTAGTTGCTGTTCCCGCTGCCGATGCCGCTACCATCCAGACAGCTGCAATCATCGCCCAGCGTCCTAAGAAGACTCCTCGCTCTATTCTCGGCAAGGTGCTCGAAAAGGCTGCCTACCCTTTGCTGGGCGCCACTGGTGCAGTCGTTTCCTTCGCCCTTCTCTCAACCCTTCCTGATACCTTCTTTATCTAGGCTGTGATGGGTGCAACACCCATAACAGTCCTTCATCTCCTTCCAGGCGTACAGGGTAGGGTAAGGCGGTATTGGGATCTGATATTAGTGGAGCATGTACGGATTACAGCGGTCAATGCTCATAGCGTTTTGAGCAACGTCAGAAGAGTCGGGTTCTGCGCTACCGGATGGCATATGCTTCCGGTTCGGGTGGCGTCCTGTTTCTTTGGCTTCATGACACGCCACCATGCATGACCACATTTCCTATAATTCAAATAATGAGATATATGCCATCAAAGACTCAGCCCACACAATTACCAATGGTACTTAAGTGGTGCAAATGCTATGAATGAGGTTATGTGTGATCCGCTAAGTGGCCAGCTGTGGAAATTCATCACAGACGCTTGTCCTGAGGCGGTATAGCGCAAGAAGTTTACCAACGACATGGATGGAGCACACCAAGCCTTTCGCCTATCAGCCCACCGTCTACGTCAATCCGTATAGTCCTTCAGGCATCATTGTAACGCTCACAAGAAAATATCGATCATGTCTTAGGGACCTCCAGCCTCATCTTTTGTTACCAGCTGAGCCACTCTTGCCTACTTGTACAATGTCCCGTCTCTCTTTCCCAGACCCAAACAGCGACGTCCAAAGCGGCTTGCAAACAGGGGAATTAGCAAACAGAATGGCGGTGCATAGATGAATCGTTGTCCAGAATTCAGATTTATGATACCAGACTACCTTCAGTCAGCAAAGCACCACCATTCACGAGTTGAAAAGACCTACTTTCGTCCGGATCTTCCTGGTCATTCATAACCGCCATCTGAATAATATTCGTAACGACAACAAATCCACCGAGCGCGAAAACTCCCGCCACAGCAAATTTTCGCCTGCCCTGGTAATTGGAGCGTGAACGCCGTTCGGATAGGCAAGAGCAGAATAGCTAGGTCGGTGAGCGCATCGGTAACGAGGAAGAAGAGAAGCATCGGTGCCTACTTGCCACATTTTGACCGCGGCTCTTCCGGGTACCAGACAGAATGTTTTGATGGGCGTGCAGATGCACAGCGTGGTCACTATCGCGGACCGGGAACCACATCGAGGCGAAAACCACGAGGCCCAGCGAAACTTTTTTGTGGAATACATCGACGAAAAAGATGCGCCGGTAGAAGAGGAGGATTGACACCTTGCACGTGTACTGTGTGCACTTGTTGCAAGCATGAAGGCTGCGAACATGGCCTGTACGGGAATTCCATCAGCGCAAGTAAAATCTCGACATGGAGGGTGTATTCCGCATACCTTGCGATATACCCGTATCGATCAGCGTATTCTTCCATAGCCATGACGTCGAGGTCTCCCTTGGAAAAAGGGCCAAAGTTGGTGAAGCTTTCTACGCCGGTTAGTAGACGTCTGGTGTCTGTGCGAGTCGAGAGGTGTGCCTTGTAAGACGGTCACGATGGCGCTGTAGTAGAAGAGTAGGGTTAGAAGGATGAATAGGTCGTCTGGTCGGATGCCTTGTTTGGTCCGCATCTTGACGTAGATGCGTGTTGCTACTGCGATGCCGGCGAGTATTCCACTCGTGAGGTGGGCGGTGGCTAGCTCGGCGTGGTAGAAACTGAGGCCGAGCATGATGGCGTGTGTCGTAGTATCGGGAGCAGCGGCGTTGGTGGCTTTGGAGCTACGAGTGGATTTTGCAAGGCATTTGAAGACGTAGCAGTTGTTCAGATGGTGGCGGTATATATCCTAGAGTGGGAGGAGTATATGGAGAAAGTGGATGATGAGGTGAATATACACCCGTAAACCTGGTGCAAGTGGATGATGGACTTGGAGATTTAAGATCAGCGTTAAAATTAGCTCTTGATAGATTCGGAGAAATGTTTTTTTTCAACAAGTAAACGTAAGATTCGGTTTGCGCTTTCTACGAGATTGCTCTTCCCGTTTAATAAAGTAAATCTCTGCACACACACACACGCGCGGAATACTGCCTTTTCGGTCACCTTCACTTTACCCCTTCTCCCCCTTCACTCAATTTCCTGTTTGCTTGCATTGTAGTGGAGCGCGTTGTAGATGAACTGGCCCGCGACTAGTGTGTCCACTAATAGATGGAATACGATGATGTTTACTTGATACGAAGAGTATACTGTAAAGAGGTAGGTATATGTGTTTACGTTATAACACTAAGATCAAAATGACAGTGTTTGATCTTTAGGATAGGTTTCGGTAATTGGGTTGACAAACGCGATCGTTGTCACTCACTCCCGCGGTGTAAGTCCTCTTACTGCATTTGACGATGCAAATTTCCCCTTACAAACGCCAATCCATTGGAAACATGTCCGTGCTCTCCTGATGGTTCTCAGTTTTGTTTTTGCAGAAAGTTTGATAGCTGATCTGCAAGCGGCTGGCCGTGTTGGAGTTGGTAGGCTCAAATGCTCCCTCGTTTCCCTTGCTGCTCTCAATACTCAATGTAGCTCTTCTTCCGAACCTCAATCTGACGCTTAACTACTTCTTTTCCCTTGTTGTTTCTGCAGCTGCTGAATCTTGGTGTCATACTCTGTGGTTGCACTCAGTTTTGTTTTCCTTCTTGTCGGATTGTCCGCAAGAATCTGACTGTTGGTAAGTTGCATTGGCGTATCCTTGTGCAGCCTGGTATGCAGGAAGCAGCACATCGAATCTTGCTGATAGCTCGGCGTGTATCCATGATGGGTCACACAGTGGGGTCGACATGGTGCAACTAGATGTCTTGTGGAGAAAAACCAAGTTGTATAGGTAAAGGCAAACCCATGTACAGATACTTAGCTCTGACAACTGGCGTAGTGGTAATGGTGGGTAGAACAGATGTTAGTAACAAACTAGAGTCTTAGCCTGTTCAGTGCGGCCTGTCGACATGGTAAGGATAACACTATAATGTAGTGAAGCCACTAGAAATCATTCCGCATCTGTGAAGGCAATTTCATGAGTGGGATAACGCTTGTCGCCCGCTGGCTTCAATTTCGAGGACCCTGAGCTATCTGAACTTCAATCCGCAGATCCAGACCTAGTCTTATCATTCTCAGGGTTATCCCAGCAACTTGAAGAGTATAGCTTGGCTTATGGTCGAGTCGTACCGGACAGTCAGCCGAGTGTTCAGCAGATCACCCCAGCTACAACAATCCAAACAAAGTCCAGCAACTCAGCACAGGAGCTCGCGCAAGGAGCTGTACTCAAAGGAGCAATAGAGGCGTAAAAGGCAACGCGCAGATGAAAGATCTTAGAAGAACAACACAAGAAGTTAGCGAATCTCACTGTGTACGGGTTCACTCTACGTGCGAGCAGTGGAGGAGCGAGCTTTTGGTATTGGTATTCCTAACCTTTGAGCTGTGGACACTAGTACATCTCATGATCGCTCCGTTCCTTCCCCATTCACAACTCCCCCAAAGAACTAATTTGTTCAAAATCACCTGCTGTTAACATGCTCTTTAACTTTAGCGTCCTCTGCGACCTCCTCAACGAAGTGGACCAAAATCGTGCCAAAAAATCTTCTAAAACGTGTATCACCCTGAGTTCCAACACCGGAATAGTTTTCTCCTGGTTCAACAAGCATGATATAATTCTTCTGCAAGAAGGACAAGGATCCGTTGCCTTCTTATCATAGCTATTTCCAGAGCGGAGGGCAGACTGTGTCTTCGATCTACGGGAAAATCGCCTTGAGTCAATCATTAAGCAAGCCCAAGGGCTCGGTGCGACACGTTTAAAGCAATTACAAAGTTAGGGGACTAGAGATAGTGCTAACTTTGCGTCCTGCGTTGAGCGCTTGATGTCTGCAACGGATGCAGAAGGCAGACACAGTTCAAGCGTGACTCTAGAAGAGCTTAACGAAACTCTAGACCGGGTTGTAGCCACGTCACCCTTCTCGTCCACCGAACTGAGGCAGAGGGTGGGAGCAAAATACGAGGAGCCGATTCTGACTTATGACGTGTTGGCGCGAATATTTCGAAAATTAGACAGCTCTGAAGCCCAGTGTATGGTCCGTATAATCCTGAAGTCCTATAGCCTAGTGCAGATCCCGGAAACACTGGTGATGCACAGACTTGCCAACAATCAAGCCAATCAAGCTGAAGCCTCCAGCTTGGCTTGGCTTGACGATTTGGAGTAGTATTTATTTTTAAGGTGTCAAAGGTGGTGGTTGTTGTTGTAGTCAAAATGGGGTTTCCAAAAAAGTGAAAAGCAGCTACCCTTTACTAATTAGTCGCAAAAGTCAAAAAAAAAAGATTGTGTGTAGTTAACAAGATTCGAACGGTGGGTGGATGAGTTCTGGGAGGAAAGCTCAGACTACCGAGCAATAATTAGGGTCGAAAAAATTTGCTAAGGTACTAAAAAAACGACACTAGTTAAAACGTGTCTAACGGCGATTGCCAGCCTATAGCTAGCAATAAAATTACAGTAGAATTGCAATAGAATTGCAAAATAATGCAATAAAAGAAGAAAAAAACACGTACGTACTGCAGCAGGAGCCTGCAATACTTTATAAAGCTGCTGCTTCTCACCTACTGCTTCTTACCTTTCAAACAGCACTGCATACGAACGATTCGCATACAATACACTGCAAGAGCGTGCAACCTCTGCGGCGAGCATCTCCTCATTTTAGGCTCTCTTCCAAAAAAAGCATCCTTTGCTACCGTCTACCCAGCACCCGATCCAGTCCAACTCGAACTGCTCATGCGGACACCTGAATTCATCGAGTATCTCAAAACTCAACCACCTGGCTTTGGAGTAGTATAGCTTGATTGATGAGATTGATAAGCAAAAACCAATGGGCTTGATTAGCTTGATTGATGAGATTGACAACCGTGCGTAAGGCTGTACAGGTAGGTTAGGTTAGCTATATCGTGACTATTTCTAGTGTTAAGTCTCTTAATTGTCATACACAAAGATTATGAAGCTTTTACACATGTATATATATATATATATATACTTATACTTATAACGCGTTGTAGCGTTGCAACGAATTTTTTTATATATTATTGCGAACCTTAACTCTAGAAAAGTATCGTGAGATCGCTCCTACCACAACAACAACAACAGCCTTACGCACGGTTGTCAATCTTATCAATCTCATCAATCAATCTAGCTTCTTGCAGCTTGATTGACACGAAAATTTATAGGGACTGGATTGGCTTGATTGATCTATATATTTTGTCCAGCTTGATTGATGAGCTTGATCTGGATTGATTGTTGGCAAGTCTGCCAGTAATTCCCAAATCCTTTCACGTGACCGCTAGCAAGCTGAATGGGTGTGGCAGCGGAACTGAGTTAGGTAAGGCTTGTCACGATTGATCTTTTCATGCTTACTAGTGAAGTTTTGGCAGTTATGACAATCTCAAAGCTGCCGCAGGTTTCTTCCTGCGCGAATCAGTTCACCACAGAGAGAGCTTGTAGCACACCTTATCAGACGCAAGTGAGCCTAAATTCCCTGCAACTTTCCGACCTGTTAACACCTGCGGTCTTTCGTGTCATCAAGAATTGGTCACTGCCCCACCAGAGTAGGCCATCTTTCATATGAACTTGCCCGTTGGGCACCAACGCCTGAACAGCATAGCAGCCTATCCAGCCATCTAAAAGCGACGATAGTGACTTGGCTAGATTTGTTCCTATTATAGGCTAAGTCCAGAGGTCTCGTCTCCTACTATCGCAGCGGTACAATCACCACTACAAAGAGCACACGACCTTCGGTCCAGTCTGTAAGCCTTAAACGTAAAAGGTAGCCCCTCGCGCGCAACCGCGGGTTATACTTTGGGCGATAAATCCGCGCCGCAACTGTCTTTCAGTAGGTAAGAGGACGTCTTAATAGTAAGTCACTCTTATCAAGGGTCTAATCCATATCTACGACTATACTGACGGATTATGGCAGCGCCAACATTAACGCGATCCGCAGTCATTGCGACCTTCCGCGATTAAAGTCGAAGTCGAGCATCACACGTCGAATCGACAGCTAGGCATCCAGATCGTTCTAATGCCCGAAACCCACGCCGAAGAAACGGAAAACGGAGACTGAAGATATCACGTATCATACTTTCAAGCCAGTCAAATACAACAGAGCCATGCGGTGGAAGAAATCATCTGGCCGCATTATCGTGGGGAGGGGGGGGCTTCTCAGAATACAAATTCGGAAAACGTTAAAGGAATAGATCTTTCCGCAGGGCAGACTGCAGTTGTATTGGATACATGGTTCAAATTATCGGAAACCTAGCTAGGGTAGGGGCGCAAATGCGGCTCTCAATATACTGATACCCGTGTCAAAATTCACCGTTACTTTCAACTTCTTATCCCCGCTGCTGTCCTTCAGGACCTTCACAGCGCTAGTCGATGCCGGCTTTCCTATCGCCTCTTCTTCTTTCCTCAGCTTGCTGCCTTTCATGACTAATAGATGTTGTAGTGGTTCCGTCTAGCTTCCCAGAACCCGGGTGCCGCGAGCAGGTGTGTGCGACAGCGCAGCCGCCAAACCAAGGATCTACGAACCGATCTGCTTAATGCGCATTCCGGCTCGCTAGTAAACTGAGTATAGAATCCCATGGGTCGAATGTCCCATCAAGCCAGCCTTCTATTTTCTCCAATGCCGCCTGGTCATGATGCTGCTCCGAGGTTGTAAAATCCTAATCTATCCAGCCGATTGTGCCGCCGGTAATCAACGCTGCGCCGAAAGGTCTGCAAGACCCAAGGTCAGTAATAACCACTTCATCCTCATAATCAACTAAGTTGTTTGATGGGTTTAAATCATTGTGGGCCACTTGAAGGTCATGGAGATGATCTGTGGCAGACCTGACTCTCTCCATGCATAAGTCCTTTCTGAAGGGCCTACCCTGGTCTGCCATTCTAGCTTCGAGGTTTGTCGGATATCGGTCGAGTGCAAGTCCTATAATACGCCCATTTTTGACGACACAGCCATGATAGCGGATTATATTTTGGTGTGGATTCTTCAAAAGGATTTCGAATATCTCCGCCTCGTCCAGTAAGAGCTGCTGGAGCTTTGGAGCGAGATCGCTACTGAAACCGCTAAGCTTTGGACGCTTGATATATTTACCGGCAAGATCTGATATTGGTAAATTGGTGATCCCCGGGGGCGCTTTGGGATAAATCACCTCATCTGGAATGTGTTTGACGTCCTCGAGGCTTAGTGCTGCAAATTCAAAGTCTGGTACCTCCCCATAGTACGCGTTATCGTCCTGATCAATGAAGGAAAAGGTAGCCTTTTGTCCATTGTTGTCCCTTGTAGTGCAACGGGAGTTCAGATCTTGGAAGGAATTAATGTGCAATGGCAGGTCCATTGTAGCTGAACTCGTCTATTGAGGCGGGAAACCGGGTAGATATACCAGGCGAGCCAGCTAGGCACGTGGAAAGAGCTTTCTTGTGGTCTGCCCCGCAGCGCTTAACCGCTAATTACCGAAGTTGACTGCGTAATGCCTGATTTTGAACACCAAAACTACTACAAAAGTTAAGTAAGTTAAGGCTAATAACTTTTTAAAAAATTAGTACTTTTAAATATATGTAAAACTAAAGATACATAACTTTATAAGCTCTATTAATCTAGAATTTTACTTTTTTTAATTTCTTTAATATAAACCTTTTGTCTAAAAAGGTTTAAAAAACTTAAAAATAGAGTACTTTTTTAAAAGCACCTTTAAGTCTTATAAAGTAAAGCTTTCTTTTCTCTTTAACTTTTATATTAAGAATTTCTGAATATATTAGTTAAATAAAAAGTTGTTAGGAACTTTAATTTTCTAAAACTAAAAAAATTCTTTATTCTTAATAACTTTTAATCTAACTAATATATTTAAAAAACGTTAATACTAGAGTTAAAAAGGAATTAAACATTTACTATATAAAGTTAATAAGAAAGTAAATTAAAGTACAAATTTTTTATATTCTTAGAAAAAAAAGTTTATATTAAAGAAAATAGAAGAAGTAAAATTCTAGAATAATAGAGCTTATAAATTTATATATCTTTAGTATTACATATTTTTAAAGGTATTACTTTTTTAAAAAGCTATTAGCCTTAACTTACTTAACTTTTGTAGTAGTTTTGGTGTTTAAAATCAGGCGTTATGCAGTCAACTTCGGTAATTAGCGGTTAAGCGCTGCGGGGCAGACCACAAGAAAGCTGCAGTCAGCACAGCTGCCTACACTGACAGACAGGCAACGAGCATCACGCATCATAGAGTGCAGCAGTGGTACTTCGTAAAGAATTCACAGGCATAATAAAATCATAGTCTTTTCACATAGCCTTTAATTCGCCTACATAGCTCGAGAAACCAGTATCTTGCCCCCTATGACATGCCATATCCTGGGTGAGGTCACCTTATTATTGACATCCTCCATAAGCCGACCGCGCTCCAGCCGAATCAAGAGGTTCGGGTGTTGCTACCCGAGGCTCTAGTCTAGCTGTTTGTAGTCGTGTTGCCACTTAGCCGATTATATTGTTCCAGCTTGAGTGCGAACTGGACAGTTTGTGGCGCTGCAGTCTGAGAAAGTGTAGGAAAATGTGTGTTGGCCGCCAGAAGTGACTATTGATGTAAGTACGCCACACCTTAAAAAATAAGCTAGGAACGGGAAACCTATATTGATATGGCATACATGTCTGGTACTGTTGCGTGTAGGATAAGAGTGTTTGGGTTTTCGGATTTTAATTGTCCTGTGACGGTGCGTGTTGTGATCGAGGACAGAGATGTTAAATGATAGGCGGGAAACACGAATGTATAAATAGGCCATCGAATAAGGAGATTAAGTTCAAACGTGATTGTTCAAAGAGGCAAGGAAACTCAACGCATATATCCGGTCAACCCCTTCCCCCCCGTGCACCCCGCTGCACCATGCACCATGCACTATGCACTAAATCTCACAACTCTGCACCTAATCATACTATGTAGTAAACTCAAGACAACGCATTAAATCAACCGCTAACATGTGATCGAGAGGCATCGCATAATAATAAAGTTAACTCAACTGAAGCTAAACTAATACATTTATCAGTATTCTTATCGCAGCGCATCCTTTCCTTATATTACACACTGCCTGTAAGGTTGATACGCAAGAGATAAGCCCTCCTTATAAGTATAAAGGATCTCGCGCTATTCGATTTCTTTTTTATCTAAATTAAAGCACGATTCAGCCGCGAACGCCCTGATTTACAATCAGAGACTTGTTCTTCGACGTCGTAGAATCATATATTCAGCCAAATGCGGGGTGCAGCAACGCTTGACCATCGATATGCACCTGCTTGTTTGCTCGATGCGAGCTGCACGAGGTCTACAGTCTTCCCCCCCCCCCCCCCGGTTCGGGAGCCTGGTGTCGGTCTTCTCTATCGACAAAATCTGATTTGTTAATTCCCTTGCCCGTGGCAATTATCTGAGCCGCACGATATCCTCATCCGGGTAGACGCTGCTTCGTATTGCCATACCGATTACGTTCTGGCAGAAGGACAGATGCCTGGACTGCCGAAGTCGTTCCCACATATCGGCTGCCACGAGTTCGCCGGAACGGTAGTGTCGCATTTTCAAACGCCTAGCAAAGAGGCAAGCGCATGCGAGGTTAGCGCAAGAGTCGGGGTACCAGGTCGATCTTTTCATGCTTGCGGCGACTGTTTCGAATGCAGGAATGAAGGCGTGGAAGATCCAGTCGCGGTGGATGAAGGAGGCTATTCGGTGAACTGTGTGAGGTCGGAGAACAACGGGCTGAGTAAAGATGGAGGGTTCGCGGAGTATGCTGTGGTAGACGCAAAGCAGATAGCACCCATAGCAGATATTCTGACAGCAGTGGAGACTGCCCCCTGATGTGCGCGGGTGTAACCATATATGGGGCGCTCAAGAGATGCAGACTGAAGCAAGGCGATAGAGTTGGCATACTAGGAGCTGGTGGTGGCCTCGGACACCTAGGCTTACAATACGGCGTTAAGATGGGCTACAAAGTCTTGGGTATCGAGGTCGCAGATGAGCCCCTGAAGCTTTCGCAGAGCATCGCCTCGAAACTGGATCCACAGCCATATATCGTAGACGCTCGGAAAGAGAAGGTAGCCGGTGTCGTTCAAGGCCTTGGTGGTCAAGACGGCAAAGAATCTCTTGGTGAGATGGGGCTGGACGCAGTAATCTGGACGCAGTAATCTGAACGCAATAATCGTATTGCCCGAGAGTCAAGCAGCCTTTGACTATGGCATGGCTTTGCTGAAGTCACACGGAACGTGTGTATTGGTGTCATTCCCAGAAAAAGGCTTCCATATCGACTCATGAGACATTGTGTTCCGAGATATCAAGATCATTGGTAGCCTGGTGGGGAGCAACAAAGTACTTTGTAAGATGCTCGAGTTTTCCACAGAACACGATGTTCGCGCCTTGTCGAGTTCATTTCCCTTGGCGAAGTTGAACCAGCTTGTAGATGAATACCGTAAGGCTCGGGGTGGAAAGCTGGTTGTGGACATGTCTATTAAAGTATAGATCAAGAAACAGAACACGTCCGCACATCTTTCTCCTCCACATGTCTAAGAGGGCTTTTTCTTATCTTATATAGCGCCTGTAGAGTACCTTGATGGCGAACAGGGTTCGTGTCTTGTGAAAGATCAACCCTTGCATTGCTAGTCTGACGCAGCTTCTCATCCAGACTCCAGCATATCGGCGTATAGGTTGAGAGAACTTCCAAACACATCAACGATGGCCCATGTTTGGGACCCTTTAAAGATCATCGCCCAGACCCTGAGCACGCCAGCGCTAAGATGTCGCGTAAAGTTGGGCGAGTCGGGCGTAATGTCGGTTGGTACAGCAAATTCGGTCTCATCTAGCATGCTCTTTACAATTGCAATGATCTTGTGCTCGTCTTCCGTGACCGGCGGGTCTGCTTCTTGTACTGATAGTGCTTCAAGCCACTTGCTCATGAGGTAGGCGCACTCAAGTGTGCACAAAGAGTGTTGAATGCTCCAAATAAAAGACTGCGTTTTAGCCACAAGACGATAGCCAATCTTGATGGGTATAGAGAGTGCGTGAGCCGAGTGCAGCACAGCTCTTGTGATCTTCGGGGAGCGTCTTATCGCAGGTCCAGCGCGGAAAGCGTTGGCAATCAGCATGGGGTCCCGTGTTTCTAAAGCCCGACCTGCTGTGTCTACGTAAAGACGGATATAAGCCAGGCGGAGTAGAGCCGTTGAGTTGAAAGCAACGGGGCCGTTCTGAGACATTGGATCTAGCGACGATTCAGGGTTTTGGCGCCACCCAATGTGCCAATTTCGCAGAGCGTTTTCGAGCGACACAACATCCCCTATACTGAGATCACCAGGCCCTTCAAAGCGGCAGCGTGCCACTTGTCGTAGGAAGAAAATATGCTGTATCAGAGCATGTATCAGAGCGTAGTTTCCAGATGAAGAGGTACACTCTGTAACGTCGCGACCTTCTTTCGTAAACAAACGTTTTAGTGCATCCTGAAACAAGACTTCTGATGCGCTTTTCTTCCTCGCTTCTCTCCACAAAGCTTTAGTCGGTGCCTTGAATTCCGCAGCACTGCACGGCAATGGCAAGTTTACTTCGCTCGTTAGCATGAAGGGAGGAATATTGTAGACAATACAATGTAAATTAGAGAAGCCATAGACGATAAACTTGGTCCTCTTGATCGTTTCTCGCCGAACCCACTCCGACCAGGATATGTTTTCTTGAAGAGATTCAATCTCTAGCCCATCATCTCGAACAAGCGTAGCTAGAATACTCTGAATCGCGAGCGCTTCTCTGAGAATTTCTCTGTGCTTGGCCCAAGTACACAACGCCATGAGCAAGAGTAGAGCTTGCGCCGTTTGCATAAGGTCTTCCCCAATTGCGGGGCCATCGATGTCAGAGGGCAAACCCAGCGGCCCCGAGACGGAGCCTTTCCGACGTGAAATATGCGCGTCGCTTTGGTGGTTCTGTGGTGACAAGCGATCTGACTCAGAATGATATTGAAGCTGCACCAAACGCGCATCCCGCTTCCTGATACGGTGCGTCGCAATCGCTTTGCTTACGTTGAATAGCTCAACCCCCTTTTCGCCTTCGAAGGTGTATTGCGCACCGATAGCTGCCAAGGCCAGGAGTAGCTCAATCGAAGACGTCTCTACGGACATGGTGGGTATGTGGAGAAAAGGCATGTGCTCATGAAATCCGTTGATATACGCAGCGATATATCTGCACAACGCTAATCGGGTCGGGAGAACGAAGTCGCTGGGTATGACGGTGGAGAATTGATTTAGCATTCCAATTATTCTTTGTCGATCATCATGTGAAATATCTGCGAATGTTCGTTTGCGCGCGACTTGATCTTCCGGCTGCAAAGAAGGGAATCGGGAACCGAATCGTGAAAGAGGTGGCTCGTCCAACTGAGTAGGTCTCCAGCCGGGTGTGGACGCTGTTGTCCTATCCGGCTCGGTCATCACTTGCTGACCGTAGCCAAATGAGTCTGGTGAGAAGAAAGGCATAGGCTGTTCTGTGTTGATCAAAGACGCAAAGTGGTACGAATTTAGGGGTTCACTATCAAGAAATGAAGTGAGGCTGTCAAGTGACTCGCCAAACGTCGACTCGTAGCTCTGACCGGAAGGCTCTGTGAGCATTGTTGAATGAGGACCTTCCACCGTCGCAGCAATACTTCCAGCATGCGAAGGCATTGGTGTTTGCATCGCATCATGAGATGAACGATTTGCCATGTTACCTTGGAGAGCTTGATACTCGGCAGCCATCGACAGCGCTGTCAAAGAGTAGCCGCTGTTTTGTCCGAAGGTCATAGAAGCATGTGACATTGCCGGTTGGCGTTGAGACGCTTGGATATCCAAGACAGCTGGCGAGGACATCATGCTGGGGATCTCCGGCACTGGACGTCCAGCATCGAAACTCGACCGCATACGCTTGTGTGGCCGAGTTTCGACCGAGCTGTAGGTATTTTCAGCCGGGGTGTGCTGATGGTTCTGCTGGATAGTCTGCTCTTTGCGGTGGGTAAGTCGCTCATGGCGGACGAGCAGGTCACTTCAGTTCAAGCTTTAGCCAATGACATGCACAATTCCGAACGTGCCGTACCTGCGCGTGAATGAATAGTTGCATTCTGAGCAGCTAAAGGGCTTCACACCGCTATCTTGATGCATGTCAGAGATAGCATACGATGCGAGTTGCACGACTTACGAATGCGCTCATGGCGCTGTAGATGCTCGAGCCTAGCAAAGGCTCTTTGGCAGTGCGGGCATTGGAACCGCTTTTCCTTCTTCCTAGGCTGAGCTTGCGGAACTTGCTCTTTGCTAGTAGCGGCTTCCATCAAAGACTAATGGCGCCTCTTCCACTCACGCAAGGCCCAGTTGTGATAGGCTTGGTAAGTAATACCCGGAATTTGGAGCAGATTGAGAAGTCAGACGGAGTTTGGAGACTGCGCGTCCCGTTAGACAAGGTCGGAGAGGGGGTTGTGGGATTGTGGGGAACGGACTGAAGTGCGGAGACGCGACGGTTCATATGTGGGGTGCTGGAAAGAAGCGGGAAAGCCACCAATCATCACGTTTGCAGCATGTGCGCACAGACCGAGGTTTACGCATCATGATGGGAAAAAGATAGAATGGAGAATGTTTTATTGAACAGTGTTTCGCAATAGGGCAAGGCGTTGTCGGTTTCCATGCGGCCACAACGATCGTCCGGGCCGGATCGATCCGACGCGACGCGCCTTGTTCCGTCGTCACAAATCGATGGCCATTATGCCCTCTTGCTCCTGTTGCCCAATTCTCGCGGCATTTCCCCTTTCTCCGCCATCTCGTTCAAGACCTTCTCAGCTGTTTTCATGGCGTCGACGCCAGCTGGCACACCGCAGTATGTTGTTGCGTGAATGATGGCCTCGCGGATTTCGAGCTCGGATAGGCCGTTGTTCCTTGCCCCGCGCACATGCACGGCGAGCTCAGGGGCGCGATTGAGAGCCATGAGCATGCCGATGTTGATGAGACTTCTCTGCTTTTTATCGAGACCTGGACGCGTCCAAGCGTATCCCCAGCACATTTCAGTGACGAGCTCCTGCCCTGCTCGCGAGAACTCGGTGGCGCCATTCTCCAGTGCACGATTGACATATTCATCCCCCACCACACTTCGTCTCATCTTCAGCCCCTCGTCAAAGAGTTGCTTGTGTAGCTCTTCGAGCTTTGGGTCGGTCGACATGCTGGCGGTCGGTTGTTTCGATACGCGGAGGTGATTGACGTGGCTCGGGCGAGATGAAGCTCTACAACTCAAGATGAGTAGTTGGAAAGAGGAGGACAATGATAGTCTATTTATAGCAAATTCGCAACATCAACACAGCGATGAACGAATAAGACTAGCATGCTTGCCCCGCGATGGTCGCGTCATGGCCGGCCCTCGGCCATTACCCCAAGCATCCCCAATTTTCTCCAACTTCAGCTAAACGCTAATAGGACTAATCACAGACAGCGAATCGAAACTCTGCTATATTGAGCTTGGATGACGATAGCGTATACGATCTATGCCTGCTTATGTGCTGTTCGACTTGGATTGCCAGTCTTCCTGTCCACCGAGGTAGCGATACACCACACGCGAATCCAAGTCTCTACAGAGCGGATCGTTGGCAGCACCATCATACGTCTGTAGACCTACATCCCCCAGCACGTTTCGTGAGCCTACTCGTTTCGCCATGTCCACTGCCAGCCCGAAGTCTTTGCGCATCAGCTGCACCTTGAAACCCTGCTTCCAGCCTCCCGATGATGGCGCCTCAGGGTATACATGTGGGACAGGGCAGAACTTGTCGCAGATGGTGTTCTGGGCAGTACCCGCAGCGTATACTTTGGCCAATGTTCGAGGGTCCAGCCCACTGCGCATACCCATGTCGAAAGCTTCAGAGCAAGCTATTGCAATTATGCCCGAAAGGTAGTTGTTTGACAACTTCGCCGCAAGTCCAAGCGACGGTCCACCGCAAGGTATCACTTGCCCGCCCATCAGACCCATCAGATACGTAAGGCGCTCAATATTTGGGTCCGACTCTGCACAGCCTAGAAAGAATGCGATTGTGCCTTTGATGGCTCCCACTACGCCGCCACTGACCGGAGAGTCATAGAATGAGGCCGAGGGAAATGTCTCCGCGATGTGGTCCTTCACTGCGAGGCTTGTTGCCGTATCTATCGTGGAGCAGTCGATGAGCAGCTTGTTTGAGATATCGGTACTACATACACCATTTTCGGGGTCGAGGTATACGGATCGTACATGTGCACCCTCAGGCACCATACTTACGATTGTGTCCTGCCAGCTCGTCAGCGGTTGGCCCAACGCGACAACGTCTAAACCTACCACTTGTTGCGCGACATCTTTGGCACTTTTTGCCTTCAACACTCGACCTGGAAACTCGGCACATGCATCGTCTACTGTCTGTTCGACTACATCGTAGACCCAGATGCGCGATTCCCGAGGCAGTTTTTTGGCGAGATGTGAGAGCATTGGTTTTCCCATTGCACCAAGGCCGATAAAGCCCAGTCTTGAGAAGTCGTATGAAAGCGGCATGATGAATTCGTGTGTTGAACAAGGGTTGAACCGTCACTGGCTGAAGCCTAGGGTATTTCGGCTCTCTATGAAGGACCAGCGATGAGCTCTAAGAATGGTGTATTAACTAGACTTGGAGACGTTGAGAAACAATTTACGTAGTACGCGTCGTGAGCGAGACGCGGCTGGCAGAGCGGGGTGGGGGCGTCCCCAACGGACGCTACGGACTAGTTTCCCTTACCCCAATGTCACTTAACATCTAGCATGCTCGTAGAAGAGTCAAACAAAGGTCTCACGTGCTGTCTCTTCGCGTCTGCTTGTGTAGAGGGGGACTTCCAGCTTTCGCTTCAGTCAGCCATACTCTTGAAACCCTATCTCTAATTCCCAATTTTACGGACTGCTCGATTGCCTTCTGAAGGAAATGTCTACCGAAAGCTCTCATTGGGATTCCGGCCATCGAACAACAGCTGTTGTCACTGTGCACGCGTTGTCGTGCGGCCACTTTTCGCTTCCAGAGTACCAATTCGTGCATCCTGTTGCTTGGGATGCGCGACGAACCGTTCCTTCGTTAGCGTTCCTGATACAGCATTACAATCGCAGTACTGGAGAGCGGACACGCATTGTCTTCGACTTGGGGTTGAGGAGAGATATTGAGAGATATGCGCCACCAATACAAAAGCATGTCGAAACGAGACAACCAATGAATACCGACCCCGACGTCACAAAGAGTCTTGCGAGGGGTGGACTAGCACCCGAAGACATTGACTATGTCATCTACTCGCATGTAAGTCACAGTGCCTCGCGTTGCGGACGGTAAGTAACAAAGCTACGGCAGGTACACTGGGATCACATTGGCGAACCCCGAGATTTCTCCACATCGACCTTTGTCGTTGGCCATGGCTCGCTTGCCTTGCTGAATGGCACGTCACCGTCTTTGCGCGGTGGTCATTCCTTTTTCGAATCTGATCTTTTACCAGAGGGGCGGACCATTGAACTATCTGAACCTTCAGCACAAACCTTGAAGAAGTACAGTTTATGCATTTCAATGGGCGAGGCCAACTTTGGTGGTTCTTGGCAGACGCACAGAAATCTCCCCCAGGTTCTGGATCTCTTCAATGACGGCTCGCTTCTAATCGTCAATGCACCGGGTCATCTACCGGGCCACATTAACCTCCTTGCTCGGACATCATCTGATCACCAAATATACATGGGTGGTGATGCCTGCCACGACAGACGACTTTTGACCGGCGAAAAAACAATCGGAGAGTGGGACGATGCTCATGGACACGTCTGCTGTATACACGCCGACAGAAAGCAAGCTGAGTTGACGATTGAGAGGATCAAGGTTTTGGAAAAAGAGGGCGTTGAGGTCATCTTTGCACATGATGTCGAGTGGGAAAGCGATCCAAAGAACAAGACTCGATTTTTTGGCGCGCAACAAAGCATGGATGGCTAGCTGCTGAAGACTTGTGATATCGTTCATGGCTCCTGCTCCATAGCACACCGGAACACACATAATATCTCGCACAAGTTCCATCCAACACCAACAGTGCTGCAGAATCTAGTGCAATGGCTACAATTGTGTTTCTGGTCGTTCGGTCAGCATCTGTGTTGATTCCTATGCTTCCCCGCATTGAGGAGTTGGGGAAATGTGGGGCTCTTTGCTCACCATCGTCTCCAACGCTACGTCATCCATGGTGAAAGTCAATGCACGTACACGCGTGCCTGATTTGCGGCAGAAATGGACAGGTGCAAGCTGGCTTCGATGTTAATATCTCGCAAATTATACTCAATATTTTAATATGTCTATCTCAAAGACCTCCCCAACAACAAATCCTCCTGGACGGTCTCTTCAGTCGCTTATACTAGAACAATTGATGTAATACCTCTAGACGACTACCCAACATGCCATTCTCTCCAGAGCAGCAGCGCCTGAAAGAACGTTTCAATGCCGAGCTCGGCACCGCCGCATTCGACGAGTCCTGGTCCAGGATGCTCAAACACTCCCCAGAGATGTTCGCCGCGTCGCTCCGTCTAACAGCCGTACCAAAAAGAACATGCTATCTCACCCCCAAGATACAAGCTCTAATCTCCCTCGCTGTAAGCGCAGCATCAACACATCTGCACGTCCCCAACATCCACCGATACACACGCGCGGCCATAACAGAAGGCGCCTCTCGCGCTGAAATCGTCGAAATGCTCAGTCTCACATCCACCCTCGGCATCCACGCCTCAACAGTCGGCGTACCGATCCTCTTCCAAGTCCTCGAAGAACGCGGCGAGCCCATGCCAAAAGGCATGTCAAGCATGAGTCCCCACCAGCTCGCTTTACAGCAAGACTTTGCGACCAAGCGCGGCTACTGGAATACTCTATGGGAAGAAATACTTCTTCTCGCGCCCGACTTCTTCGACGCGTACACAGAGTTTAGTTCCGTGCCGTGGACGAATGAAGGTGGGAAAGGAGTGCTGGAGCCAAAGGTCAAGGAGCTGATTTATTGTGCTTTTGATACTGCGGCTACGCACATGTATCAGCCGGGGTTGAAGCTGCATATGCGGAATGTGTTGGATTATGGTGGGACAAAGGAGGAGATTATGGAGGTGCTGGAGCTGGCGACGCTGCTGAGTATTAGTACGTTAGATGTGGGGTTGCGGGTGTTGGACGAAGAGATGGGGGGAGCGAACTAGTCTGCGGGCGGAGTGGGTGTATGGGGTGTAGGGCTAACTCTTGTATCTGATATGACTGGTGTTGTTTCTCCCTTTTCAAGTCTGTCGAATACTCGCACTGATGTTATCATCTAGCAGCATTAGGGTAAATTGAAAACCAGACCACAATCTAGACGAAGAGCTCTTTCGGATAGAACCAACACCCGAAATATCTATCTTAGAGGGCTCGCAGATCTTTCTTTAAGACTACTTGACCTTCCCGAGCCCACACCAGAAGCAAGCAGCTCAAGCCTCGAAGCCTGAACACGATGCTTCTTCATGACTTCTACCCACTCTTCCTCAACCTCCTGCTCTTCTGTAGCATCTGTATCTTCCTCCAGCTCCACCCGCAAGTCTTCCTCTAGTAAAGCGATCATCATGCTGAAATCACCACCCAATCTACCTAGCGAGCCAGCACAGTACAAGACCTGCGTAAGAAGCGAATCTCGTTGTGAGCGATCTTGTACGTTGGGAAGGTACGTTCGTAGCGTGTCGAACAGCATCTCTACGAGGTGTAGCGGAAACGTTGCTAGAGCTGATGGTATTGGCTGAAGAAGGTTGGACGACGTAACCGATTTTACAGCTGGCGCGCCTTCGTCTGTTCCCGGCGCTGGCAAGGCGGAGGGGAAGATGCTCTTGTACATGGATATTATAGCGAAGCTCTGCTCTCGGAAGACTTCTAGATATTTCTTCATGTACTTTTCGGTTTGTTGGCCTACAGCCCAGCTAGCGTCGCCTTTGGCTGCCCTGGTCGTCCGCTTTTCTGTTTCTTGGTCTGCAAGTTCGCGTAGAGGATCGAGTGCGCTGAGCATCAGCTCTAGACAGACTAGTCTACATACGAGAAACAAGGCGCCCAGCGTGCCTTCTCCGCTGTCTATGCCAACTTGCTTGGTGGACCATGATTCGTCCAGTTCTGGCGCCACACGTCTAAGCCACCCAATTGTCCGCATGGCACCTGCCAGCTTGATGCCTTGACTCTGAAGTGAGCTTATAAGGTTGGTGGTCATGGTCTTCATCTCCTGCTCAGCCTGGGCAGTGAGCGACGAAACCAGCTCTGAGTTGGGGTAGAGCGTGTGGAGGCGCTTGATGTGTGCGTGAAGATGGAGAGCCGAGTTATAGTTTGCGTTTGCCGTGGCCGTAGATGAAGAGGCTTGGGCGGCAGCTGTAGAGGAGCTGATGGCGGAGGAGAGGAGAGTGGGGAGATCGAGCACATCGGACACGCGATCAATGTTCCGGACTAGCAGCATCGCTTTTCTCCGCCTGTCTAGTATCGCATTGTCTGCGCCTCTACTGTATTTTTCGGAGAAGTTCTGCGCAGCTGTTTCCAACTTTGGCAGCTCTTCCTGGACTGTTCCTGCATCCTGTCCTATCCGAGGGAGTGTCTTGCGGAGATGTAGTAGGTGCTCGGTCGATGATATAATCGGTTTGTGGGAGCGTTTCGAAAGAGCTTGTAGTGATCGTAGTATAGACTGCGAACTTTGTGAAAGCGACTGTTGCTCCGAGCATGTAAGGGCAGCCAAGGGCAGGGTCGTAAGGCGGGAGAGGTACGTGTTGGTAACGGTGTCGTTCGGGGAAGGCCGCAGCTGCGCGTCTTGCGCGTCCAAGTGGGGTATCAGTAGTTCGTATAGAGGATCCGCCATTGTGAGACGTTTGACTGCTCCAATGACACGTGCAGACGTTCAATTGCTCATCGAGAGCGTTGCGGGCGGCGGTGCCACGAGGCTGAACCCTGTCACTTTAGCGTCCGCTGTCCTTCACATGCGGCCTGCGCCGCAACCGCAGGACTCATGGACCGCGACGACTCCCACTCAGACAGCTGCCATACCCCGGGCGACGGCGCAAACAGACCGCAACAGCCCCGCGCAGTTGAACGCTCTCTCGCCGAACTGTTCCAGGATCGCTTCCTCACAGACAATTCGGCTGCCGACGAAGCTTCACCGATTTCGTCCCGACCGCTACCGGTACACTCCAACATTAATAATCTCGTACCCTTCTTCAGCGCCTCCACCACGTTTCCAGTACCGCCAAACCCAGCGAATACTGCACAAGCAGCAGAGGATACATCGCCACACTCCTCAGCACGCCAAATGCAAAGCGCGCAAAATGTCGTCTTCTGTGTCGAGGATACCGTGGGGCTCAAGGACGACAAATACAGCGTGGGCATAATAGAGCGGTCGTTTGGCCATGTCGACTCGCACGAGCCCCGGCCACAGCGTGACTACCCCGACGATATCGAGCGCCATGCCCAGGTCCCCCTCCAAGACTTCACCAAGTTCATGAAGGACGGCATCCCACCGCGGGGTACAGTGTTGGTATCATGGCAGACACAGCACAAGACGGAACTGATACCAGAAGCAAAACTTCAATTGCTAGATCGTGCACTGTACGTGGGCGATGTGGTGAAGAGGAAAGCGGAAGATCACATCAGCGGCACTGTCATCGGCACACAGGCAGTTTGCACCCTCTTCCCAGCGACCCTGTTCAACGGCGGCCAAATCACACAGGCCACGACCGACGATTTATCCATACGAAACATACCAGCTGACGAGCTTATCAATGTGCACGAGTTCGTTGAGGGCGCTTTGGTCGTGTATGGCGACTGGGTAGGGCGGGTAGAGAACGTATACGACGAAGTCGCCATTAGGCTGGCCAATAACTCAGTCGTAGTTGTTGAGGACCCGGCTGAGCTGGAACAGGACGACACCACACTCGACCGACTTAGTGTAGGCGACACGGTCAAGACCAAAAAGGGCAACCTGCGGCGGGGACGCTGGAGATTTGGCGCCTACGACCCGAGTGTACCACCTGTGGGTATGGTCGTCGAGACAAGAGCATCTGATATTGACGTACAATGGCTGGCAAGAAGCATAGGCGCCCGCAATATCGCTTTCAATGCAGATGAGCCGCCAGCAACACTCGGTCGAGACGAATTCGAGAGCCCTACCTTTTACAAATACGACGCCTCGGGCGGTACCGCCACAACACTCCCTGTTTCCGAAAACGGTGTTGGCAAGTCATATCATGTTACCGATGTGGCTGTAGGCGACCGGTTACGGTTCAAGGACATCGCCGGAGCTGCTGTCAAGTACGATGGCACAAATACATTACCAAACGGATATCCACAAGGGAAGGTGACTCGCATTGCGCGGACTGAAAGTCTTGGATATGATCTTAATGTATTCTTGGTGATGCAGACTCATAGCCAGGTTACCGTACAATGGCAAGATTTGTCCACAACGACCGATCTCAGCTCCTCCCTACTACCAGATCCCAACGTAGAAGACGACGATGAGGTCTGGCCTGGTGAAGTTGTCTTCTCGAAAGAGGGACGTGACGGTGACAACACTGATGAAACTGGGACAAAGAAGCCTTCAAAAGTAGGCGTCGTCCAGACCGTCAAGGGCCGAGATCGAATAGCCACTGTACGATGGTTTAAGAACCCTTCCATTGAGTTCTTTGGTCCAGACCTACTCCCACCCTCCAGAACAGGAGAGCTGAGCGATGCCGTTGAAGACGTCAGTCTGTATGACATCTACTCCTTCCCAGCCCTTACGCGAAGGCGCGGTGACTTTGTACTGGTACATCCAGACTCAATCGAAGGTGTACAAACACCGCTCGACGTTACAGGCCCTGACTGGTTTGGAGAGGTCATAGACCTGGGTTTGGACGGAAAGCTCACAGTTCGCCTTGGTGCTGCGAAGCCTGTTGTGGATGTCAAGGTTCCATACGAAAGCGTTACTCTCGCCTACAGCAGCGACATGGCTGACGATTTCGGTAACATGGACCCGCTAGAGGGTGAGTACGTTGACGATTCCGACGATGATGATGATTCCGATTTCGACTCGGCTTCGTTCAATGAGATGTGGATCGAGTATGAGAGTATGGATGGAGAGCAACCTGTTGGGGAAGAAGGGGACTGGTCAACGGAGGAAGAAGATGATGATGATGATGGTGATACTGATGCGTCGATGCCCGATCTTGTCGACATCACAATAGATGGTGTCGATACGTCAAAGACCACCCCAGAAAACAAGTCACCGGAAATTAAAGAAGAGGGATCAAATGCGCAACCCACCGAAGAAAACGATACAGCGCCAACAGAACAAGATAGCACGGAGCAACCTGCGGACGGACCAGCATCCTTCCTTATCCTCGAAGAAGCACCACCACCTTCCCATCATTATCTCTCCCAATCCTCAGCTTCCTCATCGACTTTCATGCGCCGGATAGCAAAGGAGCACAAGATACTCCGAAGCTCTCTCCCACCAGGCATCTTCGTCCGCACATGGGAGTCTCGGCTCGATCTCCTTCGCGTCCTTGTGATCGGCCCCAACGACACGCCCTATGAATATGCTCCATTCGTTATTGACTTCCACCTCGGCTCCTCATACCCACAACAAGCACCAGAAGCCTACTTTCACAGCTGGACCAACGGCAATGGGCCTGTAAACCCGAACCTGTACGAGGATGGCAAGATCTGTCTAAGTCTACTGGGCACATGGCACACCGACGAGCGCAACGAGAGCTGGAGCCCCGCAAAGAGTACGCTACTGCAAGTTCTAGTTTCAATCATGGGTCTGGTACTAGTCAAGGAACCCTACTACAACGAAGCCGGCTACGACGTTCATCGCTCAGCGCCTGAGACAAAGCTCAGCTCCGCTCTCTACACCGAACGGGCGTACTTCCGTGCCCGCGCATTCATCCATCATGCACTCACGCATGAGATCGCGCCGTTCAAGGAGGAACTACAGTACCTATACCGCAATCAAGAAGATGGCGCGCCAAAACTTCTGGACAAAGCCATCGAAGCCGCCAAGGACACTGTTGATCGAAGCGCTGATGGTAGTGAGGAGGGAGAGCGTGACGGTCTAAGGAAGATCAGTCTGGGTGCTCTTGTCATGCTGAAGAGACAGGTGGAGAAGCTAGAGGCTTTGAAGCAGTCGGGTGCATGATTGGGGTAAAGAGAGAACCCTGCATCGCGTTATGGACGGCATGGCTAACGCCGGTATGAATTGGTAGAGGTAGATTATCGCATTTGGAGACGGTTGGCGCCTCACCATCATAGCGAGATAACGAGGCAAGAGAAATGAAACAATATACTTCAAGGTGCCCATCACCCTGGCCTTCACTGTGACTCTGGATACCTGTATTAACGGACTGGCCTAACCTTGGATTGTTGGACTGCTGGATGCCCTGTGATTCCGTGGTTTTCTGGATCTTGACTGGAATGAATGAGTAGCGTTTGATATACCGTGGAGATCCTTATGGAGTTTTTCCTCAAGGACGACGGTGGTTTGGAGGAACCTGCTAAACGCGTCTCCTTGGTTGCCATTGGTGTCGTTTCTGCGTACTTCTCTATTTCCCCCTGGTCCTGGGTTATGATATGATGGTTTCTCTCATCGCTTTGCCGGTATCTTTGAGGCCTGGGTCCCTTCGTTTTGCTATACCGTCAGTGATTGTTCAATCACATATGATTTGCATATCTCAACTCTCGAACCGCTTCTTACCTTCCATTGCTATCTCCCTTTCTAATTGTTCTTGCTATATTGTACAAGCTACTCGTGCCACCGTGTAAGTCAGACTTCTGTTAAACCCCCCTTCGTATCCGCGCAACATGTCAGCACCACACTCACGTCCTTTCACTTCTTTCCATCATCCTTCTTACCATCAATACTCTCGGCTAAACTCCCACACTCGCACAGACTCTCCCACCCACGCCCACATTCGCGTTTGCCTCTCACCTCAAACCCTGCTCCCACTGGACCCTCAACACGTCTTTGGTGAGTACATCGCGACATTCTCTGGGTATAAATAGCTATTCGTTGAGTAGTTTCTCATTGATTTCGAAGATGACAGCAATGCCTATTCCTGGATAGTCTAGTCAGTTCTTCACCGCACTGTCTATCTGCATTGTGTGTGTCCTACCTGTGGTCGTTCGCGGGTTCGAGTCACTACAGCTGACAACTGATAACCGTATGGTGCACAGCACCGGTGTGTAGGTTGTTGGCGCCCTCTTTTTTGCACTTTTTTTCTTATGCAACATTTGCAAATTTATTATTATTATAAAAGTTTTCTTTTTAATATACGCACATGTGTGTATAAAGTACCTTAGTTATTATATAAATCTAGATGTTCTTGTGTGCTCTATTATATTATATCCTAATAATTTATATAGAAGCTTTGCGTACCTTAAAGTTCTTTATAGCACTATGTAATCTTAAAATCTCTTGAACTCTACTAAGCACTTAGATCGTAACTCTACAAGACTGATAAGTTAACGTAATTAGCTACTATCGATCTTAAACCACATGTACTACGCTCTATGCCGTCAGAAACGACATGCTTTTGATGCGCTCGGTAACATCCTCCAGTCCTTCTACCTTGTTCTGGATTAGCTCAATGGCCTTTTGAGGATCCATCCAGCCTGGGAACTTCTCCGGAAGCTGTAGCTCCACGTTGAGCACATCAGTCAACAACGCTTTAACCAATGGCTGGTTGAACAGTTCTTCCGACAGGTAATCAGGAACCGTGTCATCCACAGACAGATTACTAAAGCCCAAGAACACACCCTTCGCCAACTGAGTCTTCATATTCTCTTTCTCAATCTCTTTCGCCATGGCCTTCTCCTTCTTTCCCTTGTAGATGATGAATTGCAAAGCCCACGCTGATCCATGTTCCTTATACTCCTCCGCTGACATCTGACGAGCGACGTTCCAAAAGTTGCTGATGTCGTACTTCTGAGGTGGAACGCACCCTTCAAGCGCCTTCACAGCATCAGCCATCCTGTTCCTAGCCTGTCTACCCCAGTGCACCAAGTCACACTGGCCCGTGCGCCAAAGCCGAGCAACCCAGTAGTCGCGCTTCTCCTTGCCGTCGTACTCGATGTGCATCGCAGTCTCTAGCCAGGCGGCGACGGAGTGCTCAAGGAAGACGATGAGCTTCTCCTCGAGGAAGTTGCGTGCGTTGGGCATATTGAGGACGATGTGCGCAAGAAGGACGTTGAAGCGAATCTCCTTGTGCCAGCTTGAGAATGACTGGGTCTGGCTGATCTGCCAATGCCATATCGCCATACAGAGACTTGATGTCTTGGTCGTTCTTGCGGGCGAGGAAGTTGGCAGCCGCGATGCTGTTGTAGTTGGCAAGCACAAAGTCAAGCTGCAGGTTCGGGGGGATGGTAGGGACCAAGAGGCTTTTGGGGTGCTCGTAGATGTCGCGGAGGGTGGGGAGACGGCCAGAGGGGAAAAACCGGCCAGGGATCTTGAGCTTGGAGAGTTTAAGCTTGAGTAGTTGACCAGCCTTCTTGTGGAGGTCGAGGAGTTGTTGGTCAGTAAGAACTATGTTGAGATCAAGAAGAGAATAAGGGGAAGTGGAGTGTACGATCAAAAGCTGACGAAGCCGGTAGGGTTTAGTTTTTGAATCCAAAGCCAAGATGAGAGCGAGCAACCGATCAAGATGTGATTAGCGGTGAAATCGCGCTTTTTCATTATCACATGTGAAGGTGAGTTCGCGACAGCTTAGCATCCATAATTGGAAAGGTTGGTCAGCATGCCACAACCATTCCTCAATCGCAAACGGCTTCACCGCGACTCTGTGGCGATTGACCTTGTGAGAAGTCAGTGGCACTACGATTGATGGACTGAATGATACTCTGAATAACATGTCTTTCATTATTTGAGATGGTACCATGAACTCAGGAAGTACAGGTGATAGTACAGAGAGACGCGCATCCATCTTCACTTACGCTCACTCTCGTTCAGCCATTTGTATACCACTCTCGCATCCTTCCCTTTGTATCTCTCATCCTTCATCGCTTCGCCAAACGCCTCTAACGTGGGGTTGTCCAGCACAGTGCGCGCCCCAACTATTTCCGCGAGTTGGCTATGCCTAGCACCTTTGCACAAAGCTCGATACGAAACCCGCCTTCATATCCCCGTGAACTCGGTACATTGGCCTGTATACCCGGTACCAGGTTGCTCTTGCTCGTTACCCAGCACTGGCCACCAGAAACATTAATCACATCCGTAAGCAGAGCGACGTCCAAGCCCATCTTTGAGCCAATGTTCAGTGCCTCAGAAGCGGCGAGCGATGTGATGGCACTGAGGTAGTTGTTGATGACCTTGAACGCTGTGCCTGCCCCAACATCGCCGCAGAGGAAGACCGCGTCTGGTCTACCCATATGATTCAAGTACCCTTTCACAGTAGGGAAGATGTCCTTGTTGTTTGCGCCAGCCATGAACGCCAATGTACCGTCTTGTGCACCCATGGGTCCACCCGAAACCGGCGCATCGACAAATGTTAACATCTTGCCTGCGCTGGAACTTTCCACTGCTTTTGCAACGTAAAATATAGTCTCGGTTTCAATAGTACCGCATTCCATGATCAGCTTCCCGTCTTGTCCTCCTTGCGGTAGTTCCTCCGCACCAGCAAGCACTCCCGTCTTCTAATCAAGATACACCTTCTTTACAGCGTTCGAATCTGGCAACATTGTTATAATGGTATCTGCTCTTTGTACTGCATCGTACCCGCTTCTCACTATTTCTACTGGGCCATGGCCTAAGGCGTCTGACTGGAACTTTTCGAGGGCGGAGGTAGATACGTCGCAGATTAGGAGGGTGTGGGAGGAGTCCAGACCTTTGCGAAGATTGACTGCCATGGGATATCCCATTACGCCGAGGCCTGTATTCCGTCAGTAGGAGAGGGACTGAGGGAGTGGCTTAGCAGGAACGCACCAATGAAGGCCACGGTCTTGCTTGGTGAGGACATAGTAGTGCGGAACTTGTTTACTCTCGGTTCCTCACATACGTCTCTTTAGTAATGTTAGGGTATGAGAGTACCTTTTGCAAGTGCTTTCTAGAATGCAAGTATACGGATGTCAACGTGAATGATGCGCTGAGCAGGGCAATGTTTACTCCAGGGTCGCAGTTGCGACGAGCGCACAACCATCTTTCCTCCTCCCCCCTCCCCGCTTCCATCGTGTATCAGGGACGTCTAACCCCAGACAATTTCCTCCAGCTCGAAGTTTCCCCTCGTACTAAGCCATGCGATGTTCCCCCAAGTTGAGCCCCGCATCTCACCCCGCGTTAGGGGAACCACATGGCTTCTTCGCAACGTTCACGGATCGACAATCCGGCTAATATCTTATACCTTGCTACCGACATCGATATGCAGTTCCGTCATGCCTTTTAGACTTCAGGCGTCCTGCATGCGAAAAGAGATGATCGAGGAACCATGAAGGCTGGAGAAAGAGCTAGCTAGGCCTGAGCGATGATCATAAGTAGTGAGCGCAGGAAAGCGCATGGCGTACATGCGTCCACATGTGCCAGACATAGGTACGCCTCGCAGTCAACGATGCATCCTAGAACATAACGCATAACTCGAGACATGGAAAAATGGCTAGAGAGTCCATCAATGTTGTCTGTCTGATACCTAGTACACCTCCGCTCTCGCAACTTCTCTCCGCAATGACAACATCAGGCCTTCAACGCTCGGCCACCGACGAGAAGCACGATCAAGCGCGGCGCGAAAACCTTGCGCAAGATGAAAGTTCAGAGACTATCGAGAACAAGAAGAAGGAAGACGCGCTGCGGCAGGAAGCTGGATTGCTTTGTTGCGCCAGTCATGATGATGCTGATGCTCATCAGGTATCTGGATCGTGGGAATATCGGATTTGCAGCAACGCAGGGTATGACAACGGAAATTGGACTGAAGGGGCGCGAGTTGAACGTACGTTGGAAAATCCATCAAATATCTCAGACACGTCAAACCTGATGAATTGAAAGACTACTGTATCGGTGTTCTACATCTTCTACATCCTCGCTAAAGTACGTGCTCTGTCTAACTTCATCAACTCGGCATACCTGACTACATACAATTTCCAACATCGCTGCTAGCCAAACGCCTACAGTTCAACAGAGCGATCCCCACAATCACTTTTTGCTGGAGTGTTACATGTCCTACACACAAGCTTTGTGCAGAACTTCGCCAGCCTAGTCACCACGCGCATCTTTCCGGGCTTCTTTGAAGGCAGCTTATTCCCAGCGATGACGCTATCCCTATGCAACGAGCTAGGTCCATGGACTCATGCAAATCGCGGTTGTGACGATTCTGTATGGTTTTGGCACGTTCTTACCCATCAACATCATCAGCAATGGGTCCAACTTCTCTACCAAACAGCAGTTTGCAGTCGCAAAGTATACAAGTCGGGGCCTGGAGGTCGTGAGATTGAACACGGGATATCGCCAAACATGTGTCAGGCATGCTTTGGAAGTTTCCTAGACTCATCAGACCTTACGCGATGGCAGATGTTCGAAGTTAGTAAAGGGGATTGTTATATAGAATGGTTCACCCACGTGCCGATTAATGAGACGTCATACCCACTTTTGGCCCCAGTTTGTCCTGGTCCACCCAAACGAGTATCATCCGAGGCTAACGCGTAAAAAAAAAGATAGATTAGAAACTTCAAAAGAACGCTCCGTAGCCCAGTAGTATATCTAATGGCGTACAAAAGAAATATCCCAAAGCCAAGTTATATGCCCAAATGCAGCCGCGAGACCAACCAGGTCTCGCGGCATTCAGATGCCGAACCCAAAGAAAAGTGGTATGTTGTGGTATCATCCATATGCGAGCCGAACACCCCACCCCCCCCCCCCCTCAAGAAACGCCATATGACACCATTCCAATCGATGCATCGCCTGCCGAAATGCCAAATAGTGTGGCTACGGACAAGTCAAACTCCTCGTCCTCTTGCTCTCGCCCAGGCCCAGCACCTCTCCGCGGACATGCTTGGGTACTTGAGCTTTGGCCCAGCACTGCATGGCGACGCGGCGCATGAGCTCCGCCTCCTCATGCCGTAGTCGGAGTTGTCGCTTGGCTAGCTTGCTCTTCCGGAGTTTGACGCCCTTCTCCTGGGCGGCTTGTCCTGACACGACAAAGGGAACGGTTGGGTGTGACAAGCCACGCTTCGAGGCAGGGCGGTCGGTGGTCGGCGACGAGACGAGGGATTCGAGGTTTACACATTCGGCGATGAGGGCTTGGATGCCAGCTGAAAGCTGTGTTGCGCGCGACAGGATGTAGCCCCATATTTCGGAGCCTTCCCAGAAGGGGTCGTTGATCACGGCGTGTTGGAGGGCAGGGAGGATGTGGGGGAGTGGGGGGAGGGTCCTGTCTTCGATGTCTCGTGGTGGTTCTTCGTGCGTTGGAGTCGCGATGTTTGCTGTGCTGAGGAGACTGGCTGCGATGGTTAATCGGATGTGGCTGTCGGTGCTCAGTGTTGCGGTTACGACGCATGCTGGGCAGCCTCGTGTGCGGCACCAGTCTGCCTCCTCAGTGAGGAAGCATTGGAGGCCTATGAATGCGCTGCGCGACTCTCCCGAGAAAGCGAGCTCGAGATCAGAGGAGCGTTGGGTGCATAGTGCGGCGGACGCCAGTGTTGATGCGCGGGAAAACAGGGTTACCACGGGAATAATGAGGGCGTGGAGGATGTCGCGGTGGAGGATGTATGTGTGTTTCGCCTGGGCCGAACATTGCGTGTGTGTTGCGCAGAAGCTGGTGTATCCATTAGAGTTTGCCGTGAAGCTGGGGGATGTGGAGGTGGAGATGGATACGAATGCGCGATAAGCTTCATACGGCAGGGGAACAACATACTCAACGTCTCCCGCCAAATGTCTCCGCAGCGCACAAAAGGCCGCTGAAGTACCCAGCGCGTGTACATCCTCACGTGGGATCACAAAAGGGCTCTCCATCGGCATAGCGTGTCCGTAATCCATTGTATCTCGCTGTCGGCGTGGCTATCTCGCTTCGCATCCGTGTGCAGTCGGTCGATCTCGAATCGGAACGAACAAGCTTCTTTAACGACAAGGCCAACAAGCAAACAAGAGGAGAAAGCAAAGCAAGCAAGATGCCAGGGAAAGAAGACGCGAGGTTGTTATGATTCCCTGCAACGGGAGGCCGTTTCCTATTTCACCCCCCAAATGACGCGAACGAGCCTCCCTCATGCCCAGGAGTCTCCACCCGGGCGCCCGCTGCTGCTGCTGCCGGGGTGGATCCTGTAGTTACATCTAGACTTGCATATCGCGCACCCGCCTTTGTATCCGCCCTCGCGTGTGCATCGCCGGTATCCCACGACAACTTTATGTACCCACCCAGCTGACGCCAGACGGCACCACCGCCGGTCAGCAAAAAAGAAACAAAAAAACAGCGTAACGGAGTCGGACAGAAAACGCGGCGTTGGCGTTGGGACAGGGCAGCGCATCAACAACCGTTGCTTTTACAAGGATTTCAGGGTCGAGGAAAGGGGTGGAGACTCTTCCATTGCGTCTTCGTTAATTTGAGGGAGCAAAGTTGCTTATCTCAAGCCCATACGCGCGGCGTACGTACGCTTTCTCTCCTTTCCCCCCTAAACCAATTTGCGAGCATCATCTGAAGATGATGCTCGCCAGCTACACCGAGGCTAGTCAAGCCGGGCATCACGATCGCACCAACACAACGTCGTGGGTGGAGTCTACCGTACAGCAGTTCGCTGACAAGGACGACCTTGCCGCTGCCGCTTCTAACCCCGCTGAAACACGTTTCGATGAAGATAGTCCCTGGCCCAAGTGTTCGCGAGGCCACTAAAACATCGCGACATCGTTATCTGCCGCACTATGGGAATCGCGTAGCGGCGTGTACGACTACATCAGCTGCGCCATTTCTCAACTTGCAGAAGTCATGCCAATGCCGTCTACATTTCAAGTGCGGGGGTTCTACGACTGCGACTGCGAATCGGCTGGTCATGCGTCGTTGGAGATGTCGTCCATTTTATGAAATATGGACCTGGATTACGCGTATCGCTTGCTGGTACCGCGGCTGTGAACGGCCTCACCCGTCAACATGGCACACATAATGCTGCAATGACGGGACAAACGCCGTGTCGCATGGGGCCGAAGACCGATTGTGAAGATTCTAGTGACGCTACAATGATTGATTCAGGTGCGAGCTGATGGTGGTGGGAGTTTGCTGACAATAACGTTTGCGCTACGGGGCAACGGGCGCTCCCGTGATCGACACTACAGTACGATAGACGCCCAGTTTTTCTGCTCGCGATACACTATCACGGCGCGAACTACTCCTCTCGTCATTGGGATGACGTTGTTCAGCTAATGTCGCTGCTGACAGCTACGCCTCTACCCCCCACCTTTCGTTTTCATCCCATAATCTCCCATGTATCCACCACGACAGCAGATGACCTCTTAACGCGTGCAGGTGGCAATGCATCAGCTTGCAATCCATTCGGATGGTTCCTAGTCAGGAACGACTGAAACGTGCAGTCCCGCTATCGATCCAAATCTTCCAGAGTCTTGGCCGTTGGAGAACAGTGCCATATATAGCAACATGACAATTCTGTGTTGCGCAAAGCGGCCTCAAGTTGGTATATACTTTGCGTCTATCGGGCTTGGCTAACACTACCCTTCGCGTAACGGATCAGGTTTGCCATTGGCCAAGTCGGCATGGTCGTGGCAGTCGGTTGTGCCGCGATCTCAACAGTGGTAGCTCTGATGAAATGTAGGCCCAGTATGGTCTGTAATGACGTCTGAACCTTCTCCGCCTCGCAGACTGGCCAAAAGTTGAGGATTATAACATCATCAATGCCTTCTTCACCTAAATCAGAACACCGAGTACAAGCCGTCATTACTAAGGATGCGCCGTTGGATACCGTTGACGGCCTGCTTTCTTCCAAATGGATCAGTAAGGAGCATCGTGAGCTTCTCTGAAATTGGCCCCATCTCTTGCTTCGATACCGGCACGGGCGGGCTCAAAAGGCTTGGGTCGGGCTGAAGGATAGCGAAGATGCTGCTCTTCGACCTGCCGATCGTCCGACGATAGACATCCTGCAATTGATCATACAACGGCCAGAGAGTGTCTAGATATCGCGCCGCAACAGGTTCGCATGGCTTACAGGGCTCGAGCATGTCCATGCACGACTTAGCATAGCCGAGATCTGCCTCGACGCCGTCAACCTGGCCATCCATGAGTTTGGTGGTTGCACTGAAGAGCAGGCAAATGGCAGCCGAGAAGGACCAATAGATGCTACCACAGTTAGTGCAATGATCTCGTCTATTCCATTCAAAGACTCACATTATCCAACAACGCGTAGTCAGTGTGCCATCAAAGGAGATCAATCCCAACATGCGAGCGATGTTTTGAGCCGCCACCGCACACTCCTGTCGATATATCTTGATATTTTCGACTGATGTTCAAAGACGATGCTGTACCGTCGATAAGCTGGGCTTCCGCCGACGCCACAAGCAGCTGGCGATACAGCAAGACCAGCGCACCAAGATACATGATGTGCACCATGAAGACCGCGCGCCTTTGGTAAACTGTCAAGTCTTGAGCCTCACTCGATAGAAGCGTAGGAATCTGCAAAGCATGTGGAACATCTTCGCGCCACTTCTCCAACTTCATGGTAAGTGAGTTGATATTTCCCTTGGTAGCCAGCTCCGGAGAAGCCAATGTTTTGGCAACCTCGGCGGCGATCAAGTTGATCTTGCTGGTCTGCACATGTATGAGCTCATCAATAGACAGCTGATCCGGACGATACACAGCGCAGGCGATCTGGCCATGTCAGTCTTGTTGATGCCAATGTAGGTTTACGGGCAGCATACCTGGGTGTCATTGGCTGTCACCTCAGAAGGATAACCAAGGGTGTACGAGAGCCAAGAATCCATGAATACAAGGCTACGGAATATCTTCCTCCAGTTCTCGTCCAAGACTAAGCGGGACGAAGCTTGCACGGCCGGACACTTCCAGCGGGCGATCTGCAAACCTGCAGCTGTGACTTGTTAGCGTGGTGGCGCGGTTGTCAATGGAAATTGAGCGTACCAATCAGATATTTGGCGCTCATGTGCTTCTCGAGTAGCGAATAGAACGACAATGATAGCAATAGACGCATCGTCCGAAAAAAATCTTGTCTTGCAGTCTGTTCGTTGAAATGAAGGGTCCCAGATGCATAGAGTAGTCGCCGCATCCGATCGGGAAAAGCATCGATGTCGTAATGCGCGCCCATGGCAGCCACCGTAAAACACTCAGCAAGTGTCATGTCATCTACCTGCTTTTGAGGCCGGTATATGCGGTCAAGTATCTCATTGACCTGTTCGTCAGTCCACATAAAGAGAAGCGACCCGGTTCCTCGTACAAACGCGTACAAGGACCGCCGGATACGGTCTTCCGGTGGTAGAAACCCTCGACTGAATTGCTGAACGCCGCCTCCGTCGAGTATTTCGCCCCTGAGAGTGACTAGCTCACTAAATGCCAGTGTCAAAGCATTATGACATGCTTCGGCTTCGGGCCCTGCCGATGCATTGGAGGATTGGAGAGACACGGGGCTGTCTGAAGAGCTTGGACTAGCACGTGAGTATCGTCTGGTGTTGTTAGAATTGTCTGTGGTAGAGCGACTATTCCCTGGTCGTTGTTTTCCGGAGGTGGAGGTTGTTTGCTGCGTCTTGAACTCGTCCAAATAGGTTTGATACTTCCGCCAGCTATTCGTCTTCTTGTACTCGTCCATCTGGGCCTCGAATTCTTGCATAGCTCGAGCGGCGTGGCTCTCCCAAACCCGCTTTCTCTCTACAGGGAGCTCCTGCCATCTTCGGCCAACCTCTCGCGCTATATCCACAAAGGACAGTTGGCTGACCTCAGGGTCGGTGCGGAGCTGGTCAGCGAAGTTAACATCTAGCCGCAAGTCAGAACAAGTTTTGATAGTACTTTCTTAAGAAGAGCGTACAGGCTGTTTTTGGCTTCTTTGGCGCGTTCGGGTCCGCCCGGGGGTGCCGCCTGTACTTCCTCTTCTCTCGTGGTGGCGGGGTCGTTGTCTGTCTCGTGAAGCTTTCTAGAGCGAAGGTCGACAAAGAGGTGGGTTCCGGTGAATTGGCATCTGGCTCCAGTGACAATGATTGAGGGATTCCACGATACGTGGCAATCTCGCGCTGTAGTAATCTCCTGTGGCCAAGCTTGAACTCGAGCGTCGTCAGATCGTCCTCTGTAATGTCTACAACACTCTCCCAGTTGTGGAACCCATTGTCGAAAAGAACTTGAGCGTACTGTGTCAGCCCAGTTCGCTCCAGGACTTCCGCGAGGTCTGGGATGGGAGTACTGGAATAGGTAGGGATCGCCATGAGGAGTGACGTCTGTGGTGGGAGAAGATGGGAAATGGGAGAAATGGCATATATGAGGGTGGCCACACGGCATGGCAGGTGCTGCGACTATGGTCTCGCAGCCGGGCAGAAGCTGAGAAGGACGTGGCCGGTGGTCTGGACCGCGTAGATGAAAAGAAGGGCGTTCGAGGCTCTCACAGCCCCGACCCACTAGTGGCACACGCTAGTGGCACACGCTAGTGGCAGCAGCCGGTTTCTGCCACAGGGCAGGAATTCCATGGGAATTCACAACGCCGCCACACAATGCGTCCATGGTATTTGTATTCTTCCATGAGAGCATTCTTCGTCCGACCTGAACGCTTGGTTCTGCAGTCGCTCGCCCTGTCTGCTACTACCATCGAGAGTTTCGGTCTTTTCCAGCGCGGGACGTGGCATTTCCGTCAGCACCGCGCTGAGTCCAGACCTCACAACTCATGCAAAGACAGCCATCAGAATCATGTGGCTCATAGACTCACCAGCAGCACGCGCTGTCGCTCAATCCAGCCATCCGCGACCAAGAGACACCATACGATGCTTCGGCACTATCCGCTGAAGGGAAAGCTACCTGGGGAGCCCATCGTTGACCGCCCTTCACACCACTCAAATACCTGAAGCAGCTACAGGTTTGCTTTCCACCTCCCTCTTCGAGTCAGAAGCCATCGTCTGCGCTGCAGTGACCCACGGGTGTGTGTAACGAACGACCGGGGGCTGCTGATCGAAAGCTGCTCGACGATCGTGTTCGTTGAAACAAACTCGTGAATCTCCGACACAGCGGGCGCAGCGGCGCAGCAGCTTTCTGGCTCGCCCACTCGGCTTCCTGGTCCCCATGCAAACCCGCGCCACAACTCCGTGCGATGTGTAGGGGGTATGCGTTCCCGTAAATCGGCACGCTTTCTCCACAAACCTTTTGCTAGTCGTAGAGTTTCGCATCCTTGCCATTGGTGGATAGCATCCGACCTCCACACACTGAGACGAGCAGCCTCGCGCCCGTCGCAGCACATGCGCGAAGATCCGTTCACGCCGTTCACGGTCCTGAACTGAAGCAAGTAGCCACTTATGAAGGCTCGTACCTGAATCACACAACGATCCACGCTACACAAGCAATAGTATCCAAATCGTATGAGGAGTACAGATGGCTTTCTTGTTCTAGTAAAGTTAGCACACCTACCCAAGTCTCATGCAAACAACTGCAGTAGCTCCCATGTAGACGATGTTTGACCAGCGCATTCTTGTACGTATCATACCCGTTAAATGAGAATCAAATTCGAACACTGTCCTAGACGCTACAGGTATTTCTGCATCAGCTCCTTCACCCGACTCAGATTTAGCCCTTCGATCTTATTTCTGTTGCCTTTCATCGTCTCCGCCATACATACCACGTTGTATATGGCCTCTTCCACCGCGTCAGCACTCGCTTCGAATAAGGCGTTGAGAGTCTGATCATCGGTCATCTTCACTGATACTTCTCTCGCTTTGTACGGATCGACAGACGCTTGCCCGGCTGTGACGGTCTGAATGTTCAACTCGTTGGCTGTAGAGAAAGCAAGGAAGACATCGCCTGAAGAATTCGTGCCGTAGCCGCCTACGCGAGATAACCCGACAGTCGCACGTTTGGCCAGTCGTTGCAGCTGTTGCGGGTGAAGTGGCGCGTCTGTGGCTAGGACTATGATAATAGACCCATCTTTCTTGTCCTTCTCTTTCTTCACTTTGAACAGCAGGTTCGCTTGGGCCAGTAGTTCTGGGTCGTCAGGGTTCTCTTCAATCTTGCGCTTCTGCTCTTCGTAGATGATTCTCCCAATTGGCGCACCTCCAATCTTAAAATCCCACATCTTGCCGTAATTCGCTTGAACTAGTGCAGCAACGGTGTAGCTTTTACCCTCTTCACCAGGCACCACACGAGAGCTGGATCCAGTACCTCCTTTGAAGTAGTGGCAAATCATGCCCGTGCCACCTCCCGTATTTCCCTCTTTTACAGGCTCGCTGCTCGCCTTGTCAATGCCATGTACAATGTGCTTCGGCGTCACTGCAAACTTGGACACATCGTGCAAGAAACCATCAAACGTCTCTGCAACAACAGGCAGTAGGAACCAATCCACCTTCCCATTCTTGTCACAATTCTCGCGGATAGCATACTCGTAAATACCGTTGTACGCAGAGCCAACGCCGAAGCTTCCCGTAATGATGATTGGGGAAAACAGGAGGCCCATTTCCTCGATTAGGTGTGACCCGGTCATCTCTCCAGAGCCATTAAACCGGAAGATGCCAGCGAAACAAGCTTTGTGAAACCAGTCTTTGCGCGGAAGAATGGTTGTTACACCTGTATTGATGTCGTTCGGTGGCGCATTGGGGTAGGCAGGTGATGAATGGACGGACTCGGTATGCACAAGTACGCCGGGGATGTCGGTCAAGCTGTTCTTTGGGCCGGGTTGGTAACGACCAAGATAAAGAGTTGGTAATAGGTCGCGGATGCGCTGACGCGGAGTAGAAGATGCGGAGAGGGAAGACATAGCCGGTCGGTTTCCAGTCATAACAAAAAGCGATGAGACTTGTAGAATTGTGACGAAATCTGGAGAAGTGTAGGGTTACTATGTGGCAGCCTGAATGCCTTCAGATACTTATACCACAACCTTGACCATCTACCCATCTATAACAAGCTTATAGTCGGCAGATTTCCACTTGCATGCCCCCTCTAGGCACCGACATAACATCCTGTAAAGGGCGCAAGTCATACAAACACCTAGTGAGGGCGTCATGCAGATAGAAAAGGCTACATCCGGCAGGTGCAAAGCGATATGGATCAGCCTGCCGTCGCGATTCGCGATTGCGTCCACTATATCATGAACCAACTGGCTTCAAAGAGGGGATGCAGAAAGTGAGACGAGAGTCATACGCAATGGCCCGCTCCTTCGCGAATCATTAGCGTAATGGCTGCTTACAAAGCGTCCCCCACTTCTTCATCTTCGACTGTTTTAGCAAAAATCTACTACATCCAGACATGTGACAACTATCTTAAGTCAAGGATAATTGCAGATCAGAAATTGCAGGCGGTTGGATTGATATGTGTAAGGAGCGGCCGTTGCCCCCGCGAATATCTCCGAATCCATTCACGACTCAGCTGCCAAGACACACCGAACCAATTCCTGCATAGCGCATCTCCAACACCACAAGCTTGTCCTGTACCAGTCGATGTGGTCTCCACAATGAGCCGTTTGGGGGCCATGTGACGTAGTCGGCCCGCTTCCAGGCAGCGTCAACTCTTATTACCTATAAGGAAGAAAGAGTCCAAGGTTCTCCCTAAAGATTCTTGCGTCCTACCTGATCTTCACCACCAGCCAGCAAGATGCTCACCCAACGTCTTGCGGTAGGACTCCTAAGCCTCGCTCGGCCCGCTCGAGCTAGTTATGGGTTCTACGTCGGAAAGGGTCTGACGCAAGATGGCAGCGTTATGCTAGGTGGGACTGGAGAAGAAGTGTCTTCACATTGGCTCCAAATCTTCCCAGCAAAAGATCACGCCCCAAACGCGACGATCACCGTTGGAGTTACTGAAGGCGCATCAATGCCAGGCCAATTAATGAACATCTCCCAGGTGCCTCACACCTTCCGTTATCTTTCCATGGAATACTCCGACTTCGAGGGCTTCCCTCCTCCTCTGACGAACGGCGGTGTAAACGAAAAGGGCGTTGCTGTTAGAGACATCTGGGCTCAGAATCGGGACGACCTTATTGCGATGACGCCGAACCCTCAGACCGGGTTGCAATATTCCGATCTAGCTCGTATCGTAATGGAACGAGCGAGCACCGCGCGCGAAGGTGTAGAGCTTATTGGGCAAATGATTGCAGAATACGGATACGCGGATTATGGCGGCAATTCGCACCTTATCGCAGATGCAAACGAAGGCTGGGTCGTATGGCAGATGTCGGGAGGCAAAAAGCTCTGGGCAGCAGAACGTCTAGGCGAAAACGACATACGTGTGCTTTACCCAGGTTACATTGAGGACTTCCCGGTCGATTTCCAAAATAGCACAGACTACATGGGCAGCCCAAATATCGTGAGCTTCGCCGTCGAACAAGGCTGGTGGAACCCGAATGGCACCGAGCCTTTCAACATCTTCAATACGTATGCCTATCAAGCGGAGGGATATACCGCTCGAGATGGTGGCGCCAAGTACATGTCCCAAGCCGCTCTTGAAAATGCCACCCTTGCGATGGCTCCGGTGACGGAAAAGGATCTTATCGAGCGCGTCCGCGATTACCGCATTTCAGACGATGAAGCTGGCTACGGTCAAGTCGTCTCTCTTCGTGCAGACATGGATCCGGATCTGATTCGCATCTGGGTTGCGCCGACCAGCTCCGTGACCGCACCATTCAATCCGTGGTGGCTGGGTGTGAAGAGCATTCCACCTGAGTACGGCCTGCACCGCTATCTGTACAAGGATGCCGCTTCGACTTTCTTGAATACAGACTACCAATACCAAGAGGCCACGCAATTCGCTGGTCGCATCTTCAAGCAGGTGCTCTACTATACTTGTTCAGACCCGGAAACGTTCCTACCTATCGTTCAGAATATGTTACATGGGTTTGAGAACGCCTCATTTTCGGACACAGAGTGGATAGAGCGCACTGCCAAGACATTGGTTGAGAATGGCATGCGGGATGATGCGCTCGAACTTCTGACTTTCTATTCGCATGCCAGATCGGAGAAGGCGCTCGTTCTTGGGAATACTATGGTTGATGCGCTCGACGCTTATATTAAGCTCATGGGACAGTTCCGGATGCCGACTGGTGACCGTATCAACGATCCGGGACTTGGAGCTGAGACCGTGAATTGTTTGGTTGGCTGGGATCCGGATCAACCAGCTGATCAGCAAAGACCCTTGAAGAGGTTCAGACGTCAAGCTTGAGATCAATGTAGTGGTGATTGTGAGAGAAAGTTATTTAGATCTACATCTGCCCATCAACCGGTACAAGCACAAGCGCCTGTGGTGCTTTGGCTTGCAACCGCTGCAAACATCATTCCTCCATCTTGGTAACATCCTCGAACCCATCCTAGTGGGGAAGTGATGAACACGACGGCCGGTAGGCCAGTGCAAAGGGTATTCCTTATCCGGCTTCTTTGGTGAAACTTAGTAACTGCAGCACCTGAGAATAGCCCTTCCAGCTGGATCAAGCTTCTAGTAATCTTCTTGGAAAAGTACGAACCCGTCTCGAGATCGTGACCGAAACTTTCACCCTCGTTGATATCAGTGAAGGACTTGCCGTCGGAGAAGAGTCGTTCAGTGCCGAAAGGATTCTCCTCATTGCATGGCCGTTGCAGGTCAGAACCAAGTGTATCGTGAAGAACACGAACAAGTTGAACGTGAAGCGTCACGCTCGGTAGCAAGAGCATGTGCTGTTTTTAGTCCAGATGCGAGGACAGTTCTCCAGCAATATCAGCCTCTAACGAACCCGCTCTCTTCCCAAGAAGGTAATCGTGTTGCGTGCTGAGTCACGCGTTGAGATGAAAATAACCACAGAACTTGGCTTACTAAGCACTTTGCGAGGTGAGCCTCGGCGTCCGACCCGCTTGTGGTGTATCCTTGCCGCAAGCTGTCCTCCCCACAACACCACTCACCAAAGCAACTGAACTTCACGTACTACCCGCTTTAGTCTCTCTCAGCGCTACTGCAGTAATACATCGTGTACTAGAAATCTACCTCAAAGAAGTCTAAATCGCCACAATGCCCGGTAAAATCATACCAGTAACCTCGTCTTCACACTTCTCTCAGCTACTCTCGCAATCCACATACACCGTCGTCGACTTCTACGCAGATTGGTGTGGGCCATGCAAGGCCATAGCGCCAGTCTTTCAAGGCTTAGCAGAGAAGGAGACTAAGCCAGGGAAAATGCAGTTCGTCAAGGTGGACGTGGATAGTCAGCAGGAAGTTGCAAAGAAGTACGGCGTTAGCGCGTACGTATGCCCTGCGAGAGACGCAAGCAGGAAGAAAGAGATGTGTAGGATTTCCAGCTAATATCTGTTTCACACAGCATGCCAACCTTTCTCATCATCAAATCCACATCCGTTGTCGAGACCATCCGTGGCGCCAACCCCGCCGCCCTTACAGCCGCCGTTCGCAAAGCCGCCAGCGATACTTCTGGCTCGGGCGGCGCCTCCGCTGTATTCCAGACCAAAGGTCGTACACTCGGCTCAGCTACCGAACCTAGCCGGCCGATAGGTGAGAGCCCATTCGCCAATCTACAAAGGATGCTGCTTGGGAACGGCGGATTGAGTGACTTGGTGGTGAGGTTTGCAGCGCTGTACTTTATCAGCTTGTTCGCGTTTGATTCGTACAAGGCTGCGGAGGAGAGTTCGTTCAATGTTCGTGCGAGGCGGTAGATGAAGGCGGGAGATGGCGATCGATATGGCACGAGGATGGACTCCATGACAATCGATTTATAGGGGCAGCGGAATTCATGTTCCGACGGCTATTTGGCGTTCGGGATAAGAGCATGGCGTTCATGGTATACCACTTCGAGGCTCAGTGCCTCCGCAACACACATGTTGCTTGTAGCACCTGTACTGGGGAGGCCATTTGAGCTCCTAGGACCCGCTGGCTACGATACACTTTGCACCAATCATCTTAGCGTCATATTTATATTTCGTAACTTCCTCTTTGTTTCCCAACTCATTTCCGATGTTATGCTGCGTGAGGAGGGGTAAGGTTAGCTGGAAAGTGCCGCGCTGCATGGGACAAGACTGTCTAGAATAGGCAGTACGCTCGCTGACATCAAAAGATGTGTTACAATCACACGAGATGGAAGCTGGTAGGACCTTTTACCAGATCCTACATGGTCGGCCCTATCCGCAGGCCAACCTTGCGTGATCAAACGAATACCGTGATAGGAAATTTGGCGAAGTGTGACAAGGCTGCTTTCTTTTTCAGACGTCATGGTAGCGCATGGCCACGGGAGAAGTTGAGTAGTGAGCCACGGAGTAGACTTCTTCTGACCTCCTTCGACACGGGGAAGGCACCTCCAAAATCATCCCTCTGGTTTACAAAGTATAGGTACTCGCTCACTTTTAAGTTTTGAGCGCCATTATTGTCTCAGTCTTCGGTCGTCTTGGAGCATTGGAACTTCCTCTACATACAACAATGATCAGCGGTGCTTCCTTAGAGTATCTCTCGACTATTCCAATTGGGAACCCGGTATCACCACCATTGTATCCATCCGCCCAGACGCCGACTCGAACGTTCCGCAATATATAGTTTCCAATCCAGGTGGTCTAGGCGCTTCAGGTATCAACAACATACTGTGTGGTACAGGAGATGAGATTCTGAAAGCTACCGATCATCGATACAATGCTATCAGCTTCGAACCCTAGATGTGTCAGAAACAGTAGAGTTATATTTACATGTTTTTGGGGTGACGACGAAGCTCGAGATCAGGCCTTGAACGAATTCGAGATCTTTTCGTGGTCTTCAGATCCCGATGAGACATACCACCGTACTATGGGACTTAGAAAACTGCGTATGAAAAGCCAATCGCAGCACCGATGCGTGATACTAAGGCACGCTGGCGGTAGTGCACGACTTGATGCACTTCGCCACCCTTCAAGCTGCGCAGGGTAACATGTCGAAATCGGAAGAAGTACTTATCAACTATTACAGTTGCAGCTACAGAACCTTCATAAGTCATACACTAGTAGCAACTTATCCTAGACGCGTTGGTTGTATGGCCTTAGATGGCAATATCAGCTCAGAAAACTGGTACAAAGGCACCGACCTACGCTCCGTTGAGGATGTCGATTCAGCATATGTTTGGTTTTTCGCTCTGTCAGGCTGCTTATCTCAAGGATTGTAGCTTTCACGCCGACGATGTAGAAACACGGGTTGACAGCCTATTAGCTAAGATGGCAGACGACCCTATCAACACTTCTTGTGCTGAAGAAGATTGCACGCTTGAAGGCGTGTACTACAACTCTTACGCTGTTCTTGCTGCTGCATATGACGTCATTTACGACTCTCTAAGAGGGTTCTCAGCTCTCGCGAGCGGCCTCGCTGCTTTAAATAGGGGTGATCTGCTCACGTTTCATAATGAGACACATCCCTGCCACATTAGCGACACCGAATAGCGAGAGACTTTCAGTTTGATCTCTCTAGCTGATGCTGCAAGCCGTAGTTGGGTTCAAGACCTTAGAATATTCCATGAAGTTTTCGAGCAAGTTAATCGGACGAGTGTCTACGCTGGGAGGAAGCATGCACTTGAGAGTCCGTCGGTAGGCGCAGCATTGAATATCATGCCGTCCAAGAGCCAGATCTTTCCAGGTAAGTTGGCCATTGTCACCTAATGCTACGTCGGACTTCACTGACTGTCAACAAGGTTTCGTGAAAGTCAACACTAGCACACCCGTACTATCCGTCAACCCATCTGCTGACCCCGTCACCCCTACATTGGGAGCTAAACATATGGCACAGTATTTCGAAGGCGCCTTAGTGCTGGAGCAGACTTCCACGGGTCATTTTACTGCAGCAGTACCTTCGAACTGTACTCAACAGTGGGTTAGCAGGTTCAAAATCATCGGTGAATTGCCCGAGGAAGATGCCGTATGTCAAGCGGACGAATTTCCTTTCTTTACCAACGCCAGGTAGATTCCCGCCTAGTCTTCTTACCTGCCACACCGACAATTTCTGGTCATCACGGGGCTTTAGTGTGCCTACAATACAATAACCAGCTAGGTTTGCTTCAGTAACAAATGAAACTCTACGCGTGATAATGGAAGACAACATGATAATAGCAAGCGTCGCGCAAACAGCTATGATATATACTCCTTAATCAACTGCACTTGCGGATACCTTCCTACACCGAGCGTAAGTTGCCAGATCCAATGGCCGCTCCATCCACCAACCCGGCACACTTCACGCCCAAAGCTTTCGATGGCACCTGGGCAGAAACCGAACTTGAACAGAACTACGAGGATCTTTATAAGGAGTACAATATCCTCACCGCCGAGCTTGAAGGCGGCACACGTCCTTTCGGACGCGAACGCACGCTTCACAACCTGCTGAATGCACGAAGGACATTGGAGCATGACATCGAAAGGCTCAAGAACGCGTTTGTAGTGGAGCGGGAGAAGTCACAGCGTAATCTAGAAGAGCTCAGGAAAGCGCCTCCAGCGGTCAGAGCAAACTACAAGATCGAAGCGGAACTCCGTAAAGAGCTCCAGCATAGCCGAGATACGCTTAATGAGGTCTTGATTGGAATCACCCAGTCCCAAGACAGTACCTGCCCTGCGCCATCAGATAGTAGCGCAACATTACGGCTCATGAAAGACACGGTGCGACTGCAAGTTGAGAAGAGTGACCTGCTTATCCGACTTAGTAACTCGGAGAGAAAGAAGAGGAAACTGAGGCAACATAGAGACGACTTGGAAATTGAGAATGGGAACCTACATGAGGAAGCCGATGAAAAGGATAATGAGATTGAGCGGTTGCAGGGGGAGGTTGATCATGCTGTGGCCGAATGTGAAATATTGAGGACGAGGGTTAGAAGGCTTGAAGAGGCGCTGAGGGTTCAATAGGGAAAGGCAGAGGCGGGGGTTAATATAGAGGGGTGTGATGAGAGTACTTCGGGAGCTCCTGGGCTTGCTGCGGGTCGTGGGCTGTGGTTTGTGGGCGCCGATGTTCTCGAGCTGCATTGCATATACAACCATCAGAACGGCAAAAGCTTCCTCTTTCTACCATTGGCAGACAGAATGGCTTTCTCAATCAAACTACACAAACAAATTAGTTATTTATCGTTCCTTGAATAGGAATCTTGACGGAGGCTTTTGTGGTGTATGTTCATATTTGATATACATTATGCTGGTGGTGTTCCCGTAGGTCTACACCGAGAGTGCCCATCCTGGGCGCAGCCTGACGAATTTTCCTCTTCGAAGAGAAATTATCGTCTTTTTTCGCAACCTCTTTCAATTCGTACAGGAGTGATGCCAATTTGCTAGCAGGAATACATTCTCTTGCCCGCGACTTCCGTGCACGTTCAGCTCCCGTGTTCAGAACACTTCTTCCAGATCGACACAGCTATCATAATACCCTGCATACATGAAACTCAAGCAGATAGCTCTAAGCTTGTTACTGCAGCATTCTTTGTTGCGTGTTTTCGACGCTGGTAATCATGTACTTCAGTACTACTACCCGACTACGGTTCCACTACGGATTTACCAGATATGCTCATGACCCCTATAGAAATTGGTACTCGATCGCACAGCACGCATGCTAGAGTTTCCAGACCTTATCAAGATTCGGGCCCTCCATCAAATGATGATGAACTTGAGAGCGAAGCTGGTAGCGTAAGAGAAGGGCCACAAATATACGCCGAAGCCACCTCAGCTGATTCCTAGATCTCTGAAGATATGCATGACAACACCATGGCATCAGCACGTCTCATCCAGCACAATGCGTCTGAAGATCTGTTTGGGAACAAATGGTACAGGGGAGAACTCCAACTGAGAGAAGAAGTCCAGCTCGTAGGTGTCGGCGTGCCGAACAAAGTCTTCAACAAGGATACGGAAGAGGAGGAGGATATGGAGGAGAAAGATGAGCAACAGCAAGCACCGCAATTTTTCCAAGTTCCAGATTTAATAAGGCTGCCTCGTCTCAAGTGGCCCGACACACCCGTAGAAGATCTATCCAGGCTACTAGAAGCTAGCTCGATGATGGTATTGCATTTAGCCGCATTTCACAATGGCAAATATACTTTAACGACCGAGACGCATGGCCTGTGCATGGAGTAAAGAGTCGTGGGGCGAATGTGACCCGAATAACAAGCATAACATGATGAATTGCTTAGCGATACGATATTCAATAGATCCCAGAAAAGTTGTACAGTTTCAGTATGGTCCGCATCAGTATCTATACGAGTGTATCGGCTTGCTGGACGAAGATGGGCTTGACCCACCCGACGTGGGTTAGTTGCCAGCAGTCTCAGCCTTGTCCTTTTCACTCAGAACGACCCGCTCACACCAGGAGCACCAGCTTCTCAGCTCGCCTTTGACTTCGCGCTCAAGATATTGAATCGACTTTGCCCTCTCGTCTTCGTAGAGCTTGACACATTCGCCGACGCGCACCTGTTTCTTATGCTTAACCTTCAGCACTCCGCCAATGCCCTCGATTTCCTGGGTGAGATAGCTGGAACCTCTCCAGCGTTCCGGGGACTCTGGAGCCTGCGATCTTTCCATGGTATCTAGGAGGTCCTGCTCGCATGTTTCTTGCTCGACAATGCGTCCGCCCAGGCATGCACAACCTCGCCCGCATTCTACACCCTCAATACCTTCACCGAACCCAACGCCTAAACCGCCAAGCATCCGAGTGTACGTTGTGCGGTAGCTCCAACCACGGACATAGTTGGTGTCTGCGTTTCGCGAGTCCTTGCCGCATGGTACGCAAAGCCAGACTACATTGTCGCAATTGCAGGGCGTACGTTCAAAAGCTGGGGCAGTGAAAGCTCTAGGCTGGTCGCCAGCAAAGAGCACTGGGTGTGTCTCAGGGGACCCAGGTGGTGACGACGACATCGACAACGAGCGCTGCCTATATACAGTCATCAACAGCGGGAGGGGCGCTTCCGCGCATGTTCGGCATAGTCGGCGATGGCGGGCTCGTAGCGTGGGTATGGGCGGTGGCTTCAATGTGCAATTCTGAGAGATCTGTTAGCGCAAGCCTCTTCTCATACATCGGAGTCTCATACCCGGCACACGATGGTCCCACACCGCTGACAGTCGCCCACCATATCGCGTGCGCATAACCCCACGCGGCCAGTGGTGAGTCGGCTTCCCAAGACCCTACTGTGTCGCCCCTCCAATCGCGATCCTCCCTTCTCATTGAGTCCAACGTCTTCATTATCGCAACGAAGCGTATGTTTGACGAGCTGGCTACGATACTCGAGCAAATTGGCGCGGAACTGCCTGCAAGTCTGCGAAAGGCCATGCAGCGTATTGAGGTCGAGTTGAGCGGCGAGCTGGCTAACTATTCTGTGTGGTTAACATGGTTAGCATAGATCAGGGCGTGGAGTCGAGTCCATGCTGTGGCTGAGGCTCACGGATGACAACACAGTGCCGCGCTAAATCCATTGATGTTCGGGTTCGGCCTCTCGTGTTCAGCCGTCACGTTCCTTTGTGTTGACGCATCAAGAAAGTGATGCAACGGCCTCAAATTCAACCGGCCTGAAGATGAGTGGGGGGTCTCTAATGAGGGCGGTTCATCGTCTTCCAGATCAACTAGGACCACCATCATGGGCAGCTACAGAACGACCGTGCAGCATCGAAGCCACACAAGGCCTGAATGTATGAAAATGAAAGTGTTGTTGAAGAGGGCGATGCTGGAGTCATGACGGACTGGAGACACGCCCCGTCGCGTTGGTGGGGCGCTTGGCGTCGCTTTGCTTCCGTTCCATACGCGTCTTCCCTTTATCAGTACCTAGGAATTTACACTGCGCATCTGCATGTCATACAGACAGAGTCGCTATGGTTGTAGCACGCTATATGGTTGATGACGACGACCTCTGAGGTTCGGTACAATAGGTTCAATTGCTAATGGATTGTCTCCCGGAATGGCTACCGTGTCCGTGCGCGCAATGCCCGTGTTCGCGCAATGCCCACCCCAACAAAAAAAGATTGTAGAAAAATGAGGCTGTAGAGCCACCACCAATAGCTAGTATCGCGAGATTTTGTGCAGTTGTAGTAAATATATTATTGTGATTAATTTGTGCTACTTGTATTTACTTAGTAAGTTGACGTTACGCCCGCGGCGGGTGGTGCGCGCTAGGGCAGCTAGTGCAGCTACCTTAGCTTTAACATAAAATAAATTAATAACAATACGTTTTTAATGCTTTTGCTTTTAAGTAGAGGCTTGTAAGGCCTTACACTTACCTAATTAGGACAGTTATATAGCTTTTTAAGCGTCGCGAGCTAATTTCTAACGCTTCTTTTTAGCTGCCTTTTTAGCCTTCTCTTTCTACCTTACCTTCTTAAGCCTCTCTCTTTTAATATACCTCTCCTTAGCTTGTTAAGCCTTATATAATTAAGCTTACTTTTTTAAGTAAGACTTCTTAGCTTTTTAAAGTTATAGTAGTTGTTATTTATATTATTAAACTACCTTGTCGTCCTAAGCCTAACAAACCTTCCTAGGCAACTAGAAAACAGCACTACTATAGTACTTCTAAGAATTGTTAAGTTAGAGAGTATAGCTCTTCTTTTAGTATCTCTTTTTAACTAAAAGAGCCTTCTTTAAGCCTTAAATCTCTCTATAAAGGATACTATTTTAAGCTAAAATATAGTAGAGGCTTTAACAAATCTTTTTTACCTTCTTAGTGCCCTAATTTTGTACTAAATAGCGTATAAAAGTCTTTATTTTAAGCTAATTATCTTTACTAAGTATAAAGGCTAAAGATTTATCTAAACTAGAGGCCTCCTTGCGGAATCTTTAAAGGATAACCTTAGAATTAGGTAGGTAGACCTTAGTTACCTAGAAAGACTTTCTAATAGTCTCTTCTTTAAAAGTAGTACCTTAGGCCCTCTAAAGAAGGAAAAAGAAGTCTTCTTTTACTATTAGTAGGAGCCCCTAGCTTTTATAAAGATAGAATAAAAGCTTAGTTAAGTAGGTAGTTAAAAGAGGCTTAATTAATCTAACATTAAGTAGTTAAAGCGTATAAGTTAAATAGAAAGGAAATACAGCTAATAGGATCTTATAGTTATTATAGTAATTAATAAAATCTATAGTTAGGTAAGATCTATAGCTGTTAAGGAGAAGTAATTAGTATTCTAAATAAGCTTTCTATCTAGTCTCTCTCTTAAAAACCTCCTTAAGCTAGGCTAGACTTATATTATTATTAGTCTAGCCAGAAGGAAATAAGCTAACAAATACTAAGTGCTTTTTATTATTAATATTCTTAACTTAGCTTAATTTTAGAGCTCTAACAGCTAACTAAAAAATAAGAGCTAGAAATAAAGCTATACTATCTAAATAAACGCAGGCTAAAATAGTTACTTACTCTCTAGAACTATTCTAAGTTGTAGCTGTTACTCCTTTTTAATTGTATATCTTCTTATTAAATACCCTTTTTAACCTTCTAGTTACTTTAATTATAAAGCCTTTCTTATTTATATTAAAAATCTAAGAAGGCCTTATATTGTATTCTCTTATCTTCTTATGTAGTAGCTTAAAGTAGAGGCTATATTTAGCCTCTAAATTAGCTTTGTAGCAATTATAATCTATTCCTACCTACTAGCGTAAGATAAGATAGATAGGATTCCTATTAATAAAGCAAGTAACCTAGCTTTCTAAAACCTCTCTACTAGCTAAAGATAAGGCAAAGTTGCGTATTATTACTTATATAAGTAGTATACGTTGTTTAGTAAGCGTAGTAATATACTATAGAAGCTTAGTTTCTTAGTGTAGGTAAAGAAGTTAGTAGGCAAGTTAGTGTAGTTAAGTTTAGCCTTAGTGTCTTTAAGTAAGCGTTTAACAATTAATACTATACTTTGCTATAAATCTTGTGTACAAAAAAGATGCGCCTAGTGTGCGCAATTTAATTTCTTTAATTGCTTCCTAAATTAGATCTATATTAGTAGAGTTATAACGCAATTTGTGTAGGTAGTTGTTGTATTAAGGTAGATATTGCGCGAACACGGGCATTACGCGTATAGACACGGTACTATATCTATGCACGTTTTAGCTATGTTTGAGTTTTAGCCACCCTAATAAATAGAGATTTTAGAAAAATAAGGCTATACAGCTACTATTAATAGCTAGTATTGCAAGATTTTGTAGAGTTGTAGTATATATATTATTGCAATTAATTTGTACTACTTATATTTACTTAGTAAGTTAACGCTACGCCCGCGGCAGGTAGTGCGCGCTAGGGTAGGTAGTGCAGCTACCTTAGCTTTAATATAAGATAAATTAATAACAATATATTTTTAATGCTTCTACTTTTAAGTAGAGGCTTGTAAGGCCTTACGCTTACCCTTTTAAAACAGTTATATAGCTTTTTAAGCGTTATAAGCTAATTTCTAACACTCCTTTTTAGCTACCTTTTTAGCCTTCTCTTCCTTCTTTACCTTCTTAAGCCTCTCCCTCTTAACACGCCTCTTCTTAGCTTATTAAGCCTTATATAATTAAGCTTGCTCTTTTAAGTAAGACCTTTTAGCTTTTTAGAGTTGTAGTAGTTATTATTTATATTATTAAACTACTTTGTTGTTCTAAGCCTAACAGACCTTCTTAGGTAACTAGAAAATAGCACTACTATAGTACTTTTAAGGGTTATTAAGTTAGAGAGTATAGCTCTTCTTTTAGGGTCTCTTTTTAACTAAAAGAGCTTCTTTTAAGCCTTGTATCTATCTATAAAAAATACTATTTTAAGCTAAAATATAGTAGAGACTTTAATAAAGCTTTTTTACCTTCTTAGTGCTCTAATCTTGTACTAAACAGCGTATAAGAGTCTCTATTTTAAGCTAATTATCTCTACTAAGTATAGAAGCTAAGGATTTATCTAAACTAGAGGCCTCTTTACAGAATCTTTGAAAAATAACTTTAGAATTAGGTAGATAGACTCTAGTTACCTAGAAAGACTTTTTAATAATCTTCTTTTTAAAAGTAGTACCCTAGGCCCTCTAAAGGAGGAGAAAGAAGTCACCTTTTACTATTAGTAGGAGCCCCTAGCTTTTATAAAGGTAGAATAAAAGCTTAGTTAAGTAGGCAGTTAAGAGAGGCTTAAATAATCTAATATTAAGTAGTTAAAGCGTATAGGTTAAATAGGAAGGAAATACAGCTAATAGAATCTTATAGTTGTTATAGTAATTAATAAAATCTATAGTTAGGTAAAATTTATAGCTATTAAGGAGAAGTAATTAGTATTTTAAATAAGCTTTTTGTCTTGTCTCTCTCTTAAAAACCTCTTTAAGCTAGGCTAGACCTATATTATTATTAGTCTAGCTAAAAGAAGATAAGCTAACAAATACTAAGTGCTTTTTGTTATTAATATTCTTAACTTAGCTTAATTTTAGAGCTCTAACAGCTAACTAAAAGATAAGAGCTAGGGATAGAGCTGCACTGTCTAAACAAACGCAGGCTAAGACAGTTACTTACTCTCTATTACTATCCTAAGTTGTAGCCCTAACTCCTTTTTACTTATATATCCTCTTATTAAACACCCTTTTTAACCTTCTAGTTACTCTAATTATAAAACCTTTTTTATTTATATTAAAGATTTAAGAAGGCCTTATATTATATTCCTTTATCTTCTTATGTAGTAGCTTAAAGTAGAGGCTATATTTAGCCTCTAAATTAGCTTTATAGCAATTGCAATCTATTCCTACCTGCTAGCGTAAGATAAGATAGGTAGGATTCCTATTAATAAAGCAAGTAACCTAGCTTTCTAAAACCTCTCTACTAGCTAAAAATAAGGCAAAGTTGCGTATTATTACTTATGTAGGTAGTGTATGTTGTTTAGTAAGCATAGTAATATACTGTAAGAGCTTAGTTTCTTAGTATAGGTAAAGGAGTTAATAGGCGAGTTTGTATAGCTAGTTTAGGCCCTAGTGTCTTTAAGCGAGCGTATAACAACCTATACTATACTTTTCTACAAACTTTGTATACAAGAAAGATGCGCCTAGTGCGCGCAATTTAATTTCTCTAATTGCTTCCTAAATTAGATCTATATTAGTAGAGTTATAACGTAATTTGTGTAGGTAGTTGTTGTGTTAGGGTGGCTAAAACTCAAACATAGCCAAAACGCGTACAGACATAGTACTGTGTCTATGCGCGTTTTGCGCATAGTTAAGTTTTATGTACCCTAACAATATAAAGATTTTAGAAAAATAAGGCTGTAGAGCTACTACTAATAGCTAGTATCGCGAGATTTTATAGAGTTGTAGTATATATAGTATTACAATTAATTTGTACTACTTATATTTACTTAGTAAGGTGACGTTGCGCCCGCGGCAGGTAGTGCGCGCTAGGGCAGCTAGTGCAGCTACCTTAGTTTTAACATAAGATAAATTAATAATAACATGTTTTTAATGCTTCTACTTTTAAGTAGAGGCTTGTAAGGCCTTGCGCCTACCCTTTTAGGACAGTTGTATAGCTTTTTAAGCGTTATAAGCTAATTTCTAATACTCCTTTTTAGCTGCCTTTTTAGCCTTCTCTTTCTGCCTTACTTCTTTAAGCCTCTCCCTCTTAACATGTCTTTTCTTAGCTTATTAAGCCTTATATAATTAAGCTTGCTCTTTTAAGTAAGACCTCTTAGCTTTTTAAAGTTGTAGTAGTTATTATTTGTGTTATTAAACTACCTTATTATCCTAAGCCTAACAGACCTTTCTAGGCAACTAGAAAACAGTACTACTATAGTACTCCTAAGGATTGTTAAGTTAGAGAGTATAGCTCTTCTTTTAGTTTCTTTTTTTAACTAAAAGAGCCTCCTTTAAGCCTTAAATTTCTCTATAGAGGATACTATTTTAAGCTAAGATATAGTAGAGGCTTTAACAAACCTTTTTTTACCTCTTTAGTGCCCTAATTTTGTACTAAACAGCGTATAAAAGTCTCTATTTTAAGCTAATTATCTCTACTAAGTATAAAAGCTAAAAATTCATTTAAACTAGAGGCCTCCTTGCAGAATTTTTAAAGGATAACATTAGAATTAGGTAGGTAGACCTTAGCTACCTAGAAAGACTTTCTAATAGTCTCCTCCTTAAAAGCAGTACCCTAGGCCCTCTAAAGGAGGAGAAAGAAGTCTCCTTTTACTATTAGTAGGAGCCCCTAGCTTTTATAAAGGTAGAATAAAAGCTTAGTTAAGTAGGTAGTTAAAAGAGGCTTAATTAATCTAACATTAAGTAGTTAAAGCGTATAGGTTAAATAAGGAGGAAATACAGCTAATAGGATTTAATAGTTATTACAGTAATTGATAAAATCTATAGTTAGGTAAGATCTATAGCTGTTAAGGAGAAGTAATTAGTATCCTAAATAAGCTTTCTGTCTAGTCTCTCTCTTAAAAACCTCCTTAAGCTAGGCTAGACTTATATTATTATTAGTCTAGCTAGAAGGAAATAAGCTAACAAATACTAAGTGCTTTTTATTATTAATATTCTTAACTTAGCTTAATTTTAGAGCTCTAACAGCTAACTAAAAGATAAGAGCTAGGGATAGAGCTGTACTGTCTAAACAAATGCAGGCTAGGATAGTTACCTACTCTCTAGAACTATCCTAAGTTACAGCTGTTACTTCTTTTTAATTGTATATCCTCTTGTTAAACACCCTTTTTAACCTTCTAGTTACTCTAATTATAAAGCCTTTCTTATCTATATTAAAGATTTAAGAAGGCTCTATATTGTATTCTCTTATCTTCTTATGTAGTAGCTTAAAGTAGAGGCTATATTTAGCCTCTAAATTAGCTTTGTGGCAATTGCGATCTATTCCTGCCTGCTAGCGTAAGATAAGATAGGTAGGATTCCTGTTAATAAAGCGAGTAACCTAGCTTTCTAAAACCTCTCTACTAGCTAAAGATAAGGCAAAGTTACGTATTATTACTTGTGTAGGTAGTGTACGTCGTTTAGTAAGCGTAGTAATATACTGTAGGAGCTTAGTTTCTTAGTATGGGTGAAGGAGTTGGTGGGCGAGTTAGTGTAGTTAGTTTTGCCCTTAGTGCCTTCGCGTTAAGGTTAAGCGTACTATACTATATTTTTCTGCAAACTTTGTATATAAGAAAGATACGCCTAGTGCGCGCGAATTAATTTTATTAATTGCTTCCTGGATTGGATCTATATTGGTGGAGTTATCAGGTGTTAAAAAGGTAGTGTTGTTTTGGTGGGGTGCGCAAAACTCGACCATGCGCAAAACGCGCACAGACACGGTACGAGCTCGGGCCATCCTGATGCCATGAGCATTTGACCGCAGCCTGGTTAGAAAAGCGGATATCCTTGCGCTCTCGATCCTTACGACATAATAAATACTCTCCATGGGATCGAATGTTCATAACAAAGCCAGATATATTACAGTCAGGATCTGCATCTGGTGTAGGCGCATCGTAAACTCTGCCTGCCACGCAAACAGGAAGGTAGCACGCTCCGATTACTCTAAAGGGACAAATACTCACAATCAGTGATGTTGAACTGAGTATCCTTGATTCTCTTCGTATTAAGAGGCGTGGGTCATCCACTGTGGATTCTGTCCGGGTGCGAGTGCTCTTCAAGACATGATCAATTATAGTAAGTAGTGCGATATGGTTAAGCAAGGAGAAGAGAAGCAATGACAATCCTAACCACCACATAACATATATAGTGTCGGAGGCAAAATACCAACCGATTGATAAATCGCGCTCCGGCTAGAGGATACATATACACGTTGCGACAACTAGCTCTGTTCACAACCTGAGCTTACAGAAAGCTGGTTCTGTCAATGTAGCAGCAGGTTGTGCTATTCTTACTGTTTAGCGATGAAATTGTTATGACCGAGTGTTGAGCAGCCCACAGCAGGCTTTGTACCTTTGACATGTCAGTCGGGTCGGTATTGAACGACCAAATTGCGTCTCCGAACATGTATTGAACCGACACATGTTGGTTATCATTGATGTTTTGGTCGCATCCCGCGCCAGACACTCGCTATCCTTTTTTACGACTACGCTACTGATGATAATCAAGACCAAAAGAAAAGGTTCCCACGTCACAGCCAATTTTGTCAATACCTAAACTCCAAACCAGTGGGAATCTGTAAAGGGATATATTCCGTATCCAATGTATGGGAGGAAGACCAATTGTACTGTTGTCTGTTGATCTAGTTTTCGAGTTTTGGTCCTAGATCGAGTTTGTAAGTATTTCGCTGACGGTAGCACCAAGGTTTTGCGAGAAAGCGTTTAGGACTTAATAGTCTATGCTCCATGTGTTTGTTATAAGGTGTTAAAGGTTGTTGTTGTTGATGTTATTGTAGTTAAAAGTTATTTCTAAAAATATTTCAAAGCAGCTACACTACTAGTTAATTGCAAAAGTTAAAAAAAGATTACATATAGTAAACAAGATATACTGTATCTGTGCGCGACGTGAGCCAGGTCTTGACTCGAGCCACTTTATACTACTAAAAGTAGCATAAATAAGTTTTTTTTTGAAGTAGTTTATCTAAGTAAATAAAAATTATTAATTATTAGTTTATATATAAAATATATAGAGAAAAAAGGGTTTAATATATTAAAAAGAAGGAAACTTTATCTTATTTTATATTCATAAAGTTAGTAAGCTTTAAAATTCTCTTAGATAAATAGAAGGTTTTCTTTTATCTTTTAACTTAGTTATTAAAATAAATTTTTGATACTTTGATAATGTGAAATAAAATCTGCAATATTTCTAATACTATGGTTAGGCACTACCGAGGATTACCCCTCAACGCCCGGGACGGGTTAATGCCCGGTTTCCATCACCAAAACAGCAGCTCAACTTGAGGCTACTCAGCCACGTACAATAGCTATAATTATAAGATTTTTTAGAGTTTGGTTCTATACGCCTTAGTTGATGTATGTAGCTATAGAAATCGCACTAGAGTTCTGATCGCGCGCCCGCCGCGCGAGGTTAAGGCTAAAGGAGCCTTATAAGGCTTATAAGGCTACGCACTACCTTAAGGCCTTATAATAAGCTGCTTTTTTTTAGTAAGCCTTAATAAGAGTGTGGGAGCTGAGAAGGAGCAATTGCTTGATCAGGAGGAGTGGAATGAGTGTATTGATCAACTAAGTGCCACTATAAAGTGTCCAATAACTACTAAAGAGGAATAAGACAGTCTGGCCCGTATATATAGGCGCTAGCGTGGTCGTCACGTGTTCAGCTTACTAGGATTACTAGATCAACAGGCTAATCCGCATGTTCTGCAGCATATTAATACTCTAACACACTCTCTAAGTTAGTAAGATACTATTAATCTGAGCTGTAAGCAACTAGGCAATCGTAATAAATTAAGGTTGTTAATTAAGAGGTTACTCTGTAATTATAGCTCTTCTGCCTAATCCTCTGTTGTTGTAGTAATGCTGCTTGTTGACTCTTGATTAATCCAGCAGTCCTAATATTAAAACATTAGATAGACCTTAAATATCGCGTAATTAGTTGGTGCGTAGCTCTACAACAATATTAATTATGTCTACTGCCCGTCTAAAACTTTTTGTCCTTAACCCCACTTTAAATATTAATTACTAAGCTTTTTTAGACTGTCTTGACTACTATCACCAACATAGTAAGCAGCGTTACCTTATTGTTCCCTTACTAATTAGCTGCTAATCTTTCTAGTGTAGTTCGGCCCTAGCAGCAATAAGCGCGAGCGTTAATTAGCTAGCTTTTGTTATAAGCGTAAGAACAGTGCTAAGCATAAGCGTTGCGCGCGTTGCGTGCGTTAAAGCCTGTTTAATAATAAAATCCAGCAAGCAGCTAATCTCTAAAATAATTAGAGTTAGTTACTGCTGCCTATTAATTTATATGCTTATTGCAAGACATCTAGTGGCTCTGTTTAAAAGCTGATTGCTTTACCTGCTAAATTAAGCCTGATATTAAGTTCTTATTTAAATTTTAATTTATATCAAAGCCTAGCTAAGCAATTAAGCTGGCACAAAAGTAAGGCTTTTTGGAAGCTAATGCAAAAGTTACAGTGGCTTACTACTTAAGCAGCAATGCGTAAGCAGCAACATAGTAACAGCAATAGCCTACATACGCCTATTAAGCCGTCTACTAGGCGCAACGCGCCTTTATCTACACAGAAAAAGGCGCCCTATAGCTCTTTAACAATTGCTACTAATGTATTATGCTTTTACATTTTGTCTTGTAAGCGCTGTATAAAAAAAATGCTATATAGTTTATACGCTAAACATTGCTTTAATTGCGTTTAGACTAGTAGTTAGAGCAGCTTACGCTGTAGCAGTTGCTCGTCTTATACCTGCTATACAGTTAATACTAATCTTACTAACGTGTTTCACAAGCGAGCGAGCCACCTAAGCGAGCGAGCTACTTTCCATATGCGCCCTACTAGCGCGTCAACTGCGCGTAATGCCTTAACAACGCAATTAAGAAACCGCCTGTACTTAAGCTAATATACTACTTGCTATCTCTAATAATAGTTCCTAACGCGTAAAAAGCATACAACGCGCTGCAACAATCTATAACGCTTCTTAAACAACAATACAGCACTAATACGCTAGACGACGCATGTAAGGCGATTACAAGCTAAATTTAAAGAAAATAAACAAACTAAAAGAAGAGGCAATAGTTCAGTATATACTTAACAAGTCTAAGCGTAGATTTGCGCTAATAAAGAGTAGCATACGCAATATAGCTAATAGACTGCTGCGTGAACACGGCAGCAAGCTTATTAGCAAAAACTAGGTTAACAACTTTGTTAAGCAGACTTTTAAACTTAAGAAGGCCTAGAGCTGTTTATACAACTATTAGCGAGCTAGGTGCAAGGATCTAGCGATTATCTAGCGCTAGTTTAACTTAGTAAAGTATATAAAACAGAAGTAGAGTATTCTTGATAATAATATGTACAACTTTGATGAGACTAGCTTTATTTAATTTTTAAGGTGTTAAGGGTGGTGGTTGTAGTTGTAGTCAAAATGGGGTTCCAAAAAAGTGAAAAGCAGCTACCCTCTACTAATCAATCGCAAAAGTCAAAAAAAAAGATTGTGTGTAGTTAACGAGATTCAAACAGTAGGTAGATAAGGAAAGCTTAGACTACCGAGCAATAATTAGGGTTAAAAAATTTGCTAAGGTACTAAAAAACAACACTAGTTAAAACGTGTCTAACGGCGATTGCCAGCCTATAGCTAACAACAAGATTATAGTAGGATCGCAATAGAATTGCAACATAATATGATAGAGGAGGGAAAGAACACGTACGTACTGCAGCAGGAGCCTGCAATACTTTATAAAGCTGCTACTTCTTACCTACTACTTCTTACTTTTTAAACAGCACTGCATACAAACAATTTACATATAATATACTATAATAGCGTGTAACCTCTATAATAAGCATCTTTTTAACTTTAACTCTTATTTAAAGATAGGAAGCTTTCCTGTTGTATACCTAGCTGTAAAGGGCTGAAGCCTTGATGTCCTCTAGTACTCGGCCTGTGGCCTTCGTTGGCTTTTCTTACCTCAGCATTAGCACCTCAGCACTAGCTACTGACTATCGGCCGCACTAGTTACGCTAACTGTCAGCTGACCCGGCGACTTCCGATAACCTTGGTTAGTCCTAACTATCCGGATTAGATATAAAAACCCACGTAGTCTCTCTTTAGTTCTGCATCTAATTCATTCACCTTCTACTGTTACCTTGCATCTTTGGTTAACCCAACGCACCCTTACACTAGCCCCTAAACTAGTCTAGCTTAAGCTAATTATGTAGACACCTAAGTTTATTAAGTATCTATAAACTTAGCCTCTTTAGGACTTTACAATTATATCTCTTATAAATAACTCTAGAATCCGCAATATCTCTATATACAAAAAGAATATTAAGCCTTAACTTAGCTAGTTGTAGAAGGAATACAAGAATTATAGGGTATTAGCTAATAATAGTAAAGTACTTAAAATGCTCTACTTTAGTATCTCTTTTTTCTTTTTAATTATGCATAAGCTAAGTAAAGAAATCATTAACTAGTTAAGCTAGCTGTTGCATAATGTTAAAATAGCAATAGAGAAGAAAGAGGTAAGAAAAGAGGAGTAGGCGTCCTATTATTATATATATAAGTTAGAAAGCAAGGTAATAATAGTGCTGCTTCTTTAATTTGTCTAAGAGTACTTAGAAGTAAAGCCTTCCTATAAGTAGGTAGTATAGGCAAGATAGAGCGCGTTAAGTTAAGAGGCGATTTACGTCTTTGTCTTGCTTTTCTTTGTTTCTATCTAAACATGCTAGAGCAACACACTAATTGCGTGCTAGCAATGCTAAATAAAGGGGCGTAAGCCTAGATACCTATTGTTAGCAGTAAATCTTTTTTTTACTAAAAAGGTGTCTACAAAATGTGTGGTTACATTAAAAGGTTGTCTTAAAAGGCTGAAGCCAAGACTAGCTTTAAAATAAGCAAAATATTATTACAGATAGTTATTACAGGTTAGAACTATTTAGGCAAGAAAAAAGAGTCTAGCTAGAGAACGGTAAGTAAATTACTGTAATTTAAGGTATTAGTGCGACAGGGCAGGTGTTACTACTCTTTGTAGTATTTGCAGGTAAGGTGCTTACTAATACTTAGTTTAAAGATTTACTTAGCAATTAGATTCTTAAAGTAAGCTTTAATAATTAAATAAATAATTAGCTTACTCTTGCGTAGCTGGAGCACTTGAAATAGGTATACAAAGCAATAGACTGTTAGGGGGTATAAGCTGCTAATAATTAACAGCTATAAAAGCTATAGCTTAGCTAAGTTCTAAAAGCGCTGTAAGAAGAAAAGCATTATTTACTTCTATATGCCTCCTTATTTATCTTACCTGCTATAACTTTTAGATGTCACATGTTTCTCGCTATTAAAGCGCAGCTATAGCAACATAATCTTAGGCTTAGCACGCAACTATACTAACTATATTAGTAAAGAAGTCTTTCTACCTGCGTTTAAAAAAGCATTTAGGCAGGCATTTACTTAAGAAACTATCTAAGCAGGCTTTAGAAGTGCTAGATTAGTCCTACATAATCTAGAAGCTGTAATATTAAAGCTTAATGTACAGTTATAGACGCTAACGCTACTACTGCGCATGGGTATTGCATAGAAGGCGAAGACACCTAGCAAGGTCTACAAATTTAAGGCGCAGAGTACGCTTATTTAATAAAAAATAAGAAATTGCCTTCGGTCTTCTGCAAGCTTATTAGATAAGCAGGTTTAACAGCTTAGTAAAAGAGCGCAGCAGAAAGTATATTTTATAGTATTGTTATAAAAAGAACAGGCGCATATGCAAAGCGTAATAAAGCAGCTTATAAAGTGCAAAGTCTAGAAACAATAATACATACAAACAGAGAAGTCCATAACAGTTAATAAAGTAAAAGACATAATTGCTAAGCCAGCGCGTAGCAAGTGTAAGGGTAGTGAAATACCTGCAAAGAGAGTGCGCGGTATAAGGCGCTGCGGGCGTTGTAAGGGGACTAGGCACAACACGCGTATCTGTATAGTTAAAAGTAAGTTAAACAGTAATAGCAAGGCTTCTAAAAAGTAGATTAGCTTATTACAATTTTAATTTTATTGTGTTTGTAGCTTGCAATAATGTTGCGATGGTAGAGCGCAAAAGAAAAGTAGCTCGCTCGCTTAGGTAGCTCGCTCGCTTGTGAAACACGTTAATTAATTTATAGCTATGTATAAAAATAAAAAGTAAGTTTTTAATTCTTTAAGCTTCTTGCTTAGCCTGCTTACTAGTTTTTTAAGAATAAAATAATAATAAAATGTACTAAGCTTTAAAAGCTTAATTGTTTAAAAACATTATTACTTGCTGCAAAAAAATTAACAGCAGTGTTATGTTTATTAAAAAGTCTTCTGCGCAGAAGCCTCCTGCTAATAATTGCTGCGCTTAAGAAATGTTGTCTTGTAGTCTTGCTGCTGAGCCCTTGTTACTTACTCCTACTCCCGCTTCTGTAAGCATCTTTAATCTAAGGTATAATGCTAAGAATTATTTGCGCTAGACATAGCCTGCTTAGCAGGCTATAAGTTAGAATTAAAGTTGTTTTTTCGACAAAAGCTTTATAATGCGCAGTATTATACTACTTATGTTCTTAGTTGACCTGCGTGGTAGCCTGCTTAACAGCCAGCTTACAATTAACAACAGTAGCAACAGCAGCAGCTTTAACAACAACTTTTTTAGCAATTATCTTTTTAAAAACAGTATGCTAAAAAAATATTGCTTTTACTTATTTTGTATAATTGCCTTTAAGTTTGCTGTTTTAATTACTATACAACTTATACATGTAAGCGCAATTATCATGCTAAAGTAAGCTAGTAATTATCTTACAATTCTATCTATAGAAGTAATAGATTAAATTCGCGCTGCTATGCTGCTCGCCTTTAGACTTTTGCTGCTTAGGCTAGGTTAGCTTAAGATGCTTTTAAGCTCGCTAAAGCTAAAAAAGCTAAGCATAATTTAATAATAAAGTTAAGTAATTATAAAAACTTTTATACTTACTAGTAATCTCTGTTTTATTTAGTAGTTTTAGTTTTCTGCTTATCTAGCTTACGTTCTCCTGCTCATGCTAAGCTACTAAGAGAAGACTTAGCCTAGTATATAAATGTTGCTGCTTAATATAAATCTTTTTGCTTGTTAATTGTTGTTGCTCTTAATTAAGTGCTTAACTTGCTAAAAGTTAAGTAACTGCTTAAACTTATTAAATTGTTATTAAGTAATCGACTTAGTTAGTTTATTAGCTAGTATGATTGCTGTTTCTAAGTACTTAACTAAAAATAATCTTTTAGCATATTCTTGCCGCAGCTATATATTTTATATATCTATACAGTGTCTGTGCGCGCAATGAACATGGTTGAGTAATGAACACCCTACTAACACGATAACTTGATAAAAAATGAGGCTGTAAAGCCACCCACAATAGCTATTATCACGAGATTTCTTAGAGTTGTACTAATTATACTATTGCGATCAACTTGTGCTACTTGTATCTACTTGGTACCTTGGTGGTGCGGCCATGGCGGGTTGTCTAAGTTGGGACGGCTGGTGCAGCCACCTCAGCTTGTATATGAGATGGATTAACAACAATACGTTTCTGACGCTTACACGGCTGAGTAGAGGCTTGTAAGGCCTTTTGCTTACCCTTTTAGGATAATTATATAGCTTTTTCAGCGTTGTGAGCCGCTTTCTAGCGCTCCTTTTTAGCTAGCTTTTTAGCTCGCTCCTTCTCCCTTACCTTCTTAAGTCTCTCTCTCTTAACACGCTTCTTTTTAGCTTGTTAAAGCTTGTACAGTTAAGCTTGCTTCTGTAGCTTAGATTTCTCAGCTTTTTAGAGTTGTAACTCCTGTTGTTGTTATTGTCGTTCTATCTTATTATCCCTAGCTCGTTTTACTTTCTTAGGTAACTAGAAAACACCTCTACTGTGGTACTCCTTAGTACTATTAAGTTAAAGCTTGTAGCTCTTCTTCTTATGTCTCTTTTTAACTAAGAGAGCGTCTCTTAAGTCTTAATTTTTATCTCTAAGTATACTGTTTTAGACTAACATGTAATAGAGACTTTAACGAAGCTTCTTTACTGCTGTACTATTATAATCTTTTGCTTTGTAACGTATAGTAGTATCTATTTTAAGCTAGTAATCTCTACTCTATATAGAAGATAAGCTCTTATCTAAACTTAAAGCCTCTTTATGAAATTGTTAGAGGATTACCTCTAGGTTAGCTAGGTGGATCCTAGTTGCCTTAAAGGACTTTCTAATAGTCTTTTTTTTAAAAGTAGTACTCTAGGCTTTCTAGAAGAGCTTAAAGAAGTCTCCTTTTTTTACTAAGAGGATCCTGTAGCTGTAGTAAAGGTAGTTTAAGAGCTCCCTTGTGTACGCAGTTAAGAGAGGACTAAATAATCTAACGTTAAGTAGTTAAAGCGTGTAAGTAGAGTAAGGTAGAAATACTGCTAATAGGATCTTGTGTTGATCGCAATAGTTAATAAAATCTAAAGTTACATAGGATAAGTAGCTATTAAGGAGTAGTAATTAGTACCTAGTTTAAGCGTACCGTCTAGTCTCTCTCTTAAACACCTCCTTAAGCTAAGCTAACCCTATATTATTGTTAGTCTAGCTAGAGAGAGATAAGGTGACGAAGACTAAGTGCTTTCTTAGATTAATTGCCTCTACCTAGTGACGAAGACTAAGTGCTTTCTTAGATTAATTGCCTCTACCTAAGCCAATTTTAGAGCTCTAGCAGCTAACTAAAAGATAAGAGATAAAGAAAGAGCTGTACTATCTAAACAGATACAGGCTAGGACCGTAATCTACGCTCTAGAACTATCTTGTAGAGCTGCAGTAACTCTCTTACGGCTATAAGCCTTCTTGCTAAAGATTTTTTTTAATCGTCTAAGTACTCTAATTATAAAGCCCTTCTTATCTATATTAAAGATGTAGGACGGCTGTATATTGTACTCCTTTATCTTATCGTGTAATAGCTTAAAGTACAACTTATACTTAGTCTCTAAATTAGCTTTGTAGCGATCTTAGTCCATCCTAGTTTGCTAGCGTAAGATGAGATAGGTAGAGTTTCTGCGGAGGAACTGAGAAACCTAGCTTTCTAAAACCTCTCTTCTAGCCACTAATAACGCAAAGCGGCGTACGAGCGTACGGGACGGTGGAGTACGCCTCTAAGTAAGCGATTTAATGTATTGTACAAGCTCCGCCTCGTGTTGTGGGTAGAGGAAAAGATGGGCGAGTTTGCGCGGTTGAGTTTCGCCTCGGTGTTTTTGAGCGAGCGTAATATGACTTACGCTATACTTCTTAGCAATTTGTGAGTATAAGAAAGATGCGCCTGGTGCGCGCGATTTGATTTCTTCAATCGCTTCTTGAATCGGATCTATATTGGTGGAGTTATGACACGATCTGTATAGGTGGTTTTCGTGGTGGGGTGTTCATTACTTAACCATGTTCATTGCGCGCACAGACACTGTATGCTTTGATTAAGTGCTAATCTGCTTATTCTTTTAAACTACAAGCCTAATTGTTTGTTAGTTATTATACTAGACTGTCTAGACGTCTTTTAAATTAAGATACAGCTTGCAGAAAAAGCGCTTAAGGGCTATAGCCTTCTTTGTAGTGTGCTTAAGGGCGAGCAGCTTAGCTTTAGTAGTGAATGTAGTAACTATAGTCTGCCAAGCCGCCTTCTATAATATCAGACTACTATATAGAATAGCTATATATCTATAAAATAATTAATAAGTTTCCTAATTATTTGCAAAGGAAGCGTTGCCTATAATTGTTAAGTCTAGGCTATTGTAGTTCCTGTACTAGATTGCGTCCTATCTTGCATAATAAAGGTACATAATCACCTGTTTAACAGCTTTTATATACTAATTACTAAAGTTTGTAAGAAAGTGTAAGAGCTTTAAAATTAAGTAAGCAACGTCTAGTTACAGCATAATAGCTGTATATAGCACTAATCTAACTTTTTCTTAGTAGGCCTTAATCTCTTGCTTAGTTGCTTTGCTAGTATTCTTAATTAGCTCCTCTAAAAGCAATAAAGTCTTTAGAAAGCTGCTATTCTTTAGCTTAAATATCTTTGCAATCTTGTTAATGTATATATTATATTTATTTTTTAAGGTGTCAAAGGTGGTGGTTGTTGTTGTAGTCAACATGGGGTTCCAAAAAAGTGAAAAGCAGCTACCCTCTACTAATCAATCGCAAAAGTCAAAAAAAAAGGTTGTATGTAGTCAACGAGATTCGAATAGTAGGTAGATGAGTTCTAGGAGGAAAGCTCAGACTACTAAGCGATAATCAGGGTCAAAAAAAATTGCTAAAGTACTAAAAAACAACACTAGTTAAAACGTGTCTAACAGCGATTGCCAGCCTATAGCTAACAACAGGATTACAGTAGGATTGCAATAGGATTGCAACATAATATAATAGAGGAGGGAAAGGAAACGTACGTACTGCAGCGGGAGCCTGTAATACTTTATAAAGCTAAAGCTACTACTGTTCACCTACTACTTCTTACCTTTTAAACAGCACTATATACAAACAATTTGTATATAATACACTGCAATAGCGTGTAACCTCCGCGGCGAGCATCTCCTTATTCTAGGCTCTCTTCTAAAAAAAGCATTCTTTGCTACTATCTACCTAGCACCTAATTTGGTCTAACTTAAACTGCTTATACAGACACATAAATTTATTAAGTATCTTAAATCTTAACTACCTAGCTAGACTTCTAAGTTTATAAACTTTTTAAATAAGTCTCTTATCTATAATATCTCTATATACAAAAAGATTATTAAGCCCTAATTTAGCTAGTTGTGCAAGGAATACACAATCTCTAGAGTATTTACTAATACTAGCGCAGTACTTAAGATCTATTGCTTTAGTATCCCTCTTTTCCTATTTGTTGTACAAGAGCTAAGTATAGCGACTAGAACTTAGCTTAAATAGCTATTACAAGACGTTAAATTAGCAATAAAGAAGAAAGAGGTAAGAAAAGAGAAGTAGGCTTTCTATTATCGCGTTTATAAGTTAGTAAGCAAGGCAATAATAGTGTTACTACTTTACTTTATCTAGGAGCGCCTAGTAGTAAAGTAATAAGAATAGGCAAGATAAGGCGTGTTAAGTTAGGAGGCAATTTGTGTCTTTGTCTTACTTTTTTTTATTTCTGTCTAAACATGCGACACACTAATTGCGTGCTAGTAATACTAAATAAGGGGGCATAAGCCCTAATACCTATTGTTAGCAATAAATCTTTTTTTTACTATAAAGGTGTCTACAAAATGTGTGGTTACATTAAAAGATTGTCTTAAAAGGCTGAAGCCATAGGCTTATTTAAAAGAGGCTCCTAACTTTTAAGTATTAATAATTTAGCTTTCTTTAGTAAGCACACTACTATTTAGCTATTACTAACCCTGCAGTTAATTGTGTTGTTACTTTCTAGAGTCTTTAGTTTAAAAGTTAGTTTTAAAGTAGCAAGACTAATATTTTGCTACTAATTTAAGTAAGTTTTTCATAATACACTAGCCTTGTGCTCTATTTGCTTAGCCCTTTCTAATCTATTCTTATTTTTAGTAGGCAGGCCTTCCCTACTGCTTAAAATAGTAAATAGACTACTTATAAGGTCTTTAGTAATTAGCTGTATTTCCTAATCTGCTCTTCTTTAAACAGGCAAAAGGTTTAAGTCGTTTTCTAAATTAACTAGCACGCTCTTGTAAAGAATTGCTACAATTTTAATTACTTAATTTTTTTAGTAGCTTTTCTTTGTAATCTTCTTTAGAAAACTAACATTAATTGAAAGGTATATTATTTATTTTTTTAAGGTGTTAAGGGCGGTGGTTGTTGTTGTAGTCAAAATAGGGTTCTAAAAACGTAAAAAGCAGCTACCCTCTACTAATTAATCGTAAAAGTTTAAAAAAAGAATTGTGTGTAGTTAACGAGATTTAAATAGTAGGTAGATGAGTTCTAGGAGGAAAGCTTAGACTACTAAGTAATAATTAGGGTTAAAATTTTTGCTAAGGTACTAAAAAAAAACACTAGTTAAAACGTGTCTAACAGCTATTGCTAGCCTACAGCTAACAACAGGATTATAGTAGGATTGTAATAAGATTATAACATAATATAATAGAGGAGGGAAAGGACACGTACGTACTGTAGCAGGAGTCTATAATACTTTATAAAGCTACTGCTTCTTACTTACTGCTTCTTATCTTTTAAACAGCACTGTATATAAATAATTTGTATATAATACGCTGTAATAGCGTATAACTTCTATAATAAGTATCTCCTTAACCTTAACTCTTATTTAAAAATAAAAAGCTTTCTTATTATATACTTAGCTCCTAAACTAGTCTAGCTTAAGCTAATTATATAGACACTTAAGTTTATTAAGTATCTATAAACTTAGCCTCTTTAGGACTTTATAATTATATCTTTTATAAACAACTTTAGAATCTGTAATATTTTTATATATAAAAAGAATGTTAAGCCTTAACTTAGCTAATTATAGAAGGAATACAAGACCTATAAGGTGTTTACTAATACTAGCAAAGTACTTAAAATACTCTACTTTAGTATCTTTTTCTTCTTATTAATTATGTATAAGCTAAGTAAAGAAGTTATTAACTAGTTGGGCTAGCTATTATATAACGTTAAAATAGCGATAGAGAAGAAAGAGGTAGGAAAAGAGGAGTAGGCGTTCTATTGTTATATGTATAAGTTAGAAAGCAAGGTAAGAATAATGCTACTTCTTTAATTTGTCTAAGAGTACCTAGAAGTAAAGCCTTAACATAAGTAGGCAGTATAGGTAGGATAAAGCGCGTTAAGTTAGAAGGCGATTTGCGTCTTTGTCTTGCTTTTCTTTATTTCTATCTAAACATGCGACACACTAATTGCGTGCTAGTAATACTAAACAAGGGGGCGTGAGCCTGGATACTTATTGTTAGCAATAAATCTTTTTTTTTACTAAAAAGGTGTCTACAAAATGTGTGGTCACATCAAAAGGTTGTCTTAAAAGGCCGAAGCCAAGAAGTTATATCATAAGTACTAATTACCTAATAAAGTGTTAGTATTTATATGTAGTAGATGTTAGAGGCTTAATAACTAACTAAATAACTAATATAGCTGCAAGAATTAACTTTAAATCTTTAATAACTGTGCTTAGCTGCCTTCTCCTTGTTTAAAGGATAAGCTCGGCAGCTATAGGCATAGATTCTACTCTAGTCTAGGCGTAGATTAGCAGTCTAGTGTTTGATCTTAAGTAGTTAATAGTATTAAAAATATGTTCTAAAATATTCTTGAAGCACTTATTTAGGAGATTAGTAGCTAAAAATCTTAGTAAAGCTTATTTTTTGTAGGTAAGCTACTGCATCTATAATTGCTAGCTAAAGCTTAGCTAGTAGATTAGCACTTGTGCGCAACTTAATAGCCTTTATAATTAGCTCTTGTCTAGCTCTCCCCGCCGAGCTGTTAGGCTTATAAGTATATAGCAGTGGCGTTTTAATTATAATCTTTTTTTATAGCCTATTTCTTATATTTTAATTGCCCTCTCTAAGGCAGTATAGCAGTATTATTATTTTAATAAATCTTTAAAATCTCTTGCTAATATCTCTTTTTAATTCTTAAAGCAAAGCCTTTAATTACAGGTATAATATTATTTAATGTCTTTAACTAGATATTGTAATTATACAGCTTGCCTAAGTAATTTTTTAAAATAATTAACGCTTATTTCTTAAGCAGCTAACTAGTTAAGAAATTAAACTGATTCTATAAAATCTTATAAAAAGGCTATAGTATTTTTTCTTTTAGTTGTTATAAAATTACTTGCGAGGCATAAGCTACTGCATAGTAATTACATTCTAATAGCTTTTTGCTAGTAATTTTAACGTTTTGCGCTAAGCAGACTAAGGCTTTAATAGCCTGTTATTCTAAGTGTCCTAATTATTGATACTACTAGTCCTTATTACTAGTGCGTACCTAAAGTTTCCTTGATCGCGCTACGGCGTTTACAAGCAGTAGTTAAGCAGTATAACAAGAAAGTTGCTTGTATTTAACAAACAAAAAATTAAATTAACACTTAAAGTTAATTAGAATAACATTTTTTTAAGTTATTATAAATTACAAAGTGTAATTATATCCTAAATACTAATCGCCTACCCGCTTAAGCCGTACTTCTAATACAATATTAACATAAAAACCTAGTATAACCTTAACGTTAGTAAGCAGAAAATTAGCTGTTCTAGGGCTAGCCTTGCTATACAGGTTGTTCTTAAGCAGCCTATTTCCTGTTCTAAAAACTAGAATTAATCAAGTGCCTGCCTTAACTATCTTGTCTTTAGTATATTTGCTAAAAGTGTCTAGTACTAAGTAATTTATAGTATTAACTAAGTAGACTACTACTTTACTATCTATAATTGTTTAAAAGGACAAGGCATAAGAAGTAAAAGCTGCACTAAACACATTTAGCTTAATTTTCTTAATAAAGTCCTTTAAGTTAATTAATGCTAAAACTAATAAGCTAGATTAGGATCTACTTAACTTATTAGTTACTAATCTGCTAGTACTAGTCTTCTAGCCTTTCTTCTAAATCTATGTGCGTAAGGTTGCCTCTTTATTACTGTTTTATTACTTAAGAATCTTCTTTTTGTCTTTGTCTAACAGCTTAATTAGTATACTGCTAGGATAGCTAAATCTAGTAACTGCAGTTTAAAATTAGTAGCAGTTGCACAATGTCTAGAAGTGCTTGCTTACAGGCTCTTTACTAGCCTTACAGAGGCAAAGGTGCGCTTGCCTACTACTTTTATTTAACTTTAAGTTATGTAGTGTTTATTAAGGTATTTTAAATTTAGATTTTGTTAAAAACACTGCATAGTCTTTTTTTATAAAGAAGTAATTAAGTAATTTTGTAACAAAATACTAAAAATCCTTTTTAAATTATAAAAAGTTAATTAAGCTTTACTAAGTGCTATTATTTGTGCTAGCTTATTGCGCTTCTCGCGCAACTAGTCTAGTACAATCTTAGTGCCTAAGGCATTTAAAAATTTAGTAACTGCTAAAAGCCTAACAACCTTAAAGAGCAAGTAAATTATTGCTTATTAATACAGTAGCTGCCACTTAGTAAACTATCACTTAAGACTTATTTATCCCTAGCAAGCTTTATTTAGGTGGGATCTGTATTACGCCTTAATTAAATATTAAGTATTCTAATCTGTAAGTGCAAGACCCTTCTTTAAGATCTTTACTAAGGCTTAAAGGCTAGTAAAGTTCTAAGTAATTATGCTTATTAAGGCGTTTAAGAAAAAGTCTAGATAGACAGTTCTGCTAATTTAGTCTTTAATATTAGTAATCTTAGCAACCTTCTTTATTTACTAAGTAGTTTATACTTTGTACCTATTAACTAGCTTGTTGTAATTATCTTTCTTGTACTTAGTATTAAGTAATTAAGCCCTGCATTTGCGTTAAGTAATCTTATAGTCCTATCGTATTTAAGCGCTGGCGCTAGGTAATAGAGTAACTAGCTGCTTAATATCCTTAGGCAGTTCTAGATACTGTGGCTCCTAGTGATCCATTAAGGGCACGTCCGGGAGATTAGGATTAACCTAATCCTAAATGCTTTTCTCTAATCAGTGTAGCCTTAATAAAGCAAACTAGGTTAGCTAGTCTAATTAAGACTTGAGGATCACCCTTAAGGCGACAAGCGGTGTATTAGTGAGGTCTATCTTGAGATGCTATGTAGGATCACGACGTGGGTTATCGTTGAGGTAACTACGGATCAATCAGTCGGTAAGTAGGTAGCTGTCAGCGATGACAGTAGCCTGTAGGTTGGATTGGTAGGAGGTTAATCGTATAATTAATGAGAGAGAGAGGTACAGCAGCCGCAGCGATTTGCTAGCTGTGCTGTAAGAGAATAGAGTAGAGTAAAGTAATTAATAATCAAACAGTTAACATTCCAGCTTGCTAATTGCGCAGTAGGAATTAAAACTATAATTAAGCAGCCGGGCTTATAACTGTAGGAGCTAAGAAGGAGCAATTGCTTAATCAAGAAGAGTGGAATAAACGTATTAATTAACTAAGTGCTACTACAAAGTGTCCAAGAACTACTAAAGAGGAATAAGACGATCTAGCCTATATATATAGGCGCTAGCGTGGTCGTCACGTGTTCAGCTTACCAGGATCACCAGATCAACAGGCTGATCCGCATGTTCTGCAGCATGTCAATACTCTAACAAAGAGCCTTAAGGCTTCTTCTCTTACTTTTATAAGTAGTTTCTTTAGCTTGTTAGAGTTGTTGTTAAGCTTTACAAGCTGCCTGTTATAAGGCATAATTAGCAGCTTTACAAGCTTTCTTTTTTTACTTTATTAATCAGGCTACTGCTTATACTGCACGCTTTTGTTAAGCTGCCTAAAGCTTTTTATGCTTTTTTAATTTACGTAGGCAAGTTGCTTTAGCTTTCTAGTATTGTAGTTGCTTTCTTTAAGCTTTTATTAAAGCTAATAATTACATGCCTTCTTTAATTTTCTTAGAGACTAGAATACAGCCCTACTCTAATAGTCCTTGTCTGCTTTTAGAAAGAGAGCTTTGTCTTACTTTTTACGCTGCTTTTTAATAATAAAAGCCTGCATAAGGCTTTAAGCCTTGTATTTGATTAGCATTTTTAAACTAAGATAAAGTAAAAAGCTTAGCTAGGCTTTTAAGCTTGTAGATTACTCTTATTACTTACTACTTAGCGTAGAAGGCGCTTAGTTTTCTGCTAGTTAAAGGCGCTTAAAGCTAAAGAGTTGCTAATACTTAATTAGCCTAATTAAGCTAGCTAATTAAGTTGTTTAAATATTACTTTTAAGTCAACAAGTAAGAGGCTAATTGCTTTGAATGCTTTAAGTATAGTCTTCTTTTTGAATAAAATCTTCTAAGTAGCTATAAATATAGAATAGAAGTCTCTCTTGCTTATTAATGTAAGCTTCTAGCATCTTTTTATAAAATGCAGCTACCTAATTTAAGTAAGCTGTTAAAAATAGCTTAAATATAATAATATTAAGTGCCTAGAGAGTGTAAGTTAAATAAGAGGGGTATACTATAAAAAGAATTTTATTCTAATTATAGTACTTAGTAAAATCTATTATAAAGTAAAATTTATAGCTATTAAGAATCAATAGTTAATAAACACGCCCTGTTTTCTTTTTTATACTTCATTAAATACGTGTTTAAGCTGAAATAGTATTATTTTATTATTTGTCGATCTAGAGAGTAAGAAGAATATATATACTTAATTTTTAGGCCTTAGAGCCTGTAGCTAGGTATCCTGTATCAAGCCTAAGGCCAATTAATATATTAACGCAGGCGCGAGGGCTGATCTATTAGCGCATATGCAGGCTAGCAGCGTTATCTACTTCTAATTGCTATTTTAGATATAAGCCTTAATTTTCTCTTTTCTATATAGCCTTTTGCTAAACACCTGCTTTTAGCAAGTAAGTATTTTTAGTATACAGCTCTTTTTATATATATTGTAAATATTGCAAGGCTTTATATTATATTAGCTAAGCTTACTGCATAGAAGCTTAAAGTAAAAGCCGTACTTTAATATAAAATTAGCTTAGTAACACGTGCAATTAGTTCTAGTTGCCTAGCATAAAATAAAATTAACTTAGTATTAGTTAATATATTAATTAACCTAGTGTACGCTAAGCTCCTTTCTAGCTATCTCTAAGGCAAAGCGTTATATTATAGGCTATATAAGAGGTAGGCCTTGCTTTATAAGGCGCTTAATATAGTGTACAAGCTCCTGCTCCTGCTAAAGGTAGAGAGCGCGTCAATTCTGCCCCTCAAGCTGCTAAGACGCTAGTGCGCCTTAATGTCTCCGCGCAAGCGTCCTGCGATCAACTCTATACTTTGCTGCGATTTAAGTATATATAAGCTTTTCTCTTAGTTCTAGCGCTTTGATATCTGCAAGCGCAGCCTTAATTGAGCTTATATTAATAGAGATAACGTGTGTTGAAGTTTTGGTGTTGCATTAAGCAACCGGGCATTGACCCGTCCCGGGCGTTGAGGGGTAATCCTTAGTAGTCGACTCAGGTCGCTACTCGCCTCACCACACCAAGATCGGACAACCAAAAAGATGAGGCTGTAGAGGCAGCCACAAAAGCGTTTATCGCGAGAATTTCTAGTGTATTGATATATAGCTGTATGCGAAACTTTCTATCTACTTGAATTTTGCTGGCGTCTTGATTTGGCGTCCGCGCGCGCTGGTTTTTAGTGGGGGAGACGCAGCCGGCGGACTAGCGTTAGCACTAGTTTAACTACTACTAACACAATAACACTTTATTAAACTTTTTTGCTGCTTTATATAAAGCTTTTTGCTTAAGTTTTATAAGTGTATTATAAGATTTTTGTGTAGTTACAGCATTGCGTTGTTGCTTTTTGAGTGCCTAGCTTATAGTAAGTCCTTTAGCCCTTACCTTTCGCTTGTAATCGCGCTTTTTTTTAGCATGCTATTAGGCTGCTTTTGCTACTTTTACTAGCTACTTTTTATATACTGTTGCTGCTGCTTTAAGCTCTTTGTTATAAGTTTTTTAAAGTTATAGTTAGTTGGCTTTATTTTATTATGTAGCTATGTGCGCGCGCTAGGCAGAGCTTCTTAAGACTTATAAATATAGTACTACTATAATAATTATTGCTGTCTTAAGTAGTTAGTATTACATGCTAAAGTTTCTATTTTTTTTAGTGCTAAGCTTGCTGCATAGACTATTATTTTTATAGTTAATAAGCTTGTTTTGTTCGTATAAAATATAAAATCAAGCCTTAATTTAATTTTAGTTAACCTTTCAAGTACACTGTAGTACAGAGTTGAAATTTTTAAACACCTCTTTTTAGCTTTTACTATTACTAAACTGCTTAAGTTCTAAAGCCTTATTTTGTTATTGTTAGTAGTTAATAAAGCGTTTTAGTACAGCATCTATATTTATTAGCTAAATGCTTGTAGCTTGTAAACTTTTCAAAATAAAATTAGAAATTCTTGTAGACTTTTACGTAAACTAAAAGTAGCTAAAGTAATTACATTTTGTCTTTCTTGTAAAGTTCTGCGTATAGTAAATATAGTAATTAAGTTCTTAAATATAATATTGCAATAAAGGCCCAAAAATTACTATATCAAGCAGTTAGAAACTTTAGGTAGCATGCAGTAGAAATATAGCTAGAAGGATCTAATTGCTGTTGCAAAAATTAATAAAATTAGCAGTAACATAACGTAGGTGCATGCTTCGCGGTCTAGCATGCTTCGCGGTTCACCTATGCTAAGACCCCACTAAAACTACCTCTACCCTACAATGCCTTATTAACTACACTAGATAGAACTATTAAAGGAAGCCAGAATACAGACTGCGCTTTAAGCTATTAAATAAGACATAACTCTCTTATTACAACGAACTGCAGCTACCTATAATATCTCTTATACAACTCTACGCTATTAACGCGCTAGACAACCTTTATAGGCAGATTACAGGCTAACAATAATAAGTTTAGACAAGAATAAGGAGAAGGTAATTATTCAGTATATACTTAACCTAGTTAAGCAAGGATTCCCCCCTTGCCTTATAGATATAGCTAATATAGCTAATTCCTTGCGCGCTAAGCGTAATCTAGCCTAAGTTAGCCTAAGATAGCCTAGTATGTTTATTAAGCGCTAACTAGAGCTCTAAGTAAAGTTTAATTACAAGTATAACTACTTGCCAGCCATAGGCTGGCAATCGCCGTTGAACACGTTTCAATTGGTGTCGTTTTTTGGTACCTTCAGCAAATTTTTTGACCCTGATTTCGCTCGGTGGTCTGAGCTTTTCTGCTCCGAGCGCTTAGCGCGTGGACCTTATCCACTCACTGTTCGAATTTTGTCGACTACACACAATCTTTTTTTGACTTTTGCGACTGATTAGTAGAGGGCAGCTGCTTTTCACTTTTTTGGAAAACCTATTTTGACTACAATAACAACCACCACCTTTGATACCTTAAAAATAAAAAAAAGTATAACTACAAGAGAGCTCTCTGCAAAGACCCTATAGCTATCTAAGCCTAGTTTTAGCTAGTAGCTAATATAAAAGCTAAGTACAGCATTTAGGACAAAGACACCTACAACTTTAATAAGACTAGCTTTATAATAGGTATAATATTAACTAAAGCCGTTATTACAGCTTTAGAGAAGCAGGGATAACTAAAGTTAGTTTAGCTAGGCAATTGCAAGTGGACTATAGTTATTTAGGGTATTAATATAATAGGATAAGCTATTCTGCCCTATATTATCTTTAAAGGGCGCTACTACCTCTCTACTTAGTATAAAGAGGACGCTATACCTTAGGACTAGCTTATATTAGTCTCTAAGATCAGTTAGACTACAAATAAGATTAGTTTCTAGTATTAAAGCACTTTAATACTTATATAGAAAAGCGTACTATAGAATAGCACTAGCTACTTATTATTATCAGATATAAGAGCTATAATACTCTTTAGTTCTAACAATACTATAAAGAGAAGAAAATTATTACTTTTTATATGCCTCTACAATTATTTTATTTACTACCGCTACTTAATAGAAGTTATTTTAGGCTATTAAAGAAGGCGTATAGCTGCTAAGCTAAGGAGCTAATACGTAACTAGATTAGCTATATTACGAAACTTAAGTTCCTACTATGCTTTAAGCGCGCCTTTAACGCTACAATTACTCCTAGTAATATCTAAGGAGGGTTTAGAGGCACTAGATTAGTCCCTTTTAACCTAAAATAGGTTATAATAGGCCTTAACGTCTAGTTGCACACCCTTTTACTACTACTTGTTAACAACTCGCCCTAGCTGTTGTAAACCCCTAGCAATACCCTTAAATTAGGGTTGTAATTAACGCTAGTAAAGTAGAGAATTTAGAGGTATATAGATGGCTTGTTAACTTCTATAGTAGAGGCATTTAAAAAGGTTTTAAAAGGCGTAGCAATAATTGCGTATAAGCTAGTATTAGCCTAAAAGAAAACTGCTAAGCTTTAAGTAGCTAATAAGGCTGCTACGCAGCGTAAATTACATAAAAAAAAGTAGGTTAAGGCAGAAAGGTCTATAATAGTAGAGGATAGCTAGCGCAGGACTGCTCTATAGGAGTTTAAGGGGCGTAATAATAGAAGAAGGGCAAAGAGGCTAGTGCGCGCTAAAGAAAGTAAGCTATCTTAAAGGCGCTGTAGACGCTGCAATAACACAGGGCACAACGCGTAAACGTGAAATTATAAAGTATAAGTAGCCTCTTAATGCTATTTTATAGTCTTCTATGCTATATTGTGCTAGACTGGGTTGTAATAGGCTATAATGGGGGGAGTTTTAGTGGGGTCTTAGCACAGGTGGACCGCGAAGCATGCTGGACCGCGAAGCATGCACCTACGTTGGGTAAGTTTAAGAAGAAAATCTCGTGTTTCTTAGCCTCTTGCTACGATCCGAACTAAGGGACGTGGGGACGATCCTTCAGGGACCATGCGACATAAGCAGATAATCACAGCTAGGCAACTGCGCTGCTGTCACGTGACTGCTTACTAACAAGCACGCTCGTACACGAGCACGACTACGTAACTAATTATTAACAAGCACGCTTATCTACGAGCGTACACACGCTTATCTACGAGCGCACGCTTGTACATAAGCACTACGTTTATTAGTATATAGTGTAGGCAATATGCCTTTATAGCTTATTATGTTTAACTTAGAGTATTAACTTAGTAATTAATTTAAGGATTAAGACCTGCTTCTTAACCTTTGTATTACAGAGGGGTGACAAAAAAAAAGATATCAAAAAAGTCATAGTTTTTAAAGCTTTATATTTCAAAAACTAGAAGTACTATACCTAAAAGAATTAGTGATTTGGAAAGCCAATATCTTCCTTTTTGAGTTGGGTGGCTTAGTAAGCTGCTTAGTCAGCACGGTTGTCCCTGTAATCTTGCTTGAAATAAGATGAAAAAAATAGTGAAAATAGATTTCAGTATAACTTTTTTATTGGCTTCGGCCTTTTAAGACAACCTTTTGATGTGACCATACATTTTGTAGACACTATTTTGGTAAAAAAGATTTATTACTAACAACAGGTATCTGGGCTTATGCCCCCTTGTTTGGCATTGCTGGCACGCAATTGGTGTGTCGCTCTAGCATGTTTAGACGGAAACGAAGATGCGCGATATCCCTCTAACTATCCCTCTTAACTAATAACTATTTACTAATAACTATTTACTGCTAACTGTAACTTCTATTGTCTCTGTTGCTATCTTAGCGGTGTTGCAGTCGCGGCGTTTCTAGCGCCTATACTTAAATATAAACATACAACAACAGCGTTACTATTTAAGCACAGCTCTCCTATTTCTAAAAGCAACTTACAAAATTCTTCTACTTGTTAGTTTATCCTAGCTACTTAATAGCTGTTTTAACACGCTCTTGCTCCTTATAGAGCTACTATAAGGTCTCTCTACTAAAGTTGCATTTGCGCAGGAGGAGATTAGTAAGATAACACATTATTACTGTACTTAGACTATTAACATGCGCAATGTATTTAATAGACTTGCTGCTAAATAAGCCTTTTACAACCTGTATTATAACCTTAACATCTATAATACTAAACGTATTAATAAGGTGTTAATAAATAACAGAATTTAACCTCTGCGTCTACCTAATTACTATAAGAGCTACTGCTAATAGCTCTTCTTTAACTAACTAGGGAGGCTGCTTAATAAAGGAGAACGTAGGCTTTATAATCTACTACTATAGCTTCTTATATAGTAACTTAGTAAGGTCTAACTTTACTTAATATAAGCTATTAGTCTTTGTGTTAAACAGGGAGAAGAATAGTCTAAGCATTATATTATTTGTATATAGTACTGTGTGGTGTAGGAAATCCTAAAGGTAAGAAGTAGTAGGCAGGGAGCTTTTATAAAGTATTATAGGCTCCTATTATAGTAACGTACGTGTCCTTACCCTCCTCTACCTCTACCTTCTCTACCTCTATCGCAATCTTGTTGCTAGCTATAGGCTAGCAATCGCCGTTGAACACGTTTTAATTAGTGTTGTTTTTTAGTACCTTTAGCAAAAATTTTAACCCTAATTTTGCTTAGTAGTCTAAGCTTTTCTACTTTAAGCGCTTAGCGCGTAGACCTTATCTACTCACTGTTTGAATTTTGTTAACTACACACAATCTTTTTTTTTTACTTTTACAACTAATTAGTAGAGGGCAGCTGCTTTTTACTTTTTTAGAAAACCTGTTTTGACTATAACAACAACCACCACCTTTAATACCTTAAAAATAAATACGCATCTTAATAGCCTTTGTAATTAGCTCTTAACTAGCTCTCTCTGCTGAGCTATTAGGCTTATAAGTATATAGCAGTGGCGTCTTAATTATAATCTTTTTCTCTATAGCCTATTTCTTATATCTTAATTGCCCTTTCTAAGTTAGTGTAGCAGTATTATTATCCTAACAGATCTCTACAATTTTCTACTAATATTTCCTCTTAATCCTTGCAGCAAAGCCTTTAATTACAAGCATAATACTATCTAGTGTCTTTGCCTAGATATTGTAATTATACAGCTTGCCTAAGTAGTCTTTCTTAATAATTAACGCCTATTTCTTAAGCAGCTAACTAGTTAGGAAATTAAACAGATTCTATAAGATCTTATTTATTTATTTTTCAAGGTGTCAAAGGTGGTGGTTCTTGTTGTAGTTAAAATAGGGTTCTAAAAAAGTGAAAAGCAGTTACCCTTTACTAATCAATCGCAAAAGTCAAAAAAAAAGATTGTGTGTAGTTAATAAGATTTGAACAGTAGGTAGATAAGTTCTAGGAGGAAAGCTTAGACCACTAAGCAATAATTAGGGTTAAAAAATTTGCTAAATTACTAAAAAACGACACTAGTTAAAACGTGTCTAATAACAATTGCCAGCCTATAGCTGACAACAGGATTACAGTAGGATTGTAATAGAATTGTAACATAATACAATAGAGGAGGGAAAGAACACGTACGTACCGCAGCGGGAGTCTGTAATACTTTATAAAGCTAAAGCTACTACTTCTTACCTACTACTTCTTATCTTTTAAAGAGTACTACATACAAACAATTTGCATACAATATACTACAATAGCGTGTAACCTCTATAGCAAGTATCTCTTTATTCTAGGCTCTCTTCTAAAAAAAAGTATCCTTTGCTACTGTCTACCTAGCACCTAATTTAGTCTAACTTAAACTACTTATGTAGACACCTAAATTTATTAAGTATCTTAAGACTTAACTATCTAGCTAGACTTCTAAGTTTATAAAAATCTTAAATAAGTTCTTTATTTGCAATATCTATATATACAAAAAGATTATTAAGCCCTAATTTAGCTAGTTGTACAAGGAATATACAATCTCTAGAGTATTTACTAATACTAGCGCAGTACTTAAGATTTATTGCTTTAGTATTACTCTCTTCCTATTTGTCGTGTAAGGGCTAAGTATAGAGACTAGAACTTAGCTTAAACAGCTATTGCAAGATGTTAAATTAGCAATAAAGAAGAAAAAGGTAGAAAAGGAGGAGTAGGCTTTCTATTGTTGCGTCTATAGGTTAGTAAGCAAGGTAATAATAGTGTTACTACTTTACTTTATCTAAGAGCGCCTAGCAGTAAAGTAATAAGAATAGGCGGGATAAGGCGCGTTAAGTTAGGAGGCGATTTGCGTCTTTATCTTGCTTTTCTTTGTTTTTGTCTAAACATGCGACACACTAATTGCGTGCTAGTAATGCTAAATAAGGGGGCATAAGCCCGGATACCTGTTGTTAGCAATAAATCTTTTTACTAAAATAGTGTCTACAAAATGTGTGCTCACATCAAAAGGTTGTCTTAAAAGACCGAAGCCAATAAGATCTTATAAAAAGGTTGTAGTAATCTCTCTCTTAGTTACTATAAAATTACTTATAGAGTATAAGCTATTGCGTAGTGTTTACATTCTAATAGCTTCTTGCTAGTAATCTTAACGTTCTACGCTAAGTAGACTAAGGCTTTAATAGCTTGTTGTTCTAGGTGTCCTGATTGTTAATACTATAGGTCCTTATTATTAGTACGCAACTAAGGTTTCCTTAATCGCGCTACAGCGTTTATAAGTAGTAGTTAAGTAGAGTAACAAGTAAGTTACCTGTATTTAATAAATAAGAGATTAAAGTAACACTTAAGTTAATTAAGACAACATTCTTCTTAATTACTCTAAATTATAAGGTGTAATTATATCCTAAATACTAAATACCTGCCTACTTAAGCCGTGCTTCTAATACAATATTAACATAAAAACCTAGTACAACCTTAATATTAGTAAGTAAAAGATTAGCTGTCTTAGGGCTAGCCTCGCTATGCAGGACGTTTTTAAGCAGCCTATTTCCTATACTAGCAACTAGTATAATTTAAGTGCCTGCCTTAATAGTTTTGTCCTTAGCGCATTTACTAAAGGTGCCTAGTACTATGTAATCTATAGTATTAACTAAGTAAACTACTAACCTACTATCTATAATTGTGCAGAGGGACAGGGCATAAAGGGTAAAAGTTATACTAAATATATTTAGTCTAATTTCCTTAATAAGGTCTTTTAGGTTAATTAATACTAAAACTAATAAGCTAGGGTAGGATCTACTTAACTTATTAGTAGCTAATCTACTAGTGCTAGCCTTCTAGCCTTTCTTCTTAAGCTAGGTACGTAAGGTTGTCTATTTGTTGCTGTTCTATCGCTTAAGGATTTTCTTTTTGTTGTTGTCTAATAGTTTAATTAGTATACTGCTAAGAGGGCTTAATCTAGTAACTGTAGTTTAAAGTTAATAGCAGTTGCGTAGTGTCTAGAAGTACTTACTTATAGGCCCTTTACTAGCCTTATAAGGGCAAAAGCGCGATTGCTTATTACTTTTATTTAACTTATTAGCGCTTGTAGACTGTTAAGCTGCCCTTAATCTAGATTTAGTTTAGAACACTGCATATCTTTTTCTTTTTAAAAAAGAAATTAACTAATCTTATAATAAAACACTGAAAATCTTTCTTAAATTATTAAGAGTTAAATAAGCTTTTCTAAGCACAATTACTTATGCTAGCTGATTTCGCTTCTTGCGCGACTAGTCTAGTGTAATCTTAGTGCCTAAGGCGTCTAAAAAATTAGTAATTACTAACAGCCTAACAACTTTAAGAAGCAAGTAGATTGTCGCTCATTAATACAGTAGCTGCTACTTAGTAAACTATTACTTAGGGCCTATTTGTCCCTAGTAAGCCTTATTAAGGTGTAATCTATACTGCGCCTTAATTAAACACTAAGTATCCTTATCTGCAGATGCAAGATCCTCTTTTAGGATCTTTACTAAGGCTTAAAGGCTAGTAAAGTTTTAAGTTATTATGCTTATTAAGGCGTTTAAAAGCAAGTTTAGATAGATAGTCTTACTAATCGAGTTCTTAACATTAGTAATCTTAGCAACTTTTCTTATTTATTAAGTAGCTTGTACTTTGTACCTATTAACTAGCTTGTTGTAATTATCCTTCTTATACTTAGTATTAAGTAATTAAGCCTTATATTTGTGTTAAGCAATCTTATAGTCCTCTCGTATTTAAGCGCTAGCGCTAGGTAATAGAGCAACTAGCTGCTTAATATCCTTAGGCAGTTCTAGATACTGTAGCTCCTAGTGATCTATTAAGAGTACGTCTAGGAGATTAGGATCAACCTAATCCTAGATGCCTTTCTCTAAGCAGTGTAGCCTTAATAGAGCAAACTAGGTTAGCTAGTCTAATTAAGCCTTAAGGATCACTTCTAAGGCGACAAGCGGTGTATTAGTAAGGTCTATCTTAAGATAAGATCGTGTAGGACCACGACGTAGGTTATTATTAAGGTGACGACAAATCGATTAGTTAGTTAGTAGGTAGCTAGGTAGCTTGTATTAGAAAGAGGTTGATCATATGATCAATAAGAGAGGTACAGCAGCAGCAGCGATCTGCTGGCTATGCTGTAGGAGAATAGAGGAGAGTAAAATACTAATTAAACAGTTAACCTTACAGCTTGCTAATTACGCAGTAGGAATTGAAACTATAATTAAGCAGCCGGGCTCATAAATATGAGAGCTAAGAAGGTTTAATTAATTAATTAGGAGGAGTAGAATGAGTGTATTGAACAACTAAGGGCTACAACAAAGTGGTCAATAACTACTTAAGAGGAACAAGACGATCTAGCCCGTATATATAGGCGGTAGCGCGATCGTCACGTGTTCAGCTTACCGGGATCACCTGCTCAACAGGGTGACCCGCATGTTGCGCATGTCAATACTCCAACATTAATAGAGACCTTACTAAAAGCCCTAAAAAGACAAAGGGACGTCTTTTAAAAGAAAATAGTCTAGATCTTTCTATTAGAAGCTTACAACGCTTTTTGAAAAAGGAGAACTATTCTGTTAACATTTCTTGAAAAAAGACGCCTTTAGACTCTGAAAAGGCTTATAATCGTCATATTTATGCTAAGCAATTACTTAAAAACCTCAAAAATATAGACTTTGATAAAGTTATATTTTCAGACGAGTCTGCTATTAAGCGAGGGCACGGTGCTAGGACAGAATACTATTAAACACGGCAAAATAATGGGGTTAGAAAGAAAATAGTTTCTTCAACTAACACAAGTAAGTTTAAAAAAACTCTATTTAACTAAAAAAAAACTTTAATATATCTAATATTTTTCTATTATTCTAATCTATTTTTAGCACGCTTACTAATCAAGTTATAGGTTAAGATATTTCTATCTAAGTTTGGGGAGCGATTTAGATAGGTGGTAGATCTAAATTAGTAGTAGTTAAAAGCCCTTTAATTACTACTCCTTTTAGGAGTTCAGACTATATTGAAAAGATCCTTATTCCTATAGTAAAACCTGCGATAAAAAAAGGTAAGTTACATATACTCTTTTTTCCTACTTAGAGAATGTTTACTCTATTTTTAAATTATAAAGTAGCAATCTTTTTTGATATAATTAAAGGACTTACTAACCTCTATATAGGCTGGAAGTTTCAACAGGATAACGCTAAGATTTATAAAACTCTAGAAGTTTTATCTTAGTTTTCTAGGAATAGGATATTGCTTTTTAAGCATCCTGCTTATAGTCCTGATCTAAATTCTTTAGAAAACGTGTAGGCCTTACTAAAAAACGCTTTAGCCAAACGGCCTATTACTTCTTTAGGTATAAGAAAGAGTAAAAAAAGTATAGCAGCCTCAAAGGCTGCTATAAGGGAGGAATGGGATCAATTACCTTAAATGGCGATTGATAATTGTATTCTATCTTTACTAAGGCGTTATTTGGACGTTGAGGAAGCTAAAGGCTAGTACACTCAGTATTAGTAAGCTTTCTTCGTTATTTATTTAGAAAAAACCCTAAAAACAAGCTCTTAATTACTACTTAATAGTTTTTTTTACAATTACCTTCAAACTTAGTTACAGATGAGTTTAACTAGTATTATTTAATATATATACTTTATAGCGATTTTTACACCTTCGAAAAAAAGTTATTTTGTTATTGATTCTTGAGTTTTTTTAATCTTTATTTTCACTGCTGAAGTTGAGCACAAAAGTGCTTACTAAGCAGCTTACTAAGTAGCCCCATTTAAAGAAAAAGATCTTGGCTTTCCAAATCACTAACCATTTCGGAAATAGCCCTTCTGGTTGTAGAAATATAAAGCTTTGAAAACTATAACTTTTTTGACATCTTTTTTTTCTCACCCCTCTGTATTACATTAATCTTCTAATCGTGCTAACATACTCTTTGTCTTTAGTACTCGTTTATTCTCTTAAGAACTAACTTAGATTATCTTTAGATAATCTTTACACTTTAAACACCTTAAAAGATAAGCAATACTGTTATAGACACACCTACTAATTCCCTCACTAGGAAGACTATAAGCTGCGCCAACAAGCCTAAGACCTATTATAGTAATTATAGTAAGCTTAATGCTTAGCTCTTCTAAGTTAATAGACACTTCTATATTAAAGGAGATAGGATTAACAACAACAACAAGGTAGTCTTAGCCTCTACGTATCTTTAAGGAGATGCGGAGAAGTAGGCTAACTTAATCCTTTAACGCTATATAGATAGTTCTATTATAGACGCTAACAACACTACTCTAGTTAAAGACTAAGATGCTTTTAAGATAAAGATAAAAGAAGTTTTCTTACCTTTTAAGAAGTCTGTAATCGCAGAACAGAAGATTTAGAGACTACAACAAACTAAGTCTACTACTAACTACATGTAAAGGGCTGAAGCCTTGATGTTCTCTAGTACTCGGCCTGTGGCCTTCGTTGGCTTTTCTTACCTCAGCATTAGCACCTCAGCACTAGCTGCTGACTATCGGCCGCACTAGTTACGCTAACTGTCAGCTGACCCGACGACCTCTAATAACCTTAGTTAGTCCTAACCTCAATTAGTCCTAACTATCCGGATTGGATATAAAAACCTACGTAGTCTCTCTATAGTTCTGTATCTAATTCATTCACCTTCTACTGTTACCTTGCATCTTTAGTCAACCTAACGCACCCTTATAATTAAATTAGATCCTTCTTTAGCTACTTGCGTAGCTACGTCGTACTTAGGAGCCCTCTAGAGCTATATCTAGACGAGAAGCCAGCTAGAGCTATATCTACGCGCGAGAATCTAGTTAATTAGAGCGCTAGTTAATTAGTTAACTGTTTAAATCCACTAAAGGATTAACAGAAAAAGCACTAGATTAAAAGTGCTAAGGGATACTTAGTTGTATAAGTCCCTAAGGCGTTTAAATTCGTTAGATAAGCCTACTAAGCGTAGTAGCCCCTACACGAAAAGGATAAGCCTACTAAGCGTAGTAGCACCTATAACGATTTCTGTTAACAATATAGAGTACTAGCAAGTACCTGTAATATAATAGCAGAACTCTTAGCAGCTCTTTTAGCTGTAAGGATAGCAGAACTACACTAAGATAGTGTTAGTAGACCTAAAGTAGAAACTACTTTAGAAGGTCTTTGTAGAGCAGGTGGCCTAGATGAGATAGCTGCTTCTACAAGGATACAGGAAGCCTTCTAAGCTTAGGAGGCTATAGGCACAATACAACAAAGGGAGCCTAAGGTAGAACAACTTCTACCTTGGCTACCTACCTTATTAGCTGCCTTAGGAAATTAATAAGCTTAAACGCCTAGGCGTTTTAAATAACTAGATCCTGATACCTTTAACAGAAACAGAAAGATGTACCAAATATTTTAACAACAGCTTACCGCTAAGGTAGAAAACAATAAGGAAGATTTTAACACAGATAAGAGGATTTGTAACTACGCCTTTAGTTAATTAAAAGGCTTAGCTGTAACCCTTACTATGCCTTTCCTTAACTAAATACGGATTTCTAATTTATAGAACTTTAATAAGCTATTAAACTTCTTTAACTAAATGTTTAGAGATCCCTATAGTGTAGAGAGAGCCAAGAACAAGCTCTAGTCTATAAGCTAAGGCAAGAAAAGCATACGCAAATATATTATAGAATTCTAGGAATAACTACTATTATCTAGTAGTAGTTTAGACGAGGATACAAGAATAATGCTTTTCTAAAAAAGCCTTATTTAGAAACTTTAAGACAAACTTGTAGGTATTACCTATAAGGATTTAGATAGCCTGCAAAACAAAGTAATAGAGATTGCTAATTACCTCTACAGAATAGAGCAGTACTCTAAAGGCAGAGACAACAAGCTTAAGGAGTATAAATCTAGGAGAACTTCTCCTCCTCCTTCTCCTTCAAAAGGAGACTAGATAGAAGGGATAGAATATACAGGAAGAACTGCTAAACCTTAATAGTTTAGTAACTAGGAGTTAGAACAGGTGTATAGAAAAAGACGCTGTTTTAACTGTAAATAAAAAGGCCATCTGTCTGCATATTATACAGAGAATAAGAGATCTTCTAAAAAGGAGAAAAAGACTTTAGTTAAGTTTTCTAACTCTAAAAAAGATAATAAGCTTAGCGAGGGAAGCTTAAATAAGGACTTAGATTCAGAAAAAGAGTAGCTCCTGTTTAAAGTCACTAGCAGGAGCCTCTAATAAGTTAGGATAACTTAGTTAAGGAGTAGGCAAACTTTAAAAAGAATATAAGCAGCAATAGAATTACTTTAGAGGCACTAGTAAATCGTTACACTTTCGCCTCTACTTTAATTAATATAGGAAACCTTGTATACTCACTTATTAGCCCTTAACTTATTAAGAACGCCAACTTACAGTGCATTTCTATTTCTCCTAGGAGATTGGAAGGAGTTATAGATAAACTTAGAACTATTAACAAAGTTGCTAGGTTAGACATTAATATTAAAGGCTATAAGGATACTATTTGGGGTTATGTGGCCCCTACACACCTTAGTTATAATTTAATACTTAGACGGCCTTAGATAAATAGAAGAGAGGTTACTATTGCTCCTTCTAGAAAAACAATTTACATCCATTCTTCCGGCTAAAGGATTAAGTTACTTAGCACTAAGGATTGCCCTATTAAAGGAGACTAGAGATTGAAACAAATAAGCGCAACAGCTTATCACTCCTATATTAGGCGGGCGAAAAAGGATAAGTCTATTTAGACCTTCGCTGCTTCTCTTAAGGATATTAAAAAAGCCCTAGCTCCTAAGAAGAAAGTAGAGGTCCTACCTTTACTCCCTAAGGCTTATTAACACCTAGCTTAGATTTTTAATCTAAAAACTGCTTCTGTACTACCTCCTTTACGCAGATCTAAGGTAGATCACTGTATTAAACTAGAGAAAGACGATAAAGGCAAAGAAAAAGAGGCTCCCTAGGGACCTCTATACAGTATAAGCCGCCTAGAACTCCTAGTATTACAAAAGGAGCTTATTTCTCTACTTAATAAAGGATAGATTAGAGCTAGTAGCTCTCCTGCCTCCTCCCCTGTCCTTTTTGCTAAGAAACCTAGAGGAGGATTACGTTTCTGTATTGATTACTGAGCCCTAAACACTATTACAAAGAAAGATTGTTATCCTTTATCTTTAATTTAAGAAACTCTTAACAATATTGCAAAAGCTAAATAGTTTATAAAGATTAACGTTTCTGCAGCTTTCCACAAGATTAGGATTAATGCAGGAGATAAGTAGAAAACAGCTTTTTGTACTAGATTGAGGTTATATAAGTGGCTAGTCACTCTATTTAGTATAGCAAACGCTCCTAGTACCTTTCAACGCTATATTAATTGGACCCTCCGCAAGTATATTAACGATTTTTGCTTAGCCTACCTAGACGACGTATTAATTTACACTAATGGCATGCTTAAAGAACACTAACACAATACAAATAAGGTTTTAGAAGCTATAGGTAAGGCTAGATTACCTTTAGACATCTAGAAGTGTAAATTTAACGTATAGAGTACAAAATACCTTAGATTTATTATTAAGGCTAGAAAAGGACTTTGAATGGACCCTGAGAAAGTAAAAGCAATTAGAAATTAGCAGGCGCCTACAAACGTTAAAGGAGTATGTAGTTTTCTTAGTTTTGCAAACTTCTATTAACAATTTATTAAGAACTACTTAGAGATAGTAGCTCCTCTTTTAAAGCTTACTAGTAACATCTCCTTTTGATAGGGAAAAACTAAGCAAAAAGCTTTTAATAAGCTTAAGGAGTTATTTATTACTAAGCTAGTACTAGCTTAATAGGATCCTAACAGAGAAACAATCCTAGAAATAGACTCTTCTAGATATGTAGTAGCAGGAGTCCTCTCACAATACAACAATAAAGGAAGCTTACGCCTAGTAGCTTATTATTTAAAAAAGATAACTAGCACGTAAAGCAATTACAAGATACATAATAAGGAATTACTAGCAGTTATCTCTTACTTATCTAAATAGGATGCTATGCTACGATCTTTAAAAAAGTTTATAGTTATTATAGACTATAAAAACCTTAAATATTTTGGCAGGCCTAGACAGCTTAGCAAGAGACAAATAAAATAGGCTTAATTTCTAGGAAAATTTCCTAACATAGAAATATCTTACAGGCCTAGAGTTAATAACTCTAGGGCTAATGCCTTATCTAGGAGACAACAAGATATGCCAGCAAACGACTAGGATACTAGGATTTTTAGGAGGTTTTTATAAGTGTTTAAACCTAGAACTGCAGCTACTAACAAAGAACTAGAAAAAGAAGAGGTACTTAGAGCCTTTAGCTGCAACAGCTATCTAGCAGCAGTACTAGAATTACCTTAGGAGCAATTAGATCTAGAAGATCTATAAAATAAAGCTAAAAAAGAGGACAAAACCTACTAAATAGCCTAGAAAGCTGTAAGGGATAGTAACCAACAATTTCCTACAGCTTTAGATCTCAAACTTTCTATTTCTAAATGCCGACTAGACGATTCTGGAAACCTCCTATACTAAGATCAAAAATGGGTACCTAATAATAAACCTCTAAGAACTAGAATTATCCACGAAATCTACAGTTCTAGAGCTTTAGGCCATCTAGGAAGGAATATTACCTATTAAGCTATTGCAAGAGAATACTTTTAGCCCTCTATTAGCAAAAGTATTAGAAGGTACATAAGGAACTGCTTAGTGTGTAGAAGAACAAAACCTTAAAAAGACAGCCTACAAGGCTTACTAAAACCCTTGCCTATACTAGAGCAAATATAGAAAGAATTTTCTATAGATTTTATTACAGGGTTACTAGAAAGCAAAGGTTGTACAAACCTTATAGTAGTTATAAATAGGCTTAGCAAGGATGTTGTCCTAATAGGCCTTAAGGACATTACTATAGAAAGTGTTACTAAAACTTTTATTAACTCTGTTGTGGCTTACTATTAGTTACTAAACTATATTACTTTAGACAGAGGTATACAGTTTATTAACTATTTTTAGATTAAGCTTTGTAAGTTATTAGAAATTAAGTAACACTTATCTTCTAGATACTATCCTAAAACTAACAGTTCTACAGAGAAAATAAACTCTACAGTACAGGCTTATTTACAAGCCTTCTGTAATTAGGATTAAACAAATAAGAAAAGCAACCTAGAGATAGCTAAGATTGCAGTTATAGCAAGGTAAGCTTAGTCTACTAAGATGTCTTCTTTCTTCCTACAACACGGCTATAAGGTAGATCCCCTACAAATTGCATCTAAGCACAGTCCTTAACAACAACTTTTAAAGAGAATACAGAAGGATTATTAAAAGGCAGAAAATATTGTTAATAAGCTACGACAAAGTATTGAGCTTGCACAAGCTACAATAGGAGAAAGCTAATAAGAACAAGAAAGGCAGGCAAATAAGAGAAGGCATTAATTACCTTAGCTTAAAATAGGCAATAAGGTATAGTTAAAATTAGGCGACTACTACAAAACAAAAAGACCTAGCAGAAAACTTAACTAGAAGAATCTTAAGTACACAGTACTTAAGGTAATTAGACTAAACGTAGTTAAAGTAAATACTCCTAGCCGGATTTACCTAGTATTTAATGTTAATAACCTTAGACTAGCGTCCTCAGACCCTCTACTAAGCTAGCCAATAGACGACAATGAACCTCTACTAATTAAGACAGAGGATGGAGAAGAATACCTAGTAGAGACTCTATTAGAGGAAAGAGGAAAAGGAAGAAAAAAGCAGTACTTAGTTAAATAGTTAGGATATCTAGATCTAACTTAGGAACCAGCTGTTAATTTGAAAGATACAGAAGCCCTAGAAGAGTGGAACTCTAGGTAACAAGATTACTACCCCTACTTTTTTAGGAGGGGGGTATTGTAAAGGGCTAAAGCCTTAATATTCTCTAGTACTCGGCCTGTGGCCTTCGTTGGCTTTTCTTACCTTAGTATTAGCACCTCAGCACTAGCTGCTGACTATCAGCCGCACTAGTTACGCTAACTGTCAGCTAACCCAACGACCTCTGATAACCTTAGTTAGTCCTAACCTCGGTTAGTCCTAACTATCCGGATTGGATATAAAAACCTACGTAGTCTCTCTATAGTTCTGTATCTAATTCATTCACCTTCTACTGTTACCTTGCATCTTTGGTCAACCCAACGCACCCTTACACTACACATTAAATTCTAGCAGTATAAAATAGTTATAGAATAAGACAACAACGCTCTAATATAGATATACTAACAAGGCCTTAAACCTACTATACAACAAGAACTTATAAGAAGCAGAATCTAGCCTTAACACGCTTAACAAACTTATAGCTAAAGCTATTAGAGTAGATAACAAACTTTATAAGCTTATATTAGAAGAAATATTATTCACGCAAGGGAATAACGTATCTAGGAACATAGACGTTTAACTACGTTAAACACTTTAACGCCTGTACCCTAACTAAGAACGTTAGTAAAACTATGTACTTAAGATCCTAAGGCATTATGCTACTAATAGCTATAAGCTAATACACCTTAACAATATTAATAAAAGACTAAGAAGAAAGAAATTTACGTATAACAAGGATAACAAGAAAGTTACTTATTATAAATGTAGCAAGGAAGTTTACATAAAACAGGACTACTAAAGCTAAGGTAGGGTAACTTAATAACTTTATATTATTTACTACATAGAACCTAACAACAATCTAGACAATAAATAGAATATTATTACACAACCTACTATTACAATTTAAAGATAAAACTAGGTAAGTATTAACAGTCTAGATAACCTAGTTATAATTACACTAGAGGAAACCTTAGATAACAATATTTCTAAGATAGTGCTAGACAAAGATATAGAAGCAACCCTAGTAAATTAAACTAAACACAACAAGATAGTTAAGTTTTAGGAGAGCTATTAACTAGCTACACTAATTACATAAGAAGAGCTAGTAGCATATAACAAGGGGATAGTTCTACTAGCTATATAGATACTCCTTACCTATACTATAAAAGACAGACACAATGTTAGCACATAGGTACTACTACTTATAGAGACTAGATGCTTAACAAATTCAGCAGAGAAAGTTAATACCCTACTTAGACAGCTTGAATAACCTAAAGAGATCTTAATAGAACCTTATAGAAAAGTATTCCTAGATTATTGCTAGTATGCTAATTTACTAGAAGAACTGTAGAAGAAAGGGCTTACTCTAGTAGCAACTATTAAAGAAACTATATATAATAACTGAGTATAGAAATAGACTAAAGAAGCTAAAGCTTCTTAGAATAAACTAGCACACTAGCTCTTAGATAAAAAGAAGAAGGAAATTTACAATAAACTCTAGATAACACACTAATAGTATAAGGCTTAAGATAATAGCTGCGCTAGAGATATATACTATTAGACAGACCTGTGCAACCTAGAATATACAAAGTATCTATAAACTACATATATATATAATAACTATACAATTTATTATTCTAATAAAAGTAGATTAGGATAGTTTCATAAGAAACTAAAGAGAATACTTAGATATAAATACAAATAGTATAATTGTCTAAACAACAAATACGCAGTACATATATAAAATAAGAGACACAGCCTATACTTTTATAGATACAATAATTTTGAAGAAAACTTATAAATGTATATAACGTAGTAGAGAGATTATAAGGACAGAACTAGTGCATAAGAGTGTAACTAACCTTTATAGTATATATACTTTAATATTAAATGCAACTAATATATTATTGCGAAGAAGTTCTATAGATTTAGTATATATTCTTTTTTAGACAGACGCCCTAGACACCTAGAACTACTAGAAAGATTAATATAATAAACCCTCTAAACCTCCTTAAGCTTACAGCAAAGCTTAATAGACACTAGATATAGGCACTAGTAGATTCTAGCGCGTAAGCTAACTTTATTTCTGCTTAAGTAATATTAGCAGTAAGCCTACAAGTATTAGAGAAATAAGAACCTTACCTACTACACGTACCTAATAGTTAGCCTATGCTAGGCAAGATAACAATTACTTATAAGGTCACTAGAGTAACGCTCTGCATCTAGGAACACTAAGAAGAGATAGACTTAGACGTTTTTAGACTAGCTACCTACAATATTATATCAAGACTTTATTAGTTTCAAGAATATAATCTATAGATTAACTAGAATGTAAAGAAGTTCTTATTTAAGTGCTATAGAACTAACATAACTACAAGCTAGCTAATATATTTAATAACTAAGATAGTAAATAAGAGGAAGATTAGTAATATTACTAAAGGATAGAAAACCTTAACTAAAAATAGCCTTAAGACAAGAGGGTTTAACTTAATAGATACTAGAAGAGCTCTCTTAGATTACAAAGTTAGAGTTTTAGAGAAATACATAACTCTAGATATCTTAAAAAAGTATAAAGAATTTTAGTACCTCTTTAAAGAAGTAGTAGATAGAAAAGCTTTCCTAAGATTATAAGATTATTTTAGAAGAAGAGAAAACTTTACTCTTTAGACCAATTTATTACTATTAGAGATAGAACTTAAGATATTTAGAGAAAAACTAGATAAGGATTTAGCAAAAAGCTATATAAGACTTTTCCATAGGCTGGCAATCGCCGTTGGACACGTTTCAACTGGTGTCGTTTTTTGGTACCTTAGCAAATTTTTTGACCCTGATTATCGCTCGGTGGTCTGAGCTTTCCTCCCAGAACTCATCCACCCACCGTTCGAATCTCGTTGACTACACACAATCTTTTTTTTTGACTTTTGCGATTAATTAGTAGAGGGTAGCTGCTTTTCACTTTTTTGGAACCCCATGTTGACTACAACAACAACCACCACCTTTGACACCTTAAAAAATAAATATAATATATACATTAACAAGATTGCAAAGATATTTAAGCTAAAGAAGAATAAGCTACTAAGAATGTGCGTTAACTATTAGAAGTTAAATTTTATTATAGTAAAGAATTAATATCTACTATTAAATATTACAGAACTTAAAAATTAATTATCTATACTAAAGTCTTTACAGCACTAAACTTCTAAGATAGATACTACTTTATTAACATTTAGAAAAGTAAAGAATAGAAGATAGCGTTCTAAACAAGATATAAACACTATAAATATACTATTATACTATTTAGGTTAACAAACGCTCTAGTAATATTTTAAGAACTTATTAATAATATATTAAGAGTATACCTAGATATCTTTGTTATTAAATACTTGGATAATATCTTTATCTACTCTAAGAATTTAAGAGATTATGTTAAATATATCTACATAGTACTAAGGGGCCTAGACTAGTCTAACTTATAACTAAAACTTAAAAAATATAAGTTATATAAGAATAAAGTTGCTTTTCTAAGATATGTTATAGAGGCACAAGGAGTATAGATAAGTAAAGAAAAAATATAAATAATAAAAAAATAGCTACAACTAAAGATAGTTAAAGAGGTATAATATTTTTTAGGATTTTAAAACTTTAACTAATAGTTTATGAAAGATTACTCTAGGATTACTATTGTATTAATAAGACTTATAAGGGAAGAAGTACCCTTTAAATAAAGTAAAGAAGTAGAGAATGCTTTCTAAATGCTTAGGAACGTAAGTATAAAACTACTATACTTTTGCATATTCTAAGCAGGACAGCTACTATAGTTTAAAACAGACGTATTAGACCTAGTACTTAGAGGATGCGCTAGCTAACTATATAAAGGTAAATAGTACTTAATTACTTATTATTCTTGCAAGTTTTTAGGACTAGAAGAAAAATATAATATTTATAACAAGGAGCTACTAGCTATTGTTAATTACTTAAGATTTTAGAGAGTATACGTAAAAAGCTGCTTAGAACTTATAATATTTACAAATTATAAGAACTTAGTTAATTTTTTAACTACTAAAAGGCTAGACTAACTCTAGGTTTAATAGTTAGAAGAACTGGAATAATACAAGTTCAAGATTATGTATATACTAAAAAAATAAAATAAAAAGTTAGATGCTCTTAGCTATGGACACAATATTATAGGAATTAAAGAAATAAATAACTCTAGAATATTACAAGTTAATAATAATAGATTATTAGAACTAGTATAGACGCTTAATCTACTTATGCGCATTACGTATAACGTACTAAAAGAATTATAAAAAGCAATTATTAGGTAACACTACGACAACTTAGTATATAGTTGCTCAGGTACTATAAGAACTATAGAACTTATTAAGAGAAATTACAAGTTTCTAAGGATAAAGGACTAAGTTATTACCTTTATTGCTTAATATGCAGACTGTTAGAAGAATAAGCATAGTACACATACACCCTATAAAGAAATATAAGTAATAGAACTACCTAATACACTATAGTTAGACATCTTTATAGACTTTATTACAGGTTTACTAGTCTTAAGAGACCTTATTATAAAAGTATCTTACAACGCAATTCTTGTAGTAGTTAACTAATTTATAAAACAAGCTAAGTACATTGTCTTTAAGAAAGATTTTACAATAGTATAGCTTACATACATTATTCACGATTAAGTTATTAGATATTACAGTATACTAAAGTTCATTATTAGTTATAGAGACAAACTCTTTACTTTAAATTTTAGACAATATTACTCGCCGTAATTAGAATAAAAAGAAAGCTATTAACAGCGTATTATCTATAAATAGACAGATAGACTAAAAACATAAATTGTATAATAAAAGTATATCTTAGAATATATATTAACTAATAACAGAATAATTAGATATTATTACTACTTATAGCATAAATAGTATACAACAATAAGCTTTTAGAGTCTATAGGATAGACTCTATTCTACGCAAACTATAGAAGACACCTAAATTTCTTTACATGTATACTGCTAAGTTTAAAAACAGAAGTAGCTATTACAATAGCTAATAAGCTAAAATTAGTATACAAGTTCCTTAAGCAGACACTTAAGAAGGCCTAACACTAAAGCCTTTTATATATTAATTAGAAACTAAAAACAGCACCTTAGCTAAAGAATGGGTATAAAGTATATTTGCTTACGAAGAATCTTTGCACTAAACAACCTAATAAAGGGCTTAACAATGTTAAAGTTAGACTGTTTTTAATTTAAGACTAGAAGAGACTAGTTACATACACACTTGACCTTCTACTAGATGCAAAAATCTACCTTAGATTCTATGTTAACATATTAGAACTAGTAGACCTAGAGTCGCTACCTTAGAAGACCTTCTATTACAAGAAAGAAAAAGAAAATAAATTTAAGATTAAGAAGATCCTCGCACATTAGAATAATAATAATAGTAAGGAATACTTAGTTAAATAGTTAGGCTACCTAGACAGCGATAATACATAGGAACAAGACATGAACCTTACTAACTGCCGACAAATATTACAAAAATACAATAACTATACTAGGAATTGAACTAAGGACGTTAGCACATACACTAGCAAAAAATAAGGCCTTTTAGGAAACAATAATTACAAGGAGCTTTAGCAGGGTAGTTAGCATGAATAATTTTAGAGCTAAGACATAAGCGACGTTAATAGGAAGAAGACATAACAACTACCTTACTTATAACGCAGGGCAAACCTTAGTTATTTAACAAAAAACTATAAAACACAACTACGTGATTTAAGGATAAATCTATTAGAGAGGAGGATAGTGTTACGATCTAAACTAAGGGACGTAGAGACAATCCTTTAGGGACCATGCGGCATAAGCAGATGATTACAGCTAGGCAACTGCGCCGCTGTCACGTAACTGCTTACTAACAAGCACGCTCGTACACGAGCACGACTACGTGACTAATTATTAACAAGCAAGCTTATCTACGAGCGCACACACGCTTATCTACAAGCGCACGCTTGTACACAAGCACTACGTTTATTAGTATATAGTGTAGGCAATATGCCTTTATAGCTTATTGTGTTCAACTTAGAGTATTGACTTAGTAATTAATCTAAAGATTAAGACTTGCTTCTCAACCCTCGTGTTATTACATTAATCTTCTAATCGTGCTAACACACCCCGTGTCTTTAGTACTTGTTTATTCTCCCAAGAACCAACCTAGATCATCTTCGGACGATCTTCACACCTCTACAGCATCAAGCTAGCTTAATTAAAGTCTAGCTAAGCTCTAGTATCTAAGCGCCGGTGTAAGGGTGCGTTGGATTAACTAAAGGTGCAAGGTAAACAGAGAATAAATATATTGCAGGACTATAAAGGTTGCGCAGCAAGTTTATCTACCTCTCTGCAAGGCCTAAGCTTAGCGCGTAGTTAGTACGCAAAAGTAACTATGTAGCAACTGCTAATGTAGCAAAAGAAAATAGCGCAGAGCTAAAAGAAAGGCTAAGCAGGCTGGGAGGGGCTAGGGGGGGCGAGCAGGATAGAAGGGCCGAGCAGGCTAAAAGGGCCAATACGCCAAACCTACAGAATCTAGGTGCTTACCGCACACCCGGAATCTGTAAGATAGATAAGAAAACAAGGCTTTTAGCTAAGTACTAAAAACATTAAGGCTTTGGCTCTTTACAGTACCCCACTTCTTAAAGTCAAAGTTTCTTTTAAAAGTTTTCCTAATCTTGTAGTGCCTCTGTATTCTTTAAGTTTAAAGCTAATCCTAAGTTAGTTCTAGGTATCTTACCTATTTAACTAGGTATTCTTTTCTTCTTCTTGTGCTTCTTTCCTCTAATAGGCGCTCTACTAAGCACTCTTCTTCGCCGTCTACTTTAATTAGTAAAAGCTCGTTGTCGTCTTGTAGTTAGCTTAGTAAAGAATCTAAAGAAGCTATTTAGAGATTGATGATATTAAATACTAAATATATTCTTTTAGGAGTATTTAGCTTTAAAGCGTTTAGTCTAACAATTCTAAGTACTATATACTTTAAATTCTTCTAATTGAGTTTTCGGCTAGATCTATTAGTTCTCTAGTAGTCTTTTAACTTTAACTAAACTTTATTACCTATTTAAAGCTAAAGTAATTATCTTTTTTCCTGTTTGCTTGTTATCTTTATTTATATTAAAATATTGCTATTATAGCTTAAGCTGACTTAATACTTTGCTAGAGTTTATTAGCTATATTTTCTGTTTTCTAATAGTCTTCTTGTATTCTCCTTCCTTAAAGTTAATTCTAAAGTCTATGTTTTACTGCTATTTAAAGAGGATCTACCTTGTATCTATGTTATAGAAAGAAGGCAACATTTTAGTAGATTGTGCTTGCCTTGCTATAATTGCGATTTTAGCTATTCTTAGGTTGCCTTTTTAGTTTGTTTAATCCTAATTGCAGAAGGCTTGTATGTAAGTAGGCTTATACTGTAAAGTTTATTTGTTCTGTAAAGCTGTTAGTTTCAGAGTAATATCTAGAAAATAAATATTGTTCTATCCTTAGTAGCTTGCAATGCTAAGTCTGAAAGTAGCTCATAAACTGTATAATTTTATTAGAAGTAATATAGTTTAAAAACTAGTAGTAAGCTCCTACAGAGTTAATAAACGCTTTAGCAACGCTTTTTATACTAATATTTTTAAGTTCTACTAAAATTACATTCTTACTTAGTCTATTAGTTACTACTATAAAGTTTGTACAAGTTTAGCTTTCTAGTAATTCTGTAATAAAGTTATTTTAAGATTTCTTTATAAATACGCTTAAGAATTAGTAAAAGTTTTAATAATTCTTGTAGGCTATCTCTCTATAGTTTTGTTCTTTTACATACTAAGCAGTTTCTAATGTATTACCTTACTATTTAGCTAATAGAGTGCTAAAAGTATTCTCTTGCAACTGCTTAAAAAGTAAAATTCCTTTTTAGATGTCTTAGAGCCTTAAAATAGTAGATATTATGGATAATTCTAGTGCCTAAATGTTTATTGTTTAGTTCTTATCTTTGACCTTAGTATAGCAGGTTTCTAAAATTATTTAATAAGCATTTAAAAATAAAAAGCTGAAGGTCTAGCTTTGTTAGAAATTAGAATTCTCCCTTGCTTACTGCTTTCTAGGCTAGCTAGTGATTATTATTTTCTTCTTTAGCTTTTTTCTAAAGCTTCTTTAAATCTAATTGTTCTTAAAATACTATTACTAGATAGCTATTGCAGCTAAAGGTTCTTAAAGTATTTTATTTGCTTTTTTGTTCCAAGAGTTGTTGCAATAAATAGTTTAAAGACTTGGAAAAAGTTTTTTAAAATCTAAGTGTTTAAACTATTTATAGGTAAATCTTGTTGTCTTTAAAATAAAGTATAAGCTCTAAAGTTTTTAACTTTAAACTTATAGACAATTTCTATGTTAGGAAATTTACTAAAAAATTAAGTCTACCTTATCTGTCTCTTGCCAAGCTGCCCAGGCTTTTCAAAATACTCTAAGTTTTTATAGTCTATTATAACTAGAAACTTCCTTAAAGAGCGTAGCATAGCATTCTACTTAAATAAGTAGTATGTAACTGTAAGTAATTCCTTATTATATATCTAATAGTGTCTTTAAGCGCTGGTTATATTTTTTAAGTAGTATGCTACTAGTTATAATCTTCTTGAATTGTTGTATTGCGAAAGGACTCCTGCTACAACATAACTAGAAGAATTAGTCTCCAGAATTGTTTTCTTGTTATGGTTCTATTAAGCTAGTATTAGTTAAGTAATAAACAGTTTCTTTAGCTTATTAAAAGCTTTTTGCTCTGTTTTTCCCCATTAAAAGGAGACGTTTCTAGTAAGCTTTAAGAGCGGGGCAACTATATTAAAGTAGTTCTTCATTAAGCATCTATAAAAGTTTATAAATCTATAAAAACTACGTATTTTATTAACATTTATTAGTATATTCTATTCTTTTATAGCTTATACTTTCTTAGAGTCAATCTAAAGTCTTTTTTTTATCCTTAATAATTAATCCTAAGTATTGAGTACTTTGCATATTAAACTTATATTTCTTTATATTAATAGGTAACCTAGCCTTGCTTATAGCTTCTAGAGCCTTGTTTATATTGCGTTAGTTTTCTTTAAGCGTGCTATTTATATAAATTTATACATTGTCTAAGTAGGCTAAGCAAAAATAGTTAATATATTTGCAAAGTATTTAGTTAATATATTATTGTAAAGTACGAAAAGTATTTGCTGTGCTAAAAAGAGTAACTAGCTATTTGTATAAAATAAACATTGTTTTGAAAGTAGTCTTCTATTTATCTTCTACATTAATTTTAATTTTATAAAAAGCTATAGAGACGTTAATCTTTGTAAACTATTTTACCTTAGCAATATTGTTAAGCGGCTCTTAGATTAACAGCAAAAGATAACAGTCCTTTTTTGTAATAGCGTTAAGAGCTTAATAATTAACGCAGAACTGTAATTCTTGTTACGACCCAAGGCCTGGAGTGGGGCACCACCACCTTAAGTACCGACAACCGATGGCACGGACCTAGGGACTAGGTGATAAAAAGATTACGTAGCTAGTCCTAGAGTCCTAGAATTCTAGAAGGTCCTAGCCGGACTTTAGGATCCTCAGGACTGTAGATATCTTAAAATTCTAAGAAGTCCTAGATAGACTTTAGGATTGTTAGCACTATAGTACACTGTAGGATCTCTAGAACTCCTTATGTATATAGCAATAGGCAATATGCCATTATAGTATATTGTGTTTAACTTAGAGTTTTTACTTAGTAATTAATCTAAGGATTAAGACTTATTTCTTAACCCTTGTACTATTACATTGATCTTCTAATCGTGCTAGTACACCCTGTGTCCTTAGTACTTGTTTATTCTCCTAAGAACTAACCTAGATTATCTTTAGACGATCTTCACACTTTAAACACCCTTAAAAGATAAGTAATACTGCTATAGACACACCTGCTAATTCCTACACAGGAGGAACTACGAGCCGCGCTAAAAAGCCCGACAACTATTATAGCGATTGTAACAAGCTTGAAGCTTGGCTCCTCTAGTTTGACAAACACTTCTATATTAAAGAAGACAGGATTAAGGATAATAATAAGACTATCCTAGCCTTTACGTATTTCTAAGGAGATGCAAAGAAGTAAGCTAACTTAACTCTTAAACGTTACATAGACAATTTTATTATAGATGCTAACAACACTGCCTAAGTTAAAGACTAGGACACCATTAAAACAGAAATGCAAGAAATCTTTTTACTTTTTAAAGAATCTGTAGTTGCAGAGCAAAAGATTTAGAGACTACAACAAACTAAGTCTGCTGCTAACTACACAACTAAATTCTAATAGTACAAGATAGTTATTAAATAGGATAACAACGCTTTAATATAGATGTACTAACAAGATCTTAAACTAACTATATAACAGGAACTTATTAGAAGCAGATTAAGCCTCAACACGCTTAAAAAACTTAGAGCTAAAGCTATTTAAGTAGATAATAAACTTTATAAGCTTATATTAAAAAAATTATTTGCGCAAGGGAATCGCGCACCTAGAAACACAGACGCTTAACTACGTTAAACACTTTAACGCTTGTACTCTAACTAAGGCTATTAGCAAAACTATGTACTTAAGATCTTAAGGTATTACGCTACTAATAGCTACAAGCTAATGCACCTTAACAACATTTACAAAGGACTAAGAAGAAAGAAGTTTACGTATAACAAGAGTAACAAGAAAGTTACTTATTATAAATATAGTAAAGAAAGTTACATAAAACAAGACTACTAAAGCTAAAGCAAGGTAACTTAATAGTTAAATGTTATTTACTATGTAGGACCTAATTATAATCTAAATAACAAATAAAACGTTATTACATAACCTACTATTACAGTTTGAAGATAAGATTAAATAAGTATTAATAGTCTAGATAACATAGTTATAATTACGCTAAAGAAAACCTTAGACAACAATATTTCTAAGATAGTGCTAGACAAAGATATAAAAGCAACCCTAGTAGACTAAACTAAGTATAGTAAGATAGCTAAGTTTTAAGAAAACTATTAACTAGGCACACTAATTACTCAGGAAGAGCTAGTAGCGTATAATAAGGAGATAGTTCTTTTAGCAATATAGAAACTCCTTACCTATACTATAGAGGAAAGACATAATATTAGCATATAAGTACTACTACTTATAGAGTCTAGATGCTTTAAAGATCTAGTAGAGAAGACTAGTAATCTACTAAGGTAGCTTAGACAACTTAAAGAAATCTTTATAAAACCTTGTAAAAGAACATTCCTAGATTATAGCTAATATACTAATTTACTAAAGGAACTGCAGAAGAAAAGGCTTACTCTAGTAGTAACTATTAATAAAACTATATACAATAATTTTGTATAAAAATAGACTAAAGAAGCTAAGGCTTCCTAGAATAAACTAGCGCACTAAATCTAAGACGAAAAGAAGAAAAAGATTTACAACAAACTCTAGGCAATACGCTAGTAGTATAAGGCTTAAGACAACAGCCGCGCTAAAGATATATACTATTAGATAAATCTACACAACGTAGAACATATAAAGTATTTATAGACTGTATATAGACACAACAGCTGTATAATCTACTATTTTAATAAGTATAAATTAAGATAGTTTTCTAAGAAGTTTAAAGGAATGCCTAGATGCAAATACTAGTAGTATAATTATCTAAATAACAAATGCGCAGTACATATATAGAATAAGAGACACAGTCTATACTTTTATAAACATAATAATTTAGAAGAGAACCTGTAAATATACATAATGTAGTAGAAAGATTAGACGAACAAAACTAGTGCATAAAAGTATAATTAACTTTTATAGCATACGTGCTCTAATATTAAATGCAACTAACATATTGTTGCGAAAAGGTTTTACAGATTTAGTACACAGTCGTTTTTAAACAGACGCCTAAGACACTTAGAACTACTAATGAGATTAACGCAATAAATCTCCTAAGCCTCTTTAAGCTTACAGTAAAGCTTAATAGATACTAGATATAGGCACTAGTAAATTCTAGTGTATAAGCTAACTTTGTTTCTACTTAAGTAATATTAGTAGCAGGCCTATAAGCATTAAAGAAACAAGAACCTTACTTACTACATGTAGCTAACAGTTAGCCTATGCTAGGCGAGACAATAATTACTTACAAGGTTACTAGAGCGACGCTCCGCATCTAGGAATACTAGGAAGAGATAAACTTAGACGTTTTTAGACTAGATACTCATAATATTATATTAGAACTTTCTTAGTTACAAGAATATAACCTACAAATTAACTAAAAGTTAAAGAAGTTCTTATCTAAGTGCTATAGATTAGACGCAACTATAAGCTAGCCTACGTATCTAATAAGTAAGATAGTAGATAAAAGAAAGATTAACAATATTACTAAGGGACAGTAATCTTAACTAAGAACAACTTTAAGACAAAAGAGTTTCACTTAATAGATACTAAAAATGTTTCTTTAGATTAAAAAGTTAGAGTTATAAAAATATAGGTAGTTTAGATATCTTAAAAAAGTATAAAAAATTTTAGCACCTCTTGGTAGAAGTAGTAGATAGCAAAGCCTTACTAAGACACTAACTTTAAGATTTTAAAATTATCCTAGAAGAAGAGAAAACTCTACTTTTTAGACTAATTTATTAATTATTAGAGATATAACTTAAAATACTAAGAGAAAAGCTAGACAAGGATTTAGCAAAAGGCTATATAAGACTTTTAACATTACTAGTAAGATTTTTAATACTCTTTATACTAAAAGAAATAAGCTACTAAAGATATGCGTTAACTATTAGAAGTTAAAAAATATTATAGTAAAGAATTAATATCTGCTACCAAATATTATAGAACTTAGAGATTAATTATCTCACGCTAAGGTCTTTATAGTACTAGACTTCTAAGATAGATACCACCTTATTAGAATTAAGAAAAGTAAAGAATAGAAAATAGTGTTCTAAACAAGATATAGACACTACAAATACACTATTATACTGTTTAGGTTAATAAACGCCTTAGTAATATTTTAGGAACTTATTAACAATGTTTTAAAAGTATATCTAAGCATTTTTATTATTATATACTTAGATAATATTTTTATCTACTTTAAGAACTTAAGAGATTATGTTAAATATATTTATAAGGTACTAAGATGCCTAGACTAGTTTAACTTATAACTAAAATCTAAGAAATGCAAGTTTTATAAAAATAAAGTCACTTTTTTAGAATATATTAAAGAGGCACAAAGAGTATAGATAAGTAAAAAAAGATATAAGTAATTAAAGAATAGCTACAACTAATAATAGTTAAGAAGATACAATCTTTCTTAAGATTTCTAAACTTTAACTAATAGTTTATGAAAGATTACTTTAAGATTGCTATCTTATTAATAAGATTTATAAGGAAGGAAGTAATCGTTAAGTAAAAGTAAAGAAGAAGAAAATGTTTTCTAAATACTTAAGAATATAAGCATAAAACTACTATACTTTTGCATATTTTAAGCAGGACAGCTACTATAATTTAAGACAGACGCATTAGACTTTGTACTTAGAAGATGTACTAGCTAACTATATAAAGGCAAATAGTACCTAATTACCTACTATTCTTATAGGTTTTTAGAACTAAAGGAATAATATAATATTTACAACAAAGAGCTGCTAGCTATTATTAATTATCTAAGATATTAAAGAGTATACGCTAAAAGTTACTTAGAACTAACAATATTTATAAATTACAAGAACTTAGTAAATTTTACAACTACTAAGAGACTTAATTAATGCTAAGTTTAATAGTTAAAGGAACTAGGACAATATAAGTTCAAGATCGTGTATATACTAGAAAAGAACAATAGAAAAGTAGCCGCTTTTAGCTAAAGACACAATATTATAAGAACTAAAGAGATAACTAACTCTGCAATACTACAGGCTAATAACACCAAATTATTAAGACTAGTATAGATACTTAATTTACTTATATATTACGCATAACGTACTAGAAGAATTGCAGGAAGCAATTATTAGACAACACTACAATAACTTAGAATATAGACACCTAAGTATTACAAGAACTATAGAACTTATTAAGAGAAATTATAAGTTTCTAGGAATAAAGAATAAGATTACTACCTTTATCGCCTAATATGCAGACTATTGAAAGAACAAGCACAGCATACACGCACTCTATAGAGAAATACAAGTAATAGAACTACCTAACGCACTATAGTTAGACATCTCTATAAACTTTGTTACAGGCTTACTAGTCTTAAGAAACTCTATTACTAAAGTATTTTATAATCTAATTCTTGTAGTAGTTAATTAATTTATAAAACCAGCTAAGTACATAGTCTTTAAAAAGGATTTTATAGCAGTATAGCTTACACAGATTATTAATAATTAATTTATTAGATATTATAGTATACTAAAGTTAATTATTAGAAACAGAGACAAGCTCTTTACTTTAAATTTCTAGACAACACTACTCGCTGCAATTAGAACTAAGAGAAAGCTATTAACAGCGTATTATTTGTAGATAGATAGATAAATGGAGTAAATAAACTGCATAATAAAAGTATACCTTAGAATATATATTAACTAACAAAAGAATAATTAGGTATTATTACTACCTATAGCACAAATAGTATACAACAACAAGCTCTTAGAATCTATAAGATAGACTCTATTCTACGTAAATTACAAGAGACACCTAAATCTCTTTATATATATACTTCTAATTTTAAACACAAAAGTAGCTATTGCGACAGCTAATAAGCTAAGATTAGTACATAAGTTACTTAAGAAGACACTTAAGAAGGCTTAACGCTAAAGCCTTTTAAATATTAACTAGAAACGAAAAACAGCACCTTAGCTAAAGAAAGGGGATAAAGTCTACTTACTTACAAAGAATCTTTGCACTAAAAAACTTAGTAAAGACCTTAATAACGTTAAAGTTAGACTATTTTTAATTCTCGACTAGAAGAAACTATGTATATACACACTTAACTTCCTAGTAGACATAAAAATCTACCTAAGATTTTATATTAACATATTAGAACTAGTAGACCTAGAGACGCTAATTAAGAAGACCTTCTATTACAAGACAGAAGAAGAAAACAAATTAAAAATTAAAAAAATCCTCGCACACTAGACGCAAGAAAATAGCAAAGAATATCTAGTTTAATAGTTAGGCTACCTAGACAGCAATAATACATAGGAACCTAACACAAACTTAACTAACTGCTAACAAACATTGCAAAAATACATTAACTATACTAAGAATTAAACTAAAGACGTTGGCACACATACTTACTAAAGAAATTATAACCTACTTAAGCTTTACAACTAAACTATCGTGTTACAGCACTTAAGTAGTAAAAACAAATCAAAATAACGTACCTTATAAACTGCTACTAGCTTTAGGCACAGTGTCATTAACCCCCTAAAACAGAGACTAATCTACAACAGCATTACCTAATACAGCCTTAGGATTTGCTAAAAAAAACTATAAAATTTAGTTCTTCACAAGCCTTAAGAGCTTCTAACTCCTTAATAGAACTTATTCCTTTATTAAACAACTTCTACTCTTTCTAACGCAGAAGTTTCTTTTATTTTTAAAGCCTTGCTAGCTTTTTACGCGCTAAACGCGCACGCAACAAAGCTGCCTTAGCAACATCTTCCTTTATACGTAAACGTGCTTCTTCTTTATCCTATTTTTTTTCTAGACAACTTATCTCCTTATTAATACAGGAATAGTTAGGTAACAAAACTGCCTTTAGCCTACAAGACTAGATACTAAAATAAATACAATTTCTATACTTTTTATACAGAGAAAATAGCTTGTAAGGCAACTATTGCTTTATATAGTAAGCACAAGCAACTATTATAAAAACACCTATAGCTTTTATGGAATTAGCTTAACAATAACAGAATTTAGTAGAATAAGATAATAGTAGATAGCTTATAAAAATATTAAGCTTAGAGAGGGGAAATAGTGTTACGACCTAAGGCCTAGAGTAGGGCACCACCACCTTAAGTACTAACAACCAATAGCACAGACCTAAGAATTAAGTAATAAGAAGATTACGTAGCTAGTCCTAGAGTCCTAAAATCCTAAAAGGTTCTAGCTAGACTTTAGGATCCTTAGGACTGTAGACATCCTAGAATCTTAAGAAGTTTTAGATAGACTTTAGGATTGTTAGTACTATAGCACACTGTAGGATCTTTAGAACTCCTTATGTATATAGCAACAGGCAATATACTTTTATAGCATATTATGTTAAACTTAGAGTTTTTACTTAGTAATTAATCTAAGGATTAAGACTTATTTCTTAACCTTCGTACTATTACATTGATTTTCTAATCGTGCTAGTACACCCCATGTCCTTAGTACTCGTTCATTCTCCCGAGAACCAACCTAGATCATCTTCGGACGATCTTTACAATTCTGTTTTAAGTTTTCTTGCAAATAAAACTAAAAAAGAAGCTGTAGGACTACTAGCTCTAATTAATTTTTTATTAAATAAAAAGATAAGCTCCTTGCGTAGAACTAAAAGTTCTAGTCTACTTATATTGTATAAAAGACCCTAAGGAGGTTCTTTTCCCTTTCTATTCTTATCTTTCAATAACTTAATTTAGTAATAAACTTGGGTCTGCGAAAAAGTATAATATAATAGCAGTTTTTAACCTAAAAATCTAAGCTATGTATTAGTACGCCTTAGAAAGTAGTAACAAAACATCTATTTTTTTTAAAAAGCTAAAGCCTTTTAATCTTCTAAAAAGAAATTCTAAAATTCTAAATTAGTTTGTTCTTTTTTGCTTATCTAATATAAGAGTAGTAGGCTGTTGCATTTAATTGCTTTAGCTGTTTGTTCTCTAAAATAAGGCAATCATTAGTGCTTAGCAGTCTAATTTTTTTTCTAGAAGAGTAAATATACATTATTTTTTTATACAAAGCAAAAGTAACCCCTCTTTTATTGTTCAGAGTTGTTTAAGTATTACATTGTATTTAAAGTATTCAAAAGCTAAATAGCTCTAAATAGTATTCTTGTATCTCTTAATATTAATTTTTAACCTAGCAACTTTATTATTAGTTCCAGGTTTCTTTATAACTTTTTCTTATTTACGCAAAAAAAATGTACTATAAGTTAGTGTTCTTAACAAGTTAAGAGCTAATAAGAGAGTATACAAAGTTTTTTATATTAATAAAAGTTAAAGCAAAAGTATAACAATTAACTAATACCTTTACAGTACTTATATTACTACTTATATTCTTTATAAATCTAGCTTATTTTATTATTAAGTCGTTTTCGCTTACGTGTAGCTCTTGCTAGTAACTTTAAGCAAGAGCTATTCTTTTTTAAATTAAAATTTTAGTCTTCTAGAGTATTTTTGCTGCTTAAGCTTTTTTTACTAAGCTTTTTTGTTTTTGCTTTTAAGGACTTTAATACAGTAGTTTCTTTTTTCTTTTTTAGCATTTTTATATAATTTGCAGCTAAGTGTCCTTTTTGCTTGCCAGTAAAACAACATCCTTCTTTTATTAACTTATTTAGTTCTAGATTGCTAAACCTGCGTGGCCTGGCTAATATTCTAGTAAACTCTATCTCTTTTATCTCGTCTTCTATAGAAGCAGGAGGAGGAGAAGCGTGTCATAGTCTGTATTCCTTAGAGTATTGTTCCTTAGGCCTATCTTAGCCTTTAAAGTAATGCTCTATCCTGTATAAGTAGTCTGCGAATTTAATAGACTTATTCTGTAAATTATTCAAGTCCAAGAAAGTAATACTTATAAGCTTATTTTAAAGCTTCTAAATAAAGCTTTGTTCAAAAAGCTTTATATTTAGATTCTTATTTAAGTTGCTGTTTAACAATAGCAGCTGCTCCAAAAATTCTATAACATAATTACAGATACTTTTTTTGCTTTAAGATATTAACTCAAGTTTATTTTAAGCTTTTTTTAGAGCTGTACAGATCTCTAAACATCTAACTAAAGAAGTTTAATAGGTGTTTAAGGTTCTAAGCGTTTAATAATTCTATCTAGTTAAAGTAGAGCAGCTTTGGGGTTGCTGCTAAGCCTTTAAGCCTATCAAAAGCATAATTGTATGTTCTTTTCTCTGTATTAAAGTCTTCTTTGTTATTCTTTACTTCAGTAGTAAGCTGCTTTCTAAAAATTTAGTTTATTTTTCTATTGCTGTTTAAAGCATCTAAATTAGATTCCTTTAAACCCTTTTGTTATACTAGCTACCTAGCTAGTTTTAATGCAGCAAGTAAAATTACTAGCTAAGTAAGTAGCTGTTTGTGTTTTAGTTTAATTTCTTAAAAGCTAAGTTAATTGCCTTCTAAATAAAAAAAGCTTTCAAATTATAGTTGAAGTTGTTATTTTATCTAGTTTGTTCACTTTGCAGAGACCTTCTAGAGTGTTCTCTATTTTAGTTCTGCCAACACTATCTTAGTGCAGTCTTGCAATCTAAACAGAAAAGCTTCTAGATGTAATTTTAGCTCTTGCTATTATTATATATATATAAGTGTACTAAATAAATAGTGCTTTTATTATATAAATAGCGAGAATTAGTTTCTAGTGCTACTATAAATATAGTAGGCTTATCTAATAGTTTGTATTGTAAAACGTTCTAAGTAGAGACTTATACAGCTGAGTATTCTTTAGCACTTTTTTAGTGCTTTTTCTACTGTTAATCTTTCAGTAAGTTTAAAAATCTTTAACTAAGATCAGCAATCTAATTAATTAAAATCTTTAGGCGTAGATGTAGCTCTAGCTAGCTTCTTGTCTAGATAAAGCTTTAAGAGGCTTCAGTGCGTAGAAATAGCTCTAGGCGGCTTCTAATTTAACGTAGCAGCGTTAGCGCTATAAAAGAATTACTTTTAATTATAAAATAGTGTTACATTAACAAAAAGTGCAAAGTAAATAAAGAATAAATTCGATGCAGGACTATAAAAATTGCACAGCAAGTTTATCTACCTCTTCATAAAGCCTAAGCTTAGCGCTAAGTTAGTACGCAAAGGTAACTACGTAGCAACTACCAACGTGGCGAGAGAAAATAGCGCAGAGCTAAAAGAAAAGCTAAGCAGGCTAGGAGGGGCTAGAGGGGGCGAGCAGGATAGAAGGGCCGAGCAGGCTAAAAGGGCCAATACGCTAAGCCTACAGAATCCGGGTGCTTACCGCACACCCGGGATTCGTAAGATAGATAGGAAAACGAGGCTTTTAGCCGAGTACCAAAAACATCAGGGCTTCAGCCCTTTACAGCCGGCGGCAATGCCTCTTTAGAAGCGCATACATAAGCTAGTAGTATTATCTATCTACAGTTACTTTCTTATTCAGCAGTTACTAAATCATTTAAGCTTAATTAAGCTTTAGTAAAGATTCTTTTGCTGCATTTTAAAGTACTAATAAGAAAGCCTTTTCTATCTATATCGTACGCATTGCGCGTGTTGATAGTGTATTTGCGCATTTTTAAATGCAATAAATTAAAGTAAAGCTTATACTTATAATGTGGTTCACAAGCGAATCAGACACCTAAGCGAATTAGACACCCCCTACCAGCGCGTCAATGTTGATACGTTATAACGCACTTTTATCATAGTTAATAAACTATTACAATATACTAAGTTGACTATTAGAATCGCTGCTATTACTTACACTATCTGTCTTAACTGCGTAGGTACGAGTGTTATGTCTAACCTGCTTGTAACGCCCGTACCGCCTCTCTCCTTGCACCCTCTTTAACGCACTCTTACTATTACTACTACTACTACCTACCTGTTTAGCTAATACTTATTATACCTCGCTTATATTAAAAGTCTTCTCTGTCTGTACGAATTGCCGCTTATAACTCTTACGCTTATTTAATTTATCTAAAGTTTTTTAAAAGCTACTTATTTTCTCTACTATAAGCGTTATTATATATGCTATTTGCTAGGCCCTTTTACTTAACTACGTAATCTGCGCGTTAAGTAGATATATAGAAGACCTATAATAGTTTCTTACTCTCTATTAAATAAGAGTACTTTAAGCCTTAACTTTGCGCGCGTTGCGTAGTGTCTACGCCTTCTAAGTATCTACTTGTTGTAGTAATAATTTTAGTGTTTACACTACAATATTAAGCTTTAATAGTATAGCCTATAAGTTTTGTAAGACTAGACTAGTGCCTCTAAAGCTAGCTTAAATATTCTCCTTTGTAATAGACTGCTTAAAAGCAGCCTAAAAGGCTAGCAGGAAGGTCTCCTTACTAATATAGTTAGTGCAGTTACGTGCTAAGCCTAAAACAGCGTCACTATACTTACGCTTTAACAGTAAGAAATAGGTAACATTAAGAGGCTGCAATAAGTAAAACAAGTGCGTAGGTATACAAAGAAGAATAATATTCTTCTTCTTACAAAAATCTTAAAATTTAACTGTGTAGTAGCTCTTATAGCTATTAATAATAAGTAGTTAATACCTACCTATAATATGCCCCTTTGTATAGGTATAAAAGTGCTCTAACTAAGCAAGAGTAAGCTAGTTATTCATCTAGCTATTAAGACTAACTTTAAGTACCTAGTAAGTAGGTAGGTTCTTAAACTAGACGTTAATAAGCACCTTACTTACAAAAATAACAAAGAGTAGTAGATAGTAACCTAACACGCCTATACCTTAAATTACAGTAACCTACTTATAGTTACCTAGCTAGACGCGCTTCTTTTAACTAGATCTCTCTAAGCCTATAATAACTAACTATAATAAAATCTTGCTTATTATAAAGCTAGTCTTATTAAAGGTACAAATATTATTATTTATAATCCTCTACTTCTCCTTTATTGCCTTAACTAGAGTAAACTAGCGCTAGATAGCCGCTAGGTCCTCGCAGGCCGCTTACTAGTAATTATAGAAATAACTCTAGCGCGTATAGAGCTTAGGAGTCCTTTTAATAAAGTTTATAATCTAGTTCTTGCTAATAAAGTTGCTACTACGCTTATGTAATAGTTTATTAGCTATTATTTAAATATTAGCCTTTATAGGCTCAAATCCTCGCGTAAACTCTTTAATAATACAATTAACTATAGCCTCCTCTTTTAGCTTATTTAGGCGCTTTAAGTTCGCTTTACAGTCACGTTAGGAGGGCTTTCTAGCGCGTTAGTTAGACAGAGTACTTCAAGGCACGTTATAAATAGAGACAGCACGTCTTTAGCTTTAAACACGTTGCAATTAGACATTAAAAAGAGAAAGCTAAAGATCTAATTTAAAATAAGTTAATAAATAATTACGTTATTAAGACATAACGCGTTGTAGTGTCGACGTTGATGCGCTAGTAGGGCGTGTACGATTCGCTTGGGTGTCCGATTCGCTTGTGAACCACGTTATAGTAAATTAGCTAAATTTATTTTTAGGGTGTCAAAGGTGGTGGTTGTTGTTGTAGTCAAAATAGGGTTTCCAAAAAATCAAAAGCAGCTACTCTCTACTAATTAGTTGCAAAAGTCGAAAAAAAAATTGTGTATAGTTAACAAGATTTAAACAGTAAGTAAATAAAGTCTACGCGCTAAGCGCTTAAAGCAGAAAAGCTTAGACTACTAAGCAAAAATTAGGGTTAAAAAATTTGCTAAGAGTACTAAAAACAATACCAATTCAAACGTGTTTAACAGCAATTGCTAGCCTATAGCTAGTAACAAAATTGTAATAAAAATAGAAGAGGAGAGTAAAAACACGTACTTTACTACAGTAGAAGCCTACAATACTTTTTTATAAAAGCTTTCTGCTTGCTACTTCTTACTTTTAGGATTTCTTATACTATATAGTACTGCATACAAAGAACTTGCATATAAATAATACAATACTTAGACTTTTCTTCTCTCTGTTTAATACAAAAAACTAATAGCTTATATTAAGTAAAGTTAAACTTTACTAAGTCACTATGCTAGAAGCTATAGTAGTAGATCACGAAGCTGGCGTTTACTGTTATTAAGCGGCCACCTCTGTCGGTCGAAAAGGAGCTGGTGGCGATAGTCCCTGTGGTAGCCGAGTTGGTGCAGAGGTCAGAATGTAACTGTGTTTAAGAAATCCTCGATGCGTCTAGTGTTTTAGATGTTGAGGTCAGTAAATTAGCTTTATGCCTATTACAATTAATTTTAAGGCTCTATTAGCTAGTAAGCTTGTTAGCATAGCAATAAAGAAACTAAGTAACCTAGCTTTACAAAACCTTTTACTCTGTTACTAATAACGCAAAATTTTGTACTATCTTGTATGTTAACAGTCAGCCTTTTCTTGTATATCTTTCTATATATAATACAAGTTCAAGCTCTTTTGTAGGTTAAGTAAGTGCCTGTTAGCGCAGTAAGTTGCATCTAGTCGCTATTTGCCCTAGTGCCTCCGCGCTAACATTGTTAAACTGATATTAAATATTTTTGCAACTTTGCAGTACAGTAATTGTTCTCTAGCTTTACACAATTTTAAATATTTAATTGCTTCTTAAATTAGGTCTAAAGTGGTGGATTTATGACGAGCTGAAGTTGGGACGATTTCGATGTTATGATGTTCGGGTGAGGCGAGTAGCGACCTGAGTCGACTAGCGCACGGACACGGTAACGTGGTTCATACCGTGTCCGTGCGCCCGATGGGCTAGTTCACCCGATGGGCCACCCCACCAATATTGGGCAACCAAACAGATGAGGCTGTAGAGCCACCTACAAAAGTAATTATCGCGAGAAAAGTTGGTGCATTAATATATAGAGGCTTGCCTATCAACTGTGCTATTTAAATTTCGCTAGTGTCTTTATTTATTTTATTGTAGTTTAACGTCCTTTCACAGCCTGAAGGGCTTTATAAGACGTGCAGGCCGAGGCCTGCAGGTATCTATGTAGTGTTGTCTTCTTAGGTTATTTACAAGGAGTAGTTTATCTAAATAAAGGTGAGGCTCTTAGCCTATTGTGTAGAGGTAGACGTAGGGGGGGAGAGGGAGGAGAGGGAGGAGGGGGTGTGTAGAGCTTAGTCGCCTAAGGTAGGCGTTTGTATCTAGTTGTTAGAATTTCCTTTGTACTAGGCCTGTGTACTAACCTTAGTTTCTTAAATAAAGGCTATAGTAGCCTTAATACCTGTTTCTGTTTAAAAAAGATACTGTAAAGAGATTAGCTCTGCACAGGAGGTCTAAAGTATAGCTCTATTATTTTTGTATAGTTAGTATTTAAGAAATATATAAGCTGTGTCTTGTGTAGCTCTAAAATTGCATAGTCAAGTTTTAAATTCTTCTTTTCCTTTCTTATATAGATAGCTCTTTAGGTAGCTATAACCTAGTTTTAATCATAAGAAAGAGCTAGATATATCTTGCTTAGTAAGAGAAATATATATCTGTTTTCTTATTCTTTATTTAAGGGTTGCTAAGTAGGTGCTTAGGTTCTTACTAGTAGCTTTCTGTTTATATTTCTTTAAAAACCTTAACTAGTTAACATTTGCTTATTGCTTAATTTAAGAACTAATAACTGCTAAGCTTGTTTTATTTGTTGAAGAGTTTTATTTTGTAGCCTTCTTTGATAAAGAATCAGCTTAATTGTTTTCTAGTAGATTTTAGTGTTCTAGGACCTATTGTAGCGTAGGAGTAATGCCTTTTTCTTCTAGTTAAGTTGCTGCCCTAATGCACTTAATTTGCTACTCTTAGCTAAGGTTATTAAAGGTGTTTTTTAATTAAGATAATACAGCCTAATTATCTGCATAAATATTTATATTTCAGCAGTTGTTTGATAGGCTCACTTCTTTTTTAGCTTTAAGATAATACTTTCTAGTTTACTGTTGTAAAATAGTTAATTATTTTCTATATTTGCTTGTAGTTCTTTAATAAAGGTAGCTCTTTTGTAGAAGGCAACACCTACACTAATTCTCTTGCTATCCTTTATAGCTAAGGTATCTAAGTATATTAATAAAAGGTTATTGTCTACTAGTAGTTTCTTATAGTTTTTAACTTTAATATTTTTGAGCTTATTTAATATATAGACTTTGTAAAAATTTTAGCGTTTAATAGAATAAAGGCGTAGTATTGTATTTCCTCTGTATTGTCTAAGAAGGCTAAGATAGTAAATTTTGAAATTTAATCAAGTTGCTCTTCTCTATTGTTGTTAATAGCGGCCTTTAGAAGGTAGTTTAAATCTAGTAAAGTAGATCTAAAATCGTATCTTCTTATAGTGTTGTCTAGCCTAACTCTAAGTAGACATAAATTAGCTTCTATCTTACTAGGCACTACAGCAGAAAATCTTAAAGTTCTTAAAAAAAATTTATAGTCCTCGTCTTAAAGTTTTTGCCTGTTATTGAAAATGTGTTATCAGCTTTTCTAAAATAGCTAACATTTGTAATTAGCTATGCTAGTAATACAATCTAAGTATAATTGCCTTATTGACCTTAGTAAGAGGCCTTTATCAATATTAGCTAGCCTGCTTAAATAAAAACAGGCTTAGTTTGCTTGTTGTATTTTTATTTAGCAGTAGTCTCTAAATTTAGGAGTATTGTTGAATAAAATGCCTAGCTATCTAACTAGTCTTTTTAGCTAAAAGGTCTTCTAAGTAAGTTGTGTAAGAAATCTCTTTATATTTTTTCTAAATCTTGTCTAATTTGCTAATTTTATTTTTAAGCTGTTAAATTTAATAGCTAGCTTTTTTGCTTAGTTAAAGAGGTTTGCTAACTCCTTTTTAAGTAGTTTAATATTCTTTTTAATAAATATTGTTAATATTGAGATTGAAATTTTGTTTAGAAAAAATAAAGAGTATATGTTGTTATTTGATATAATTAACTAGAATAGCAGTTTTGTGTAGATTAGAAATAGAATAGGAGAGGCTAAGCTCCCTTAAAGTATACTAGTATCAACTTTCTATAGTTCTTCTGTTTGCTTATTAAAATATATCTCTAAGGGCCTCTCTGTAAGGAAGGAGTCAGTCTATAATAAGAAGTAGATAAGTAGCTGTTATTTACTTATATTTTTCAAACGCTTGTTTTTAGATAGATAGTTAAAAGTGCCTTTAATATTTAAAAAATTGTTAAAGTAACTTTCTTTTTCTTTTTTTGTTGTTAAATATTATTGTAGAAGAGAAGTCTAGCATTATAGCTAATTTTCTTAGTCTGCCTCCTATTTATGTAGAGTAGAGCAGGTTAGTTGTTTCTGCTAAGACATCTAACTTTTTTAAGTAGAACATCCCTAGTGCCTTGTTTAAATAGCATAAAAAGGAGATAGCTTTTTATACTTTTAAGATTAAGTAATCTAGTTTATTTAGCTTTCTGAGAATAACACTTTTTGCTTTTTGCTAGCATTTTAGTTAGTATTCTAGGTTAAACAACGTTAGATAGAGTTTAAAGAAGATGCTAGGTTATTATCTATATGCCTTCAAGATAACTTCTTAGCTAATTTGATCTAGTCTTAATAAAGTAGCTTTTAATTTCTAACAGACCGTGTACAACTCCTCTCTAGATAAACATAGCTACTCCCATTTATAGTTTTCTTAGTAGTAATTAAGTAATAGGGCAGGTGTAGAAAAAGGTAGTAGAAATAACTTTCATTTCAAGCTTTAACACTTTTCTTCAAAAGAGTTTTCACTTTTAATAGCAAAAATTCTCGTTACTAAGTTTTTTTTTTGTGTAAGCTATTACTTTAAATATCTCTTTAGGCAATTTGTTTTAGAGAAATTGTTTCTCATGATTAAGCTTAGCTTTCTCAATAGCTCTAATGTATTTATTTTTAGCAAGCAGCTAATTCTTTTTTTATAAGTATAGTGCGTTATCTTTTCTTCTTACTACTTGCTTGTATTCTTCAAAGGCTCTGTTTAAGATAGCCTTAAGAAAATCTAAGTTGCTAGTCTACTAAAGCTTTAGTTTTAGTTTTTAGTTTGCAATAAGTATAGACTTTTAGAGCGCTTAATAAATTGCTGTTGTAAAGTCCTCTGCTAATCTATTTAGTCTCTTCTCTAAAAGTTTATTAAGGCCTAGAAGTAGTTATTTTGAAAAGTAGTTGAAGGCGCGTAGTAGAGCTAGTAACTAATTCTCTAGCTTTGCTTAAAATATTTCCACCTGTAAAGTAGTGTTAAATAAGGTCTAATTTGATTTTTCTGTATTATATTTCTTTAGCTGGCTAGGTAGCTGCCCTTAGTTAATAATACTAAACAGAATAGCAAAGTAGTTTAATTTTACTTCTAGAATAGCTTGCTAGTCTAGAATACTAGAAGCTATGTTGTTTGTTAAAAAGTAAAGTTAAGTACACTCTTTTTTTGCATGTAAACTCTAAAGAATATACTAAATCTTATAGAATTTTATAGAGATGAGTTTTAGTTGTTAACCTACTCTACTAGATTCTCTGCTTGTTAGTTTGGGTTGCATTCTTGTAGGCTCTATCTAGGGTAGTAGCAATTAAAATCCTCAAAGATAATTAAGTGCAATTGTATAGACTCTGTTAAGTGGCGTCTTTAGATTATTGTTAAATTTAGCTCTTGTTTTAGGCTCTTTCTATTAAAAATGTTATAAACATACATTTTTCTTGTTTTAAGTTGTATTGCAATAGCTTAAAAGTTGTTGTTGTTGCTAATATAAGAATTAACTTCTACTTCTAAATTCTTTTAAACATAAAATAAGGTTCTAAGTTATAGGCCTTAATAGGTTGGCAGGATTTGCGTAAAGTCTAGATAAGCAATCAACCTAGTATTCTTGTATAGTCTTCTTACTAACTAAGGCTCTTGTATTGCAATAATCTTAGCGTTTACTGTAATAGCTCATTTAATTGCGCTTTCTGTAGCAAGGCTACTTCTATTAACATTTATCTATAGAACTTCAATTATCTTAATTAGTTTAATTAGTCTTAGCTGTTCTAGCTTGTAAAGATTTTGCATTCTTAGCTGTTTGCTGCATAAAGTTTGCTGCATAAAGTTTGCTGCAGTTAGTACACTTAAATATAGTATAAATACAGGGTTCTCTTTTACTAGCACAAGACTTATACTTATATTAGCTAGTGTAGTGTGCTTTGCTGCAAATTTAGCAGGCTACTTTTAGATATCTAACCTTTAAGTAGCTAAACTCTTAGCATTTAGTGCATTGCTTTAAAATATTAATAACTTGTAGTTTCTCTACTCTAAGGCTTTGCCTTAAAATATAGAGTTTTTTTTAATAGATTTTTAGGCTTCTTCCTCTGTAGCAAAAGCCACGCATGCTGAACTAAAGTTTTAGTTTTCTCTTTTATTCTTAAGTATAAGCTAAAAAAGATTGCTTATAACTTTTGAGCCTTTGTTAAAGGTTTTAATTCCTTTTTTAATAACCTCTAGGCTGTAGTTTGTAGGAATCTTGTAGATAACAACTTTAAACTAGAGAGTAATAAGCTAGGCAGCCTTGATAGTTATGATAACTTGCTATATAGCCTAATTCTTTTAGAGGTATTTTGCTTTAAAAGCTAGTGTAGTTATAACTATTTTGATTCCCTTAAAGAATATTTTCATTAAAGTAACTACATGAGATTGTATGCCTTTTTTATATAAAGGCATTGTTAAAGACATTTCTAAGTTTAAAGGCATTAAAAGCAGCGAGGGTCTTGCTAAGTTGAACTAGCTGGTAGTCTTATAGGCTAGTAGCCCTAAGTTTTTGCATTTTTTAGATATTTGTCTATAGTTAATCTTTGTTGTTGCTTGCTATAGTAGCGAAAGCAGCTGCAGTAGCTTTAGGCGTGTTCTATATAAACGTATTTTAGATTGGCGTGCTTGTTATTAGTATATCAATACGTCTAATTTCCTTTTTTAGCTCCCTTAAAATGATTAAGAGGCTCAATATCTGATCTGCTAAAATAGCAGTATCTTCTTATTTACTTTGCTATTTTCTATATAGTCTCTAAAGACTTCTACTAGGTCTATGTAAGGGTGCGTTGGATTAACTAAAGATGCAGAGAAAACAGTAGTGAATAAAATAAAGAACTACAAAGGCTATCTAGCAAGCTTACCTACTCCTCTATAAGGTCTGTGCTTAGTACTAAGAAAGAGACAAAAGTAGCTACATAGCAGCTGCTAACGTAGCTTAGGAAAATAGCGCAGAGCTAAGAGAAAAGTTTAGTAGGCTAGAAAAGTAGAAGGGCTAATACGCTAGGCTTATAGATGCTAGGTGTACACAGACACCTAGGATCTATAGAATAGTAAAATAAGGCTTTTTATTAAGTACTAAAGACGTTAGGGCTTTAGCCCTTTATAGTACTCCTCTCTTTAATAAGAGTCTTAGAGTTCTTCTAGTCCTGTAGTGCTTCTGTATCTTCTAGGTTTAAAGCTAGTTCCTACGTTAGTTCTAGGTATCCTACCTATTTAACTAGGTATTCTTTTCTTCTTCTTATAATTCTTTTCTGTAATAGGTGCTCTACTAAGTACTCTTCTTCACTGTCTACTTTAATTAGTAAAGGTTTATTGTTATCTCATAGTTAGTTTTGTAAAAGATCTAAGTAAGCTAGTTAAAGGTTTTTTATATTAAATACTAGATGTATCCTTTTAGGAATATTTAGCTTTATAGTGTTTAGTCTCACAATTTTAAGTACTATGTACTTTAAATTCTTCTAATTAAGTTTTTAGCTTAGTCCCTTTATTTTATAGTAGTCTTTAAGCTTTAACTAAATCTTATTACTTATTTAAAGCCAAGGTAATAGTTTTCTTCTCTTATTTGCTTGCTATTCTTGTTCTTGTTAAGATTCTGCTATTATAGCTTAAGCTAACTTAATACTTTACTAGAATTTATTAGCTATCTTTTCTGCTTTCTAGTAGTCCTCTTGTATTCTCTTTTCTTAAGCTTAATTTTAAGGTCTATACTATACTACTATTTAAAGAGGATCTACCTTATATCTATATTATAAGAAGAAAGGCAATATTTGAGATAATTTTGTTTATCTTGCTATAATTATAATCTTAGCTATCTTTAGGTTGCCTTTCTAATTTGTTTAATTTTAATTATAGAAAACTTGTAAGTAGGCCTATACTGTAGAGTTTATTTATTCTATAGAGCTGTTAGTTTTAGGGTAATATTTAGAAGAAAAATATTATTTAATCTCTAGTAGCTTATAAAGTATAGTCTAAAAGTAGCTTACAAACTATACACCTTGATTAGATATAATATAGTCTAGTAACTAGTAGTAGGCTACTATAGAGTTAATAAACGCTTTAGCTATACTATTTATAGTAATGTCTCTAAGACCTATTAAAACTACGTCTTTACTTAACTTATTAGTAAATACTATTAAATTTGGATTGCTTTCGCTCTCTAGTAATCTTATAATAAATTTAATTAATATTTCCTTCTAAATATACTCTAGATTTTGCAAAGGCTTTAATAATCTTTACAAGTTATCTCTTTATAGTTTTATTTTTCTATAAACTAAGTAGTTTCTAATGTATTACTTTACTATTTAGCTAATAAAGAGCTAAAAGTACTCTCTTGCAACTACTTAGTAGGTAAAGTTCCTTTCTAGATGCCTTTAAGCTCTAGAATAGTAGATTTTATAGATAAATCTAGTGCGCAAAGGTTTGTTGTTTAGTACCTATTTTTAACTATAGTAAAGCAGGTTTCTAGAATTATCTAATTAGCATTTAGAAATAGAAAACTTAAGGTCTAGCTTTATTAGAAATTAGTGTTCTTCCTTATTAACTGCTTTCTAGGCTAGCTAGTACGTGTTATCCTCTTCTTTAGCTTTGTTCTTAAGCTCTTCTAGATCTATCTATTCCTAAAGTATTATTACAGGATAGCTATTGCAGCTTAAAATTCTTAAAGTCTCTTCTTTTTCTTATTTTTCTATTTCTAGGGTTATTACTGTAGATAGTTTAAAGACTATAAGAACCTTCTAGAAATTTAAGAATCTAAACTATTTATAGGTATATCTTGTTATCTCTAGGATAAAGTATTAGCCATAGAGTTATTAACTCTAGGCCTGTAGGCAATTTCTATGTAAAAAAATTTACTAAGGAATTAGGCCTATCTTATCTATCTTTTACTAAGCTACCTAGGCTTTCTAAAATACTCTTAGTTTTTATTGTCTATTATAACTAGAAACTTCTTTAAAGAACGTAGCATAGTTTCTTACTTAGATAAATAGCAAATAACTATAAGTAATTTCTTATTATATATCTTGTAGTTACTTTAAGCGCTACTTATTTTTTTAAGTAATACACTACTAGTTGTAATCTTCTTTAATTATTATATTGCAAAAAGACTCCTACTATAATATAGCTAAAGAAATTAGTCTCTAAGATTGTTTCCTTGTTAGAATCCTATTAAGCTAGTATTAGTTTATTAATAAATAGCCCCTTTAGCTTATTAAAAGCTTCTTATTCTATTTTTCTCTATTGAAAGGAGACGTTTTTAGTAAGCCTTATAAGCAGTGCAACTATATTAAAGTAGTTTTTAATAAAGTATTAATAAAAGTATTTCAATCTAAGAAAACTGTGTACTCTTTTAATATTTGCTAATATGTTCTATTCTTAAATAGCTTTTACTTTCTTAGGGTCTATCTAAAGTCTTTTTCTAGCTTTAATAATAAATCTTAGGTACTTAGTACTCTGCACGTTAAATTTGCATATCTTAATATCTAGAAGTAACCTAGCCTTACCTATTACTTCTAGAACTTTATTTATATTACGTTAGTATTCTTTAAGCGTGCTATTTATGTAAATTAATATATTATCTAAGTAAGCTAAGTAGAAATTGTTAATATACTCACGTATTGTCTAGTTAATATATTATTAAAAAGTGCTAAGAGCGTTTGCTATGCTAAAAGAAGTAACTAGTTATTTGTATAATCTTAATCTTGTTCTAAAAGCAGTCTTCTATTTATCTCTTTTATTAATCTTAATTTTATAGAAGGCTACAGAGATGTTAATCTTAGTAAACTATTTTACTTTAGCAATATTATTAAGCGTCTTTTAAATTAATAGTAAAAGATAATAATCCTTTTTTGTAATAGCGTTAAGAGCTTAGTAATTAACATAGAACTATAATCTTCTTCTAAGTTTCTTAGTAAATAGATATAGAGAAGAAGCTATAGAGCTGCTAGCTCTAGTCTATTCTTTATTTAATAGAGATATGAGCTCCTTGCGTAGAACTAAAAGCTCTAGTTTACTTATATTTTATGAAGAGCCCTAAGAAGGTTCTTTTTCCTTTCTATTTTCATCTTTTTATAACTTAATTTAGTAAATAACCTTAAGACTACGTAAGGGAGGTAGTGCAGAAGCAGTTTATAACTTAAAAATCTAAGCTATATGTTAGTATGCCTTAGGAAGTAATAACAAAACATTTACTTTCTTCTTAAGAGCTAAGGCCTTCTTAATATCCTTAAGGGAGGCTGTAAAGGTCTAAATTAACTTGTCCTTCCTCGCTTGTCTAATATAAGAGTAATAGACTGTTATGTTTATTTGCTTTAACCTTTTGCTCTCTCAAATAGGGCAATCTTTAGTGCTAAGTAGTTTAATACTTTATCTAGAAGTATAGATGTAGATTAACTTTTTACAAGGGGCAATTGTAACCTCTCTTCTATTTATCTAGGGCTGTCTAAGTATTAAATTATATCTAAGGTATATAGGAGCAATATAGCTCTAGATAGTATCTTTATACTCTTTAATGTTAATCTCTAACCTAGCAACTTTGTTAATAGTTCTAGGTTTTTCTATAACTCCTTCTAATCTACGTAGAGAAATAGAGATGCACTACAAACTAGTATTCCTAACAAGTTAAGGGCTAATAAGAGAGTATATAAGATTTCTCACGGGGAGAAGAACAGTCCGAGCATTGTATCGTTCGTATGCGGTACCGTGTGGTGTGGGAAATCCTGAAGGTGAGAAGCAGCAGGCAGGGAGCTTTTATGAAGTATTGCAGGCTCCCGCTGCGGTAACGTACGTGTCCTTACCCTCCTCCACCTCCACCTCCTCCACCTCCATCGCAATCTTGTTGCCAGCCATAGGCTGGCAATCGCCGTTGAACACGTTTCAATTGGTGTCGTTTTTTGGTACCTTCAGCAAATTTTTTGACCCTGATTTCGCTCGGTGGTCTGAGCTTTTCTGCTCCGAGCGCTTAGCGCGTGGACCTCATCCACTCACCGTTCGAATTTCGTCGACTACACACAATCTTTTTTTGACTTTTGCGACTGATTAGTAGAGGGCAGCTGCTTTTCACTTTTTTGGAAAACCCATTTTGACTACAACAACAACCACCACCTTTGATACCCTAAAAATAAATAAGATTTCTTATATTAATTAGAGTTGATGTAAATATATAACAATTTACTAACGTTTTAACAGTAATTCTATTGTTACTTATATCTTTTTTAAAACTAGCCTATTTCTTTACTAAGTCTTCTTAGCTAACGTGTAGCTCTTACTAGTAACTTTAAGCAAGAGCTATTCTTTTTCTAAATTAGAATCTAGATCTTCTAAAGTATTTTCGCTACTTAAGCTTTCCTTACCAGGCTTTTTTACTTTCACTTCCAAGAACTTTAATACAATAGTCCTCTTCTTCTTTTCTTTCTTTCTTAGCATCTTTTCTTCTATAGTATAATCTACACATTAAAAAGAGCGAGCTAAAGATCTAATTTATAATAAGTTAATAGATAATTATGTTGTTAAGACATAACGCGTTGTAGTGTCGACGTCAACGCGCTAGTAGGGCGTGTCTAATTCGCTTAGGTGTCCAATTCGCTTGTGAACCACATTAATCTTAGTTAAGACTGTTTGAATTTACTAAAGAATTAATGGAAGTGTAAAGGGCTGAAGCCTTGATGTTCTCTAGTACTCGGCCTGTGGCCTTCGTTGGCTTTTCTTACCTTAGCATTAGCACCTCAGCACTAGCTGCTGACTATCGGCCGCACTAGTTACGCTAACTGTCAGCTGACCTGGCGACCTCTAATAACCTTAGTTAGTCCTAACCTTGGTTAGTCCTAACTATCCGGATTGGATATAAAAACCCACGTAGTCTCTCTATAGTTCTGTATCTAATTCATTCACCTTCACTGTTTACCTTGCATCTTTGGTTAACCCAACGCACCCTTACAGGAAGAAGAAGCACAATGTTATAGTAACTACCGTACTCCTCCTCACACCTAAACACGGCCATAAACGCCGGGTGCTAATTAAGCACCTAGATTCTGTTAATTAGCTAGCTAGCCGAGCGCCGCGCACGCTGATTGGCCGGCTAAGGCCCGAGCGCTACGCGCACAAACTCTCCCTGTATTATCTTACTGCTATTGTATTCTACTTTTGTTTCTTACGCAATGCCTTGTATTACACTAGATATTATATGTAGTTATAATTAACGCTCATTTTTTTTATTGTAGTTTAACGTCCTTTCTGAGCCTGAAGGGCTATATAAAACGTGTAGGTTTAGGACCTAGAAGTATCTACGTAGCGTTTTCTAATATATTATTTACAAGGAGGGGTCTGTCTAAATAAAGGTGAGGCTCGTAGCCTAGGGTAGTTTTGGTGAGTATCTCTCTTAGTCCTTTGTTAGGAAGTATGTAGAGCTAGTATACTAGTCTAGTTATCTCCTTTACTTCTTATATATTGTTGTAGGCTATGCTAGCTGCTCTCTTGTATTGCTTATACAAGTACGCTAAGCAGTTCGGTATAGGGTCGATATATTAGGTTGGTATATCGAGTTGGAATAGGGGGAATTCGGTGTAGGTAGATAGCTAGGAGCAAGGTGCTAGGAGCAAGGTGCTAGGAGCAAGGTACTAGTCTAGCTATCAATTTTAATGTGTAGGTCGATATATTGGGTCGGTATATCGAGTTGGTATAGGGGGAATTCGGTGTATGTAGATAGCTAGAAGCAAGGTACTAGTCTAGCTATCAATTCTAATGTGTAGGTTAGTATTTTGGGTCGGTATATCAAGTTAGTATAGGGGGAATTCGGTGTAGGTAGATAGCTAGGAGCAAGGTGCTAGGAGCAAGGTGCTAGTCTAGCTATTAATTCTAATGTGTAGGTCAGTATAGGAGGTCGGTATATCAAGTTAGGATGGATTTCGGATGTATAGGTCGGTATAGGAGGTCGGTATATCGAGTTTGAGGGGATTTCGGATAGTAGATAGCTAAAAAGATAGATCTATTGGTTCACTACGCCAATATAACTATCTACCTAAGTAGAAAGCCGTTGCTTTGTCGAGTAGAAGTTGAATTGCCTTTAATCAAACTTTGAAATCAGCTTACGCACAGACCGCTTGCAGAGTTTTTTAACAGATTACCACTCTGTTTCTTTACAACGGCTAGCGCGCACGCTACAACACCTGCACCAGGAAAACAAGTATTAGAAACTGATTTTGGGAAGGCGTTTAATATAGATGAGGCGAGAAAAAGGCAAAGCCAGACCAATTTCTCGCCTCGAAAAGTTGGTGTTCAATAATTAACGCTCTTTACAAGCTAGTTAAATATAAACTTATAGCATCTTGTAACTTTATATTTTTTTTATTGTAGTTTAATGTCCTTTCTCAGCCTAAAGGGCTATATAAGACGTGCAGGCCGAGGCCTGCAGATATCTATGTAGTTTTATCTTCTAAGTTGTTTACAAAGAGTGATTTATCTAAATAAAAGTAAGGCTCTTAGCCTATTGTGTAGAAGTAGAGAGGGGAGGAGGAGGAGGAGGGGGAGGAGGGGAGGGGTGAATAGAACTTAGTCGCCTAAATAGGCGTTTGTATCTAATTATTAGAGTTTCCTTTGTACTAGGCCTATGTACTAACCCTAGTTTCCTAAATAAAAGCTGTAATAGCCTTGATACCTACTTCTGTTTGAAAAAGATACTGTAGAGAGATTAGCTCTGTAGAGGAGTTCTAAAGTATAGCTCTACTATTCTTGTATAGTTAGCACCTGAGGATTATTTAAGCGGTGTCTTGTATAGCTCTAAAGTTGCATAGGCAAGTTTTAGATTCTACTTTTCCTCTCTTAAATAAATAGCTCTTTAGCTAGCCATGACCTAATTTTAATTAATAAATAGAGCTAAATATATCTTGCCTAGTAGAAGAAATAGGTATCTGTTTTCTTATTCTCTATTTCAATATTACTAAATAGGTGCTTAGGCTTTTGCTAGTAGCTTTCTTCCTATATTTCTTTAGAAGGCTTAACTAGTCAACATTTGCTAGTGGTTTAATTTTAAAACTAATAACTACTAGTCCTGTTTTGTTTGTTAAAGAGTTTATTTCTGTAGCCTCTTTTGCTAGAAAGTCTGCTTAATCGTTTCCTAGTATATCTTAGTGTCCTAGGACCTATTATAGCGTAGGAGTAATGCCTTTTTCTTTAAGTTAGGTTGCTGCCCTAATATACCTAATTTGCTACTTTTAGCTAGAGTTGTTTAAGGTATTTATTAATCAAAATAAAGCAGCCTCATTATCTGCGTAAATATAAATGTTTTAGCAGTTATTTCATAAACTAACTGCTTTCTCTAGCCCTAAGGTAATACCTTCTAGTTTACTGTTATAAAATAGCTAGTTATTTCCTATATTGCTAGTAGTTCTTTTATAAGGGTAGCTCCTTTGTAGAAAGAAACGCCTACGCTAATTTCTTTGCCGTTTTTCATAGCTAAAACATCTAAGTATACCAATAGAAGGCTGCTGTCTACTAATTGTTTTTTGTAACTTTTAGCTTTAATGTTTTTTTAGCTTAATTAGTATATAAACTTTATAGAAAGTTCTAGCATTTTATAGTGTAAAGGCATAGTGCTGTATTTTCTTTGTATTGTCTAAAAGGGCTAAAGTAATAAACTTTTAAATCTAATTAAGTCACCCTACTTTATTATTGTTAATAGAAGCTTTTAGAAAGGAATTAAGATTTAGTAAAGTAGATCTAAAGGTATATCTTCTTATAGTCTTGTCTAGCCTAACTCTAAATAGAAATAGAGCGGCTTCTACCTTACTAGACATTGCAGGAGACGATCTAAAAGTTTCTAAAATCTTTCTACAGGCCTAGTTTTTGAGTTTTTGCCTACTAATAAAGACGAGTTGTTAGCTTTTCTAGAATAGCTAACATCTGTAATTAGCTACGCTAGTAATGCACGCTAGGTGTAACTGCCTTATTACTTTTAGTAATAGGCTTTTATTATTGTTAGCTAGCCTGCTTAGGCATAAACAGGATTAGTTTGCTTATTGTATATTTATATAGCAGTAGTCTCTAAGCTTAAGAGTCTTGTCAAAGACGATGCCTAGCTATTTCATGAGTCCTTTTAGCTAGAAAGTCTCTTAAGTAGGTAGCGTAAGAAACCTATTTATATCTTTTCTAAATCTAGTCTAATTTGCAAATTCTGTTTTTAAGCTATTAAACCTAATAGCTCACTCTTTCGCTTAGTTAAAAAGATTTGTTAACTCTCTTTTGTGGGAGCTGAGAAGGAGCAATTGCTTGATCAGGAGGAGTGGAATGAGTGTATTGATCAACTAAGTGCTACAACAAAGTGTCCAATAATTACTTAAAAGAAATGAGAGGATCTAGCCCGTATATATAAACGCTAGCGCAGTCGTCACGTGTTCAGCTTACTAGGATCACCTATTCAACTGGGTGATCCGCATGTTCTGCATGTTAATACTCCAACACACCCCCTAGGTCAGTGAGATACTATTGATCTAAGCTGTGAGCAACCAGGCAATCGTAACAAATCGAGGTTGTTTATTAAGAGGTCCCTCCGTAATTATAGCTCCTCTGCCTGATCCTCTGTTGTCGTAGTAATGCTGCTTGTTAATGTTTTAATTGATCCAGCAGCCCTTAGTGATATGAAAACATTAGATAGACCCTAAATATCGCGTAATTAGTTAGTGCGCAGCCTCTACAACAATATTGATCGCGTCTACTGCCCCTCTATAACCTTTTTTTATCCTCAACCTTAATTATTACTAAATACTAAGCATTTTAATCTGTCTTAACTACTATTACTAACATGATAAGCAACGTTGCTTTATTATTCCCTTACTAATCAGCTGCTAATCTTTTTAGTGTAGTCTGCCCCTAACAGCAACAAGCGTGAGTGTTACTTTAAAAGCCGCTGTCAACAATGTAAAAATAGTGCTAAGTATAAGCGTCGCGCGCGCTAAAGCTTGTTTAAAAATAAGATTTAGCAAGCAGCAAATTTCTAAGATATTAAGAGTTAGTTGCCTGTGCCTGTTAATCTGTTTGCTTATTGCAAGACATCTAGTAGCTCTGCTTAGAAACTAATTAACTTGCTTGTTAAATTAAGCCTGCTATTAAGTCCTTGTTAAAATTTTAATCTATATAAGAGCCTAACTAAGCAATTAAGCCGGCATAAGGGCAAGGCTCCTTAAGAGCTAATATAAAACTTACAGCAGCTTACTGCTTAAGTAGTAATATGTAAATAGCAACATAGCGACAGCAATAGGCTACATACTCTTATTAAGCTGTCTACTAGACGCAACGCGCCTTTATTGACTTAGAAAAAGGCGCCTAATAGCTCTTTAAAAATTGCTGCCAATTTGTTACGTCTTTACGTTCTGCTATGTAAGCACTATATTAAAAAAATGCTAAAAAATTTGTACACTAAACATTACGTTATTTGTATTTAGACTAGTAGTTAAAGCAGCTTACGCTGTAGCAGTTGCTTATCTTACACCTGCTATATAGTTAATATTAATCTTGCTAATTAATTTTTAGCTATGTATAAAAATAAAGAAGTAAGTTTTTGATTTATTAAGTTCCTTGCTTAGGCTGCTGACTCATTATGAAGAATCAAACAATAATAAGCTGTACTAAGCTTTAAAATCTTAACTGCTTAAGGTCATTATTGCTTGCTGCAAAGAGATTAATAGCAGCGTTATATTTACTAAGAAGCCTTCTGCGCAGAAGCCTTTTGCTATTAATCGCCGCGCTTAAAAGATGTTGTCTTGCGATTTCGCTGCTCAGCCCCCGCTGCCTGCTCCTGCTCCCGTAAGTGTTTTTAATCTAAAGTATTTATTTTCAAGGTGTCAAAGGTGGTGGTTGTTGTTGTAGTCAAAATGGGGTTTCTAAAAAAGTGAAAAGCAGCTACCCTCTACTAATCAGTCGCAAAAGTTAAAAGAAAAGATTGTGTGTAGTCAACGAGATTTGAACGGTAGGTAGATAAGTTCTAGGAGGAAAGCTCAGACCACCGAGCAATAATTAGGGTCGAAAAAATTTGCTAAGGTACTAAAAAATGACACTAGTTAAAACGTGTCTAACAGCGATTGCCAGCCTATAGCTGGTAATAGGATTACAGTAGGATTGCAATAGGATTGCAACATAATGCAATAGAGGAGGGAAAGGACACGTATGTACTGCAGCAGGACCCTACAATACTTTATAACGCTAAAGCTGCTACTTCTTACCTATTACTTTTTATCTTTTAAACAGCACTGTATTTTTTTTTTAAGGTATCAAAGGTGGTGGTTGTTGTTGTAGTCAAAATAGGGTTCTAAAAAAGTGAAAAGCAGCTACCCTCTACTAATTAATCGCAAAAGTTAAAAAAAAGATTATGTGTAGTCAACAAGATTCGAACGGTGGGTGGATAAGTTCTAGGAGGAAAGCTTAGACCACCGAGCAATAATTAGGGTTAAAAAAAATTTGCTAAGGTACTAAAAAAACGACACTAGTTGAAACGTGTCTAACGGCGATTGCCAGCCTATAGCTAGTAATAGGATTACAGTAGGATTGCAATAGGATTGCAACATAATGTGATAGAGGGAAAGGACACGTACGTACCGCAGCAGGAGCCTGCAATACTTTATAAAGCCGCTGCTTCTCACCTACTACTTCTCACCTACTGCTTCTCACCTTTCAAACAGCACCGCATACGAACGATTCGCATACAATACACTACACTGCAACATAGCGTGCAACCTCCGCGGCGAGCATCTCCTCATTCTAGGCTCTCTTCTAAAAAAAGCATCCTTTGCTACCGTCTACCCAGCACCCGATTCAGTCTAACTCGACCTGCTTATGCGGACACCTGAATTCATCGAGTATCTCAAAACTCAACCACCAGGCTAGACTTCTGAGTTCATGAAAATCTTAAACGAGTCCCTTATCCGCGAAAACAGCACTGTGTAAAAACAATTTACATACAATACATTGCACTATAATATAGTATACAACCTCTGCAGCAAGCATCTTCTTATTTAAGGCTCTATTCTAAAAAAAGTATCCTTTGCTACTGTCTACTTAGCACTTAATTTAGTCTAACTTAAACTACTTATGCAGACACCTAAATTTATTAAGTATTTTAAAACTTAACTACTTAGCTAAACTTCTAAGTTTATGCAAATTTTAAATAAATCTCTTATCTATAATATTCTTATTAACAAAAAAATTGTTAAGACCTAATTTAGCTAGTTGTAGAAAGAATACACGATCTCTAGAGTATTTGCTAATACTAATGCAGTACTTAAAACCTATTACTTTAATATCTTCTTCTTCCTAGTTGTTGTGCAGGGGCTAAGTATAGAGACTAAAACTTAGTTTAAATAGCTATTACAAGACGTTAAATTAGCAATAAAGAAAAAAAAAGTAGAAAAAGAGAAGTAGGCTTTCTATTGTTGTGTTTATAAGTTAGTAAGTAAGGTAATAATAGTGATGCTACTTTACTTTATTTAGAAGCACCTAGCAGTAAAGTAATAAGAATAGGTAGAATAAAGCGCATTAAGTTAAGAGGTAATTTGCGTCTTTGTCTTGCTTTTCTTTATTTTTATCTAAACATGCAACACACTAATTGCGTGCTAGCAATGCTAAATAAGGGGCTGTAAGCCTAGATACTTGTTGTTAACAATAAATCTTTTTTTTACTAAAAAGGTGTCTATAAAATGTGTAGTCACATTAAAAGGTTGTCTTAAAAGGCCGAAGCTAATCTAAAGTATAATGCTAAGAATTATTTACACTAAACACAGCCTGCTTAGTAGGCTCTAAGTCTAAATTAAGGTTGTGTTTATAGACAAGAGCCTTACAATACGCAGCTTTATGCTGCATATGTTCTAGGTTAACTTACATAGCAGCTAGCTTAACAGCCGGCTTATAATTAACAACAGCTGCAGTAATAGTAGCATTAGCAGCAACAGCAGCCTTAACAACAACAACCCTCTTGCTAATTGACTGTTTAAGAACAGCATGTTTAAAAAATACTGCCTCCGCCTAGTCTATACAATTGCCTTTGTGTTCGTTGTCTTAATCGCTATACAACTTATTTATATAGGCGCGATTATTACGCTACAGTAAGCTAGCAATTATCTTATAATTATATATATATAAGTGATAGATGAGATTCGCGTTACAACGCCGCTTACCTCTAGACTCTTGCTACTTAGGCTAGGTTAGCTTAAGTTGCTCTTAAGCTGGCTGAAGCTGAGAAAGCTAAGCATAATCTAATAATAGAGTCTAGCAAGTATAAAGATTCTAAAAGTTTCTAGTAATTTGAGTCTAGTCCTAGTTTAATCTAATTGTCTAGCTTACGTTCTCTTGCTTATTATAAGCTATAAAAAGGAGACTTAGCCTAATATATAAATGTTGCTGCTTAATACAAATTCTTTGCTTGTTAATTATTATTGCTCTTAATTAAATGCTTAACTTGCTAAAATTTTAACAACTACTTAAACTTCTTGAACTATTGTTAAGTAAGCCACTTAGTTAGTTTATTAGCTAGCATAATTACTATTTCTAAGTACTTAACTTAAAATAATCTTTTCGCGAGTTTTTGCTGCAGCTATATGTTCTGTATATTTATATGTCTTAATTAAGTGCTAATCTGCTTGTTTTTCTTGACTACAAGCTTAATTATTTGTTAGTTATTATACTAGACTGTTTAGACATTTCTTAGATTAAGAGATAGCTTGCAAAAAAAGCACTTAAAGGCTGTAGCCTCTTTAGTACTGTGCTTGAGAGTGAGCAGCTTAGCTTTAGTAGTTAACGTAGTTACTTTAGTCTGCTAAGCTGCCTTCTAAAATATTAGACTACTATATAGGATAGCTATGTATTTATAAGATAAATAATAAGTTTCCTAATTATCTGCAAAGAAAGCATTGCCTATAATTGTTAAGTCTAGGCTATTGTAGTTTCTATATTAGATTGTATTTTATCTTATTTAATAGAGGTACACATTCACCTGTTTAACAGCTTTTATATACTAATTACTAGGGTTTGTAAAGAAGTGTAACAGCTTTAAGATGAAGTAGGCAATATTTAGTTACAGTATAATAGTCGTGTACAGCACTAATCTAACTTTCTTTTTAGTAGGCCTTAATCTCTTGCTTAGTTGCTTTGCTAGTGTACTTAATTAGCTCTTTTAACAGTAATAGAGTCTTAAGAAAGCTGCTATCCTCTAGCTTAAACTTTTTTGCAATTTTATTAATGTGCATACTATGCACAAGCGTAATTATTTACTTTTTACTATCTTTAATTACTTAGATACTAAGAAACTATTTTACTAATCCTTGTTCTTGTATCTTGTACTTGTTTAAAATCTTTTACTAAAGATTTATTTCCTTCTGCTTATAATCTTTTGCAAAGAGCAGTAGGATATTATCCATATAAAATAATACTAAGATCCTCCTTTCTTAATTAAAAAACAAGCAGGGCTCCTCTAGTAAGGCAATTAGTCTAATCTCTCTTAGTAATCCTAAGAACTCCTTATACTACAACAGTAGCAAGTCTCCTGATCTATATAGTGCGCAGTTAAGCTGTACATACTTTCTAAGCTTTTTAAAGCTATTTAGCATTTTATAGATTACTAAGTTGTCTACTGTAATTAATACATTAAAAAATGCTCCTACAACATTATATTGCTTAATTTCTAGATTATTCTTCGCGGCGATTGCTATTGCTGCTTAGAAGGACTTAGCTGCTAATGTAGCAGCATATATTAAATTAATTAAGTTCTTTTTTTAAGAATTACCTTTTACAACAATCTGCGCCTTGTAATTAAAAAAGAAGCTATTCTAATTAAACTTGTAGGTCTAACCTTACTTTATAAGTATTAAGCAATTAACCACTTCTTCTCTTAATATCTTAGTTTAATTCTTAGTTTTAATTAACTAATTGTTCTTTTTTCTACAGGCATCTTCAAAAAAGACTTTTATAAAATACTATAGCTTTAGCCTTTTAAGACAACCTTTTAATGTGACTACACATTTTGTAGAAACCTTTTTAGTAAAAGAGCTTACTAATACTTAGTAGACTAGCCCTTAGCTTCTTTATTAGTTAAATAACGCTTTAACTACAAAAAAGTATAACTGTTAACTGCATTTTGTAAAAACCTACATTGTTGTAATTCTACTATTTTATTATGTTAAACTGTATATTATTTTGATACTATAACGCTACTTTATAGTAAACTTTTTTTACTATAAAACTTAATTTAAATCAATATTCTAGAGTTTCAAAGGTTTTTGCTTAATATAAATATAATAATAACAAGCTGTTTTTAGAGTTTAAAGGCAACGTTTTCTTAAAAATGATTATAAAATAGACATCCCTTTTTAAGAAGTTTTGTAGGCTTTGAATAAAGAAATAAAACCTTTTTTATTTTTTAAGTTAGAAGTTTCATTTTCTATTTTTTTAGCAAGGTTTTTGTTAAGTAATTTTGAAACTTTTAAAAAGATCTTAGTAAGACGGCCTAGTTTAGGTCCAAAAGTAGTTCAAAACACTATTTTTTGAATTTTTTCTAAGAAGGAGTATTAGTAATATTTTCAGGAAACTTTTTAATAGATTACCATATTAGGAAAAAAGCTTATTTTATTAATGGCAAGAAATAACTTACTGTTTAGAATAACAATAATATTAAGCTATGAGAATAATACTATTAAAAAAGTAAGTTATAAAAAATAAAAAGAGTTACTTTACTAAAAGATTACAAAGCTATTACGTGATTAGCGACTACATAAGTAACCTCTATTCTTTTCACCCTTCAGTTAAACTCTAAGTAAATAAGATAGAGGCCTCTAAATTTTGACTCACATCATGCTTACGTAAGCTAATTATACTAAGAATCTTATTAGCAATTTTTACACGTTCAAAAAAAAGTTATACTAGAGTCATGTTTTTTTTTCTTTCTTCAAGCGAGATTACAGGCGCAATCGTGCTGACTAAGCAGCTTACTAAGTAGCCTATCTTAAAGAGGAAGTTCTTGACTTTTCAAACACCTCACCCGTTTTGGTCTAGCCCTTCTAGTTATAGAACATAAAGCCTTAAAAATAACAACTTTTTTGACATATCTTTTTTTTTGTCACCCCTCTGTAATTAATAGGAGAGAGGTACAGCAGCCGCAGCAATCCGCAGGCTGTGCTGTAGGAGAATAGAGGAGAGTAAAATACTAATTAAACAGTTAACCTTCTAGCTTGCTGATTGTGCAGTAGAAATTAAAACTACAATTAAGCAGCTAGGCTTATAAATGTGGGAGCTAAGAAGAAGCAATTGCTTAATTTGTAGAGTGGAATAAGTATATTAATCAACTAAGTGCTACAACAAAGTGTCAAATATCTACTAAAGAGACTTCGGACGATCTAGCTCGTTTATATGCGCGCTACTAGCGCCGTCACGTGATGTCCTACCAGGATAACCTGATCACCAGGGTGATCCGTATGTTAATACTCTAACACTAATTCTAACTGTGTTAAAGTTATTAAGGAATAGTACTGTAAAGTCAATATTGATCAACAACTTAGCTCTATTAAATTGTCTTATAAGTAAGTATGCTTTATTTATAAGCGTACTACTGTAAGTGTTATACGTTTGTTAAAAAGGCAATATTGTCTAATATGCTTATTAAGTATCTGCTCTTACTATATATAGAACAAAGCTGCTAGCAAGAATTCAAATTAAATTTAGTTATTTCTAAGTTCTTTTGTTGGAGTATTGACATGCGCAACATGCGGATCACCCTGCTGATTAGGTGATCCTGGAAAGCTGAACACGTGACGACCGCGCTAGCGCCTATATATACGGGCCAGTTTGTCTTATTTCTCTTCAGTAGTTATTGGACACTTTGTTGTAGCACTTAGTTATTTAATACACTTATTCTACTCCTCCTAATTAATTTATTAAACCTTCTTAGCTCCTATAGTTATAAGCCCGGCTGCTTAATTGTAGTTTTAATTTCTACTGCACAATCAGCAAGCTAGAAGGTTAACTGTTTAATTAGTATTTTACTCTCCTCTATTCTCCTACAGCACAGCCTGCGGATTGCTGCGGCTGTTGTACCTCTCTCTCTCATTGATTATACAATTAACCTCCTATCTATCCCACCTGCTAACCGACTAATTATTCCGTCGTCGCCTTAATAATAACCTACGTCGTGATCCTACAAAGCAATTTACAAAGATAGACCTTACTAGTACACTGCTTGTTGCCTTAAGGGTAATCCTTAAGGCTTAATTAGACTAGCTAACCTAGTTTACTTTATTAAGGCTACACTGCTTAGAGAAAGGTATCTAGGATTAGGTTAATCTTAATCTCCTGGACGTACCCTTAATAGACCACTAGGAGCCACAGTATCTAGAACTGCCTAAGAATATTAAGCAGCTAGTTGCTCTATTACCTAGCGCTAGCGCACAAATACAACAGGATTATAAAATTACTTAATATAAATATAAGACTTAAGTACTTAATACTAAGTATAAAAAAGATAATTACAACAAGCTAGTTAACAGGTATAGAGTATAAACTGCTTAGTAGACAAAAAAAGTTACTAAGATTACTAATGTTAGGGACTAGATTAGCAAGACTGTCTATCTAGACCTGCTTTTAAACGCCTTAATAAGCATAATTACTTAGAACCTTACTAGCCTTTTAGCCTTAGTAAAGATCCTAAAAGAAGATCTTGCACCTACAGATTAGAATACTTAATATTTAATTAGGGCGCAATACAGATCCCACCTAGATAAAGCTTACTAGAGACAAATAAGTCCTAAGCAATAGTTTACTAAGTGGCTGCTCCTGTATAAACAAGCAATAATCTACTCGCTCCCTAAGGTTATTAGGCTATTAGCAGTTACTAATTTTTTAGACGCCTTAGGCACTAAGATTGCACTAGACTAGTCACGCAAGAAGCGTAATAAGCTAGCACAATTAATAGCGCTTAGTAGAGCTTAATTAACTCTTAATAATCTAGGAAAGAATTTTAGTGTTTTGTTGTAGGATTAGTTAATTACTTTCTTAAAAGAAAAAAGACACGCAGTGTTCTAAACTAGATCTAGATTTAAGACAGCTTAACAATCTACAAGCGCTGACAACTTAAAGTTAAATAAAAGTAGTAAGTAAGCGCACTCTTACCCCTATAAGGCTAGTGAAGGGCCTGTAAGCAAGCACTTCTAAACACTGTGCAACTGCTACTAACTTTAAACTGCAGTTACTAGATTAAGCCCTCCTAGCAGTATACTAATTAAGCTGTTAGACAAAGACAAAAAGAAGATTCTTAAGTAATAAAATAGCAATAAATAGGCAACCTTACGCACTTAGATTAAGAAGAAAGGATAGAAGACTAGTACTAGCAGATTAGTAACTATTAAGTTAAGTAGATCTTATCTTAGCTTATTAGTTTTAGCAATAATTAACCTAAAGGACTTAATTAATAAAATTAGGCTAAATATATTTAGCGCAGCTTGTACTTTTTATGCCTTGTCCCTCTGCACAATTATGGATAATAGATTAGTAGTCTACCGAGTTAATACTATAAATTATATAGTACTAGGCACCTTGATTAAATGCGCTAAGGATAAGACTGTTAAGGTAGGCACTTGAATTATACTAGTTGCTAGTATAAGAAACAGGCTACTTAAGAACGTCCTGTATAGCAAGGCTAGCCTTAAGACAGCTAATCTTTTGCTTACTAACATTAAGGTTGTACTAGGTTTCTATGTTTATATTGTATTAGAAGCACGGCTTAAGCAGGTAGGTATTTAGTATTTAGGATATAATTATACCTTAAAATATAGAACAATAAAAAAACAATTTTAAATTAGCCTTAAGCCTAACTTTAATTTTTTATTTATTAAATACAAGCAACTTTCTTGTAACTCTGCTTAACTACTACTTATAAATGCTGTAGTAAGATTAAGGAAACCTTAGTTACGTACCAGTAATAAGGACTTGTAGCATTAACAATTAGGACACTTAGGACAACAGGCTATTAAAGCCTTAGTCTGCTTAGCGTAGAATATTAAAATTACTAGCAAGAAGCTATTAAAAGGTAATTACTGCGCAACAGCTTATGCCTTTCAAGTACTCTTTCAGCAACTAAAAAAAAGATTACTACAACTGTTTTATAAAATTTTATAAAATTAGTTTATTTTTCTAACTAAATAAGCTGCTTGAGAAATAGGCGTTAATTATTAAAGAAGATTACTTAGGCAAGCTGTACAATTACAAGATCTAGTTAAAGACACTAAACAATATTATGCTAGTAATTAAAGGCTTTACCACAAGAGTTAAGAGGAAATATTAGTAGAAAATTATAAAGATTTATTTAGATAACAATACTGCCACACCGCCTTAAAAAAGGTAACTAAAATACAAGGAATAGGCAATAAAAAAGAAATTATAATTGAAACGCTACCGCCATATACTTATAAGCCTAATAGCTTAGCGGATAGAGCTAGACAAGAGCTAATTACAAAGGCTATTAAGATGCGCATAAGCGCTAATCTACTAGCTAAGCTTTAGCTAGTAATTATAGATGCAGCAGCTTACCTACATAAAATAAGCCCTACTAAAATTTATTTATTTCTAAGGTGTCAAAGGTGGTGGTTGTTGTTGTAGTCAAAAATGGGGTTCCAAAAAAGTGAAAAGCAGCTACCCTCTACTAATCAATCGCAAAAGTCAAAAAAAAATTGTGTGTAGTCAACGAGATTCGAACGGTGGGTGGATGAGGAAAGCTCAGACCACCGAGCGATAATCAGGGTCAAAAAATTTGCTAAGGTACCAAAAAACGACACCAGTTGAAACGTGTCCAACGGCGATTGCCAGCCTATGGCTGACAACAGGATTACAGTAGGATTGCAATAGGATTGCAACATGATGTACTAAAATTTATAGCTACTAATCTTCTAACTAGGTGCTTAAAGAATAGTTTAGGAAATATTTCTAATACTATTAACTACCTAAGATTAGACACTAGACTGCTAATCTTCGCCTAGACTAAAGTAGAATCTATGCCTATAGCTGCCAAGCTTATTCTTTGAACAAGGAGAAGGTAGCTAGGCGCAATTATCAAGGATTTAAAGTTAATTCTCGCAGCTATATTAGTTATTTAGTTAGTTATCAAGCCTCTAACATATACTACATATAAGTACTAACACTTAATTAAGTGATTACTACTTGTAATAGAGCTTTTAATAAACATTAATTCTACAAAGGAGATTACGAGGAAGAGCTGCTAAAAGATTAAAAATTTAAGATTATAAAAATCCTTCAAAATAGCAAGCTAGTTAATTTAAGAGAGGACTTAAACCTCTCGCCTGTTTAAAGAAGGGCGGATTAGGATATGCAGCTAACTACTAAAGACCTTAAGAGTAATCTATTCATTATATTAAGTAGTAAAGAAAGCCTGCTTACAAGAGTAGATTAGAAGACGCTAAGCGAATAAAGCACAAGGCTAGTGCACTATTAGGAACTTGCTCAAATAAGCAGCAAAATAATAGTCTTACTACCTTAAAACTAACTTCTAAACTAAAAAATTTAAGAAGCAACAACGCACTTAATTGCAAAGTTATTAATAGTTAAATAGCAGTGCACTTGCTAAAAAAAGCTGATTATTAATTCTTAAAAGTAGAGAGCTTCTTTTGAATAAGCTTAAAAACTTATTACTAGTCTAACAGTCTATGCCTAAAGACTTTAACGCGCTAGCTTATTGTGATAGAACACCTGCTTAGGTGAGCAGGATAGCAAGGCGTGAACTATCTTGCAAGTTAAGATCTTAGGCTTTAAGCAGCAGACAAGGTAAGCAATTACAAGCTAAACTTCTCCCTATAAAATATAGAGCTTAGATTGCAGATAAAGGTCTAAATTAGCTTATAAATTGTTGTCTTCTACTACGCAAGCTAGGTGGCGGGCGTAAGCATAAGGACGTAACCTAAGATCTTAAAAATTAACTAGAAAGTAAAAGCACGGGTAGTGTTAATACTTTAATTGCAGATTATAAGAATTTATTATAGAGTAACTTTTAAAATACTTACCTACTAGGTTTGCAAGCAATCTAGAAAGACTAAGCAAGCTACAAAACTTTTAATTACGTAGTTATAACAGCTTTGCTTACTAAGCATAAGCTGAGACTAAATGCTTAACAGCATCGCGACAATCTACCTAAGCTGCTAGGATTATAGAAGCAATTGCTTTAATACTCTATAAGGGCTTTGTTCAAGGATGCCTGCAGGAAAGAGATTAATTAGTTAAGTAAAAATAGGCCTTATACTAAAGTATTAAGAGAAGAAGTAAATAATTGCCTAATACTTATAAAGTATGTTTAGACTTACAAGTCTAATTAAGACAGCTTCTTTTTTAAATCTAAGGCCTAGATTATTATAAAAAGTGATCTTTAAAAGAAGGACTTAATCAACTTAACATACGCTGCTACATTAGCAGCTAAGTCCTTCTAAGCAGTAATAGCTATTGCTGCTAAGAATAATTTAGAGATTAATCAATATAATGTTGTAAGAGCATTTTTTAATGTATTAATTACAATAGACAACTTAGTAATCTGTAAAATGCTAAATAGCTTTAAGAAGCCTAAGAAGTGCATATAGCTTAACTGCACACTTTATAAATTGCAAGTCTTACTACTGTTGTAGTATAAAGAGTTTTTAGAATTACTAAAAGAAATTAGACTAATTGCTTTACTAAAGAAGCTCTGTCTATTCTTTAATTAAGATAGGAGGATTTTTATTTTGTTTTATATAAATTATATCCTACTGCTCTTTGCAAAAGATTATAAGCAGAAGGCAATAGATCTTTAGCTAAAGATTATAAAACAAGTATAAAATACAGAAACAAAAATTAGTTAAGTAGTTTTTTAGTTTTTAAGTAATTAAAAATTATAAGAAGCAAACAATTATGCTTTTACATAATACGTGGATTAATAAAATTACAAAAAAGTTTAAGCTAAAAAATAGCACCTTTCTAAAGACTTTACTGCTGTTAGAGAAGCTAATTAAGAACACTAGCAAAGCAACTAAGCAAGAGATTAAGGCCTACTTAAAAAATGTTATATTAGTGCTGTACACAACTATTATGCTGTAACTAGATATTACTGACTTAATCTTAAAGCTCTTACACTTCTTTACAAACTTTAGTAATTAGTATATAAAAGCTGTTAAACAGGTAATTATGTACCTCTATTAAACAAGATAGAACGCAATCTAGTATAAGAACTACAATAGCCTAGACCTAATAATTTCATGCAACGCTATCTTTGCAGATAATTAGGCAACTTATTAATTGTCTTATAGTTATATAGCTATCTTATATAGTAGTCTAATATTTTTGAAGGCAGCTTAGCAGACTACAGTTACTATATTAACTACTAAGGCTAAGCTGCTCGCCTTTACGCACACTACTAAGGAGGCTATAGCCCTTAAGCGCTTCTTCTGCAAGCTGTCTCTTAATTTAAGAGACGTCTAGACAGTCTAGTATAATAACTAACTAAGTTGCCTACTTAACAACAGTTTGGGAAGTTTAAGTAGTTGCTTAACTTTTAGCAAGTTAAGCATTTATTTAAGAGCAATAATAGTTAATAATCAAAGGATTTGTATTAAGCAGCAACATCTATATACTAGGCTAAGTCTCCGTATAGTAGCTTATAAAAATAAGCAGGAGAACGTAAGCTAGACAAGCAGAAAACCAGAACTAAAAACAAGCTTACTAACAAGCATTCGACTTATTATAATTGCTTAACTCTATTATTAAATTATGCTTAGCTTTCTTAGCTTTAGCTAGCTTAAGAGCATCTTAAGCTAACTTAGCTTAAGCAGCAAGAGTCTAGAGGTAAGCAGCATAGTAACGCGAATTTAATCTATTACTTCTATACATAGAGTTATAAGATAATTGCCTCCTTACCCTAGCATAATAAGCGCGCCTATATAAATAAGTTGTATAGCGATCAGGACAGGGTTGCATGCAGGAACAAATATATAGAACAGACAGGGGTAGCATTCCTTAAGCATGCTATTCCGAAAAAGGTAATTGCTAGAAAGGCTGTTGTTGTTAAGGCTGCTGCTGCTGCTGCTGTTGTTAATTATACGCTAACTGTTAAGACAGCTGCTATGCAGGTTAACTTAGAACGTATGTAGTATAAAGCTGCGTATTATAAAGCTCTTGTTTATATAAACAACCTTAATTTAAATTTATGGCCTGCTAAGCAGGCTGTGTCTAGCAAAAATAATCTTTAATATTATACCTTAAATTAAAAACGCTTACAAGAGCAGGAGCAGGAGCAGGCAGCAAGAGTTAAGCGCGGTAATTATTAAAAGAAGGCTTCTGCGTAGAAAGCTTTCTAGTAGACGTAACGCCGCTATTAATCTCTTTACGGCAAGCGATAATATCTTTAAGTAGTTAAGCTTTTAAAGCTTAGTACAGCTTATTATTATTCTATCTCTAATAACAAGTTAGCAGCCTAAGCAAGGAGCTTGAAGATTTAAAGACTTACCTCTTTATCTTTATATATAACGTGGTTCACAAGCGAATCAGACACCTAAGCGAATTAGACACGCCCCACCAGCGCGTCGACGTCGACACTACAACGCGTTATGTCTCAATAACGTAATTATCTATTAACTTATTATAAATTAGATCTTTAGCTTGCTCTTTTTAATGTCTAATCATAACGTATTTTAAGCTAAAGACATACTGTCTCTATCTATAACGTGCCTTAAAGTACTCTGTCTAACTAACGCGCTAGAAAGCCCTCCTAACGCGACTATAAAGCGAACTTAAAGCGCCTAAATAAGCTAGAAGAAGAGGCTATAGTTAAGCGTATTCTTAAAGAGTCTACACAAGAATATATACTTATAAAAGCTAATATTTAAGTAATAGCTAATAAACTATTATATAAGCGTAGTAGTAACTCTGTTAGTAAGAACTAGATTAATAACTTTGTTAAGAAGACTCTTAAGCTCTATACACGCTAGAGTTGTCTTTATAATAACTAGTAAGCTGTCTACAAGGGCCTAGCAGCTATCTAGCGCTAGTTTAATCTAGTTAGGATAATAAAGGAGAAGTAAGGGATTATAGACAACAATATTTATAAGTTTAATAAAACTAGCTTTATAATAGGCAAGATTTTGTTATAGTTAATTATTATAGGCTTAGAGGGATCTAGCAAAAAGAAGCGCGTTTAGCTAGGTAACTATAAGTAAGTTATTATAATCTAAGGCGTAGGCGTGTTAGGTCACTATCTACTACTCTTTATTATTTTTATAGGTAAGATGCTTATTAACGTCTAGTTTAAGAACTTGCCAACTAACTAGGTACTTAAAGTTAGTCTTAATAGCTAGATAAATAACTAGCTTACTCTTGCTTAGTTAGAGCACTTTAATACCTATATAAAGAGGCATACTATAAGTAAGTATTAATTACTTATTATTAATAGCTATAAGAGCTACTACTTGATTAAATTTTAAGACTTATATAAAGAGAAGAATATTATTCTTCTTTATATGCCTGTATACTTATCTCACCTATTGTAGTCTCTCGATGTCGCCTGCTTCTCGCTATACAAGCGTAAGAAAAGTAATGCTGTTTTTAGCTTAGCACGTAACTGCACTAACTATATTAGCAAGGAGACCATTTTACTAGCCTTCAAAGTTACTTTCAAGTAGTTTATTATAAAGAAGAGTATTTAAGCTAGCTTTAGAAGCGCTAGTCTATTCTTATATAACTTATAAGCTGTGCTATTAAAGCTTAATATTATAGTATAGACACAAAAATAATTACTATAACGAGTAGATACTTAAGAGGCACAGACACTATATAATACGCGTAGAGTTAGAGCTTAAAGTACTTTTATTTTATAGAGAGTAAGAAACTATTAAATGTCTTTCATAAGAGCTTTTCTGCTCCGAGCGCTTAGCGCGTAGACCTCATCCACTCACCGTTCGAATTTCGTTAACTACACACAATCTTTTTTTGACTTTTGCGACTAATTAGTAGAGGGTAGCTGCTTTCCACTTTTTTGGAAAACCCATTTTGACTACAACAACAACCACCACCTTTAATACCTTAAAAATAAATATAATACGCGTAGAGTTAAAGCTTAAAGTACTTTTATTTTATAGAGAGTAAGAAACTATTAAATGTCTTTTATAAATTTACTTAACGCTTAAGTTATGCAGTTAGGTAAAGAGGCCTAGCAAATAGTATATATAATAACGCTTATAATTAAGAAAATAAGTAGCCTTTAAAAAGCTTTAGATAAATTAAATAAGTATAAGAGTTATAAGTAGTAATACGTATAGATAGAGGAGACTCTTAATATAGGCAAGGTGTAAGAAGTATTAGCTAAACAGGTAAGTAGTAGTTGTAGTAATAATAAGAGTACGTTAAAGAGGGTGTAAGGAGAGAGGCAGTGCGGGCGTTCTAAGTAGGTTAAACACAACGCTCGTACCTACGTAGTTAAGATAGATAGTGCAAGTAATAGCAGCAATTCTAATATTGAACTTAGTATATTGTAATAGTTTATTGACTGTAATAAAAGTTTGTTATAACATATTAACATTGACGCGCTAGTAGGGCGTGTCTAATTTGCTTGGGTGTCCGATTCGCTTGTGAACCACGTTAGCTATAAATTAATTAGCAAGATTAATATTAACCGTATAGCAGGTGTAAGATAAGCAACTGCTACACCGTAAGCTGCTCTAACTGCTAGTCTAAACGCAATTAAAGCAGTGTTTAGCGTATAAACTATCTAGCTTTTTTTTTATACAGCGCTTACAAGAAAAAACGCAAAGGCGTAATAAATTAGCAGCAATCTATAAACAGCTATTAGGCGCCTTTTTCTAAGTAAAAGAGGGCGCGTTGCGCCTAGTGGACAGCTTAATAAGTGTATATAAGCTACCGTGTCCGTGCGCGCAATGCCCGTGTTCGCGCAATGCCCACCCCAACACAACAACCACCTACACAAATCGCGTCATAACTCCACCAATATAGATCTAACTTAGGAAGCAATTGAAGAAATCAAATCACGCGCACTAGGCGTATCTTTTTTGTATACAAGATTTGCAGCAAAGTATAGTATTAATTGTTACAGTGTCTGTGCGCGCAATAAACATAGTTGAGTAATGAACACCCCACCACGAAAACCACCTATACAGATCGTGTCATAACTCCACTAATATGGATCCGATTCAAGAAACGATTCAAGAAATCGAATTGCGCGCACTAGGCGCATCTTTCTTATACTTACAAATTGCTAAGAAGTATAGCGTAAGTTGTGTTACGCTCGCTTGAAGACACTAAGGCGAAACTTAACCGCGCGAACTCGCCTATCTTTTCCTCTACCTACAACACGAGGCGGAGCTTGTACAATACGTTGAATCGCTTACTTAGAGGCGTACTCTACCGTCCTGTACGCTCGTACGCCGCTTTGCGTCATTAGTGGCTAGAAGAGAGGTTTTAGAAAGCTAGGTTTCTTAGTTCCTCTGCAGAAACTCTACCTATCTTATCTTACGCTGGCAAACTAGGATAGACTAGGATCGCTGTAAAGCTAATTTAGAGACTAAGTATAAGTTGTACTTTAAGCTGTTACATGATAAGATGAAGGAGTACAATATATAGCCGTCCTACATCTTTAATATAGATAAGAAGGGCTTTATAATTAGAGTACTTAGATAATTAAAAAGAATCTTTAGTAAGAAGGCTTATAGCTGTAAGAGAGTTACTGCAGCTTTAAAGGATAGTTCTAGAGCGTAGATTACGGTCCTAGCCTGTATCTGTTTAGATAGTACAGCTCTTTCTCTATCTCTTATCTTTTAGTTAGCTGCTAGAGCTCTCAAATTAGCTTAGGTAGAGGCAATTAATCTAAGAAAGCACTTAGTCTTTGTTACCTTATCTCCCTCTAGCTAGACTAACAATAATATAGGGTTAGCTTAGCTTAAGGAGGTATTTAAGAGAGAGACTAGACAGTACGCTTAAACTAGGTACTAATTACTATTTCTTAATAGCCACTTATTCTATGTAACTATAGATTTTATTGACTATTGCGATTAACACAAGATCCTATTAGTGGTATTTCTACCTCACTCTTCTTACACGCTTTAACTACTTAACATTAAATTATTTAGTCCTCTCTTAACTGCATACACGAGGGAGCTCTTAAACTACCTTCACCGCAGCCACAGGATCCTCCTAGTAAAGAAAGGAGACTTTTTTAAGCTCTTCTAGAAAGCCTAGGGTGCTGCTTTTAAGAAAGAGACTATTAGAAAGTCCTTTAAGGCAACTAGGATCCACCTAGCTAACCTAGAGGTAATCCTCTAACAATTTCATAAAGAGGCTTTAAGTTTAGATAAGAGCTTATCTTCTATATAGAGTAGAGATTACTAGCTTAAAATAGATACTACTATACGTTACAAAGCAAAAGATTATAATAGTACAGCAGTAAAGAAGCTTCGTTAAAGTCTCTATTACATGTTAGTCTAAAACAGTATACTTAGAGATAAAAATTAAGACTTAAGAGACGCTCTCTTAGTTAAAAAGAGACATAAGAAGAAGAGCTACAAGCTTTAACTTAATAGTACTAAGGAGTACCACAGTAGAGGTGTTTTCTAGTTACCTAAGAAAGTAAAACGAGCTAGGGATAATAAGATAGAACGACAATAACAACAACAGGAGTTACAACTCTAAAAAGCTGAGAAATCTAAGCTACAGAAGCAAGCTTAACTGTACAAGCTTTAACAAGCTAAAGAGAAGCGTATTAAGAGAGAGAGACTTAAGGAGGTGAAGGAGAAGGAGCGAGCTAAAAAGCTAGCTAAAAAGGAGCGCCAGAAAGCGGCTCACGACGCTGAAAAAGCTATACAATTATCCTAAAAGGGTAAGCAAAAGGCCTTATAAGCCTCTACTTAGCTGTGTAAGCGTTAGAAACGTGTTGTTGTTAATCCATCTTATGTACAAGCTGAGGTGGCTGCACCAGCCGTCCCAACTTAGACGACCCGCCATGGCCGCACCACTAAGGTACTAAGTAAATACAAGTAGCACAAGTTGATCGCAATGGTATAATTGGTACAACTCTAAGAAATCTCGTGATAATAGCTATTGTGGGTGGCTGTACAGCCTCATTTTTCATTAAGTTATCGTGTTGGTGGGGTGTTCATTACTCAACCATGTTCATTGCGCGTACAGACACTGTAAACGCTTGCTTAAAGACACTAGGGCCAAACTTAACCACGCCAACTCGCCTACTAACTCCTTTACCTACACTAAGAAACCAAGCTCCTACAGTATATTACTACGCTTACTAAACAACGTACACTACTTACATAAGTAATAATACGCAACTTTGCCTTATCTTTAGCTAGTAGAGAGGTTTTAGAAAGCTAGGTTACTCGCTTTATTAACAGGAATCCTACCTATCTTATCTTACGCTAGCAGGCAGGAATAGATCGCAATTGCCACAAAGCTAATTTAGAGGCTAAATATAGCCTCTACTTTAAGCTACTACATAAGAAGATAAGAGAATACAATATAGAGCCTTCTTAAATCTTTAATATAGATAAGAAAGGCTTTATAATTAGAGTAACTAAAAGGTTAAAAAGGGTGTTTAACAAGAGGATATACAATTAAAAAGGAATAATAGCAACAACTTAGGATAGTTCTAGAGAGTAGGTATCTATCCTAGCCTGCGTTTGTTTAGACAGTACAGCTCTATCCTTAGCTCTTATCTTTTAGTTAGCTGTTAGAGCTCTAAAATTAAGCTAGGTTAAGGATATTAATAACAAAAAGCACTTAGTATTTATTAGCTTATCTCCTTCTAGCTAGACTAACAATAATATAGGTCTAGCCTAGCTTTAGGAGGTTTTTAAGAAAGAGACTAGACAGAAAGCTTATTTAGGATACTAATTACTCCTCCTTAACAGCTATAGATCTTACCTAACTATAGATTTTATTAATTACTGTAATAACTATAAGATCCTATTAGCTATATTTCCTCCTTATTTAACCTATACGCTTTAACTACTTAATGTTAGATTAATTAAGCCTCTTTTAACTACCTACTTAACTAAGCTTTTATTCTACCTTTATAAAAGCTAGGGGCTCCTACTAATAGTAAAAGAAGACTTCATTTTCCTTCTTTAGAGGGCCTAGGGTACTGCTTTTAAGGAGGAGACTATTAGAAAGTCTTTCTAGGTAACTAATGTCTACCTACCTAATTCTAAGGTTATCCTTTTAAGATTCTGTAAGGAGGCCTCTGGTTTAAATAAATTCTTAGCTTCTGTACTTAGTAGAGATAATTAGGTTAAAATAGAGACTCTTATACGCCGTTTAATGCGAGATTAGTGCACTAAGGAGGTAAAAAAGATTTGCTAAAGCCTCTACTACATCTTAGCTTAAAATAGTATCCTCTGTAAAGAGATTTAAGGCTTAAAGAAGGCTTTTTTAGTTAAAAAGAGACACTAAAAGAAGAGCTATACTCTCTAACTTAATAATCCTTAGCAGTACTATAGTAGTGCTGTTTTCTAGTTGCCTAGGAAGGTCTGTCAGGCTTAGAACGACAAGGTAGTTTAATAATACAAACAACAACTACTATAACTCTAAAAAGCTAAGAGGTCTTACTTAAAAGAGCAAGCTTAATTATATAAGGCTTAACAAGCTAAGGAGAGGCGTGTTAAGAGAGAGAGGCTTAAGAAGGTAAAGCAGAAAAAAAAGGCTAAAAAGGCAGCTAAAAAGGAGCGTTAGAAATTAGCTCGCGACGCTCAAAAAGCTATACAACTGTCCTAATTAGGTAAACGTAAGGCCTCACAAGCCTCTACTTAAAAGCAAAAGCGTTAAAAACATGTTGTTGTTAATTTATCTTATGTTAAAGCTGAGGTAGCTGCACCAGCTGCCCCAGCGCGCACCACCCGCCGCGGGCGTAACGTCAACTTACTAAGTAAATACAAGTAGCACAAATTAATCGCAATAATATATTTACTACAACTATACAAAATCTCGCGATACTAGCTATTAGTAGTGGCTCTACAGCCTCATTTTTCTACAATCTTTTTTTGTTGGGGTGGGCATTGCGCGAACACGGGCATTGCGCGCACGAACACGGTATTGCTGTTGCTATATTACTGCTTACGCGTTACTGCTTAAGTAGTAAGCTGCTAAGACTTTTTTATTAGCTTTTAAGAAGCTTTACTCTTGCGCTAGCTCAATTGCTTAGTTAGACTCTTATGTAAACTAAAATTTAATTAAGGACTTAACAGCAGACTTTGTTTAGCAGGTAAAGTAATTAGCCTTTAAGCAAAACTACTAGATATTTTGTAGTAAGCGTATAGATTAGAAGGCAGTAGTAACTAACTCTTATTATTTTTAAAATTAGCTGCTTACTAAATTTTATTGTTAAAAAAGCTTTAGCGCGCTTAACGCTTATACTTAGCACTGTTTTTATATTGCTAACAACTGCTATCTAAGTAATTCTCACGCTTATAATAGCAGCTTGCTAATTAACGCTCACGCTTGTTGTTGCTAGAGGCAGACTACATAGAAAGATCAGCAGCTAATTAGTTGTAAAGATCGTCCGAAGATGATCTAGTGTTAGTTCTCGGGAATGAGCGAGTGCAATGGACGAGGGGCTTGTACTAGCACGATTAGAAGATTAATATAATAGTACAGGGTGTGTTAGCACGATTAGAAGATTAATATAATAACACAAGGGTTAAGAAGGTAATAACAAATCCTTAGATTATTACTTAAAGTTAAACATACTAAACTATAAAGGTTTAATACCTAAGACTATATACTAGTAAGTAGACATCTTATAATCTCCGTGCTCTGCTTACTTTTTGATATTAATAAGATTAGTAAGAACGCTGCTGCTCTCTTGCTCTGCTTGCTCTGTAAGATTAATAAGATTAGTAAGAGCGCTAAGACTTCCTCTGCTCTGCAGGTCTTCTCGCTTAGTGAGAGCAGCCCTGGTCTAGGTCGTGGCTATAGTGGGGCTAGGCAGCGATAGTCGTAACAACCCTTGCCTCTACAAGGCTAGTAAAGGACCTATAAGCAATCACTTTTAGACACTGCGCAACTGCTATTAACTTTAAACTGCAGTTACTAGGTTATTCCCTCCTAGCAAAATACTAATTAAGCTATTAGACAATAAAAAGAATTGTTAAGTAATAAAACAATAATAATTCAGCAACCCTATGCACTTAAATCAAAAAATAAACTAGAAGACTAGCACTACTAGATTAGCTACTAATAAGTTATGTAAATTCTACCTTAGCTTATTAGTTTTAGCACTAATTATCCTAGAAAAATTTATTAGAGAAATTAGGCTAAACGTCTTTAGTACAGCTTTTACCTCTTATGCCTTGTCCCTTTATACCATTATAAATAGTAGAGCAGCAGTCTAATTAGTTAATACTATAGAATACTTAATACTAGGCACTTTTAGCAAATGCACTAAAGACAAGACTATTAAAGCAGGCACTTAATCTATTCTAGTTGCTAAAAACAAAACAGGCTACTTAAGAACGTCCTGCATAGTAAAGCTAGCCCTAAGACAGTTAATTTTTTGCTTACTAATGTTAAGCTTATACTAGGTTTCTACGTTAATATTGTGTTAGAAGCACGGCTTAAGCAGGCAGGTTTTTAGTATTTGAGATATAATTATACTTTGTGATTTAGAACAATTAAGAAACGGGTTATTTTAATTAACTTTAAGTGCTACTTTAATTTTTTATTTATTAGATATAAGCAAGTTTTTTGTTACCTTGCTTAACTACTACTTGTAAACACTGTAGCGTACTTAAGAAAACCTTAGTTGCGCACTAGTAATAAAAACCTATAACATTAACAATTAAGTTACTTAGAACAACAAGCTATTAAAGCTTTAGTTTGCTTAGCTTCAATTGTTAAAATTACTAGCAAGAAGCTATTAGAATATAATTACTACGCAATAGCTTATGCCTTGTATGTAATCTTATAACAACTTAAGAAAAATCTATTATACCCTTTTTATAAATATTAATAAAATTTGTTTTAATTTCCTAACTAGTTAGCTGCTAAAGAAATAAGCACTAATTATTAAGAAAAAATTACTTAGGCAATCTGTATGATGACAATATCTAGTTAAAAACACTAAAAATATTATACTAGTAATTAAAGGCTTCGCTACAAGAATTAAGAGGAAATATTAGCAGAAGATTATAAGAATTTATTAAAAGAATAATACTGCTGCACTGTCTTAAAGAGAGCAATTAAGATATAAAGAATAAGCAATAAAGAAAAAATTGTAATTAAAACGCTATTGCTATACATGTATAAGCCTAATAGCTTAGTAGAGAGAGCTAGCTAAGAGCTAATTACAAAGGCTATTAAGATGCGCACAAGCACTAATCTACTAGTTAAGCTTTAGCTAGTAATTATAGATGCGGCGGCTTACTTACATAGAATAAGCTCTACTAAGATTTATAGCTGCAAATCCTCTAACTAGGTGCTTAAAGAATAGTTTAGGAAATATTTTTAATACTTTTAACTACTTAAGATTAGATACTAGATAGCTAATCTACGCTTACACTAGAGTAAAGTTTATGCTTATAGTTGCTGAGCCTACTCTTTAACTAAAGATAAGGCAGCAGAGTGTAATTGTTAAGGATTTAAAGTTAATCCTCGCGGCTATATTAGTTATTTGGTTAGTTATTAGCCTCTAATATAAACTCTGTATAAGTACTAACACTTAATTAGGTAATTTCTACCTATAATGTTACTTTTAAAAAACAGTCGTTTTACAAAGGCGATTGCAAGAAAAAGCTGCTAAGAAATTAAGTAATTAAGATTGTAGAAATTTTTATTAAGGCGAGCTAGTAAATATTAAAGACAACTTTGAGGTCCTCTAGCCTATTTAAAGAAGGGCGGATTAAAATACGTAGCTAACTACTAAGAACTTTAAAAGTAATTTATATACTATCTTGAGCAGTAAGAAAGGCCTGCCTACTAAACATAAGAGTAGATTAGAAGACGCTAAGCAAATAGAAAACAAGGCTAGTACACTATTAAAAATTTGCTTAAAATAGTAGTAAACTACTAGTCTTGCTACTTTAGAACTTATTCCTAAACTAGAGACCTTAGAGAGCAACAATTTTATTAATCGCAGGGTAATTAATAGTTAAATAGCAGTATAACTGCTTAAATTAGTTAATCTGTTAAAACCTAGAGGTAGACTACCTCTTTTACTAGCCTAACAGTCTAAGCCCGTAGACTCTAGCGCGCTAGCTAATTGAGATAGAACACCTGCTTAGGTAAGCATACGCTAGTTAATAGGTAGGGAGGCCCTAGGGTTAGGTAGGGGTTAGGTAGCTAATGCACGGTCCTTAAGTAGGAGTTAGGTAGAGGTTACTCTAGCGTGGGTTGTAGTTGGGGTTAGGTTGCACGGACCGGTGGTTGGGGTTAGGTTAGACTAGCTATATAGTAGGTTTAGGGTAGGGTTGCGATTTTTATCTATAACATGTAACGTGGTTCACGAGCGAATCGGACACCTAAGCGAAATAGACACGCCCCACTAGCGCGTTAATGTTAATACGTTATAACGCACTTTCATTATAGTTTATAAACTATTACAATATACTAAGTTAACTATTAGAATTGCTGTTATTACTTACACTATCTATCTTAACTACGCAAGTACAAGTGTTGTGTCTAACCTGCTTATAACGCCTACACTGCATCTCTCCTTGCACTCTCTTTAACGCACTCTTACTATTACTACAACTACTACTTACCTATTTAGCTAATACTTCTTACACCTCGCCTACATTAATAGTCCCCTCTGTCTATATATATTACTGCTTACAGCTCTTATACTTATTTAATTTATCTAGAGCTTTTTAAAGGCTACCTTTTTTCTGTATTATAAGCGTTATTATATGTGCTATTTGCTAGGCTCCTTTACTTAACTGCGTAACATACGTGTTAAGTAAATTTATAGAAGACTTATAACAGTTTCTTACTCTCTATTAAATAAGAGTACTTTAAGTCTTAACTTTGCGCGTGTTGTGTAGTGTTTACGCCTCCTAAGTGTCTACTTATTATAGTAATTGTTTTAGCGTCTGCACTATAATATTAAGCTTTAATAGCATAGCCTGTAAGTTATGTAGAACTAGACTAGTACTTTTAAAGCTAGCTTAAATATTCTCCTTTATAATAGACTGCTTAAAAGCAGCCACTAAGGCTAGCAGAAAGGTCTCCTTACTAATATAATTAGTATAGTTACGTGCTAAGCCTAAAACAGTATTGCTATACTTACGCTTTAATAGCAAGAAGCACGCAATATTAAGAGGCTATAATAAGTTAAATAAGTACATAGGCATATAGAGAAGAATAAGATTTATCTTTCTATAAAAATCTTAAAATTTAACTAAGTAGTAGCTTTTATAGCTGTTAATAATAAGTAGTTAATACTTACTTATAGTATGCCTCTTTGTATAGGTATTAAAGTGCTCTAACTAGGCAAGAGTAAGCTAGTTATTTATCTAGCTATTAGGACTAACTTTAAGTACTTAGTTAGCAGGCAGGTTCTTAAACTAGACGTTAATAAGCATCTTACCTATAAAAATAATAAAGAGTAGTAGATAGTGACCTAACACGCCTACGCCTTAGATTATAGTAACTGACTTATAATTGCCTAGCTAGACGCGCTTTTTTTTACTAGATCCTTCTAAGCTTATAATAACTAAATATAATAAAATCTTACTTATTATAAAGCTAGTCTTATTAAATTTGTAGATATTATTATCTATAATCCCCTACTTCTCCTTTAATGCCTTAACTAGATTAAACTAGCGCTAGATAGCTGCTAGGTCCTCGCAGGCAGCTTACTAGTAATTATAGGAATAACTCTAGCGCGTATAGAGCTTAGAAGTCCTCTTAATAAAGTTGTTAATCTAGTTCTTGCTAACAAGGTTATTACTACGCTTATATAAAAGTTTATTAGCTATTACTTAAACATTAGCTTTTGTAGGCACAAATCCTTACGTAAACTCTTTAAGAATACGCTTAACTATAGCTTCCTCTTCTAGCTTATTTAGGCGCTTTAAGTTTGCTTTACAGTCGCGTTAGGAGGGCTTTCTAGTGCGTTAGTTAGACAGAGTACTTTAAGGCACGTTATAGATAAAGACAGCACATCTTTAGCTTTAAACACATTGTAATTAGATATTAAAAAGAGCAAGCTAAAGATCTAATTTATAATAAGCTAATAGATAATTGCGTTGTTAAGACATAACGCGTTGTAGTATTAACGTTAACACGCTAGTAGGGCGTGTCTAATTCGCTTAGGTGTCTAATTCGCTTAGGTGTCTAATTCGCTTGTAAACTACATTACATGTAACTAGTAAAAGATTAATCTGCACCTAAAATAGTAGCACTAACACTAATAATTGTATTTAAGAGTTAAAGTTTGTAATGCTAAAGTATTAAGGTGCGTATTAGTCTGCTATTATTAGCTGTAATAACTGCTAATCTTTAAATATAGAAAGATAGCAACCTAACTCTAACCTAACCCTAACCTGTAGTCCGTGCAACCTAACTTTAGACCTACTACACCCCTACCTATTTTAAGCACTAAAAAAATGGGTAGGGGTTAGGTAGAGGGTAGGGTATTACATAATCCTACCTAACCCCTACCCAACCCCTACCCATCAAACACCGTAGGTAAGCAGGATAGCGGGGCGTGAATTATCTCGCGAGTTGAGATCTTAGGCAACAAACAGCAGACATGGTAAGTAATTATAAGCTAAACCTCTGCTTATAAGATCTAGTGCTTAGATTACTAGCAAAAGCCTAAATTAGCTTATAAATTATTATTTTCTACTGCGTAAGCTTAGTGGTGGGCGTAAGCGTAAGGACGCAACTTAAGATCCTAACAATTAACTAAAGCGTAAAAGTATAGGTAGTGTTAACACATTAATTGCAGATTATTAAAATCTATTATAAAATAATTTTTATAATACCTACTTGCTAGGTTTGCAAGCAACCTATAAAGACCAAGTAAGCTACAAGCCATTTAATTATGTAGTTATAGCAGCTTTGCTTACTAAGCATAAGCTAAGTATAGAAAATACTTAACTGCATTGCAACAATCTATCTAAATTACTAAAATTATAGAAGTAATTGCTTTCGCATCTTATAAGGGCTATGTTTAAAGATGTCTGTAGAAAAGAGATTAATTAGTTGAGTAAAACTAAGACTTAAACTAAGATATTCAAAGATGAAGTAATTAATTACCTAATACTTATAAAGTAGGTTTCAACCTACAAGTTTAATTAAGAAAGCTTCTTTCTTAAATGCAAGGCGCAGATTTTTGTACAAAGTAATTTCTAGGAAAAGAACTTAATTAACTTAATATATGCTGCTACATTAGCAGCTTAGTTCTTTTAAGCAGTGATAGTATTCGCTGCTAAGAATAATTTAGAGATTAAGTAATATAATGTTGTAGGAGCATTCTTTAATACATTAATTATAGTAGATAACTTAGTAATCTGTAAAATGCTAGAGAGCTTTAAGAAGGCTAGTAAGTGTGTACAGCTTAATTGCGCACTATATAAATTGCGAGACTCGCCACTGTTGTAGTATAAGAAGTTCTTAGGATTACTAAAAGAGATTAGACTATTCGCCTTACTAGAGGAGCCCTGCCTATTCTTTAATTAAGAAAGGAGAAACCTAGTGTTGTTTTAATTAAATAACATCCTACTACTCTTCGCGAAAGATTATTAGCAGAGGGCAATAGATCTTTAGTTAAAGATTATAGACAAGTATAAGATATAGAAACAAGAATTAGTTAAATAGTTCTTTAGTATCTAAGTGATTAGAAATTATAGGAAGCAAATAATTACGCTTGTGCGTAATACGTATATTAATAAAATTATAAAAACGTTTAAGCTAAAAGATAGTAGCTTTCTTAAGACTCTATTGCTGTTGGAGAAGCTAATTAAGTACACTAGCGAAGCAACTAAGCAAAAGATTAAATTAAAAATTATAAGTAGCAAACAATTATGCTTTTACATAATACGTACATTAATAAAATTACAAAAAAGTTTAAGCTAAAAAATAGCACCTTTCTAAAGACTTTACAGCTGTTAGAGAAGCTAATTGAGAACACTAGCAAAGCAACTAAGCAAGAGATTAAGGCCTACTTAAAAAAAGTTAGATTAGTGTTGTACATAGCTATTATACTGCAACTAAAAATTGCTTACTTAATCTTAAAGCTTTTACACTTTTCTACAAACTTTAGTAATTAGTATATAAAGGCTGTTAAACAGGTAATTATGTACCTTTATTAAGCAAGATAGGATGCGATCTAGTATAGAAACTACAATAGCCTAGACCTAACAATTGCAGGCAATGCTTCCTTTGCAGATAATTAGGAAACTTGTAAATTGTCCTATAGATATATAGCTATCTTATATAGTAGTTTAATATTTTATAAGGTAGCTTAGCAAATTACAGTAACTACGTTAACTACTAAAGCTAAGCTACTCGCCCTTAAGTACACTACTAAAGAGGCTATAGAACTTAAGTACTTCTTTTGTAAGCTGTCTCTTAATCTAAAATACGTTTAGACAGTTTAGTGCAACAAATAACAAATAATTAAGCTTATAGTTAAAAAAAAACCAGATTAGCACTTAATAAAAATATGTAAATATACAAAATATGTAGCTACAGTAAGAATTTACTAAAAGAAAATTTTAAAGTTAAGTACAAAGAAACAGCAATTATGCCAGCTAATAAACTAACTAAGCTGTTTACCTAACAACAGTCTAAGAAGTTTAAGTAAGTACTTAACCTTTAGTAAGTTAAGCACTTAATTAAACAAAATAATAATTAATAAGCAAAGAATTTGTATTAAGTAGCCACATTTATGTACTAAGCTAAGTTTTCTTTTAATTACTTATTCTTTTAAGCAGGAGAACGTAAGCTATGCAATTAAACTAAAACTAGAAACATCTTTACTAATAAGGATTAGAGTTCTTATACTTGCTAGAATAGCTTCAGCCTTTTAAGACAACCTCTTAATGTGACTATACATTTTGTAGACACATTTTTAGTAAAAGAAGATTTATTGCTAACAACAGGTATCTGAGCTCACGCCCCCTTGTTTAGTATTACTAGCACGCAATTAGTATGTCGCGCTAGCATGTTTAGACAGAAACAAAGAAAAGCAAGACAAAGACGCAAATTGCTTTCTAACTAAACGCGCTTTATCCTGCTTCTATCTTGCTTTTGCTGCTTACTTATGTTAAGGCTTTACTTCTAGGTATTCTTAGACAAATTAAAGAAGCAGTACTATTATTTCCTTGCTTTCTAACCTATACATGCGACAATAGAACGCCTACCTCTCCTTTTCTGCTTCTTTTTTCTCTATCTCTATTTTAACGTTATACAACAGCTAGCCTAACTAGTTAATAGTTTCTTTACTTAGCTTATGTATAATAACAAGAAAAGAAGGATACTAAAGCAAAGCATTTTAAGTACTTTGCTAGTATTAGCAAACACTCTATAGATCTTGTATTCCTTTTTTAACTAGCTAAGTTAAGGCTTAATATTCTTTTTGTATATAGAGATATTGCAGATTCTAGAGTTATTAATAAGGGATATAATAGCTTTGGCCTTTTAAGACATCCTTTTAATATTACTACACATTTTGTAGACACCTTTTTAGTAATATAAAGATTTATTGCTAATAATAGGTATTAGGGCTTATGCCCCCTTATTTAGTATTGCTAGCACGTAATTAGTATGTCGCATGTTTAGACAAAAACAAAGAAAAGTAAGATAAAGACGTAAATTGCCTTTTAACTTAACGCGCTCTATCTTACCTATTCTTATTACTTTACTACTAGGCGCTCCTAGATAAAGTAAAGTAGTAATATTATTATCGCCTTGCTTACTAACTTATAGACATAATAATAGAAAGCCTACTCCTTTTTTTTGCTACTTTCTTCTCTATTGCTAATTTAACATCTTGCAATAGCTGTTTAAGCTAAGTTCTAGTCTTGATACTTAGCTCTTATACAACAAATAAGAAGAAGAGGATACTAAAGTGATAGATCTTAAGTACTACGCTAGTATTAGCAAATACTCTAGAGATTGTGTATTCCTTGCACAACTAGCTAAATTAAGGCTTAATAATCTTTTTGTATATATAGATATTGTAGATAAAAAACTTATTTAAAAATTTTATAAACTTAGAAGTCTAGCTAGGTAGTTTATTTTAAGATACTTAAAAAAATTTAGTGTCTGCATAGGCAGTTTAAGTAAGACTTAATTAAGTGCTAGGTAGATAGTAGCAAAAGATGCTTTTTCTAGAAGAAAGCTTAGAATAAGAAGATGCTCGCTATAGAGGTTGCACGCTATTATAGTATATTATATGCAAATTGTTTGTGTGCAGTGCTGTTTAAAAGGTGAGAAGTAGTAGGTAAGTAGTAGTAGCTTTATAAAGTATTACAGGCTCCTGCTGTAGTACGTACGTGTTCTTTCCCTCCTCTATTACATTATGTTGTAATCCTATTACAATCCTACTATAATCCTGTTGTTAGCTATAGGCTGGCAATCGCCGTTAGACACGTTTCAACTAGTGTTGTTTTTTAGTACCTTAGCAAATTTTTTAACTCTAATTATTGCTTAGTAGTCTAAGCTTTTCTTATCTATCTACTGTTTGAATCTTGTTAACTACACACAATTTTTTTTTGACTTTTGCGATTTAATTAGTAGAGGGTAGCTGCTTTTTACTTTTTTGGAACCCTATTGTGACTACAATAACAACTACTACCTTTAACACCTTAAAAATAAATACTTGCTAGACTCTATTATGAAATTATACTTAGCTTTCTTAGCTTTAGCTAGCTTAAGAGCATCTTGAGCCATGTAAGCTTAAGTAGCAAGAGTCTAGAGGTAAGCAGCATAGCAGCGCGAATCTAACCTATCGCTTCTTTACATAGAGCTGTAAAATAATTGCCTCTTTACCTTAGCATAATAATCGCACCTATATAAATAAGTAGTATAGCAATTAGGACGACAAACAAGAGCGCAAGTATATAGAGCAAAAGAAAGCAATGTTTTGTAGGTAAGCTACTCTTAAAGCAGCAACCTTTAAGCAGGTTGCTGCTAAAGCTATTTATATTGCTAATACTACTACTGCTGCTATAAATAATAAGCTGTTTGTTGCAGCTATTGAGCAGGCTGTGTTAGGCATAAATAATTCTTAGCATTATACCTTAAATTAAAACTGCTTACGGAAGCGGGCAGCAGAAGCTAAGCAGCAAGACCGCGAGACGACATCTCTTAAGCGTGGCAATTATGAACAGAAGGCTTCCTTGCAGAAGGCTTTCTAGTAGTTATTTATTTTTAAGGTATGAAAGGTGGTGGTTGTTGTTGTAGTTAAAATAGGTTTTCTAAAAAAGTAAAAAGCAGCTGCCCTCTACTAATTAGTTACAAAAGTAAAAAAAAGATTGTGTTTAGTTAATAAAATTTAAATAGTAAGTGGATAAGGTCTACGCGCTAAGCGCTTAGAGCAGAAAAGCTTAGACTACTAAGCAAAATTAGATTTAAAAAATTTGCTAAAGGTACTAAAAAACAATACTAATTAAAACGTATTTAATGGCAATTACTAGCCTATAGCTAGCAACAAGATTGCGATAGAGGTAAAGGGGGTAGAGGTAGAGGAGGGTAAGAACACGTACGTTACCGCAGCAGGAGCCTATAATACTTTATAAAAGCTCCCTGCCTACTACTTCTTACCTTTAGGATTTCCTTCACTACACAGTACTGCATATAAACAATATAATACTTAGACTGTTCTTCTCCCTGTTTAACACAAAGACTAATAGCTTACATTAAGTAAAGTTAGACCTTACTAAGTTACTATATAAGAAGCTATAGTAGTAGATTACAAAGCCCGCGTTTACCTTTGTTAAGCAGCCTCTCTAGTTAGTTAAAGAGGAGCTGTTAGCAGTAGCTCCTATAGTAATTAGGTAGACGTAGAGGTTAAATTCTGTTATTTATTAACACCTTATTAATGCGTCTATAATTATAGATGTTAAGGTTATAATAGAGGTTGTAAAAAGCTTATTTAGTAGCAAATTTATTGAATACGTTGCGCATGTTAATAGTCTAGGTGCGGTAATAGTATGTTATCTTACTAATCTCCTCCTGCACAAATGCAACTTTAGTAGAGAGACCTTGCAGTAGCTCTACAAGGAGCAAGAGCGTGTTAAAACAGCTATTAAGTAGCTAGGACAAACTAACAAGCAGGAGGATTTTGTGAGTCGCCTCTAGAAATAGGAGAGCCGTGCTTAGATAGTGACGCTGTTGTTCTAGTAGTCATAACGCCGCTATTAATCTCTTTGCGGCAAGTAATAATATTCTTAAGTAGTCAAGCTTTTAAAGCTTAGTACAGCTTCTTATTGTTTTATCTTCAATGTCTAGTTAGCAAGCTAAGTATAAAGCTTAATAGATTCAAAACTTACCTTTTTATCTCTATATATAACTATAAATTAATTAGTAAGATTAATATTAACTGTGTAGCAGGTGTAAGACAAGCAACTGCTATAGCATAAGCTACTTTAACTACTAGTCTTAACGCAATTAAAGTAATGTTTAGTGTATAAACTATTTGGTATTTTTTTATATAGCGCTTACAAAGCAGAATGTAGGATTATAATAAATAAGTAGCAATCTTTGAAGAGTTGTTATACGCTTTTTTCTAAGTAGATAAGAGCACGTTGTGCTTAGTAGACGGCTTAAAAAGTATTTATAGCTTATTGCTGTCGCTATGTTGCTGTTTATGCGTTGCTGCTTAAGCAGTAATTTACTATAATTTTGACTTTTGCTCTTGCGCTAGCTTGATTGCTTAGTTAGGCTTTTATGTACATTAAATTTAAACAAAAGTTTAACAGCAGGCTTAATTTAGTAAGTAAGGCAATTAGCTTTTAAGCAGAGCTACTAGATGTCTTGCAATAAGTAAACAGATTAACATGCGGAGGCAACTAATTTTTCTTTTTTTTAGAAATTAGCTGCTTACTAAATTTTATTGTTAAATAGGCTTTAGCGCGCGTAATACTTATGCTTAGCACTATTCTCACGTTGTTAGCAACGGCTTTCTAAGCGACGCTCTCGCTCGTTGCTGTTAGAGGCGGACTACACTAGACAGATTAGCAGCTAATTAGTAAGAGAACAATAAGGCAACGTTGTTTACTATATTAGTAACAGTAGTTAGTATAGATTAGGAAGACTAATTAATTGGTTTAATTAAAGTTAAGGATAAAAAAGTTTTAAAGAGGCGGTAGACGCGATTAATATTGTTGTAAAGCTGCGCACTGACTAATTACGCAATATTCATGGTCTATCTAATGTTTTAATATTTCTAAGGGCTGCTAGATCAATTAAAACATCAACAAGCAGCATTACTACAACAACAAAGAATTAGGCAGAGGAGCTATAATTACAGAGGGACCTCTTAATTAACAACCTTAGTTTGTTACAATTGCCTAGTTACTTACAGCTTAGATTCATAGTATTTTACTAACCTAGGGGGTGTGTTAGAGTATTAACATGCAGAACATGCGGATTACTCTGTTAATTGGGTGATCCTAGTAAGCTAAACACGTAACAACCGCGCTAGCGCTGTAATGGGCGGGCCTACCAGGCCTTGCATGCAACTACACACGCCGACCACTCAGCCAAAAGGCTAGCACAAGACAATAGAGCGTCTGATTGTCTTGCGTAGTTGATACTTATAGGTTGCCGCCGCGAACCTGTAATGTGAGGTGTACCACCGAGGTACAACCGAGGATCCACCCTGGGCCTCAGCCCATCACATTATTGTAAGGGTGCGTTGGGTTAACTAAAGATGCAAGGTAAACAGTGAAGGTAAATAAATTAGATACAGAACTATAGAGAGACTACGTGGGTTTTTATATCTAATTTGGATAGTTAGGACTAACTAAGGTTAGGACTAACTAAGGTTATTAGAGGTCGCCGGGTTAGCTGACAGTTAGCGTAACTAGTGCGGCTAATAGTTAGCAGCTAGTGCTGAGGTGCTAATGCTAAGGTAAGAAAAGCTAACAAAGGCCACAGGCTGAGTACTAGAGAACATTAAGGCTTTAGCCCTTTACAATACCCCCCTCCTAAAAAATAGTAGGGGTAGTAATCTTGTTACCTAGTGTTCTACTCTTTTAGGGCTTCTCTATCTTTTAGATTAACAGCTAGTTCCTAGGTTAGATCTAGATATCCTAACTATTTAACTAAGTACTGCTTTTTTCTTCCTTTTCCTCTTTCCTCTAATAGGGTCTCTACTAGGTATTCTTCTCTATCCTCTGTCTTAATTAGTAGAGGTTTATTGTCGTCTATTAGCTAGCTTAGTAGAGGGTCTAAGGACGCTAGTCTAAGGTTATTAATATTAAATACTAGGTAAATCTAGCTAGGAGTATTTAATTTAACTGTGTTTAGTCTAATAACCTTAAGTACTGTGTACTTAAGATTCTTCTAGTTAAGTTTTCTACTAGGCTTTTTTGTTTTGTAGTAGTTGCCTAGTTTTAACTATACCTTATTGCCTATTTTAAGCTAAGGTAATTAGTGCCTTCTCTTATTTGCCTGTTTTTCTTATTCTTGTTAGCTTTCTCCTATTATAGCTTGTACAAGCTTAATACTTTGTTATAGCTTATTAATAATATTTTCTGCCTTTTAATAATCCTCCTGTATTCTCTTTAGAAGTTATTGTTAAGGACTGTGCTTAGGTGTAATTTGTAGCGAATCTACCTTATAGCTGTATTATAGGAAGAAAGGAGACATTTTAGTAGACTAAGCTTGCCTTGCTATAACTACAATCTTAGCTATCTCTAGGTTGCTTTTCTAATTTATTTAATCTTAATTACAGAAGGCTTGTAAATAAGCCTGTACTGTAGAGTTTATTCTCTCTATAGAACTGTTAGTTTTAGGATAGTATCTAGAAGATAAGTATTACTTAATTTCTAATAACTTGCAAAGCTTAATCTAAAAATAGTTAACAAACTATATACCTTTATCTAAAGTAATATAGTTTAGTAACTAATAGTAAGCTACAAGAGAGTTAATAAAAGTTTTAGTAACACTTTCTATAGTAATGTTTTTAAGGCCTATTAAGACAACGTCCCTGCTAAGCCTATCTATAACTACTATAAGGTTTGTATAGCCTTTGCTTTCTAGTAACCCTATAATAAAATCTATAGAAATTTCTTTCTATATTTACTTTAGTATAGACAAGGGTTTTAGTAAGCCTTGTAGGCCGTCTCTCTAGGGTTTTGTTCTTCTACACACTAAGCAGTTCCTTATGTACCTTCTAATACTTTTGCTAATAGAGGGCTAAAAGTATTCTCTTGCAATAGCTTAATAGGTAATATTCCTTCCTAGATCGCCTAAGGCTCTAGAACTGTAGATTTTGTAGATAATTCTAGTTCTTAGAAGTTTATTATTAGGTACCTATTTTTAATCTTAGTATAGAAGGTTTCTAGAATTATCTAGTTAGCATTTAGAAATAGAAAGTTTAAGATCTAAAGCTGTAGGAAATTATTGTTTACTATCCTTTATAGCTTTCTAGGGCATTTAGTAGGTTTTGTTCTCTTTTTTAGCTTTATCTTATAGATCTTCTAGATCTAATTGCTTTTAGGGTAATTCTAGTACTGCTGCTAGATAGCTGTTGCAGCTAAAGGTTGTAAGCACCTCTTCTTTTACTAGTTCTTTATTAGTAGCTGCAGTTGTAGGTTTAAATACTTATAAAAACCTCCTAGAAATTCTAGTATTTTAGTTGTTTACTAGCATATTTTATTGTCTCCTAAATAAGGCATTAGCCCTAGAGTTATTGACTCTAGGCCTGTAGGATATTTCTATGTTAGGAAACTTTCCTAGAAATTAAACCTATCTTATTTGTCTCTTACTAAGCTGTCTAGGCCTGCTAAAATATTTAAGGTTTTTATAGTCTGTAATAACTATAAACTTCTTTAAGGATTATAGCATAGCATCCTACTTAGATAAGCAGGAGATAACTACTAGTAATTCCTTATTATATATCTTCTAATTGCTTTGCGTGCTAGTTATCCTTTTTAAATAATAAGCTACTAGGCGTAAGCTTCTTTTATTGTTGTATTTAAGAGGACTCCTGCTACTACATATCTAGAGGAGTCTGTTTCTAGGATTGTTTCTCTGTTAAGATCCTATTAAGCTAGTCCTAGCTTAGTAGTAAATAACTCCTTAAGCTTATTAAAAGCCTTTTGCTTAGTTTTTCCCTATTGAAGGGAGATGTTACTAGTAAGCCTAAAAAGAGGAGCTACTATCTCTAAGTAGTTCTTAATAAATCATTAATAGAAGTTTACAAAACTAAGAAAACTGCGTACTTCTTTAACATTTATGGGCGCCTACTAATCTTTAATTGCTTTCACTTTCTTAGGGTCTATTTAAAGTCCTTTTCTAGCCTTAATAATAAATCTAAGGTATCTTGTACTCTGTACGTTGAATTCGCATTTCTAGATGTCTAAAGGTAATCTAGCCTTACCTATAGCTTCTAAAACCTTATTTATATTGTTTTAGTATTCTTTAAGCATGCTATTAGTGTAAATTGATACGTTGTCTAGGTAGGCTAAGCAAAAATCGTCAATATACTTACAGAGGGTCTAATTAATATAGCGTTAAAAGGTACTAGGAGCGTTTGCTATACTAAATAGAGAAACTAGCTACTTATATAACCTAAATTTAGTACAAAAAGCTGTTTTCTACTTATCTCCTATATTAATCCTAATCTTGTAGAAAGCTGCAGAAACATTAATTTTTGTAAACTATTTAGCTTTTGCAATATTGTTAAAGGTTTCCTAAATAAAAGGTAAAGAATAACAATCTTTCTTTATAATAGCGTTGAAAACTTAGTAATTCATGCAGAAACGTAATCCTCCTCTAGGTTTTTTAGCAAAAAGGACAGGGGAGGAGGCAGGAGAGCTACTAGCTCTAATCTATCCTTTATTAAGTAGAGAAATAAGCTCCTTTCGTAATACTAGGAGTTCTAGGCAGCTTATACTATATAGAAGTCCCTAGGGAGCCTCTTTTTCTTTACCTTTATTATCTTTCTCTAGTTTAATTTGGTGATCTACTTTAGATCCGCGTAAAGGAGGTAGTATAAAAGTAGGTTTTAGATTAAAAATCCAAGCTAGGTGTTAATAAGCCTTAGGGAGTAAGAGTAGGACCTCTACTTTCTTCTTAAGAGCTAGGGCTTTTTTAATATCTTTAAGAGAAGTAGTAAAAGTCTAAAATAACTTATCCTTTTTCACCTGCCTAATATAGGAGTAATAAGCTGTTGCGCTTATTTGTTTCAATCTCTAGTCTCCTTTAATAGGGCAATTCTTAGTGCTATGTAACTTAATCCTTTAGCTAGAAGAATAGATGTAAATTTCTTTTCTAGAAAGAGGAATAGTAACCTCTCTTCTATTTATCTAGGGCTGTCTAAGTATTAAATTATAACTAGGGTGTGTAGGGGCTACATAACCCTAAATAGTATCCTTATAGCCTTTAATATTAATGTCTAACCTAGCAACTTTGTTAATAGTTCTAAGTTTATCTATAACTCCTTCTAATCTCCCAGGAGAAATAGAAATGCACTGTAAGTTAGCGTTCTTAATAAGTTAAGGGCTAATAAGTAAGTATGCAAGGTTTCTTGTATTAATTAAAGTAGAGGCAAAAGTATAATAATTTACTAGCGACTCTAAAGTAATTCTATTGCTACTTATATTCTTTTTAAAGTTTGCCTACTTCTTAACTAAGTTATTCTAACTAATTAGAGGCTCTTGCTAGTAACTTTAAACAGGAGCTACTCTTTTTCTAAATCTAAGTCCTTATTTAAGCTTCTCTTGCTAAGCTTATTATCTTCCTTTTTCTTAGAGTTAGAGGACTTAACTAAAGTCTTCTTCTTCTTTTTAGAAGATCTCTTATTCTCTATATAATATGTAGATAGATAGCCCTTCTATTTATAGTTAAAACAGCGTCTTTCTTTGTATAACTATTCTAACTCCTAGTTAATAAACTATTAAGGTTTAGCAGTTCTTCCTGTGTATTCTATCCCTTCTATCTAGTCTCCTTTTAAAGGAGAAGGAGGAGGAGAAGTTCTCCTAGATTTATACTCCTTAGGCTTGTTGTCTCTGCCTTTAGAGTACTCCTCTATTCTGTAGAGGTAATTAGCAATCTCTATTGCTTTGTTTTACAAGCTATCTAAATCTTTATAGGTAATACCTACAAGTTTGTCTTAAAGTTTCTAAATAAGGCTTTTTTAGAAAAGCATTATGCTTGTATCCTCGTCTAAACTACTATTAGATAATAGTAGTTGTTTCTAGAATTCTATAATGTATTTGCGTATGCTTTTCTTGCCTTAGCTTATAGACTAGAGCTTGTTCTTAGCTCTCTCTACACTATAGGGATTTCTAAACATTTAATTAAAGAAGTTTAATAACTTATTAAAGTTTTATAAATTAGAAATCCCTATTTAGTTAAGGAAAGGCAGGGTAAGGGTTACAGCTAAGCCTTTTAATTAACTAAAGGCGTAGTTACAAGTCCTTTTATCTGTGTTAAAATCTTCCTTATTGTTTTCTACCTTAGCAGTAAACTGTTGTTAAAAGATTTAGTACATCTTTCTGTTTCTATTAAAGGTATTAGGATCTAGTTATTTAAAACGCCTAGGCATTTGTTAATTTCCTAGGGCAGCTAACAGGGTAGGTAACTAAGGTAGAAGTTATTCTACCTTAGGTTCCCTTTGTTGTAGGGTGCCTATAGTCTCCTAAGCTTAGAAGGCTTCCTGTATCCTTATAGAAGCAGCCATCTCGTCTAGGCCACCTGCTCTACAAAGACCTTCTAAAGTAGTTTCTACTTTAGGTCTACTAACACTATCTTAATATAGTTCTACTATCCTTATAGCTAAAAGAGCTGCTAAAGGTTCTGCTATTGTATTTGTAGGTACTCGCTAGTACTCTATATTGTTGACAGAAATCGTTATAGGTGCTACTACGCTTAGTAGGCTTATCTAACGAATTTAAACGCCTTAGGGACTTATACAACTAAGTATCCCTTAGCACTTTTAATCTAGTTCTTCTTCTGTTAATCCTTTAGTAGATTGAAACAGTTAACTAATTAACTAGCGCTCTAATTAATTAGATTCTCGCGCGTAGATATAGCTCTAGCTGGCTTCTAAGTACGACGTAGCTACGCAAGTAGCTAAAGAAGGATCTAATTTAATTGTAAGGGTGCGTTGGGTTAACTAAAGATGCAAGGTAAACAGTGAAGGTGAATAAATTAGATACAGAACTATAGAGAGACTACGTAGGTTTTTATATCTAATCTAGATAGTTAGGACTAACTAAGGTTAGGACTAACTAAGGTTAGGACTAACTAAGGTTATTGGAGGTCGCCGGGTTAGCTGACAGTTAGCGTAACTAGTGCGGCCGATAGTCAGCAGCTAGTGCTGAGGTGCTAATGCTGAGGTAAGAAAAGCCAACGAAGGCCACAGGCCGAGTACTAGAGAACATCAAGGCTTCAGCCCTTTACAAGCGCCTATATATACGGGCTAGATTATCTTATTTCTCTTTAGTAGTTATTGGACACTTTGTTGTAGCACTTAGTTAATTAATACACGGTTACAATCTAGACTCAGGGACATCTAGGAAGGCTTTTCAAGGACTCTGCAGCACAGGCAGATAATTACAGCTAGGCAACTACGCCGCGATCACGTGACCGCTTATTAACAAGCATGCTTGTACACGAGCACGACTAAGTAACTACTTATTAACAAGCATGCTCTTCTATAAGCACACGTTTGTACACAAGTACTATACTTATTAGTATATAGTGTATACACTAAACTTTTATAGCTTAGTGTGTTTAACTTAGAGTTTTACTTAGTAATTAATCTAAGGATTAAGACTTAATTCTTAGCTCTAATATTATTATATTAATTTTCTAATTGTGCTAACACACTATTGTACTATTATATTAATCTTTTAATTGTGCTAGTATACCTTGTGTCTTTAGTACTTATTTATTCTCTTAAGAACTAACTTAGATTATTTTTAGATAATTTTTACACTTTAAACACTCTTTAAAATAAGTAATACTACTATAAACACACCTGCTAGTTCTTATACTAGAGGAACTACAAGCCGCGCTAAGAAGCCTAATAACTACTATAGCAATTATAGCAAGCTTAAGGCTTAGCTCCTCTAAGTTAACAGATACTTCTTCATTAAAGGAAATAGAATTCAAGATAATAATAAAACTATCCTAGTCTTTACGTATTTTTAAGAAGATATAAAAAAGTAAGCTAACTTAATTTTTAAATATTACATAAATAATTCTATTATAACTACTAACAACACTACTTTAATTAAAGACTTAAGCACTTTTAAGACAAAGATGTAGGAAATCTTCTTACTTTTTTAAAAATCTATAGTTGTAGAGTAAAAAATCTAGAGACTATAAAAAACTAAGTCTACTTTTAACTATACAACTAAATTCTTATAGTACAAAACAGTTATGAAATAAGACAATAATGCTTTAATACAGATGTACTAATAAGGTCTTAAACTTATTATATAATAAGAACTTATAAGAAGCAGATCTAGCCTTAATATGCTTAATAAACTTATAGCTAAAGCTATTAGAGTAGACAACAAACTCTATAAGCTTATATAAGAAGAACAGTTATTTATGCAAGAGAATTATGTACTTAGAAATATAAATGCTTAACTACGTTAAACATTTTAACGTTTATACTTTAACTAAAGACGTTAGTAAAACTATGTGCTTAAGATCCTAGAGCATTATGCTACTATTAGCTATAAACTAATGTACCTTAATAATATTTATAAAGAACTAAGAAGAAAGAAGTTTATGTATAACAAAAGTAATAAAAAGTTACTTATTATAAATATAACAAAGAAGGTTAAATAAAAAAGAACCACTAAAGCTAAAACAAAGTAACTTAATAACTAAATATTATTTACTATGCAGAACTTAACAAAGATTTAAACAATAAATAAAACTTTATTATAAAACTTACTATAATAGTTTAAGGACAGGACTAAGTGAGTATTAACAGTCTAGATAACTTAGTTATAATTACGCTAGAGGAAACCTTAGATAATAACATATCTAAGATAGTGCTAGACAGAAATATAGAAGTAACTCTAATAAACTAAACAAAACACGGCAAGATAGCTAAGTTTTAGGAAAACTATTAACTAGCTACACTAATTATATAGGAAGAGCTAGTAGCGTACAACAAAAAGACAGTTCTATTAGCTATATAAAAATATTTTACCTACACTATTAAAGTGTAAAGGGCTGAAGCCCTAACGTCTTTAGTACTTGACAAAAAGCCTCGTTTTGCTATCCTACAGATCCTGGGCGTCTGTGCGCACTCAGTATCTGTAAGCCTAGCGTATCAGCCCTTCTGCTTTTCTAGCCTACTAAACTTTTCTCTTAGCTCTGCGCTATTTTCCTAAGCTACGTTAGCAGCTGCTACGTAGCTAGTTTTGTCTCTTTCTTAGTACTAAGCACAGACCTTTAAAGGAGTAAATAAGCTTACTAGATAGCCTTTGTAGTTCTTTATTTAATTTACTACTATTTTCCCTGTATCTTTTGTTAATCTAACGCACCTTAACATTTAAATTAAATCTTTCTATAGCGCTAACGCTGCTACATTAAATTAGAAGCCTCCTAGAGCTATATCTAGACAAGAAGCTAGCTAGAGCTATATCTATGCATAGAAGTCCCCTAGAGCTACATTTAGACAAGACTCTAATTAATTAGATTACAAATTTTAGTTAAAGCTGTTTTGAATCTACTAAGATTTAATAGTAGAAGAAGCATAAGGAGTACTAAGAGATACTTAGCTATAAAAGACTCTACCTAGAACGCTTTATAATATAAACTGTTAAGTAAGCCTACTATATTACTACTAGCTCTAGAAACTAATCTTTGCTGTTAGATAATATAAGTAATATTTAGTTAGTATTTAAATATAATAATAGCAAAGGTAGAGATTACATCTAGAAGCTTTACTATCTAAATAGCAAGACTACACTAAGACAGTGTTAGTAGGACTAAGATAGTAAACACACTAGAAGGTCTCTGCAGAGCAAGTAAACTAAATAAGATAACAACTTAAATAAGAATTTAAGAAGCCTTTCTTATCTAAGAAACTATTAACTAAGCCTTGAAAAAATAAAACTAGAACAAGAATAGCTACCTACTTAGCTACTAACACTACTTGCTGCATTAAAACTAACTTAGCAGCTAGCAATAATACTAAAGTGCTTTAAGTAACTTATCTAGACTCTTTTAATAGAATAAAAAAGATATACTAAATTTTTAAGAAGTAGCTTACTGCTAAGACAAAAAACAACTAAGAAGACTTTAACACAGAAAGAAGAATGTATAATTACGCCTTTAGTAGGCTAAAAAGTTGAGTAGTAACTTTAACACTGCCTTACTTTAACTAGATAGAATAATTAGATACCTAGAACTTTAAACACTTATTAAACTTCTTTATTTAGATATTTAGACATCTATACAGCTCTAAAGAAAGCTAGAAATAAACTCTAGTTAATATCTTAAGGTAAAAAGAGTATCTGTAATCATATTATAGAATATCAAGAATAGTTGTTACTATTCAATAGTAACTTAAATAAAGACACAAAAATTATACTTTTTTAACAAAGCTTCACTTATAAGCTTGAAAATAACCTTATAAGTATTAATTTCTTAGACTTAAATAATTTGCAAAACAAGTCTATTAAAATTAAAGACTACTTATACTAGATAGAGTAGTATTTTAAAGGCTAAGATAAGTATAAGGAACAATACTCTAAGAACAAAGACTAAGAAAGGCCTAAGGAATATAGGCTAAGACGCGCTTCTCCTTCTCTTTCTCCTTCTACAAGAGACTAGATAGAAGGAATAGAGTTTACTAGAGGATTAGCTAAGCTACGTAGGTTTAGCAACTTAAAGCTAAATAGGCTAATAAAGAAAGGATGTTGTTTTACTTTAAAGTAGAAAGGACACTTAGCTATAGATTATACTATAAAAGAAAAGATGCTAAGAAAGAAAAAGAAGAAAAGGCGAACTAATATATTAAAGTCCTGAAAAGCAAAAGTAAGAAAGCCTGGTAAAGAAAGCTTAAGTAGTAAAGATACTTTAGAAAATCTAGATTTTTTTTAGAAAAAGAATAGCTCTTACTTAAAGTTACTAGTAAGAGCTACACGTAAGCTAAGAAGACTTAATAAAAGAATAAGCTAGTTTTAAAAAAGATATAAGTAGTAATAGAATTATAATAAAAATGTTAATAAATTATTATACTTTTACTTCAACTCTTATTAATACAGGAAACCTAGTATACTCTCTTATTAGCTCTTAATTTAATAGGAACGCTAGTTTCCAGTATATATCTATTTCTCTACGCAGATTAGAAGGAGTTATGGAAAAACTTAGATCTATTAATAAGATCGCTAGGTTAAAGATTAACATTAAAAGATATAAAGATACTATCTAGGGCTATGTTACTCCTATATACTCTAGATTCAATTTAATACTTAGACAGCCCTAGATAAATAAAAAAAAAGTTTTTATTACTTCTTCTTAAAAGTTAATCTACATCTACTCTTCTAGATAAAGAATTAAACTACTAAGTACTAAAGACTGCTTTATTTTAGAAAACAAAAAGTTAAAGTAAATAAATATAATAGCCTATTACTCCTATATTAGATAAGCAAAAAAAGATAAGTTAATTTAGACTTCTATAGCTTTCTTTAAAGATATTAGGAAGGCTCTAGCTCCTAAAAAGAAAGTGAATGTTTTGCTATTACTTCTTAAGGCATACTAATATATAGCTTAAATTTTTAAGTTATAAACTGTTTCTATACCACTTTCTTATGTAGACTTAAGGTTAATTACTAAATTAAGTTATAAAAGGATAAAAATAAAAAGGAAAAAGAACCTCCTTAAGGCTCTCTATATAATATAAATTAAAAAGAGCTTTTAATTCTAGGCAAGGAGCTAATATCTCTATTAAATAAAAGATAGATTAGAGCTAGCATCTCTATAGCTTCTTCTCTAGTTCTATTTACTAAGAAACTTAAAAGAAGATTCTAGTTCTATGTTAATTACTAAGCTCTTAATGCTATTATAAAAAAAGACTGTTATCCTTAGCTATTAATCTAAGAAGCTCTTAATGATATTACTAAAGCAAAATAGTTTACTAAGATTAACGTCTCTACAGCTTTCTACAAAATTAAGATTAATACAAGAGATAAATAGAAGACTGCTTTTAGAACAAGATTTAGATTATATGAATAGCTAGTTACTTCTTTTAGTATAGTAAACGCTCTTAGCACTTTTTAAAAATATATTAACTAGACACTACGTGAGTATATTATAATTTGTACTTAGCTTACTTAGACAATAGATTTATTTACATAAATAGCATGCTTAAAGAATACTAACGTAATACAAACAAAGTTCTAGAAGTAATAAGTAAGGCTAAGTTACCTCTAAATATTAAGAAATACAAATTTAACATTTAGAGTACTAAGTACCTAAGAATTATTATTAAAGCTAGAAAAGGACTGTAGATAGACCTTAAGAAAGTAAAAGCTATTTAAGAATAAGACGTACTAACAAAAATTAAAAGAGTATACAGTTTTCTTAAATTTGCAAAGTTCTATCAACACTTTATTAAGAACTACTCTAATATAGTTGCCCTGCTTATAAAGCTTACTAGTAACGTCTCCTTTTAATAGAGAAAAACAGAATAAAAAGCTTTTTATAAGCTAAAGAAGCTATTTATTGCTAAACTAATACTAGCTTAATAAGATCTTGACAAGAAAACAATCTTAGAGACTAATTCTTCTAGCTACCTAGTAGCAGGAGTCCTTTTACAATATAACCATTAAAGAAGATTATAACTAGTAGTATACTACTTAAAAAAGATAACTAGCGCTTAAAGTAACTATAAGATATATAATAAAAAATTACTTATAGTTATTTACTACTTTACTAAGTAGGATGCTATACTACGTTCTTTAAGGAAGTTCTTAGTTATAATAGACTACAAAAACTTAGAGTATTTTAGAAAGCCTAGGTAGCTTAGTAAAAGATAGATAAGATAGGCTTTATTCCTTAGTAAATTTCCTAATATAGAAATTACCTATAGGGCTAGAGTTAATAACTCTAGAGCTAGTACTTTATCCTAGAGATAAAAAGATATACCTACAAATAGTTTGGATTTTTAAATTTCTAGAAATTTCTTACAAGTCTTTAAACTATCTACTACAATAACTCTAGAAATAAAAGAATAGGAAGAAGAGGATACTCTTGAGACTTTTATCTGTAATAGCTATTCTACAATAATACTTTAAGAATAGATAAATCTAGAAGAGCTTTAGAATAAAGCTAAAGAAGAGGATAATACGTACTAGCTAGCCTAGAAAGTAGTTAATAAGAAAGAACGCTAATTTCTAACAAAGCTAGACTTTAAGCTTTCTATTTCTAAATACTTTTTAGATAATTCTAGAAAACTATTATACTATAGTTAAGAATAAGTACTAAACAACAAACTTTTATACACTAGGATTATCTTTAAAATCTACTATAATATAAAGAGACTAAGTTAAAAACTCAATTAGAAGAATCTAAAGTATATAGTACTTAAAATTATTAGACTAAACGCTGTAAAGCTAAATACTCTTAGAAGAACATATCTAGTATTTAATATTAACAACTTCTATCTAGCTTACTTAGATCTTTTACTAAGCTAACTACAAGATAATAATAAACTTTTACTAATTAAAGTAGACAGTGAAGAAGAGTACTTAGTAGAGCACCTATTACAGGAAAGAATTATAAGAAGAAGAAAAGAATACCTAGTTAAATAGGTAGAATACCTAGAACTAATGTAGGAACTAGCTTTAAACCTAGAAGATACAGAAGCACTACAGGACTAGAAAAACTCTAAGACTCTTATTAAAGAGAGGAGTACTATAAAGGGCTAAAGCCCTAACGTCTTTAGTACCTAATAAAAAGCCTTATTTTACTATTCTATAGATCCTAGGTGTCTGTGTACACCTAGCATCTATAAGCCTAGCGTATTAGCCCTTCTACTTTTCTAGCATACTAAACTTTTCTCTTAGCTCTGCGCTATCTTCCTAAGCTACGTTAGCAGCTGCTATGTAGCTACTTTTGCCTCTTTCTTAGTACTAAGCACAGACCTTATAGAGGAGTAGGTAAGCTTGCTAGATAGCCTTTATAGTTCTTTATTTAATTTACTATTGTTTTCCCTACATATTTAGTTAATCTAACGCACTTTTACAGTTTTGTAGTTTTTGCCTACTATTAAGGACATATTATTAGCCTTTCTAAAATAGCTAATATCTATAATTAGCTACGCTAGTAATGCACGCTAGGTATAGTTGCCTTATTGCCTTAGGTAAGAGGCTTTTATTAATGTTAGCTAGCCTGCTTAAGCAGGAAAAAGCTTAATTTGCTTCTTGTATTTTTATGTAGCAGTAGTCTCTAAATTTAAGCGTATTATTAAAGAAAATGCCTAGCTATCTAACTAGTCCTTTTAGCTAGAAAGTCTTTTAGATAGGTAGCGTAAAAAGTCTATTTATATCTTTTCTAGATCTTGTCTAACTTACTAATTCTGTTTTTAAACTATTAAACTTAATAGCTAAGTTTTTTACTTAGTTAAAGAGGTTTGCTAACTCCTTTTTAAGTAGTTTAATATTCTTTTTAATAGATGTTGTCAATATTAAGATTTAAACGTTATTCATAATATATAAGGAGTATATATTGTTGTTTGCTAAGATTAATTAGAATAGCAGTTTCGTGTAGATTAAAGATAAAATAGAAGAAGCTAGGCTCCCTTAAAGTGTACTAGTCTTAACTTTCTATAGTTTCTCTGTTTGCCTATTAAAAGATAACTCTAAGAGCCTTTATAAAAGTAAAGAGTTTGTCTATAATAAAAAGCAGGCAGGTAGCTGTTACTTGCTTATATTTTCTAGAAGCTTATTCTTAGATAAATAGTTAAAAGCGCCTCTAATATCTAAGAAGGCTGTTAAGGTAACTCTGTTCTTCTTTCTCTGTTGTTGAATATTGTTGTAGAAGAGGGGTCTAGCGTCAATAGCTAATTTCTTTAGTCTGCCTCCTATTTGCGTAGGGTGGAGCAAGTTAGTTATTTTTGCTAAAACCCTTAATCTTTTTAAGTAGAGCCTTTCTAGTGCTTTCCCTAAGTAGCATAAAAGGGAGATAACTCTATATGCTTTTAGGTTTAAGTAGTCTAGTTTGTTTAGCTTCCTAAAGATAACACCTTTTGCTTTTCGCCAGCATCTTAGTTAGTATCCTAGGTTAAATGACGCTAAATAGACTTTAAAGAAGATACTAGGTTAGTATTTATATGCCTTTAAGATAACTTTTTAGCTAATTCTATCTAGTCCTAGTAAGGTAGCTTTTATCTTCTAACAGGCCGTGTAGAGCTCCTCTCTAAATAAAATTGGCTACTCCTATTTGTAGTTTCTTTAGTAGTTATTAAGTAATAAGGCAGGTGTAACAGAAGTGTAGGAGCTAAGAAGGAGCAATTGCTTAATTAGTAGGAGTGGAATGAGTGTATTAATCAACTGAGTGCCACTATAAAGTGTGTAATAACTACTAAAGAGGAATAAGACAATCTGGCCCGTATATATAGGCGCTAGCGTAGTCGTCACGTGTTCAGCTTACTAGGATTACTAGATCAACAGGCTAATCCACATGTTCTGCAGCATATTAATACTCTAACACACCCCCTAGGTCAGTAAGATACTATTAATCTAAGCTGTAAGTAACTAGGCAATTATAATAAATTAAGGTTGTTAATTAAGAGGTCCCTCTGTAATTATAGCTTTTTTCTACCTAATTCTCTGTTGTTGTAGTGATACTGCTTGTAGTAGGCCTAATGTTAAAACATAAGATAGACCCTAAATCTCGCGTAATTAGTTAGTGCACAGCCTCTACAACAATATTTATTATATCTACTACTCCTCTAAAACTTTTGTCCTTAACCTTACTCTAATATTAATTACTAAGCTTTTTAGGACTGTCTTAACTACTATTACTAATATAGTAAGCAGCGTTACTCTATTATTCTTTTACTAATTAGCTACTAATCTTGTATAGTTTGCCTCTAGTAGTAATAATCGTAAGCGTTAAATAGCAAGCTGCTGTTATAAGCGTAACAATTATTTAGATAGTAGTTGTTAGCAACGTAAGAATAGCGCTAAGTATAAGCGTTGCGCGCGTTAAAGCCTATTTAATAATAAGATTTATTAAGTAGCTAATCTTTAAAATAATTATAATTAATTACTGCTACTTTCTAATCTGTACGCTTATTGCAAGACATCTAGTAGCTCTACTTAGAGGCTAATTGCTTTACTTACTAAATTAAGTCTACTGTTAAGTCCTTACTTAAATTTTAATCTACATAAAAGTCTAACTAAGCGATTAAGCTAGCGCAAAGGCAAGGCCTCTTAAGAGCTAAAGTCAAAATTATAGTAGCTTACTACTTAAGCAGCGTCGCGTAAACAGTAATTTAATAACAGTAAGAGGCTGTAAACGCCTATTAATATATCTACTAGGCGCAACGCGCCCCTCTTAAACTAGAAAAAGGCGCCTAATAGCTCTTTAAAGATTACTGCTAATTTATTACACTTTTACGTTCTTTCTTATAAGCGCTGTATAAAGAAAATATTAGATAGTTTATACGCAAAACACTGCTTTAATTACGTTTAGACTAGCAGTTAGAGAAGCTTACGCTGTAGTAGTTACTTATTACATACCTACTATATAGTTATTATTAATCTTGCTAATTAATTTATAGCTATATACAAGGATAACGTAGTAAGTCTCTAATCTTTAAAGGTTTTTACTTAGCTTACTAATTTGTTTTAACAGATAGAATAATAACAAGATATACTAAGCTACAAAAGCTTAACTACTTAAAGACATTATTGCTTGCTGTAAAGAGATTAGTAGCAGTGTTACGTCTACTAGAAAGCCTTCTGCGCAGAAGCCTCTTGTCTATAATTATTATGCTTAACTCTTGCTACCTGCTCCTGCTCCTACTCCTACTCCTATAAGCATTTTTAATCTAAGGTATAATACTAAGGATTATTTGCGCTAGACACAGCCTGCTTAGCAGGCTATAGGCTTAAATTAAGGTTATTTATATAAATAAGAGCCTTATAATACGCAGCCTAATACTGTGTATGTTATAAGCTAACCTACGTAGCAGCTAGCTTAACAGCTAGAGTATAATTAACTACAGCTATAACAGTAATAATCTTAATAATAATAACCTCCTTAGTAATTATCTCTTTAAGAATAGCATACTTAAGGAATACTTCTCCTGCCTGTTCTATATAATCGCCCTTAAGTTCACCGTCCTAATTACTATACAACCTATATATATAGGCGCAATTATTACGCAGAGGTACGCTAATAATTATCTTACAACATAATATATAGATGTGGGAGCTGAAAAGGAGCAATTGCTTGATCAGAAGGAGTGGAATAAGTGTATTAAACAACTAAGTGCCACAACAAAGTGGTCAATAACTACTTAAGAGGAATAAGACGATCTAGCCCGTATATATAGGCGCTAGCGCGATCGTCACGTGTTTAGCTTACTAGGATCACCTGCTTAACAGGGTGACCCGCATGTTGCGCATGTTAATACTCCAACACACCCCCTAGGTTAGTGAGATACTATTAATCTAAGCTGTAAGCAACTAGGCAATTGTAATAAATTAAGGTTGTTAATTAAGAGGTCTCTTTGTAATTATAGCTTTTCCTGCCTAATCCTTTGTTGTTGTAGTAATACTGCTTGTTAATGTTTTAATTAATCTCAGCAGTCCTAATGTTAAAACATTAAATAGACCCTAAATATTGCGTATTTAGTTAGTGCGCAGCCTCTACAACAATATTAATTATATCTACTACCCCTCTAAAACTTTTATCCTTAACCTTACTTTAATATTAATTACTAAGCTTTTTAGGACTGTCTTAACTACTATTACTAATATAGTAAGTGTTGCCCTATTGTGCTCTTACTAATTAGCTACTAATTTTTCTAGTGTAGTTTGCCCCTAGCAATGATAAGCGCAGCTTAGAGAGCTAATATTAATAACGTAATTAACGCTTAAAAAGCCTTTGCTAACAACATAAGAATAGTGCTAAGCATAAGCATTGCGCGCGCTAAAGCCTATTTAACAATAAGATTTAGCAAGCAGCTAATCTCTAAAAATAATAAGAGTTAGTTACCTCTGCCTATTAATCCTTTTGCTTACTGTAAGACATCTAGTAGCTCTACTTAGAGGCTAATCGCCTTACCTGCTAAATTAAGCCTACTGTTAAGTTCTTATTTAAATTTTAATCTATATAAGAGCCTAACTAAGTAATTAAGCTAGCGTAAAGGCGATGCTCTTTAAGAGCTAAAGCAAAAGTTATAGTAGATAACTACTTAAGCAGTAATACGTAAATAGTAACATAGTAACAGCAATAAGCTAAAAACGCCTACTAATCTGTCTACTAAGCGCACCACGCCCCCCTCTATACAGAAAAAGGTGCCTAATAGTTCTTTAAAGTTTACTGCTAATCTATTATACCCTTGCGTTCTGCTGTGTAAGCACTATATAAAGAAGATACTAGATAGTTTGTACACTAAACGCTACTTTAATTGCGTTTAGACTAGTAGTTAAAGCAGCTTACGCTGTAGCAGTTGCTTATCTTACACTTGCTACATAATTAATATTAATCTTGCTAATTAATTTATAGCTATATATAGAGATAAAGAGGTAAGTCTCTAACCTATTAACTTTCTTGCTTAGCTTGCTAACTAGTGTTTAGGGATAGAATAATAATAAGATGTACTAAGCTTTAAAAGCTTAACTGCTTAAGGATATTATTGCTTGCTATAAAGAGATTAAGAGCAGCGTTACGTCTACTAGAAAGCCTTCTTTGCAGAAGCCTCCTATTTATAATTATTACGCTTAAGAAATGTTGTATTGCAGTTTTGCTACTTAGCCTCCTGCTCCTACTCCTGCTTCTGTACCTGCGTTCGCTCCTACTCCTACGTAGCAACCTGCACACCAGCTACAATAGTTAGCTTATTATTCTTAGTAGTAACAGCAGCAATATAAATAGCCTTAGTAGTAACCTGCTTAAAGGTTACTACTTTAAGAGTAGGCTGCCTACAGAATGTTACCCCCTACTACTTTATACAATTATCCTTCTGTTTGTTGTCCTAATTGCTATACAACTTATTTATATAAGCGCAATTATTACGCTAGAGTAAGAAGGTAATTATCTAATAACTCTATATATAAAAGTAATAGGTTAGAATTGCGCTGTAATGCTGCTTACCTCTAGACTCTTGCTGTTTAGGCTTAGATAGCTTAAATTGCTCTTAAGCTAGCTGAAGCTAAGCAGGCTAAGCGTAATGTAATAATAGACTTTAGCGAGTAAAATAAGTTTAATGCTTATTAGTAATAAGGTTTTTAGTTTTAGTTTCATAGTCTAGCTTACGTTCTTCTGCTTAATAAAATAAGCTATTCAAGAGGAGACTTAGCTTAGTATATAGATATTACTGCTTAATACAAATCCTTTGCTTATTAATTATTATTTTCTTTAATTAAATACTTAACTTACTAAAGGTTAAGTAACTACTTAAAGTTTTTAAACTGTTGTTAGGTAAGCAACTTAGTTAGTTTATTAGCTAGCATAATTACTATTTCTAGGTATGTGACCTAAAATAATCTTTTAGCAAATTCCTGCTGTAGCTACATATTTTATATATCTATATGCCTTAATTAAATGCTAATCTGCTTATTCCTCCTAACTATAAGCCTAATTGTTTGTTAATTATTGTACTAGACTGTCTAGACATCTCCTAGATTTAAGAGACAGCTTGCGAAAGAAGCGCTTAAGGGCTATAGCCTCCTTAGTAGTATGCTTAAGGGCGAGCAGCTTAGGCTTAGTAGTTAACGTAGTCACTGTAGTCTGCTAAGCTACCTTCTAAAATATTAGACTACTATATAGGATAGCTATGTATCTATAGGACAATTAATAAGTTTCTTAATTATCTACAAAAGAAGAATCGCCTGCAATTATTAGGTTTAGGCTATTATAGTTCCTGTATTAGATCGCATCCTATCTTGTTTAATAGAGGTATATAATTACCTATCTAACAGCTTTTATATACTAATTACTAGGGTTTGTAAGGAAGTGTGAGAGCTTTAAGATTAAGTAGGTAATATTTAGTTATAGCATAATAGCTGTGTATAGCACTAATCTAACTCTTTTTAGTAGGCCTTAATCTCTTGCTTAGTTGCTTCGCTAGTGTTCTTAATTAGCTCCTTTAACAGCAATAGAGTCTTTAGAAAGCTACTATCTTCTAGCTTAAACTTCTTTGTAATCTTATTAATGTATATATTATGTACAAGCGTGATTGTTTGCTTCTTATAATCTCTAATTATCTAGATACTAAGGAACTATTTAATTAATCCTTGTTCCTATATCTTATATTTGTCTATAATCTTTAACTTAAAATCTATTGCCCGCTACTTATAACCTTTTGCAAAGAGCAGTAGGATATTATCTATATAAAACAACACTAGGATCCTTCTTTCTTAATTAAAGAATAGGTAGGATTCCTCTAGTAAGGCGATTAGTCTAATCTCTCTTAGTAATCCTAAGAACTCCTTATACTATAACAGTAGCAAGTCTTATAATTTATATAGTGCGCGGTTAGGCTATACGCACTTCTCTAGCTTCTTAAAGCTATCTAGTATCTTATAGATTACTAGGTTGTCTACTATAATTAACGTATTAAGGAATGCTCCTATAATATTATATTGCTTAATCTCTAAATTATTCTTAGCAGCAATAGCCATTACTGCTTAAAAGGACTTAGCTACTAAGGTAGCAGCGTAAGTTAAATTAATTAAATTCTTTTCTTAGAGATTACCTCTTACACAATCTGCGCCTTATATTTAAGAAAAAAGCTATCCTTATTAAACTTGTAATTCTAAACCTACTTTATAGGTATTTGGCAATTAATTGCTTCTTCCTTTAATATCTTAGTCTAAGTCTTTATCTTACTTAACTAATTAATCTCCCTCCTGCAGGCATTCTTAAACAAGGCCCTTATAAGATACTAGAGTAACTGCTTTTATAATTCTAGCAGTTTAGGTAGATTGTTGCAACGCAGTTAAGTATTTCCTATACTTAGTTTATGCTTAGTAAGTAAAGCTGCAATAACTACGTAATTAAGAGTCTTATAGCTTGTTTAGTCTTCCTAAGTTACTTACAAACCTAGCAGGTAGGTACTATAAAAATTATTCTATAATAGATCTTTATAATCTATAATTAATGTATTAACACTACCTATACTTCTACCTCTTAGTTAATTATTAGGATCTTAGGTTGTATCTTTACGCTTACGCCTACTACCTGGCTTACGCAGTAGAAGATAACAATTTATAAATTAATCTAGACTTTTGCCTATAATCCTAGTACTACATTTTATAAGTAGAAATTAAGCTTATAATTACTTACCTTATCTACTATTTAAGGCCTAAGATCTTAAATCTTAAAACAATTTACGCTTTCCTATCTTACTTACCTAAGTAAGTATTCTATTACAACAAGCTAGCGCTTTAGAGTCTTTAGGCACAAACTATTAGACTAGTAATAAATTATTAAGCTTATTTAAAAGAGGCTCCCTACCTCTAGGTATTAACAGATTAGCTCTTTTTAGCATATACACTACTATTTAATTATTAATAACCTTGCAATTAATCGCGTTGTTACTCCCTAAGGTCTTTAGTTTAAGAGTTAGTTCTAAAGTAGCAAGACTAGTATTTTGCTACTAATTTAAGTAAGTTCCTAATAGTGTACTAGCCTTGTACTCCATTTACTTAGCGTCTTCTAATCTACTCTTGTCTTTTGTAGGTAGGCCTTCTTTACTACTTAAGATAGTAGATAGATTACCTCTAAGGTCTTTAGTAGTTAGCTATGTATCTTAATCTACTCTTCCTTAAACAGGCGAAAGGTCTAAATCCTCTTCTAGATTAACTAGCTTGCTATTATAAAAGATCTCTACAATCTTAATTGCTTAATCTCTTAGTAGCTCTTTCTCCCAATCTCTTTTGTAGAATTAACGTTTATTAAGGGTTATATTATAAGTAGTAATTACCTAATTAAGTGTTAGTACTTATATATAGTATATGTTAGAGGCTTAATAACTAACTAAATAACTAATATAGCTACAAGGATTAACTTAAAATCCTTAATAATTACGCCTAGCTGCCTTCTCCTTGTTTCAAGGATAAGCTTAGCAGCTATAGGTATAGATTCTACTCTAGTCTAGGCATAGATTAGTAGTCTAGTGTCTAATCTTAGGTATTTAATAATATTAGAAATATTTCCTAAACTACTCTTTAAGCACCTAGTTAGTGGATTAGTAGCTATAGATCTTAGTAGAGCTTATTCTATATAGGTAAGCTGCTGTATCTATAATTACTAGCTAAAGCTTAGCTAGTAGATTAGCGCTTGTGCGCATCTTAATAGCTTTTGTAATTAGCTCTTAACTAGCTCTCTCTACTAAGCTATTAGGCTTATAAGTATATAGCAGTAGCGTCTTAATTTCAATCTCTTTCTCTATAGCCTATTCCTTATATCTGAATTGCCCTCTCTAAGGCAGTATAGTAGTATTGTTATCCTAATTAATTTCTATAATCTTCTACTAATATTTCCTCTTAATCCTTATAGTAAAGCCTTTAATTATAGGCATAATATTGTTTAGTGTCTTTAACTAGATATTATAATTATATAGCTTGCCTAAGTAGTCTTCTTGAATGATTAACGCCTATTTCTAAAGCAGCTAACTAGTTAGGAAATTAAATAGATCTTATAAGATCTTATAAAAAGGTTGTAGTAATCTCTCTTTAGTTACTATAAGATTACTTACAAGGCATAAGCTGTTGCGTAGTATTTACATTCTAATAGCTTCTTACTAGTAATTTTAATGTTCTAAGCTAAGTAGACTATGGCTTTAATAGCTTATTTGTAAGGGTGCGTTGGGTTGACCAAAGAAGCAAGGTGAACAGTGATGAATTAGATATTAAACTACCAAGAGACTACGTAGGTTTATATATCTAATCTGAATGATTAGGACTTAACCTAGGTTAGGACTAACCGAGGTTATTAGAAGTTTGTTAGGTCAGCTGACAGTTAGCGTAACTAGTGCGGCTGATAGTTAGCTACTAGTGCTGAGGTTAATAGTGCGGCTAATAGTTAGCTACTAGTGCTGAGGTAAGAAAAGCTAACGAAGGCCACAGGTTGAGTACTAAGGAACATTAAGGCTTTAGCCCTTTACAATACCCCCCTCCTAAATATTAGGAGTAGTAATTTTGTTACCTAGAGTTCCACTCTTCTAGGGCTTCCGTATGCTCTAGATTAATAGCTAGTTCCTAGGTAAGATCTAGATATCCTAACTATTTAACTAAGTACTGCTTTTTTCTTCCTCTCCCTCTTTCCTCTAATAGGGTCTCTACTAGGTATTCTTCTCTATCCACTGTCTTAATTAGTAGAGGTTTATTGCCGTCTATAGGCTGGCTCGGTAGAGGGTCTAAGAACGCTAGTCTAAAGTTATTAACATTAAATACTAGGTAAATCTAGCTAAGAGTATTTAGTTTAACTGCGTTTAGTCTAATAACCTTAAGTACTGTATACTTTAGATTTTTCTTGTTAAGTTTTCTGCTAGGTCTTTTTGTTTTGTAGTAGTTGCCTAGTTTTAACTATACCCTATCGCCTATTTTAAGCTAAGGTAATTAGTGCCTTTTCTTATTTGCCTACTTTTCTTATTCTTATTCACCTTCTCCTATTATAGCTTATGCAAGCTTAATACTTTGTTGTAGTTTATTAATAATATTTTCTACTTTTTAATAGTCCTCTTATATTTTCCTTAGAAGTTGTTATTAAAGGCTGTACTTAGTTGCAATTTGTAGAGAATCTACCTTATAGCTGTATTGTAGGAAGAAAGAAGACATTTTAGTAGACTTAGCTTACCTTGCTATACCTATAATTTTAGCTATCCCTAAGTTGCTTTTCTAATTAATTTAATCCTAATTACAGAAGGCTTATAAATAAGCCTATACTGTAGAGTTTATTCTTTCTGTAGACCTGTTAGTTTTAGGATAGTATTTAGAAGATAAGTGTTGCTTAATTTCTAATAACTCGCAAAGCTTAATCTAAAAATAGTTAACAAACTGTATACCTCTATCTAAAGTAATACAGTTTAGTAACTAATAGTAAGCTACAACAGAGTTAATAAAAGCTTTAGTAACACTTTTTATAGTAATGTTCTTAAAGCTTATTAGGACAACGTCTTTGCTAAGCCTATCTATAACTACTATAACGTTTGTACAGCCTTTACTTTCTAGTAACCCTAGAATAAAATCTATAGAATTTTTTTTCTATATTTGCTTAGGTATAGGCAAGGGTTTTAGTAATCCTTGTAAGCTGTCTCTCTAGGGTTTTGTTCTTCTACACACTAAACAGTTCCTTATATACCTTCTAATACTTTTGCTAATAGAGGGCTAAAAGTATTTTCTTACAATAGCTTAATAGGTAATATTCCTTCTTAGATAGCCTAAAGCTCTAGAACTGTAGATTTTGTGGATAAGTCTAGTTCTTAGAAGTTTATTTTTAGGTACCTATTTTTAATCTTAGTATAGGAGGTTTCTAGAATCGTCTAGTTAGTATTTAGAAATAGAAAGTTTAAGATCTTAAGCTATAGGAAATTATCTTTTACTATCCTTTACAGCTTTCTAGGGCATTTAGTAGGTTTTGTTCTCTTTTTTAGCTTTATCTTATAGATCTTCTAGATCTAACTGCTCTTGTACTACTGCTAGATAGCTGTTGCAGTTAAAGGTTCTAAGCACTTTTTTTTCCTCTAGTTCTTTGTTAGTAGCTGCAGTTGTAGGTTTAAATACTTATAGAAATCTCCTAGAAATTCTAGTATCCTAGTTGTTTACTAGCATATCTTGTTGTCTTCTAGATAAGGTATTAGCTCCAGAGTTCTTAACTCTAGGCCTGTAGGAAATATCTATATTAGGGAACTTCTCTAGAAATTAAGCTTATCTTATTTGTCTCTTGCTAAGCTGTCTAGGCTTACTAAATTATTTAAGGTTTTTATAGTCTGTAATAACTATAAACTTTTTTAAAGACTGCAGTATAGCATCCTACTTAGATAAGCAGGAGATAACTACTAATAATTTCTTATTATGAATTTTGTAATTGCTTTGCGTGCTAGTTATCTTTTTTAAATAATAAGCTATAGGGCGTAAGCTTCCTTTATTATTGTATTGTAAGAGGACTGTTACTACTACATATCTAGAAGAGTCTATTTCTAGGATTGTTTCTCTGTTAAGATCCTATTAAGCTAGTACTAGTTTAGTAATAAATAACTCCTTTAGCTTATTAAAAGATTCTTACTTAGTTTTTCCCTATTAAAAGGAGATGTTACTACTAAGCCTTAAAAGAGAAGCTACTATTTCTAAGTAGTTCTTAATAAATTGTTATTAGAAGTTTGCAAAACTAAGAAAACTGCGTACCCCTTTAATATTTGTAGGTACCTGCTAATCTCTAATTACTTTTACTTTCTTAGGGTCTATCTAAAGTCCTTTTCTAGCCTTAATAATAAATTTAAGGTATTTTGTACTCCATACGTTAAATTTGCATTTCTAGATATCTAAAGGTAATCTAGCCTTGCCTATAGCTTTTAGGACCTTATTTATATTACGTTAGTGTTCTTTAAGCGTGCTATTTGTATAAATTATTACATTGTCTAGGTAGACTAAGCAAAAATAGTTAATATACTTGCGGAGGGTCTAACTAATATAGCGTTAAAAGATACTAGGAGCGTTTGCTATACTAAATAGACTAACTAGCTATTTATAAAACCCTAATTTAGTGTAAAAAGCTATTTTCTACTTATCTCCTATATTAATCCTAATCTTATAGAAAGCTACAAAAACATTAATCTTTGTAAACTATTAAGCTTTTGCAATATTGTTAAGAGTTTCCTAAATTAAAGGTAAAAGATAACAATTTTTCTTTGTAATAGCGTTTAGGGCTTAGTAATTAACGCAGAAATATAATCCTCCTCTAGGTTTCTTAGCAAAAAGAACAGGGGAGGAGGTAGGAAAGCTACTAGCTCTAATCTATCTTTTATTAAGTAGAGAAATAGGCCCCTTTTATAATACTAGAAGTTCTAGGCAGCTTATACTATATAGAGGTCCTTAGGGAGCCGCCTTTTCTTTGCCTTTATTATCTTTCTCTAGTTTAATTTAGTAATCTACTTTAGATCTACGTAAAAAAGATAGTACAGAGACAGTTTTCTAATTAAAAATCTAAGCTAGGTGTTAATAAGCCTTAGGGAGTAAAGGTAGGACTTCTACTTTCTTCTTAGGAGCTAGGGCTTTTTTAATATTCTTAAGAGAAGTAGCGAAAGTCTAAATAAACTTATCCTTTTTTTGCCTACTTAATATAGGAGTAATAAGCTGTTGCGCTTATTAGATTTAATCTCTAGTCTCCTTTAATAGAGCGATCCTTAGTGCTAAGTAACTTAATCCTTTAGCTAGAAGAATAGATGTAAATTGTTTTTCTAGAAGAAGCAACAGTAACCTTTCTTCTATTTATCTAGGGCCGTCTAAGTATTAAATTGTAACTAGGGTGTGTAGGGGATATATAACCCTAAATAGTATCCTTATAACCTTTTGTCGGAAAAAAAATACCGACCGATCGATAGATCGCGATCCGGCTAGAGGATACATATACACGTTGCGACACACCCCCTAGATTAACTAGCAGCATAGTCAATCTACCTAAGAGCTTTATGGCCCTTAGCGCTCTCTTGAGCAGGAGGCTAGGATACTAGCTCGCTAGCTCTAGCGCTCAAGGCGCACTAACCCTATAAGGCTAGCGAAGCTACTACCTTGTACTGCGGGCTGTCTGTGTGTGTTGTACCCCCTAGGCTTATCTTTTTGTCTTTGCTGCTATTTCTCGCTTGTGGTCACCCACCTAGGTAAGCGACCACATCAAAATTGCTAACGCAGTTTAACCGAACCGGGCTTATAACTGTCGGAAACAAAATACCGACCAATCGATAGATGGCGCTCTGGCTAGAGGATACATATACACGTTGCGACACCTTTAATATTAATGTCTAACCTAGCAACTTTGTTAATAATTCTAAGTTTATTTGTAACTCCTTCTAATTTCTTAGGAGAAATAGAAATGCACTGTAAGTTAGCGTTCTTAATAAGTTAAGGGCTAATAAGCGAGTATACAAGGTTTCCTGTATTAATTAAAGTAGAGGCAAAAGTATAATAATTTACTAGCGCTTCTAAATTGATTCTATTGCTGCTTATGTTCTTTTTAAATTTAGCCTACTTCTTAACTAAGTTATTCTAACTTATTAGAGGCTCCTGCTAGTAACTTTAAATAGGAGCTACTCTTTTTCTAAATTTAAGTCCTTATTTAAGCTTCCCTTGCTAAGCTTATTATTTTTCTTTTTCTTAGAGTTAGAGGACTTAACTAAAGTCTTTTACTCCTTTTTAGAAGATTTCTTATTCTCTATACAATATGCAGACAGATAGCCCTTCTATTTATAGTTAAAACAGCGTCTTTCTTTGTACAATTGTTCTAACTCCTAGTTACTAAACTGTTAAGGTTTAGCAGTTCTTCCTGTGTATTCTATCCCTTCTATCAAGTCTCCTTTTAAAAGAGAAGGAGGAGGAGAAGTTCTCTTAGATTTATACTCCTTAGGCTTGTTGTCTCTGCCTTTAGAGTACTCCTCTATTCTGTAGAGGTAATTAGCAATCTCTATTACTTTGTTTTACAGGCTATCTAAATCCTTATAGGTAATACCTACAAGTTTGTCTTAAAGTTTCTAAATAAGACTTTTTTAGAAAAGCATTATTCTTGTATCCTTGTCTAAACTACTATTAGATAATAGTAGTTGTTCCTAGAATTCTATAATGTATTTGCAGATGCTTTTCTTGCCTTAGCTTATAGACAAGAGCTTGTTCTTAGCTCTCTCTGCATTATAGGGATCTCTAAACATTCAGTTAAAGAAGTTTAATAGCTTATTAAAGTTCTATAAATTAAAAATCTCTATTTAGTTAGGGAAAGGCAGAGTAAGAGTTGCAGCTAAGCCTTTTAGTTAACTAAAGGCGTAATCGCAGGTCCTTTTATCTGTATTAAAATCTTTCTTATTATTTTTTACCTTAGCAGTAAGTTGTTGTTAAAAGATTTAGTACATCTTTCTTTTTTTATTAAAGGTATTAGAATCTAGTTGTTTAAAACGCCTAGGCGTTTAAGCCTGTTAATTTCCTAAGGCAGCTAATAAGGTAGGTAACTAAGGTAGAGGTTATTGTTCTACCTTAGGCTCCCTTTCTTATTGCAATGTTGTGCCTATAGCTTCCTAAGCTTAGAAAGCTTCCTGTACTTTTATAGAGGTAGCCATCTCGTCTAGGCCCCCTGCTCTACAAAGTCCCTCTAAAGTAGTCTCTACTTTAGGTTTACTAACACTATCTTAGTGTAATTCTGCTATCCTCACAACTAGAAAAGCTATTAAGAGTTCTGCTATTGTATTTGTAGGTACTTGCTAGTACTCTATATTGTTAACAGGGATCGTTGTAGGTGCTACTACGCTTAGTAGGCTTATCCTTCGTCCGTTTTCTACGGCTACTACGCTTAGTAGGCTTATCTAACAAATTTAAACGCCTTAAGGACTTATACAACTAAGTCTCTCTTAGCACTTTCTATCTAGTGCTTTTTCTGTTAATCCTTTAGTAGATTTAAACAGTCAACTAATTAACTAGCAGTCTAATTAATTAGATTCTCGCGAGTAGATATAGCTCTAGCTAGCTTCTCGTCTAGATATAGCTCCAGAGGGCTTCTAAGTACAACGTAGCTACGCAAGTAGCTAAAGAAGGATCTAATTCAATTGTAAGGGTGCGTTAGATTAACTAAAGATGCAAGGTAAATAGTAAATAAATTAGATGTTAAACTATAGAGAGACTACGTAGGTTTTATATATCCAACCCGGATAGTTAGGACTTAACCTAGGTTAGGACTAACTGAGGTCATCCGAGGTTTGTCGGGTCAGCTGACAGTTAGCGTGACTAGCGCGGCTGGTAGTGTAGTTACTAGCAGGAGCTACCAGATCAGCTAGAAGCTAGCGCAAATAGTGCGGCTGATAGTCAGCTGCTAGTGCTGAGGTAAGAAAAGCCAACGAAGGCCACAGGTCGAGTACTAGGGAACATCAAGGCTTCAGCCCTTTACAAATAGGCTACCAAAGATGTGCATTAACTATTAGAAGTTAAACAATATTTTAGTAAAAAAATTATATCTGCTACTAAATATTACAAAACTTGAAGATTAATTATCTTGCGCTAGAGTCTTTACAGCACTAGACTTTTAAGATAAATACTACCTTATTAAAATGAAAAAAAGTAAAGAATAAAAGACAGCGTTCTAAACAAGATACAGATACTACAAATACACTATAATGCTGTTTAAGTTGATAAACGCCCTAGCAACATTTTAAGAACTTATTAATAATGTGTTATCATCGAACACCGACTTTTCAAGGCCAGAAAAAGGTCTGGCTTTGCCTTTTTCTCGCCTTAACTATCTTAAACGCCTTCCCAAAATCAGTTTTTAATACCTGTTTTTTTAGTGCAGGTGTTGTAGCGTGCGCGCTGGCCGTTTGTAGTGAACAGAGTAGTTATCTATTAAAAACTCTGCAAGTAGTCTATGCGTAAGCTGATTTTAAAGTTTAATTGAAGGCAATTCGACTCCTACTTAACACAGCAACGGCTTTCTACTTAAGTAGATAGATTTATTAGCGTAGTAAACTAATAGGTCTATCTACCTAGCTATCTATTACTCAAAATCCTTATACTAACTTAATATACCAACCTCCCATATCGACCTACACATTAGAATGGATAGCTAGTGCTCCTAGCTATCTACCTACACTGAAATTCCTCCATACCAACTTGATATACCGACCCAATATACTGACATACACATTAGAATTGATAGCTAGTGCTCCTAGCTATCTACCTACACTGAAAAACCTCTATACTAACTCGATATACCGACCTCATATATCGACCTTATATCGAACTGCTTAGGTACCTATATAAGCAATATAAGAGAGCAGCTAGCATAGCCTACAACAATATATAAGAAGTAAAGGAGATAACTAAACTAGCATACTAGTTCTACATACTTCCTACACAACAAAGGACTAAGAGAGATACTTGTTAAAACTACTTTAGGCCTTAAGCCTAACAAAAGACTGAGAAAGCTACTTATTAAAACTACCCTAGGCTACGAGCCTTACCTTCATTTAAACAAACCCCTCCTTGTAAATGAATCATATATTAGAAAACACCACGTAGATACCTGTAGGTCCTAAACCTACACGTCTTATATAGCCTTTCAGGCTGAGAAAGGATGTTAAACTACAATAATAAAAAACAATGTGTTAAGAACACACCTAAACATCTTTGTTATTGTATACTTAAATAATATTCTTATTTACTCTGAAAACTTAAAGGTTATGTTAAACATATCCGCACAGTACTAAAGTGCCTAGACTAGTTTCACTTATAACTAAATCTTAAGAAATACAAGTTTTACAAAAACAAAGTTGCCTTTTAAAAATATATTGTAGAGGCACAAGAAGTACAGATAAGTAAAGAAAAGATATGAATAATAAAAAAATAGCTACAACTAAAGACAGTTTGGAGAATATAACTTTTTTTAGAATTATTAAACTTTAACTAACAGTTTATTAAAAATTACTTTAAGATTGCTATCCTATTAACAAGACTTACAAGGTTAATAGTACTCTTTATGTAAAGTAAAAAAGTAGAAAGTGCCTTCTAAACGCTTAAAAATGTAAGTATAAAACTACTATGCTTTTGTATATTTGAAGCAGGACAGCTACTACAATTTAAGATAAATGTATTGGACTTTGTACTCAAAAAATGCGCTAGCTAACTACAGCAAAGTAGATAGCACTTAATCACTTACTATTCTTGCAAGGTTTTAAGACTAGAAAAATAATATAGTATTTACAATAAAAAGCTGCTAGCTATTATTAATTGCCTAAAATATTAGAGAGTATACGCTAAAAGCTGCTTAGAACTTACAATATTTACAAATTACAAGAACTAAGTTAATTTTACAACTACTTAAAGACTTAACTAACACTAAGTTTGATAGTTAGAGAAACTAAGACAGTATAAGTTTAAAATTGTATACACACTAGGAAAAAAGATTAAAAAAGTAGACGCTTTTAGCTATAAACATGATATTGCAGAAACTAAAGAAAAAACTTTCTCTACAACACTAAAAGTTAATAACAATAGATTATTAGAACTAGCATGGACGCTTAATTTACTTTTACGCATTACACATATCGTGCTAAAAGAATAATATAAAGTAATTGTTAGGCAATATTATAATAATAAAGTACACAGATACCTAAGTATTACAAAAACAATAGAAGTTATTAAAAGAAATTATAAGTTCTTAAGAATAAAGGCTAAAGTTACTAACTTTATTGCTTAATATGCAGACTGTGAGAGAAATAAGCACAGCACACATGCACCTTATAAAAAAATACAAGCGATAAAACTACTTAACATACTATAGTTAGATATCTCTATAGACTTTATTATAGAATTACTAGTCTTAAAAAACTTTATTACAAAAATATTTTATAACGCAATTCTTGTAGTAGTTAATTAATTTATAAAACAAGCTAAGTACATAGTTCTTAAGAAAGACTTTACAGTATTACAGCTTACACATATTATTACTAATTAAGGTATTAAATACTAGAGTATACTAAAGTTAATTATTAGTAATAAAGACAAGCTCTTTACTTTAGATTTTTAGACAACATTACTTGCTGCAATTAGAACTAAAAGAAAGCTATTAACAGCGTATTATTTGTGGATAGATAGACAGATAAAGTAAATAAATTACACAATAAAAGCATTTTTTAATATATATGCTAATTAAGAATAGAGTAGAATAGTATTATTACTACTTGTAGCGTAAATAGCATACAACAACAAGCTTTTAGAGTTTATAAAATAAACTTTATTTTATATAAACTATAAAAGACACTAAAATTTCTTTATATATACACTTTTAAGTTTCAAAATAGAAGTAGCTATTAAAATAGCTAATAAGCTAAAGTTAGTACATAAGTTACTTAAGAAGAAACTGAAGAAAGCTTAATACTAAAGCTTTTAATATGTTAATTAAAAAAGAAAAACAGTACTTTAGCTAAAAAAAAGGGAATAAAGTCTATTTACTTATAAAGAATCTCTGCACTAAGCAACCTAGCAAGGAGCTTAACAACGTTAAAGTTAGACTATTTTTAATTTTAGACTAGAAGAAACTAGTTATGTATATACTTAACCTTTTATCTAATTCAAAAATTTATTTAAAATTCTATATTAACATATTAGAACTAGCAGACTTAAAAATGCTACTCTAGACAACCTTTTATTATTAAATAAAAAACAAATAAATCTCAAGTTAACAGATTCTTTGCACACTAAAACAATCATAAGAAAATAAAATACTTAATTTAATAGTTAAGTTACTTAGATAGCAATAATATATAGAAACTAAATACAAACTTTATAAATTGCTAGAAGCACCTCTTGTAGTACTAAGCTTAGCAATAGAGGCATTAAGCAAACTTATTTATTTTTTAAGGTGTCAAGGGTGGTGGTTGTTGTTGTAGTCAAAATAAGGTTCCAAAAAAGTAAAAAGCAGCTACCCTCTACTAATCAATTGTAAAAGTCAAAAAAAAGATTGTGTGTAGTTAACGAGATTTGAACAGTAGGTGGATGAGTTCTAGGAGGAAAGCTTAGACTACTAAGTAATAATTAGGGTTAAAAAATTTGCTAAGGTACTAAAAAACAGCACTAGTTAAAACGTGTCTAACAGCGATTGCCAGCCTATAGCTAATAATAAGATTATAGTAGGATTACAATAGGATTGCAACATAATGCAATAAAGGAGGGAAAGGACACGTACGTACTGCAGCAGGAGCCTGTAAAACTTTATAAAGCTACTACTTCTTACCTACTACTTCTTACCTTTAAAACAGCACTGTATATAAACAATTTATCTACAATACGCTGTAATAGCATATAACCTCCGCGACAAGTATCTCCTTAACCTTAACTCTTATCTAAAGACAGGAAGCTTTCTTGTCGTACACTTAGCCTCTAAACTAGTCTAGCTTAAGCTAATTATGCAGATACTTAAGTTTATTAAGCATCTATAAACTTAGCCTTTTTAGGACTTTATAATAATATCTCTTATAGATAACTCTAGAATCTATAATATCTCTATATACAAAAAGAATGTTAAGCTTTAACTTAGCTAGTTGTAGAAGGAATACAAGATCTACAAGGTGTTCGCTAATACTAGTAAAGTACTTAAAATGCTCTACTTTAGTATCTCTCTCTTCTTATTGATCGTGCATAAGCTAAGTAAAGAAACTATTAACTAATTAGGCTAGCTGTTGCATAACGTTAAAATAGTGATAAAGAAGAAAGAGGTAGAAAAAGAGTAGTAGGCGTTCTATTGTTGTATGTATAGGTTAGAAAGCAAGGTAATAATAATGCTGCTTCTTTAATTTGTCTAAGAGTACCTAGAAGTAAAGCCTTAACATAAGTAGGCGGCATAGGCGGGATAGGGCGGGTTAAGTTAAGAGGCGATTCGCGTCTTTATCTTGCTTTTCTTTGTTTCTATCTAAACATGCGACATACTAATTGCGTGCCAGCAATGCTGAACAAGGGGGCCTACGTGAGCCTAGATACCTGTTGTTAGCAATAAATTTTTTTTACCAAAAAGGTGTCTACAAAATGTATGGTCACATCACAAGGTTGTCTCAAAAGGCCGAAGCTATAAGCAAACTTATAGTAGCTTATATTATAAGCAAAAAAGCTATACTAATAAATGCTGCAGGACAGTTAATTTCTTGCGCTACTTTAGTTTTACTAGCAGCTTTTATATTGGAAGCTAGACACAGCGCTTTCTTACGCGCTTACTTTTTAGTCAATTTTAAAAAAAATTATTCTACAGCAACTCTAAAATTACTATTATAAACAATTTCTAATTAGTATTAACTTTCTTTAAATACTTATTACGAGGACATTTTAAGGACTTTAAAAATATATTTACACACGCTTAACTTAACTGTATACACTAAGCACACCTTAAACAAGAATTAAGTATAACATAATAAAAAAAGCTTTTTGAAAAATTATAGTTGCAAGAAGCTTAAGCAGAATAGTTACTATAAATAATTTTAGAACTGAGGCGTAAGCAACGTTAGTAAGAGGAGACATGACAACTAATTTACCTATAAGATGGAGCAAGCCTTAGTTCTTAATAATAAAAAAACTATTAAATGCAAAGACAAATCTTTAGAAAAAAAAGGGTTACAATCTAGACTTAGAGACATCTAAAAAGGCTCTGTAAGGACTCTGCAGCATAGGCAGATAATTATAGCTAAGCAACTACGCTGCAATTATATAACTACTTATAAACAAGCACACTTGTACACAAGCACGACTACATAACTGCTTATTAATAAGCATACTCTTCTACAAGCGCACGCTTATATATAAGCACTATATTTATTAATATATAGTGTAGGCACTGAACTCTTATAGCTTAGTATGTTTAACTTAGAGTTTTACTTAGTAATTATTCTAAGAATTAAGACTTAATTCTTAACTCTTGTGTTATTAAATTAATTTTTTAATTTTGCTAACATACCTTTGTACTATTACATTAATCTTCTAATCGTGCTAGAACACCCTGTGTCCTTAGTTCTCGTTCATTCTCCCGAGAACCAACCTAGATCATCTTCGGACGATCTTCACATACACTCATTCCACTCCTCCTGATCAAGCAATTGCTCCTTCTTAGCTCCTGCAAGTAGGCTTAAAAGAGTAGCTTAAATAGCACTACATTGAGCAGCTAGAGCGTGTAAGTTGGATAAAAAAGAAGAACTATAAAGAGGATTATATAGCGTAAACTTTATTCTAAAGTAAGATTTGTAGCTATTAAAGATAAGTGTAAGGGTGCGTTAGATTAACTAAAGGTGCAAGGTAAACAGTGATAAATTTGTTATATAAACTACAAAGGCTGCGTAGCGAGTTTATCTACCTTCTTGTAAGGTCTAAGCTTAGCGCTAGTTAGTAAGCAAAAGTAACTACGTGGCAGCTGCTAACGTGGCAAGAAAAATAGTGCAGAGCTAAAAGAAAGGCCGAGCAGGTTAGGAGAGCTAGAAGAGTTGAGCAGGATAGAAGGGCCGATAAGCTAAGCCTACAGAATCTAGGTGCTCACCGCACACCTATAATATGTAGAATAGATAAGAAAACAAGGCTTTTAGCTAAGTACTAATAACATTAGGGCTTTAGCTCTTTACAGTATCCCCTTCCTTAAAGTTAAGGTTTTTTTTTAGAGTTTTCTTAGTCCTGTAGTGTCTCTGTATCTTCTAAGTTTAGAGCTAGTTCTTAAGTTAGTTCTAAGTATCTTACTTATTTAACTAGGTATTCTTTTCTTCTTTCTGTGCTTCTTTCCTCTAATAGGCGCTCTACTTGATACTCTTTTTTGCTGTCTACTTTAATTTATAAAGGCTTATTGTTGTCTTTTAGTTAGCTTAGTAAAGGGTTCAAAAAGACTAGCTAGAGGTTGTTAATATTAAATACTAGGTATATTTTTCTAAAAGTTATAGCTTTATAGCATTTAGTTTAAAACATTGAGTACTGTATACTTTAAATTCTTCTAAATAAGTTTTTAGCTTAGTCTTTTAGTTATAGAGTAGTTTTTTAGCTTTAATTAAACCTTATTGCCTATTTATAGCTGAAGTAATTATTTCTTTTTTTATTCATTTATCATTCTTGTTCTTGTAAAGATTTAGCTATTGTAGCTTAAGCTAATTTGTTACTTTGCTAGAGTTTGTTAGCAATATTTTTAGCCTTTTAGTAGTTTTCCTGTATTCTCCTTTTCTAAGGTTAATTTTAAGGTCTATGTTTTACAGCTATTTAAAGAAGGTCTACCTTATATCTATGTTATAGAAAAAAAGCAATATTCTAGTAGATTGTGCTTGCCCTGCTGTAATTGCAATTTTAGCTATCCTTAAGTTGCCTTTCTAGTTTGTTTAATCCTAGTTGCAAAAGACTTATAAGTAAGCTTATACTGTAAAGTTTATTTTTTCTGTAGAGCTATTGGTTTTAGGGTAATATCTAGAAGATAAACGTTGTTTGATCTCTGATAGCTTATAAAGCTAAGTCTAAAAGTAGCTTACAAACTGTACACCTTTGTTAGAAGTAATATAGTCTAGTAACTAGTAGTAAGCTACTACAAAGTTATAAACGCTTCAGCAACATTTTTAGTAGTAATATTTTTAAAGCTTATTAAAACTACATCTTTACTTAGTCTATTAGTTACTATTATTAAGTTTGTACATCTTTCGCTTTCTAGTATTTCTATTTCAAAGTTAATTAAGATTTCTTTTTAAATACACTTAAAGATTAGTAGAGGCTTTACCAAGCCTTATAAGCTATTTCTCTATAGTTTTGTTTTTTTACAAATTAAGCAGTTTCTAATGCATTACCTTGCTATTCAGCTAATAAATAATACAATAACATAAGAGTCAAGAATTAAGTCTTAATTTTTAGATTGATTACTAAGTAAAACTCTAAGTTAAACACACTAAGCTATAAAGGTTTAGTGCTTACACTATATACTAACAAGTGTAGTGCTTGTGTACGAGCGTGCGCTTATAGAAGGGCGTACTTGTTAATAAGCAGTTACGTAGTCGCGCTTGTGTACAAGCTTGCTTATTAATAAGCAGTTATATAATTGCAGCGTAGTTGCTTAGCTATAATTATCTACCTGTGCTGCAAAGTCCTTAAAGAGCTTTATTAGATATTCTTCAGTTTTAATTATAATACTATTTTCTTCTTCTAAATATTTGTTTTTAAATTACATAGTTTTTTGTTGTTGTTAATCACTAAGGCTTGCCCCACGTTATAAGTAAGGCAGATATTAAGTTCTCCTTTTACTAATATTACTTACGCCTTAGTTTTAAAATCATTTGTGCTAACTATCCTGCTTAAGCTTCTCATAATTATTGTTTTCTAGAAGGCCTTATTTATAATATTATACTTAATTCTTGTTTAAAGTGTCCTAAGTATAAACAGTTAATTTAAGCGTGTGTAAATATGTTTTAAGAGTTTTTAGACTATCCTTGCAATAGGTATTGAAAAAAAGTAAATAATAATAAGAAATTACTTATAATAGTAATTTGATAGTTGCTGAAGAATAATTTTTTTTTAAAATAAGCTAAAAAGCAAGCGCGTAAGAAAGCGCTATGTCTCGCTTCTAACATAGAGGCTGCTAGTAAAACTAAAGTAGCATAGGAAATCAACTATCCTGCAGCATCTATTAGCATAGCCTTTTTACCTATAATATAGGCTACTATAGATTTGCTTAATGCATCTATTTCTATGCTTAGTACTGCTAAAAGTCTTTTTAGCAATTTATAAAGTTTGTATTTGGTTTTTATATATTATTGCTATTTAAGTAACTTAATTATTTAATTAAGTATTCTATTTTATTGTTACTGTTTTAGTATGTAAGGATTCTTTTCACTTTAAATATAATATCTTTTTTTATTTTATAATAAAAAGTTGTCTGGAGTAGCGTTTTTAAGACTGCTAGTTTTAATATATTAACATAGAATCATAGTTAAATTTTTACATTAAGTAAAAAGTTAAGTATATATATAACAAATTTCTTAAAGTCTAAAATTAAAAACAGTCTAACTTTAACGTTGTCTAGCTCTTTACTAAGATACTTAGTAAGGAGATTCTTTATAAGTAAATAAACTTTATCCCCCTTTTTTTGCTAAAGTGCTGTTTTTCTTTTCTAGTTAACATATGAAAGGCTTTAGTGTTAGGCCTTTTTAAGTGTCTTTTTAAGTAACTTATATACTAACTTTAGCTTATTAGCTATTATAATAGCTACTTCTGTTTTTAAACTTGAAAGTATACGTATAAAGAAATGTAGGTATTTCTTATAGTTATGTAAAATAAAGTTTATTCTGTAAACTTTAAAAGCTTGTTGTTGTATGCTATTTATGCTATAAGTAGTAACAATACCTAATTATTCTATTATTAATTAGTATATATTCTAAGATATGCTTTTATTATGTAATTTGTTTACTCTATTTATCTTTCTATCTACAGATAATACGCTGTTAATAGCTTTCTCTTAGTTTTAATTGCAGCAAATAATGTTGTCTAAAAATTTAAAGTAAAGAGCTTATTTCTATTACTAATAATGAACTTTAGTATACTATAATGTCTTATAACTTAATTGTTAATAATGTGTATAAGCTGTACTACTAGAAAATATTTTTTAAAGGCTATGTACTTAGCTTATTTTATAAATTAATTAACTACTACAAGAATTTCGTTATAAAATATCTTTATAATAGGGTTTTTAAATCTAGTAATCTTATAACAAAGTTTATAAAAATGTCTAACTAAAGTGCGTTAAATAATTTTATTATTTACATTTCTCTGTAGAGTGTATGTATGCTGTACTTGTTTCTTTGACAGTCTGTATATTAAGTAATAAAAGTAGTAACTTTGTTCTTTATCTCTAGAAACTTATAATTTCTTTTAATAAGTTCTATTATTCTTATAATACTTAGGTAACTGTATACTAAGTTATTATAGTGTTGCCTAATAATTGCTTCCTATAATTCTTCTAGTACGTTGTGCGTAATACGCATAAGTAGATTAAGCGTCTATGCTAGTCTTAATAATCTATTGTTATTAACTTTTAGTATTGCAGAGTTATCTATCTTTTTAGTTCCTGCAATATTGTGTCTATTTATTTTTTAAGGTGTCAAGGGTGGTGGTTGTTGTTGTAGTCAAAATAGGGTTCTAAAAAAGTGAAAAGCAGCTACCCTCTACTAATCAATCGCAAAAGTCAAAAAAAAAGATTGTGTGTAGTCAACGAGATTTGAACGGTAGGTGGATAAGTTCTAGGAGGAAAGCTCAGACCACTAAGCGATAATTAGGGTAAAAAAATTTGCTAAGGTACTAAAAAACGACACTAGTTGAAATGTGTCTAACAGCGATTGCCAGCCTATAGCTAACAACAGAATTATAGTAGGATTGCAATAGGATTGTAACATAATGCGATGGAGGAGGGAAAGGACATGTACGTACCGCAGCGGGAGCCTGCAATACTTCATAAAGCTGAAGCTGCTGCTTCTCACCTACTGCTTCTCACCTTTCGAACAGCACCGCATACGAACGATTCGCATACGATACGCTGCACTGCAACATGGCGTGCAACCTCCGCGACGAGAGTTGGGAGGCTGCGGCGATTCGCGTCTTTGTCTTGCTTTTCTTCGTTTCCGTCCGAACATGCGACACACCAATTGCGTGCCGGCAATGCCGAACAAGGGGGCATGAGCCCCGATACCTGTTGTTAGCAATAAATCTTTTTTTTTACTAAAAAGGTGTCTACAAAATGTGTGGTCACATCAAAAGGTTGTCTCAAAAGGCCGAAGCCAATATTGTGTCTATAGCTAAAAGCGTCTACTCTTCTGTTATTCTTTTCTAGTATGTACATAATTTTAAACTTATGTTGTCTTTGTTTCTCTAACTATTAAACTTAGTATTGGTTAAGTCTTTTAGTAGTTATAAAATTAATAAGTATTTGTAATTTGTAAATATTATAAGTTCCAAGCAGCTTTTAGCATATACTCTCTAATATCTTAAGCAATTAATGCTAGTAGCTCTTTATTATAGACATTATATTGTTCCTCTAGTCCTAAAAGCTTACAAAAACTATGAGTAATTAAGTGCTATTTGGCTTTGTGTAGTTAGCTAGCGTATTTTTTAAGTATAAAGTCTAATACGGCTGTCTTAAATTATAGTAGCTGTCCTGCTTAAACTCTATAAAAGTATAGTAGTTCTATGCTTACATTTTTAATTGTTTAGAAAACATTCTCTGCTTTTCTACTCTACTCAAAGAGCACTTCTTTCCTTCTAAATCTTATCAATAGAATAGCAATTTTAAATTAATTCTTAATAAACTTTTAGTTAGAGTTTAGAAATTTGAAAAAAAAATCTATTTTCTTAACTGTCTTTAGTTGTAGCTATTTTTTCATTACCTATATTTTTTTTTACTTATTTAACCTCCTTGTACTTTTATAATACATTATAGAAAAGAAACTCTATTTTTATAAAACTTGCATTTCTTAAGTTTTTGTTATAAGTTAAACTAGTTTAAGCACTTTAGTACTATGCGGATATATTCAATATAATCCCTTAAGTTCTTAAAGTAAATAAAGATATTATTTAAGTATATAATCATAAATATGTCTAAGTATACTTTTAACATGTTATTAATAAGTTCCTAAAATATTGCTAAAGTGTATATTAACTTAAAAAGTATAATAGTATATTTATCGTATCTGTATTTTATTTAGAACACTGTCTTTTATTTTTTACTTTTCTCAATCTGAATAAAGTAGTATCTATTTTAGAATTCTAGTGCTGTAAAGACCTTAGCGCAAAATAAATAATTCTTAAATTTTATAACACTTAGTAGTAGATATTAATTCTTGACTACAATGTTATTTAACTTTTAATAGTTAATACACATTCTTAATCGCCTATTTTCCTTTAGTACAAAAATATTAAAAATCTTGCTAGTAATATTAAAAGTTTTATATAGCCTTTTACTAAATTCTTGTTTAGCTTTTCTCTTAGCATCTTCAGTTTTATCTCTAATAGTTAATAAATTAGTCTAAAAGGTAGAGTCGTCCCTTCTTCTAAGATAATCCTATAATCCTAGAGTTAGTGTCTTAGTAAAGCTTTGCTATTTACTACTTTTATAAAGAAGTGCTAAAATTCTTTATACTTTTTTAAAATATTTAAAGTGACGTATTTCTCTAAAACTCTAACTTTATAATTTAAGATAGCTCTTTTAGTATCTGTTAATCTAAATCTTCTTCTCTTAAGGTTATTCTTAGTTAAGGTTTACTATTCTTTAGTAAAATTGTTAATTTTTCTTTTATTTACTATTTTAGTTGTTAAATGCGTAGGCTAGCTTATAGTTGCATTAGTTCTACAGCACTTAAATAAAATCCTTTTTAACTTCTAGTTAATTTGTAAGTTGTATTCTTGTAACTAAAGAAGTCCTAATATAATGTTGTAGGTAGCTAGTCTAAAAACGTCTAAGTCTATTTCTTCCTAGTGTTTCTATATGCGGAGCGTTACTCTAGTGACTTCATAAGTAATTATCAGCTCGCCTAGCATAGGCTAACTATTAGCTACGTATAGTAGGTAGAGTTCTTATTTCTCTAATACTTGTAGGCCTACTACTAACATTACTTAAGCAGAAACAAAGTTAGCTTACACGCTAAAATCTACTAGTACTTATATTTAGTGTCTGTTAAGCTTCACTATAAGCTTAAGAAAGCTTAGAACATTTATTATATTAATTTTTCTAGTAGTTCTAAGTTTTTAAGGCGTTTATCTAAAAAAAACTATATTCTAAATCTATAGAATTTTTCGCAAGAATATATTAGTTGCATTTAATGTTAAAGTATATATGCTAGAAAAGTTAGTTATACTTTTATATATAAGTTTTATTCTTGTAATTCTTCTACTGCGTTATATACATCTATACGTTCGTTTCTAAATTATTATATTTATTAAAGTATAGGCTATGTCTTTTATTTTATATAGATATTGCGCCTTTGTTGTTTAGATAATTATACTATTAGAATTCACATTTAAGCATTTCTTTTAGTTTTTTAAGGAAATATTCTAATCTCTACTTGTTAAAATAGTAGATTCTACAGTTATTATATATTAATATAGTCTATGAATACTTTGCATATTCTAGGTTGCGCAGGTCTATCTAATTGTACATATCTTTAGCGCGGCTGTTGTCTTAAGCCTTATACTGCTAGCGTATTGCCTAGAGTTTATTAAAAATCTTTTTCTTCTCTTTATTTAAGAGCTAGTGCGCTAGTTTATTCTAGAAAGCTTTAGCTTCTTTGGTCTATTTCTATACTAAGTTATTGTGTATAGCTTTGTCAATAGTTGCTACTGCAATAATCTCTTTCTTCTGCAGTTTCTCTAGTAAATTAGCATACTAACTATAGTCTACAAATATTCTTTTACAGAGTTCTTAGAAGATGTCCTCAAGTTCTTTAAGCTGCCTTAGTAGAGTATTAATCTTCTCTACTAAATCTGTTAAATATCTAGTACAACTTAGCTATTTAGCATTTCGCTAGCCTAAAGTTGCTTTTATTTCTTTAGGGTCTTAGATATGTTGTTGTCTAAGGTTTCCTTTAGCGTAATTAAAACTAGGTTATTTAGACTGTTAATACTTACCTAGGCCTGTCCCTAAACTGTAATAGTAAGTGTCGCAACGTGTATATGTATTCTCTAGCCGGAGCGCGATTTATCGATCGGTCAGTATTTTGTTTCTGATAGTTATGAGCCCGGTGACGGTCAAACCTGCGTCAGCGCTTTTGATATAGTTGCCTAGTAGGGTAGGTGACCACAAGCAAGAAAGCGGCAAAAAGATAAGCCTAGAGGATACAACACACATAGACAGCCCGCAGTACAAGGTAGCATCGCTAGCCTTATAGGGTCAGTGCGCCTTTAGAGCGCCAGCGCCAGCGAGCTAGTATCCTAGCCTCCTGCTTAAGAGAGCGCTAAGAGAAGGGCTAGCTAAAGGGCCTTAGGTAGATTGACTATGCTGCTAGTCAATCTAGGGGGTGTGTCGCAACGTGTATATGTATTCTCTAGCCGGAGCGCGATTTATCGATCGGTCGGTATTTTGTTTCCGACAGTAAGTTATATAATAACATTCTATTAATTATCTAGATCTTTGTTAAGTTCTGCACAGTCAATAATATTTAGTTCTTAAGTTACTTTACTCTAGCTTTAGTAGTCCTATTTTATATAACTTTTTTTACTATATTTATAATAAGTAACTTTCTTATTACTTTTATTATACGTAAACTTCTTTCTTCTTAGTTTCTTATTAATATTATTAAGATGTATTAGTTTGTAGCTATTAGTAGCGTAATGCCTATAAATCTTGGGCGCATAATTTTACTGACGTTTTTAGTAAAAGTATAAATATTAAAATATTTAATATAGTTAAGCGTTTATATTGTTAAATACGCGATTCTCTTGCATAAATAATTATTCTTTTAGTATAAGCTTATGGAGTTTGTTTTTTACTTTAATAGCTTTAGCTATAATTTGTTAAACGTGTTAAGGCTCAATCTACTTTATATAAGTTCTTATTGTACAGTAAGTTTAAGACCTTATTAATACATTTATATTAAAGTATTATTATTTGCTTTTATAGATGTTTTGTACTATTAGAATTTAGTTGTATAGTCAGCAGTAGACTAAGTTTATTATAGTTTTTAAATTCTTTACTCTATACTTACAAATTCTTTAATAAGTAAAACATTTCTTTGCATTTTTGTCTTAAAAGTGTTCTAATCTCTTAATAGAGTAGTATTATTAGCATCTATAATAAAATTATTTATGTAACGTTTAAAAATTAAGTTAATTTACTTTTCTATATCGCTTTCAAAATACATAAAGGCTAGAATAGTTTAATTATTATCTTTAATTCTATCTCCTTTAATATAGAAGTATTTATTAACTTAAAAGAGCTAAGCCTTAAGCTTACTACAATTACTATAATAGTTTTCAGCTTTTTAGCGCGGCTTGTAGTTCCTTTAGTGTAGGAATTAGCAAATGTGTCTATAGCAGTATTTCTTATTTTTAAAGGTATTTAAAGTGTAAAGATTATTAAAAAATAATCTAAGTTAGTTCTTATAAGAATAAATAAGTACTAAGAACATAAGGTATACTAGCATAATTAGAAGATTGATGTAATAGTATAAGGGTGTAGTAGCATAATTAAAAAATTAATATAATAATATAAGGTTTAATAATTAAGTCTTAATTCTTAGATTTATTACTAAGTAAAACTCTAACTTAAACATACTATGCTATAAAAGTTTAGTACCTACACTATATACTAATAAGTGTAGTGCTTATGTACAAGCGTGCGCTTGTAGAAGAGCGTGCTTATTAATAAGCAGTTACGTAGTCGCGCTCGTGTATAAGCGTGCTCGTTAATAAGCAGTCACGTGATCGCGGCGTGGTTGCCTAGCTGTAATCATCTGCCTGTGCTGCAGAGTCCTTGAAGAGCCTTCCCGGATGTCCCTGGGTCTGGATCGTAACACTAAAGTACTGTTGCTAGATAGCTATTATAGCTAAAGGTCTTAAAGGTCTCCTCTTCTTCTTGCTCTTCTGTTTCCAAAGTTATTGCTGTAAATAGCTTAAAGACTTGTAGAAACCTTTTAGAGATTTAAGTATCTAAATTATTTGCAGGTATATCTTGTTATCTTTAGAATAAAGCATTAGCTCTAGAGTTATTAACTCTAGGCTTATAGGCGATTTCTATGTTAAGAATTTTTTTAAAGAACTAAGCTTATCTTATATGCTTTTTACTAAGCTACTTAGGCTTTCTAAAATACTCTAAGTTTTTGTAGTCTGTAATAACTAGAAACTTTCTTAGAGAGCGTAGCATAGTGTTTAACTTAAATAAGCAGCAAATAACTACAAGTAATTCTTTATTGTATATCTTTTAGTTGGTTTAAGCGCTAGTTATTTTTTTTAAGTAGTTTACTACTAGTTGTAATTTTCCTTAATTGTCGTATTGCAAAAGGACTCCTGCTACAACATAACTAGAAAAATTAGTTTCTCAGATAGTTTCATTATTAAGATCTTATTAAACTAGTATTAGTTTGGTAATAAATAGCTTTTTTTGCTTGTTAAAAGCTTCTTGCTTTATTTTTCCTTATTCAAAAAGAACGTTTCTTGTAAGCCTCAAGAGCAGAGCTACTATTTTAGAGTAGTTCTTAATAAAATACTAATAGAAGTTTGCGAATCTAAGAAAACTGCGTACTCTTTTAATATTTTTAGGCGCCTCTTATTCTTAAATAGCTTTTACTTTTTTAAGGTCCATTGAAAGTCCTTTTCTAGCTTCAATAATGAATTTTAAGTACTTAGTGCTTTGCATATTCAACTCGCATTTTTTAATATGAAGAGGTAAACTAGGTTTAACTATAGCTTCAAGAACTTTATTTGTACTGCGTTAGTGTTTTTTAAGCGTGCTGTTTGTGTAAGTTAATACATTATCTAAGTAGGCTCAGTAGAAACTATTAATGTATTTGCAGAGTGTCTATTTAGTATATTGTTAAAGGGTACTAAAAGCGTTTGCTGTGATAAAAAAAGTAACTTGCTATTTGTATAATTCAAATCTCGTTCTAAAAGCAGTATTTTATTTATTTTCTGTGTTAATTCCAATTATGTAAAAAGCTGCAGAGACGTTAATTTTTGTAAACTTTTTTGTCTTAGTAATATTATTAAGCGTCTCCTAGATTAACAGTAATAAATAACAGTCCCTTTTTGTAATAGCGTTGAGAGCTTAATAATAAATGCAGAACTGTAATCCTTCTCTAAGTTTTCTAGCAAATAGAACTAAGGAAGAAGCTGCAGAACTGCTAGCTCTAATCTATCTCTTATCTAATAGAGAATTAAGCTCCTTGCGTAGACTAAAAGCTTTAGTCTGCTTATATTGTATAGAGAACATTGAGAAGGTTCTTTTTTCTATTTTTTTCCTTTTGCAATTCAATTGAGTAATCAACCTTAGGTCTGCGTAGAGATGGTAGTGCAGAAGCAGTTTTTAACTTAAAAATCCAAGCTATATGTTAGTACGCCTTAGGAAGTAATAATAAAACATCTACTGTTTTTTAGAAGATAGGGCCTTTACAATGTTCTTCAAAGAAGCAGTCAAAGTCTTAATTAGTATGTCCTTTTTTGCTTATCTAATATAAAAGTAATCAGCTATTGCGTTTATTTGCTTTTACTTTTTGATCTCTAAAACAGGGCGATTTTGAGTGCTTAGCAGTCAAAATATTTGTCTACAAAAGTAAATGTATATTATCTTTTTAAAGAGGGCATTAGTGTTGCAGATTAAGCTACTCAGCTGTTTCTCTACAGAATCCAGGTGCTCAAATCATACCTAGAATCTACAATCAACCTACAATCAATTGATTACTAGGAGCTATTACGCTACTAGTATTTCTTATTATTTTTATTAATTGATTGTTGTGATTAATGACGTTTAAGATTACGCAATCTACTATAGATTACGCAATCTACTACGCAAGCTATTGCGTAATACAGATCTTTCTAGAATGTAAGTTACAGGTATATATAGACTGTAGTTTAGCAGATAGTTAGGAATCAAGACAAAAAAGACAATCAAGATAATTAAGATAAGCCTACAATTGCTATCTTCTACAACACTGTCTTCCCCTAGTCTCTATTATTTTATTCTCTTATCCTTATCCTTCACGCTGCGCACCTCCTCCTCAATCTCCAACAGGTTATAAGCCTAGATTAGGCTGCCTCTGAGTCTACTACAAACAAGTAGAAGGCAGAGACCTCTACCTCTGAGTTGATAGTAGAACAAGCAACTATACCTGGAGATCGAATCCGCAACAAATAGTAACCTTTCTTTTATTTATCTAGGGTCGTCTAAGTATCAAATCGTATCTAGAGTGTGTAGGGGCAACATAGCCCTAGATGGTATCCTTATATTCTTTAATATTAATCTCTAACCTAGCAACTTAGTAAATAGTTCTAGGTTTCTCTGTAACTTCTTCTACTTTGCGCAAGGAAATAGAGATGCACTGTAAGCTAGCGTTTCTAACAGGTTGAGGGCTAATAAGGGTATATACAAAGTTTTTTATATTAAGTAAGGTTAAGGCAAAGGTATAATAATTAACTAACGTTTCTACAGTAATTTTATTGCTGCTTATGCTCTTCTTAAGACTAGCTTATTTTTTTATTTAGTTATTTTAGCTTACGTGTAGCTCCTGCTAGTAACTTTAAGCAAGAGCTATTCTTTTTCCAAATTAGTATCTTAGTCTTCTAAAGTATTCTTGTTGTTTGAGGTTTTTTTGCTAAGCTTTTTTGCTTTTGCTTTCAAGGAATCTAAGACATTAGTCTTTTTTTTTTCTTTTTTAGCGTTTTTCCATCTATACAATTTGCAGCTAAGTGTCCTTTTTGCTTGCAGGTAAAACAACGTCCTTCCCTTATTAGCTTGTTTAGTTCTAGATCACTAAACCTGCGTGGCCTAGCCAATCTTCTAGTAAACTCTATCTCTTCTATCTAGTCTCCTGTAGGAGGAGGAGGAGAAGCGTGTCTTAGTTTGTATTCCTTAGAGTATTGTTCCTTAGGCTTATCTTAGCCTTTAGAATATTGCTCCATTCTGTATAGGTAATCTGCATTTTTAATAAACTTGTTCTGCAAACTATGTAAGTCTAAGAAGGTAATACTTACAAGCTTGTCTTAAAGCTTATTAGTAAGGCTTTTTTAAAAAGCATTATCTTTATATCTTTATCTTAGTTGCTGTTTAACAACAGCAGCTGCTCCTATATTTTATAATATAATTATAGATATTGTTTTTGCCTTAAGATATTAACTACAGCTTGTTTTAAGCTCTTATAGAGCTGTATAGGTCTCTAATCATCTAATTGAAGAAGTTTAAAAGGTGTTTAAAGTTCTAAGCATTTAACAATTCTATCTAATTAAGGTAAAGCAGCGTGAGAGTTGCTGCAGAGCCTTTAAGTCTACTAAAGGCATTGTTGTAAGCCCTTCTTTTTATTTTAAAATCTCCCTAGTTGTTTTCTACCTTAGCAGTAAGCTACCTTCTAAAGATTTAGTACATCTTTCTTGTTCTATTATATGCCTCTAAATTAAGTTGCTAAAAACGCTTTGGTATTGTAGCTAGCTGCTAAGTTGGTTTCAATACAGCAAGTAGTATTGGCAGCCAAGTAGGTAACGTGTTTCATAAGCGAGCGAGCCATCTAAGCGAGCGAGCCATTTTTCTTATGCGCTCTACTATCGCAACATTATTGTAAGCTACAAACACAATAAAATTAAAATTGTAATAAGCTAATTTACTTTTTAGAAGCCTTGCTATTACTATTTAACTTAATTTCAACTATACAGGTACGCGTGTTGTGCCTAGTCCCCTTATAACGCCTGCAGCGCCTTGCACTGCGCACCCTTTTTGCAGGTATTTTGCTACCCTTAAGCTTACTACGCGCTAGCTCAGCAAGTGTATCCTTTACTTTATTAACTGTTAGAGACTTCTCTATCTATATATATTATTATTTCTAAACTTTGCACTTTGTAAGCTGCTTAATTGCGCTTTATATATGCGCCTGTTCTTCCTGTAATAAGGCTATAAAATGTACTATCTGCTATACTTCTTTACTAAGCTGTTAAACCTGCTTATCTTATAAGCTTATAAAAGACTTAGAGCAATTTCTTATTTTCTATTAAATAAGTATACTTTGTGCTTTAAATTTATAGGCCTTGCTAAATGTTTTTGCCTCCTAAGTAATATACATATATAGTAGTAGCGTTAGCGTCTGTAACTATATATTAAGCTTTAGTATTATAGCTTCTAGATTATGTAGGATTAATCTAGCACTTCAAAAGCCTGCTTAGATAGTTTCTTAAGTAAATGCCTGCCTAAATGCTTTTTTAAACGCAGGTAGAAAGACTTCTTTACTAATATAGTTAGTATAGTTACGTGCTAAGCTTAAGATTATATTGCTATACCTGCGCTTTAATAGCGAGAAATATGCAACATCTAACAGTTATAGTAGCTAAAACAAATAAGAAGGTATACAGAGGTAGATAATATTTTTCTTCTTATAGTACTTTTAGAATTGAGCTAAGCTGTAGCTCTTAAAGCTATTAATTACTAGTAGCTTCTACTTTTTAACAGTCTGTTGCTTTATATACTTGTTAAAGTGCTCTAGCCACCCAAGAGCAAGCTAATTATCTATTTAATTATTAAAGCTTACTTTAAGAATCTAATTACTAGGTAGATCTTTAAACTAAGTATTAATAAGTACCTTGCCTACAAATATTATAAAAAGTGGTAGGACTTACTCTGCAGTACAAACGCCTTAGATTACAGTAACTTACTTATAGTTCTTTAGTTAGACTTTTTTTATACCTAAATTGTCCTAGCCTGTAATAACTATCTATAATAATAATTTGCTTATTATAAAGCTAGTCTTGTTAAAGTTGTATATATTATTGTTAAGAATACTTTACTTCTATTTTATATCCTTTACTAAGTTAAACTAGCGCTAAATAATTGCTAGATCCTTACACTTAGCTTGCTAATAGTTGTATAAACAGCTCTAGGCCTTCTTAAGTTTAGAAGTCTGCTTAACAAAGTTGTTAACTTAGTTTTTACTAATACGCTTGCCGCCGCGCTTGCATAGCTGTCTATTAGCTATATTGCATACGCTACTTTTTGTTAGCGCAAATCTATGCTTAGACTTGTTAAGTATATACTAAACTATTGCTTCTTTTTCTAGTTTATTTTTTTTTAAAAATTTAGCTTACAATTGCCTTGCATGTGTTGTCTAGCGCGTTAGTGCTGTATTGTTGTTTAAGAAGCGTTATAGATTATTGTAGCGCGTTTTATGCTTTTTACGCGTTAAGAACTAATATTAGAGATAGCAAGTAGTATATTAGCTTTAGTACAGGCGGTTTCTTAATTGCGTTGTTAAGGCATTACACGCAGTTAACGCGCTGGTAGAGCACATAAGGAAAGTGGCTCGCTCGCTTAGGTGGCTCGCTCGCTTGTGAAACACGTTAGCTATTCTTATTCTAGTTTATTTTCTTTAAAGGCTAAGTTAATAGCCTCTTAGATAAGAAAGGTTTCTTAGATTGTAGTTAAAGTCGCTATCTTATCTAGTTCGTTCGCTTGGCAGAGACCTTCTAGAGTGTTCTCTATTTTCGCCTTGCTAACACCATCTCAGTGTAGTCTTGCTATCCGGATAGCAAAGTTTCTAGATATGATTTTAGCCTCTGCTATTGTTGTATATATATAAGCGTACTAAATAAATAGTGCTTTTATTGTCTAATTAGCGAGGATCAGTTTCTAGTGCTACTTCAAGTAGTAGGCTTATCTAACAGTTTGTATTGCGAAACATTCTAAGTAGAAACTTGTATAGCTAAGTATCTCTTAGCACTTCTTGTGCTTCTTCTACTTTTAGTTCTTCAATGGATTTAAACAGCTTCAACTGAGATTAGTAATCTAATCAATTAGAATCTTTAGGCGTAGATCTAGCTATAGCTAGCTTCTCGTCTAGATATAGCTCTAGGCGGCTTCCGATTTGACGTAGCAGCGCTACAGAAGGATCAAATTCAATTGTAAAGATGCGTTAGATTAACTAAAGATGCAAGGTAAATAGTAATAAATCTAATATAGACCTACAAAAGCTGCGCAGCGAGTTTATCTACCTCTTTGTAAGGTCTAAGCTTAGCGCTAGTTAGTACGCAAAAGTAACTATGTAGCAGCTGCTAACGGGGCAAGAAAAATAGCGCAGAGCTAAAAGAAAGGCTGAGCAGGCTAGGAGGGCTAGAAGAGTCGAGCAGGATAGAAGGGCCGATAAGCCAAGCCTACAGAATCCGGGTGCTCACCGCACACCCGGAATCAGTGGGATAGATAGGAAAACGAGGCTTTTAGCCGAGTACCAAAAACATTAGGGCTTTAGCCCTTTACAATAAGTAATCTCTATCTACTTAATTATTTCTATGCACTGCGATTAAACACCTGCTTAAGCTAAGCTAGGCCTACGTTATTGTTTAACTAGCTTAATCAAGATAATAAGAAAAAGACTTTGTACTTATCTACTTTAATATTTTTTACTTAACTTAATTGTATAGCTTCTTTTGCAGCTGCGTAAATAAAGGCTAAAGGCAATAAGCTCTTATTAGTATGGTAGCAGGCTAAGAGTGTTGAAAACTTGCGTAATTTATCTTAAAGAGATACTTAAACCTCCTTCTTATTTCATTAACGCCTGCTAAATATCTTTTTGCTTCTACCTATTAAGCTAATCATGAAGCCCTTCTTATCTATATTGCATATATCTTAAGCTCTAAGGTAAGATTAGGTAATCTTCTAATGCAGTAGCTTAAAATAGAGACAGTATTTTAACTTAGAATTAGCTAGGTAGTGCGTACAATCTATAGCGATAGTCTACTTTAAAATAAGATAGATCTTATGTTAGTTAACAAAGTAAGTAACCCAGCTCTCGCTAAGCTGCTGATAGGCTACTTCTAATAAGAAATTCCTAATTATCTCTTTTGTAGGAAGAAAGCCTCTCTCTGGGAAAACGTTACTCGGCACCCCCATAATAAGGATATCGGCACCCCTATAAGCCGAAAACGGGCATAGCGCTGTCGATTTGTCGCACCATCGCAGTAGTATAGGAGCTACACCAAAAAAGATGTATTGTCAAGCTAGGCTTGCTAACAAAGCTTGTATTGTATTGAAAAATTAGAGGATCTCGGTGTTGTGGCTGGTCTCCGTCCTACCCTAATCCTTAGTATCGTGATAATCGCGATATTGTTTCTACAGCTATCCCAACGCGCTTTTTGTTCATTTTTAGAGTTAAGAATAAGCTTACTGTTGCCCTTATTATTGCCGCAACCTCAGCGGCCGCTGTTACGCTCGTCGCACTTGCCGCAGCCGCCAGGCGCCTACCTAGTTCAGCCTGTTATACAGCCCATCGAGGCTCCCCTCAGTGTTGCTGTCGCAGAATAAGGACTCTGACCACTTAGTTAATTGCCTGTTGCGCCAGGAGGACTCTGACGACAGCAGTGAAAATAGCGATAGAGCTAGCAATAGCGTACAGGACGCTGGAGTTGTGCCTAACAGCGCACACAAGTCGCGGCGGAGGGAGTACTTGCCGCGTTGTCGCCGCCACGGCGAGCTTTATAAGGTTGTTAAAGGCGCTAATTGCAACCCTACAGGCTTTTAAGATACTAGTTTACATAATTGTAAGGCTTCGGCCTTTTAAGACAACCTTTTAATGTGACTACACATTTTGTAGACACGCTTTTAGTAAAAAAAAAATCTTACTAACAACAGGTATCTAGGCTCACGCCCCCTTATTTAGTATAACTAGCACGCAATTAGTGTGTTGCATATTTAGACAGAAATAAAGAAAAGCAAGACAAAGACGCAACTTGCTTTCTAACTTAATGCGCCTTATCTTGCTTTTATTCTGCCTATGCTGCCTATGCTGCCTACTTATGATAAGGCTTTACTTCTAGGTACTTTTAGACAAATTAAAGAAGTAGCACTATCATTGCTTTGCTTTTTAACTTATACATGCGGTAATAGAACGCCTACTTTTTTTTCCTGCCTCTTTTTTACAATTGCCATTTTAACATTATGCAACAGTTAGCTTAACTAGTTAATAATTTCTTTACTTAGCTTATGCATAATAAACAAGAAAAAAAATGCTAAAGCAGAGTATTTTAAGTACTTTACTAGTATTAATAAACACTTTGTAAATCTCGTATTCTTTCTACAACTCGCTAAGTTAAGGCTTAACATTCTTTTTATATATAAAACTATTACAGATTTTAAAGTTATTAATAAAAGATATAATTATAAAGTTTTAGAGAGGCTGAGTTTGTAAATGCTTAATGAACTTAGGTGTCTACATAATTAGCTTAAGCTAGACTAGTTTAAGGGCTAGGTATACAATAGAAAAACTTCTTGTCTTCAAATAAAAGTTAAAGTTAAGAAGATACTTGTTATAGAGTTTACACACTATTGCAGTGTATTACATACAAATTATTTATTTGCAGTGTTGTTTAAAAAGTAAGAATCTGTCAGATTTGGGAGATTTGCGCGATTGATCAAGAGGTCGGCAGGGTGATCAGTAGGTCGGCGAGACCGAACAAAGGATCCAGGAAGGGTGATCAGGGGGTGGCGCTACAGGACGCTAAACGCGCTAGCGCTGCCAAGAGTCCCTTGGATAAAAAAGGCACCCGTAATCCACCCAATTAATTAACAGAAGAACACATAATCACTTATCAATACAATACAATTATTATTATATGTATCCTTATTATTCTATCAGTTTTAACAACCTATTATTTCTAACTATTAAGAGTCTCACTGCCTCACCAAACGAGGATCAATAAACACAAGAAAACTCTGCACGCTATCAACAAGATGTCTGCACTACCTCTACGAGACTCCTCCGTAATCCTTACTGATCACACGAACTGGATCAAATGGATACGCCAGATTGAGACGCGCGCGGACTCACTACGCGTATGCCTCAACCAAGCGACTACCAAGCGTCGCAACAAGCGATCAATGCTCACGCAGTATCGTACCAGGCCGATCACGGCGCCAGCGCACCTATACCGCCCTTTATACCTAATCGACCCACTGATCTAGCTACAAACGCGAAAGTGTCGTACAAAGTGGATCTAGAGATTTATAAATTCAAGTTAGATTAATTTAAAACAGAAGATTAGAAGTACACAAGGGAGCAAGCAGCGTTTAATAAAATTACGTAGGAAATCTAGTAAACAGTTAACAACTACCTATACACAAATTGCTGTAGAGTAAGACAATTACATTGTTAGTAGATCACTAACCTTATAGCCACCGTGGGCATCAACGCCAAAGACGAGATTAAGGAAGCCTATAAGCGGTACAAAACCGCGATGAAGCTGCTAAAGGTAATTACCTTATAGGAAACATAGTTTCCTAAAGTTAATTACGCTACAACTAAGGGCAAAGCTGTTAAAATACTTAAGTGCTAAATAGACACGTACATTAAAGATAACTTTACTTAAGCTATAGCTAAGCACTTAGAATCATAGACAATATTATTTGTATTTCATAGATCAAAGAATCTGTTAATTACAGTTAAAGATATGATTTACAAATATTAAGATTACATGCAGCTGTTTTACTTATCTAAAACAAAGTTAACTAAGGCATCCTTTAGAGCAGCTGCAGGAGCTAGATTACTAACGCTTAACAAAGACAAAATAAATAACCCTAGGCAGAAGCATAAACTCTAATAAAATTTTAAGCCTACTAAAGATACTTAATTAACTAATATCTAACATACTGCAAGCAAATGCGAAGTATATAATATTAGTTACACGCTAAAGAATTGCTAGTACGCGCACCTAAGCAGTGCACTAGCTTAGTAGCAACTTTAAGATAATAGAATAAATTAAGTCTAATCGCGTATTATTAACAGCTTCACTATGCAAGAAACACTTTGCAATACTAAGCAGCTATTATAATTTTAAAAACTAGCAATTAAGAAGTCACATACAGCAACACCTACAATTAAGTATAATAAATAACTATATAGTTAAAAAATTAGAGAAATTAACTACACATTTATTAAAGCCTTGTTTAAAACAAGCTAGATTACATATCTTTTATACTAATAATAGATCTTTAATTCTAGATTAATATGTCACGTCTTTAACAATACAAGCTAATTTACAAAAACACAATTAGCACTCTAAAGAGACTTCCTATAGGCAGGTAACTTACCAGTATAGATTAAGGCATACAGATTAATTACTTTAATAGTAGTAAGTAGATAAATTTAAAGCTAACTATACTTAAAAGACATAGTATACTGTCTTAATCTGCTCTGCAATCTTGTCTTGTTTAAGATACTCTGCCTACAAGGCTTATAGTAGGACACTAAACATAATTTAATAGTCCTTTAAAAATTGCTTACTAATAATCTAATTACTAACCTTACTAAGCTATATAGATAGTAGGTGCTTAAAGCAAACTTAATTAACGACTATGTAATAATGGCCTCTAAGTTAGTTAAACTATAATACAATTAAAGACAACACGCATAAGCGCTTATATAGCATAAGAAAATAAGTTACTTAGGACTAAGTGCGCTTAAGCACCTTATATAATAATCTAAGAGGGTAAAGATTACTAAAGTGCTTATAGTAGAATGTGACGCCTATAGAAGAGCAAAAGCTAAAACACTAATCTGCTGTACACTGCTTATAATTAATAAGGCTCTAAGAGAGCGTATCGTACTTATCTTTTATAATTATAAGGTTAACAGCTTAACTAAAGAAAGAAGCTAAATGCTAATTTCAGATTAAGCTACTAGATTTATATAAAACTACTACTACTTTAAAGACAATTAAACAGCGCAGACAATTATTAAGTTATCAAATTTTTTTATAATATTTATAAAGACCTAATTTATAATTACTATAAAAATAATTAAAACTAATAACAAGATTGTTATAGTTAAACTAGAAGTAGCTTGTTAGGCAGAGTCCTACAGCATGCGACTTAAGCCTTCAGCCTTTGATACTTAAGCACAAAACAGTAAAGCAGAATGCTTAAGGGGTGTAATTAAGGATAAAGCACAAGCAATGCGACTAGACGCTAACCTGCTATGGCCACTGTGGCCTAAGATTACTTTTATTTTTATTTTTATTGTAGTTTAACGTCCTTTCTCAGCCAAAAATGCTATATAAGACGTGTAGGTTTAGGACCTACAGGTATCTACGTAGTGTTTTCTAATATATGTTTTATTTACAAGGAGGGGTTTATCTAAATAAAGGTGAGGCTCGTAGCCTAGAGTAGTTTTAATAAGTAGCTTTCTCAGTCCTTTGTTAGGCTTAAAGCCTAGAGTAGTTTTAATGAGTATCTCTCTTAGTCCTTTGTTTTGTAGAAAGTATATAGAGCTAGTATGCTAGTCTAGTTATCTCCTTTACTTCTTCTTTGTTGTTGTTGTAGGCTATGCTAGCTGCTCTCTTGTATTGCTTATATAGGTACCTAAGCAGTTCGGTATAAGGTTAATATATGAGGTCGGTATATCAAGTTAGTATAGAGGTATTTCGGTGTAGGTAGATAGCTAGGAGCACTAGCTATCAATTCTAATGTGTAGGTCAGTAAATTAGGTCGGTATATTAAGTTAGTATAGAGGAATTTCGGTGTAGGTAGATAGCTAGGAGCACTAGCTATCAATTCTAATGTGTAGGTTGGTATATTGAGTCAGTATATCAAGTTAGTATAGAGGAATTTTAGTGTAGATAGATAGCTAGGAGCACTAGCTATCTATTCTAATGTGTAGGTCGATATAGGAGGTCAGTATATTAAGTTAGTATAAGGATTTCGAGTAATAAATAGCTAGGTAGATAAACCTATTAGTTTATTACGCTAATAAATCTATCTACCTAAGTAGATTGCCGTTGCTTTGTTAAGTAGGAGTCGAATTACCTTTAATCGAACTCTAAAATCAGCTTACGCACAGACTACTTGCAGAGTTTTTAACAGGTAACTACTCTGTTTACTACAAACAGCCAGCGCGCACGCCACAACACCTGCACTAAGAAAACAGGTTTTGAAATCTAATTTTGAGAAGGCGTTTAAGATAGTTGAGGCGAGAAAAAGGCTACGCCAGACCTTTTTCTCGCCTCGAAAAGTTGGTATTCGATGCCTAAGATTACTTGATTAGCAGTATATCTTGATAATTGAACACCGCGATACGTAAATTAATAGAGATTACTATATCAAGAGTTCTTTATGTATAAAGCACGGCAAGCGCCAACTACAGCAGCTTAATCTTAGGGCATATATTAGATACTTAGTTAAATATCAATCTACAAACATTTACCGTGTATAGGTACTAACTATAGCTAAGGTGATTACTACACGCGATGTAGTATTTAACAAAGAGTTCATCTTTACTAGAGATAAGAAAAATATTATGAATAACGTAATGCATAGCACACTTAAAGAGATTAAGGCATAAATTAGGACTGTAGAACTTCCCCTAGGGATTACAAATAACTAAGAAAAGACACAATTTTTTCTTAAAAATAAGTCTTTTAATAAAAGGCCTATATAAGAAGAAACAACTGGTTAATATAATTAGCGCAGAAGAAAGGTTTAAGTAGGTTATCCTTCACCCCTACTAACGTCTTTACTAGTAGCCCTCTTAACTAATTTTATAACAGCAGAGAGCATTAGGCGTGTAGATTGTCCTCTTAATATTAAGAGTTAGAACGTCGCCCTTGCTCAGCTATTAAACCCTGGGCCTAATCACCCCTTAAGTACTAGCCGTAGCAAGTGTCCTAATCTACGCAGTGCTAATATAGAATTTAGTTCTATTAGTCAAACCTCTAGAAAAATTAGACAGACTTATAGGCTTTAGCTTTTATAGCAGGTGCAAGAGCAGGAAAAGTTTAACAATTCAATAACAATAATCTTAATAGCGCAGCAGTTAATTAATTACTTGAGAGTTAAAATTATAACTGAATGCCTTTGTTAAGTAAGCTCCTGCTAGCGCTAAGTTTAAATTTACTAAAAAAGAATTACATATTCTACTAGTTTTTTAAAAAAGCTAAAGAGGATTACTTTAGGAGCTACAAGCAATTTAACTTATAGTTAGAAATCCTAACACATGATGCACAACTAACTAATACTTAAATGCTTAAGTCTATGTAAGTATATACTTACATGATTTACAAGAATTATTAGTTTGTTAAGTGCAAGGCGCGCCTAATTGTATAAGGCAATTAACAGCGCAACGTTACTGCTTAAAAAACCTACGCCGCCACGTTAGTAGGTTAATCCTTTTAAATAGCGCTTGTAATTGCTGCCTAATTTAACTTTAAACTTAAGCAGTACAACGTCACTAACGCTTTTACCTACGTACAGATTGATTAGCTAGTATTTATTTTTTAAGGTGTCAAGGGTGGTGGTTGTTGTTGTAGTCAAAATATGGTTCTAAAAAAGTGAAAAGCAGCTACCCTCTACTAATCAATCGCAAAAGTTAAAAAAAAGATTATGTGTAGTTAATAAGATTCGAACAGTAGGTAGATAAGTTCTAGGAGGAAAGCTCAGACTACTAAGCAACAATTAGAGTTAAAAAATTGCTAAGGTACTAAAAAACGACACTAGTTAAAACGTGTCTAACAGCGATTGTTAGCCTATAGCTAACAACAGGATTATAGTAGGATTACAATAGGATTGCAACATAATGCAATAGAGGAGGGAAAGGACACCTACGTTCTGTAGCGGGAGCCTGTAATACTTTATAAAGCTAAAGCTGCTACTTCTTACTTACTACTTCTCACCTTTTAAATAATACTATATATAAACAATTTGCATATAATACGCTACACTACAACATAGCGTATAACCTCTGTAATGAGTATCTCCTTAACCTTAACTCTTATCTAAAGATAGGAAGCTTTCCTATTGTACACCTAGCCTCTAAACTAGTCTAGCTTAAGCTAATTATACAGACACCTAAGTTTATTAAGTATCTATAAACCTAGCCTCTTTAAGACTTTATAATTATATCTCTTATAAATAACTCTAGAATCTGTAATATCTCTATATATAAAAAGAATATTAAGCCTTAACTTAGCTAGTTGTAAAAAGAATACAAGATTTTATACAGTGTTTGCTAATACTAGTAAAGTACTTAAAATACTCTACTTTAGTATCTTTCTCTTCTTGTTAATCGTGTATAAGCTAAGTAAAGAAACTATTAACTAGTTAGGCTAGCTGTTACATAACGTTAAAATAGTAATAAAGAAGAAAGAGGTAGGAAAGGAGGAGTAGGCGTTCTATCGTCGTATATATAGGTTAGAAAGCAAGGAGATAATAGTGCTGCTTCTTTAATTCGTCTAAGAGTACTTAGAAGTAAAGCCTTAACATAAGTAGGTAGCATAGGCAGAATAGGGCGCGTTAAGTTAGGAGGTAATTTGCGTCTTTGTCTTGCTTTTCTTTGTTTCTATCTAAATATACGACACACTAATTGCGTGCTGGCAATGCTTAACAAGGGGGCATAAGCCCTAATACTTGTTGTTAGCAATAAATCTTTTTTTATACTAAAAAGGTGTCTACAAATATGTGGTCACATCAAAAGGTTGTCTTAAAAGGCCGAAGCCAATTAGCTAGTGAATATAAAAATGCCGCGTAGATACGCAAAGAAGAGAATAATCTTAAAGCTTAATAAAGCTCTGTACAGCCTCTAGATATTGCTATTACTCTAGCAATAAGACTTTACTACTTACCTCTAAAGCTGCAGATTTACTATTATTCTATATAAGCTATGTTACATAATTTGTTAAGAGATCTTTGTGTTCTTCTACGTTAATGATATTATTGTAATATATAAAAAGGAACAAAAATTTGATGCACAAGCAGCTATTAACAATATAAGAAAAAAGTATTGTACAACAGGAAGAGACAATCTGCATTAGTTCCTAGGCATAGAATTAATTAGGGATTAATTACAACGCAAGGTCTAGATCTCTTAATAAGCATATATTAAGAAAAAACCTAATTAGTAAGCAACAACCTAATTAAGAGCAATACCCTAATAATTAAACCTAAGCTGCTGCCCTAAGATAGCTACGCAACTTTTAGGGAAATCAACCTATACGAACAAAAGATTAGATTACTCCTTTTTGCAACAGTTAACACAAGACTTAACACAGCCTTTACAGTATTACGCTTAGCGCAATTCTTTACAAACCCTAGACCTAATTATCAAGCAGCAGCTAATTGCGTACTTTTTTACCTTAACTGTGCCTAGAAGCTTACACTGTAATTTAGTAGACATAATTACTTAGTTGTTGCAAGCGACGCCTTATTTGCTAATAATATACTTAATTAGAAGAACTCTTGAAAATACGTAATTAAACTGTTTAGCAGACTAATAGCTTAAAAAGCAAACAAACAAGATATAGTTACAACTTTAATAACTAAAGCTAAACTACTTACGCTCTTATAAGTTGCTAAAGAAACTATGTTTATCTAGATGCTACTCACTAAGCTACAAGTTTAGATACTCAACTACACTATTACTATACAGTACAATAACCTGCAGACGATCTAATTAATCTTAAAGAAGATCTCCTAGTTAACCACAAAGCTACAACACGTTAATATCTATAATTACTAGCTTAGGCAAGCAGTATAGAATAAGTTAATTAAGGTAATCTACGTAAAGTTAAGCAAGATGCTTGCTAACAAACTTACTAAACTCTTACTAGCTAATTAATAGCTAAGATTTCTACAACAAATAGGATTAATCGACCTAGATGACTAACCACAACTAGAGGCTAATCTAGGATTAATAACTAATCGTTTTAACGCCTTAGACTTATAATTAACAAACGTAAGAGGTTGTCAGCTTAATCCTTACGTTTAAGCTAAGAGGGTGTGTTAGATTTAGGAGATTTGCGCGATTAATTAAGAAGTTAGTAAGGTGATTAGTAGGTTGGCGAGACTGAACAAAGGATCCAGGAAGGGTGATTAGGGGGTGGCGCTACAGGACGCTAAACGCGCTAGCGCCGCCAAGAGTCCCTCAGATAAATACGGCACCCGTAATCCACCTTATTGATCAACAGAACACACAATCACTCATCAATACAATACAATTATCATTATATGTATTATCATTATCCTATCAGTTTTAACAACCTATTATTTCTGACAGAAGCAGTAGGTAAGAAGTAGCAGCTTTAGCTTTATAAAGTATTGCAAGCTCCCGCTGCAGTACGTACGTGTCTTTTCCCTTCTCTATTACCTTATGTTGCAATTTTATTGCAATTATACTGTAATCCTGTTATTAGCTATAGGGTGGCAATCGCCGTTGGACACGTTTTAACTAGTGTCGTTTTTTAGTACTTTAGCAAATTTTTTTAACCCTAATTATTGCTTAGTAGTCTAAGCTTTCCTCCTAAAACTTATCTACTCACCGTTCAAATCTCATTAACTACACACAATTCTTTTTGACTTTTGCGATTGATTAGTAGAGGGTAGCCACTTTTCACTTTTTTAGAACCCCATTTTGACTACAACAACAAACACCACCTTTGACACCTTAAAAAATGAACATAATTGTAACTATTTGCTACTGCTAGAGTAAGTATATCCTAGCTTCGACGACGCTGTTGCCGGCCTTACTAAGTAGGCAAAGGCCTACCGTGTCTGTGCGCGAGATGATCATGTTCGCCAGTTGAGCACCCCAACCACCAAATATCGCGATAAAATAAGGCTGTAGAGCCACCAAAAATCGTGATAAAATTTCGCAAAGCTTGATTTATACTAAATACAGCCTTGCAAAAGTTTTAGCTTATTCAGAATATTTTTTAGGGGGCTGGATCACCCGGGTGCGGCTCCTACGCTTTGGGGCAGCTGGTGCAACACCTGCAGCTTCTACACAAGATAGAACAACATTAACACGCTTTTAATACTTTGCAGGTGGCCTGTAGGCTTTTAAAGCCTTACGCTTACCCTTTTAAGCTAATTGTATAGCTTTTTCAGCGTCGCGAGCTGCTTTCTAGCGCTCCTTTTCGGCTAGCTTTTCAGCTCGCTCTTTCTCCCTCGCCTCCTTGAGCTTCTCCCTTTCAACACGCTCTTCTCAGCCTGTTAAAGCTTGTAGAGTCGTAACTGCTCTATTACTTAAGCCCTCTTAGCATTTTAACGTTGTAGTTGTACAGCTTATTATTATTATAATACCTTATTATCTTAAGCTTGTTAAACACGCCTTAGTGACCAGACAACAGCTCCTCTGTGGTAATTCTCGGGGCTGTTAAGTTAGAGAGTGTACCCCTTGTTTTCTCTCCTCTTCTTGATAGCTAGAGACTCCCTAGGGCCCCTAATTTCTTTATAAAGGACGCTGTTTTAGGCTGTAATATAATACAAACTTTGTTAAAGCTTTTTAATGTTTTTATCTCTCTAATCCTTAACTAAACAGCAGATAATAGAATCTAATGTAAGCTAATCTTCTGCACTAAATACTAAAGTTAGCTTTTATCTAGATTTAATGCCTCCTTACGAATTTTTCTAAGTATAACCTTAGGGTTAAGTAGGTATATCCTAGTTACTCTAAAGGACATTTTAATAGCTAGAGGTTTAAAAGTAGCAGTCTAAGCCTTTTAAAAATGCAAAAAGAAGTCTTTTTTAGCTATATTGAGTAACTCCTAACTGCCTTAAAGGTATACTGTTAACTAGTTTGTGTAGGCACTAGAAAGAGGTTTAAAAATCCTAACGTTAAGGGGTTAAAGCATATAAGTTGCGTGATGTAAAAATACAGCTTATAAGTTGTTATAGTTATCGTAATAATTAATAAAATCTATTGTTACATAGGATCTTTAGCTGTTAAGAAGTAGTAATTAGTGCTTAGTTAAAGCGTAGTGTCTAGTCTTTCGTTTAAAAACCTTCTTAAGCCAAGCTAACCTAATATTGTTGTTGCTTCAGCCAGAAAGAGATAAGGCGAAAAAGACTAAGTGTTTTTCTAGATCTACAGCATCTGTCTAGCTTAATTAAACAGCTTTATTAGCTGCCTTATAAAAAAGTAAAGGACTTAAAACTAAGCTATATAAACAAATACAAGCTAGTACTGTTATCTACTTAGTTGAGCTATCTTAAAGCGCTTAAGTAACTCTTTTTTAGCTGTACAACGCCTTGTTAAATACACGTTTTGTTCTTCTAATTGTCCTAAGTTGAAAAACCTTTTTATCTACAATAGATATATAGGTTGGTTGTACTTAATACTCTTCTATCTTTTAATGCAAAAGCCTAAAATACAAGCTGTATATATTCTTTAAATCTGCGTTGTGGCGTAATTAATTCATCCCCTAAGTATACTAAGAGACAAGATGGTTGTTGTTCCCGTTAATAAAGCGTTTAACCCAGGTTTCTAAGACCTCTTTTCTAGCTAAAGAAGACGCAAATCTCTGTATTATTGCTCTTGTTATAGGTATATGTTGTTTAGTAAGCATCTTAATGTATTATATAAGCTCCGCCTCGTGTTGTGGATGCAGAGCGAGGTTGCAAATACCATATAGCTTAGTTTGACCCTTGTGCCTTCGGGCGAGCGTCATTCGTCCTACACTATCCTTTTTAGCAATTTGTGAGTACAAAAATTCAGCTCCTAGGTCGCGCAATTCGATTTCTGCAATCGCTTCTTGAATTGGATCCATATTGGTTGAGTTATAACGCGTTGAAGTTGTGTTGTTGTGGTGGTTAGGGTGCTCAACTGGCGAACATGATCATCACGCGCACAGACACGGTATAGTATGTATGTATGTATTCTATTAACGTCCTGTATCAGCCAAAGGCTATGTAGGACGGTGGCTGTTAGGCTGTTCTATAGGGTATTTTATGTACATGTGTTTAGTAGTGCTGCACATTGTTAGTAGCGTTGTGGCGTGCTCCTACTAGATAGCTAGTAGCTTAGTAGCTTGCTGCTATAGTAGGCGCCTGTGCTAAAGAGTAGTCGTGGTAGTAGGAAGAGGTAAAACAGCGAGCTCTCTTTATCCTAAGGTATTTTTGTATAAAGATACCCACTCTATCTATCCTCCTTCTTACTAATCCTTTCTTCCTATAATCTTTTGTGTTCCTAAAGCTAAAAAAAAGCCTCTAGTTAGAGGAAAAAAGCTATAAGAATTTAAACGTAGTATGTGATAAAGGTGTTTCGCGACGTATTTTCGTCTTAGCAGTTTGTGGCTTAGCTATACCACAGCAGCTAGCATTAAAATTGCAGAGTTTTTGTAAATGTTTTTCTTTTAAAAAAAATAGAAGCCTTTGGTAAAGCTAAAATAGCTGTAAGAGGAGAAGGATTCGAACCTTCAACCTTTTGCAAGCAGAGCCTGCAGAGGCAACTAGGCGCTTTACTACTGCGCCATCCCCCCTAGGCACGGTATAGGTTAGCGTACAGAAAGCATAAATAGGCAAAAAGCAAGTGTTACAGGATTTTAATATTTTGCAATTAAGCTTGCAAAAACTATACAAGGTGTAACCTAAGCAAGGTACAATTGCAACTTAGTGCTTATTGCAAAAAACTAACTGTATGCTGCAATTTTATCTTATACCGAGGTGGACGGCGTACCGTGCCCGTGCGCGGGATGAGCCACGTCGCGGGTTGAGCCACCTAACTATGAAAATTGAGATTATAAAAATGAGGCTGTACGCCCACAGCCAAAAGCTACTATCGCGAGATTTCTTAGTGTATTGCTATATAGAGCCTTGCGCGTCTTTTGTACTATTTAAATTTCGCTAGTGTCTTAATTTAGCGTCCGCGCGCGCTGATTTTGGGTAGGGGGGACGCCGCTAGAGGACCAGCGTTAAACTAACCTACTGTACCCACAACACGACAACGCTTTGCTGTATTATTATTAGCTTTGTATAAGGCTTTTTGCTTAGCTGTATTACTTGTATTGTAAGATTTTTGTGCGGTTGCAGCGTCGCGTTACTGCTTTTTAAGCGCCTAAGCTACAGCTAGTTCCTTAGCCTGTGCTTTTTTAGCCTTTACCTACTTTTTAGCAGCTTGTTGTTAAGCTACCTTTGCAGCTTCTACTTGGTTCTTTTTGTATAATATTGCCGCTGCTTTTAGCTCTCTATTATAAGTTTTTTAGAGTTATTAGCGCTTATCTTTGTCTTGTTTTGTTGCCTAGCGGGCGCAGGCTTTACAGAGCTTTCTTAAAGACTAGAAAACAGTGCTACTATAAAACACTTTGCGCTGTTAAAAGTCTATAATATTACTCTTTTTTTTATATTTCTTTTTAGCTTTAAGCGCGCGCGTAAGGCCGTTGTTTTTATAATAAAGGAGCTTATTTTGCACCTATAGAGAGTGTAATAAAGCCTTAAGCCGCTAGGCTTTAATTCTAGCCTTATTAGCAACTATAGAGTTAAAAAATTTGCGCAGCTTTCTCTAGCTATTGCTATTACTATGCTGCCTAAGTCTTAAAGCCTTATCTTACTCTAAAGTAGTGTTGTAGAAGTATTTACGTATAACCTCTACATTTATTAGCCACACGCCTATAGCTTAAAAACTCTTTAATATAAGATCTAGCTTTATTATAGTGCCTTAGGCAGGCTAAAAGACTTTAAAGAAGTTGTGTTTTATAACTCTTGTAAGGCCTTGCGAGCATTAGAGGTAGTAGTTAAGTTCTTAGGGGTAGTACTTTAAAAGAGGCACAAAGAGCACTATATTAAGCGGCTAGAGGCTGTAGGTTACGAAAGGGGGAAAGATAAAAAGAAGGATTTAATTACTATTACAAAAATTTATAAAATTAGTTGTTAAATAACTACTATAGCTATTAAGGATAAGGAGCCTATAGTCGCGGCGCGCTTTTTGCTTTATATAGCGCTTAAACACTTATTTACGCTAGGCTAATCTTATATTATTATTACTCTATCCTAAGAGTGAATTTAAGAAGAAAACTTTGTGTTTACTAACCTTTACAGCGTTAACCTAGCCTAATTAAAGCCTAGAGGTGCCCTAGTACACGAGAGTGAGTGGTAGTGCATCCCTAGAAACGTATACGTAAGCTAGTAGCGTTATTTATTCTTTGTTGCTATCTTAAACTACTACTATACGCTCTTTAAAGCCTAAACTACTTTAGTAAAGATGCGCTTTAAGTAGTTTGTAATACTAATAAAGAAGCCCTTCTTGTTTAAATTATAGGTATTGCGCGCGTTAATATTGTACTCTTGCATTTTTAAGTGTAATATGTTAAAGTACAGCTTGTATCTTTCTTTAGAGCTAGCCTAGTGTTAGTTGCAATTAATTCTAGTACTCTATTTAATAATAAGCTTGTTAGCGTGGTAATGCAGAAATTAAGAAATCTAGCTTTTAGAAACTGCACATTTTATTACTATCTCTGCAAAATTTTGTATTATCTCTTGTGTAGGTAGTAAGCCTCGCCTTGTGCATCTTTCTATATATTTTATAAGCTTATCCTCTTATTATAGGTTAAGTAAGAGCTGGCGTTTAGCCTAGGCTACATAGGAGCGCGTTTTGCCCTTGTGGCTTTGCAATAACATTGTTTAATTAACTTTAAATTTTTTTGTAACATAGCAGTATGAGGAATTATCTCTAGCTTTACACAATTTAATATATCTAATTTCTTCTTAAATTAGGTCTATAGTTGTGGAGTTAAAGCGCGGTAAAGATAGGATAATTAAAATGTTATAATGTTAGGGTGGCTTAACCCGCAACGTGGCTTATCCCGCGCACGGGCACGGTAACGCGCATGACAGCGTAACGCGCAGTTTGAACACTAAAACTACTACTAAACTCAAGGCTATAGAGCCTTACACAATAGCTACTATCGCGAGATTTTTTAGTAGTAAGATCTATAGGGCTTAAATAATATATATAGCTATAGAAATTAAGTTAGAGTTTTAGTCGCGCGCCTTATGGGCAAGGTAGACGCTGGTTGAGCTGTAACACTACCTTAAGGCTCTCTACTACTTGTAGGGCTTGCAATAGGCCTCTTTTTTTAAGTAACCTTTTTAAGAGCCTTAAGGCTGCTTCTCTTACCCTTTTAAGAAGTTTTTATAGATTGTTAGAGTCGTTTTGCAGCCCCATAAGCAGCTGCCCTAGAGGCCTGTTTAGCAGTCCTCTTAGCCTTCTCCTTCTCCCTTACTAATTAAGTTGCAGCCCTTACCTGTTGCCTTATTTCCTTCTCCTTCGCCTTTGCCTGCCTTTTCTCCTTATAATGCCTATTTATCTTAGCTTTTTGGTGTTGTACCTGCTCCTCCTCGCGCTCTTAGAGCTGCTAGCAATTACATGCCTCCTTCACCTTTCTTAGAGACTAGACTATAGCTCCACCTTAGTACTCCTTAGGGTCCTAGAGTAGGAGAGACCTGCCTTGTTTCCTGCGCGTCTTTTTATTAATTAGAGCCTTGCGTAGGCCCTTAACTTTATGCTTAAGGAGAGTCTTTTAAGTTAAGATTTAGTAATAAACCTAGCTTAGCCTTTAAGCTTATTTATTACCTTAATCTTTAACTACCTTATGCAGGAGGCGTTAAACTTTCCTTTAATTTAAAGTACTTAAGCTTATAGACTTACTATTATTACTTAAAGGGCTCTTAATACTAAACTTTTTTAATATAACCTTAGAATTAAAGGGTGAGAGGCCTATAGCCTTAAAGGCCTTTAGAATTATTTTCTTTTTAAAGGAGGCCTGCTAGGCTTAGTAGAAGAGGAGAAAGAAATCCTTCTTGCTTATTAAGGTGAGGCCCTAGTTCCTCTCTAGAAATCTAGATATTATAGCCTAGTAAGCTAATAAGAGAGGCTTAAACAAGGTAACATTAAGAGGCTACAGCGTGTAGGTTAAATAAGAAGGATAAACTATAAGGAGAATCCTGCTCTAATTACAGTACTTAATAAAATCTATAGTAAGGTAAGATCTATAGCTATCTAAGATAAGTAATTCATAGGAGGCTTAAGCCTTTACCTTAGTATTGCAATTAAACACCTATCTAAGCCACGTAAGACTAATATTATTGTTTGTCTAGCTAGAAAGTAATAAGTAGATTTAAACTTAATAAGTCTTAAGATTAAAGGCTTGTAACTAGGTATCCTGTATTAATCCTAAGGTTAATTAATATATAAGGGTAGGCGCTAGGTAAGATCTATTAGCGTAGATGTAGGCTAGGAGTATTATCTACTCTTGCGAGCTATCTTAAATAGTACTTCTTTTTTTCCCTACTTATATAAGGGCTTACTAAAGATCCTCTTTAATCTTCCTAAGATACTAAGGAGGAAGCCCTTTTTATCTATATTGTATATGTAAGACGCCTTAATATAATACTGCTCTATTTTCTCGCGTAAGAGATTAAAGTAGAGGCTGTACTTTCTCCTTAAATTAGCCTTGTAGCAATTATTATTAATGCCTATTATCTATTTTAAAATAAGCTTATTAGGGTACTAGTAGATAAAGCAATTAATCTAGTGTAATCTAATCTCTCTCTTTGCGATCTATAAGGCGAAATCTTGTATTATAGCTCGTGTAGGTGGAAGGCCTTGCCCAGTAAGCTGTTTAATATACTATAGGAGCTCTAGCTCCTATTATAAGTAGAGGGCCTATTAATTTTAAGACTTAAGGTTGCGTAAGGTTAAAACACCTTAGTGTCTTTAAGAGAGCGTAGATTATACTATACTATACTTTTCTGCAAACTTTGTATATACAAAACATACGCCTAGTGCGCGCAAATTAAGTTTATTAATTGCTTCCTAGATTAGATCTATATTAGTGGAGTTATTAGGTGTTAAAAGGTAGTGTTATTTTAGTAGGGTGAGCGTTGGCCCGTCCTGCGCGTTAGCCCGTCCACCTTAGTACCGTGTCTGTACGCGTTTTGCGTATAGTCGAGTTTTGCGCACTCCACCAAAACAATACTACCTTTTTAACACCTAATAACTCCACTAATAGAGATCTAATCTAGAAAGCAATTAATAAAATTAATTTGCGTGCACTAGGTGTATCTTTCTTATATACAAAGTTTGTAGAAAAGTATAGTGTAGTGCGCTTAACCTTAACGCGAAGGCACTAAAGGCAAAACTAACTACACTAACTCGCCTACTAACTCCTTCACCTACACTAAGAAACTAAGCTCCTACAGTATATCACTACGCTTACTAAACAACATACACTACCTATATAAGTAATAATACGCAACTTTGCCTTATCTTTAGCTAGTAGAGAGGTTTTAGAAAGCTAGGTTACTTACTTTATCAACAGGAATCCTACCTATCTTATCTTACGCTAGCAGGCAGAAATAGATTATAATTGCTACAAAGCTAATTTAGAAGCTAAATATAGCCACTACTTTAAGCTACTATATAAGAAGATAAAGGAATACAATATAGGGCCTTTTTAAATCTTTAATATAGATCAGAAAGGCTTTATAATTAGAGTAACTAGAAGGTTAAAAAAGGTGTTTAACAAGAGGGTATACAATTAAAAAGGAGTAATAGCTATAACTTAGAATAGTTCTAGAGAGTAGGTAACTGTCCTAGCCTGCGTTTGTTTAGACAGTACAGCTCTATTCCTAGCTCTTATCTTTTAGTTAGCTATTAGAGCTCTAAAATTAAGCTAGGTTAAAGATATTAATAATAAAAAGCACTTAGTATTTGTCAGCTCATCTCCTTCTAGCTAGACTAATAATTATATTTGTCTAGCCTAGCTTAAGGAGGTTTTTAAGAGAGAGACTAGACAGAAAGATTATTTAGAATACTAATTACTCCCCTTTAATAGCTATAGATCTTACCTAACTATAGATTTTATGAATTACTATAACAACTATAAGATCTTATTAGCTGTATTTCCTCCTTATTTAACTTATACGCTTTAACTGCTTAACATTAGATTATTTAAGTCTCTTTTAACTACCTACTTAACTAAGCTTTTAACCTATCTTTATAAAAGCTAGGGGCTCCTACTAATAGTAAAAGGAGACTTCTTTCTTCTCCTTTAGAGGGCCTAGGGTACTGCTTTTAAAGAGGAGACTATTAGAAAGTCTTTCTAGGTAACTAAGGTCTACCTACTTAATCCTAAGGTTATCCTTTAAAAATTCTATAAGAAGGCCTCTAGTTTAAATAAATCTTTAGCTTCTGTACTTAGTAGAGATAATTGGCTTAAAATAGAGACTCTTATACGCCGTTTAGTGCAAAATTAGGGCGCTAAGAAGGTAAAAAAAAATTGTTAAAGCCTCTACTACATCTTAGCTTTAAATAGTATCCTCTATAGAGAAATTTAAGGCTTAAAGAAGGCTCTTTTAGTTAAAAAGAGACACTAAAAGAAGAGCTATACTCTTTAACTAAACAATCCTTAGGAGTACTACAATAGTGCTGTTTTCTAGTCACTTAGAAAGGTCTGTTAGGCTTAGGACGACAAGGTAGTTTAACAATATAAACAATAACTACTATAACTTTAAAAAGCTAAGAGGTCTTACTTAAAAGAGCAAGCTTAATTATATAAGGCTTAACAAGCTAAGGAGAGGCGTGTTAAGAGAGAGAGGCTTAAGAAGGTAAAGCAGAAAAAAAGGCTAAAAAGGCAGCTAAAAAGGAGCGTTAGAAATTAGCTTACAACGCTTAAAAAGCTATATAACTGTCCTAAAAGGGAAAGCGCAAGGCCTTACAAGCCTTTACTTAAAAGTAGAAGCATTAAAAACGTATTGTTGTTAATTTATCTCATGTTAAAACTAAGGTAGCTGCACTAGCTGCCCTAGCGCGCACCACCCGCCGCAGGCGCAACGTCACCTTACCAAGCAAATATAAGTAGTACAAATTGATCGCAATACTATATATACTACAACTCTACAAAATCTCGCGATACTAGCTATTAGTGGTGGCTCTACAGCCTCATTTTTCTAAAATCTTCATGTTGTTAGGGTGCGCAAAACTCGACCATGCGCAAAACGCGCACAGACACGGTAGCTGTTAACTATACGCAACTAGCAGGTTAGTAAAAAGTTAAATGGTGCAAAAAAAAGCTAGTATTACTTATAATTATCCCTTTAAGCGCGACGTACAAGCAATAGCGACATATTGACGAGAGACGCGCAGTGATGAGCTGAAATTGCACTTACAAACTATCTAGCCGCGCGCGCAAGGCGCTAAACAGGCGCTGTTGTTAGTGCAGCAAAGCTTCGCAAACGCTGATTTTAGTTGTTAGGATCTTGTTAACAAGTATAGACTCTAGCAATACTGCAATTTAAGTACCAAAACAAAAGTTAAGGCGCTTTTTAAAGAACTCAAAGCAGCAGAGTACTAGTATAAGTGCATAGAGGCCGAATAGCTGTTGTGTACCTAGGATTTAGGCAATTGCAATACCTAAATTAAAGCTTAAGCACAGGCCACATTTGCTAAGAACTTTAGTTTAGGAGCGCGACTAATTTAAATAATTATATTACTTATTTGATCTTTATTAACTCACAATGCCTTAGGCTGTTGAAATTATTGCTTAACGTGCTCTTTGTTAACTGCACTTTTAAGACAAACAAGTACAATTTTCTGCTGTTTAATTTAGTTAGTTCTAATAAGAATAATTGCACAACCTACTTAAACATTGCGATAATAGACACAAAGACAAGACTGTTTTTTACTAAGTTTTATAGCAACTTAAGGCCCTGTTTAAGCTTTATAGCATTTAAGTTAACCTCTAAATTACTAACAACAACAACGCTTTTATTAACGCGTTAAAAACTGTATTTTTAAATCCTAGAGTCCTTATGTGCATCTAGCACATAAACAAGGACGTTTATAGCTACTTACAATTGTAATTAATCTTTAAGTTTTGCTGTTGCTGTAAGGGATACTTTAAGGTTAACAACAAGAGCATAACTAAGTACATAAAACTTTACTTCTTACTAATATAGTTACTTACTGTTGCTAATTACAATACCTGTCTTGCTGCCTGTAAGCATAAATCTTACTTTACAACAATGTACTTAAAGCGGTATTAGCTTGCCTACTACTGCAAGAAGCTAGTGAGCTGCTATGTTAACGTATACTTACATTTTAGGCCTACAATGTTAAGCAAAGCAGAGGGTGCTTATTACATTTTTAAAAACTAGCTAGCAGGTAGTTAAGCTGATATACTCTAGCTTTTTCGCTGTCTTAATGTCTTTTACAATAAACACGTCGCCTACGTCAAGCTATTAGACGCTTAAGACAACACTAAGTTGCGTCACAATTGCTAATACCTAGCTTTTTAAGCAGTTGCCCTACGTATAACTTGCTACGCCCTTGGTAGAACTGCTAAACAGCTGCAATACGCTTGTAATAAGATAGCTAAACAGCATTGTAATAAGAGCTACTAGTTTACTTGTTGCAAAGGCTAATACACCAGCTTACAAAGTATACTTTGTTAGTACTAACTTGCAGAAATTTAGCGCACCTTTAGCGTTTTTTAGGTTAATAATTACTACCATTAGTGGGTTAATTGCAGCTAACTTGCTAAGGTTGCGCAACCTAGCATTGCTTTAGAGCCACAGGTAATTGCAACCTCATAGCGGCAACAGCGCTACCAACAATGTTGTGGCCGCCGCAATCCTAGCTTACTTAAGTGTCTTAACGGTAATAATCGCGCTGTAACCCTGCTGTTAACGCTGCCAGCACGCATAACAGCTCTAGCAATACCTTAAAATTAAGTTTATGTTTTTCAGTCTACGCCTTTTGCTGTTTTAATACTAACACCAACGACAACAGCGCTATTGCAGTTATTCTTAGCACAAAATTTGGCGTATTAAATCCTTATACTAGCGCCGCGGCTGCTGCTGCCTATATACTAACAGCAACCTGTTGTTGCTATGTTGCAACAACAGCTACCTTATAGGCAAGTATTTAAACTTAAACTTTTTAATTATAGCAGCTAATTATTAGAATAAGTGGCCTTTATAAGCGTTGTATCTGCCGTATCCTCATGTGTCAATTGATTATTAGGCTCACGAGCAATACAACAAGCAATACAGACGCAATTGCGAGCTAAATTTAAAGAAGATAAATAAACTAAAAGAAGAGGCAATAGTTTAGCATATACTTAATAAGTCTAAGTGTAGATTTATGCTAATAATGAGTAGCGTACGCGATGTAACTAATAGACTACTGCGTAAGCACGGCGGCAAGCTTGTTAATAAAAACTAAGTTAACAACTTTGTTAAGCAGACTCCTAAACTTAAGAAGCCCTAAGCAGACTCCTAAACTTAGGAAGGCCTAGAGCTGTTTATACAACTATTAGCAAGCTAGGTGCAAGGATCTAGCAATTATTTAGCACTAGTTTAACTTAGTAAAGAATACAAAACAGAAGTAGAGTATTCTTAATAATAATATGTACAACTTGAACAAGACTAGCTTTATAATAAGCAAAATATTATTATAGATAGTTATTACAGGCTAGGACTAGTTAGGCAAAAAGAAAAAAGTCTAGCTAAAGAACTATAAGTAAGTTACTATAATCTAAGGCGTTAGTGCTGCAAAGTAGGTACTACTACCTTTTATAATATTTGCAGGCACGGTGCTTATTAATACCTAGTTTAAAGATTCACCTAGCAATTAAATTCTTAAAGTAAGCTTTCATAGTTGAATAAATAATTAGCTTGCTCTTGCGTAGCTAAAGCACTTTAATAAGTATATAAAGCAACAGACTGTTAAGAAGTATAAGCTACTAATAATTAATAGCTATAAAAGCTACAGCTTAGCTAAATTCTAAAAGCACTGTAAATAGAAGAATATTATCTACCTCTGTATACCTTCTTATTTGTTCTACCTGCTACAACCTTTAGATGCTGCATATTTTTTACTATTAAAGCGCAGGTATACATCGAACACCAACTTTTCGAGGCGAGAAAAAGGTCTGGCGTAGCGTTTTTCTCGTCTTAACTATCTTAAACGCCTTCCCAAAATCAGTTTCTAACACCTGTTTTCTTAGTGCAGGTGTTGTAGCGCGCGCGCTAGCTGTTTTTAGAAAAACAGAGTAGTTAACTATTAAAAACTCTGTAAGTAGTCTGTGCCTAAGATAATTTTAGAGTTTAGTTAAAGGCAATTCAACTCCTACTCAACAAAGCAACAGCTTTCTACTTAGGTAGATAAATTTATTAGCGTAGTGAACTAATAGATTTATCTACCTAGCTATCTATTACTTAAAATCCCTATACTGACTTGATATACCGACCTCCTATATCGACCTACACATTAGAATTAATAGCTAGTGCTCCTAGCTATATACCTACACTAAAATCCCTATATACTAACTTAATATACTGACCTCCTATATTGACCTACACATTAGAATTAATAGCTAGACTAGCAACTAGCTATCTACTTATACCGCAATCCCTATACTAACTTGATATACTAACCTAATATATCGACTCTATACTGAACTGCTTAGCGTACCTATAAAAGCAATACAAGAGGGCAGCTAGCATAGCCTACAACAACAACAAAGAAGAAGTAAAGGAGATAACTAGACTAGCATACTAGCTCTATATACTTTCTACAAAACAAAGGACTAAGAGAGATACTCATTAAAACTACTCTAGGCTTTAAGCCTAACAAAGGACTGAGAAAGCTACTTATTAAAACTACTCTAGGCTACGAGCCTCACCTTTATTTAGATAAACCCCTCCTTGTAAATAAAACATATATTAGAAAACACTACGTAGATACCTGTAGGTCCTAAACCTACACGTCTTATATAGCATTTTTGGCTGAGAAAGGACGTTAAACTACAATAAAAAAAAAGGCGCAGGTATACCGACATAACCTTAAGCTTAGCACGCAACTATACTTACTATATTAGTAAAGAAGTCTTTCTACCTGCGTTCAAAAAAGCATTTAGGCAGGCATTTACTTAGAAAACTATCTAAGCAGGCTTTAAAGGTGCTAAATTAGTTCTATATAATCTAGAAGGTGTAATATCAAAGCTTAATGTACAGTTATAGACGCTAACGCTACTACTGCGCATATGTATTGCATAGGAGGCAAAGATACTTAGTAAGGCCTACAAATTTAAAGCGCAAAGTACGCTTATTAAATAAAAAATAAGAAATTACCTTAGGTCTTCTATAAGCTTATTAGATAAGCAGGTTTAATAGCTTAGTAAAAGAGCGCAGTAGATAGTATATTTTATAGTATTGTTATGGGAACAATAGGCGCGCATACAAAGCGCAATTAAGCAGCTTACAAAGTACAAAGTCTAGAAATAATAATATATATAGATAGAGGAGTCCCTAACAGTTAATAAAGTAAGTGATATAATTGCTAAGCAAGCGCGTAGCGAGCGTAAGGGTAGCAAAATACCTATAAAAAGGGTACACAGTGCAAGGCGCTACGGGCGTTGTAAGAGGACTAGGCACAACACGCGTACCTGTATAGTTAAAATTAAGTTAAACAGTAATAGCAAGGCTTCTAAAGAGTAAATTAGCTTATTACAATTTTAATTTTATTGTGTTTGTAGCTTATAATAATGTTGCGATAGTAGAGCGCAAAAGAAAAGTAGCTCGCTTGCTTAGGTAGCTCGCTCGCTTGTGAAACACGTTATCGCCTACAATTGAGCTTTATTTTTTGTCTACACCCCCCTCTGCGCTTTAGGCGCCCCACGAGCCACCGCGATTTTTTTTAATACAGTACTATATCCCATACAAACCAAAAAATACAAGGGGGTTTAGCTAGCAAGGATCCTGCAGCGCACTATGCCCGTTTTCGGCTTATGGGGGTGCCATCTCCTTATTATGGGGGTGCCGAGTAATGCGTCCCCTCTTTCTGTAAGTGTTTTAATAAATTTTATAAGCCCTAGCTCTTGTTGTAGGTTAAGTTTCTACTAGTTAAAGTTCTTAGCTCTTTCTAAGCTTGTTTGGTGCTAGTGCTTTTAGGTTAACGTAGATTTTATAACACTATACTTAGCAGCAATTTCTGTATACGAGGATTGCTCTCTTAGCTTTAAATTTTTAATATCTTTAATCGCAGCTTGAATTGGGTCCATATTGGTGGAGTTATCGCGTGTTGAAGGTAGGAGATTTTGACGTGCTTTGGTGTTCCCCGCGCATCACGCGCACGGACACGGTAATATTAATTAATCGGAAATTTTTAGGGGCCCCCTAAAATACTTAAACAACAATATGCAAAAACCTTACAGAGAGATTACAACAGAAAATTACTAAATACTCCGAGCTCTTGTTTCAAAGAATCGACCCGGGGCTCAGAACGTCGTTGGACGCAATGCACCGACATTTGAGTGTACGATAAACGCGACATGACAGGAACGTCAGGCCTGTCTATGAACTCCACATCGGCCATATCTTAGAATATGTCCTAATCCAGGAAAGATTCAATCTCCATAACATATTTAAAGCGGCTGCTCCCTCCTCTTCCAAAGCTCTGTACCGCTACCACATTTTGTGTCGCCTCCATCATACATCACCAACGCTCCCTACTGATAAGATATCAAGATGCTATCTTCACGCCAATTCTTAGCCGGCCTTGCCACTGCTGCACTCACGTCTTCAGTGAATGCGGCAATGGGACCAGCCTTTAGCTTGGGCCCCGTTACAAACAACTCTCTGATCCGCGAATCCATCTCGACACTCGTAATACCGAGAGTCCCGGCCGAATCACCAGGCGACACTTCACTCTGGATTGGGATGAGCACTTCTAAAGGCGACCTTATTCAATCAATTGTCGACCACTTGGCATCAGACGTCAACTGGTCAGTCTTCGCCTACACGCTCGTAAAAACATCTGAGACTACTCAAATGGAGGTCGAAGGAAAAAAGGACCAGGCGCAAGTGGGAGACAAAGTCACCATGCACTGTAAGTGGTGGATTTCTGTTCCTGTTCCATATTATAGTCATTGATATATCACAGACAAATTCGACGACGCAACCGGAAATTATACGCAGCGTCTCTCAGTCAACGGCCAACTAGTGTCCACGGTCTCAACCAATAGCGGCTATGCTATGGGATGGGGCGCCGCTACCGAGTGTGCTGAAACAAACTGCGGTACCATCGAAGGGCATACATGGATCGACACTACGATCACGTTGGGCAAGGCTGACCCAAACTTCGACCAGACTCTGGTCAAGGATGACGGCGTTACCGGTGAGATGTCGACAAGTGATGGTGGTATGACATGGACCATTACAGATATTAATATTCCCAAGTTCAAGTTCGGATCGCAATAGGGACAAGGAAACTTCGGCTGTACAGTTCTAGTTCTAGGAGATTGATATTTCCATGAAATCCATCGGGTTTTCGAGAGACATTGTGTCACATGAAGCTTACCTGTTCACGCGCGTGATTCTCCCCCCACGGCATGCTTTGTTCGATAGAGATGTTGCCCGTCACAGCAAGATTTGCATACTGTAATAGCCACCTGCGTAAGACCTTCACATCCACCATCTAACGCATGAAATGCGAAGTCTATACATGGGACTGGCTTCAGCCTTGTAAGACAACCTTTTAAAGTGATCACACATTTTGTCGACACCTAGAAAAAAGATTAACCGCTAATTACAGGTATTAAGGCTTACGCCCCCTGTTTAACAATATTAGCACGCAATTTGTGTGTTGCATAATTGAACAAAAAGAAAGATAAAATAAGATAAAGAAAATAATGCAAATTCACTCTGTAAAGGGCTAAAGCCTTAATGTCTTTGGTACTCGGCCAAAAGCCTCGTTTTCCCTCGTTTTCCCACAGATTCCGGGTGTGCGGTGAACACACGGATTCTGTAGGCTCTTGGCTATCGGCCCTTCTAGCCTGCTCGCCCTTCTAGCCTGGTCAGCCTTTCTCTTAGCTCTGCGCTATTTTTCTTGCTACGTTAGCAGCTGCCACGTAGTTACTCTGCGTACTAACTAGCGCTAAGCTTAGACCTAGCAGAGGAGTAAATAAGCTTTGGTTTTTGTTAATTGTAGTTTAACGTCCTTTCTCAGCCTAAAGGGCTATATAAGACGTGCAGGCCGAGGCCTGCAGGTATCTATGTAGGTTTATCTTCTAAGTTATTTACAAAGAGTAGGTTATCTAAATAAAGGTAAGGCTCTTAGCCTATTGTGTAGATGTAGAGAAGGGGGAGGAGGAGGAGGAGGAGGGGGGGGGAGGGGTAAAAGAGCTTAGTCGCCTACATAGGCGTTTGCATCTAGTTATTAGAGTTTCCTTTGTACTAGGCCTGTGTACCAACCCTAGTTTCTTACATGAAGGCTATAGTAGCCTTAATGCCTGCTTCTGTTTGAAAGAGATACTGTAAAGAGATTAGCTCTACACAGGAGTTCTGAAATATAGCTCTACTATCCTTGTATAGTTAGTACTTAAGGATTATGTGGGCTGTGTTTTGCATAGCTCTAAAATTGCATAAGCAAGTTTTAGATTCTGCTTTTCCTCTTTTGAATAGATAGCTCTCTAAGTAGCTATGACCTAGTTTTAATGAAAAGAAAGAGCTAGATATATCTTGCTTAGTAGGAGAGATAGGTAGCTGTTTTCTTATTCTCTATATAAAGGTTGCTAAGTAGGTGCTTAGGTTCTTGCTATGTAGTAGCTTTCTTCCTGTATTTCTCTAGAAGGCTTAGCTGGTTAACATTTGCTAGTTATTTATTTCAAGAACTAATAACTGCTAGGCTTGTTTTGTTTGTTAAAAAGTTTATTTCTGTAGCCTCTTTTACTAAGGAGTTTGCTTGATTGTTTTCTAGTACATCATAGTGTCCCAGAACCTATTGTAGCGTAGGAGTAATGCCTTTTTCTTTTAGTCGAGTTGCTGCCCTAATACACCTAACTTGCTACTCTTAGTTAGGGTTGTTTAAGGTGTTCTTTAATTAAAATAGAGTAGCCTAATTATCTGCGTAGATATTAACGTGTTAGCAGTTGTTCAATAGGCTAACTGCTTTCTCTAGCCCTAAAGTACAACCTTCTAGTTTACTATTATAAACTAGCTATTTATTTGCTATATTTGCTTGTATTTTTTCTATAAAGATAGCTTCTTTATAGAAGGCAACGCCTACACTAATTCCTTTGCTGTCCCTTATAGCTGAGGCATCTGAGAACATTGATAGAAGGCTGCTGTCTACTAATAGTTTCTAGTGGCTTTCAGCTACGATGTTTTTTAGCTTAATTAATATATAAACTTTGTAGAGAGTTCTAACGTTCTATAGCGTAAAGGCGTAGTGTTGTATTTCCTCTATATTGTCTAAGAGGGCTAAGGTAATAAACTCATAGATTAAATTAAGTTGCTCTCCTTTATTGTTGTTAATAGCAGCTTTCAGAAGGTGATTTAGATCTAGTAAAGTAGATCTTAAGGCGTATCTTTTTATAATCTTGTCTAGCCTAACTCTAGGTAGAAATAGAGCAGCTTCTACCTTACTGGGCATTGCAGGAGAAGATCTAAGAGTTCCTAAAATCTTTTTATACGCCTAGTTTTGTAGTTTTTGCCTACTAATAAAAATGTGTTGTTAGCCTCTTTAAAATAGCTAACATCAGTAATTAGCTAGGCTAGTAATGTACGCTAAGTATAATTGCCTTATTACTTTTAGTAAGAGGCCTTTATTAATATTAGCTAGCCTACTTAGGCGTAAGAAAGCTTAGTTTGCTTATTGTATCTTGTTATAGCAGTACTCTCTAAACTTAAGAGTATTGTTAAAAAAGATGCCTAGCTATTTAATTAGTCCTTTTAGCTAGAAGGTCTCCTAAGTAGGTAGCGTGAGAAATCTGTTTATAACTTTTCTAAATCTTGTCTAATTTGCAAATTCTATTTTTAAGCTATTAAACTTAATTGCTAACTCCTTTGCTTAGTGAAAAAAATTAGTCAACTCTTTTTCAAGTAGTTTAATAATCTTCTTAATAGATATTGTTAATATTAAGATTTGAACGTTGTCTATATAAAATAAGAGGTATATATTGTCGTTTGCTGTAAACAATTAGAATAGCGGTTTCGTGTAGATTGAAAATAGGATAAAAAAGGCTAGGCTTCCTTAAGGTGTACTAGTATCAACTTTATATAGATTCTCTATTTGCCTATCAAAGGATAGCTTTAAGAGCCTATTTGTAAGAAAAGAGTTTGTCTATAATAAGAGGCAGACTAGTAGCTGTTAGTTGCTTATATTTTCTAAAAGCTTGTTCTTAGATAAATAGTTAAAAGCGCCTCTAATATTCAGGAAAGCTATTAAGGTAACTCTATTCTTCTTTCTTTGTTGTTAAATATTATTGTAGAAGAGAAGTCTAGCGTTAATAGCTAATTTTTTTGGTCTGCCTTTTATTTGCGTAGGGTGGAGCAGGTCAATTGTTTCTGCTAAGTATCTAATCTCTCTAAGTAGAGCCTTTCTACCGCTTTCTTTAGGCAGCATAAGAAGGAGATAACTCTATATACTTTTAGGATTAAGTAGTCTAGTTTGTTTAATTTTTTGAAGATAACATCTTTTGCTTTTTGCTAGCACCTTAATTAGTATCCTAACTAAACAGCGTTAAGTAAACCTTACAGTATATACTTATTTAGTATTTATATGCTTTTAAAATCATTTCTTAGCTAATTCTATCTAGGCCTAGTAAGGTAGCTTTTATTTCCTAACAGGCAGTGTAGAGCTCTTTTTTAGATAAAATTAGCCACTCCTATTTGTGGTTTCCTTAGTAATTATTAAGTAATAGGGCTAGTGTAAAAAAAAGTAGTAAAAATAACTTTTCCTTAAAGGTTTAGTACTTCTCTCTAAAAAGTTTTTATGAAGATCGTCTGAAGATGATCTAGGTTGGTTCTCGGGAGAATGAACGAGTACTAAGGACACAGGGTGTACTAGCACGATTAGAAGATCGATGTAATAGTACAAGGGTGTGTTAGCACAATTAGTAGATTAATGTAATAACACAAAGGTTAAGAATCAAGTCTTAATTCTTAGATTAATTACTAAGTAAAACTCTAAGTTAAACACACTAAGCTATAAAGGTTTAGTGCCTACACTATATACTAATAAGTGTAGTGCTTGTGTACAAGCGTGCGCTTGTAGAAAAGCGTGCTTGTTAATAAGTAGTTATGTAATCGCGGCGTGGTTGCCTAACTATAATTATCTGCTTGTGCTGCAGAGTCCTTGAGGAGCTATTCTAGATGTCTCTAAGTTTAAATTGTAACACTATCCTCCTCTTCCAAAGATTCGTCCTTAAATTACGTAGTTATTTCTTTTATTGTTAATAACTAAGGCTTGCCCTACATTATAAGTAAGGCCGTTATTATATCCTCCTCCTCCTACTAACGTTGCTTACGCCTTAGTTCTAAAGTTGTTTGTGCTAACTATTCTACTAAAGCTCCTTATAACTATTGTTTTCTAAAACGCCTTATTTATTATGTTATGCCTAATTCTTGTTTAAAGTGTACTAAGTGTATGTAGTTAGGTCAAGCGTGCGTAAATATGTTTTAGGAGTCTCCAGACTATATTTATAATAAGTATTGAAAAAAGTTAATAATAATAAGAAATTACTTGCGACAGTAATTTTGCAGTTGCTGCAGAATAAGAAAATTTTAAAACAGGCTAAAGAGTAAGTGCGTAAGAAGGCGCTGTGTCTAGCTTCTAATATAAAGGCTGCTAGTGAAACTAAAGTAGCGTAGGAAATTAACTGTCCTGCAGCATCTGTTAGCATAGCCTTTTTGCTTATAATGTAGGCTACTATAGGTTTGCTTAATGCCTCTATTGCTAAGCTTAGTACTACTAGAGGTGCTTCTAGCAATTTGTAAACTTTATATTTAGTTTTTATATATTATTGCTGTTTAAGTAACTTAACTATTAAATTCTGTATTTTATTTTATTATTGTTGTTTTAGTGTAAGGATTCTCTTAACTTTAAATTTATTTTCTTTTTTTATTTTATAATAAAAAGTTGTCTCGAGTAGCGTTTTTAGGTCTGCTAGTTCTAACATGTTAACATAGAATCTTAGGTAGATTTTTATATTAAGTAGAAGGTTAAGTGTGTACGTAACTATTCTCTTCTAGTCTACTATTAAAAATAGTTTAACTTTAACATTGTTAAGCCCTTTACTAGGTTGCTTAGTGCAGAGATTCTTTGTAAGCAAAAAGACTTTATCCCCTTTCTTTAGCTAAGACGCTGTTCTTCTTTTCTAGTTAACATATAAAAGGCTTTAGCGTTAGGCCTTCTTAAGTGTTTTCTTAAGTAACTTATGTACTAACTTTAGCTTATTAGCTATTGTAATAGCTACTTTTGTTCTTAAACTTAGAAGTGTACGTGTAAAAAAATTTAGGTATCTTTTATAGTTTATATAAAATAGAGTTTGTCTTATAAACTCTAGAAGCTTGTCGTTGCATACTATTTATGCTATAAGTAGTAATAATACTTAATTATTCTATTGTAAATTAGTATATATTTTAAGATACGCTTTTATTATGCATTTTTTGACTCTGTTTGTCTGTCTAACTGCTGATAATACGCTATTAATAGCCTTTTTTAGTTCTAATTGCGGCGAGTAATGTTGTCTAAATACTTAAAGTAAAGAGCTTGTCTTTATTACTAATAATAAACTTTAGTATGCTGTAATATTTAATAACTTAAATGTTAATAATGTGTGTAGGCTGTATTACTGTAAAATCTTTCTAAAAAGCTATGTACTTAGCTTGTTTTGTAAATTAATTAACTACTACAAGAATTGCGTTGTTAGATATTTTTGTAACAAGGTTTCTTAAAACTAGTAAGCGGCGAATCGCCTCCTAACTCAACGTGCTCTATCCCGCCTATTCTTGTTGCTTCACTGCTAGGCGCTCCTAGATAAAGTAAAGCAGCAACACTATTATCGCCTTGCTTGCTAACCTATAGACGCGACGATAGAAAGCCTACTCCACCTTTCTCGCCTCTTTCTTCTCTATCGCCAATTTAACGTCTTACAATAGCTATTTAAGCTAAGTTCTAGTCTCTATACTTAGCCCTTGCACAACAAATAGGAAGAAGGGGATACTAAAGCAATAGATCTTAAGTACCGCGCTAGTATTAGTAAATACTCTAGAGATTATGTATTCTTTGCATAACTAGCTAAATTAAGGCTTAATAATCTTTTTGTATATAAGGATATCGCAGATAAAAAACTTATTTAAGATTTTTATAAACTTAGAAGTCTAGCTAGGTAGTTAAGTTTTAAGATACTTAGTAAATTTAAGTGTCTACATAAGTAGTTTAAGTTAGACTAAATAAGGTGCTAGGTAGACAGTAGCAAAGGATGCTTTTTTTAGAAGAGAGCCTAGAATAAGGGGATGCTCGCTGCAAAGGTTGTACGCTATATTATAGTACAGTGTATTATAAACAAATTATTTGTATGCGGTGCTGTTTAAAAGGTAAGAAGTAGTAGGTAAGTAGTGGCGGCTTTAGCTTTATAAAGTATTGCAGGCTCCTGCTGCAGTACGTACGTGTCCTTTCCCTCCTCTATTACATTATATTATAATCCTATTGCAATCCTACTGTAATCTTATTATTAGCTATAGGCTAGCAATCGCCGTTAAACATGTTTCAACTAGTGTCATTTTTTAGTACCTTAGCAAATTTTTTTGACCCTAATTATCGCTTAGTAGTCTGAGCTTTCCTCCTAGAACTCATCTACCCACTATTTGAATCTCGTTAACTATACACAATCTTTTTTTTGACTTTTGCGATTGATTAGTAGAGGGTAGCTGCTTTTCACTTTTTTAGAACCCTATTTTGACTACAACAACAACTACCACCTTTGACACCTTAAAAAATAAATAAGTAAATTAATTAATTACTACAAGAATTGCGTTGTAAGATATTTTTGTAACAAGGTCTCTTAAAACTAGTAATTCTATAACAAAGTCTATAGATATTTCTGACTATAGTGTGTTAAGTAGTTCTATTACTTGCATTTCTCTATAGAGTGCATGTATGCTGTGCTTATTCCTCTTACAGTCTTTACATTAGTTAATAAAAGTAGTATCTTTGTCTCTTATCTTTAGAAACTTGTAATTTATTTTAATAAGTTCTATTGTTCTTAAAATGCCTAGGTAACTGTATACTAAGTTAATATAGTGTTGCCTGATAATTACTTTCTATAATTCTTTTGGTACGTCGTGCGTAATGCGCATAAGTAGATTAAGCGTCTATACTAGTCCTAATAATTTATTATTATTAACTTTTAGTATTGCAGAGTTAGTTATCTCTTTAATTTCTATAATATTGTGTTTATAGCTAAGAGTATCTGCTTTTTTGTTAATTTTTCTTTATATGTACATAATTTTGAACTTGTGCTATTTTAGTTCTCTTTACTATTAAACTCAGCGTTAGTTAAGTTTCTTAGTAGTTGTAAAATTCAATAAGTTCTTGTAATCTGTAATTATTTTAAGTTTTAAGTAACTTTTAGCGTATACTCTTTAATATCTTAAGTAATTAATAATAGCTAGTAGCTCCTTGTTATAAATATTATATTATTTCTCTAGTCTTAAAAACTTGCAAGAATAGTAGGCAATTAGGTGCTATTTACCTTTATATAGTTAGCTAGCGCATTTTCTAGGTGTAAGGTCTAATACGTCTGTTTTAAATTATAGTAGCTGTCCTGCTTAAAATATATAAAAGTATAGTAGTTCTATGCTTACATTTTTAAGCGTTTAGAAGGTGTTTTCTACCTTTTTACTCTCCCCAAAGAGTACTTTATTTCTTATAAGTCTTGATAATAGGATAGTAATCTTAAAGTAATTCTTAATAAACTGTTAATTAAAGTTGAAATTTTTTAAAAAAGATTATATCTTCTTAAATGTCTTTAGGTGTAGCTATTTTTTAATTACTTGTATTTTTTTTACTTATCTTTACTCTTTGTACCTTTATAATATATTCTAGAAAGGCAACTTTGTCTTTATAGAACTTATATTTCTTTAGTTTTAGTTATAAGTTAAACTAGTCTAGGCACTTTAGTACTGTGCAGACATGTTTAACATAATCTCTTAGGTTCTTAGAGTAGATAACGATGTTATTTAAGTATATAATAACAAAGATGTCTAAGTATACTCTTAACATATTATTAATAAGTTCTTAAAATGTTACTAGAGCGTTTATTAACTTAAATAGTAAATAGTGTATTTGTAGTATTTACATCTTGTTTAGAACACTATTTTCTAGTCTTTACTTTTCTTAATTTTTGCAAAGTAGTATCTATCTTAAAAAGTCTAGTGCTATAAAGACTTTAGCATAAGATAAATAATCTCTAAGTTCTATAATGTTTAGTAGTAGATATTAATTTCTTACTATAATATTATTTAACTTTTAATAGTTAACACACATCCTTAGTAGCTTATTCTTTTTTAGTATAAAGAGAATAGAGAATCTTACTAGTAATATTAAACATTTTATATAGCCCTTTACTAAATTCTTATCTAGCTTTTCTCTTAGTATCTTAAGTTCTATCTTTAGTAGTTAAAAAATTAACTTAAAAAGTAGAGTCTTTTTTTTACAACAATTTTATAATCCTAAGGTTAGTGTTTTAGTAAGGCTTTACTATCTACTACTTCTATAAAGAGGTGCTAAAATGTTTTATACTTTTTTAGAATATCTAAAGTTATGTATTTTTCTAAAATTCTAACTTTGTAATTTAAAGGAGCCCTTCTAGTATCTATTAAGTTAAATTCTCTTGTTATAAAGTTATTTTTAGTTAAGATTCGCCGTCCTTTAGGAATATTATCAATTTTCTTTTTATTTACTATCTTAGTTGTTAAATATATAGGCTAGCTTGTAGTTGTATTAGTTTTACAGCACTTAAATAAGAACATCTTTAACTTTTAGTTAATCTATAAGTTATATTCTTATAACTAAAGAAGTTTTAATATAATATTGTAGGTAGCTAGTCTAAAAACGTCTGGGTCTATTTTTTCTTAGTGTTTCTAAATGCGGAGAATTACTCTAGTAACCTTGTAAGTAATTATTGTCTCGCCTAGCATAGGCTAACTACTAGCTACATGTAGTAGGTAGATTTCTTATTTCTCTAATGCTTATAGGCCTAATACTAATATTATTTAAGCAAAAATAAAGTTAGCTTACGTGCTAAAATCTACTAGTGCCTTTATTTAGTATCTGTTTAGCTTTACTGTAAGCTTAAGAAGGCTTAGGAAATTTATTATATTAATCTCTCTAGCAGTTCTAGGTGTTTAGAGTATTTTTCTAAAAAAGACTATATGCCAAATCTATAGAACTTCTTTATAATAATATATTAGTTGCATTTAATATTAAAGCACGTATGTTATAAAGGTTAGTTGTACTTGTATACACAGATTCTATTGTTATAATTTTTCTACTATATTATATGCATTTGCGGGTTCTTTTTTAAATTGTTGTATTTGTAAAAGTATTTATTTTTTAAGGTGTCAAACGTGGTGGTTGTTGTTGTAGTCAAAACGGGGTTCTAAAAAAGTGAAAAGTAGCTACCCTCTACTAATTAATTGCAAAAGTCAACAAAAAAAAGTTTGTGTGTAGTTAACTAGATTCAAACAGTGGGTGGATAAGTTCTAGGAGGAAAGCTCAGACTACTAAGCGATAATTAGGGTCAAGAAATTTGCTAAGGTACTAAAAAACAACACTAGTTAAAACGTGTCTAACGGCGATTGCTAGCCTATAGCTAACAACAGGATTACAGTAGGATTGCAATAGGGTTACAACATAATGTAATAGAGGAGGGAAAGGACACGTACGTACTGCAGCAGGAGTCTGCAATACTTTATAAAGCTAAAGCTACTACTTCTTACCTACTACTTCTTACCTTTTAAACAGCACTGTATACAAACAATTTGTATACAATACACTACACTATAACATAGCATGTAACCTCTGCAGTAAGCATCTTTTTATTCTAGGCTCTCTTTTAAAAAAAGCATCCTTTGCTACTATCTACCTAGCACCTAATTTAGTCTAACTTAAACTACTTATGTAGACACCTAAATTTATTAAGTATTTTAAAACTTAACTACTGTGGGAGCTGAGAAGGTTCAATTGCTTGATCAGGAGGAGTGGAATGAGTGTATTGAACAACTAAGTGCCATAACAAAGTGGTCAATAACTACTTGAGAGGAATAAGACGATCTAGCCCGTATATATAGGCGCTAGCGCGATCGTCACGTGTTCAGCTTACTAGGATCACCTGCTCAACAGGGTGACCCGCATGTTGCGCATGTTAATACTCTAACACACCCCCTAGGTTAGTGAGATACTATTAATCTAAGCTGTGAGTAACTAGGCAATTATAATAAATTAAGGTTGTTAATTAAGAGGTCCCTCTGTAATTATAGCTTTTCCTGCCTAATTCTCTGTTGTTGTAGTGATGCTGCTTGTTAATGTTTTAATTAATCTTAGCAGTCCTAATATTAAAACATTAGATGGACCCTAAATATTATGTAATTAGTTAGTGCGCAGCCTCTATAACAATATTAATTACATCTACTACCCCTCCAAAGCTTTTGTCCTTAACCTTACTCTAATATTAATTACTAAGCTTTTTAGGACTGTCTTGACTACTATTACTAACATAGTAAGTATTGCCCTATTATACTCTTACTAATTAGCTGCTAATCTTTCTAGTGTAGTCTGCCCTTAGCAACAATAAGCGCAGTTGAGAGAGCTGTTGTTAATAATATAATTAACGCTTAGAAAGCCTTCACTAATAACGCAAGAATAGTACTAACCATAAGCGTTACGCGCGCTAAAGCCTATTTAACAATAAGATTTAGCAAGCAGCTAATTTCTAAAATAATAAGAGTTAGTTGCCTCTACCTGTTAATCCTTTTGCTTACTGCAAGATATTTAGTAGCTCTACTTAGAGGCTAATTACTTTACCTACTAAATTAAGCCTGCTATTAAGTTCTTATTTAAATTTTCATTTACATAAGAGCCTAACTAAGCAATTAACCTAGCGCAAAGGCAAGGCTCTTTAAGAGCTAAAGTAAAAGTTACAGTAGATAACTGCTTAAGCAATAACGCGTAAATAGTAACATAGCAATAGTAATAGGCTAAAAATGCCTACTAATCTGTCTACTAAGCGTATAGCGCCCCCCTTAACTTAGAAAAAGGCGCCTAATAGCTCTTTAAAAATTGCTGCTAAGTTGTTACGCTCTTACATTCTGCCTTATAAGCGCTGTATAAAGAAGATGCTAAATAGTTTATACACTAAACGCTGCTTTAATTGCGTTTAAACTAGTAGTTAGAGCAGCTTACGCTGTAATAGTTGCTCGTCTTACTTATTTTTTAAGGTGTCAAAGGTGGTGGTTGTTGTTGTAGTTAAAGTAGGGTTCCAAAAAAGTGAAAAGCAGCTACCCTCTACTAATTATTCGCAAAAGATAAAAAAGTATTGTGTGTAGTTAACAAGATTTGAACAGTAGGTGGATAAGTTCTAGGAGGAAAGCTTAGACTACTAAGCAATAATTAGGGTTAAAAAATTTGCTAAGGTACTAAAAAACGACACTAGTTAAAACGTGTCTAACGGCGATTGCTAGCCTATGGCTGACAACAGGATTATAGTAGGATTACAATAGGATTGCAACATAATGCGATAGAGGAGGGAAAGGACACGTACGTACTGCAGCGGGAGCCTGCAATACTTTATAAAGCTAAAGCTGCTGCTTCTTACCTACTGCCTGCTTCTTACCTTTTAAATAGTACTGTATACAAACGATTTGCATACGATATACTACACTATAACATAGCGTGCAACCTCTGCGGTAAGCATCTCCTTATTCTAGGCTCTCTTCTAAAAAAAGCATCCTTTGCTACTGTCTACCTAGCACCTAATTTAGTCTAACTTAAACTGCTTATGTAGACACCTAAATTCATTAAGTATCTTAAAACTTAACTACCTAGCTAGACTTCTATGTTTATAAAAATCTTAAATAAGTCCTTTATCCGCAATATCTCTATATATAAAAAGATTGTTAAGCCCTAATTTAGCTAGTTATGTAAGGAATACACAATCTCTAAAGTATTTGCTAATACTAGCGCAGTACTTAAGATTTATTGCTTTAGTATCCCCCTCTTTCTGTTTGTTGTGTAAGAGCTAAGTACAGAGACTAGAACCTAGCTTAAACAGCTATTACAGGATGTTAAATTAGCAATAAAGAAGAAAGAGGCAAGAAAAGAAGAGTAGGCTTTCTATCGTCACGTCTATAAGTTAGTAAGTAAGGCAATAATAGTGTTACTACTTTACTTTATCGAGGAGCGCCTAGTAGTAAAGTAATAAGAATAGGCAGGATAGGGCGTGTTAAGTTAGGAGGCAATTTGCGTCTTTGTCTTGCTTTTCTTTGTTTCTGTCTAAACATGCGACACACTAATTGCGTGCCGGCAATACTAAACAAGGGGGCATAAGCCCCGATACCTGTTGTTAGCAATAAATCTTTTTTTTTACTAAAAAGGTGTCTACAAAATGTGTAGTCACATCAAAAGGTTATCTCAAAAGGCCGAAGCCAGTTGCTCGTCTTACACCTGCTATACAGTTAATATTAATCTCGCTAATTAATTTATAGCTATGTATAGAAATAAAGAGGAAAGACTTTAACCTGTTAACCTTCTTGCTTAGCTTACTAACTAGTTTTTAAGGATAGAATAATAATAAGATGTACTAAGCTTTAAAAGCTTAACTACTTAAGGACATTATTGCTTACTGCAAAGAGATTAAGAGTAGTATTATATCTACTAGAAAGCCTTCTTTGCAGAAGCCTTCTGTCTATAATTGTCGTGCTTAAGAAATGTTGTATTACAGTCTTGCTGCTTAGCCTTCTACTTCTACCTCTACTCCTGCGTTCGCTCCTGCTCCTGCGTGGCAACCCGCACACTAGCTGCAACAGTTAGCTTATTATCCTTAGTAGCAATAGCAACAATATAAGTAGCCTTAGCAGTAACCTGCTTAAAGGTTGCCACTTTAAGAGCAGGCTGCCCGCAGAATGTTACCCTCTACTACTTTATATGATTATCTTTCTGTTTATTGTCCTAATCGCTATATAACCTATTTATATAAGCGCAATTATTACGCTAAGGTAAGAAGGCAATTATCTAACAACTCTATGTATAGAAATAATAGGTTAGAATTACGCTGTAATGCTACTTACTTCTAGACTTTTGCTGTTTAGGCTTAGATAGCTTAAATTGCTCTTAAGCTGGCTAAAGCTAAGCAGGCTAAGCGTAATGTAATAATGAAGTCTAGCAAGTATAATAAGTCTAATGCTTATTAGTAATAAGGTTTCTAGTTTTAGTTTAATAGTCTAGCTTACGTTCTCCTATTTATCATAAGCAATTAAGAGAAAACTTAGCCTAGTATATAGATATTGCTGCTTAATATAAACCCTTTGCTTGTTAATTATTGTTTCTTTTAATTAAATACTTAACTTGCTAACAGTTAAGTAACTGCTTGAACTTTTTAAACTATTGTTAGGTAAGCGACTTAGTTAGTCTATTAGCTAGCATAATTGCTATTTCTAGGTATTTAACCTAAAATAGTCCTTTAGTAAATTCCTACTGTAGCCACATATTTTGTATATTTACATATCTTAATTAAGTGCTAATCTACTTATTCTTCCTAACTACAAGCCTAATTATTTGTTAATTATTATACTAGACTGTCTAGATATCTCCTAGATTAAGAGACAGCTTGCAAAAGAAGTGCTTAAGGGCTATAGCCTCCTTAGTAGTGTACTTAAGGGCGAGTAGCTTAGCCTTAGTAGTTAACGTAGTTACTGTAGTCTACTAAGCTGCCTTCTAAAATATTAGACTACTATATAGGATAGCTATGTATTTATAGGATAATTAACAAGTTTCCTAATTATCTATAAAGGAAGCATTGCCTGCGATTGTTAGGTCTAGGCTATTATAGTTCCTATATTAGATTGCATCCTATCTTATTTAATAGAGGTACATAATTACCTGTTTAACAGCTTTTATATACTAATTGCTAGGGTTTGTAAGGAAGTGTAAGAGCTTGAAGATTAAGTAGGTAATATCTAGTTGTAGTATAATAGCTATGTAAAGCACTAATTTAACTCTTTCTTAGTAGGCCTTAATCTCTTGCTTAGTTACTTTGCTAGTGTTCTTAATTAGCTCCTCTAACAGTAATAGAGTCTTTAGAAAGCTGTTATCTTCTAGCTCAAACTTCTTTATAATCTTGGTAATGTATGTATTATATACAAGCGTAATTATTTGCTTCTTATAATATCTAATTATCTAGATACTAAGGAACTATTTAACTAATTCTTGTTCCTGTATCTTATATTTGTCTATAATCTTTAATTAAAGATCTATTGCCCTCTACTTATAACCTTTTGCAAAGAGCAGTAGGATATTATTTATATAAAATAATACTAGGATCCTCCTTTCTTAAATAAAGAATAGGCAGGGTTCCTCTAGTAAAGTAATTAGTCTAATCTCTCTTAGTAATCCTAAGAACTCCTTATACTACAATAGTAATAAGTCTTATAATCTATATAGTGCGCGGTTAAGCTGTACATACTTCCTTAGCTTCTTAAAGCTATCTAGTATCTTATAGATTACTAGGTTGTCTGCTATAATTTATGTATTAAGGAATACTTCTACAATATTATATTACTTAATCTCTAAATTATTTTTAGCAGCAATAGCTATTGCTGCTTAGAAGGACGTAGCTGCTAAGATAGCAGCGTAAGTTAAATTAATTAAATCCTTTTTCTATAGATTACCTCTTACAACAATCTGTGCCTTGCATTTAAGAAAAAAGCTATCCTCATCAAACTTATAGGTTTAAACCTACTTTATAGGTATTAGGCAGTTAATTGCTTCTTTTTTTAATATCTTAGTCTAAGTCTTTGTCTTACTTAACTAATTAATCTTCCTCCTGCAGGTATTCTTAAACAAGGCCCTTATAAAATGCTAGAACAACTGCTTCTATAATTCTAGCAGTTTAGGTAGATTGTTGCAATATAGTTAAGTATTTCTTGTACTTAGTTTATACTCAGTAAGCGAAGCTATCATAACTACGTAATTAAGAGTCTTATAGCTTGCTTAGTCTTTCTAGGTTACTTGCAAACCTAGTAGGTAGGTATTATAAAAGTTATTTTATAATAGATCCTTATAATCTGCAATTAATACATTAATACTACTTATGCTTCTACCTCTTAGTTAATTGTTAGAATCTTAGGTTGCATTCTTATGCTTTCGCCCGCCACCTAGCTTGCGTAGTAGAAGATAATAATTTATAGGCTAATCTAGACTTTTGCCTATAATCCTAGTACTACATCTTATAAGTAAAGGTTAAGCTTATAATTACTTACCCTATCTGCTGTTTAAGGCCTAAGATCTTAAATTTTAAGATAATTTACGCCCTGCTATCCTGCTTACCTAAGTAGGTGTTCTATTACAACAAGCTAGCGTGTTAGAGTCTTTAGGCATAGACTGTTAGACTAGTAATAAGTTATTTAGCTTATTTAAAAGAGGCTCCCTACCTCTAGGTATTAATAGATTAGCTCCTTTTAGCATACGTAATGCTGTTTAACTGTTAATAACTCTGCAATTAATCGCGTTGTTGCTTCCTAAGGTCTCTAGTTTAGGAGTTAGTTCTAGGGTAACAAGACTAGTATTTTGCTACTAATCTAAGTAAGTTCTTAATAGTGCACTAGCCTTGTGTTCTATTTACTAAGCATCTTCTAATCTACTCTTGTCTTTAGTAGGTAGGCCTTCCTTACTACTTAAGATAGTAGATAAATTACTCTTAAGGTCTTTAGTAGTTAGCTACGTATCCTAATCTACCCTTCCTTAAACAGGCAAGAGGTCTAAATCCTCTCCTAAATTAACTAGCTCGCTATTATAAAGGATCTGTACAATCTTAATTACTTAATTCCTTAGCAACTCTTTCTTGCAATCTCCTTTATAGAATTAACGTTTATTAAAGGTTATATTACAGGTAGTAATTACCTAATTAAGTGTTAGTACTTATATATAGTATATGTTAGAGGCTTAATAACTAACTAAATATCTAATATAGCTGTAAAAATTAACCTTAAATTCTTAATAATTATGCCTAGCTGCCTTCTCCTTGTTTAAAGGATAAGCTTAGCAGCTATAGGCATAGATTCTACTCTAGTCTAGGCGTAGATTAGCAGTCTAGTGTCTAATCTTAGGTAGTTAATAATATTAGAAATATTTCCTAAACTATTCTTTAAGCACCTAGTTAGAGGATTAGTAGCTATAGATCTTAGTTGGGCTTATTCTATGTAGGTAAGCTGCCGCATTTATAATTACTAGCTAAAGCTTAGCTAGTAGATTAGCGCTTGTGCGCATCTTAATAGCCTTTATAATTAGCTCTTAACTAGCTCTCTCTACTAAGCTATTAGGCTTATAAGTATATAGCAGTAGCGTCTTAATTACAATCCCTTTCTCTATTACCTATTCCTTATATCTTAATTGCCCTCTCTAAGGCAGTGTAGCAGTATTATTATCTTAATAAATCTCTTCAATCTTCTACTAATATTTCCTCTTAATCCTTACAGCAAAGCCTTTAATTATAGGTATAATATTATTTAGTGTCTTTAACTAGATATTGTAATTTTACAGCTTGCCTAAGTAGTTTTCCTTAATGATTAGTGCTTATTTTTTAAGTAGCTAACCAGTTAGGAAATTAAATAGATCCTATAAGATCCTATAAAAAGGTTGTAGTAATATCTTTTTTAGTTACTGCAAGATTACTTGCAAGGCATAAGCTATTATATAGTATTTATATTCTAATAGCTTCTTGCTAGTAATCTTAACGTTCTGCGCTAAGTAGACTAAGGCTTTAATAGCTTATTGTCCTAAGTATCTTAATTATTAATGCTATAGGTCCTTATTGCTAGTACGTAACTAAGGTTTACTTAATTGCGCTACAGCGTTCACAAGTAGTAGTTAAGCAGGGTAATAAGTAAGTTACTTGTATTTAATAAATAAGAGATTAAAGTGACACTTAAGGTTAATTAAGACAACGTTTTTCTTAATTATTCTAAATTGTAAGGTATAATTATATCTTAAATACTAAATGCCTGTCTGCTTAAGCCGTGCTTTTAATACAATATTAATATAGAAGCCTAGTACAACTTTAACGTTAGTAAGCAAAGATTAGCTATCTTAGGGCTAGCCTCGCTGTGTAGAACGTTCTTAAGCAGCCTGTTTCCTATACTAGTAACTAGTATAATTTAAGTGCCTGCCTTAACAGTTTTGTCCTTAGCGTATTCGCTAAAGGTGCCTAGTACTATGTAATCTATAGTATTAACTAGGTAGCCTGCTAACCTACTATCTATAATTGTGCAGAGGGACAGGGCATAAGGGGTAAAGGCTACGCTAAATACATTTAGTTTAATTTCCTTAATAAGGTCCTTTAGGTTAATTAATGCTAAAACTAATAAGCTAGGGTAGAATCTACTTAACTTATTAGTAGCTAATCTGCTAGTGCTAGCCTTCTAGCCTTCTTTCTTAATCTAGGTGCGTAAGGTTGCCTATTTATTGCTGTTCTATTACTTAAGGATCTTCTTTTTGTCATTATCTAATAGTTTAATTAGTATACTGCTAGGAGGGCTTAATCTAGTAACTGCAGTTTAAAGTTAATAGCAGTTACGCAGTGTCTAAAAGTGCATGCTTATAGGCCCTTTACTAGCCTTGCAGGGGCAAAGGTATAATTACTTACTACTTTTATTTAACTTTAAGTTATTAGCGCTAGTAGACTGTTAAGCTGCCCTTAATCTAGATCTAGTTTAGAACACTACGTGTCCTTTTCCTTTTAAGGAAGTAATTAACTAATTCTACAATAAAATAATAAAGATCTTTTCTAGATTATTAAGGGTTAACTAAGCTTTTATAAGCGCTATTGCTTATGCTAGCTTATTTTACTTCTTACGCGACTAGTCTAGTATAATCTTAGTGCCTAAGGCGTCTAAAAAATGAGTAATTGCTAATAGCCTAACAACTTTAAGGAGCGAGTAGATTGTTACTTGTTAATACAGTAGCTACTACTTAGTAAACTATTGTTTAGGACTTATTTGTTCCTAGCAAGCCTTTTTAAGGTGTAATCTGTACTGCGCCCTAATTAAATATTAAGTATTCTAATCTGTAAGTGCGAGATCTTCCTTTAGGATCTTTACTAAGGCTTAAAGGCTAGTAAGGTTCTAAGTAATTATGCTTATTAAGGCGTTTAAAAGCAGGTCTAGATAGACAGTCTTGCTAATCTAGTTCTTAACATTAGTAATTTTAGCAACTTTTCTTGTCTATTAAGCAGCTTATGCCTTATACTTATTAACTAGCTTATTGTAATTATCCTTCTTATACTTAGTATTAAGTCATTAAGCCTTATATTTGCGTTAAGCAATCTTATAGTCCTCTTATATTTAAGCGCTGGCGCTAGGTAATAGAGCAACTAGCTGCTTAATATCCTTAGGCAGTTCTAGATACTGTAGCTCCTAGTAATCTATTAAGGGTACGTCTAGGAGATTAGGATTAACCTATTCCTAAATACTTTTCTCTTAGCAGTGTAGCCTTAATAGAGCAAACTAGATTAGCTAGTCTAATTAAGCCTTAAGGATTACCCCTAAGGCAACAAGCGGTGTATTAGTAAGGTCTATCTTAAGATAAGATGCTACGTGTAGGATTACGACGTAGGTTATTATTAAAGTAACAACAAAGCAATTAGTCAGTTAGTAGGTAGCTAGGTAGCTTATATTAGAAAGAGGTTAATTGTATAATCAATAAGTAAGAGAGGTACAGCAGCAGCAGCGATCTGCTAGCTGTGCTGTAGGAGAATAGAGGAGAGTAGAAAGCTAATTAAACAGTTAACCTTACAGCTTGCTAATTGCGCAGTAGGAATTGAAACTATAATTAAGCGGCCGGGCTTATAACTGTAGGAGCTGAAAAGGAGCAATTGCTTAATTAGGAGGAGTGGAATAAGTGTATTAAACAACTAAGTGCCACAACAAAGTGGTTAATAACTACTTAAGAGAAATAAGACGATCTAGCCCGTATATATAGGCGCTAGCGCGATCGTCACGTGTTCAGCTTACCAGGATCACCTGCTCAACAGGGTGACCCGCATGTTGCGCATGTCAATACTCTAACAACTACCTAGCTAGACTTCTAAGTTTATAAAAATCTTAAACAAGTCCCTTGTCTGCAATATCTCTATATATAAAAAGATTATTAAGCCCTAATTTAGCTAGTTGTGTAAGGAATACACAATCTCTAGAGTATTTACTAATACTAGCGCAGTACTTAAGATCTATTGCTTTAGTATCCCTCTCTTCCTATTTGTTGTACAAGAGCTAAGTATAGAGACTAGAACTTAGCTTAAATAGCTATTACAAGACGTTAAATTAGCAATAAAGAAGAAAGAGGTAGGAAAAGAGAAGTAGGCTTTCTATTATCGCGTTTATAAGTTAGTAAGCAAGGCAATAATAGTATTACTGCTTTACTTTATTTAAAAGCGCCTAGCAGTAAAGTAATAAGAATAGGCGGGATAAGGCGCGTTAAGTTAGGAGGCAATTTGCGTCTTTATCTTGCTTTTCTTTGTTTCTGTCTAAACATGCGACACACTAATTGCGTGCCGGCAATGCTAAACAAGGGGGCATAAGCCCCAATACCTGTTGTTAGCAATAAATCTTTTTTTTTACTAAAAAGGTGTCTACAAAATGTGTAGTTACATTAAAAGGTTGTCTTAAAAGGCCGAAGCTATTATAAAAGTATAGGCTATGTCTCTTGTCTTATATATATACTGCGCATTTGTTGTTTAGACAATTATACTATTAGTATTTATATCTAGGCATTCCTTTTAGTTTTTTAGGAAACTATTTTAATCTATACTTTTTAGAACAGTAGATTATACACCTGTTGTATATATATACAGTTTATAAATACTTTGCATATTCTAGGTTGCGCAGGTCTGTCTAATAGTATATATCTCTAGCACAGCTGTTATCTAAAGCCTTACGCTGCTAGCGTATTACCTAAAGTTTGTTGTAAATCTCCTTCTTTTTTTCATCTAAGAGCTAGTGCGCTAGTTTATTCTAAAAAGCTTTAGCTTTTTTAGTTTATTTCTCTACTAAGTTGTCGTGTATAGCTTTGTTAATAGTTACTACTAAAATAATTTCTCTCTTCTGCAGTTCCTCTAGTAAATTAGCATACTAGCTATAGTCTAAGAATGTTCTTCTGCAGGGTTCTTAGAAGATCTCCTTAAGTTTCTAAGCTACCTTAGTAGAGCGTTAATTTTTTTGCTAGATCTATTAAGCATCTAGTCTCTGTAGGTAGTAGTACCTATGTGCTAACATTGTATCTATTTTCTATAGTGTAGGTAAAGAGTTCTTATATAGCTAATAGAACTATCTTCTTCTTATACGCTACTAGCTCTTCTTATGTAATTAGTGTAGCTAGTTAATAGTTTTTTCAAAACTTAGCTATCTTGCTATGTTTAGTTTAGTTTACTAGGGTTGCTTTTATATCTTTGTCTAGTACTATTTCAAATATGTGGTCGTCTAAGGTTTTTTCTAGCGTAATTATAACTAAGTTAATTAAACTATTGATACTTACCTAGTCCTGTCCTTAAATAATAATAGTAGATTATGTAATAACATTCTATCTATTATTTCAATCTTTATTAGGTTTTATACAGTAAATATCATTTAGTTATTAAGTTATTTTGCTTTAGCTTTAGTAGTCCTATTTTATAAAACCTTTTTTACTATATATATAATAAGTAACTTTCTTATTACTTTTGTTTTACGAAAACTTCTTTCTTCTTAGTTTCTTATCAATGTTATTAAGGTGTATTAGTTTGTAGCTATTAGTAGCATAATGACCTAGAATCCTAGGCGCATGGTTTCGCTGACGTCTTTAGTCAGGGTACAAATATTAAAATGTTTAACATAGTTCAGCGTTTAAATTTTTAAATTCGCAATTCCCTTGCTCAAATAATTTTATTTAATATAAGCTTATAGAGTTTGTTATTTACTTTAATAGCTTTAGCTATAAGTTTGTTAAGCGTGTTAAGGCTAGATCTGCTTCTTATAAGTTCCTGTTGTATAGTAGGTTTAGGACCTTATTAGTACATCTATATTTCAGCATTGTTGTTCTATTTAATAACTGTTTTGTACTGTTAGAATTGAATTATATAGTTAGCAGCAGACTTAGTTTATTATAGTCTTTAGATTTTTTGCTCTACAACTACAGATAGTTTAAAAAGTAAAAAGATTTCTTGCATTTTTGTCTTAAAGGTGTCCTAGTTTTTAACTAATGTAGTGTTGTTAGCGTTTATAATTAAAATATATATATAACATTTAAAAATCAAGTTAGCTTACTTTTCTGCATCTCTTTAGAAATACGTAAAGGCTAAAACAGTTTTATTATTGTCTTGAATCTTGTCTCCTTTAATATAGAAGTATCAATTAACTTAAAGAAGCTAAGCCTTAAGCTCGCTACAATTACTATAATAGTTATTAGGCTTCTTAACGCAGCTTGTAGTTCCTCTAGTGTGGGGATTAGCAGGTGTGTCTATAGCAGTATTGCTTATTTTTAAGAGTGTTTAAAGTGTAAAGATTATTCAAAGATAGTTCAAGTTAGTTGTTAGAAGAATGAACAAGTACTAAGGACACAAGGTGTACTAGCACAATTAGAAGATTAATGTAATAGTACAAGGGTTTAGAATTAAGTTTTAATTTTTAGATTAATTACTAAGTAAAACTCTAAGTTAAACATACTAAGCTATAAAGGTTTAGTGCTTAAACTATATACTAATAAGTGTAGTGCTTGTGTACAAGCGTGTGCTTATAGAAGAGCGTGCTTGTTAATAAGTAGTTACGTAGTCGCGATCGTGTATAAGCATGCTTATTAATAAGCAGTTACGTGGTCGCGCTCGTGTACAAGCGTGTTTATTAATAAGCGGTCATGTAATCGCGGCGTGGTTGCCTGACTGTGATTATCTGCCTGTGCTGCAGAGTCCTTGAAGAGCCATCCCGGATGTCCCTGGGTCTGGATCGTAACAGTTCTTTACCTCTAATAATAAAAATATTTGTTAAGAAGTTGTTTTTTGTATAAGCTATTACCTTGAATATCTCTTTAGGCAATTGTTATAGAAAAACTATTCCTAATAGTTAAGCTTAGCTCTCTTAATAGCTCTATAGTATTTGTTCTTAGCAAGCAGGTAATCTCTTTTCTATAAGTATAGCGTGTTGTCTTTTCTTCTTGCTACTTGCTTATATTCTCAAAAAGCTCTGTTCAGGATAGCCTTAAAAAGATCTAGATCGCTAGTCTACTAAGGTTTTAGTTTTAGTTTCTAGTTTACAAAAGGAGTAGTTCTTTTAAGTGCTTGTTGAATTGCTGTTGTAAAGTCCTCTGCTATTTTATCTAGTCTCTCCTTTAAGGGTTTAAGGCCTAGGAGAAGTTGTCTTAAGAGGTAGTTCAATGCGCGTAGTAAAGCTAGTAATTAATCCTCTAGCTTTACTCAAATTATTTCCTTCTATAAAGTAGTATTGAAAAAGTTCTAATTTGATATTTTTGTGTTGTATTGCTTTAGCTAGCTGGGTAGCTGCCCTTGATTAACAATACTAAACAGGATAGCGTAGTAGTCTAATCCAACTTCTAGGATAGCTTACAAGTCTAAAATACTAGAAGCTATATTATTTCTTGAGAAAGTAAGGTTAAGTACGCTCTCTTTCTACATGTAAGCTCTAAAGAATGTGCTAAATACAGTAGTATTTAATAGATATAAGTTTTAGTTGTTAACCTACTCTACTAAATCCTCTGCTTGTAAGTTTAGGTTGCATTCTTGTAGGCTCTATCTAGGGTAGTGGCAATTAAAATTCCCTACAATAATCAAATGAAATTCTATAGACTTTCTTAAAAGGCATCTTTAGATTGTTGTTGTATTTAGCTTTTATTTAAAGCTCTTTTTATTATAAATATTGTGAACGTAGATCTTTTTTGTGTTAAATTATATTGTAATAGCTAAAAAGTCATTGTTGTCGCTAATATAAGGATTAACTTCTACTTCTGTTGGAGTATTAACATGTGGAACATGCGGATCACCCCGTTGATCAGGTAATCCTGGTAAGCTAAACACGTGACGACCGCGCTAGCGCCTATATATACGGGCCAGATTGTCTTATTCCTATTTATTAGTTATTGGACACTTTGTTGTGGCACATAGTTAATTAATATACTCATTCCCCTCCACTAATTAAGCAATTACTTCTTCTTAGCTCCCACAGTTATGAGCCCGGCCGCTTGATTGTAGTATGAAAACCTACTGCGCAATCAGCAAGCTAGAAAGTTAACTATTTAATTAATTTTTTACTCTCCTCTATTTTTTCCTACAGCACAGCTAGCAGATTGCTACGGCTGCTGTACCTCTTGCTTATTTATTATACAATCAACCTCCACTTATCTATCCTATAAAGAAAAAAATTGTAATTAAAACACTACCGCTATATACAGAGGGGTGACAAAAAAAAGACGTCAAGAAAGTTATAGTTTTTAAAACTTTATATTTCGTCAACTAGAAGTACTATACCCAAAAAAATTAGTGATTTGGAAAGCTAATATCTTCCTTTTTGTGTTGGGTGGCTTAGTAAGCTGCTTAGTGTGCACGGTTGTCCCTGTAATCTTGCTTGAAATGAGATAAAAAAAAAGTGAAAGTAGATTTCAGTATAACTTTTTTATAATTGTATAAAAACACGCTAAGAAAAAAAGAAGTTTGATAAGCTTACATAAGTATAACGTAAGCGTATTTTAGAGGCGTACATCTTAATTCCTTAGAGTTTAATAGAAGGGTGAAAAAATAGGGGTTTCTTACGTAAGCGCTAATTACGTAATAGCTAAGTAAGCTTTCAGTATATTAACACCTCTTAATTGTCCTAACTTGCTTTTTTTATAATACCTCCTCTATGTCTCGCAATCTTTCTCAATTTAAGCAAGAAGTTTATACTTTATATTTGCAAAACAAGCCTATTTCTTTAATTAGTAATATACTGGAAAATTCCTCTAGAAGCATTGCTAATACTCTTTATCAAACAAAACAAAAAAAAATGCTCCTTTATCTACTTTTAGGCCTTAAAAAGGTCGTCCTACAAAGATCTTAAATAAAGCAAAAAGAGTGCTTAATAGAGACCTTACTGAAAGCCATAAAAAGACAAATTAAAGTCTTTTAAAAGAAAATAGTCTAGATCTTTCTATTAGAAGCTTACAACGCTTTTTATAAAAGGAGAACTTTTCTATTAACATTTCTTTAAAAAACGACGCCTTTAGACGCTAAAAAGGCTTATAATTGTTATATTTACGCTAAGCAATTACTCAAAACCTAAAAAAGGTTAACTTTAATACAGTTATAATTTTAGACGAGTCTGCTACTAAGCGAGGGCACGGTGCTAGGACAGAATAATATTAAACACAGCAAAATAATAAGGTTAGGAGAAAAATAGTTTCTACAACTAACAAAAGTAAGTTTTAAAAGAGTCTAGTTACTAAATAAAAAAGTTTGATATATCTATGATTTTTCTATTATTTTAATCTATTGTTAGCACGTTTACTAATTAAGTTATAGGTTAAGATATTTCTATCTAAGTTTGGGGAGCGATTGAGATAGGTAGTAGATCCAAATTAGTAGTAATTAAAAGCACTATAATTACTACTCCTTTTAGGAGTTTAGACAATATTAAAAAGATCCTTATTCCTGTAGTAAATCCTGCAATAAAAAAAGGTAAGGTATATATACTCCTTTTTCCTACTCAGAGAGTGTTTACTCTATATTTAAATTATAAAGTAGCAATCTTTTCTGATATGATAAAAGAACTTACTAACTTCTATATAGGCTGCAAGTTTCAAAAGGATAACGCTAAGATTTATAAAACTCTAGAAGTTTTATCTTGGTTTTCTAGTAATAGGATATTACTTTTTAAGCATCCTGCTTATAGTCCTAATCTAAATCCTATAGAAAACGTGTGGGCCTTGCTAAGAAATGCTTCAGCTAAAAGGCCTATTACTTCTTTAGGTATAGGAAAGAGTAAAAAAAGTATAGCAGCCTTTAAGGCTGCTATAAGGGAGGAATAGGATTAATTACCTTAAAAGGCAATTGGTAATTGTATTCTATCTTTACTAAGGCGTTATTTGGACGTTAAGGAAGCTAAAGGCTGGTACACTAAGTATTAGTAAGCTTTCTTTGTTATTTATTTAGAAAAAACCTAAAAACAAGCTCTTAACTACTACTTAATAGTTTTTTTTACAATTACCTTTAAACTTACACACAGATGAGTTTAACTAGTTTTATTTAATATATCTACTTTATAGCGATTTTTACAACTTTAAAAAAAAGTTATTTTGTTATTTATTCTTGAGTTTTTTTATCTTTATTTTCACTGCTGAAGGTGAGCGCAAAAGTGCTTACTAAGCAGCTTACTAAGTAACCTTATTTGAAGAAGAAGATCTTGGCTTTCCAAATCACTAACCAATTTGGAAATAGCCCTTCTCGTTGTAGTAATATAAAGCTTTGAAAACTATAAATTTTTTGACATCTTTTTTTTGTCACCCCTCTGTATAATCTCTATGCTCTACTTACTCTGTAAGATTAATAAGATTAGTAAGAGTGCTATTACTCTCTTGCTCTGCGTGCTCTGTGCAGATCGTGAGATTAGTAAAAGTGCTAAGACTTCTTCTGCTCTGCGGATCTTCTCGCTTAGTGAGAGCAGCCCTGGTCTAGGTCGTGGCTATAGTGGGGCTAGGCAGCGATAGTCGTAACATTAAGTCCTTAGCTGGCTAACATGTCTGTAGATCGCCTTAGGTTTTTAGTTATAGCTAATAGACATCTTTTTTTTGACTTTTGCGATTGACAGTAGAGAATAGCTGCTTTTCACTTTTTTGGAATCCTATTTTGACTACAACAACAACAACCACCTTTGACACCTTAAAAAATAAATAACTAACAGACTACAACTCTTTAAAGTGCAAGTCTTAGAAGCTATAAGGTTACTATAGTAGTTAATAGCTTAGGCTTCATTTAGTGTCCTTCCTAGCTTAGCAGTAATTAGAATAAGTACTTTATACGTAAGGTACGTTTTCATACTAAGTAACTTGTATATATTACTTAAGACATTTTGTGTTAAGTAGTGTAGACTAGTCTTAAAAACTTTAGATTTAGCTATAAGCTTGAAAACCTTTTGCTAAAATGCATAAAGAGAATTAGGCCTGTCGTGCTTATCCTTAGCTTTAGTATTAGGATGTAGCTTCTATAGGCTAAACGCAATATCATCTTTCCTAACTAGAGGTTTAGCATAGATAGTATAAAGTTCATTTACCTCTCGTTTATTAATGTTTAGATAAGGTCCTTAATTGTAAGAATTGTTTTAATTAACAAAAATGTAAATGTCCTTGTATAGCAGTTTTACTGTTGCCTAGTTAGCTGTTAACATATATTGTTCCTTGCCTTAGTGCTTAGAGTTAATGCAGTGTACTACTACCGCGTTAAAGAAGTAAGCAGCATCTTTAAAATTTATGTGCCTTAGCACGAAGGCTATATCTGTTAATTCTTAGTAACTAAGTAGCGTATAAGGCATGTAGATGCTAACACATTCGTAGACAAACCCTAGAGCTAACTTCTTTACAGTTAAAATAGCACTGCCTAGTTTTTTAGCCCGCCTGTTCTTTGTTAAAGATGCTGCACTAATAATAAGATAGTGTTTTTAGAAACTTTCAACACTACTAAATTTTTTTATAAGTCCTAGGAGCTGAGCACAAAGATCGCCTACTTTTAGGAAAACCTTAAGAATTAGGTTGAATTAGTAAAAGGCGTTGTTAAACTAGCAGTCTACAATAATGCGTTGTTTTCTTAGAACATCTAAAAGGATTTTATTTACTAAAGTTTAGATGTTAATAACTCTAATGCTGTTACTAAGCTTTGTGAGCTCTAGCACCTCATCTTGCTGCTATATAACTTTAGGAGTGTAGTCTGTAAGGTAGTCCTCTTTTCTAGCACTAACCTTAAAGTTGTTATACACTTTTAATAGCCTTAAAGTTTAAGGCAGTTGTTGTTGTAGTTGCTTACCTTAGGCCTTGTCTAACAGAGTTAGTGGTATTAATTAAACAGATTAGTTAGTTAGTATTACTGTAGCAGCTAATGTAAGTCGCGTATTGTTTTTAGCTGTTGCTAAGTTAAGAGAGATAAGATATTGTCTTAATTGTTGTCTTTAAAGGTAACTATTATAATAAAAGGTAGTAAAGTTAGTGTAGAAGGAGAGTAAGATAGTTAGCAGGGTTGTAGTTCTACTTCATGTGTGGTAGCAGTATCCTGCCGGCTGGCAGGTAAAGGTGAAGGTAAACAGGGTCTAAAACGCGCTAAAATAAGCAGGTTTTGCAATAGAAATAGTTATTGTAATTAGTTGTTGCCTTAAGAATGCGAGAAATTAAGTATAGTATGAGTGTAGTAGTAAGGTTTAATAAGTCTACAGATTCTAGGTGCTTACTGCACACCTGGAATCTGTGGGATAGGCAGCTTATAACTAAATTTTATATAAAAATTAGTAAATAAGCAGCTAAAGGTAAAAATAGGTACTACTAGTATAGTATCCCCTCCCTTTCCTAAGAATTTAGGCTGTCTTATAGCCTATTAGTTGTTAGGTGTAGTAGTATTTAAGTTAGAGTCTAAGCTTCTAAAGTCTTGTCTATATGCACGACGCTCTTTTTCTGTAAGACATCTAGTAATAACAACTTAAAGGCGAAAATTATCTCTTGTTGCAGGGGGTAAAGGTAATTGTAGTTCTGTAGGTCGCTTAGGTAAGTCTAGCAATATCAGAATATAGACTGTAGGGCTAGTTCGTCCCTAATAATTAAATTCTTATAACTTTATATCTTCTTAATCTTTCTCTATAATATCCTGCACAAGTCTTTGTCTAAACAGCTTTAATCGCTATTTAAGTGTTGTGTGTGGAAAGCTTGTACTATTAAGGTCCTTAAGCTAGTAGGTTCTTCTGTCTAGTTTAGCTTTATAAATACAGTATAGACCTAACTACCTTGTATCTAGTTTGTAATCTCGCAACATGTTAATTTCCTAAACAAAGTTCTAGAGAAGAACTAGGTCTTCTAGTTTCATGTCTTTATGTTGTATTTCTTTAGTGTCGTCCTAGTATTCTTTCTTAGCAGCTCTTATTTAATTAGTACAAGTAACAGCATCTTTTGTAAACTAATCTTTAAAATTTAGCTGTATTGCTTAAATAGCAAGTAGTTGCGCACAGTCCTTTACTTTTCTAAATAGAAGTGTTTGCTATGTAAGTAGTGCAAGCTTAATAGGAAGCACTAGGTTCTGCCTTATAACTCGCTAGTATAATAAGTAGCCTGTCTGCTCCTATATAGAGATCCTGTCTGCAAGCAGAACTGTAGGCAAGTTTTTAATTCAAGGTCCTAGTAGCTTTGCAAGGGCGTTTATAATTAGTTTATGCTTTTTTTATAGCTTAGGGGTTGTGTCCTAACAACTAGACTTAGTTGATTTAGTACATCTTTAACAGATATAAGACTACCTTAGCAAAATTAGGTCCTCTATTAACTATAAGCTTGCGTGCTGTGCTCTATTAACATATAATGTCCTTATATATAAACTCTGCAATCGTCTTAGACTAGTTGTTTAACAGCGCTTTTGCTTTAGGCTAGCTACTAAGGTAGCTTCTTGCAATTGCTAAAAACTTCTGTTTAAAACAATAAAGCATGTATACTATATTAATAGCAACAGTCTCCTAAATAGCGAAACTGTAAGTGTTAGTAAGCATGTTGACCTTCTTCTTTGAGGATTGTAGTTAGCAGTCTAGACAGGTTGCTAGTTTTTTCTGCACATGCTTATACATTTTTTCTACTAGTATTGTTGCGTAAGTATAGAGTACACTGCGTTAACTCCTCTGTGTCTAATCTAGGTGTGTATATTCTATACTGCAGCTGTGCTTAGGTTAGTATTATCTACAACTTGTTAGATTGCAATGTTTCTACATGATTTTCTAAAGAGTATTCTGTCTTATATAAAGAAGTTTAGTGCTTGTTTCTTTTATGCTTGTAGTTCTTGTGGTTCTATACCCTTAGGAGTCCTAAGATTAACTAAAAATTAAGCATATTGTTTTAACTTCTTTAAGAACTCCTAACAGAGTATCCTTGTTTGTTCTGCTAGTATAAGTGCATTCACATTTCTAATTATATAATTAATAAACTTTTCTAAGTCTTTTCTAGGTTTTAGAGGTAGTTCTTAATTGTTAGCTTTTAGATACCTTGACAGTGCAACTGCAACTACATTCTTCTTTCTTAGTATTTGCTTAATGTTAAAGTCTTATAAAAGGATTGTTAATATCTACCTGTTTGTGACTGATCCTAGATTGTTAGTAGATAAAAGATTTAGCTAGGCAATAAGGGTTGCAGCTTTAGTTTCTATAGTAAAGTAAACACTATAGAGGTAGGTATAAAACTTCTTAAGAGCTTATAGCACAGCCTTGCATTCTAACTTAGTAAAGTGCTATTGCCTTTCTAGTGCTAACTATAGTGTGCTTTTAAACCGTACTAGGTGTCGTTTATTGTCTTTTTAAAGTTGTTTAATACATGCTCCTGCGCTATTTTAGCTTGTATTAGTTATTATGAGTATCTTGTAATTCTTAGTGTTAGTGTAGTCTAGGTTTGCAAGTGCAGGTGTATTATATATAACCTGTCTTAGCATATATATTGCTGTGTCTTGTGCATCTCTTTATTTAAAAGGAACATTGTCTTGTAGAAGTGTAAATAGAGGTTTAGTAATTTGAATAAAGTTCTTCACCTATATACAGTAGTAGACGCATATGCCTATAAAGAATTGTACTTATCTCTTATTCTTGTATAGTGGCTAGTTTATAATCTTCTTGACTTTCTTCTAGTTAGGATAACGGCCTTAAGGGCTGACTTTATATTCTACAACCTTAAGCCTTTCTGTAGGAAAATAACACATCTTTTCTAACACAGTGCTTCTAGCTCTTTTAATATTAGCTAGTACTTAATCTAATTGTATAATATGCTTAAGAACATAGCGTTAAACTTCTAGTATTAACTCTTTTCTGCTATAGTCAGTTTTTGGTCTTCTACATGTAATGTTGTTAATAAAGGGCATAGTATTAGGCTAGTAGTCTCTTAGAATCTTTATTATTACTTATTAGAATGCTGCCACAGAGTTAGTAGCACTTATAACTATCATGTATAATTGTATAAGTCCTACTAGTGTTTAAAACGCTGTCATGTCTCTGCTTTCTCAATGTAGTAGAATTTAGTTATATTGTAAAAATAAGTTTATAAGTAAGATATTTTTGCATTCTGCATACTTATTAGAAAACATATCTACTGTTAGCGGTAGGTTTGTATCTTGTATAGTAACTGCATTTATTTGTTGTGTATTGCTAATTTATTAAACGCCTTTGTCCTTTTTTAGTACTAAATGCAATAAATTGCAATATTGACTATTACACCTTTCCTATGGTCCTTGATTTAGGCGGACATTAACTATATCTACTACTTGTAATTCTAAGGATTTTAGGACAGCAAAACCTTGCACTTGCTAAGCTTTATGTAGTATTGTTCGTATCTTGTATAGTAGGCATATATTAGGATAAATCCTTACTAACTTTTTAAATTGCTATAAAAGTGCCTTTTCTCTGTTAAGAAGCATATGTATAAATATCTCCTTTTCTAATAGCTAGAGGTAGTCTTTAACATATAGCTTGTTAATTTGTTCTTTGGTAAGCCTTGTTTTTCAAGAGAAAGCAGCATACTTTAGTTTAAATAAATAATTACATAGCCTTATATTAGGATTACAAACGCTTCTTTAGAGAAGTTGTTGTTTTTTTGCTCTTTCTTTTTAGTCTTCTTGGCTTAATTCTATAGGTATCTTCTGCTAAGAGATATTAATAAGTTGAATTTTCTTGTCTACTGTCTTGTATATTGTGTATAAATTATTGCATTGTTAGGTAGATTTAAGCAGTCTTTCTTGCAAGACTTAATGGTTGAGGTTATATATTATTAAAAACTTACTAAGTTTATAGTAAATTGTAGGGTCTTTAGATTGCCTAACTGCGTGCGTGAGCAGCTAGTTCATATAAACTATTTAGTTAACTTTATTATTGTTTAAATAGAGCATGTTAAAGTTGCTAAATTTAACTGTTAGGTTAAACTATGCAGCTTCTTGTATGTACTTTACTGCCGCTATACGTGATTTAAGGTCTTTTGTATTAGTAATTATAGATATACTTGTACAATGCTTCGGCCTCTTAAGACAAACTTTTAATGTGACTATAGATTTTATAAACACCTTTTTAGTAAAAAAAAGATTTATTGCTAAAAACAGGTATTAGGGCTTATGCCCCCTTGTTTAGCATTGTTAGCACGCAATTAGTATGTCGCATATTTAGATAGAAACAAAGAAAAGCAAGACAAAGACGTGAATCGCCTCCTAACTTAACGCGCTCTATCCTACCTATACTGCCTACTTAAACTAAGGCTTTACTTCTAGGTACTCTTAGATGAATTGAAGAAGTAGCATTATTATCGCCTTGCTTTCTAACCTATACATATAACAATAGAACGCCTACTTCTTCTTTTTTGCCTTTTTCTTCTCTATTGCTATTTTAACGTTATACAACAGCTAGTCTAACTAGTTAATAGTTTCTTTACTTAGCTTATATATAATTAACAAGAAAAGAAGGATACTAAAGCAAAGCATTTTAAGTAATTTACTAGTATTAGCAAACACCTTATAAATCTTATATTTCTTCTACAACTAGCTAAGTTAAGGCTTAACATTCTTTTTGTATATAAAGATATCGCAGATTCTAGAGTTGTTTATAAGAAATATAATTATAAAGTCTTAAAGAGGATAAGTTTATAGATGCTTAATAAACTTAGGTGTCTGTATAATTAGCTTAAGCTAGACTAGTTTAGAGGCTAGGTGTACGACAAGAAAGCTTTCTATCTTTAGATAAGAGTTAAGGTTAAGGAGATACTTGTTGTAGAGGTTACACGCTATTGCAGTATATTATATACAAATTATTTTGTATGCAGTACTGTTTAAAAGGTAGGAAGTAGTAAGTAAGAAGCAGTAGCTTTATAAAGTATTGCAGGCTCCTGCTGCAGTACGTACGTGTCCTTTCCCTCCTCTATTATATTATGTTGTAATCCTATTGCAATCCTACTGTAATTCTGTTGTTAGCTATAGGCTAGCCATCACTGTTAGACACGTTTTAACTGGTGTCGTTTTTTTAGTACCTTAGCAAATTTTTTAACCCTAATTATTGCTTGGTGGTCTAAGCTTTCCTCCTAGAACTTATCTACCCACTATTCAAATCTCGTTAACTACACATAATTTTTTTTTGACTTTTGCGATTGATTAGTAAAGGGTAGCTGCTTTTCACTTTTTTAGAACCCTATTTTGACTACAACAACAACCACCACCCTTGACACCTTAAAAAATAAATACTTGTACGTTACCTGTTGTTTTTCTGTCTAAATTGTCTTTAGAAGCTTCATTTTTAATTATTTACGTAGGGTAAATTGGAGATGAGTTAGATGCAACAAAGACTGCGTTCTTAGTACTATTTTTAGAAAAGACTCTACACGTTATTCGCCTAAACGAATTGTACTGTATTGCTATCCTCACGCTTGCACACTAAGGTCCTCCTAAAATGGTAAATTTAGTAACGTTGGCAACAAATCTAAATGTAGTCTTAATAGTAACTGTTCCTATTTGCAGTAGTATATTGAACGCGGTTCTAACAAACAGATTATGCATGCTATTAGCGGAGTTAACTTTAGAAGATAGCTTACTTAGTCTGTGTTCTATTATTTTATAAGGTATTCTTAACGCTTGTGCAGCGCTAAGCCTTAGTATATTTATTTATGCTTTAGTGTTAATCAAGCACTTTAAGAAGTTACTATTTATAATAATCTAGCATTCTAAAAAATCTGTTTAAGCAAAAATTTGCCTACTTCTCTGCTGAACCCTTTAGACATCTTTAGTAAGTATATTGTCTTACTTATCTATTTAAGAGTTACTTTTTTTATGCACTTTATAACAAGTTTATATATTTAATTAATAAACATTTATCGGATTGCAATACAACCTTTTAGTAGGCAGTGTAGTTAGCAAGGTGTTCTTAGTAAGGCGTTGTAAGTCTGTACGCTAGTTTAGCTAATTAGTAGCTAGAACGGTTGCTAAGTGCGCTAAGTCACACACGGCATCTGTTAGCTTAGCGCGTTCCTTACTAATTAGAGCGTTAAGCGTACCTGCACCATCTACAAAATTATAGTTATTATTAAGAAAATTGCGCAGCTGTTTTTGAATGTTAGCTTGTTTTATAAAGTCTAATATAGTAACCCCTTGTACTTTCTGTCTACGCAAGGGAGTTGCAATACAATTTAGCTGCCCTTGTACTACTTTTTTTAACTTAAGATTAGGAAGAGCATTTATAAATTTTACAGCTTTTTTCTTTTGTCCTTACTGTAAGTATTTTTGATCTGCTAACATATTGTCGTCTTGCTAAAATAATTGTAGTTGTTAAAAAATTAAAAACAGAGTATTATAAGGCTAACTTGCAAAAGGTATATTACTCTATGTTTCCTCCTGCAGAAACCGCATATCTATAGGCTGCGAGTTAGGGATAGAAGTGTTACTTTGTATTGTTGAATCGCTTCTTTAGGTACTTGTATCCTTGCTTAGCTTTCCTTTTTTCTTTATCCCTCTATCTTAGACACAGTTAATATCCTGATAAAGGGCAGGGCTTTTGCCCTTTAAGCGCGTAGTAGCATCTAACTTAAAGACGCTGTGCAAAGCGTTTTCTCCGCCTCTTAGTATAATATTAGCAGCATTAATATTATTAAGCTTATTAACATATTTGTCTGTAGCAGGGTTGTATAATTGTTCTTAGAACTGTTAGAACTGCTAATAAACATTATTGTAGTAACCTTAGCTTGTTAAACTATTTGCCACGTTTGCAGTACTAGAGGCTTTCCCTCTAAATCTTAAGCTTGGTTAAGAGTCTCCTCTAGTAAACCTCTTAGGTACAACGCTAGAGGCTAGTTAATTAAGTACGTTATTTATTTTTTAAGTTGCCAAGGGTGGTGGTTGTTGTTGTAGTCAAAATGGGGTTCTAAAAAAGTGAAAAGCAGCTACCCTCTACTAATTAATCGCAAAAGTCAAAAAAAATTGTGTATAGTTAATGAGATTTGAACGGTGGGTGGATGAGTTCTAGGAAGAAAGCTCAGACCACTAAGTAATAATCAGGGTTAAAAAATTGCTAAGGTACTAAAAAACAACACTAGTTAAAACGTGTCTAACAGCGATTCCCAGCCTATAGCTAATAACAGAATTACAGTAGGATTGCAATAGGATTATAACATAATATAATAGAGGAGGGAAAGGACACGTACGTACTGCAGCGGGAGCCTGCAATACTTTATAAAGCTACTACTTCTTACTTACTACTTCTTACTTTTTAAACAGCACTGTATATAAATAATTTGTATATAATACGCTGTACTGCAACATAGCCTATAACCTCTGTAACAAGTATCTTCTTAACCTTAACTCTTATCTAAAGATAGAAAGCTTTCTTGTCGTACACCTAGCCTCTAAACTAGTCTAGCTTAAGCTAATTATACAGACACCTAAGTTTATTAAGTATCTACAAACTTAGTATTTTTAGGACTTTATTTATTATATCTCTTATAAATAATTCTAGAATCTGTAATATTTCTATATATAAGAAAATGTTAAGCCTTAACTTAGCCAGTTGTAAAAGGAATAAAAGATTTATAGGGTATTTACTAAGACTAGCAAAGTACTTAAAATACTCTACTTTAGTATTCTTTTCTTCTTGTTAATTATGTATAGGCTAAGTAAAAAAACTATTAACTAGTTAAGCTAGCTGTTGCATAATGTTAAAATAGCGATAAAGAAAAAAGAGGTAAGAAAAGAGGAGTAGGCGTTCTATTGTTATATGTATAAGTTAGAAAGCAAGGCAATAATAGTACTGCTTCTTTAATTTGTCTAAGAGTACCTAGAAGTAAAGCCTTGACATAAGTAGGTAGTATAGGCAGGATAGAGCGCGTTAAGTTAAGAGGCGATTCGCGTCTTTGTCTTGCTTTTCTTTGTTTCTGTCTAAACATGCTAGAGTGACACACTAATTGCGTGCTAGTAATGCTAAATAAGGGGGCGTAAGCCTAGATACCTGTTGTTAGCAATAATTCTTTTTTTACTAAAAAGGTGTCTACAAAATGTGTAGTTACGTTAAAAGGTTGTCATAAAAGGCCGAAGCCAAAGTACGTTATTAGTGACGTTATAGAACTCTCTGATCTTTGCTTTTGACTATAACAAAACTTAGTTTAATAGTAATTTTCTTAGGATCTCTTCTAAACGTTTATGTAGTAGCCTGAAATAGTAAGTTTCTTTCTTAGCCGCAATATTCTAGTTAAAACTAACCTATCCTATCTGCTTTAGAATGTAATATAACTTACAATCCCTAAGCATGTGCTTTATAATGCTACACATACAACAGAGAGTGTTCGTTTCTGCGTTATTTAAGTACGCCGTGCTTGTTTTAGAAGATAATCCTTTCAAAAGGTAGGTAATGAAGAAACTATTATTTTTTTCTTTAAAGAATTTAGCATTAGTTGCACGTGTAATAAAGTACGCGTAGTTAGTAGGCTTTTCTAAGAGCTTTTTAGTTGTAGGGTAAGCTATAAGCATATTAATCGTTAATAGTCCAATCTTTAGGTCGCCTAGAGACCTAATAAGGTCTTTTACCTCTAGGTTAACATTTGCTGGCGTGTTTGTCTTTTTTTATGCTCTACTAATCTTAACTGCTGCTTTTTTTACTTTCTTAGAGGTGAAGGTTGCGCGTTGGTTTGACAGTATAATCTAGCGCATTTTAGCATCAGCGCCTCCTTATTCTAGCTAATAAATCTTATCTAGGCTAGTCATTCTCTTGTGGTGGCATTTAAGAAAAGCGTAGATCTTTTTTAACTAGTATGTATTCTAATTATCTCTATTTAGAGCAGAAGGCATATAGTACATAACTGCCTCTTTGTCTGTTCATAGTAGACCTTAGAAGAAGAGAATGCCTTCCTCTTTTTAGGGGATTTGCCTGTTCTTAATACATGTATTAGCAACAGAAGTAAAGTGTGTGTAGTACTCTACTAGCTTAGGCTAGTTTTGTACGTATTTATAGATGTAAGCTTAAAAGTAAGAGTGTTTGCCTATTTTAATAGCAGTATTCTAATTTTTCTACTATTCCTTTATGTGTGCTTGTAACTTAGACTAATTTTTTCCTGCATATCTAGGTAAGCGTTTAAGGATACAAAAGAGTAATTGTTCTTGTTAGAGAAGTAGTTTAGTAGAATAAAGACTCTTATAGCATTACAGATGCCTCTATTATTAGCTTGTTAGTTAAAGTCCTCTAAGAATTTATTAACATCCTTTCTAGTAAAGACTAATGTATTATATCTTGGTTAAACTATAGCTAACACTAAGTTGTGCGTAGGTGTAGTTATAGTGTTAATAACTAAACTTAATAGTGTTAATAACTAAACTTAATAGTGTTAATAGTAACTTAGGACTAGCAGTAGTAGGTCTAGAGGAAGAAAGCGTTGCGCTCTCCTGTCCTTAACCTGTCTTCTAATCCTTCTTCAACATCTGTAGTATAGTAGGACTTATAGAAGTTCCTTGTACAGATAGTTAACAATAGTTAGTAAAGTAACAAACAAGGTATAGTCTCTAGAAGAAATAACATATCTCTTGTTAAGTCTTTGTAGTGTATGCTTATTTAGGTGTAGGTGTATAAATCCTTACCTCTTAAATACTTCTTGTTTCGCTGAGTAGGCTTGGATTTATACTTAAAGCTAGTACTTGTTTAGTGTTATGCATTTAGATGTAAGCTTTTAGTGCTATCCTAAACTTTACTAAATAGCACCTTAGCTTGGCATTTCTTTACTTATATATTACTGTTTTTATCTCGCTAGATAGGTTGCTACCCTAAATTTCACTAGGAAGATTTCAAGTCAGCGTTTAAACACATGTAAGATATCCTTATTTTTACTAGACAGCTTACTACTCTAAATTTCGCTAAGTAGGCTTCAAATTATCATTTAATAACGCATTCGGTTATTTTATTAGTAGTTTTTGTTTTCTATAGTTGTTGTTAGTGCTAACTTAGGTAATATAGTCCTTAACGTAGTCTGTGCTAAGGGATAGTGCTAACCCCTTTAAAAGTATATTTAGTAATAATCCTATGGATTTTAGTTTTTTCAAAGTCTTTTGAGATTTTATGCTCTTAAAAAATTATTATATTGTTTTTGTAATAATTGTGCACTAGTTTCTTTGTATACTAAGTAGTAAAGAATTTTCCTATAGGCTTTACTATTTGTACGGGTGTTGGAGTGTATAAAGACATACTGCTAAGGAGATTACTAGTAGTTAGATTATGCAAGAATAAGGTTATTAAGACAGTAATCTTATTGTAGGTTGAGTATAAAGACTATAGGTAGAAGAAGGCGCCTATTCGATAGTGCAGTACTAGTGTCGAGTTCCGGAGTGGAGTGATGGTAGATAATGATCCATGTTCTTAAATGGGTACGATCCTCGGAGCAAGTTATATACCTCAGGATCAGATAGTTGAGCACTGACCGTGTGAGCAGTAGGGTATCACCCTGTGCACCGGCACACTATGACCTAGTTTTCATTAAAAGAAAGAGCTAGATGTATTTCTCCTAGTAGGAGGAAAAGGTATCTGTTTTCTTATTCTCTATTTAAAGGTAGCTAAGTAGGTGCTTTAGTTCTTGTTTGAAGCTTTTTTCCTGGAATTTTGAAGAAGGCTTAACTAATCAACATTTGCTAGTTGTTTAATTTAAGTACTAACAACTGCTAGGCTTGTTTTGTTTATTAAAGAGTTTATATCTGTAGCCTGTTTTGCTAGGGAGTCTGCTTAATTGTTTTCTAGTATATCTTAGTGTCCTAGGTCCTATTGTAGCGTAGGGGTAATACCTTTTTCTTCTAGTTAAGTTGCTGCTTTAATACACCTAATTTGCCACTTTTAGCCAGGGTTGTTTAAAGTGTTTTTTAATTAAAATAGAGCAGCCTTATTGTCTGCGTCGATGTTAACGTTTTGGCAGTTGTTTAATGGGCTAACTACTTTCTCTAGCCCTAAGGTAATACCTTCTAGTTTGCAGTTGTAAACTAGCTAGTTACTTCCTATATATGCTTGTAGTTCTTTAATAAAAGTAGCTCTTTTATAGAAGGCAAAGCCTACGCAAATATTTTTGCTATTTTTTATAGCTAAGGCATTTAAGTATATTGATAGCAGGTTGTTCTCTACTAATAGCTTTATATAGCTTTCCGCTTTAATGTTTTCTAACTTGTTTAATATATAGATTGTAGAGAGTCCTAGCGTTCTAAAGTGTAAAGGTGTAGTGTTGTATTTCTTCTGTATTTTCTAAGAGAGCTAAGATAATAGATACTTGTATTTAATTAAGTTGCTCTCCTCTATTGTTGTTAATAGCAGCTTTTAGAGGGTTGTTTAGATCTAGTAGAGTAAATCTAAAGGCGTATCTTCTTATAGTATTGTCTAGCCTAACTCTAGGTGGAAATAGAGCAGCTTCTACCTCACTGGACATCGCAGAGGAAAATCTAAAGGTTCCTAGGATCCTTTTATAGGCCTAGTTTTGTAGTTTTTGCCCGCTATTAAGGACGTGTTGTTAGCCTTTCTAAAATAGCTAACATCTATAGTTTGCTACGCTAGTAATGCACGCCAGGTATTAATGCCTTATTGCCCTAGGTAAGAGGGCTTTGTTAGTATTAGCTAGTCTGCTTAGGCGGAAAAAGGCTTAGTTTGCTTGTTGTATTTTTATATAGCAGTAGTCTCTAAACTTAAAGGTATTGTTAAAGAAGATGTCTAGCTATCTAACTAGTCCTTTTAGCTAGAAGGTCTCTTAAGTAGGTAGCGTAAGAAATCTGTTTATATGTTTTCTAGATCTTGTTAAATTTGCTAGTTCTGTTTTTAAGCTATTAAACTTAATAGCTAACTTCTTTGCTTAGTCAAGAAGATTTGCTATCTCCCTTTTAAGTAGTTTAATATTCTTCCTAATAGATATTGTTAATATTAAAATTTAAACGTTGTCTATATAGGATAAGAAGTATATATTGTTGTTTGCTGTAATAAATTGGAATAGCGGTTTCGTGTAGATTAAAAATAAAATAGGAGAGGCTAGGCTCCCTTGAGGTGTACTAGTATTAACCTTCTGTAGATTCTCTGTTTGCCCATTGAAGAACAACTCTAAAAGCCTTTCTGTAAGGAACGAGTTTGTCTATGATAAGAGGCAGACAGGTAGCTGTTAGTTGCTTATATTTTCTAGAAGCTTGTTCTTAGATAAATAGTCGAAAGCGCCTCTAATGTCTAAAAAGGCTGTTGAAGTAACTCTATTCTTCTTTTTTTGTTGTTGAATATTATTGTAGAAGAGAAGTCCTGCGTCTATAGCTGATTTCTTTAGCCTGCCTTCTATTTGCGTAGGGTGGAGTAGGTTAGTTGTTTCTGCTAAGATACCTAATCTTTTTGAGTAGAGCCTTTCTAGTGCCTTCCCTAGGCCAACTAAGACTCTTGTATTGCAATAATCTTAGTGTTTGCTGTATCAGCTAAGTTAATTGCGCTCTTTATAGCAGGGCTACTTCTATTAACATTTATTTACTAGACTTTAATTATACTAATTAGTTTAATTAGTCTTAGCTGTCCTAGCATTTAGAATTTTGCATTCTTAGCTATTCACTGCATAAGGGGGTTTTTTTTATTGTAGTTTAACGTCCTTTCTCAGCCTAAAAGGCTATATAAGACGTGTAGGTTTAGGACCTACAGGTATCTACGTAGTGTTTTCTAATATATGTTTTATTTACAAGGAGGGGTTTATCTAAATAAAGGTGAGGCTCGTAGCCTAAGGTAGTTTTAATAAGTAGCTTTTTTAGTCCTTTGTTAGGCTTAAAGCCTAGAGTAGTTTTAACAAGTATCTCTCTCAGTCCTTTGTTTTATAGAAAGTATCTAGAGCTAGTATGCTAGTCTAGTTATCTCCTTTACTTCTTCTTTGTTGTTGTTGTAGGCTATGCTAGCTGCCCTCTTGTATTGCTTATATAGGTACGCTAAGCAGTTCAGTATAGAGTTAATATATTAGGTTAGTATATTAAGTTGGTATAGGGATTGCGGTATAGGTAGATAGCTAGTTGCTAGTCTAGCTATTAATTCTAATGTGTAGGTTAATATAGGAGGTCAGTATATTAAGTTAGTATATAGGGATTTCAGTGTAGGTAGATAGCTAAGAGCACTAGCTATCGATTCTAATGTGTAGGTTGATATAGGAGGTTAGTATATCAAGTTAGTATAGAGGGATTTCAGTGTAGGTAGATAGCTAGGAGCACTAGCTATTAATTCTAATGTGTAGGTCGATATAAGAGGTCAGTATATTAAGTCGGTATAAGGATTTCGAGTAATAGATAGCTAGGTAGATAAGTCTATTAGTTTACTACGCTAATAAATCTATCTACTTAAGTAGAAAGCTGTTGCTTTGTTATGTAGGAGTTGAATTGCCTTTAATTAAACTCTAAAATTAGCTTACGCACAGACTACTTGCAGAGTTATTAATAGTTAACCACTCTATTTTTCTACGAACAGCTAGCGCGCGCGCTACAACACCTGCACTAAGAAAACAAGTGTTAGAAACTAATTTTGGGAAGGCGTTTAAGATAGTTGAGACGAGAAAAAGGCTACGCCAGACCTTTTTCTCGCCTCGAAAAGTTGGTGTTCGATGACTGCATAAGGTTTGCTGCAGTAAGTACACTTAAATATAGTATAAATATAGAGTTTTACTTTACTAGCACAAGACTTGCACTTGTGTTAGCTAGTGTAGTGTGCTTTGCGGCAAATCTAGCAGGCTACTTTTAAGTATTTAATGTCTAAGTAACTTAATCTTTAGCATTTAGTATATTGTTTTAAGATATTAATAACTTGTAGTTTTTTGCTCTAAGGTTTTGCCCTAACATATAAAGTTTTCTTTCAACAGCTTTTTAGACTTCTTCCTCTATAGTAAAAGCTACACATCATAAACTAAAGTTTTAGTTTTTTCTTTTATCTTTAGGCGTAAGCTAGAGAGATTACAAATAACTTTTAAGCCTTTGTTAAAGGTTTGAATTTCTTCTTTTACTATCTCTAGGCTGTAGTTTATACAAAGCTTGTGGATAACAACCTTGAACTGAGGCGTAATAAGCTAGGCGGCCTTAAAAGTTGTAATATCTTACTATATAGCCTTACTCTTTAAGGGGTATTTTGCTTTAAAAGCTAGGGTAGTTGTAACTATTTTATTTTCTTAAAAAACATTGTAATTAAGGCAACTACAAGAAATTGTACGCTTTTTATGTTGCAAAGGCATTGTTAAAGGCATTTCTAAGTTTAAAAGCATTAAAAGCAGCTAAGGTCTTACTGACTAGAACTAGCTAGCGGTTTTTTAGGCTATTTGCCCTTAGTTTTTGCGTTTTTTAAATATTTGTTTATAGTTGATTTTTGTTCTTGCCTGCTATAGCAGTAAAAGTAGTTGCAGCAGCTTAAGGCGTGTTCTAAACAGGCGTATTCTAAACAGGCGTATTCTAAATAGGCGTGTTTATTGTTAGTTTCTTGATACGTCTAATTTTCTCTTAAAACTCCCTTGAGACGTTTGAGAGGCTTAATATCTAGTCTACTAAGATAGCAGTATTCTTCTTGTTTACTCTGCTATTTTCTGTATAGTCTTTAAAGACTTCTACTAAGTCTAGAAGACTTGTTTGCTAGGTAGGGTTGTTTTCAGCTAAATTAGCTGCTTGGATTACTAAATTTTTAGCAATCTTAAGTGCTTCTTCAACTAAGGTGGCTTTTAGTGTTGTTGAAATGGAGGTGGAAAGAAAGAGTAGAAAAGAGAGAAGGTTACAAGAGACTAGGGAAGACAGTACTGTAGAGGATAGCAATCGTATTGTTGTCTTATCTCAGTGTATTTTGTCTTTTTGTCTTACTGTCTTGATATCTAACTATCTACTGAACTACAGTCTATAAATACCTGTGATTTGCATTCTAGAAAGACCTGTATTGCGCAATAGCTTGCGTAGTAGATTGCGTAATCTTGAACGTCATTAATCACAACAATTCATTGATAACAATGATAAGTGATACTAGTAGCGTAATAGCTTCTAGTAGTTAATTGATTGTAGGTTGAATGTAGATTCTAGGTGTAATTTGAGTACCTAGATTCTGTAGAGAAACAACTACATAAGTAGCTTAATCTCCGACACGCCCCCTTAAGCTAATAAGCTTTTAGTGGTGCAGGATACGTTCTATCAGCTTAATGCTTAGCTAAAAGTCTAATATCTTCTAAATACTAGTTGCTTTTGTTAAATTGTCTGCCAGTTAGCAACTTGTATTCTAATAGCAAGTGTAACTTGTTGATTCTCAACCTTCTCTTGCACAAAGTAATATTAGAGATATTAATGTGCTTAGTTCTTGCGTAGTAGGTTAGATTCTTTATTGATTCGATAGCGCTTTAACTGTCTGAGTATGTTGTAGCAGCAGTGTCTGAACAGACTTCTAGTGTTTTGCCTATCTTATTAATAAACTGTTTAAGATAGATACTCTGCTTAATAGCCTCTTTGTAGGCTATAAACTTAGCTTTAGCGCTAAATAATGCAACTGTTGGTTGTAGCTTTAATAGCCAAGATATTGCACAACAGTTTTTGTCTTGTTGTAGCAGAGAGATGTATCTAGTTGTTGATCTTCTGCTTTTAGCATCACCCCCCCCCCTCCAATCTGAGTTAGTGGAACTAATTAGGTTAATTAGTTCATTTAGTAAACAAATTACAGATTGTTCTAATTGGCCTGAATTAGCTGTCCTGTTCTGAGCCCTAGGAATTAGATTGTAAAATAATCCTGCATTTTTAGTTCTAGAAATATAGCCCTATAGATAATTAAGGCTTTAAAAATGCTTAGAACTTAGATTAGCTATGTATCTTCATAACAGATTGACTGTAAATGTGATATCAGGTCTAGTAAATAAGAACAGATATATTAAAGAGCCAAATTGCTGTTGGAACAGCTAATTTCTTAAGATGTGGCTTTTTACTTATTTTTGACCAGTTGATATTCTGTTGTAGAGGGGTTTTTCTAAGTTTAATATCTAGTTTATAAAACCTAGATAATAGTCTCTGAGTGTAGTTTTCTTGCGTTATATAGATAGTCTTCTTAGATCTATCTCTAACCACTTGTACGCCTAGAGACTTAGAAACTTCGCCAAGATCTTTGATCTCTAGACTTAAGATCTTTAATAGATCTTACAGAGGGGTGACAAAAAAAGATGTAAAAAAAGTTGTTATATTTAAAGCTTTGAATTTCGATATCTAGAAGGGCTAGACCAAAAACAGGTTAGTGGTTTGAAAAGCCAAGAACTTCCTCTCCAAGATGGGCTGCTTAGTAAGCTGCTTAGTCAGCACGATCGCGCCTGCAATTTTGCTTGAAGTAAGATAAAAAAAATACAAAAATTAATCCTAAAATAACTTTTTTTTAAACGTGTAAGAATTGCTAAAAAGTACATATCTCAAAGAAACACTATTGAAATTATTGGGTGTTAAAGTTTCAAAGTAATAACATTATAACTTGTTAGGTAATAGTAAAAAGCTTGTTTTTGAGTTTTTTTAAAATAATAAATCCAAATAGCTTACAAATACTTAGTAGACTAGTCCATAGCTTCTTTATTAGCTAAATAACGATTTAACTACAAAAAATATAACTTTTAACTGCTTTTTGTAAAAACTAAAATTTTTGTAATACTACTATTTTATTATATTAAACTGTGTAATCTTTTTATACTATAACACTACTTGATAGTGAACATATTTTACTATAACACTCAATTTAAATTAATATTCTAAAGTTTCACAAGTTTTTGCTTACTATAAATATAATAATAATTAGCTTTTTTTAGAGTTTAAGGCAACGTTTCTTAAAATCTATTATTAAATAGTTATCCCTTATTAAATAGTTTTGAAAGCTTCTAAAAAAGATATAAAAACTATTTATTTTATAAGTGAGGAATTTCTTTTGTAGGTTTTTTAAGTGAGGTTTTTATCAGGGATTTTTAAAAATGTCAAAAAAATCTTAGTAAGACGGCTTAGTTTAGGCCTAAAAGTAGTTCAAAACGATATTTTTTTGAATTTTTTCTAATAAGGAGTATTAGTAACACTTTTAGGAAACTTTTTTAGTAAATTACTATTTTTGAAAAAAGGCTTGTTTTATTAATAGAAAGAAATAACATACTCTTTAGAATGACAATAATTTCAAGCTATGAGAATAATACTATTGAAAAAGTAAGTTTTATAAAATAAGAAGAGTTAATATATTATAAGATTACTAAGCTATTACGTAATTTACGATGACGTACGTAAGCTCCAATTTTTCCACCCTTCAATTAAACATTAAGTAAACAAGATATCAGCCTCTAAATTTTAAATCACATTATGCTTAGGTAAGCTAATTAAACCGAGATTCCTATTAGCAATTTTTACAGGTTCAAAAAAAAGTTATACTAAAATCAAGTTTTTTATATTTTTTCCTCTTATTTCAGGCGAGATTACAGGCGCAATCGTGCTGACCAAGTAGCTTACTAAGCAGCCTTTCTTAAAGACGATGTTCTTGGCTTCTCAAACCTCTCATCCGTTCTGATCTAGCCCTTCTAGTAATAGAAATATAAAGCCTCAAAAATAACAACTTTCTTGACAACTTTTTTTTTGTCACCCCTCTGCAAAACAATTGTTTGATTTTATTCTTTTCTTTTGCAAAGCTAAACAAAATCCACGTAGATTAATATTATAATCTTTTCTGTATCGTTGATATAAGTTGCAGTACCAAATGGAAGAGATCTAAATTGCTGCTGATATAATAGACTAGACAGCAGTTTCTGCTATTGCCTACTAGCTTGTTTTAAGCTATAGAGAGACTTGTTTAACAAACAGACATGCTAGAAATATCTTTTATCTTAAAAACTTTCTAGTTGTTTAAAAAAATTAGTAGTATTAATACAGAGGGGTGACAAAAATAAAAAGATGTCAAAAAGGTTGTAATATTCAAAGCTTTATATTTCTATTGCTAGAAAGGCTAGACTAAAAAAGGATAGTGATTTGAAAAGCCAAGAACCTCCTCTTAAGGATAGGCTGCTTAGTAAGCTGCTTAGTCAGCACGATCGTGCTTGCAAATTTGCTTGAAATAAGACGGAAAAAAAATGATTTTGTAATTACTTTTTTTTGAACCTATCAAAATCGCTAAAAACTATTTATATCAAAAAAACACTATTAGCACTATTTTCTGTGAGAGTTTCAAAGTAATAGCATTATTAATCATTAGTTAACAGTAAAAAGCTTGTTTTGGAGTTTTTTCAAGATAATTATTCAAAATAGCTTACTAATACTTAGTACACTAGACCTTAGCTTCTTTATTAGCTAAATAACACTTTAACTACAAAAAAGTAGAAATGTTACCTGCTTTTTGTAAAAACTAACCTATTTGTAATACTATTATTTTATTATGTTAAACAGTGTACTATTTTTATACTATAACACTTCTTTATAGTAAACTTAATCTAGTATAAAACTAAATCTGAGTTTATATTTAAAAGTTTGTCAAGTTTTTGCTCAATATAAATATAATAATACTAGGTTTTTTTTTGAGTTTTAAGGCAATATTCTCTTAAAAATTATAATAAAATAGATATCTTTTTTTAAAAAGTTTTGTAAGCTTTTAATTAAGAAATAAAAACTTTTATATTTTATAAATTGGAAATTTCATTTTTCAGTTCTTTTAGTGGGGTTTTTATTAAGTATTTTTATAATCTTAAACAAGAACTTAGTAAGACAACCTAGTTTAGGCATAAAAGTAGTTAAAAACGCTATTTTTTTTAATTTTATGTAATAAGGAGTATTAGTAATACGTTTAGGAAACTTTTTTAGTATATTACTAAATTAGGATATAGGCTTATTTTATACATAGAAAGAAATAATTAAGTATTTAGAATAACAAGAATTTTAAGGTATAAGAATAATACTATTAAGAAAGTAAGTTTTATAAAATTAAAAAAGTAAATAAATAATAAGATGACTAAGCTATTACGTAATTAACAATTACGTAAGCAACCTCTATTTTGTTCACCCTTCAATTAAACTCTAAGTTGATAAGATATAGGCCTCTCAATTCTGCTCACATCATGCTTACGTAAGCTTATTAAACCAAGATTCTTAATACCAACTCTTACACGTTCAAAAAAAGTTATACTAGAATTAAGTTTTTTATTTCTTTTTCCTCTTATTTCAAGCAGGATTACAGGCGCAATAGCGCTGACTAAGCAGCTTTATAAGCAACCTATTTGAAAGAGGAAGTTCTTGGCTTTTCAAATCACCAACCCCTTTTGGTCCAGCCCTTCTAGTCATAGAAATATCAAGCCTTAAAAATAACAACTTTTTGGACATCTTTTTTTTGTCACCCCTCAGTAATAAGGTAGTCTTAGCCTCTACATATTTTTAAGGAGATGTAGAAAAGTAAGCTAACTTAATCTTTTAACACTATATAGATAGTGCTATTATAAATGCTAACAATATAGCCTTAGTTAAAGACTAAGATACCTTTAAAGCTAAGATATAAGAAGTTTTCTTACTCCTTAAAGAATCTATAGTTATAGAGCAGAACATTTAGAGACTATAATAATCTAAGTCTACTACTAACTACACAACTAAATTCTAGTAATACAAGATAGATCTTAAATAAGAAAATAATGCTTTAATATAGATTTACTAATAAAGTCTTTAACTTACTGTCGCAACGTGTACATGTATTCTCTAGCCGGAGCGCGATTTATCGATCGGTCGGTATTTTGCCTCCGACACTTACTATATAACAAGAACTTATAAGAAGCAGAGCTAACCTTAATACACTTAATAAATGTTGGAGTATTGACATGCGCAACATGCGGGTCACCCTGTTGAGCAGGTGATCCTGGTAAGCTGAACACGTGACGATCGCGCTAGCGCCTATATATACGGGCTAGATCGTCTTATTTCTCTTAAGTAGTTATTAACCACTTTGTTGTGGCACTTAGTTGTTTAATACACTTATTCCACTCCTCCTAATTAAGCAATTGCTCCTTTTCAGCTCCTACAGTTATAAGCCCGGCCGCTTAATTATAGTTTCAATTCCTACTGCGCAATTAGCAAGCTGTAAGGTTAACTGTTTAATTAGCTTTCTACTCTCCTCTATTCTCCTACAGCACAGCTAGCAGATCGCTGCTGCTGCTGTACCTCTCTTACTTATTGATTATACAATTAACCTCTTTCTAATATAAGCTACCTAGCTACCTACTAACTGACTAATTGCTTTGTTGTTACTTTAATAATAACCTACGTCGTAATCCTACACGTAGCATCTTATCTTAAGATAGACCTTACTAATACACCGCTTGTTGCCTTAGGGGTAATCCTTAAGGCTTAATTAGACTAGCTAATCTAGTTTGCTCTATTAAGGCTACACTGCTAAGAGAAAAGTATTTAGGAATAGGTTAATCCTAATCTCCTAGACGTACCCTTAATAGATTACTAGGAGCTACAGTATCTAGAACTGCCTAAGGATATTAAGCAGCTAGTTGCTCTATTACCTAGCGCCAGCGCTTAAATATAAGAGGACTATAAGATTGCTTAACGCAAATATAAGGCTTAATGACTTAATACTAAGTATAAGAAGGATAATTACAATAAGCTAGTTAATAAGTATAAGGCATAAGCTGCTTAATAGACAAGAAAAGTTGCTAAAATTACTAATGTTAAGAACTAGATTAGCAAGACTGTCTATCTAGACCTGCTTTTAAACGCCTTAATAAGCATAATTACTTAGAACCTTACTAGCCTTTAAGCCTTAGTAAAGATCCTAAAGGAAGATCTCGCACTTACAGATTAGAATACTTAATATTTAATTAGGGCGCAGTACAGATTACACCTTAAAAAGGCTTGCTAGGAACAAATAAGTCCTAAACAATAGTTTACTAAGTAGTAGCTACTGTATTAACAAGTAACAATCTACTCGCTCCTTAAAGTTGTTAGGCTATTAGCAATTACTCATTTTTTAGACGCCTTAGGCACTAAGATTATACTAGACTAGTCGCGTAAGAAGTAAAATAAGCTAGCATAAGCAATAGCGCTTATAAAAGCTTAGTTAACCCTTAATAATCTAGAAAAGATCTTTATTATTTTATTGTAGAATTAGTTAATTACTTCCTTAAAAGGAAAAGGACACGTAGTGTTCTAAACTAGATCTAGATTAAGGGCAGCTTAACAGTCTACTAGCGCTAATAACTTAAAGTTAAATAAAAGTAGTAAGTAATTATACCTTTGCCCCTGCAAGGCTAGTAAAGGGCCTATAAGCATGCACTTTTAGACACTGCGTAACTGCTATTAACTTTAAACTGCAGTTACTAGATTAAGCCCTCCTAGCAGTATACTAATTAAACTATTAGATAATGACAAAAAGAAGATCCTTAAGTAATAGAACAGCAATAAATAGGCAACCTTACGCACCTAGATTAAGAAAGAAGGCTAGAAGGCTAGCACTAGCAGATTAGCTACTAATAAGTTAAGTAGATTCTACCTAGCTTATTAGTTTTAGCATTAATTAACCTAAAGGACCTTATTAAGGAAATTAAACTAAATGTATTTAGCGTAGCCTTTACCCCTTATGCCCTGTCCCTCTGCACAATTATAGATAGTAGGTTAGCAGGCTACCTAGTTAATACTATAGATTACATAGTACTAGGCACCTTTAGCGAATACGCTAAGGACAAAACTGTTAAGGCAGGCACTTAAATTATACTAGTTACTAGTATAGGAAACAGGCTGCTTAAGAACGTTCTACACAGCGAGGCTAGCCCTAAGATAGCTAATCTTTTGCTTACTAACGTTAAAGTTGTACTAGGCTTCTATATTAATATTGTATTAAAAGCACGGCTTAAGCAGACAGGCATTTAGTATTTAAGATATAATTATACCTTACAATTTAGAATAATTAAGAAAAACGTTGTCTTAATTAACCTTAAGTGTCACTTTAATCTCTTATTTATTAAATACAAGTAACTTACTTATTACCCTGCTTAACTACTACTTGTGAACGCTGTAGCGCAATTAAGTAAACCTTAGTTACGTACTAGCAATAAGGACCTATAGCATTAATAATTAAGATACTTAGGACAATAAGCTATTAAAGCCTTAGTCTACTTAGCGCAGAACGTTAAGATTACTAGCAAGAAGCTATTAGAATATAAATACTATATAATAGCTTATGCCTTGCAAGTAATCTTGCAGTAACTAAAAAAGATATTACTACAACCTTTTTATAGGATCTTATAGGATCTATTTAATTTCCTAACTGGTTAGCTACTTAAAAAATAAGCACTAATCATTAAGGAAAACTACTTAGGCAAGCTGTAAAATTACAATATCTAGTTAAAGACACTAAATAATATTATACCTATAATTAAAGGCTTTGCTGTAAGGATTAAGAGGAAATATTAGTAGAAGATTGAAGAGATTTATTAAGATAATAATACTGCTACACTGCCTTAGAGAGGGCAATTAAGATATAAGGAATAGGTAATAGAGAAAGGGATTGTAATTAAGACGCTACTGCTATATACTTATAAGCCTAATAGCTTAGTAGAGAGAGCTAGTTAAGAGCTAATTATAAAGGCTATTAAGATGCGCACAAGCGCTAATCTACTAGCTAAGCTTTAGCTAGTAATTATAAATGCGGCAGCTTACCTACATAGAATAAGCCCAACTAAGATCTATAGCTACTAATCCTCTAACTAGGTGCTTAAAGAATAGTTTAGGAAATATTTCTAATATTATTAACTACCTAAGATTAGACACTAGACTGCTAATCTACGCCTAGACTAGAGTAGAATCTATGCCTATAGCTGCTAAGCTTATCCTTTAAACAAGGAGAAGGCAGCTAGGCATAATTATTAAATTTAAGGTTAATTTTTACAGCTATATTAGATATTTAGTTAGTTATTAAGCCTCTAACATATACTATATATAAGTACTAACACTTAATTAGGTAATTACTACCTGTAATATAACCTTTAATAAACGTTAATTCTATAAAGGAGATTGCAAGAAAGAGCTGCTAAGGAATTAAGTAATTAAGATTGTACAGATCCTTTATAATAGCGAGCTAGTTAATTTAGGAGAGGATTTAGACCTCTTGCCTGTTTAAGGAAGGGTAGATTAGGATACGTAGCTAACTACTAAAGACCTTAAGAGTAATTTATCTACTATCTTAAGTAGTAAGGAAGGCCTACCTACTAAAGACAAGAGTAGATTAGAAGATGCTTAGTAAATAGAACACAAGGCTAGTGCACTATTAAGAACTTACTTAGATTAGTAGCAAAATACTAGTCTTGTTACCCTAGAACTAACTCCTAAACTAGAGACCTTAGGAAGCAACAACGCGATTAATTGCAGAGTTATTAACAGTTAAACAGCATTACGTATGCTAAAAGGGGCTAATCTATTAATACCTAGAGGTAGGGAGCCTCTTTTAAATAAGCTAAATAACTTATTACTAGTCTAACAGTCTATGCCTAAAGACTCTAACACGCTAGCTTGTTGTAATAGAACACCTACTTAGGTAAGCAGGATAGCAGGGCGTAAATTATCTTAAAATTTAAGATCTTAGGCCTTAAACAGCAGATAGGGTAAGTAATTATAAGCTTAACCTTTACTTATAAGATGTAGTACTAGGATTATAGGCAAAAGTCTAGATTAGCCTATAAATTATTATCTTCTACTACGCAAGCTAGGTGGCGGGCGAAAGCATAAGAATGCAACCTAAGATTCTAACAATTAACTAAGAGGTAGAAGCATAAGTAGTATTAATGTATTAATTGCAGATTATAAGGATCTATTATAAAATAACTTTTATAATACCTACCTACTAGGTTTGCAAGTAACCTAGAAAGACTAAGCAAGCTATAAGACTCTTAATTACGTAGTTATGATAGCTTCGCTTACTGAGTATAAACTAAGTACAAGAAATACTTAACTATATTGCAACAATCTACCTAAACTGCTAGAATTATAGAAGCAGTTGTTCTAGCATTTTATAAGGGCCTTGTTTAAGAATACCTGCAGGAGGAAGATTAATTAGTTAAGTAAGACAAAGACTTAGACTAAGATATTAAAAAAAGAAGCAATTAACTGCCTAATACCTATAAAGTAGGTTTAAACCTATAAGTTTGATGAGGATAGCTTTTTTCTTAAATGCAAGGCACAGATTGTTGTAAGAGGTAATCTATAGAAAAAGGATTTAATTAATTTAACTTACGCTGCTATCTTAGCAGCTACGTCCTTCTAAGCAGCAATAGCTATTGCTGCTAAAAATAATTTAGAGATTAAGTAATATAATATTGTAGAAGTATTCCTTAATACATAAATTATAGCAGACAACCTAGTAATCTATAAGATACTAGATAGCTTTAAGAAGCTAAGGAAGTATGTACAGCTTAACCGCGCACTATATAGATTATAAGACTTATTACTATTGTAGTATAAGGAGTTCTTAGGATTACTAAGAGAGATTAGACTAATTACTTTACTAGAGGAACCCTGCCTATTCTTTATTTAAGAAAGGAGGATCCTAGTATTATTTTATATAAATAATATCCTACTGCTCTTTGCAAAGGTTATAAGTAGAGGGCAATAGATCTTTAATTAAAGATTATAGACAAATATAAGATACAGGAACAAGAATTAGTTAAATAGTTCCTTAGTATCTAGATAATTAGATATTATAAGAAGCAAATAATTACGCTTGTATATAATACATACATTACCAAGATTATAAAGAAGTTTGAGCTAGAAGATAACAGCTTTCTAAAGACTCTATTACTGTTAGAGGAGCTAATTAAGAACACTAGCAAAGTAACTAAGCAAGAGATTAAGGCCTACTAAGAAAGAGTTAAATTAGTGCTTTACATAGCTATTATACTACAACTAGATATTACCTACTTAATCTTCAAGCTCTTACACTTCCTTACAAACCCTAGCAATTAGTATATAAAAGCTGTTAAACAGGTAATTATGTACCTCTATTAAATAAGATAGGATGCAATCTAATATAGGAACTATAATAGCCTAGACCTAACAATCGCAGGCAATGCTTCCTTTATAGATAATTAGGAAACTTGTTAATTATCCTATAAATACATAGCTATCCTATATAGTAGTCTAATATTTTAGAAGGCAGCTTAGTAGACTACAGTAACTACGTTAACTACTAAGGCTAAGCTACTCGCCCTTAAGTACACTACTAAGGAGGCTATAGCCCTTAAGCGCTTCTTTTATAAGCTATCTCTTAATCTAGGAGGCGTCTAGACAGTTTAGTGTAACAATTAATAAATAATTAGGCTTATAGTTAGAAATAACAAGCGGATTAGCACTTAATTAAAATATATAGATATACAAAACATGTAGCTACAGCAGGAATTTGCTAAAGAATTATTTTAAGTTAAATACCTAGAAACAGTAATTATGCTAGCTAATAGACTAACTAAGTTACTTACCTAACAATAGTTTAAAAAGTTTAAGTAGTTACTTAATTGTTAGTAAGTTAAGCATTTAATTAAAGAAAATAATAATTAATAAGAAAGGATTTATATTAAGCAGCAACATTTATATACTAGGCTAAGTCTCCTCTTAATTGCTTACAATAAGCAGGAGAACGTAAGCTAGACTATTAAACTAAAACTAGGAATCTTATTACTAATAAGCATTAGACTTAATATACTTACTAGACTCTATTATTATATTACGCTTAGCCTGCTTAGCTTTAGCTAGCTTAAGAGCAATTTAAGCTATCTAAGCCTAAATAGTAAAAGTCTAGAAGTAAGTAATATTACAGCTTAATTCTAACCTATTACTTCTATATATAGAGTTGTTAGATAATTGCCTTCTTACTCTAGCGTAATAATTACGCTTATATAAATAAGTTGTACAGCAATTAGGATGACGAATAGAAGGACAATTATATAAAGTAGTAGGGGGCAATATTCTACAGGCAGCCTACTCTTAAAGTAGTAACCTTTAAGTAGGTTACTACTAAGGCTACTTATATTGCTGCTATTGCTACTAAGAATAATAAGCTAACTGTTGCGGCTAGTATGCGGGTTGCTACGTAGGAGCAGGAGCGAACGTAAGTACAGGGGCAGGAGTAAGAGGCTAAGCAGCAAGACTGTAATATAATATTTCTTAAGCGTAATAATTATAGACGGGAGGCTTCTACAAAGAAGGCTTTCTAGTAGACGTAACGCTACACTTAATCTTTTTATAGTAAGTAATAATATCCTTAAGTAGTTAAGCTTTTAAAGCTTAGTATATCTTATTATTATTCTATTTCTAAAACCTAGTTAGTAAGCTAAGCAAGAAGGTTAACAGGTTAAAGACTTACCTCTTTATCTCTATATATAGCTATAAATTAATTAGTAAGATTAATATTAACTGTGTAGTAGGTGTAAGATAAGTAACTACTACAGCGTAAGCTGCTCTAACTACTAGTCTAAACGTAATTAAAGCAGCGTTTAGCGTATAAACTATTTAACATCTTCTTTATATAGCGCTTACAAGGCAGAACGTGAAGGCATAATAAATTAGTAGTAATCTTTAAAGAGCTATTAGGCGCCTTTTTCTAGGTTAAGGGGGGCGCTATGCGCTTAGTAGATAGATTAGTAGGCGTTTTTAGCTTATTGCTGTTGCTATGTTGCTGTTCACGCGTTGCTGCTTAAGTAGTTATTTACTATAATTTTTACTTTAGCTCTTAAAGAGCTTTGCTTTTACGCTAGCTTAATTGCTTAGTTACGCTCTTATGTAGATTAAAATTTAAATAAGAACTTAACAGTAGGCTTAATTTAGTAAGTAAGGCAATTAGCCTCTAAGCAGAGCTACTTGATATCTTGCAGTAAGCAAAAGAATTAACAGGTAGAGGCAACTAACTCTTATTATCTTAGAGATTAGCTGCTTGCTAAATTTTATTATTAAATAGGTTTTAGCGCGTGTAACGCTTATACTTAGCACTATTCTCACGTTATTAGCAAAGGCTTTTTAAGCATTAATTACGTTATTAACAACAGCTCTCTAAGCTGCGCTTATTATTACTAGGGGCAGACTACACTAGAAAGATTAGCAGCTAATTAGTAAGAGTGCAATAGGACAACACTTACTATATTAGTAATAGTAGTTAAGACAGTCCTAAAAAGCTTAGTAAATAATATTAGAGTAAGGTTAAGGACAAAAGTTTTAGAAGCTTAAAAGACCTTATTATAAAAGTATCTTATAACGCAGTTCTTGTAGTTATTAATTAATTTATAAAATTATTAGAGTATATTTTCTTAAAAAAAAATTTACAGCAGTACAGCTTATAAATATTATTAATAACTAAATTATTAGACATTATAGTATACTAGAGTAAATTATTAGTAATAGAGACAAGCTCTTTACTTTTAATTTTTAGACAACACTACTCGCTGTAATAAGAACTAAAAGAAAGCTATTAACAGCATACTATCTGTAGACAGATAGATAAATAGAATAAACAAAATGTACTATAAAAGCGTACCTAAGGATATATATTAACTAATAGCAGAATAATTAGGTATTATTACTACTTATAGCATACATAGTATACAACAACAAGCTTTTAAAGTCTATAAGATAGACTCTATTCTACGTAAATTACAAGAGACACCTAAATCTCTTCACATATATACTTCTAAGTTGAAAAATAGAAGTAGCTATTATAATAGCTAATAAGCTAAAAAAAAAGTATATAAGTTACTTAAAACAACACTTAAAAAGGCCTAACGCTAAAGCCTTTTATATGTTAACTAGAAATAAAAAACAGCACCTTAGCTAAAGAAGGGAGATGAAGTATACTTACTTACAAATAATCTTTACACTAAATAACCTAGCAAAAGGCTTAACAACGTTAAAGTTAGACTATTTTTAATTCTTAACTAAAAGAGACTAGTAACGTATACACTTAACCTTCTACTTAATATAAAATTCTACCTAAAATTCTACGTTAACATGTTAGAACTAGCAGACCTAAGAATGCTATTATAGAAAACCTTTTACTACAAAATAGAGGAAAATAATATCTTTAAAGTTAAGAAAATCCTTGTACACTAAACTAACAACAATAGTAAATAATACCTAGTTAAGTAGTTAGGATATCTAGATAATAACAATATATAAGAACCTAACATAAACTTTACAAACTACTGCTAGTTACTTGCGTAGTATTACTTCTATAAAAAGTATTCTTGAAAGGATTACTAAGATAGGTAAGAATGTTAGCCTTCTAAATACTATCTGCAAAACTAGACATAGCGCTCTAAGTAAAAGAAAGAAGAGCTAAGTAACTAGTAATATAAGCCTGTGCCTCTTAGCGCTCTAAAAACTTAATATTAGTTTCTTTAACTAATATTACTTCTGCTGCCTGCTCTGTATTCTTACAAAGAGCCTTTTAAATTTTAAGTTCTTTCTATTTTATTACCTCTAGCTAAGCCTAAAGACAATCCTTATCTGCTTTAATAACCAACTACTTATTTTTAGAAATATTAATATTATAATCCTAAAAGTTACAACACTTGTAGCTATTGTAACAGCTAGAATAAATATGCACTTAATAAACAAGACTATTAATACAATAATTATAATATGTAATAGGCATAATGTCTTTATATAAATTAAAAAAGGAAGCAAGGTAAAAACGACAAGTTATGCTATTTAAGAATAGTGCTTTAAGCATTATCTAAAGAGCTTTAATGATAAAACTTAGAAAGAGGAGGATAGTATTATAACTACAGAGGGGTGACAAAAAAAAAGATGTCAAAAAAGTTATAGTTTTTAAAGCTTTATATTTCGACAACTAGAAGTACTATACCCAAAAGAATTAGTGATTTGGAAAGCTAATATCTTCCTTTTTGAGTTGGGTGGCTTAGTAAGCTGCTTAGTCAGCACGGTTGTCCCTTAAATCTTGCTTGAAATGAGATGAAAAAAAAAGTGAACATAGATTTTAGTATAACTTTTTTATAATTGTATAAAAACACGCTAAGAAAAAAAATAAGTTTAATAAGCTTACATAAGTATAACGAAAGCGTATTTTGGAGGCTTACATCTTAATTTCTTAGAGTTTAATAAAAGGGTGGAAAAAATAGTGGTTGCTTACGTAAGCGCTAATTACGTAATAGCTTAGTAAGCTTTTAGTATATTAACTCCTCTTGTTTGTCCTGACTTGCTTTTTTTATAATACCTCCTCTATGTCTCGCAATCTTTCTTAATTTAAGCAAGAAGTTTATACTTTATATTTATAAAACAAGCCTATTTCTTTAATTAGTAATTAACTAGAAAAGTCCTCTAGAAGTATTACCAATACTCTTTATCCAATAAAACAAAACAAAAAGGCTCCTTTATCTACTTTTAGGCCTTAAGAAGGTCGTCCTACAAAGATCTTAAATAAAGCAAAAAGAGTGCTTAATAGAGACCTTACTAAAAGCCCTAAAAAGACAAATCGACGTCTTTTAAAAGAAATAGTCTAGATCTTTCTATTAGAAGCTTACAACGCTTTTTAAAAAAAGAGAACTATTCTATTAATATTTCTTGAAAAAAGACGCCTTTAGACGCTAAAAAGGCTTATAATTGTTATATTTACGCTAAGCAATTACTTAAAACCTGAAAAAGATTAACTTTAATAAAGTTATATTTTCAGAAGAGTCTGCTATTAAGCGAGGGCAAGGTGCTAGGACAGAATACTATTGAACACGGCAAAATAATAGGGTTAGAAGGAAAATAGTTTCTACAACTAACACAAGTAAGTTTAAAAAACTCTATTTAACTAAAAAAAAACTTTAATATATCTATTATTTTTCTATTATTCTAATCTATTTTTAGCACGCTTACTAATTAAGTTATAGGTCAAGATATTTCTATCCAAGTTTAGGGAGCGATTTGGATAGGTAGTAGATCCAAATTAGTAGTAATTAAAAGCCCTTTAATTGCTAGTCCTTTTAGGAGTTCAGACTATATTAAAAAGATCTTTATTCCTATAGTAAAACCTGCCATAAAAAAAGGTAAGTTACATATACTCCTTTTTCCTACTTAGAGAGTGTTTACTCTATATTTAAAATATAAAGTAGCAATCATTTTTTATATAATTAAAGGACTTACTAACCTCTATATAGGCTAGAAGTTTCAACAGAAGAACGCTAAGATTTATAAAACTCTAGAAGTTTTATCTTAGTTTTCTAGGAATAGGATATCGCTTTTTAAGCATCCTGCTTATAGTCCTGATCTAAATCCTATAGAAAACGTGTGGGCCTTGCTAAAAAACGCTTTAGCTAAAAGGCCTATGACTTATTTAGGTATAGGAAAGAGTAAAAAAAGTATAGCAGCCTTTAAGGCTGCTATAAGGGAGGAATGGGATCAATTACCTTAAAAGGCGATTAAGAATTGTATTCTATCTTTACCAAGGCGTTATTTAGACGTTAAGGAAGCTAAAGGCTGGTACACTAAGTATTAGTAAGCTTTCTTCGTTATTTATTTAGAAAAACCCCTAAAAACAAGCTCCTAATTACTACTGTCGCATATATGACGTACCATCCTCAAGGCACAAGGCGCTCTTAGGCATTAGACCCAGGCGCCTGTTAGCTTACGCGCTAGTCTCGCGCTAGTTAACCGCATATTAGAGTTTTTACGCTAAGCTTAGGAGCTTACTCCTAGCTCTACAGGATACGTGGCAAACTTAGAGGTAATCCCTTTAAGTTCTACAGCAGCCTTTCTAGGTTAGGACTATTTCCTTTGTATATAGTATATATAGCGCGTCTTAGACGCAGGTAGAAAGGTAGAATTAACTATCTAGTTCTCCTAAACTACTATTACTAGCTCCTTGTTCTCTATAGTTATAAGCCTAGCACTTTAAATTGCAGTTTAGATTCTCCCTGCGCAACCTAGAGTACACTAGTAATAGTTTAGACCCTCTAATTTGTTTAAACACACTTCTTAACCTACTAACTAATTGCACGTACAACAATAGCGAGCGACTTCCTACAAATTACTAACTTAGCGCGCCTCTTAGGCTACACAAGCTAGACTTACTAGTACACCTAGCTAAAGTTTAACGCTAAATCTAAAGAAGTCTAGGAATATATAAACCTAGAAGCTATTGTAACTATTAATATATTAACAGGGCTACCTGTAAGGCCCTTAGCGCCTGCAGAGGACTTCTTTAAGGAAAAACTTAACGCCTATAATAAAAAGCTTAACAAATATTATATAAGGCACGTAAACTAGGTAGTAAACACGTGTGCCTTATAGCATATTTAGGATTAAGTCTACGTAACTGTTAATAAATAGTTACTAGCTCTAATTATAATTAGACTTATAGACAGTGCTAGTAAAACTCTAAACAAGCTTATTAAATAATTAAAGATTAAACTAGCTCTAATAAACACTGTTAACTAAGTAGTTGTACGCTAGGAGTACTGTGCAAGCCTTAAGAAGGCAAAGCTTAGTACTATAAAACTATAAGCTTAGTACAACAAGTAGTAGACAAGCTAACAAAAAGCTAAGGGGCTAAAGATCCATAAGGTGGACGGCGCGCTCGCTGTATTTAACTTTCTAGACGTAGTAGGAGCTAAATACACTCCTAACTAGGCAAGCACTATAAAGACTCTTTACTAGCAGCACTAAATACTTATCACAGATTATCTAAACTTAGACTAAACTAGTTAAGTATTTTTAAAAATACTCTACTAATGCTTAAATAACTTACTAAGCTTAGAAGTAAGCTCCTTAAAAGCCTACGCTACTTTAAGAAACTTAAAACTTTGTAAACTAAAAGGTACTAAAGGCGTAGGCTAGAAACGCGGCTATAAGTGCCTATATTAAGATAATAAAGATAGCAAGTATTTCTAGGATTTTATAGAATACTATATACTTTTAGCAGTAATTAAGGCCTACGCAAAAGTTAACTATAGTATTAGTAAAGAGAAAGCTAAAAAGATTTAGGAACGCCTATATACTAACTAGTATAAAGAACTCTAAGATAAGCTAGTTAAAGTAGGACATAAGCTCCCTTAGAAGAAAAAGAGTAAGTTAAAGACCTTCTTAGGTAGTATAATTATATTTTTAATTAATCTAGAGCTTCTTAAAGAAAACAACAGCCTAGGTGTATACTATATAAGTAACTTTAACACTTATATACTATTAGAGAGTACTATACTAGACGGTAGGGCTGTGTTGTACCTAGTAGACAGCAGGGAACTGCTTGTACTAGGCTCCTTTATACCTGTAAGGGAGGTAAAGACAGTAAAGGCAGGTACTTAGGCTTTCTTTATTAGTAGCTAAGGCACCTATATCCTTTACTAAGTTCTAAATAGAATACGTAGTAAAAAGACTAAAAACTTACACTTATAGACGTAGTAGTTGTTAAAGGTTTTTATCTAAATATAGTCTTAGAAGCTCGCTTACATAGAAAAAGAGTCTAGTACTTAGGCCTAGATAATACTCTCTACTAAGGTACACTAGGCAAAAACGTTGTACTAGCATAGCTTAAACATTGTTTTAACCTCTTATTTCTTAAATATAAGCCTCTATTCTCTTATCTAGAGCTTATTATAAACGTAATGCCTTTTGTTAGAAGCTTATAAACTACTTATTTAAGGAGTAACTTAGAGGACCTTTAGTATACCTACATAAGGCACCTAAGTCCTAAAGCACTAGAAGCACTTATTAATGTAGCTTAAGGAGTTAGAATTAAAGAGATAGTACATGCTAAGTATAAGCACTGCGCTCTAACTTATACAAAATAGGTTATCTTACAAAGGCTAAAGGAGCCCTCTCCTTAACTATACTAGAAGATTTTGTAGGACCTATTTAACATGCCTAAAAGACGTTTAGGAGAGCAATAGATATAGGTAATAAAGAATACCTTTAGTAGCAAGCTCTATGTGTATATCTTATAAGTAAAATCTATCTTAGAGATTATAAGAGCCTTTTACTACTTTAAAGTACTCCTTAAAGCTTACTATAAGCTCTAGATTATAAAAATTGTATAAAATAATAACCTCTTAACACTCCCTTAGAAAGGGACGTTACAATACTAAATATAGTGTAAAGAGCGTAGTATTACTATTAAGCTTTCTCTACTAAATATATATAAACTAAATAGAGCTGCTAAACAAGCAGGCTAGGAGCTAATAACTAAGTTAATTAAAATAAGAGCAAGCGTAAACCTGCCTAAGAAACTCTAGCTAAAAATAGTTAAAGCTATAGCATAGCTTTATAATATAAGTTCTTCTTAAGCGCATAGCTTACGCTTACTAAACAAGCTCTTTAAGTAATAGAGTAGGAGGTACTTTAAGTACTACAAGCCTAAGCCTTTTAAGAGCCTTACAGCTAATATAAAACTAGATTAGAGTAGTATATACGCCTACAGCTGCCGCACCTATCTCTTAAATAAGGATAGAGCGGCTAGGTAATATAAGAAGAGCTTTAAGACTCTTCTTAGGGGCTATATTAGTTACTTAGTAGGTTATAGAGCCTCTAACATATACTATATATAGGTCCTAGCGCTTAACTAAGTTATTATAACGCGTAACGTTATATTTAATAAAACGCTGTACTACTAAAGACAAGCTTACAAGCTGCCTAGGCAGGACATAGTCCTTATAGTAAACCCTCTAAATAAAGATAAAATTAGTAAGGCTAGAAAAGTACTTAAGTAGCTTACTAATATTAGTTAAGTATAGGTAACAACACAGGAAGCCTTACAGCTAATAAGTAATTAGCTAGTAATAAAGACTATAGAAAGCCTATTATAGTCTCTAATAGGCAGTACGCTAACAGCACGTAAGAAGCGTTAGGCTAATACTTCTTAGGGAATTTATGTAGGGTAGAAAGGTCCTTTAAGATAGCTACTAATACTTAAGGTAATGCTAGCGCCTTCTTTACTAGGAGCGTAAATGCTAGAGCAAGGCACCCTAGCTTAAAGAGCTATAAGTAGTAGTAATAAGCTGCTTAGCTTCTAGGAATTGTAAACTACTAGTAGATTAAGCTTAACAGACGCGCTAAGACTCTTATAGTCTTAAGGGGGAGCAGGGATTGCTTCTAAAAACGCCTTGCGTAGTGCTAAGAATTCTATAATACTAACTAGAGCCCCTTAGAATTCTTTAGTAAAAAGACCTTATAAAAAGAAGGTATAAGGACCTCCTGTAATGAGCTCCTTAAGGCTAAAGGATAAGGACTAACACAGTCTTAATATAGGAGGTGCAGGCGTATATTACTTATTATATAACCCCGTAAGGCCCCTAAGCTTAAGGCACTACTCTTTTAGTCTTAGAATAATAAAAAGCTAATTATAGTTTACGCTATAATAGCAATAGCTCTTAGAAAGGCTAATGAACTTTAAACATATTTTAACAATCTCCTAAAGCTTCTAAATAAATAAAAGAACCTCTATAACTACTAATATAGGACTCTATTTAGATAGGCTAGCTAAAAGGAGATTAATACTCTACTTTTAAAAAGTACCTAGATAAAAGAGGAGATCCTAAAGGACTTTAAGCCTCTTCCTCTTAAATAAGTATTTACCTACAAGCTTAATAAGAATAGCTACTTTCTTAAATACAAAGCACGTCTTGTAGTAAAAGGAGACTTTTAAGTAAAGAACTTACTATACTTAACATATATAGTAATACTAGCTGCGCAATTTTTAAGGCTTGTAATTATAATTACAGCTAAGTTTAACATAGAGATACAGTAGCTTAACGTAGTAGGCGCGTTTTTTAATACTAATATTAGTAATAAAATAATAGTCCTGTGCAACCTACTAAATAGTTATAAGCACCTAAGTAAGTGCGTTAAGCTTAAGAGAGCTTTGTACAGCCTATAAGACTTACTATTATTATAGTATAATAAGTTCTTAAGCATACTAAAAAAGCTTAGCCTATAGGCCTTAGCTAAGGAGCTGTGCCTTTTCTTTACTAAGGATTGCGCGCTTCTTCTTATATTCTATTTAAATAATATACTCCTTATGTATTATTAAACTTACTAAACTAGAGCTTATAAGCTCCTTAAATCTATTAAAGATACCTACAAGGTTAAGAATAAAGGAAAAGTAAGCTAGTTTCTAGAGATAAGGATTTTAAGAGATTGTAAGAAGTACATAATATTACTATTATATAACACTTATATTAATAAAGTTACTAATAGGTTAAATTTAGACACCTTTAGTAAGTTCTCTTAAACTCCTTTACCCTTAAAAGAGCTAGTTAAAAATCTAAAAGAGGCCCTAAAGCCTTAAAATAAGGCCTACTAAGAGCGCGTTAGTAGCGTGCTGTACAGAGCTGTTATACTGCGTCCTAACGCTGCCTACGTAGTTTCTAAGCTCTCTTACTTTCTTACTAACTCTTTAAAAGCTTATATAAAGGCTGTATATTATCTTATATAATACCTCTACTATACAAGGCATAAGGGGATTACATATAGTAATAATAATAGTAAGGAGCTTACTATATATAAAGACGTGTCTTTTACAGATAATTTAGAGACGCGTTAATCTTCTTAAGGCTATATTATTATACTCTTAAGAGGTCTAATTATTTAGAAAGTAGCTTATTAAGCTATAGTAACAACCTTAATCATAAAAGCTAAGCTCCTTATATTAGAGTATGTAGCAAAAGAATCTATAGCACTTAAAAAGCTATTTAAAGAGCTTAAGCTTGTAGTTTTAGGAGCTTAGAGAATCTTCTATAATAACTAGCAAATAATACGCCTAGTTGTTAGAAAACAAAAAAGGTTTACTACTAAGCTCTAACATGTTAATATACAGAATATATAGCTCTGCTAGGAGTATGCTAAAGGCTTATTTTAGATTAAGTATTTACTAATAGCTAAGATACTAGCTAACAGACTTACTAAATACTTATTTAGGTAAAAGCTTAAGCACTTTAAGGAGCTTATTAATATAAGTTGTATAGCTTATAAAGATTTATAAAAAAAAGAAAGCATAAAAAAAAAGAGACAAGTATTTAATTATTAAGGTAGATTAGTTCTCTACTCCTAGAAAATTTATAAGATTTTAGGAGGACAACCCCCTCCTAATAGGTATTTAGGTAACTAGGAGGTCTACTAGCTCGTCTAATAGCTCCCTAACGCGTTAACGACGCGCAGGGAGACTATTAGCTTTACTAAAGAATCTCTTCTAGTTATTCTTACTAGCCTCCTCCTTACTACTAAGGCTCTTTCTAGACTTCTCCTCCTTAGCCGCTTTTTCTAGAAGAATGCAGATAGTAGCTTATAGGCTTTTTAGCCTACTTACTCTATAATGTGTTAGTATAAAAAACTTAAAAAAGAATAGGAAAAAGGCTTACGCTAGTCAATTCTTCTAAAGCTTAGTAAAAAGCTTTTTAGCTAAAAAAAAGTAATTCAAGGGCTTTAATTATTAGTAAAAGCTTAAAATTTAAAAAAGAATTATATATAGAACCTTATAAGTCTTTTTATTAAAGCACTGCTAGTAGCGTGTCTTAAAGCTAGAGGCCCTATCCTAACAAGCTTTATTAGAGCTGCTAGACAAAGCGCTTTTAACGCACCTAAGACAGGGCATATTATAATACGCACTAGGTGTGCCCTAGTAACTAGGAGTTGCTGCTAGGGTCTTACCCCCGTAGGTAGTCTTAACTAGAGTTTAAACCTTACTTACACGCCCTCTAAACGTGCGGGCTAGTACTATACTTAAAGCAGCACTAGTTAACTTTGCGCAAGAAGCGCGAGGTAGGGGCAGCCGCGCTACTAGCGAGGGCGGCAGCACGGCAGCGCGCGCGGAGGCGCGCGCGGCAGCGCGGGCAGTAGTAGCTTTTTGTAGTTTTAACTTTTATAAAGAGTTAGTAACTAAATAGAAGAAGTGTTAAAATAGAGCTAAAAGCTGCATAGAGGTAAAAAGTAGCGCGCGTAATAGCCTAAAAAACTATATAAAGGTATAGTTAAAACTGCGCAAGTAATTAGTATTGCTTTTAAAAGATTTAGGTAAGTTGTAGAGTAATACTTATAGTAGCTATAGTAGTGTTAGATACTAAGCTTAAGAGGCTTAAAAATTTGTTATTATTGTTGCGCCTTGCGCTAAGCCGCACGTGCACAGCACGTTGCGCGGTGCGCTAGGACTATATAGAGCTCTGTATAGGTAACTAAGGTCTTAGTTACCTAGGGGGTGTGTTGTATATATAACGTACTATCCTTAAGGCCTAAGGTGCTCTTAAGTATTAGACCTAGGCGCCTGTTAGCTTACGCGCTAGGCTCACGCTAGTTAACTGCATATTAGAGTTTTTACGCTGAGCTTAAGAGCTTACTCCTAAGCTCTACAGGATACGTAGCAAACTTAGAGGTAATCCTTCTAAGTTCTATAGCAGCCTTTCTAGGTTAGGACTATTTCCTTTGTATATAGTATATATAGCGCGTCTTAGACGCAGGTAGAAAGGCAGAATTAACCATCTAGTTCTCCTAAACCACTGTTACCAGCTCCTTGTTCTCTACAACTACTTAATAGTTTTTTTACAATTACCTTCAAACTTACACATAGATAAGTTTAACTAGTATTATTTAATATATATACTTTATAGCGATTTTTACGCCTTCAAAAAAAGGTTATTTTGTTATTTATTCTTGAGTTTGTTTATCTTTATTTTCACTGCTGAAGTTGAGCGCAAAAGTGCTTACTAAGTATTTTACTAAGTAGCCTAATTTAAAGAAAAAGATCTTGGCTTTCCAAATCACTAACCATTTTGGAAATAGCCCTTCTGGTTGTAGTAATATAAAGCTTTGAAAACTATAACTTTTTTGACATCTTTTTTTTTGTCACCCCTCTGTATTACTGCCTAGCCCTACTTTAGCTACAACTTAGACTAGGGCTACTCTTACTAAGCGAGAAGACCTGCAGAGCAGAAGAAGTCTTAGCGCTCTTACTAATCTTACAATCTGCACAGAGCACCTAGAGCAAGAGAGTAGCAGCGCTCTCACTAATCTTATTAATTTTACAGAGCAAGCAGAGCACAAAGACTATAAGATGTTTACTTCCTAGTATACAGTCTTAGGCATTAAACCCTTATAGTTTAGTGTGTTTAACTTTAAGTAATAATCTAAGGATTAGTTATTACCTTCTTAACCCTCGTGTTATTATATTAATCTTCTAATTATGCTAACACACCCCGTACTATTACATCGATCTACTAATCGTGCTAGTACAACCCCCTCGTCCATCGCACTCGCTCATTCCCGAGAACCAACACTAGATCATCTTCGGACGATCTTCACAAAGGTGTAGTTATTTATTACTTTTCTTTAAGTTTAAGTTATTAGCGCTTGTAGATTGTTAAGCTAACTCTAGTTTAAATTTAGTTTAGAACCCTACGTGTTTTTTTTTAGAGAAGTAATTTACTAACCTTGTAATAACATACTAAAAATCTTTTTTAAATTATTAAAAGTTATTAAGCTTTACTAAAAAAAATTATTTGTGCTAGCTTATTGCGCTTTTTGCGTAACTATTTTAGTGCAAACTTAGTGCCTAAGGCATTTAAAAATTAGTAACTACTAACAGCCTAACAACATTAGAAAGTAAGTAAATTGTTGCTTGTTAATACAGGAGCTGCTACTCAGTAAACTCTTGCTTAAGGCCTATTTATTTTTAGTAAGCTTTATTTAGGTAGAATTAGTACTGCGCTTTAATTAAATACTAAGTATTTTAATTTTTAAGTGCGAGATTTTTTTTAAAAATCTTCACTAAAGCTTAAAAGCTAGTAAAGTTCTAAGTAATTATACTTATTAAGGTGTTCAAAAGCAAGTTTAGATAAATAGTCTTGCTAATTTAGTTTTTAACAATAGTAATTTTAGCAACTTTCTTTTTGTTTATTAAGCAGTCTGTACTTTGTATTTATTAACTAGCTTATTATGATTTTTTTATACTTAGTATTAAGAACTTAAGCTTTATATTTGTGTTAAGTAATTTTATATTTCTCCTGTTCTTAGGTGCTTGCGCTAGGTAGTAGAGCAACTAGCTGCTTAATATCCTTAGGCAGTTCTAGATACTAAGGCTCCTAGTGGTCTATTAAGCGCACGTCTAGGAGATTAGGATTAACCTAATCATAGATACTCTTCTCTAAGTAGTGCAGTTTTAACAGAGTAAACTAGGTTAGCTAGTCTAATTATGCCTTAAGGACTACCCCTAAGGCAACAAGCAGTGTATTAGAGAGGTCTATCTTAGTAAGATGCTTTGTGTGGATTACAACGTGGGTTATTATTAAGGTAACAATAGGATTGATTGGTCGGTTGGTAGGTAGGTAGAATAGATTAGTAGGATGTTAATCGTATAACTAATAAGTAAAAGGTACAGCAGCCGCAGCAATCTGCAAGCTGTGCTGTAGAAGAAATAAAAAACAGTAAAAAACCAATTAAATAGTTAAACTTCTAGCTTGCTAATTGCGCAGTAAGAATTAATACTATAATTAGGCAGCTAGGCTTATAACTGTAGGAGCTAAGAAGAAGCAATTGCTTAATTAAGAGGAGTGGAATAAGTGTATTAATTAACTAAGTGCCACAACAAAGTGTCCAATAACTACTAAAGAAGAATAAGACGATCTAGCCCGTATATATAGGCGCTAGCGCGGTCGTCACGTGTTTAGCTTACTAGGATCACCTAATTAACAGGGTGATCCGCATGTTCCGCATGTCAATACTCTAACACTACTTTAATAAGCTTACTAATTATTTCTATAAGGCTTAAGGCTTTATTTTAATTAAAAAAGAGGACTTTTGTCTACTCTTCTATAGCGCCTAGATATTATGTTTTACAGAGAGCTTTATATTAAAAGCTTTTAAAGCTACTAAAATCAAGCTAATAAATGCTAACATTATTCTTTGTAGATTTGCTAGCACGCTAAAAGCTAAAAGAAGCTTATTATTAGAGCTTTCTAGTTATAATTAAAGAAAAATAAATTAATTAGTTTAAGCTGCTGTAAAGAATACTAAACAGACTAAGTTAAAAAAGCTATGTTTAAGCGTTTGCTATCTCTTTATGCAGAATAAGCTTTTAAAGCATAAAAATAAGAGCTTAAAAAAAGCTTTTAAGTATAAGTAAAGCATAAAAAGAAGAGCAAAGCTTTTAACTTTTAATAGTACTAAGAGTATTATAATAGCTCTGTCTTTTAGTTTTCTTGCAAGATACGCGAGGCTAAAGCTAAAAAAGCAGTATAAAAGCAAGATAAAATAGAGAAAAAACTTTAAAAAGCAAAGGCTAAGAAGTAGCATAAGGACGCTTAACTACAGCATTAGGTTAAGCTTAAGCAGAGGCGTGTGGAGAGAGAGAGACTTAAAGAGGTAAAGAAGAAAAAAAGAGCTAAGAAGGTAGCTAAACGCTAACGCTAGAAGGATAAGAGAGACTGTGCTAAAGCTCTACAATCATTTTGAAAAAAGAAAGAAGAGAGCCTTACAAGAAGTCTTATTAAGTATTAAGTGTTATTAGAGGCAAAATACCGACCGATCGATAAATTGCACTCCGGCTAGAGGATACATATACACGTTGCGACATGTTGGAGTATTGACACGCGGATCACCCTGGTGATCAGGTGATCCTGGTAGGATTCCACGTGACGGCGCTAATAGCGCGCATATCAACAAGCCAGATCGTCCGAAGTCTCTTCAGTAGTTATTGGACACTTTGTTGTGGCACTTAGTTGATCTATATACTCATTCCACTCCACTGATCAAGCAATTGCTCCTTCTTAGCTCCCACAAGTGTTAAAAAAAAATTTAAATAAGCTAGCTAGTGCTTAGCCTTGTAATGAGCCATTAGCTGCTCTACTAAAGCTTACCTTACGAGGTCGCAATATTAAGCTTCTAAGTAAATATAAATAGTACAACTTAATCGCAAGTATCTAATTACTACTCATTTATAATATCTTATGATAATAGTAATTGTACGTAGCTCAGTAGCCTCACTTTTGAAGTAGTGGATATGGTGTTCCCCACGCATCACGCGAATCCGCGCATCACGCGCACGGACACGGTACCCCTCCTCTATCCAGGCTTTGTATGCCATTTTACTCTTGTTAGAAGGTGCTCTTGATACTATGACATTGCTATAATGAGTTGCTAACTTTTACTCTAAACCATCTTGTGCAGAGGTCATGCTAACTTCTCTGTACCATTTCAATTAACTAAATGCCCGAAGGCTTAATCTGAATTAAACCTTACGGGTAAGTGGCCGGCACGGGTGAATAGCCGGCACGGGTGATTAGCCGGGCTCTGCTAAGACCCTACTGTAACTATTACTGCTGTTAAAGCCTGCTAAGATAATCAAATAGTGTGTTTCATACCTAGGACTTGCCGTTAGTCTATGCAGTGGGTCGTTTGTTTCCACCATAGCGAACCCCTGCGATACCACGCCACAGCCGTAAAACAACTCCTAGGCCCTCGATGTAGCTAGAGCCAACAATTCTCTTTGTTCCTGCGTGCTGTGACGACCCTGCCCAAGAGCGTTCAATCATTCCCGTAGGATTAGTTATCATGCTAGAGTTGCAGCAACGATAATACAGCTTGTGTCTCCTTGCAATTCAAAGGGAACTCAGCGCGTTGTATTGCTTCTACGTTTTCCCGACTGTGATGAGTCAGTAGTGTTTCAAGCTGATGAAGATAAGCATCGGAGCTCGGAATTTATCTTCATCGCGCGCCTGGCGACTAAGGGGTCACACTATCCCATTAAATAGCTCCTTCCGTTTGGATGCTGCAACTGTCGATTGTACATGCTACGCATAGCGGCGCAAGCGTCAGGAAATCTTGCTCAGTCACAGCAGTCTAGCTTTATCTTTTTATGTCTAGTTTTGCGCAGCTTAGCTTAATGCTGCTAGATGTGCTCATAGAGGATTTATCGATGCTCCAACCAAATGTCAGACATCGAACACCAACATTTCGAGGCGAGCGAAAGGTCTGGTTAGCCTCTTTTCTCGCCTCCAAAACATTGAATACCTTCCTAGGATTAGTTTCTAACGCCTGCTTTGTTGTCGCAGGCGTTGTGGCGGGCGCGCAGGCTATTGCAGTTGTTTAGGAGTTGTTAACTTAGAAAAACTCTGCAAATAGTCTGTGCGCTAACTAATTCTAGATGTTTAATTAAAGGCCTCCTACACACGAAATTAACAGAGCAACAGCTCTTTCTTAGGTATATAGCCCTATTGCCTTAATGAAGCAATAGAGCTATATATTTAGCTTTCTACCTACACCGAAATACCCTAAACGACTTGATATACCGACCCCCTATACCGAACACACACAATAGAACGATAGCTAGGTCTAGCGCACCTAGCTATTTACCTGCACTAGAATACCCTAAACGACTTAATATACTGACCCCCTATACTAAATACACATAATAGAACAATAGCTAAGTCCAGCTAAAGCTCTAGCGACGCACCTAGCTATTTACCTACACTAAAACCCCTCTACTGACTTAATATACTGACCTCCTATATTAAAGCGCTTAGCAGTCAGTACCTGCAGGAGCAATATATACAAGAAGGCAGCTAGTATAGCCTACAACAACAACAAACTAGAAGTAGAGAAAGCTAGACTAGCACGCTAGTTCTTTATACCTACTTCTTACACACTATACTTAGTTTCTTTTTTATTTTTTCTTATAAAAAAGCCTGCTGTTATATCTCTTCTTGTTCTCTAAACTGCTCTTTAGCACTAGCGCCTGCTGTAACTACTAGCTACTATAGCTACTAGCTAGCAGCAGGAGTACGCTACACGCTACCCACACTGTACAGTACTAAAGAAAACAAAGTAAATAAAACACTACATAGAACGGCTTCGCCACCGTCCTGCATAGCCTTCGGCTGAAAAAGGACGTTAATGGATTAATAATAATGATAATAACAATAATAACCAAATGTTAGAACAAGTTTTCAAGAACCTGCACGTTGATTTAGCGCTACCTGGGTGGGGATATGTCTAGACGCTGAGAAATGGAATCTATGGCGAAATCAATATAATAAGGAGCCGAGAAGAGGACCTGCACATTCAATGGTTCTCTTCCGTCCTCCACGGCCCCGAGAAGGCGGCGGCGGACCGGCTTCGGCTCTCCGCGATGCTGACACCGAATCAGCGGTCGGCGATAAGGAACTAATGACGACAAAGCTGTCGCACGACGCATGCCAGCGCCAGCGCCAGGATGCAGGCTACAGTAACTAACAATGGCCGTGCCGAGAGTTAGCATGCTAAAACGCAGCACAAATTATTTAAGAATTAATTTAAAACTAATCACAAGGCACCCTCTTATATAATAGAAATCTAAAAAGAACTTTATCTTGTAACGTTAAGGGTTTTAACAACTCTTATAGTAACTTTATAATATAAACTAAATTCAAGAGTATGCTTGTTTTTATAACATTATTCTTTAAGGCTACATTTCTAAATTAGTATATAAATTCTTCTACAAACTTACGTCTTTTCTTTTGTAGCTAGGCTATGCCAAATCATAGCATGGCTATTATTAGTTGGCATATATGTATATCCAGTGTGATAACACATCAGAGCAGATTCTCACAACAATCCTGCGGTGCGACATGGTGCGTTTTAGTACTAGTCGCACGGGCTTGAGACCCCTTCTATGCGGACGGCATCCGGACGCTAACGCATTGCCCCAAGACAGCCAGACACACAATAGGCAGCAGGCTGAGCTAGGTGTGGACCGTGTGGTCATCTATATAAGCATTGTGTGCCATGCAAATACACTCCTTGTTTGGTCTGTGCATCTTCCGTCAGCTTACAGCCCGCGCCAGGCAGGTCTCGTCCACCGGACCAATCAGCAGCAAAGCACAGCACCAGCGTAGTCTGCTATCAGAAAAATAAACTTCGGAAATATCTAAAAACTATGACAAATTTCCTTCTCGGCGACATTCGCATCTTCACCGGTGAAGAGACCATCGATGAAGGATATGTTCATGTACAGGATGGCAAGATCAAGTCCATCGGTCTAATGAGCGATGCGCCGCTCGATTCAGTGAAGATCTACTCCAAACCAGGTCATACGGTCCTTCCGGGTTTGATTGATTGTCATATCCACGCCGACCGGGCTGATCCCGAAGCCCTACCTCAAGCCCTGCGCTTTGGCGTGACTACCGTGTGCGAGATGCAGAACGAGCTTGAGAACGTACAAAAGCTGAAGAAGCAGACACTGCAACCCGACACCGCTTCGTACAAGACATCAGGCCAGGCCGCTACCATTGAGAACGGGTGGCCCATACCTGTCATTACAGCTCACGACAAAAGTCCAGAGACGGCGGCAGCGATCGCGAAATGGCCAAAACTGACGGATCGGGATAGCGTGGTGGAATATCTTGAGTGGACTGGAAAAGAGATGCAACCAGATTACATTAAGCTCATGCACGAGAGCGGAACTATCATGGGTCGCAAATTTAGCTACCCTTCTATCGAACTGCAGAGTACGATTATTACAGAAGCCAAAAAGCGAGGTTACCTGACCGTCGCGCACGCTACATGCCTACAAGATACGCTCGATGTCCTCAATGCAGGTGTCAATGGTCTCACGCACATGTTCTGCGACAAGCCACCAACACAGGAACTGATAGACGCATATAAAAGAAACAACGCGTGGGCCAATCCAACGCTTGCTGCACTGGGTAGCCTGACGACTGAGGGGAAAAAGCTGCAGCACCGATTTGCACAGGATCCCAGGATGAAAGGGTTGATCAGCGAGGACCGTGTAGGCAACATGTGCAAGTGCATGGGCTTTGCTGCCGAGGGAGGGAAAGTAGAGTACGCATACGAAGGCGTGAGAAAATTGAGAGAAGCAGGCATCGACATCCTGTGGTAGGTGAAGTTCTTCAGCTTTAGCCGTCAAACCACTCACAAATTGTAGTGGAAGTGACTCCGCAGGTCCTGCGCTAGGAACAGCATTTGGTCTATCAATGCATCACGAATTGCATGTCTTCGTACATGAGGTGGGTATGACACCTGCAGAGGCTTTGCGCTCGGCCACAAGCCTGGTTGCGAAACGCTTCCAATTTGCGGATCGTGGTCGCCTAGCAGAGGGGCTGAATGCAGACTTGCTGCTGGTAGAAGGAAATCCGCTCGAAAATATCGATGCGACGCTAAATATTCGCGGTGTCTGGCGAGATGGCAACCTATGCAGCACGTATGCTTCAAAGCTTGAAGCTGGTGTTGAACCGCTATCGCGCTGATGGGGCACACCAGAGGCATTGGTCAGCTGGGAAGACATGCCACATTCAGGCATCCCGAGCGATTTTGTGGTGTCGGTAACGGATGTGTTCTCATTATGATTAAATGCTTCTTCCAACCCCGCTCATTGAAACCATCAAAAAAAAGATGGTAGAGAAGACAGCTGTGCTAAGGCGAAGACTGAACCTGTAGGACTGAAGCCGGAAATCATGCCCTCATAAACCTTGAACCTGCAACTCCTGTAGGGTACGAGCGAGCGGTTTCTGCGATGAAGGAGCGCTGTGTCGGGGTTGAGGTGAGAAACATGCGAGTGCGAAGAGTATTAGGGGAGCCGGCACCAAATGCGTCCTTACTGCTTTGGGACTAGCCTCCAAGTGTCATGGTGTCTCCAACCCGCTCTCTCCAATGGTTCTTTTCATCCATCAAACGACTGATAATCTTGCTTTCCAGCACCCTCATGCAACAGATTCGAAGCCTAGCCTGGTGGCCTTTTTTCTTCAGCTTATTCGACAGATGTCGGCCATTACAAATGTGCACAGAGCTGTGCAATTTCGCAGCAGTCATTACTCATCTCGGTGTGCGAGTGCTTACCACCAATGCCGGAACAGCGAGCTGAAGACAACAAATGTTGCACATTTGCAATCCAGTGAACTGTGCAAGAATGACCACAATAGAGTAAGCTGATTGATGAGACCATAGAATTTCAGAACCATGGCGATACTACATCATACTCATGGGGCCTCCGTATACGCTCTGATATCCAATTCCCCCTTCCGATAAGCACTTTTCACGACGATAATATCTTCATTAAGCATTCTTTTAGGTATCAGGAGTGGTAGCTCACTATCTTCAAGATGCCTCACGCTACTGCCGACGTCACAGAGGTCACGCTTGACATCCATACACATTCCAAGTCAAAAACAAAGTCACGGACTCGCGAATCGAAGTTTCTATCAAACCAGCTAGAAGACTATCAAACCCTCCTTGAGACCTCACAGCTAGCGCAAACTATCGATCGACAGCTACGAGCGATGGTGAAGAACACCCAAACACCAATCACGAAGGTCTTATCGCTTGGTCTGGGCAGCCTCGCAGTTGCTAAGGGACAGTCAAGGAGGCTGAAGCAACTCACCATATTATTGGCCATTCAAGACACTCTGCAAGAAAGCTCGAGCATGTCGGTCCAAGTCTACGCCCAAGACCCAACGTTCACGCGGAACGACGAGTCGTTCTTGAACAGCTTGGGTATCCGTATCCTCCGAACGCCATCTGGTTCAGAGCTTGGCAAGGCATCGCATATCCTCGATACTTCTACATTAGTTTACTCGCCGTTCCTCACTTTGGAAGCATATGAGCAGCTACTGGGAGACGGCAGGACGGTGCAGTATCTGTTCGGCGATGACTTCGACGCATTGTTGCAAAAGTGGCCGAAACAGAGTGCTGAGCGAGTGGAGGTAGAAAATTTAGTCAAGAACAGCTTGAGAGCATGTCGAAGGAGACCAGTCATTGGCGAAGGCTTCTGGACGAAAGAGGATGGCACGTTTCCCATGGCCATGTACGAGAAATCAGTTCAGAGCAGAAAGAGAAGGCAGAACGCATACTTGTAAAGGGAAAGTATTCGCAAGGAAACATGCCATTTGAACTTATTCCAAGTTCTTGCCAAATTACAGACTTCATCCCCTCCTCCGCGTACTGGGCCGACCCTGCACCTTCGGTAAGCCCGACAGCACTCCTACCATGGACAGCTGCCAATCATCAACCTTAGGTGGCCTCAGAAATTTTCCAGCCTGGTACCTTTCCTTCCTGTCCCCCAACACAAGCGCTAGACGAGACGTACTCTTTCTGGTGACCCAAGCGTTTGATTCGGTGGCTTTTGGCTTGAATTTCGCTAATTCAGGTGTATCTTCATCGTCCAAGCACGCTGCGGTAGTATGTTTGGCTACTATGTACCACGTAGCGATAGCAAGATGCTGAAGGGGATCGCCGATAGCGCAAGTCACCAGGAGGCCGATATAAAGAGCGTAGCCTTTTGACCCTTGTGTATTTAGGTAGTCGTACACACCAAGATATGTTGTCAGGATGGCAGCGAATACCAAGGGTAGGATTAGAATGGGTGACGGTGTAAACCACTTCAGGCGTGCTGCTTGGGTACGAATCTGTGATCTCTTTGAGTGCTGAACAGCAGGAATGGGAAGGAAAAGGGTCTTACCTTGTGTTCAGTGTCAGAGAAGACGAACCATAGCGCATCCCAGGACAGGAGACACGCCATACCCAGCCTCAACAACGGCCCGACAACGGCGCAGTCGGCAAGCTAGTTTGCGATGAGTGTACCTCCAAATGCTACAATCAAGTCTTTGACTGGATCAACGTTGATCGTATAGCGCGTTAGATGTGCCAAGGTCGTAAGGAGGATTACGATGAGAAGCACTACAGGGATCTCGTGCTACGTAGTTGAACGAAACTAGGTAGGGACAAGAAGCGCGAGGCGTAGAAGCAGTTGAGTAGTTGATAGCGTCACAACGCGGTAGAGTTGGCGATGTGTAGGTTAATTGAAGCCCCGAAATTGTTCAGATTGAGGTTGGATGGTTTTTGCACAAAGACCTCAGACTGCTCGTGCTGAGAGACAAAGTGTTTTCTATAGCTTAAAGGTGTCTGATGCGATCACGCGCTGACTTCCTTTCACTCTCAGTTCCACTGGGTGTTCTCTGCCTGACTACATGTAGCTTGCTTTTACTGCCAGTAAAGCGACAGCAACATTTGTGGTTTCATCTCTCATGTGCGTCCATTGTAGCTTACAGTGCCTTGGTTTGCGAGCAGATATCATCCGTACGTGATCTTGTCCGGTAATGGCCCCGCTGGCATTTCCGTCCGCTGCGACTCTATCGCATCCGCTCCCACCGGGTTTGAGGCTTCCTGATGTATCTGCCCAAATACCACCGGTTGTGGCTTCGCATAGTGTTCTCTTGTCTCCTGCGCAAATCCTGTATGTACATCTTCCATGTTTCCTATTTGACTGTTATGCCTGCTCATGACACCATCCTCCCCGAATGCGACAGGGTCATTGCCTCCCCAGCCCGAGTTTCTCATGTTCTCCGTTCTCTCGATGACCTTCCTGCAAACATCCCGGTGCGCTTCCTCCATCTTGCCCTTCACAAATGGCATCAACCACCATGCGCAGCAGACTTCCACGTCCTCTACTAGCACCCATTGCGCGTCGCCAACACCCATGCCCTCGCCCTCGACCTCGCTGCCCACTTCGCCATTTGCGACAACCCGAAACTCAGCCCTGACTATCACGCCCACTGCAGCATCAGCGCGCGTCTTTATACCGTGCCTTGTATCTTGAAAACAGCTTGGGAAGGTAATGTACTTCTTCCCATACTGACCGATACCCGGTATCAAGGTAATGCACTCGGTGACGTGGTAGGTTGTGATGGGGTATTGGTCGGGCGGATACCAATACGTGTCTTTGAGGGTCGACGGTGCTGTGCTGGGCGCTTTCTCGTGCCCGCAGGTAAGGCCTTGGAGGGTGAGGGCTGTCTCATGGTCGTGCAATGCGGCGATCACCCAGGCGGGGGAAATGTGGGGTGGGATATGGTGCGCGACATGGAGGTTGTGTTTTGCGCTCATCGTGGGAACGCGATTTTTGAAGCGGGGAGGCTGTCAGGCTCAGTACTGTGCGTAGCGATCGTCGGGCTAACAATGCTAGAGGTGATAATCCCCTCTAGAATAAATATCCAGGACCTTTCTTACCTACATAGATATTTATACTTGAAGGTTAGTAGAGAGGGTCTGCTGTATGTTTATACTAGAGGGTGAAAATACGCCTAGGCAAAAGTTTCACACGACAAGACACAATATTACACACACAATACAATACAATGTTTTAGCTTCAGCCTTTTAAGACAACCTTTTAATGTGACTACATATTTTAAAGACACCTTTTTAGTAAAAAAAAAGATTTATAATTAATAATAGGTATCTAGGCTTACGCCCTCTTGTTTAGTATTACTAGCACGCAATTAGTGTGTTGCATGTTTAGATAGAAACAAAGAAAAGTAAGATAAAGACATAAATTACACCCTAACTTAACACGCTCTATCCTGCCTATACTACCTACTTATGTTAAAGCTTTACTTCTAGATACTCTTAGACAAATTAAAAAAGCAGCATTATTATTGTCTTGCTTTCTAACCTATACATACAACAATAGAACGCCTACTTCTCCTTTTCTACCTTTTTCTTTTTTATTGCTAATTTAACGTTATGCAATAGCTAGCCTAACTAGTTAATTTTTTTTTACTTAGCTTATATATAATTAACAAGAAAAGAGAAATACTAAAGTAGAGTATTTTAAGTACTTTGCTAGTATTAGTAAACACTCTGTAAATCTTGTATTCTTTCTACAACTAGCTAAGTTAAGGCTTAACATTTTATATATATATAAAGATATTATATATTCTAGAGTTGTTTATAAGAGATATAATTATAAAGCCCTAAAGAGGCTAAGTTTGTAGATACTTAATAAACTTAGGTGTCTACATAATTAGCTTAAGCTAGACTAGTTTAGGGGCTAGGTGTATAATAAGAAAGCTTCTTATCTTTAAATACAAGTTAAGGTTAAGAAAATACTTATTGTAGAAGTTGTACGCTATTGCAGCGTGTTGTATACAAATTATTTATATACAGTACTGTTTAAAAGGTAAGAAGTAGTAAGTAAGAAGTAGCAGCTTTAGCTTTATAACGTATTACAGGCTCTTGCTACAGTACGTACGTATCCTTTCTCTCCTCTATTGTATTATGTTGCAATTCTATTGCAATCTTACTGTAATTCTGTTGTTAGCTATAAGCTAGCAATCGCTGTTAGACACGTTTTGACTAGTGTCGTTTTTTAGTACCTTAGCAAATTTTTTAACCCTGATTATTACTTAGTGGTCTGAGCTTTCCTCCTAGAACTTATCCACCTACCGTTCAAATCTTGTTAACTACATACAATCTTTTTTTTGACTTTTGCGATTGATTAGTAGAGTGTAGTATAAAGGGCTGAAGCCTTGATGTTCCCTAGTACTCGGCCTGTGGCCTTCGTTGGCTTTCCTTACCTCAGCACTAGCAGCTGACTATCGGCCGCACTATTTGCGCTAGCTTCTAGCTAATCTAGTAGCCTCTGCTAAGTAACTCCACTACTAGCTGCACTAGTTACGCTAACTGTCAGCTGACCCGGCAAACCTCTGATAAACCTCGGTTAGTCCTAACCTTGGTTAGTCCTAACTATCCAGGTTGGATATAAAACCTTTACGTAGTCTCTCTATAGTTCTTTATCTAATTCATCACTGTTCACTGTTCACTGTTTCCTTGCATCTTTGGTCAACCCAACGCACCCTTATAGGTATCTGCTTTTCACTTTTTTGTAACCCCATTTTGACTACAACAACAACCACCACCCTTGACACCTTAAAAAATAAATAAATACTTAGCTCTTACACAATAAATAAATAAAAAGATACTAAAGCAATAATATTTAATTACTGCATTAGTATTAGCAAATACTTTAGAGATTGTGTATATTTTCTATAACTAGCTAAATTAAGATTTGATAATCTTTTTGTAAACATAAATATTGCATATAAAAACTTATCTAAAATATTTATAAACTTAAAAATCTAGCTAAGTAGTTAAGTTTTAGAACACTTAGTAATTATCAAACATTAACTTTTTAAGGCGAGAAAAAGGTCTAGCTTTGCCTTTTTCTTGCCTTAATTATCTTAAACGCCTTCCTAAAATCAGATTCTAATACTTGTTTTCTTAGTGCAGGTGTTGTAGCGTGCGCGCTGGCCGTTGTAAAGAAACAGAGTAGTAATCTGTTAAAAACTCTGCAAGTGGTCTGTGCGTAAGCTAATTTTAGAGTTTAATTAAAGGCAATTTAACTCCTACTTAACAAAGCAACAGCTTTTTACTTAGGTAGATAGATTTAGTAGCGTAGTGAACTAATAAATCTATCTTTCTAGCTATCTACTATCCGAAATCCCCTTGACTTGATATACTAACCTCTTATACCGAACACACAATAGAACGATAGCTAGGTCTAGCGCACCTAGCTATTTACCTACACCGAAATACCCTAAACAACTCAATATACCGACCTCCTATACTAACCTATATATTAGAATTAATAGCTAGACTAGTACCTTGCTCCTAGCACCTTGCTCCTAGCTATCTAACTACACTGAATTCCCCCTATACCAACTCAATATACCGACCTAATATACCGACCTACACATTAGAATCGATAGCTAGACCCCTAGCTATCTACCTATACCGCAATGCCTATACTAACTTGATATACTGACCTAATATATCAATCCTATACCAAACTGCTTAGCGTACCTATATAAGCAATACAAGAGAGCAGCTAGCATAGCCTACAACAACATATAAGAAGTAAAGGAGATAACTAGACTAGCATACTAGCTCTACATACTTCCTAACAAAGGACTAAAAGAGATACTTGTTAAAACTACCCTAAGCTACAAGCCTTACCTTTATTTAGAGAAACCTCTCCTTGAAAATAATATATTAGAAAACACTACGTAGATACTTGTAGGTCCTAAACCTACACGTCTTATATAGCCCTTTGGGCTAGGAAAGAACGTTAAACTGCAATAAAAAAACACTTAGTAAATTTAGGTGTCTGCATAAGCAGTTTAAGTTAGACTAGATTAGGTGCTAAGTAGATAGTAGCAAAAGATACTCTTTTTAAAAAAAAACCCTAGAATAAGAAGATGCTTGCTGTAAAAGTTATATGCTATATTGTAGCGGAGTGTATTGTATATAAATTATTTATATATAGTGCTGTTCAAAAGATAATAAGTAGTAAGTAAAAAGCAGTAAGTAAAAAGCAGCAGCTTTAGCTTTATAAAGTGTTGCAGGCTCTTACTGCAGTACGTACCTGTTCTTTCTTTCTTTTATTATATTATGTTGCAATTCTATTGCAATCTTACTGTAATCTTATTGCTAGCTATAAGCTGGCAATTGCTGTTAGACACATTTTAACTAGTATTGTTTTTTAGTACCTTGGCAAGTTTTTTTAACCTCAATTATTACTTAGTATTCTCAGCTTTTCTTTTAGAACTTATCCACCTACTGTTTAAATCTTGTTAACTACACATAATCTTTTTTTTTACTTTTGCGACTAATCAGTAAAGGGTATCTGCTTTTTACTTTTTTGGAAACCTATTTTAACTACAACATCAACTACCACCTTTAACACCTTAAATATAAACAATACAATGTTTTAATAAGATAATTATATAAAAGTACTACTCTTAAATACATATTAAGCTATTCCTTGTTCTAATTTCTTCTTCTTCTTCTTCTTCTTCTTCTTCTTCTTCTTCTTTCCTTGCTGCTGCGGCTCCTTAATACCCATGGCAACCTAGAGGACCTTAATAATAGCCGTAATCTAAGGATTATTGATATCTGCAGTGCTAACATTCTAGTAGGCAAAAAACTTGCTAAAAAAATTAAACAACCTACACGTAGTATTCGTGTTTAGCGTGTTTTTAAATATATGCTATAGCTAGGCAGGTAACTTAGGTAAAACATTATTGCCTAACTTAGCCTATAAAGCTTTTTGTTGTGCAGTATTCTTATTACGTACTTTAATACGTAAGTTAAGTGTAGCTGTTATAAGGCTAGGCAGTAATTTATTAGAAACCAAGGGCTTTAAAAACCTGATGCTTTAAACTAGAATATTGCAGCGTGTGCTTTTAACTATATTAGCAATAGCTTATATAAGTTGTTTATTTAACTATTACTTCCTAGCTAATTGTTCTAAACTTAGTGCAACGCAGAGCAGCGGCTTAATCTTGTCTATAGCTAGTTTTAGGTTTATTCTAACAAGACTATAATGCAGTTAATGTAACAGGTTAGTAGTAACACGTGTAGCTGTCTTAGGCTACCTTTGAGTAACCTCAGCTAACATTTCCTTAGCATCACACACTACTTAGGCGGCTTTATTATCATCATCATCATTCTCTTCTTTCGACTCATTATTGCTATCCTCCTCTTTTGACTCATCATCGCTATCCTCCTCCTTCGACTTATCACCTTCCTTTTTCAACTTATCCACGTCTGGCATGTTCTACGTTAAAATTAGCCTTGTTAATTTTGCGCTTAGCATCTTTGACTAGAAAAGCCCTTATGTGCAAGTAGTTATAAACGTGTTCTAGCAAGAGCAGAAGGTCTAGATCTAACATGTCTTTAAGCTTTTATAAGCTAAGTATCCTTTTTAGTTAAGAAGGTGCTAGTTAGTATTATAACTTTGTTAGCAAACGCTAAGGTTAGTTTTACTAGAATAGCTGTCTTACCTTGTGGGGTTCTATAGGCAGTTAAATCTAGCTAATTGTAAAGATCGTCCGAAGATGATCTAGGTTAGTTCTCGGGAGAATGAACGAGTACTAGGGACACGGGGTGTACTAGCACGATTAGAAGATTAATGTAATAGTACGAGGGTTAAGAATTAAGTTTTTAATCCTTAGATTAATTACTAAGGTAAAACCCTAAGTTAAATACTATAAGCTATATGGGCATATTGCCTATACTATATACTAATAAGCGTGACGCTTGTGTACAAGCGTGCGCTTATAGATAAGCAGTCACGTAGTTGTGCTCGTAGATAAGCGCTCGTTAGTAAGTAGTCACGTGGTTGCGCTCGTAGATAAGCGCTCGTCAGTAAGCAGTTACGTGACGGCGTCGTAGTTGCCTAGCTGTAATTATCTGTCTATGTTGCATAGTCTCTGCGGGGTTGTCCCCCTCGTCCCTTAGTCTAGATTGTAACACTTTCCTCCTCCTTTAAAGATTCGTCCTTAAATCACGTAGTTGTATTTCATAGTTTTTATTAAATAACTAAGGCTTACCCCGCGTTATAAGTTAGGTAGTTGCTATATCCTCTTCCTATTAACAGTACTTACGTCTTAGCTCTAAAATCGCTCGTGCTAACTATCCTACTAAAGCTCCTTATAATTATTGTTTCCTAGAAGGCCTTATTTGTTTTGTTATGCCTAATTCTCGTCTAAAGTGTACTAAGTGTACGCAGCTAGGTCAAGCATGTGTAAATATGTTTTAGAAGTCTCTAGATTGTACTCGCGATAAGTATTAAAAGAAAGTAGATAATAATAAAAAGTTACTTATAATAGTAATTTCGCGTTTGCTACAAAATAAGAAAATTTAAAAATAGGCTAAAAAGCGTGCTTGTAGGAAAGCGCTGTGTCTTACTTTAAATATAGAAGTTGCTAGTAAGCTTAAGATAGCGCAAGAAATCAATTGTCCTACAGTATCTATTAGCATAGCCCTTTTGCCTACAATGTAGGCTACCCTAGATTTAATTAATGCCTCTGTTGCTAAGCTTAGTATTACTAGAGTTAATAACGCTATGCTAGAAGCTAGTAGTAGTTTGTAAGGTATGTTGTTTATTTTATCTTCTATTATTTAAGTGTTGTAACATAGTAATGTATGCTAACGTTTTTTAGTTTAATTCCTAGTATAGTTATTATATTGTTGTAATATTTAATAGTAGTTAGTTAGGTTTGTGTCTAGTTCCTATGTGTTGTCGCTGTCTAGGTAGCCTAACTATTTAACTAGGTATTCCTTGCTGTTGTTGTTGTTCTAGTGTGCAAGAATTCTCTTAACTTTAAAGACGCTATCTTCTAATACTTTATAGTAGAAGGTTGTCTAAAGTAGCGTCTCTAGGTCTGCTAGTTCTAACATATTAACCTAGAATCTTAAGTAGATCTTTATATTAGGTAGGAGGTTAAGTATATAAGTAACTAGTCCCTTCTAGTTAAGAATTAAAAATAGTCTAACTTGAACGTTGTTAAGCCCTTTGCTAGGTTATTTAGTGCGAAGATTCTTTGTAAGTAAGTATACTTGATTCCTCTTCTTTAGCTAAGGTGCTGTTTTTTATTTCTAGTAAACATATAAAATACTTAAGCGTTAAGCTTTCTTAAGTGTTGTTTTAAGTAACTTATGTACTTTCTTTAGTTTATTAGCTGTCGCAATAGCTGCTTCTATTTTTAAGCTTAAAAGTGTACGTGTAAAGAGATTTAGTGGCTTCAGCCTTTTAAGACAATCTTTTAATGTGACTACATATTTTGTAGACACCTTTTTAGTAAAAAAAAGATTTATTGCTAATAATAGGTATTAGGGCTTATGCCTCCTTATTTAGCATTACTAGCACACAATTAGTGTGTTGCATGTTTAAACAGAAACAAAGAAAAGTAAGATAAAGACATAAATTACATCCTAACTTAACACGCTCTATCCTGCCTATACTACCTACTTATGTTAAGGCTTTACTTCTAGGTACTCTTAGACAAATTAAAGAAGTAGCATTATTATCGCCTTGCTTTCTAACCTATACATACAATAATAGAACGCCTACTCCTCCTTTCCTGCCTCTTTCTTCTCTATTGCCCTTTTAACGTTATATAACAGCTAGCCTAACCAGTTAATAGTTTTTTTACTTAGCTTATGCACGATTAATAAGAAGAAAAAGATACTAAAGTAGAGTATGTTAAGTACTTTACTAATATTAGCGAATACTCTGTAGATCTCGTATTCCTTCTACAACTAGCTAAGTTAAGGCTTAATATTCTTTTTATATATAGAGATATCGCGGATTCTAGAGTTATTTATAAGAGATATAATTATAAAGTCCTAAAGAAGCTAAGTTTATAGATACTTAATAAACTTAGGTGTCTACATAATTAGCTTAAGCTAGACTAGTTTAGGGGCTAAGTATATAATAGAAAAGCTTCCTATCTTTGGATAAGAGTTAGGTTAAAGAGATACTTGTTGTAAAGGTTACAGGCTATGTTATAGTGTAGCATATTATATGCGAATTGTTTGTATACAGTGCTGTTTAAAAGGTAAGAAGTAGTAAGTAAGAAGTAGTAGCTTTAGCTTTATAAAGTATTGCAGGCTCCCGCTGCGGTACGTACGTGTTCTTTCCCTCCTCTATTGCATTATGTTGCAATCTTATTACAATCCTACTATAATCTTGTTGTTAGCTATAGGCTAGCAATCGCCGTTAGATACATTTTAACTAGTGTTGTTTTTTTAGTACCTTAGCAAATTTTTTAACCCTAATTATCGCTTAGTAGTCTAAGCTTTCCTCCTAGAATTTATCTACCTACTGTTTAAATCTTGTTAACTACATATAATCTTTTTTTTTTAACTTTTGCGATTGATTAGTAGAGGGTAGCTGCTTTTTACTTTTTTAGAACCCTATTTTGACTACGACAACAACCACCACCCTTAACACCTTAAAAAAAATAAGTAAAGAGATTTAGGTGTCTTCTATAATTTGCGTAAAATAAAGTCTGTCTTATTAACTCTAAAAGTTTATTGTTATATGCTATCTGTGCTATAAGTAATAGTAATACCTAATTGTTCTGTTGTTAGTTAGTGTAGATGCGTAGGTATGCTTTTATTATACAATTTGTTTGCTTAGTCTATCTGTCTGTCTATAAGTAGAAAGCTGTTAATAGCTTTTTCTAAGTTCTAATTGTAGTAAGTAGTGTTGTCTAAAAGTTTAAAGTAAAGAGCTTGTCTCTGTTACTAATAATTTACTTTAGTATACTATATTATCTAATAATTTAATTGTGAATAATGTGCGCAAGCTATACTACTATGAAATCTTTTTTAAAGGTAATTTACTCTACTTATTTTCAAAATTAATTAATTACTATAAGAATTGTGTTGTATAACACTTGCGTTGCAAGGTCTCTTAAGACTAGTAAGCTTATTACAAAGTCTATAAAGACGTCTTCTTAAGGCTTGCTTGGTAGCTCTATTATTTATATTTCTTTATAAGGTACGTAGGTACTGTGCTTATACTTCTAATAGTCTGTGCGCTCAGTAATAAAGGTAGTAACCTTATCTTTTATTCTTAGAAACTTGTAATTTCTCTTAATAAGTTCTATAGTTCTTGTAATACCTAGGTAACTATATACTAAGTTATTATAGTGTTTCCTAATAATTGCTTCTTATAATTCTTTTAGTACGTTATACGTAATACATTTAAGTAGATTAAGCGTCTATACTAGTCCTAATAATTTATTGTTATTAATCTATAATATTATAGAATTAGTTGTCTTTTTTGTTCTTATAATGCCGTGTTAGTACCTAAGAGCATCTACTCTCTTATTATCCTTTCTTAGTATATACACAATCTTAAACTTGTACTATTTTAATTCATCTAACTATTAAACTTAGCATTAGTTAAGTCTTTTAGTAGTTGTAAAATTAACTAAATTCTTATAATTTATAAATATTATAAGTTCTAAGCAGCTTTTAGCGTATACTCTCTAATGTCCTAGATAATTAATAATAGCTAACAGCTCTTTATTATAAATATTATATTATTCTTCTAGTCCTAAAAAATTACAAGAATAGTAGGCAATTAGGTGCTATTTAGCTTATATAGTTAGCTAGCATAACCTCTAAGTGCGAGGTCTAATGTGTTTATTTTAAATCGTAGTAGCTATCCTGTTTAGAATATATAAAAGTATAGTAGTTCTATACTAATATTTTTAAGTATTTAGAAGGCGTTCTCTACTTCTTTACTCTACTTAAAAATTATTTCCTTCCTTATAAGTCTTGTTAATAGAATAGCAATCTCAGAGTAATCCTTAATAAACTATTAGTTAAAGTTTAGAAATTCTAAAAAAGATTATATTTCTCTAATTATTATTAGTTGTAGCTATTCTTTAATTACTTTTATCTTTTCTTTACTTATCTATACTTCTAATGCCTTTATAATATATTCTAGAAAGGCAACTTTATTCTTATAAAACTTGCATTTCTTGAGTTTTAGTTGTAAGTTAAACTAGTCTAGGCACCTTAGTACTGTATAGACATGTTTAACATAATCTTTTAAGTTCTTAAAGTAGATAAAGATGTAATCTAAGTATATAATAATAAAGATGTCTAGGCATACTCTTAATATACAGAGGGGTGACAAAAAAAAAAGATGTCAAAAAATTTGTTATTTTTAAGGCATTATATTTCTATAACTAGAAAGGCTAGACTAAAAGGGGTTAGTGGTTTGAAAAGCAAAGAACTTCCTCTTTAAGACAAGCTGCTTAGTAAGCTGCTTAGTCAGCACAATCGCGCTTGTAATCTTGTTTGAAATAAGAGAAAAAAAAATAGAAAACTTGATTCTAGTATAACTTTTTTTTGAACGTGTAATAATTGCTATAGCTTCGGCCTTTTAAGACAACCTTTTGATGTGACCACACATTTTGTAGACACCTTTTTAGTAAAAAAAAAAATTTATTGCTAATAATAGGTATCGGGGCTTATGCCCCCTTGTTCGGCATTGCTGGCACGCAATTGGTGTGTCGCTCTAGCATATTTAGACGGAAACAAAGAAAAGCAAGACAAAGACGCGAATTGCCTCCTAACTTAACGCGCCCTATCTCGCCTATTCTTGTTACTTTACTGCTAGGCGCTCTTAAATAAAGTAAAGTAGCAACACTATTATTGCCTTGCTTGCTAACCTATAAACGCGACAATAGAAAGTCTACTTCTCCTTTCCTACCTCTTTCTTCCCTATTGCTAATTTAACGTCTTACAATAGCTATTTAAGCTAAGTTCTAGTCTCTATACTTAGCCCTTGCACGACAAAAAAGAAGAGGGGAATACTAAAGTAATAAATTTTAAGTACTGTGCTAGTATTAGTAAATACTTTAGAGATTATTTATTCCTTGCATAACTAGCTAAATTAGGGCTTAATAATCTTTTTGTATATAAAGATATTGCAGATAAGGGACTTATTTAAGATTTTTATAAACTTAGAAGTCTAGCTAGGTAGTTAAGTTTTAAGATACTTCATAAATTTAGGTGTCTACATAAGTAGTATAAGTTAGACTAAATTAGGTGCTAGGTAGATAGTAGCAAAGGATGCTTTTTTTAGAAGAGAGCCTAGAATAAGGAGATGCTTGCTGCAGAGGTTGTACGCTATATTGCAGTGTAGTGTATTATATGCAAATTGTTCGTATGCAGTGCTATTTAAAAGGTAAGAAGCAGGCAGTAGGTAAGAAGTAGCAGCTTTATAAAGTATTATAGGCTCCTGCTGCGGTACGTACATGTCCTTTCCCTCCTCTATTACATTATGTTGCAATCCTATTACAATCCTACTGTAATCCTGTTGTTAGCTATAGGCTGGCAATCGCTGTTAGACACGTTTTAACTGGTGTCGTTTTTTAGTACCTTAGCAAATTTTTAACCCTAATTATCGCTTAGTGGTCTAAGCTTTCCTCTTAGAACTTATCCACCCACCGTTTAAATCTCGTTAACTATACATAATCTTTTTTTTTGACTTTTGCGATTAATTAGTAGAGGGTAGCTACTTTTCACTTTTTTAGAACCCCATTTTGACTACAACAACAACCACCACCTTTGACACCTTAAAAAAAAAGTAACAATTGCTAACAAACTTCTGAGTTTAATAAGCTTACGTAAGCATAATGTGAGCAAAATTTAGAGGCCTATATCTTGTTTACTTAGAGTTTAATTGAAGGGTGAGAAAAATTAAGGTTACTTACATAATCGTTAAATACGTAATAGCTTAGTAATCTTATAGTATATTAACTCTTTTTATTTTTTAAAACTTGCTTTTTTAATAGAATTATTCTTATAGCTTAAAATTCTTGTTATTCTAAATACTAAATTATTTCTTTCTATTCATAAAATAAGCCTTTTTCCTAATATAGTAATACAGTAAAAAAGTTTTTCAAAAGTATTACTAATACTCCTTATTAGGTAAAAGTTAAAAAAAAACGTTTTAAACTATTTTCAGGCCTAAAATAGGCCGTCTAACTAAGGTTTTTTCAAAAGTTTCAAAAATATTTAATAAAAACCTTACTAAAAAAACTGGAAAATATAATTTTAACTTTTAAAATATATAATTTTTAAATTTCTATTAAAAGCTAAAAAAAAATTCTTAAAAAAAGTATCTATTTTATAATAATTTTTCAGAAAATGTTGCCTTTGAAATCTTAAAAAAGCTTATCATTTTTATATTTATATCAAGCAAAAACTTGTGAGACTTTATAATATAAACTTAAATTAATTTATATAGTAAATTAAGTTGACTAAAAAGTAGTGTTATTGTATAAAAATAATACACTATTTAATATAATAAAATAATAGTATTACAAAAACTTTAGTTTTTACAAAAAGCAGTTAACAGTTATACTTTTTTGTAGTTAAAGTGTTCTTTAGCTAATAAAGAAGCTAAGGGCTAGAGTACTAAGTATTAGTAAGCTATTTTGTATAATTATTCTAAAAAAACTCAAAAACAAGCTTTTTACCAATAGCTAATAATTTATAATGCTTTTACTTTGAAACTCTGACACTAAATTGTGTTAATAGTGTTTTTTCAATACATGTAATTTTTGGCGATTTTTACACGTTCAAAAAAAGGTTTTTTCAAAATCATTTTTTTCGTTTTTTTCCACCTTATTTCAAGCAAAATTGCAGGCGTGATCGTGCTGACTAAGCAGCTTACTAAGCAGTCCGTCTTAAAGAAGATGTTCTTGGCTTTTCAAATCACTAACCCTTTTTGGTCTTGCTCATATAGTTATAGAAATATAAAGCTTCAAATATAACATCTTTTTTGACAACTTTTTTTTTGTCACCCCTCTGTACAATTAATAAGTTTCTAAAATGTTACTAAGGCATTTATTATTCTAAACAGTATAATAGTATATTTATAGTATTTATATCTTATTTAAGATACTATCTTCTATTTTTTTCTTTTCTTAATCTTAATAAGGTAGTATCTATCTTATAAGTCTAGTGCTATAAAGACTTTAGCATAAGATAATTAATTCCTATGTTCTATAATAGTTAGTAATAGATATTAATTCTTTACTGTAATATTATTTAACTTTTAATAGTTAACGCATATTTTTAGTAGCCTATTCTTCTTTAGTATAAAGAGTATAAGACATTCTACTAGAAATATTAAAAGTCTTATATAGCTTTTTGCTAAATTCTTATCTAAATTTTCTCTTAATATCTTAAGTTCTATCTCTAATAGTTAATAAATTAGTCTAAAAAGTAAAGTCTTCTCTTCTTCTAGAATAATCTTATAATTCTAGGATTAGTGTCTTAGTAAGGCTTTGCTATCTACTACTTCTATAAAAAGTACTAAAATTCTTTATATTCTTTTAGAGTTATATATATTTTTAAAACTCTAACTTTGACATTTAAGAAAGCTTTTTTAGTATCTATTAAGTTAAACCTTCTTGTCTTAAGGCTATTCTTAGTCAAGGTTTACTATCTCTTGGAAATTTTATTAATCTTCTTCTTATTTACTATCTTATTTATTAAATACGTAGGCTAGCTTAAAGTTATATTAAGTTTATAGCACTTAAATAAGAACTTCTTCAACTTCTAGTTAATTTATAAGTTATATTCTTATAACTAATAAAGTCCTAATATAATGTTATAGGTAACTAATCTAAAAACGTCTAAATCTATCTCTTCCTAGTGTTCCTACATGTAGAGCGTTACTTAGGTGACCTTATTTATTTTTTAAGGTATCAAAGGTGGTGGTTGTTTTTGTAGTCAAAATAGGTTTTCCAAAAAAGTGAAAAGCAGCTGCCCTCTACTAATTAGTCGCAAAAGTCAAAAAAAGATTGTGTGTAGTCGACGAAATTCGAACGGTGAGTGGATAAGGTCTATGCGCTAAGCGCTTAGAGCAGAAAAGCTCAGACCACCGAGCAAAATTAGGGTTAAAAAATTTGCTGAAGGTACCAAAAAACAACACTAATTAAAACGTGTTCAACGGCGATTGCCAGCCTATGGCTGGCAACAAGATTACGATGGAGGTGGAGGAGGTGGAGGTGGAGGAGGGTAAGGACACGTACGTTACCGCAGCGGGAGCCTGCAATACTTCATAACAGATAACCTTATAAGTAATTATTATCTTACCTAGTATATACTAACTATTAGCTATGTATAGTAAATAGAGTTCTAATTTCCTTAGTAGTTGTAGACCTGCTACTAGCACTACTTAAGCGGAAATATAGTTAGCTTAGGCACTAGAGTCTACTAGTTCTTATCTCTTGTATCTATTAAGCTTTACTGTAAGCTTAAGGAGGCTTAGGGGATTTATTACGTTAATTTCTCTAGTAGTTCTAAGTGTTTAGGGCGTCTATCTAAAAAAGACTATGTGCTAAATCTATAGAACTTCTTTATAATAAAGTGTATATTATATTAAATATTAAGGCATATGTGCTATAAGAGTTAGTTATATTTTTATATACTAGTTCTATCCTTGCAATCCTTCTACTGCGTTATGTACATCTATAGGGTTTCTTCTAGATTATTATATCTATAAAAGTATAGGCTGTGTCTCTTATTTTATATATATACTGCGCATTTATGGTTAGAGCAATTATACTATTAGTATTTATATCTATGCATTCCTTTTAGTCTCTTAAGAAACTATCCTAATCTACTTTTATTAAAATGATAAGTTGTATAGTTATTATTTATATATATAGTCTATAAATACTTTGCATGTTCTAGGTTACGTAGGTCTATCTAGTAGTATATATCCTTAGCGCAGCTATTATCTTAAGCTTAATACTATTATTATGTTACTTGAAGTTTGTTGTAAATCTTCTTCTCTTTATCTAAGAGTTAGCGTGTTAGTTTATTATAGGAAGCCTTAGCTTCTTTAGTCTATTTTTATTTAAAATTGTTGTATATAGCCTTATTAATAGTTACTACTAAAGTAAGTCCTTTCTTCTGCAGTTCCTCTAGTAAATTAGCATACTAGCTATAGTCTAGAAATATTTCTTTACAGAGTTCTAGAAAGATTTCTTTAGTTTGTCTAAGTTACTTAAGTAGAGCGTTAGTCTTCTCTACTAGATCTATAAAGCATCTAGTCTCTATAAGTAGTAGTACCTATGTGCTAACATCGTGTCTATCTTTTATAGTATAGGTAAGGAGTTTCTGTATACACGTAGGAACTATCTTCTTATTATATACTACTAGCTCTTCCTATGTAATTAGTGTAGCTAGTTAATAGCTTTCCTAAAACTTAGCTATCTTGCTATGTTTAGTTTCTTCTACTAGGGTTGCTTTTATATCTTCGTCTAGTACTATCTTAGAAATTTTATTATATAAGGCTTCCTCTAGAGTAATTATAATTAGGTTATCTAGTCTGTTAATATTTACTTAGTCCTATCCTTAAATTTTAATAGTAGGTCGTGTAATAACGTTCTATCTATTATCTAGATTATTATTAGGTTCTACATAGTAAATAATATTAAGTTATTAAGTTACTTTACGTTAGCTTTAGCAGTCTTGTTTTATGTAACCTTCCTTTCTACATTTATAATAAGTAACCTTCTTGTTACTTTTATTATACGTAAACTTCTTCTTTCCTAGTCTCTTATTAATATTATTAAGATGTATTAGCTTATAGCTATTAGTAGTGTAATACCTTAGGGTCCTAAGTATATAGTTTTGCTAACGTCCTAAGTTAGGGTATAGGCGTTAAAATGTTTAATATACTTCAGCGTCTGTGTTCCTAAGTGCGCGATTCCCTAGCGCGAATAACTGTTCTTTCAACATAAGCTTATAAAGTTCATTATTAATTCTAATAGCTTTAGCTATTAGTTTGTTAAGCGTTTCAAGGTTAGCTCTGCTTTTTATAAGTTCTTGTTGTATAGTAAGTTTCAACTAGTGTCGTTTTTTAGTACTTTAGCAAGTTTTTTGACCCTAATTATCGCTCGGTGGTCTGAGCTTTCCTCCTAGAACTTATCTACCCACCGTTCGAATCTCGTTGACTACATACAATCTTTTTTTTGACTTTTGCGATTGATTAGTAGAGGGTAGCTGCTTTTCACTTTTTTGGTACCCTATTTTGACTATAACAACAACCACCACCCTTGACACCTTAAAAAATAAAATAAATAAATTATCAACTCTAATAGCTTTAGCTATAAGTTTGTTAAGCGTGTTGAGGTTAGCTCTGCTTTTTATAAGTTCTTGTTGTATAGTAAGTTTAAGACCTTATTAGTACATCTATATTAAAGTGTTGTTGTCTTATTTAATAACTGTCTTGTACTATTAGAATTTACTTGTGTAGTTAGCAGTAGACTTAGTTTATTGTAGTCTCTAAATCTTCTACTCTACAACTACAGATTCTTTAAGAGGTGAGAAAACTTCTTTTATTTTAGCTTTAAAGGCATCTTAGTCTTTAACTAAGGCTGTGTTATTAGCGTCTATAATAGCACCGTCTATATAGCGTTAAAAGATTAAGTTAGCCTACTTCTCCGCATCTCCTTAAAGATACGTAGAGGTTAAGACTACCTTGTTGTTATTATTAATCCTGTCTCCTTTAATGTAGAAGTATCTATTAACCTAGAAGAGCTAAGCGTTGAGCTTGCTACAATTACTATAATAAGTCTTAGGCTTATTAGCGCGGCTCGTAGTCCTTCTAGTGAGGGAATTAGCAGATGTGTCTATAGCAGTATTACTTATTTTAAGGGTGTTTAAAGTGTAAAGATTGTCTAAAGATAATCTAAGTTAGTTCTTAAGAGAATAAACGAGTACTAAGGACACAGGGTGTACTAGCACAGTTAAAAGATTAATGTAATAGTATAAGAGTTAAGAATTAAGTCTTTAATCCTTAGATTAATTACTAAGGTAAAACTTTAAGTTAAACACTATAAGCTATAAGGGCATATTGCCTATGCTATATACTGATTTATTTTTAAGGTATCAAAGGTGGTGGTTGTTGTTGTAGTCAAAATGGGGTTTCCAAAAAAGTGAAAAGCAGCTGCCCTCTACTAATTAGTCGCAAAAGTTAAAAAAAGATTGTGTGTAGTTAACAAAATTTGAATAGTAAGTGGATAGGGTCTACGCGCTAAGCGCTCAGAGCAGAAAAGCTTAGACTACTAAGCAAAATTAGGGTTAAAAAATTTGCTAAAGGTACTAAAAAACAACACTAATTAAAACGTGTTTAACGGCGATTGCTAGCCTATAGCTAGCAACAAGATTGCGATAGAGGTGGAGGAGGTAGAGGTAGAGGAGGGTAAGGACACGTACGTTACTACAGCAGGAGCCTATAATACTTTATAAAAGCTCCCTACCTGCTACTTCTTACCTTTAGGATTTTTTACACCACACAGTACTGTATACAAATAATATAATACTTAGACTATTTTTCTCCCTGTTTAATACAAAGACTAATAGCTTATATTAAGTAAAGTTAGACCTTACTAGGTTACTATATAAGAAGCTATAGTAGTAGATTACAAAGTCCGCGTTTACCTTTATTAAGTAGCCTCCCTAGTTAGTTAAAGAGGAGCTATTAGCAGTAGCTCTTATAGTAATTAGGTAGACGCAGAGGTTAAATTTTGTTATTTATTAACACCTTATTAATGCGTCTAGTATTATAAATGTTAAGGTTATAATAGAGGTTGTAAAAGGCTTGTTTAGTAGTAAGTCTCTTAAATATGTTGCGCATGTTAATAGTCTAGGTGTAGTAATAGTGTATTATCTTACTAATCTCCTCCTGTGTAAATGTAATTTTAGTAGAGAGACCTTGCAGTAGCTTTATAAGGAGCAAGAGCGTGTTAAAATAGCTATTAAGTAGCTAGGATAAACTAACAAGCAGGAGGATTTTGTAAGTCACCTCTAAGGATAGGAGAGCTGTGCTTAGATAGTAACGCTGTTGTCGTATATTTACATCTAAGTATAGGCGCTAGAAACGCCGCAACTATAACACCGCTAGAATAGCAACAAAGTCAATAGAAGTTGCGGTTAGCAGTAAATAGTTATTAGTAAATAGTTATTAGTTAAGAGGGTTAGTTAGAGAGATATTATGTATCTTTGTTTCTATCTAAATATGCGACATACTAATTGCGTGCCGGCAATGCTAAATAAGGGGGCATAAGCCCGGATACCTGTTGTTAGCAATAAATCTTTTTTACTAAAATAGTGTCTACAAAATGTGTGGTCACATCAAAAGTTTGTCTTAACTGGCCGAAGCTAATGCTATATACTAATAAGTGTAGCGCTTGTAGATAAGTAGTTACATAGTTGCGCTCGTAGATAAGCGCTTGTTAGTAAGTAGTTACGTGGTTGCGCTCGTGGATAAGCGCTCATCAGTGAGCAGTCACGTGACGGCGTCGTAGTTGCCTAGCTATGATCATCCGTCTATGTTGCATGGTCCCTGCTGGGTTATCCCCCTCGTCCCTTGGTCTGGATCGTAACACTAATATGCCTAAGGACTAGCTTAGGTGGCAATGTTGTGCACAAGCTTGTTTTATCTACTTTGCTTTTTTCTAGCTGCCTTTAATAAGTTTTAAAATTTAGAAAAGTAAAAGACGTGTTTACTTAGATAGTTGTACAACTAACAGAAATTGTTTTTAAGCTATATAAGTACATAGAGCTTTATTTGCGCAGGCAGTTTATTAGAGTATAGCGTTACTACTATTAAGGCAGCTATGCTGCTGTTATCTTTGTTGTCTTTGTTGTCTTGCTCTAAATTCTTATTATTTACTAAATTAAGCATTTTAAATTAGTTAATAACTTTGTGATCTGTGTACTTTAGCGGCAACGTAAAGATGTGCTTAAAATTAAGAAGCAGTTGCTGTCTATTTATGCCCTAATGCTTCTTGTCTGTTTTTTTTGCCTTTTCCAGCGGCGTCTCTTTATTAAAGGCTTCTGTTAGCATAGTTAGACCTTTAACAAGAACCTTAATTTGCTAGCCACTAAGCTTTAGTGCTTTTTTTTAATTGTAGTTGAACGTCTTTTCTTAGCCGGAAGGGCTATATAAGACGTGTAGGTTTAGGACCTACAAGTATCTACGTAGTGTTTTCTAATATATTATTTACAGGGAGAGGTTTGTCTAAATAAAGGTAAGGCTTGTAGCTTAGGGTAGTTTTAACAAGTATCTCTTTTAGTCCTTTGTTAGGAAGTATGTAGAGCTAGTATGCTAGTCTAGTTATCTCCTTTACTTCTTATATGTTGTTGTAGGCTATGCTAGCTGCTCTCTTGTATTGCTTATATAGGTACGCTAAGCAGTTTGGTATAGGGTTGATATATTAGGTCAGTATATCAAGTTAGTATAGGCATTGCGGTATAGGTAGATAGCTAGGGGTCTAGCTATCGATTCTAATGTGTAGGTCGGTATATTAGGTCGGTATATTGAGTTGGTATAAGGGGAATTCAGTGTAGGTAGATAGCTAGGAGCAAGGTGCTAGGAGCAAGGTGCTAGTCTAGCTATCGATTTTAATGTGTAGGTCAGTATAGGAGGTCGGCATATTAAGTTAGGATGGATTTCAGATGTGTATGTTAGTATAAGAAATTAATATATCGAGTTGAGGGGATTTTAGATAGTAGATAGCTAGAAAGATTGATCTATTGGTTTACTACGCCAATAAATTTATCTACCTAAGTAGAAAGCTGTTGCTTTATTAAGTAGAAGTGAAATTGCCTTTAATTAAACTCTAAAATTAGCTTACGCACAGACTACTTGCAGAGTTTTTAACAAATTACCACTCTGTTTCTTTACAACGGCTAGCGCGCACGCTACAACACCTGCACTAGGAAAACAAGTATTAGAAACTAATATTGGGAAGGCGTTTAAGATAGTCAAGGCGAGAAAAAGGCAAAGCTAGTGTGAAGATCGTCCGAAGATGATCTAGGTTGGTTCTCGGGGAATGAACGAGTACTAAGGACACGGGGGTGTACTAGCACGATTAGAAGATCAATGTAATAGTACGAGGTTAAGAAGCAAGTCTTCATCCTTAGATTAATTACTAAGGTAAAACTCTAAGTTGAATATAATAAGCTATAAGGGCATATTGCCTATTACTATATATATAAGAAGTTCTAGAGATCCTATAGTGTACTATAGTCCTAACAATCCTAAAGTCCACCTAGGACTTCCTAGGATTCTAGGATGTCTATAGTCTTGAGGATCCTAAAGTCTAGCTAGGACCTTCTAGGATTCTAGGACTCTAGGACTAGCTATATAATCTTCTTATTACCTAATCCCTAGGTCTGTGCTATTAGTTGTTAGTACTTAAGGTAGTAGTACCCTACTCTAGGCCTTAGGTTGTAACACTATTTTCTCTCTTCAAGCTTAATGTCCTTATAAGCTATTTACTACTATCTTGTTCTACTAAGTTCTGTTATTATTAAGCTAATTGCATAGAAGCTATAAGTGTTTTTGTAATAGTTGCTTGTGTTTACTACGTAAAGTAATAGTTGCCCTATAAGCTATCCTTTCTATACAAGAAGTGTAGAAATTGTATTTATTTTAGTATTTAGTCCTATAAGCTAAAGGCAGTTCTATTGCCTAACTATTCCTATATTAACAGGGAGATAAGTTGTCTAGAAAAGATAGAGGATAAAGAAGAAGCGCGTTTATATGTAGAAGAAGATGTTACTAAGACAGCTTTGTTGCGTGCGCGTCTAGCGTGTAAGAAGCTAGCAAGGCTTTAAAAACAAAAGAAACTTCTATATTAGAAAGAGTAGAAGTTATTTAATAAAGGAATAAGTTCTGTCAAGGAGTTAGAAGCTCTTAAGGCTTATAAAGAACTAAGTTTTATAGTTCTTTTAGCAAATTCTAAGGCTGCATTAGGTGCTGCTGTTGTAGACTAGTCTCTGTTCTAGGGTGTTAATAATACTATGCTTAAAGCTAGTAGTAGTTTATAAGGTACGTTGTTTATTTTGTCTTTACTGCTCTAGCATTACGATACAGTAGTCTAGTTGTAAGGCTTAAATAAGTTGTATTTTATTTCTGTGTGTGTGTGTGTGCTAACGTTCTTAGTTTAATTCTTAATATATTTGTTGTATTTTTATAATATTGATTAGCAGTTATTTAGGTTCATGTTAAGTTCTTATATATTATTGCTGTCTAGGTAGCTTAACTATTTAACTAGATATTCCTTGCTGTTGTCTTTGTCTTAGTATGCAAGGATTCTCTTAACTTTAAATTTGTTTTCTTCTTTTATTTTGTAATAAAAGGTTTTCTAGAGTAGCGTCCTTAGGTCTACTAGTTCTAACATATTAACATAGAATCTTAGGTAGATATTTACGTCTACTAGGAGGTCAAGTGTGTATGTAACTAGTCCCTTTTAGTCTAGAATTAAAAATAGTCTAACTTTAATGTTGTTAAGCCCTCTATTAGGTTGTTTAGTGTGAAGATTCTTTGTAAGCAAGTAGACTTATCCCTCTTCTTTAACTAAGGTGCTATTTTTCGTTTCTAGTTAATATATAAAAGGCTTTAGTATTAAGCCTTCTTAAGTGTCTTCTTAAGTAACTTATGTACTGTCTTTAGTTTATTAGCTATTGCAATAGCTACTTCTATCTTTAAACTTAGAAGTGTACATGTAAAGAGATTTAGGTGTCTTCTATAATTTGCGTAGAATAAAGTCTATTCTATAGACTCTAAAAGCTTGTTGATGTATGCTATTCTTGCTATAAGTAGTAATAATACCTAATTATTCTGCTGTTAGTTAATATATATCTTTAGATATGCTTTTATTATGCAGTGTGTTTGCTCTATTTGTCTGTCTATCTATAAATAATACGCTGTTAATAGCTTTCTTTTAGTTCTAATTGCAGCAAGTAATATTGTCTAAATGTTTAAAGTAAAGAGCTTGTCTCTATTACTAATAATTAACTTTATTATACTATAGTGTCTAATAATTTAGTTGTTAATAATATGTATAAGCTATACTGCTGTAAAGTCTTTCTTAAAGGTAATGTACTCTACTTGTTTTATAAATTAATTAACTACTACAAGAATTGCGTTGTAAGATACTTTAGTAACAAAGTCTATAAAGATGTCTAATTATAGTATGTTAAGTAGTTCTATTACTTACATTTCTTTATAGGGTGTGTGTGTACTGTGCTTGTTCTTCTAACAGTCTATATATTTAGCAATAAAAGTAGTAACTTTGTCCTTTATTCCTAGAAACTTGTAATTTCACTTAATAAGTTCTATAGTTCTTTTAATACTTAGGTAACTATATACTAAGTTGTTGTAGTATTATCTAATAATTGCTTCTTACAGTTCTTCTAGTATATTATACGTAATACGTATAAGTAGATAAAGCATCTATGCTAGTCTTAATAATCTGTTGTTATTAACCTATAGTATTATAAAGTTAGTTATCTTTTTTATTCCTGTAATGTCGTGTTTACAGCTAAGAGCGTCTATTCTTTTATTATTATCTTTAGTGTATATACGATCTTAAACTTATATTATTTTAGCTCTTCTAACTATTAAACTTAGCGTTAGTTGAGTCTTTTAGTAGTTATAAAATTAACTAAGTTTCTATAATTTATAAATATTGTAAGTTCTAAGTAGCATTTAGCGTGTACTCTCTAATATCTTAAATAATTAATCATAGCTCACAGCTCTTTATTATAAATATTATATTATTCTTCTAGTCTTAAAAACTTCTAAGAATAATAAGCAATTAAGTGCTATGTACTTTTATATAGTTAGCTAGCGTATCTTTTAAATGCAAGGTCTAATGCGTTTGTTTTAAATTATAGTAGTTGTCCTACTTAGAATATATAAAAGCATAGTAGTTCTATACTTATATTCTTAAGTATTTAGAAGGCGTTCTCTACTTCTTTACTTTACTTAAAGAGTATTTCCTTTCTTGTAAGTCTTATTAATAGAGTAGTAATTTTCAAGTAATTTTCAATAAACTATTAGTTAAAGTTTAGAAATCTTAAAAATAATTATATTTCTCTAGCTAGCATTAGTTGTAGCTATTCTTCAATTACTTATATCTTTTCTTTACTTATCTATACTCTTTATGCCTCTATAATATATCTTAGAAAGGCAACTTTATTTTTATAAAACTTATATTTCTTAGGTTTTAGTTGTAAGTTAAACTATTCTAGGCACCTTAGTACCTTATAGACATGTTTAACATAATCCCTTAAGTTCTTAATGTAGATTAAAATATTATCTAAGTATATAATAATAAAAATGTTTAGGTGTATTCTAAATATATTATTAATAATTTTCTAAAATATTACTAAGGCATTTATCAACCTAAATAGCATTATAGTGTATTTATAGTATCTATATCTTATTTAGAATACTATCTTTTATTCTTTACCTTTCTTAATTTTAATAAAGTAGTATCTGTCCTATAAGTCTAATACTATAAAGACCTTAGCGCAAAAAAATTAATCTCTAAGTTTTATAATATTAAGTAGTAGATATTAATTCTTTATTATAATATTATTTAACTTCTAATAACTAACGCATATTTTTAGTAGCCTATTCTTTTTTAGTATAAAGAGTATAGAGAATTCTGCTAATAATATTAAAAGTCTTATATAGCCTTTTACTCGCAATCTTGTTGCCAGCCTATGGCTGGCAATCGCCATTGAACACGTTTCAATTGGTGTCGTTTTTTGGTACCTTTAGCAAATTTTTTAACCCTGATTTCGCTCGGTGGTCTGAGCTTTTCTGCTCTGAGCGCTTAGCGCGGACCTCATCCACTCCCCGTTTAAATTTCGTCGACTACACACAATCTTTTTTTGACTTTTGCGACTGATTAGTAGAGGGCAGCTGCTTTTCACTTTTTTGGAAAACCCATTTTGACTACAACAACAACCACCACCTTTGATACCTTAAAAAATAAATATAGCCTTTTACTAAATCCTTATCTAGCTTTTCTCTTAACATCTTAAGTTCTATCTCTAATAGTTAATAAATTAGTCTCAAAAGTAGAGTCTTCCCTTCTTCTAAAATAATTTTTATAATTCTAAAGTTAGTGTCTTAGTAAGGCTTTGCTATCTACTACTTTTATAAAGAGATACCAAAATTCTTTATACTTTTTTAAGATATCTAGAGTTACGTGTATTTCTAAAACTCTAACTTTATCATCTAGAAGAGCTCTTTTAGTATCTATTAAGTTAAACTTTCTTGTCTTAAGGCTGTTTTTAGTTAAGGTTTACTATCTTTTAGTAATATTATTAAACTTTTTTTTATTTACTATTTTAGTTTTTAGATACATAGGCTAGCTTGTAGTTGCATTAAGTCTACAGCACTTAAATAAGAATTTTTTTAACTTCTAGTTAATCTATAGGTTGTGTTCTTATAACTAAAGACCTCTTAATATAATATTGTAGGTAGCTAGTCTAAAGATGTCTAGGTCTATCTCTTCTTAGTATTTCCAGATGTAGAGCGTTATTTAGATAACCTTATAAGTAATTGTTATCTCGCCTAGCATAGGCTAACTATTAGTTATAAATAGTAGATAGAGTTCTTATTTCCTTAGTAGTTATAGACCTGCTACTAGCACTACTTAAGCAGAAATAAAGTTAGCTTATACGCTAGAATCTACTAGTGCCTATATTTAGTGTTTGTTAAGCTTTACTATAAGCTTAAGGAGGCTTAAGGGATCTATTATATTAATCTTTTTAGTAGTTCTAGGTGTTTAGGGCGTTTGTCTAAAAAAGACTATATACTAAATCTATAGAACTTCTTTGTAATAAGGTATTTGTTATATTTAATATTAAAGCAGATATGCTATAAGAGTTTGTTACACTTCTATATACTAGTTTTATCCTTATAATCTTTCTACTACGTTATATGTATCTATAAGTTCTCTTCTAGATTATTATATCTATAAAAATATAGACTACATCACTTATCTTACATATATACTGCGCATTTGTTGTTAGAGTAATTATATTATTAGTATTTATATCTAAGTATTCTCTTAAATTTCTTGAGAAACTATTTTAATTTAATTTTATTACAATAATAAATCATATAGTTGTTGTATATATATATAGTCTATAAATACTTTACATATTCTAGGTTACGCAAGTTTGTCTAGTAGTATATATCTTTAGCGCAGCTATTATTTAAGCCTTACATTGTTATTATATTATCTTAAATTTATTGTAAATCTCTTTTATCTCTTTGTCTAAGAGCTAGCGTGTTAGTTTATTCTAGGAAGCCTTAGCTTCTTTAGTCTATTTCTATATAAAATTATTATATATAGCCTTTTTAATAGTTGCTACTAGAGTAAGTCCTTTCTTCTACAGTTCTTCTAGTAAATTAGTATACTAAGTATAGTCTAGGAATATTCCTCTATAAGGTTTTGTAAAGATCTCCTTAAGTTGACTAAGCTACCTTAGTAGAGTGTTAATTTTCTTTACTAGATTTATAAAGCATTTAGTCTTTGTAAGTAGTAGTACTTATATGTTAATATTATGTTTATCTTTTATAGTATAGGTAAAGAGTTGCTATATATATATATAGGAACTGTCTCCTTGTTATATACTACTAGCTCTTCCTATATAATTAGTGTAGCTAGTTGATAGCTTTCCTAAAATTTAGCTATTTTACTGTATTTAGTTTCTTTTACTAAGGTTGCTTCTATATCTTTATATAGCACTATCTTAGAAATATTGTTGTCTAAGGCTTCCTCTAGAGTAATTATAACTAGGTTATCTAGTCTATTAAGACTTACTTAGTTCTATCCTTAAAATGTAATAGTAGGTTATGTAACAATATTCTATTTATTATCTAGATTATTATTAGGTTCTGTATAGTAATTAAATAATATTAAGTTGTTAAGTTATTTTACCTTAGTTTTAGTAGTCCTATTTTATGTGACCTTCCTTACTATATTTATAATAAGTAACTTTCTTGTTATCTTTGTTATACGTAAACTTTTTCCTTCCTAGTCTCTTATTAATATTATTAAAGTGTATTAGCTTATAGCTATTAATAGCGTAGTGTTTTAAGGTCCTAGATACATAGTTTTGCTAACGTCCTTAGTTACAGTATAGGCGTTAAAATGTTTAACATGCTTAAACGTCTATATTCCTAAGTGCGTAATTCCCTAGCGCGAATAACTATTCTTCTAACATAAGCTTATAAAGTTTATTTTTAACTCTAATAGCTTTAGCTATAAGTTTATTAAGTATGTTAAAGTTAGCTCTACTTTGTATAAGTTCCTATTATATAGTAAGTTTAAGACTTTGTTAATACATTTATATTAAAGCGTTATTATCTTATTTAATAACTGTTTTGTACTATTAGAATTTACTTGTGTAGTTAGTAGTAGATTTAGTTTATTATAGTTTTTAAATCTTCTACTCTACAACTATAGATTCTTTAAGGGGTAAGAAAACTTCTTTTATCTTAACTTTAAAGGTATTTAGTCTTTAACTAAGGCTATGTTATTAGCGTCTATAATATTACTGTCTATATAGCGTTAAAGGATTAAGTTAGCCTACTTCTCCGCATCTCTTTAAAGATACGTAGAAGCTAAGACTACCTTATTATTATTGTTAATCCTGTCTTCTTTGATGTAGAAGTATCTGTTAACTTAGAGGAGCTAAGCGTTAAGCTTACTACAATTACTATAATAAGTCTTAGGCTTATTAGCGCGGCTTGTAGACCTCCTAGTAAGGGAATTAGCGGGTGTGTCTATAGTAGTATTGCTTATCTTAAGGGTGTTTAAAGTATAAGGATTATCTAAAGATAATCTAGGTTAGTTCTTAGGGAATAAACAAGTACTAAGGACACAGGGGTGTACTAGCACGATTAGAAGATTAATGTAATAGTATAAGGTTAAGAAGCAAGTCTTAATCCTTAGATTAATTACTAAGGTAAAACTCTAAGTTAAACATAATAAGCTATAAGGGTATATTGCCTATTACTATATACATAAGGGGTTCTAGAGATCCTATAGTGTACTATAGTCCTAACAATCCTAAAGTCCACCTAGGACTTCCTAGAATTCTAGGATGTCCACAGTCTTGAGGATCCCAAAGTCCAGCTAGGACCTTCTAGGATTCTAGGACTCTAGGACTAGCTATGTGATCTTCTTATTACCTAATCCCTAGGTCTGTGCTATCGGTTGTCGGTACTTAAGGTAGTGGTGCCCCACTCTAGGCCTTAGGTCGTAACAGCTAGACCTTTTTCTCGCCTCGAAAAGTTGATGTTCGATGAGCTTTAGTGCTTTTTCTCTGATGTAAATGTAAAGCTCTTGCAGTACAGTTTGTTGCCCTTAATATTTTTATATAAAGTTAAGAAAATACTAGCATGTGCATTAATGGTTTTATTCTTAACACAACCTAGCTAGTAAAACTAAAGTGCTAAACTGCAGACGGTAAAGGCAACATTATTTAACTATAGTTTTATTACTTTAAATTTACTGCGCTTAGATCTAGCTCTTTATGTAGCTACTGCTAGTAGTATTACTAGTGTTAGTAGTAGCGCTGCAGCTGTCAACTATGTAGATAGCATAATTGCTAGTCTTAAAATTAAAGGCAGGAAGGGAGCAAGTAGCAAAAGAACAGAGTAAAGTAAAAAAGAAAGAAGTAAAGTTTGTAAAAGTTGTAGGGTCTAGTTTCTATCTAAGTAAAGGTAAGTAGACCAGCCTGTGCTTTGATTTCTGTCTACACGAACTTACTACTTGTCAACTAAAAAAGCCTTTTCTTTCTTGCAGAACAGATAGATAGACAGACAAACAAGCAATATACTAAAATCACTGCCGCTAGTACTACGTTAATTAACGTTTTGAATTTAGATCTTGTTAAGCGGCTTACAAGCGCTGTTAATATAGCTAACTTATATTATGCTAATAAAATAAGTAGTTTTAGTAATTAAGCTATTACATATCTAGTCTAAGTTATTAACAAGATCCTAATCTAGACAACTACACGCCTGCTAACATTGCCTAGACTTTAGATTAAGCTTAATAATAAGACAAGAAAGCTTATTTACAGCATGCACACTATGATTTAGGACAAGCTAGCAGACATAGTTATATAGTTAGAAACTTAGAAGAAAAAATCTATTAGCTTATAGTTATCCTAAGTCTAATGCTTGAAAATAATGGTATACTTTAGGTACCTAATTCCTTTGTGAAGAAGAGTAGCATAGCCTCTTAATCCCGTATACTTTTTATCTCTGCTAACGTATATTAACATAGGCAAGAAGACGTATAAAGAAAGGCTAGCAAAGCAAGACGCAGCACTACTTAATCTTAACAACATTAACTACTTTACTTAAAAGCCTAAATTTAAAGACATTAAAGAGACAGATAAGCTAGGAGAGCATAACCACTTAGATTTAGAAGACAAGCGCAATATTGTGTTAATCAAGGGAAATTATCCTATAAAAGAATTTGCGCTTAACTTACACGCTGCATCACGTGCTGCATTATCTAGCTTAGCAGCAACTAGCTTAGCAGCAACTAGCTTAGCAACTATACGTTAGGTAGCAAGACTAAAATAAAGGCCTTTAGTAATAGTGTTTTACGCAAGTCTTTACATAGTATGTTGCAAGTATGCTAGCCAGGCAGAGCCTAAGCATAAATATAATTTACTTTTTTTTTATCTTTGCTACTTTGCTTTTGCTTAGCTGTCTACTGCAAATCAAGAACAAAAACAATAAACCTAACTAAGCTTAACATCTAACTACACAAAAGCTAATATATTTAGATTATCCTGCCCTAATCCTAGTTAGAGTTGTATCTCTTATTAGCCTCCTTTCTTAACTTTGTTTTTTTAGAGAGGTCTTTGTAGAGAAGCCTTCTATTCTTCTTCTCTTTAGCTACTCTAGCAGTGCGTTCTTTCTCTTGTATTAACTTTTTCTTAGTCGCTGCCTTTACTATAAATGTAGTATTATTTTATTTTGCTTTTAGCAAATAGTGTATGTATATGCTAGATAATAGCGTTGTAGCTAAAACTCTTTTTTTAGCTTTCTTAGCTTTACTGTTGTTAATGTTATTGCTGCTAGTATACAGCATGCCGTTTTTGTTGCTAGAAAGGCTTATTAAACATTCCTCCTAATAATCTTTTAGATAGTTTACAGACTTAAAAGTTTTATTAAAGATATTAGTAAAGTAGAACTTCTTTAACTAGCTTTGACTGTTGTCTTCTAATAGCATTGTTAGTATAAGAATTAAAGCTTTTAGTTTCTAGTCTTAGTACAGAGGAGTGACAAGAATAAAGAAATCAAAAGAGTTATTGTTTTAAAGCTTTCTATTTCTATGACTAGAAGGGCTATACCATGAAAAGTTAGTGATTTGAAAAGCCAAGAACTTCCTCTTTAAGATGGACTGCTTGGTGAGCTGATTAGTCAGCAGGGTTGCGCCTTCAATCTTGCTTGAACTGAGGTAGAAAAAAAAGTAAAAATGAATTTCAGTATAACTTTTTCTTAAGAGGGTAAAAATCGCTAAAAAATACATATTATCAAATAACACTAGTTAGTTTCTTTTGTTTGTAAGTTTTAAAGTAGTTGTATGATGAACTATCTAGTAATAATAAAGGGCTTGTTTTTGAGTTTTATTTAAATAATCAACTGAAATAGCTTACTAATACTTAGTGAACAAGTCTATAGCTTCTTTAGTAGCTAAATAACTGTTGGAGTATTGACGTGCGCAACATTCGGATCACCCTGTTAATCAGGTGATCCTGGTAAGCTGAACACGTGACGACCGCGCTAGCGCCTATATATACAGGCCAGATCGTCTTATTTCTCTTTAGTAGCCATTGGTTACTTTGTTGTAGCACTTAGTTAATCAATACACTTATTCCATTCCTCCTAATTAAGCAATTGCTCCTTTTTAGCTCTTACAGTTATAAGCCTGGCCGCTTAATTGTAGTTTCAATTCCTACTGCGTGTAAAGGGCTGAAGCCTTGATGTCCTCTAGTACTCGGCCTGTGGCCTTCGTTGGCTTTTCTTACCTCAGCATTAGCACCTCAGCACTAGCTGCTGACTATCGGCCGCACTAGTTACGCTAACTGTCAGCTGACCCGGCGACCTCCGATAACCTTAGTCCTAACCTTAGTTAGTCCTAACTATCCGGATTAGATATAAAAAACCCACGTAGTCTCTCTATAGTTCTGTATCTAATTTATTCACCTTCACTGTTTACCTTGCATCTTTGGTCAACCCAACGCACCCTTATAATTGAATTAGATCCTTCTTTAGCTACTCGCGTAGCTACGTCGTACTTGGCAGCCTGCTAGAGCTATATCTACGCACGAGAATCTAATTTATTAGACTGCTAGTTAATTAGTTGACTGTTTAAATCCACCGAAGGATTAACAGAAGAAGCACTACATTGAAAGTGCTAAGGGATACTTAGTTGTATAAGTCCCTAAGGCGTTTAAATTCGTTAGATAAGCTTACTAAGCGTAGTAGCCCTAGAAAACAGACAAAGGATAAGCCTACTAAGCGTAGTAGCTCCTACACGAAGGATAAGCCTACTAAGCATAGTAGCACCTATAACGATTCTTGCCAACAATAATAGAGTACTAGCGAGTACTTATAAATACGATAGTAGAACCCTTAGCAGCTCTTTTAGCTGTAAGGATAGCAGAACTACACTAAGATGGTGTTAGCAGACCTAAAGTAGAAACTACTTTAGAAGGTCTTTGTAGAGCGGGTGGCCTAGATAAGATAGCTGCTTCTACCAGAATACAGGAGGCCTTCTAAGCTTAGGAGGCTATAAGCACGCTACAACAAAGGGAGCCTAAGGTAGAACAACAACCTCCACCTTAGTTACCTACCCTATTAGCTGCCTTAGGAAATTAATAAGCTCAAACGCCTAGGCGTTTTAAACAACTAGATCCTAATACCTTTAACAGAAATAGAAAGATGTACTAAATCTTTTAACAACAACTTACCGCTAAGGTAGAAAACAATAAGGAAGATTTTAACATAGATAAAAGGACTTATAATTACGCCTTTAGTTGATTAAAAGGCTTAGCTGTAACCCTTACTCTGCCTTTCCTTAACTAAATAGGTATTTCTAATTTATAGAACTTTAATAAGCTATTAAACTTCTTTAACTAGATGTTTAGAGACCCCTATATCGCAGAAAGAGCTAAGAACAAGCTCTAGTCTATAAGCTAAGGTAAGAAAAGCATCCACAAATACATTATAAAATTCTAGGTACAACTGTTACTATCTAATAGTAGCTTAGATAAGGATACAAGAAAAATACTCTTCTAAAAAAGTCTTATTTAGAAACTTTAAGATAAACTTGTAGGTATTACTTATAAGGATTTAGATAGCCTGCAAAACAAAGCAATAGAGATTACTAATTACCTCTACAGAATAGAGGAGTACTCTAAAGGCAGAGACAACAAGCCTAAGGAGTATAAATCTAGGAGAACTTCTCCTCCTCCTTCTCCTTTAAAAGGAGACTAGATAGAAAGGATAGAATACACAGGAAGAACTGCTAAACCTTAACAGTTTAGTAACTAGGAGTTAGAACGGTTGTATAAAGAAAGACGCTGTTTTAACTACAAATAGAAAGGTTATCTATCTACATATTATATAGAGAATAAGTGATCTTTTAAAAAGGAGAAAAAGACTTTAGTTAAGTCCTCTAACTCTAAGAAAAAGAAAGATAATAAGCTTAGCAAAGGAAGCTTAAATAAAGACTTAGATTTAGAAAAAGAGTAGCTCCTGTTCAAAGTCACTAGCAGGAGCCTCTAATAAGTTAGAATAACTTAGTTAAGGAGTAGACTAAATTTAAAAAGAACATAAGTAGCAATAGAATTACTTTAGAGGCGCTAGTAAATTGTTACACTTTTGCCTCTACTTTAATTAATACAGGAAACCTTGCATACTCGCTTATTAGCCCTTAACTAATTAAGAACGCTAACTTATAGTGCATTTCTATTTCTCCTAGGAGATTAGAAGGAGTTTTAGATAAACTTAGAACTATTAACAAAGTTGCTAGGTTAGACATTAATATTAAAGGCAATAAGAATACTATTTAGGGTTATGTAGCCCCTACACACCCTAGTTACAATTTAATACTTAGACGGCCCTAGATAAATAGAAGAAAGGTTACTGTTGCTTCTTCTAGAAAAACAATTTACATCTATTCTTCTAGCTAAAGGATTAAGTTACTTAGCACTAAGGTTTGCCTTATTAAAGGAGACTAGAGATTAAAACAAATAAGCGCAACAGCTTATTACTCCTATCTTAGGCAGGCGAAAAAGAATAAGTTTATTTAGACTTTTGCTGCTTCTCTTAAGGATATTAAAAAAGCCCTAGCTTCTAAGAAGAAAGTAGAGGTCCTACCTCTACTCCTTAAGGCTTATTAACACCTAGCTTAGATTTTTAATCTAAAAACTGCTTCTGTACTACCTCCTTTACGCGGATCTAAAGTAGATTACTAAATTAAACTAGAGAAAGATAATAAAGGCAAGGAAGAAGAGGCTCCCTAGGAACCTCTATACAGTATCAGCCGCCTAAAACTCCTAGTATTACGAAAGGAGCTTATTTCTCTACTTAAAAAAGGATAAATTAGAAATAGTAGCTCTCCTGCCTCCTCCCCTGTCCTTTTTGCTAAGAAACCTAGAGGAGGATTATATTTCTGCATTAATTACTAAGCCCTAAACGCTGTTACAAAGAAAGATTATTATGCTTTACTTTTAATTTAACTCTTAATAATATTACAAAAGCTAAATAGTTTACAAAGATTAACGTTTCTGCAGCTTTCTATAAGGTTAGGATTAATGCAGGAGATAAGTAGAAAATAGCTTTTCGCACTAGATTTAGATTATATAAGTAGCTAGTTACTTTATTTAGTATAGTAAACGCTCCTAGTACCTTTGAACGCTATATTAATTGGACCCTCCGCGAGTATATTAACGATTTTTGCTTAGCCTACCTAGATAATGTATTAATTTACACTAATAGCACGCTTAAAGAACACTAACGCAATACAAATAAGGTTTTAGAAGCTATAGGTAAGGCTAGATTACCTTTAGATATCTAGAAATGCGAATTTAACGTACAGAGTACAAAATACCTTAGATTTATTATTAAGGCTAGAAAAGGACTTTAGATAGACCCTAAGAAAGTAAAAGCAATTAGAGATTAGCAGGCACCTACAAACGTTAAAGGAGTATGTAGTTTTCTTAGTTTTGTAAACTTCTATTAACAATTTATTAAGAACTACTTAGAAATAGTAGCTCCTCTTTTAAGGCTTACTAGTAACATCTCCTTTTAATAAAGAAAAACTAAGCAAAAGGCTTTTAATAAGCTAAAGGAGTTATTTATTACTAAGCTAGTACTAGCTTAATAGGATCCTAATAGAGAAATAATCCTAGATATAGACTCTTCTAGATATGTAGTAGCAGGAGTCCTCTTACAATATAATAATAAAGGAAGCTTACGCCTAGTAGCTTATTATTTAAAAAAAAAACTAGTACATAAAGCAATTACAAGATATACAACAAGGAATTACTAGTAGTTATCTCCTGCTTATTTAAGTAGGATGCTATGCTACAATCTTTAAAGAAATTTATAGTTATTACAGACTATAAAAACTTTAAATATTCTAGCAAGCCTAGACAGCTTAGTAAAAGACAAATAAGATAGGCTTAATTTCTAGGAAAGTTTCCTAACATAGAAATTTCCTACAGGCCTAGAGTTAATAACTCTAAAGTAGATGCCTTATCTAGGAGATAATAAGATATGCTAGCGAACAACTAGAATACTAGGATTTCTAGGAGGTTTCTACAAGTATTTAAACCTATAACTACAGCTACTAACAAAGAACTAGAAGAAGAAGAAGTGCTTAGAACCTTTAACTGCAACAGCTATTTAGCAGCAGTACAAGAGCAGTTAGATCTAGAGGATCTATAGGATAAAGCTAAAAAAGAGGACAAAACCTACTAAATAGCCTAGAAAGCTATAAAGGATAGTAAACAATAATTTCCTACAGCTTTAGATCTTAAACTTTCTATTTCTAAATGCTAACTAGATAATTCTAGAAACCTTCTATACTAAGATTAAAAATAGGTACCTAATAATAAACTTCTAAGAACTAGAATTATCTACAAAATCTACAGTTCTAGAGCCTTAGGCGATCTAGGAAGGAATATTACCTATTAAGCTATTGCAAGAGAATACTTTTAGCCCTCTATTAGCAAAAGTATTAGAAGGTACATAAGGAACTGCTTAGTGTGTAGAAGAACAAAACCCTAGAGAGACGGCCTACAAGGCTTACTAAAACCCTTGTCTATACTAAAGTAAATATAGAAAGAAATTTCTATAGATTTTATTATAGGGTTACTAGAAAGCAAAGGCTATACAAACCTTATAGTAGTTATAGATAGGCTTAGCAGGGACGTTGTCTTAATAGGCCTTAAAAACATTACTATAGAAAGTGTTACTAAAACTTTTATTAACTCTCTTGTAGCTTACTATTAGTTACTAAACTATATTACTTTAGATAAAGGTATATAGTTTGTTAACTATTTTTAGATTAAGCTTTGCAAGTTATTAGAAATTAAGTAATACTTATCTTCTAGATACTATCCTAAAACTAACAGTTCTATAGAGAGAATAAACTCTACAGTACAGGCTTATTTACAAGCCTTCTGTAATTAGGATTAAACAAATTAGAAAAGTAACCTAGAGATAGCTAAGATTGCAGTTATAGCAAGGCAAGCTTAGTCTACTAAAATGTCTCCTTTCTTCCTACAACACGGCTATAAGGTAGATCCCTTACAAATTGCACCTAAGCACAGTCCTTAACAACAACTTCTAAGGAGAATATAGGAGAATTATTAAAAGGCAGAAAATATTGTTAATAAGCTACAACAAAGTATAAAGCTTGTATAAGCTATGATAGGAGAAAGCTAATAAAAATAAGAAAGGCAGGTAAATAAGAGAAGGCACTAATCACCTTAGCCCAAAATAGGCGATAAGGTATATTTAAAACTAGGTGACTACTACAAACAAAAAGGCCTAGCAGAAAACTTAACTGGAAGAATCTTAAGTACACAGTACTTAAGGTTATTAGACTAAACATAGTTAAATTAAATACTCCTAGCTAGATTTACCTAGTATTTAATGTTAATAACCTCAGACTAGCGTCCTCAGACCCTCTACTAAGCCAGCCTATAGACGACAATGAACCTCTACCAATCAAGACAGAGGATAGAGAAGAATACCTAGTAGAGACCCTATTAGAGGATAGAGGAAGAGGAAGAAAAAAGCAGTACTTAGTTAAATAGTTAGAATATCTAGATCTAACCTAGGAACTAGCTATTAATCTGAAAGATACGGAAGCCCTAGAAGAGTAGAACTCTAGGTAACAAGATTACTACTCCTACTATTTTTTTAGGAGGGGGGTATTGTAAAGGGCTAAAGCCTTAATGTTCTCTAGTACTCGGCCTGTGGCCTTCGTTAGCTTTTCTTACCTCAGCATTAGCACCTCAGCACTAGCTGCTAACTATCGGCCGCACTAGTTACGCTAACTGTCAGCTGACCCAGCGACCTCCGATAACCTTAGTCCTAACCTTGGTTAGTCCTAACTATCCGGATTGGATATAAAAAACCCACGTAGTCTCTCTATAGTTCTGTATCTAATTCATTCACCTTCACTGTTTACCTTGCATCTTTGGTCAACCCAACGCACCCTTACACTGCGCAATTAGCAAGCTGTAAAGTCAACTATTTTAATTAGTATTTTACTCTCCTCTATTCTTTTACAGCACAGCTAGCAGATTGCTGCTGCTGCTGTACCTCTCTCATTACTCATACGATCAACCTCTTTCCAATACAAGCTACCTAGCTACCTACTAACAAACTAATTAATTCGTCGTCACCTCAACAATAACCCACGTCGTAATCCTACACGAAGCATCTTATCTCAAGATGAACTTTACTAATACACCGCTTGTCGCCTTAGGGGTGATCCTTAAGGCTTAATTAGATTAGCTAACCTAGTTTGCTCTATTAAGGCTACACTGCTTAGAGAAAAGTATCTAGGATTAGGTTAATCCTGATCTCCCGGACGAACCCTTAATAGATCACTAGGAGCCACAGTATCTGGAACTGCCTAAAGATATTAAGCAGCTAGTTGCTTTATTACCTAGCGCTAGCACACGAACACAAGAGGACTATAAAATTGCTTATCAAAAATACAAGGCTTAATTACATACAAAGGGGTAACAAGAAAAAAGTTGTCAAAAAAGTTATAGTTTTTAAAGCTTTATATTTCTACAACTAGAAGTACTATACCCGAAAGAGTTGGTGATTTGGAAAGCCAATATCTTCCTTTTTGAGTTGGGTGGCTTAGTAAGCTGCTTAGTCCGCACAGTTGTCCCTGTAATCTTGCTTAAAATAAGATGGAAAAATAGTAAAATTAGATTTTAGTATAACTTTTTTATAATTGTATAATAAAACGCCAGGAAAAAACTGAGTTCAATAAGCTTACATAAGTATAACGTGAGCGTATTTCAGAGGCTTACATCTTATTTCCTAAGAGTGTAATAAAAAGGTAAAAAAAATAAGGGTTGCTTACGTAAGCGCTAATTACGTAACAGCTTAGTAAGCCTTCAGTATACTAACTCCTCTTGTTTATCCTAACTTGCTTTCTTTGTAATACCTCCTCTATGTCTCGCAATCTTTCTTAATCTAAGTAAGAAGTTTATACTTTATATTTACTAAATAAGCCTATTTCTTTAACTATTAATACACTAGAAAAGTCCTCTAGAAGTACTACTAATACTCTTTATTAAATAAAACCAAAAAAGGCTCCTTTATCTCTTTTTAGGCCTTAAAAAGGTCGTCCTATAAAGATCTTAAATAAAGCAAAAAGAGTACTTAATAAAGACCTTACTAAAAGCCTTAAAAAGACAAATTAACGTCTTTTAAAAGAAAATAGTCTAGATCCTTCTATTAGAAGCTTACAACGCTTTCTAAAAAAAGAGAACTATTCTATTAACATTTCTTTAAAAAAAGACGCCCTTAGACGCTAAAAAAAGCTTATAATTGTTATATTTACGCTAAGCAACTACTTAGAAACCTTAAAAATATTAACTTTGGTAGAGTTATGTTTTTAGACAAGTCTACTATTAAGCAAGGGCACGGTGCTAGGACAGAATACTATTAAACACAGCAAAATAATAAGGTTAGAAGAAAGATAGTTTCTACAACTAACATAAGTAAGTTTAAAAAAAGTCTATTTAACTAAAAAAAAACTTTTATATATCTATTGTTTTTCTATTATTGTAATCTATTTTTAGCACGCTTAATAATTAAGTTATAGGTTAAAAGATTTCTATCGTAGTTTAGGGAGCGATTTGGATAGGTAGTAGATCTAAACTAGTAGTAATTAAAAGCCCTTTAATTACTACTCCTTTTAGGAGTTTAGACTATATTAAAAAGATCTTTATTCCTATAGTAAAACCTACAATAAAAAAAGGTAAGTTACATATACTTCTTTTTCCTACTTAGAGACTGTTTACTCTATATTTAAATTATAAAGTAGCAACCTTTTTTTATATAATTAAAGGACTTACTAACCTCTATATAGGCTGGAAGTTTCAGCAGGATAACGCTAAGATTTATAAAACTCTAGAAGTTTTATCTTAGTTTTCTAGGAATAGGATATCGCTTGTTAAGCATACTGCTTATAGTCCTAATCTAAATCCTATAGAGAAGGTGTAGGCCTTGCTAAAAAACGCTTTAGCTAAAAGGCCTATTACTTCTTTAGGTATAATAAAGAGTAAAAAAGTATAGCAGCCTTTGAGGCTGCTATAAGGGAGGAATGGGATCAATTACCTCAAAAGGCGATTGATAATTGTATTCTATCTTTACTAAGGCGTTATTTGGACGTTAAGGAAGCTGAAGGCTAGTACACTAAGTATTAGTAAGCTTTTTTTGTTATTTATATAGAAAAAACCCTAAAAACAAGCTCTTTATTACTACTTAATAGTTTTTCTTTTGATTACCTTCAAACTTACACACAAATGAGTTCAACTAGTATCATTTAAAATATATACTTTATAGCGATTTTTTCACATTTAAAAAAAGTTATTTTGTTATTTATTCTTGAGTTTTTTTATCTTTATTTTCACTGCTGAAGCTGAGCGCAGAGGTGCTAACCATTTTGGGTATAGCCCTTCTGGTTGTAGAAATATAAAGCTTTGAAAACTATAACTTTTTTGACATCTTTTTTTTGTCACCCCTCTGTAATACTAAGTATAAGAAAGATAATAGGTACAAAGTACAAGCTAGTTAATAGGTACAAAGTTGCTAGAATTACTAATGTTAAGGACTAAATAAGCAAGACTATCTATCTAGACCTGCTTTTAAACGCCTTAATAAACATAATTACTTAGAACTTTACTAGCCTTTAAGCCTTAGTAAAGATCTTAAAAAAGAATCTTACGCCTACAAATTAGAATACTTAGTATTTAATTAGGGCGTAGTACAAATTACATCTTAATAAAGCTTGCTAAGGACAAATAGGCCCTAAGCAATAGTTTATTAAGTAGCAGCTCCTGTATTAACAAGCAATAATCTACTTACTTTTTAAAGTTGTTAGGCTGTTAGTAGTTACTAATTTTTTAAACGCCTTAGGCACTAAGATTGTACTAGACTAGTTGCGCAAGAAGCGCAATAAGATAGCACAAGTAATAGCACTTAGTAGAGCTTAATTAACTTTTTATAATTTAGAAAAGATCTTGAGTGTTTTGTTGCAGGATTAGTTTATTACTTTTTGAAAAAGAAAAAGAAATGCAGTGTCCTAAACTAAATTTAGATTAAGAGCAGCTTAATAATCTACAAGCGCTAACAACTTAAAGTTAAACAAGAGTAGTAAGTAGTTATACTTTTACCTTTACAAGGCTAGTAAAGGCCCTATAAGCAAGCACCTCTAGACACTGCGCAACTGCTATTAACTTTAAACAGTAGTTACTAGATTAAGCTCTTCTAGCAGTATACTAATTAAGCTGTTAGACAACAACAAAAAGAAGATTCTTAAGTAATAAAATAGCAACAAATAGGCAACTATACGCACTTAGACAACGAGGGAAGGTTAGAAGGCTAGCACTAGCAGATTAGCTACTAATAAAACTAGCAGATTGTACTTTAGTCTATCAGTTTTAGTATTAATTAACCTAAAGGACTTTATTGAAAAAATTATACTAAATATGTTTAGCGCAGCCTTTCCTTCTTAAGCCTTGTCTCTTTGCACAATTATAGATAGCAGAGCAGCAGTCTACTTAGTTAATACTTTATTAAGCGCTGCTTACTCTCTTGTATACTTTTAATTTTTTGTCTTGTATTAATCTAGCTCTAACTTATAAATCTCTAGATCTTCTTTATACAAGACTTTAGCGTTTGTCGCTAGATTAGCAGGTTAAGTAGGTATAAAAGGCAGTATTAGTGCACTATTGCTGTAATTAGCTTAGTGCGTTGTAGCGTGCGCCTTGATTGCTTATTGCAACGCTTAATAGTCGCTTAGTTGCAGCATTTAAGGCACTAATAGCTTAGTAAGAGGGTTAATTGTAAAGTTTTGATCCATCTTCTCCTACACGCGTAGTAAGTCCGCGCGCGTCTTAATTTAGCGGATCTGTTTAATCTAGTTTGTGTAATTAGTAAGGATCACAGAGGAGTCTTGTAGAGGTAGTGTAGACATTCTGTTAATAGCGTGCAGAGTTTTTTTTTCTTATGTTTGTTAATTCTTGTTTAGTTAAGGCAGTGAGACTCTTAATTGTCAGAAAAAATAAGTTGTTAAAACTAATAGGATAATAATGATATTGTTAATAATAATTGTATTGTATAAATTATTGATTGTGTGTTATTCTGTTAATCAATTGTGCAGATTCTGGGTGCTCGTTTTATCCGAGAAACTCTTGGCGGCGCTAGCGAGCTTAAGCGTTCCTTAGCGCCACCCCCTAATCACCCTTCCAGGATCCTTTATTCAATCTCGCTGACCTCCTAATCACCTTGCTGGCCCCCTGATCAACTGCGCTAATCTCTCAAATCTGACACAAGGATTAAAAGGAAATATTAACAGAAAATTATAAAGATTTATTCAAATAACAATACTGCTACCCTACCTTAGAGAGGGCAATTAAGATATAAGAAATAGGCATTAGAGAAAGGAATTGTAATTAAGACGCCACTGCTATACACTCATGAGCCTAATGGCTCGGCAGAGAAAACTAGTTAGGAGCTAATTACAAAGGCTATCAAGATGCGCACGAGCGCTAATCTACTAGCTAAGCTTTAGCTAGTAATTATAGATGCGGCGGCTTACCTACATAGCATAAGCCCTACTAAGATCTGTAGCTACTAATATCCTAACTAGGTGCTTGAAGAATAGTTTAGAAAATATTTCTAATACTATTAACTACTTAAGATTAGACACTAAACTGCTAATCTACCCCTAGACTAGAGTAGAATCTATGCCTATAGCTGTTTATCTTATTCTTTAAACAAGGAGAAGGCAGCTAAGCATAATTATTAAGGATTTAAGGTTAATCCTTACAGCTATATTAGTTATTTAGTTAGTTATTAAGCCTTTAACATGTACTATATATAAGTACTAACACTTAATTAGGTAATTACTACCTGTAATGTAACCTTTGATTAACATTAATTCCACAAATAAGATTGCGAGGAAGAGCAGCTAAAGAATTAAATTATTTAGATTATAAAGATTTTTTATAATAGCGAGCTAGTTAATTCTAGAAACAACTTAGAAGTCCTCTTGCCTGTTAAGGAAGGGCGGATTAAGATACGCAGCTAACTACTAAAGACTTTAAGAGTAATTTATTTACTAGCTTAAGTAGTAAGGAAGGCCTGCCTACTAAAGATAAGAGTAGATTAAAAGACGCTAAGCAAATAGAGCACAAGGCTAGTGTATTATTAAGAACTTGCTTAGATTAGCGGCAATATGCTAATTTTGCTACTTTAAAACTTACTCCTAAACTAGAGACTTTAGGAAGCGACAACGCGATTAATTACAAGGTTCTTGACAGTTAAACAGTAGTGTGCTTGCTAAAAAGAGCTAATCTGTTAATACTTTAAGGTAAGAAGCCTCTTTTAAATAAGTCTAATAACTTATTACTAGTCTAACAGTTTGTGACTAAAGACTCCAACGCGCTAGCTTGTTGTAATAGAATACCTGCTTAGGTAAGCAGGATAGCAAGGCGTGAGTTATTTTAAGATTTAAGATCTTAGGCGTTAAACAGCAGACAGGGTAAGCAATTTTAAGCTAAACTTTTGCTTACAAAGCGTAGTGCGCAGATTGTAAGCAAAAGTTTTAATTAACTTACTAATTGTTATCTTCTACTACGCAAGCTAGGTAGCAGGCGTAAACATAAGAACGCAACTTAAGATCTTAACAATTAACTATAGGGTAGAAGCACAAGTAGTGTTAATACATTAAATGCAAATTAAAAGAATTTATTATAGAATAATTTTTGTAATACTTACTTGCTAAGTTTGCAAGCAACTTAGAAAGACTAAGTAAGCTATAAGACTCTTAATTACGTAGTTATAACAGCTTAACTTGAACACGTTTCAATTGGTGTCGTTTTTTGGTACCTTCAGCAAATTTTTTGACCCTGATTTCGCTCGGTGGTCTGAGCTTTTCTGCTCCGAGCGCTTAGCGCGTGGACCTCATCCACTCACCGTTCGAATTTCGTCGACTACACACAATCTTTTTTTGACTTTTGCGACTGATTAGTAGAGGGCAGCTGCTTTTCACTTTTTTGGAAAACCCATTTTGACTACAACAACAACCACCACCTTTGATACCCTAAAAATAAATAACAGCTTAACTTACTAAGTATAAGCTAAATGCTTAACTGTATTGCGACAATCTACCTAAACTGCTAGGATTATAAAAGCAATTGCTTTAGTATTCTATAAGGGCCTTGTTTGAAGATACCTGCAGAAAAGAGATTATTTAGTTAAGTAAAAATGAAACTTAGACTAAGAAATTAAGAAGAGAAGCAAATAACTGCTTAATACTTATAAAGTAAGTTTAGACCTACAAATTTAATTTCAACAGTTTTTTTCTTAATTGCAAGGCGCAGATTGTTGTAAAAAGTAATCTTGAAAAGAAAGACTTAATTAACTTAACATACGCTGCTACATTAGCAGCTAAGTCTTTCTAAGCAGTAACAGCTATTGCCGCTAAAGATAATTTAAAGATTAAGCAATATACAGAGGGGTAACAAAAAAAAAGATGTCAAAAAAGTTATAGTTTTTAAAGCTTTATATTTCTATAACTAGAAGTACTATACCCAAAAGAGTTAGTGATTTGGAAAGCCAATATCTTCTATTTTGGGTTGGGCGGCTTAGTAAGCTGCTTAGTCAGCACGGTTGTCCCTTTAATCTTGCTTGAAATGAGATGAAAACAAAGTAAAAATAGATTTTTGTATAACTTGTTTATAATTGTATAATAAAACGCTAAGAAAAGACTAAGTTTAATAAGCTTACATAAGTATGACGTGAGCGTATTTTGGAGGCTTACATCTCATTTCCTAAGAGTGTAATGAAAGGGTGAAAAAAATAGTGGTTGCTTACGTAAGCGCTAATCACGTAATAGCTTAGTAATCTTTTAGTATATTAACTCTTCTTGTTTATTCTAACTTGCTTTTTTTGTAATACCTCCTCTATGTCTCGCAATCTTTCTTAATTTAAGCAAGAAGTTTATACTTTATATTTACTAAATAAGCCTATTTCTTTAACTAGTAATATACTAGAAAAGTCCTCTAGAAGTATTACTAATACTCTTTATTGAATAAAACAAAAAAAGGCTCCTTTATCTACTTCTAGGCCTTAAAAAGGTTGTCCTACAAAGATCTTAAATAAAGCAAAAAGAGTGCTTAATAGAGACTTTAATAAAAGCCCTAAAAAGACAAATCGACGTCTCTTAAAAGAAAATAGTCTAGATCTTTCTATTAGAAGCTTACAATGCTTTTTAAAAAAGGAGAACTATTTTGTTAATATTTCTTAAGAAAAGACGCCTTTAGACGCTAAAAAGGCTTATAATTGTTATATTTACGCAAAGCAAATACTAAAAAACCTTAAAAATATTGAATCTAATAAAGTTGTATTTTTAGACGAGTCTGCTATTTAGTAAGAGTGTTGCGGATTTAATCTCTAGGTATAGTTGCTTGTTCTACTATCAACTCAGAGGTAGAGGTCTCTGCCTTCTACTTGTTTGTAGTAGACTCAGAGGCAGCCTAATCCAGGCTTATAACCTATTAGAGATTGAGGAGGAGGTGCGCAGCGGGAAGGATAAGGATAAGAGAATAAAATAATCGAGACTAGGGGAAGACAGTATTGTAGAGGATAGCAGTTGTATTGTGTTATCTCTTTGTCTTTATTGTCTTGTCTTGATTCCTAACTATCTGCTAAACTACAGTCTATATATACCTGTAACTTGCATTCTAGAAAGATCTGTATTACGCAATAGCTTGCGTAGTAGATTGCGTAATCTATAGTAGATTGCGTAATCCTGAACGTCATTAATCACAACAATCAATTGATAACAATGATAAGAAATACTAGTAGCGTAATAGCTCCTAGTAATCAATTGATTGTAGGCTGATTGTAGATTCCAGGTATGATTTGAGCACCTGGATTCTGTAGAGAAACAGCTGAGTAGCTTAATCTGCAACAAAGAGCACAGTGCTAGGGCAGAATACTATCAAACACAGCAAAATAATAAGGTTAGAAGGGAAATAGTTTCTACAACTAACACAAGAAAGTTTAAAAAAACTCTATTTAACTTAAAAAACACGTTAATGTATTTATTATTTCTCTATTATTTTGATCTATTTTTAGCACGCTTAATAATCTAGTTATAGGTCAAGATATTTCTATCTAAGTTTAGGGAGCAGTTTGGATAGATAGTAGATCTAAACTAGTAGTAATTAAAAATCCTTTGATTACTACTCTTTTCAAGAATTTAGACTATATTAAAAAGATCCTAATTCCTATAGTAAAACTTGCAATAAAAAAAGGTATGTTACATATACTTCTTTTTCTTACTTAGCAGCTTATTACTCTACATTTACATTTTTAAGTTACAATCTCTTCTCATATATTTAAAGGCCTTATTAACCTCTATATAGGCGGAAAGTTTCAGCAGGATAACGCTAAGATTCATAATACTCTAGAAGTTTTATCTTAGTTTTCTAGGAATAGGATATCGCTTTTTAAGCATCCTGCTTATAGTCCTGATCTAAATCCTATAGAAAACGTGTAGGCCTTGCTAAAAAACGCTTTAGTTAAAAGGCCTATTACTTCTTTAGGTATAGGAAAGAGTAAAAAAAGTATAGCAGCCTTTGAGGCTGCTATAAGGGAGGAATGGGATCAATTACCTCAAAAGGCGATTAATAATTGTATTCTATCTTTACCAAGGCGTTATTTGGACGTTAAGGAAGCTGAAGGCTGGTACACTAAGTATTAGTAAGCTTTTTTTGTTATTTATCCAGAAAAACCCCTAAAAACGAGCTCTTTATTACTACATAATAGTTTTTCTTTTTATTACCTTCAAACTTACAAACAAAAGAGTTCAACTAGTATTATTTAATATATATACTTTTTAGCAATTTTTACACGTTCAAAAAATATAGATTTTTTTATTTATTCTTGAGTTTTTTTATCTTTATTTTCACTGCTGAATTTGAGCGCAAAAGTGCTTACTAAGCAGCTTACTAAGTGGTCTAATTTAAAGAAAAAGATTTTGGCTTTCCAAATCACTAACATTTTTGGGTATAGCCCTTCTAGTTGTAGAAATATAAAGCTTTGAATGCTAGAAATTTTTTGACATCTTTTTTTTTGGTCACCCCTCTGTAATAAAGTTCTTTACCTCTAAGTTAACATCTGCTAGCGTGCCTGTCTTTTTATGTACTTTGCTGATCTAAACTGCTGCCTCTTTTACTTTCTTAAGAGTAAAGGTTGCTCGCTAGTTAGACAGTATAATCTAGCGCATCTTAGCATTAGCGCCTCCTTGTTCTAGCTAATAAATTTCATCTCGGCTGGTTATCTACTTGTAGTAAAATTTAAGAAAAGAATGAATCTCTTCTAGTTTGTATGTATTCTAATTATCTTGATTTACAGTAGAAAGTATATAGTACATAACTACCTCTTTGTTAGTTCGTAGTAGTCCTTAAAAGAAGAAAATGCCTTCCTCTTTTTAAGAAATTTGCTTGTTGTTAATGCATGTATTAGCAACAGAAGTAAAGTGTGTGTAGTACTTCACTAGCCTAGGCTAGTTTTGTACGCATTCATAAATATAAGCTTTAAGGTATAAACGCTTGCTTATTTTAACAGCTATATTCTTTTCTTTCTACTGTTCCTTTATGTGTGTCTGTAACTTAGACTTATTTTTTTCTGCATATTTAAGTAAGCGTTCTAGTATATAAAAAAAGTAATTAATTCTTGTTCAAGAAGTAGTTTAGTAGAATAAAACGCTTATATTTTTATAAATACCTTTATTATTAGCTTGTTAGTTAAAGTTTTTTGAGAATTTAGTAACATCTTTTTTAGTAAAGACCAATGTACGGTGTTTAGGTTAAACTATAGACAACACTAAGTTATACGTAGGTGTAGCTATAGTATTAATAACTAAACATAATAGTGTTGATAGTAACTTAGGACTAGTAGTAGTAAGTCTAAAGAAAACAAGCGTTGCGCCTTCTTATCCTTAACTTATCTTCTAGTCCTTCTTTAATATCTGTAGTATAGTAAGACTTATTAAAGTTCTTTGTACAGATAGTTAACAATAGCAAGTAAAGTAACAAATAAAGTATAGTTTCTAAAAGAAATAATATATTCTGTGTTAAATTTTTGTAGCGTATACTTGTTTAAGTGTATGTGTATAAATCCTTGCCTTTTAAGTATCTCTTATTCTGCTAAGTAAGCTTAGATTTATACTTAAAGCTAGTACTTATTTAGTGTTACGCAATTAGATAAAAGCTTTTAGTGCTATCCTAAATTTTGCTATATAGCACCTTAGCTTAGCATTTCTTTACTTATGTATTACTGTCTTTATTTTGCTAAACAGGTTGCTACTCTAAATTTTGCTAAGTAGACTTTAAATTAGCGTTTAATAACGCATTTTGTTATTTTATTAGTAGTTTTTGTTTTTTGTAGTTGTTGTTAGTGCTAACTTAGGTAACATAGTCCTTAACGTAGTCTGTAGTAGGAGATAGTACTAACCTTCTAAAAGTATTTCTAGTAGTTATCCTAAAAATTCAAGCTTCTTTAGTGTTTCTATAAATTTTATACTTTTGTAAAAATGTTGTATTGTTTTTACAATAACTGTACACTAGTTTCTTTATGCACTAAGTAGTAGAGTATGTCCTTATAAGCTTTGCTATTTATACAGGGGTTAGAGTGTATAAAAACATATTGCTACAAGAGCAGGAGATTATTAGTATTTAGGTTATGCAAAAATAAGGTTAGTAAGATAATAATCTTATTATAGGTTGAGTACAAAGACTATTAGTAGAAGAAGACGCCCATTTGATAGTACAGTTCCTGAGTTAAGGAGTGGGGTGGATGGATTCGATCATGAGTGGTTGCGATCCACAGAGCAGGTTATATACCCTAAGATCATGTGAATGAGCACTGACCTTAGGGTGTAGTAGGGTATCACCCTGTGCACCGGCACATTACTATTTTATACTACTTTAGTGCGCTCTTTTTAAGTTAAAATAGCTTTACTAAAGACTCTTTTTAAGTAAGTTTTGTAGCTAATAAAAAAGCCTTTTTTATCTATATTATACATATTTTACTTATTAATGCTATACTCTTGTATCTTCGCGTGAAGGAGGTTAAAGTAGAGCTTATATTTAACGCTGTTATTAGCTTTATTTATTTTTTAAGGTGTCAAGGGTGGTGGTTGTTGTTGTAGTCAAAATGGGGTTCCAAAAAAGTGAAAAGCAGCTACCCTCTACTAATTAATCGCAAAAGTCAAAAAAAAGATTGTGTGTAGTTAACGAGATTCGAACGGTAGGTGGATGAGTTCTGGGAGGAAAGCTTAGACCACCGAGAAATAATTAGGGTCAAAAAATTTGCTAAGGTACCAAAAAACGACACTAGTTGAAACGTGTCCAACGGCGATTGCCAGCCTATGGCTGACAACAGGATTACAGTAGGATTGCAATAGGATTGTAACATGATGCGATGGAGGAGGGAAAGGACACGTACGCACGTTATTAGCTTTATACTAGTTGTAATAAATTTTTATACTTTATTAAGTAGTAAGTTCGTTAGAATAGTAATACAGAAACTAAGTTACTTAGCTTTTAAACGCTTTTTGTTTTATAACTGCACTATTAAATTTTGTATTATTTCTTATATAGGTAGTAAGTCTTGCTTTATGCATCTTTTTATATAATTTACTAGTTTTATTTTTTATTATAGGCTATTTAACTACTGCACTTGTTCTTAGGCTGCATTTAACTGTGTTGCACCTTAGTAGTAGCGCGACAATGTTGTTTTGTTAACTTTAAATTTTTTTGCAACTTTGTAGTACAAAAATAATGCGCTGTCTTTACGTAATTTAATATATTTAATTGCTTCTAAAATTAGGTTTATAGTAGTAGAGTTATGACGCGTTGAAGTTTGGATGATTTAAATGTTTTGATGTTCAGGTGGCTCACATGCTGACCTGGCTCACATGGCGCACGGGCACTGTAGTGGCAACACGCGTCCAAGTCAGCATCTGTAAGAACGTTACATAGCCACAACATGAGAATGCGTAACTAGAATCCGCTCTTTTGTTAATCCGAATATTCTCGGCGTTGCTTCAACGATTTGAGATGCTTGCATGCATGGGACGCTATGGTCTTCGGTGCATTGGATGGACTCGGTTGGTGTTCACACAAGATGAGATGGAAGACGCCGGGTCTTAGCGCCTTGGTGTGGATGCGTCGGATGTGGGGGGTACACTTGTCAGCACACTCCCCCCCTTGTTGCCATCCCTTCCCTTACAAAACATTACCCATCGACATCGCAGAACGCCTGCACCTGTCACTTCCGCACTCGACTCGCTCTTTCACTACCTTTCACGACGCGTTTTGAAGCTAGCACAAGCTTGTGAAGGGTAATTCTTGCTTTGGCACACACCTGTAGAACTCGAAGACCACAATGCTAGTAACCCAACAAGTTCAGGACAATATTTGAATTCTTCAGAACTTTTTAATTTCATCAAGAACTTGTATACTGGACACCTCCAACACATGGCAGCGTACCCCCTACGTAGAGGGGTTGCAACGATCAGCACTCACGAACACGACCAGTACAGCAGCGAACCTGAGATAGTCAGTGACCCGCGAATTCACAGAAAGCCCGATACGTACGCATTCGTTACAGCAAAGACCTCGGCTCGCTTGGCTTTGGCGAGGAACATCAAACAAAAGCTCATTTCTACGCTGAAGGCTGCGATTGTCCATAGCTTCGCTTTCAGGGACTCAAGCTGGATCAAGACAAGAATGGATGCAATGGGCAGCATGGCCGCAACCAAGGAACTGATTCACAGGGTTATCTTTGCCACAGTGGTGTCATAGTAGATCTGATGACCAAGATTTCGATTCTCTTTCGTCGAGAGACCTAGACCACTTTTGAAGAGGTATATTGCGCGTTCAGACACAACAAGAGAATGTGCGCGCATCAATACCGTTCATGTGACCAGGACCCATGTCTTTGCTCTCGAGAAAACTTTGGATATCGTACAGATCGAACAGATCTGGTGCTTTGAGCTTTTGGAGCACGGATAGCTGGACGAGGGCTTTACCTGCTAGGTTCGTCTTCCTGATACGCGTACTCCTGAAACCCCTTCTTTACTCACTGTATTCGTTCAGCTTTTTCTTGCATTTCCCTTAGCAATTTGATCTGGCTTGATTGCGTTCCATCCGCTTCTTCGAGCATGCATTTGTAGCCCGCTGCATAAATCGCTCGTTTGCCCGTCGTGCCTGCCTTGTCCTGCCTTTCGATCAAGTGTAGATCCTGCTCCAAAATGCGATGCACAGTTCGGCTTGGAAATGAAGCATACGTCGCGCATTGAGACGGTCGAAACGGCGATAAATTCCCGTCTTTGGCTTGAAAGAGATGCGCTCGGAAAGTCGAGGGTAGCCTATCGGATGATGCTTTTCAACTGGACGTAGGTTGAATACGACAAAAGCGGTGAGTGGGTGTCCACTACAAAATGTTTGCTGGCTGACATAGTTGGATTTTTGGGTGCCTGCCGGTCGGTCGATCAAGAAAGGGTATATTATATACGTAGATCCAACGACCATGTCAAACGGTCCACCATCTATCACCCAATATCTACTGGCTAACCGAATTGCAGTGAGAAAAAAACACAGTCATCGTCGTTACAGCATAGTATCTTCAGAAAATCTCTTGATCATCATACGCCCTCACGCTTTCAAGACGTTCTCTAACCTTCCTGGGATCCTTGCAGACATGTTTACTATCCCAGCCGTCACTGCCGCCGTTGTGATCGGGGAACGTCGTCTCCAGCCCTTCAAGAGCCATGTCCGCGCTGCACATGATGGCTTGGCGCATGTAGTCGAAGCAGTGGATCATGTGCCAGTGGTGGTCTTCTTCGAGCTCGTGGCCGGACGTCATTCCAGAGTAGACTGCGACGACAGCGTAGAGGCAGTGGAGCTGGTGGGTCATGGATGTCGTGAAGACTGTGGCGTTGGGCCAGACGATGGGGGTGGGAAGATCGTGGTAGTTCTCTGGGTCAGGGATACTCTGGAAGCCCATGCCGACTGTTGTGGACGTTAGTGAAATCTATTTGGGGAAAGTCGAATGCTAGGGAAGCTGTACTAGGCAAGAGTTCGTTCCATGCTCGAAGTACTTCTGGTTTGAAGAACTCTGATGTGTTGTAGGGTGCAAATGTCTGGTTGATCTCAAACTTGGTGATCTGCGTGGGAACTGCATCTTGGTTAGTCGACGTATCGATCTGGGTAATAAAGTATGGCTTACTGTGTGGTGACCAGCCGGTTATGTCGCCGCCGACATCGTTCGCACTTGTTGAACGAGCCTTCCATCGTGTTGAGTCGAGCATGCCTTGGTCTCTTGCTAGCAGCCCGATGATCACGAGTTGTAATCCTATCACCAACACCCATCGCATCGCTGATACTAGCGGCGGACACAATACCCTTCTTCTTGACGGTGGTGTTCTGCTGTGGTATTCGCCAGCTGCCCATTGCTTCTCCCCTCCAACCAAAGATTCGACCTCCGTCGATGAGTCGTCATCATGTTGATGGTCCTGCGAATGTACATTTGCATAGTGATGTTGTGGCTCCATCATGTCGATCGATCAATCTGTGACGCCAGGTCAATTATGAACTTGGATATTAGAAACGAGAGGGAGCACAGCTGAAGAGCCAAAGGCAGTGGCGGCCTCCGTACAGATGTACTCGTATGTCAAACATGCTGGCCCACATCGAAACGTTGAGCCTGTCGTTCCTGGTCGAGGCTGACATTGCCAATCATAGTAGACGCCGGCGACAGCTCAATGGGTGGTTCCAAGTGTGAGTTGAGAGACGCTGAAACGAGATGTTGGATGGGCCATACGTGGGCTAATCCAAGTTTCGTTAGCCTGCCGAGATGAAACCGACGATGAATCGCCAAGAGTATGAGGCCATCTCGTCCTCCGCCTCAAGCGAGGATAGCGTGAAACCCAATCCAAACATCGAGCATGAATGTTTGTATGCTGTCAACTGCAGTTGATGTTGATTATACATATTCTTTGAGGCGTGTTACTGGCATCCTCTCCCATGATCTCGACCGAGTAAAGAGACGTGGTTATGATGATTAACAACAATGCTGGAGTCCGTACATACGAGAGGAATGAATCATTTGCGGGATCGGAAGACACAGAGGAAAGATATCTAGGGCGTTGCAAGGAGTCGTCCCGTGAGCTGAGATAGCTACAAGAGCTAGGAATCAAGAGAGAAGATGTTGAGAAGGGCTGGTGAGTTGGCCGGAGAAGGAAAGAATGGTTTGTAATATTGGAATTTGAGTAGGGGCCATTGTGGGTGTGTGGTGGAATACAAACTGGAACTACCATACATGCAAAGCGAACCAGAATGTCCATCAAACTCCGGTCACGCGGTATGACAGCCGTAGCTTGTGATGTCTGGTGCAACTTCACAGTAAGTGTCTACGATCGTCTTGGTCTATTGCGCAGCGCTGGTAGCCGACCTGAGGGAAACCAGCAACACAGGCTGTGTGCAGTATCACACCTACCTGCGCGCATCCATCACATTCTATAGCGGACACTTGTAGGATTATGATCTGAATCGGTATGTGTAGAAACATGCGATCCAAGCTTACGACGCAGTAGTTGGGCGAAGCCCAAAACTGAGCGTAGAGTGGACGAAACCCGTCGCATCCGAACGTTGGCACGCAAACCACATAGAACAATGGCCGCAGTAGCACACGACGCATCAGTCTTTGGCAAGATATATGCAACGGCGTGAGTGTGGCTTGGTCAATCTTGCTAAGTGAGCACTGGTGTCCAAGAGTATGGAAAGGCGATGCCACGACGAGTCGCCATGTCCAAAAAACATGGGGACTCAGCGCTTGACACACAGGTCGCTCCTGATGACCCATTTCTCGCCGCTGGTAACCTCGCGCCCTTCGTGCAGCATGCAGTCTGCGCCATGTCGATGCAGCAACGCAAGGCCAACTTCCAGGTCGACAACGAAAGGCTCAGGTGGCGGATCTCTACTCTTCTTCTTGGGTGGGTCTGGGTAAAATACCGTCTCTCCGCCGATGCACCCTGTGGCTGGAGAGGTGAGGTATATCAGTAAAGTCCAGGTGGTGCGCGTTGATACAGGCGGCGAACCGGAGGGTTGAATCGTCACACTGTTGGAGTCGTCATCTGGGTCTGTTAGCATCTGGCTCATGACCTTCGGCTGGCTTTGGACGAGTCAGCCAGTAGTGATGACGTACAATGCTGGCCGAAGAAGTGGCCCTTGGAGTAGCGGTAGATGCGAATGTTGGGATTGACCCCCACGACCTCGCCGCCCCACAGCTCCTTCCGCTGGTCTACCGTGAGGCCGAGCGCGCCTTCCTCTGCGTCGCCGCTGACAAGCCTCCCTAGCCCAGTCTGGGTCCACAGTCGCTCAGCGAATGCGGCATCGTCAACTTGAAAGCGGTCATTCACTCGCACCGCGTCGCCCTTGTTCGGCTTCCCGGGCGTTGTCGTCAGTGGTAGCGACGACAAGAAGGAGACGTACGTCTTGCATAGCGACACTGTGAAGAAGCTGGGGATGGTGACGACCTGCCTGGGCAGCACTTCCTGCAGCGCAAGATGCTCTGCTGGTACGAGAGGAGTGAAGGCAGGCCAGTTGGGAGCCTGTCTCACTGGCTCAGCGGGGCGTGCTGGCCGGGCGGATGGGCCTTGCTGCGTCTTCTTCTTGGGCGCCATATCACCGACGCCTGCTGGTGATGGACAGGCAGTCCGGCAGCGTTGATTCTGCGGTGCTGCGATTGGCCTGGGGATGGCGCTGCTGGGTGACAAGTTTCGGTGGTTCGCTCCTTCCCTACCAAAGAACCCTGAGGCTCTGCTCCGCTGTCTCTGTGTCTTGCTCCAAGAGGCGTCCTCCCTCCTTCTGCCCTCTTCTCCACGCCTCGATACCGCCTGCGCTGTTGTTACCTCTGCCGCCCCGGTCCTGCTGCACTCAGAACGAATGTGCTGGAAATGAACTCAACAGGTGAACGCTCAGCGGCCCTGACGCCTGTGTGGCCGCTCAACTTTGAACAAGTCTTTGCTGAACAATGCATGCATCTCGCTCAAGAATCGAGCTCGTCTTTCTCATCGCCGCCGTCGGACCTTGATGCGGACATGGGCGGCCAAGACGCACGTGCAGCAGGATTAGGCCCGGCGCAAGCCTCTCATGGGCAGCCTCGACCGACATCCCCCGACGACACCATCCCGCTGCGACAGCCCGACCAAGGCCCTTTGGTCCTGGGAAACAACCTACACCACTCCTATTTCGCCTTTCTCGACCCTCACTTCTCTCGTAGGTAATGCGCGACACCGCGACGCGGTTCGCTGGGCGAAAAACAAGCGCGCCGCTAACCACCTGCAGAGGACGCCATCTTCGACCATCAGTCCGTCGACGTTGACTTGCCCTTCTCCTTCAACTACGCATTTCTCAACCAAGATGGCGGCGGCAGTATGGCCGTAGCCCCTTCCAACGAGCTCCTACACCATGTCACCCCTCAACATGACCCCTCCGACGCCCTTCCCTCGCCTGCTCCCGATCAGCGCATTCCCGACATGGCAGCCGCGACCAGCGATGCGTCGGCCATGCCTGCCATCGGCGGCGAGCACCCACCTGCCGACCACAACATGATGGACCACACCCTCCCCAACGGACTGCCGCCTCTGGACACACCCATCGACTTTGCGCAGGCCATCCACCTAAATGGCACCGACATGAGCGGCCTGCCCATGGACATGACATCCGCGTTCCCACCCATGAATGCCTTCATGCCGCCCACGACCAATGAGCGCCTCACGGCCTTTGCGCGTCTGCGCTTCGATGACGGCTCCTACTACATGCACACGTACCAGATCACACTGGGCCGAAACCTCGACCTCGCGCACAGAGACATGAAGCGCCTCATCAAGGCCGAGGCACTGCACGCAAAGGGTCACGTACAGGCCGCCCGCGAACACTTGAATGGCACGGATGAGGCCAACGCTAACAAGGACAAAAAGAAGAAGAAACGCGATAAGCGTGGTGCTCGCAGCGTCATCTCCGAGAAGGGCGGCATCCTTAACGCACCCATTGAGTCGATGCCCATGGAGTACCAGCAGCGCCGCCAGAGCAATGCGTCGCACTCTCTCAGCTCAAACTCACATCCTACAGGCGAGTCTAGCGAGGAAAAGCCCGCCGAGCGCGCGCCTCAAGACATGATCATGCAGGCCTTTCCCGAAGTGCCTGCCCAATTCGACGGCCACGTCCCCGAAGACCCCAACGACTGTCCATTCGTACCTATACATCCCCAGCAAATCATGGCCAAGACCGGGTCGCTGGGTCCAAAAGGCATATCACGAGAGCACGCCAAGATCTTCTTTGACTTTGACGCAGGACACTTCTGCATCCATGTCCTGGGTAACAATGGCCTGCATCACGAGGGAGAATTCTATGCCAAAGGCGATACTGTACCTCTGGATCATGGCGATCACCTGCAGCTTGGTGCTGTCAACATACACTTCTTTCTCCCCGACGTCGCCCTCACAGAGCAGCAACGGCATCGCCAGGAGTCTGGTTCGCGTCCTATGAGCTTCTCTTTCGAAAACGGAATCGGTCAATTAGAGAGTGACGAGCATGTCAGTTCCGAAAGCGAGGATCAACAGAGCGTTAACCCGCGACATGTCTACTACCACCATCCCGTCAGCGATAGCGATGACGATGATGGACTTGCTGACGAAGAAATGGATGACTTTGAGGAGCCTGCTCCCAAACCGCGACAGAAGACAAGTCTCAAGCTTAAGATCAAGAACTTGCCTCCTGCGCGGTCGGAAGAAAGCAAGAAGGCGCACAAGAGGAGGATTCAGCACCGCGAACTCACGCCTGAAGATCCACCAACAAAGAAAGTCAAGCTCAAAGTCAAGGATACTGCGAAGCTCAAGGAAGCCATTCGGGAATCTGCCAAGGAGCCAAAGGTTCACAAGGAGCGCAAAGAGCCAAAGGAGCCCAAGGAACCCAAAGAACCCAAGGAGCCGAAAGAAAAGGGCAAAGCTCCAGCAAAGGCACCTGCGAAGACGCCTATCAAAGACGAAATGCCGGTCGAGGAGCCCGTCAAGGATCTTCCCATTGCTTCAAAGCCCGACCAGCCAAGCAAGCCCCCACCAAACGATAGCCCGCCTTTACTACGCAAGCCACACGAAGGCGAACTTGAAGCTGGAGACATCGATGGCCTCATTACCGAAGAGATGGCCATTCAGCACAACTTGCCACGGAACCTTATTGGTCATGTTGTTGAGAAGCGCAAAGGACCTGGCAGGCCGCCCAAAGATGGTATCATGTCAAAACGCCAGCGCTCGCAGCTCATCAAGCAAGCCAAGGATATTGAAAGGGCACGAGCTGCTGGCATTGACCCAGCTGACATCCCGATACCGTCCATCAAGCCAAAGGCGCCCAAGCGCAAAGAGTCAAACGCTGGCGATGGCGAAGATGATGGAGTCATGGAGACAACAGAGCAAGGCGATGGTAGCTTATCCGGTCTCCAGAAACAAGCCAAGCCCATCAGGCCACCCCGAACTCCTTCGCCTGAGATGCGCATTGAAGACTATTCCGAAGAACAGCTGCAGCGCCCCACAGCCAACTATGTTGTACTGATCCACGAGGCAATCTCTTCTTCTCCCACTGGTCAGATGAACCTTCAATCGATTTATACTTACATCGAGCGGAAGTATCCCTGGTACAAGTTCAAGACTACTACAAGTGGCTGGCAATCGAGCGTACGTCACAACCTCGGTCAGCACGACGCCTTCATGAAAGGTGACAAAGAGGGCAAAGGATACCTCTGGAGAATCAATCCTGAAGTGTCTATCGAAAAGGAACGACGGAAGAGACAAGCTAGTCCCTCACTCAGTAACGCTCCGCGACAATATTACCCACCACCGAACGGCTACCAGCCGTACCCTCAGCCTGGGTACCCATATCACCCGGGCATGTCTCATGCGATGCCACAGCCACCTCCAAGACTGCCACCTAGTCTTGCGCAACCTCGCTTACCACCTAGTATGGCTCGCAACGAAAGCAACTCAGCCGCATCGAACTCTTCTCAGAACGCGCCCCATCCCTCGCCTTATGCGTCTCCGTGGGGCGGCAGCGGTAACACAGCTGGAAGTCCGCCAGCACCTCATCCTCCACGACCGTATCCGCAGCCTAATTCGCAGGCTCCACCAGCCTCTTCAGCGGCTGGTTCAAGCGGTCAGTATGGCGTTCTCTATCCTACGGCTGCTCCACAGCAATCGCCATACAGCGGACCTGCGGCACCCGGTCCCTACGGTGGACCATACGCTAATGCGGGCGCGAGCCCGTATGGTCCAAGCCCACCTCGCCCCTATGCAGCATACCCACCACAAGGGCAGCAATCGAATGCTCCTTCAGCGTCGCAGCCACAGTCTTCATCATCACCCTATGGCCCGCCTCCGTCTCAGACACCCTCGCAGCCAGGGCCTCCGAATGACTCTTCGGCGCCGCATCCGTCTGGACGCTACCCAATTGGAGTTCATCCAGACCTTATTCGTCAGCTTGAAGCGTACCGTCTTGTTTACCTTGACAAGAGGCCAGGCCTTGAGGAGCAGAAGAAAGTGGACAATGCTATCAGAGCCTGCGTAGACAGAACTGTACCTGAGTCGACCTTGACGGAACAAGAAAGGAATTTGCTCATATCCATCTGCAGCGTGGAGAGTATAAACAAGCATGTCAAGAGGGCACCTGATGTCAAAGATGAAGACGAAGCAAGGACAGCAGCAGCATTCGCGGCGGCGGGCGCTGCTGCAAATACCGTGGCTCAGCAATACCAAACAGCACCACAGTCTGCAAATCAAACAGCCACTGCGTCCCCAGCGCCGACATGTGAGAATAGCGAGCCGCACAGATTCACGCCAAATATGACCGGCGCATCACCAGGTCCGCCCATGACCACTGCACCGCCAACTACAGCACCTGCGCCCTCCATGGCGTCTTCGCATCGTCCGAGCGTCGAGCCTATTACGCCCGTCCCAGGTTCGCCAGCAGTTCAAAACGGTACCCCACTGCGACGTCCAATGACCGAGTTGACCGCAGACAGCACGCCCGGCGCAGAAGAAGCGAAGAAGATAGAGGGCAGTCAAGATGCTCCCACGAAGGCTGAGTAGCGTTCACTCTTATGGCGCTCTCTTCATTCTTAGCACTCTTTTTTCTTTCAAAGCTTCTTCGCTCGGCCTCTGTCTATGCGCGTTACTTATTTTTCTACTCTTCTGGATCAGCGTTCCAAGCCTGTTTGGAGCTAGCTAGCATTTGATTTTGGCGTTTGTAGGCGGAAGCATCTTGGCCTTTTTGCCAACTTGGCGATATTGATACCCCTTGACAGCGTAGCTTGGTTGGGGGTTCATGGGTTCTATCAAAAGTGAAATTTCGCCCAAGTTTTTTTTTAGGATGTTTCTACGTCGAAAATGGGATACATGCGTTATGGTATACATGACTGTTTTGAGTAGATGGATGATGGCGCAGTTCTCTGCAAAAAGAAATCAAAGATAAAAAATGAATACATGCACACCAATATGCTGTCTTTACATCCATTGTCTGGTTTGTAAATTTCTTGACATGAGTTCCGAGACACATCTGCCCATGTCCACATATCGATGCCCTATGTGAGATGAATTGGTTGCCTGGTGGAGGAGTATCTCTGCCGCCAAAGGAAATGACGCCCATCACGCTATCATTGACGAAAAGAATGAAAAATTTGGGTGCACAGAAAAAGGTCAAACGGTAAAGAGTCTGGTATAGCCCGCGTATCTCATAGGTAGAGTAAGGTGCCTCGACACGAAATCCAAAGCCCAAATGCTGCGATTATATATAGGAAAGGAGAAGCTAAAGCCCAAGATGCCGCTTCTGCTGATATCGCCGTACGCCTGAAAATCCCCCGCCTCTCGCAGTTGCCATGCCCGGTCAACGGCAATAGTTTGAACCGTCGTCGTAGCTTACATAGCCATTTCAGCCTGTAACTTCCGCAGCTCCTCTTCTTCGTCATCCTCTTCAACCCGCTGTGGTGCCTTGGGGTTGGTATTCGGTGCTTGTGGTAGCTTCTGTGACGATGGGGCGTCGTGGATGGGCACGTTGCCGGTGTTGAGCATCTGCTCGTCGAGCTTCTCTTGTTGTAGCTCTGCAAGCTCCTCGTCCAGCTCGTCTTCGTCGATGCCGTTGGAGGCGACGCCTGAGGTGATGGCTTCGCTGATCTCTTCGCCGATTGCGTGTTGCTCGCGGAGGTCCTCCCTGTGCATGTTGTTAGTAAAGTAGTCTGCCAATGTTGGATCGTGTAGGGGACAAACATGACGTTGTCGACCTTGTCGATGGTCAGGCCAGCGTGTATCTGCTTCATTGCGGTTCCTGCATTCTTCATAGCGTCCAGCGTCTCCTTGTTGATATTGGCCGTCTCGATGGAGTATATCTCTCTTTCTAGCGTCATGATCTGTGAACTGGTCTGCTCGAGAGAGTGCTCGAATTGCTTCTTTCGCCGTAACGCCGATTTCGCAGCTGCAGTAGGCGTTAGCGACAGTATCAGGAAGTGATCTCTATGCAAAACTACCTTGCTTGTTGGTGGAAACGTGTTTTCGCGCCAGCGCATCTTGCTCGTCCATCTGGTTTTGAAGGTGCTTCTCCCTCTTGTTCAGCATCTCAAGTTGGCCCCGAAGCTGGAGGATGGCCTTCTTTGGCGCCTCCTTCTTCGCCTGGCCTCCGCCAAACCAGCCCAGGCCCCAGCCGCTCATGATGAAGTAGTCCTGGGGTTTTCAGTTAGCAACTACCATTCACTTGACGCTATCGCAGGCCGATGCAGATGATTCGAAGCCTATCAAAGAGTGGGATGGCGGGGCCGCAGGGATGGTGGGTGGTTTGCACATACTGTATGGGAATGCGGAAGGTGTTGGAAGTGCGGTAGGCGGGAGGATTTCGTAGAGGTTTATGTTGCTGGAACGACGATGTTGGAGTGTTTGGAGGGTGCCTGGCTGGTCATGAATCGGGCCTGGATGCACGAGCGTATGATGTCGTCCGCGCTAACCAAGGCACGTGCATCTCGGCTCCGGTTTCCACCGCCTTCTGCGGCGCGTTCACCACCATGTCTGGTCCTGTTCCGTCGAATTTGGTGCTATTGAGTGACTTGCCCAGATGTGCGCAGGGAACAAAAGTTCGCTTTCTGGGCTGGTACAGGGAGTCGTTTCTATTAGTGTCGCAGAGACTGACTGTATCGCAGCATCGATGCGTACGTCACTGAGACCGCAACACTGCGGCTCAAGCACAACTACCCGATATCTAGCCCGCCCGTTATCGCGAATCTCGATATCCAACATGCCCTGGAGCGGATAAAGCATCTTGACGTAGACGTGGGAACATGGCTTAATGTCATCGGGTATGTCGAGCGCAGGAAGGAGCGAGGTGTCTTTGTACAAGCTGTCACTGTCTGGAATGCCGGCAACGTCGACCTCAAGGCGTATGAGAATGCCGTTGAGACGCGCAAAGCGACTGAATAATCATCACTAGGATTACACAGATATGCGCCTCACTAGTGGGAAGGCGGTGCTCCTAGATTAGAAGCATTACACGAATTACATACGGTCAACCCGCTGTGCCTACCGCTAGCTCGTGGAATGCATAAGGCGCCTTGTCATCTCCGGCGTGGAGCACACAACTCTATTTGGGGATGCAGCCATCTGCGCGACTTCTCCATGTAGCCTCTGTGGCATTCCAACCTTATGCCGGTTAGACATTATGTGCCATCTTAGGATCCTACTTGTCATTTAATCGAGATGTGGCAATTTGGGCAAATACAGTAGAAGCTTCATCGCATCTCCACACGCATTAGTTGCGCAAGGCGATAACAAAAGCATGCTTCCCCTTCCTATTGGATGCTTGAGTCGACCAGAGAGGTCGAAGAAGATTGGACTATTGATGGCCCGCAGGAGCTTAGGAGTGACTGGGACTAAAAATATCCCTGGGGTTACATTGCGCTACGTTCACACATGCATACTCTAGGCACTATCGGGATAACATTGCGCAATACCAGCACCTAATCTTACTGCCTATCACCGCATGGCAATACCGTGGTATTTTGACGAAGATACCGCTCGTGAATTCAGTGGATCTATCCTCCAAATGCCTATTTCACTCTTCAAGCCCCATCCACTATTAGCCTACAAGCCATCCATCATCGTTGTTACCAACCCTCTGGTAAATAGATTACTCCCCGTTCCCAATATCATGTCAACTCTTCCAGCAGCTGAATTATGACTACTTTGGCTATATCTCTCATCAGTCCCCATCCCACCAAGTCCAAATCCAAGGTCAGTGGGAAGGAGCATCCTAAGAATCCTTTGACAGCGATGTTGCACTGAGACTTGGAAGAGTGTGTGCCCTCACCAGTTCTACTTTCCATCTTTACTCACTGTCGGTAGCGCTGCGGGGTTCACTCAGCGACGTTGTTCAAAGTGACATGTAGTTGCTTATTATCCTATGTTGTTGTTAGTACCTTACTACCGCGGATTTTATTCGCGCAATAGAACATGCCCAAGGTAGTTCCCTCCTATCCCGCTAATCCTTTAGCTATGGATTGGAACTCCGCAATAGCCTCGCAAGTATAAGTCGCATCTTATTGTAGGCAACTTTGGCACCTATGCAACTGTGTCTACCCACTATAAAGCAGGGGTGGGCTTTGCCATTCGGAACACTGTTCCAGGACTTTCGGCATACGTGAATTTGCCCGAGATATCAAAAGTCAGATGATTTTGCCACTTTTCAAATAGACGCTCATCGTCTTTTTCGGCTGTTTTATGGAAAGATCAACATAGCATTCAATGACTGGTGCTTGTTCTTTCAGTGCACGACACCTGGCTTAAGAGAGCCCATCAAAAGTCACACACACAGTCGGTCCGTACCTGGAGTAGAGTTTGTTTAATCGCATGTGGGTTTCGCCGCGGTGCGTTGAGATGACATTGGGATGCGCTTCCGCATTGAATTCGTCTTCAGCATGCGCCGACATCTGTGATATGAACTCATGCTGACCCATCCAGAAGCAAACACAGCTGAACGATTTCAGAACGGGAGATGTCTGCCGTCGCGGTAGGTGTCACAGTCTCGACTGCCACTTCGCAGCCTATGCAGGAGCTGTCAAGAGTTTGAAAAGCACTTCAAGATGCTGACAGGAGTCCCACGTCCCACACCCACGCGCATCCTCGCCTAAATGAAGATGCCTCCTGGAAGCGTTCGAGCGACGTTCATCCAGCGGGAAGTGTCGCATGTTGTACGGGGATCATAGCTGAAACCCTTCACTTGAGCTCTGACACAGCTCACTCTGTGAACTACATGGGTTTCGAAACGGTTGTCACCGTGAAAAAGGTCCTTCGGCCGACCTGTCACTCCCACGTCTAAACGAAACATCCGAATGACTATCTGATGGCGTCTGCAACGTCGTCCCGCAATGCACCACGAGCATGCTCGCTAGCTAGACGGGTGTGTCACGAGCTTACTGTGGAGCGAAAAAGAAAGGAGGCTATGTCGCCGCTTCGGCGGTCATGCAGAAAGCTAATAAGCCAACATTACCCCTCTTTGATCTCCAATGAGGCAGTACTAATGTTCTGTCAGACGAGTGAGCGCATTTTGCGGTTCGTGGGTAACCTGGTTCTGGGTTCCAGAGCTAACGTCTTCGCTGCACGTCGTCTCCCGCCCGACTGCAACCTTCGCAAAATTGTGCCATGTACTCGTACCGGCATCAAATATGAAGGCGGAGGGACGGTTCCGGTAGTGTAGCCCCTCGCTAACACCAATATCATTCAGGCGTAGAGATACAAAGACTGGTGGAAAAGGGAACGGAATGTTCGAGCTCGCACATGGTAAGCTTCAGATTCGCCTAGCCGCAGCTGTACGTAGCATCCGTACCATGACGGATGCACACTCCGTGAGACGCCAACGAGACCTGCGCCGCATGTCTTTCCTAAGGCTACCTGTGAATGCCTTTCCTTTCCAGAACTCACGGTTGCTGCATCTCCCGTTAGTCTCTGCTGAGTATCCAGTTAATTAACCAACATTTGGGCTTGAAGCGGGGCATGCGATAGTGCGTGCATGCCGCTATTGGGACATTTACCTCCTTTGTTGAGCCAGATCAGGTCATTTACCAGCCGTCCGATGCATGGCGTATGCAGCGCACAGGCGGCGGGTGAACGCCAGGGAGACCCCCGCTTCAATTCGACCTCCCGTTCGAGCAAGTGCAAACCCAATTCCCAAAATTGCATGCAGTTCTGCCAACGTTTGGTGTTCGTCTGGAGGGCCTGATGCTGAAACTAAAGAATCCTTCGGTGGACGGTGGTTGGCGGTGACAAGCCAAGTGCGCCGCTTCCCTGAGGCAGAATCGATGCTTCGCTGTCAGACATCGCGATGGGCGTGGAGGCGATGTGCAAAAAACCAACGTTCACAGGACTCGGAAGCGCGAATGGAGGCTCAACACGAAGATCGAACAGCGCCACTGGAATGCGGCTCACTAGAATGGAAGCAACGCCCATCGTATTGCTCTTGAGACCCCTGCCTTTGATCGCAAGATTGCACGTATCAGGGCTTACAGCAGACACAAGCCTTGTACCCAGCTTGCCGAGAGCGGCAAGATGACATGCGGAAAGAGGACTACTCTGAGACGCTAAAGCTGACTCCAGGTCTCACCAATTTGGCGTGCATATCGCTTCAAGGATTATGGTAGTAAATCTGGTCAAGATGAAGGCCCGTGTTGACGTACATACACATGGCGGCGCATCCATGGCCATGTAGGCCGCCCGTCTAACGGCCGAGCGCGAAGGTTACAGACGAAAGTATAAGTTTGTCGAGCCGCCTGGACTAAGAGGCGATTTAACAACGATGTCAGCTTCGAATTCTTGACACTAGCAAAGAGAATAAACGACGCCCTCATTCTGATAACATCAGTCCTTTCATTCCATCGTTTACAGTTTTTCAGAACCTGGTCGCAGTGCACATATCATCCTTGCAAGATTTGTCAACTACGTCCACAAAATTCGCAGCGTACTGCTTCTACGATAACATCCCGAACTTAACTCGCCCTTATCATCCTCGTACATAGTATCGTCCACGGCGTTCGCTTCTCGCAAGGCTACTCGCTATCAATCACTATGCTATTCTCCACGTTTGCTACGGCACTCTTCTTTGCCGCATCTGCAACTGCAGCTGCTCTACCATTGCCAGCGAACCCGAAAACGTACACTCCCGCCCACAACCTCAGGAACCTCGCCAAACTCTTTCCCCAGAGCACTCTTACAAGTCCCGACAGTCTCGGCCTGGACCTGAAGTATGTTGTGCTTGGTATCGGCACACAGAACTACACATGTAGTATACCTGACGACAGCGTGGCTCCTGGTACCACTGGCGCATTCGGTAAGAAACTTTCTCAACCCAACAGCAAGATACCTCTAACAACCACCAAGCTACCCTATACGACATCGGCACGAAGCTCAATAACGACAAGATGGCTAAGTGGAAGATTGGTTCCATTGCCCCTCTTGCACTTTCCCTGAGTGAATGGGCTCCCCAAGTCGTAGACATGAGCCTCAGAGCCCAAGGCTACGAACATATCACGGGCCATCACTTCTTCGCCGATGTATCGGGAACCAACACGCCAACATTCGCCTTCGACAGACTTAACGCGCCATTCCCCATGACTCAAGTGGCCAAGATAGCCAACGTCGATGCACCATCACACGCATGCCCAGGCAACAACGGCCTACCTGCTGTTCAGTGGCTATACCTACAGCATAAGGCCGGTATCACCCAAGGAGGCATCGACACCGTCTACCGTGTCGAGACTGCCGGTGGGAACAAGCCTGCCACTTGCAAGGGTATGCCAGCTTCCTGGGAAGTCAAGTACGCTGCGCAATGTAAGTACACACGAAACACATGCGCAACTGTGATAGTCCACTAACATCTCGCAGATTGGGTCTACGGTCCAAAGTAGTAAGCGCCTAGCTTGCGACGCTCGTTCGAGTCATCAGTTACGAATGCTTCTATTTCCTCATGCTCTTTACAATCCTTCCGTAATTGGGTTAGTCGCGCGCAGCTATGTTTGTCCTATGAGCATCTAAACAGTGGGCAGCAGGGCATGTGTTTCTTTTCTTGTCACCTTTAATTTCGTCTTCTAAACTTGCGATACCCTTTCTTTTCCATGGCCCGCACGGCTTTGCGAGGTCTTGATTTTACTAAACGGGCATTGGCATGACTATGGGCGTTTGTGGCTTTGGGCATTCGGCGTCTACAGTGTACACGCGCTCAATATGGGCCTTGCTTTTATTTGAACAGCTTTCTATCCATTCTTTTGGTTATCTGCCAATACCTTCATGATTCCTCATGGAATACTTCACAGTACGGTATGCGATTAGCAGGCAGAAACTCGACAGAACCTAACACAGCCCAAGAGACTTCGTCAATCTCACTGCGATAAATTCGCAACCGCACTCCACCAACATGAGCCGCTGACACAGAACAAATGCCACGACACCTACTAGACCGACCTACCACATTGCGGCACGACACGTCAGCCGACCCGCCGCAATAAGGCGCGCGAGGCTGCTTGCGCTATTACGTCCAATCCAACTGACTTGAGATACTGACAGCCTCTCATCCGCCTACCACACTTCTTATGAGCTACCAACAATCACTTCTGGCTGCCTCCCAAGCCTTCGTGTCTCTCACGCGCCTTTTTTCGATTCGGCCCCAAGAAAGCCTTGCTCCAAAACATGACGTGGACTACTCGCCCAGCCCTGCAGCCTTTCCGTTACCTAGGATAACTGGAAATACATCCAACCGTTTGATTGGACAGACGCCAACCCTTACAGTAGTTCGTACTATTTTGGTGGCTGTGGCAGCGGGTATTTCGCTTGGCAATGCGGTAGTGGTTGGTGTGGCACAAATCTGGTTTGACGGTGGCTAGAGAACTTCGGAGAATTTTCTTGGACTTGTGTGTATTTTAGTTTGAGCTCTACTCATTTTGTGGTTTGGGGGAAAAAGAAATACTCTAGTAGCGTGCGCGGAAAGTAGTCTTCTGTGCCAATGATGTGGCGAACATGTCTTGTGCGCAGTTCGCCAGTACCGAGGTGGACTGGCCAACGCGCTGGACGGGCCAACGCGCGGTTTGAATACCAAAACCACCACTAAACTCAAGGCTGTAGAGCCTCACACAATAGCTACTATTGCAAGATTTTTTAGTAGTAAGATCTATAGGGCTTAAATAATATATATAACTATAGAATTAAGTTAGAGTTTTAATCGCGCGCCCTGTGCGCAAGGTAGAAACTAGTTAAGCTGTACCGAGTTTGACGGTCATAGCGGCCACCCCCAGCATACAGTGCCACTTTTACATAGTAATTTCAGCAAATTTTTAATATTAAAATTAGTATAACTATTGCAAATATCAACCTTTTTTAGAAATTCTCAAAGATTTAGAATCTAAAAGCATAGATCTATAGATCTAGAAATATACTTTAGCTTAGTAAGCTTTAGTTATAGAGATTTCTACTTTGTATACAAATATAAACTTTTTAACTAAGCGATATTAAACTAAAGTAAAATTCTATATTTATTGACCTAAGCTTTTAGATTTTTGATCTTTAAGAATTTTAAAAAAGGATTAACACAAAAAGAAGTTATATAGAAAATCAGACTTTTTAATAGTATAAACTTAGAATTTCTGTTATATCTTTTTGGATATTATTCTTTTAAGGAATGTTACTTATGTTTTATATTATGAGGTAAAAATAGTATCTTTCAGCCTATTTAGATTTTTTGAAATCTTTATAGTTAAAAAGTTTATATTTATATGCAAAGTAGATATCTATATGACTAAGGCTTACTAAGCTAAAGTAAAATTCTAGATCTATGGATTCATGCGTCTAGATTCTAAATCTTTAAGAATTTTAAAAAATGTTAATATTTGCAATAGTTATACTAATTTTAATATTAGAAATTTGCTGAAATTACTATGTAAAAGTGGCACTGTATGCTGGGGGTGGCCGCTATGACTGTCAAACTCGGTAATACTACTTTAAGGCTCTCTGCTACTTGTAGGGCTTGTAATAGGCCTTTTTTTAAGTAACCTTTTCAAAAGCCTTAAGGCTGCTCCTTTTACCCTTTTAAGAAAATTTTATAAATTGTTAAAGTTATTTTGCAGCCCTGCAAGCAGCTGCCTTAAGGGCCTATTTAGCAGCCCTTTTAACCTTCTCTATTTTTTTACTAATTAAGCTGCAGCCCTCGCCTGTTGCCTTATTTCATTTTCCTTCTTTTTTGCCTGCCTTGTCTTCTTACAATGCCTGTTTATCTCAGCTTTTTAGTGTTGTACCTGCTCCATCTTGCACTTTTAGAGCTGCTAGTAATTACGTGCCTCTTTTACCTTTCTTAGAGACCAAACTATAGCTCTACCTTAGTACTCCTTAGGCTCCTAAAGTAAGAGAGGCTTACCTTGTTTCCTGCGCGTTGTTTTATTAATTAGAGCCTTGCATAGGCTCATAAATTTATGCTTAAAACAAGTCTTTTAGGTTAATATTTAGTAATACACCTAGCTTAGCCTTTAAGCTTGTTTATTACCTTAAATTTTAACTACCTTGCGCAGTAGGCGATTAACTTTCCTCTAGTTTAAGGCACGTAAGCTTAAGAACTTACTACTATTACTTAAAGGGCTCTTAATACTTAATTCTTTTGATATAACTTAAAAATTAAAAAGTAAACAGCCTGTAGCCTTAAAGGCTTTTAAAATTGTTATTTCTTTAAAGGAGGCCTGCCAAGCTTAGTAAATTATAAAGAAAGAAATCTTGCTTGCTAATTAAAGTAGGACCTTGGTTCCTCTCTAAAAATTTAAATATCTTAGCCTAGTAAGCTGATAAGAGAGGCTTAAACAGGGCAATATTAAGAGGCTGCAGCTTGTAAGTTAGATAAAGAAGATAGACTGCAAGAAGAATCTTGTTTTAATTACAGTACTTAATGAAATTTATCGTAAAGTAAGATTTATAGCTGTCCAAAATAAGTAATTAATAGGAGAATAAATCTTTTGCTTGAGTATTGCAATCAAATACTTGTTTAAGCTATGTCAAACTAATATTATTATTTATCTAGCTAGAGGGCAATAAGCAGATCTAAACTTAATATGTCTTAAAATTAAAGGCTTATAACTAGGTGTCCTGTATTAATTTTAAACTTAATTGATATATAAGGGTAGGCGCTAGGTAAGATCTATTAGCGTAGATGTAGGCTAGGAGTGTTATTTACTCTTGCAAGCTATCCTAAATAGTACTTTTTCTTTTTCCTTACTTGTTGGAGTGTTGACATACGGATCACCCTGGTGATCGGGTGATCCTGGTAGGATACCACGTGACGGCCCTAGTAGCGCGCATATAAACGAGCTAGATCGTCCGAAGTCTCTTTAGTAGTTATTAGACACTAAGTTGTAGCACTTAGTTAATCAATATACTCATTTCACTCCACTAATCAAGCAATTGCTCTTTCTTAGCTCCTACAGTTATGAGCCCGGCCGCTTAATTATACAGAGGGGTGACAAAAAAAAAGAAATCAAAAAAGTTATTGTATTTCAAGCTTTCTATTTCTATAACGTGAAGGGCTATACCAGAAAGAGTAAGTGATTTGAAAAGCCAAGAACTTCCTCTTTAAGATGGGCTGCTTAGTAAACTGCACAGTCAGCACAGTTGCGCCTGCAGTCTTGCTTTAAATGAGATGAAAAAAAAGTTAAGATAGATTTCAGTATAACTTGTTTTTGAACGTGTAACAATAGCTAATAAAAAACTAAGTTTCATAAGCTTACGTAAGCATGACGTAAGCTAATTTTTAAGGTCTATATCTTATTTACTTAGAGTTTAATCAAAGGGAGGAAAAAATAGAGGTTATATACATACGCGCTCATTACGTAATAGCTTAGTAAGCTTATAGTATATTAAATCTTTTTACTTATTAAAACTTACTTTATTAAAGTTTCTTTCCTTTAGCTTATAATTATTGTTTTCTTAACTAGCAAGTAAATTCTTTGTAAATATAAAATAAGCCTTTTGCCTTTTATAGTAATATACTAAAAATGTTTCTAAAAGTATTATTTATACTATTTTTTAAATTGAATAAGAAAAAAGGCCTGTTTATTAACTGTTAGACCCAAATTAGGCTATCTTACTAAGATCTTGAAAAATATTAAAAGAATACTTAATAAAAACCTTACTAAAATAACCGAAAAATGAAATGAACAACTTATAAAATAAAATAGTTTATGTTTCTTTAATAAAGGCTTACTATACTTCTTAAGAAAAGACAACTATCTTTTTAGTATTTATAGGAAAAAGTTATCTTTAAACTCTAAACAAAGCTTATAATTCTTATGTATATACTAAGTAAAAACTTATGAAGCTTTAAAATATAGACTTAAAATAAGTTTTATAGTAAAATAGGTTTACTATTAAGCAAAGTTATAGTGCTAAAAAAATGCTATTTAATATAATATAATAATCATGTTACAAAAGAGTAAGTTTTTACAAAAAGTAGTTAATAATTATACTTTACTATAGCTAGAGTGCTGTTTAGCTACTTAAGGAGCTATAGGCTTGTTCACACAGTTTTAGTAAGCTATTTTAGTTAATTATTTAAATAAAACTTAAAAACAAGCCTTTCATTATTACTGGAGAATTTATTATACAACTAATTTAAAACTTACACACAAAAGAGATTAACTAGTGTTATCTAATAACGTGTTTCGCAAGCGAGCGAGCTACATAAGCAAGCGAGCCACTTTCCTCATACGTCCAACTATCGCAATATTATTGCAAGCTACAAACACAATAAAATGAAAATTGTAATAAGCTAATCTACTTTTCAGAAGCCTTACTATTACTGTCTAACTTAATTTTAACTATACAGGTACGCGTGTTGTGCCTAGTCTCCTTACAATGCCTGCAGCGCCTTATACTGTGCACCCTCTTCGCAGGTATTTTGCTACCCTTAGGCTCGCTACGCGCTAGCTTAGCAATTATATCTTTTACCTTATTAACTGTTAGAAACTCCTTTGTCTATATATATTATTGTTTCTAGACTTTACACTTTGTAAGCTGCTTAATTGCGCTTTGCATACGCGCTTGTTCTTCCTGTAACAACGCTATAAAATGTACTATCTGCTGCGCTCTTTTACTAAGCTGTTAAAACCTGCTTATCTAATAAGCTTGCAGAAGACCTAAGGCAGTTTTTGATTTTCTATTAAACAAGCGTACTTTGCGCCTTAAATTTGTAAGCCTTGCTAGGTATCTTTGCCTCCTATACAATACACATTCGCCGTTGGACACGTTTCAACTGGTGTCGTTTTTTGGTACCTTAGCAAATTTTTTCGACCCTGATTATCGCTCGGTAGTCTGAGCTTTCCTCCCAGAACTCATCTACCCACCGTTCGAATCTCGTTAACTACACACAATCTTTTTTTTGACTTTTGCGACTGATTAGTAGAGAGTAGCTGCTTTTCACTTTTTTGGAAACCCCATATTGACTACAACAACAACCACCACCTTTGACACCTTGAAAATAAATACAATACACATGCGCAGTAGTAGCGTTAGCATCTCTAACTGTACATTAAGCTTTAATATTACAGCTTCTAAATTATGTAAGACTAATCTAGCACTTCTAAAGCCTGCTTAGATAGTTTCTTAAGTAAATGCCTGCCTAAATACTTTTTTAAACGCAGGTAGAAAGACTTTCACTAATATAGTTAGTATAGTTGCGTGCTAAGCCTAAGATTATGTTGCTAAACCTACGCTTTAACAGCAAGAAACATGCAACATCTAAAAGTTGTAGCAGATAGAATAAATAAAGAGGCATATAAAGGTAGATAATGTTCTTCTTTTTACAGCACTTCCAGAATTTAGCTAAGCTGTAGCGCTTATAGCTGTTAATTATTAGCAGCTTATACCCCCTAATAGTCTGCTGCTTTGTATGCTTATTAAAGTGCTCTAGCTACGCAAGAGTAAGCTAATTATTTATTTAACTTTTAAGGCTTACTTTAAGAATTTAATTACTAAGTAGATCTTTAAACTAGGTGTTAATAAGCACCTTACTTGCAAATACTACAAAGAGTAGTAGTACCTGCCTTGTAGCACTAACGCCTTAGATTACAGTAACTTACTTACAGTTCTTTAGCTAGACTCTCTTCTTTTTACGTAACTAGTTCTAGCCTGTAATAACTATCTATAATAATATTTTGCCTATTATAAAGCTAGTCTTGTGGCTTCGGCCTTTTAAGACAACCTTTTAATGTAACTATACATTTTGCAGACACCTTTTTAGTAAAAAAAAGATTTATTGCTAACAACAGGTATTAGGGCTTATGCCCCCTTATTTAGTATTACTAGCACGCAATTAGTGTGTCGCATGTTTAGACAGAAACAAAGAAAAGTAAGATAAAAACGCGAATTACCTACTAACTTAACGCGCCCTATTCCGCCTATTCCGCTTACTTATATTAAAGCTTCACTTCTAAGTAATCTTAGATAAATTAAAGAAGCAGCACTATTATTACTTTGCTTTCTAACCTATACATACGACAATAGAACGCCTACTCTTTTTTTCCTACCTCTTTCTTCTCTATTACTATTTTAATGTTATGCAACAGCTAGCCTAACTAGTTAATAGTTTTTTTACTTAGCCTATGTATAATTAATAAGAAGAGAGGGATACTAAAGTAGAGTATTTTAAGTACTTTGCTAGTATTAGCAAACACTCTGTAGATCTTATATTCCTTCTATAACTAGCTAAGTTAAGGCTTAACATTTTTTATATATATAGAGATATTGCAAATTCTAGAGTTATTTATAAAAGATATAGTTATAAAGTCCTAAAAAGGCTAAATTTATAAATGCTTAATAAACTTAGGTGTCTACATAATTAGCTTAAGCTAGACTAGTTTAGGGGCTAGGTGTACAACAGAAAAGCTTCTTGTATTTAGATAATATTGAAGTTAAAGAGATGCTTATTATAGAGGTTGTACGCTATATTGTAGTACAGCGTATTATATACAAATTGTTTGTATACAGTGCTATTTAAAAAGTAAGAAGTAGTAGGTAAGAAGTAGTAGCTTTAGCTTTATAAAGTATTATAGGCTCCCGCTGCAGTATATACGTGTTCTTTCCCTCCTCTATTACATTATGTTGTATTCCTATTGTAATCCTACTGTAATCTTATTGTTAGCTATAAGCTGGCAATCGCCGTTAGACACGTTTTAACTAGTGTCGTTTTTTAGTACCTTAGCAAATTTTTTAACCTTAATTATTGCTTAGTGGTCTGAGCTTTCCTCCTAGAACTTATCACCCACCGTTCGAATCTCATTAACTACACACAATCTTTTTTTTTTACTTTTGCGATTAATTAGTAGAGAGTAGCTGCTTTTCACTTTTTGGAACTCCATTTTAACTACAACAACAACCACCACCCTTGACACCTTAAAATATAAATAAATAAAGCTAGTCTTGTTAAAGTTATACATATTATTGTTAAGAATACCTTACTTCTATTTTGTATTCTTTACTAAGTTAAACTAGCGCTAAATAATTACTAAATTCTTACACTTAGCTTGCTAATAGTTATATAGACAGCTCTAAGCCTTCTTAAGTTTAGGAGTCTACTTAACAAAGTTGTTAACCTAGTTCTTGCTAATAGGCTTGCCGCCGCGCTCGCGCAGCAGTCTATTAGCTACATTATATACGCTACTCTTTATTAGCGCAAATCTATGCTTAGACTTATTAAGTATATACTAAACTATTGCTTCTTCTTCTAGTTTGTAAATTTTTTTTTTAAATTTAGCTTACAATCGCCTTGCATGTGTTGTCTAGCGCGTTAGTGCTGTATTATTGTTTAAGGAGCATTATAGATCGTTGCAGCGCGTTGTATGCTTTTTACGCGTTAGGAACTAATATTAGAGATAGCAAGTAGTATATTAGCTTTAGTACAGGCGGTTTCTTAATTGCGTTGTTAAGGCATTACGCGCAGTTAACGCGCTGGTAGGGGGCATGAGGAAAGTGGCTCGCTCGCTTGTGAAACACGTTAATATGTAATTCTTCGCGATCTTTACCCCCTTAAAAAAAGTAATACTAAAATTCATTTTTACTTTTTTTTACCTCATTTCAAGCAAGATTGAAGGCGCAACCGTGCTGACTAAGCAGCTTACTAAGCCGCTCATCTCAAAGAGGAAGTTCTTGTCTTTTCAAATCACTAACTCTTCTTGGTATAGCTCTTCTAGTTATAGAAATAGTAAGCTTCAAAAACAATAACTTTTTTGATTTCTTTTTTTTTGTCACCTCTCTGTAGTTTTGATTCCTACTGCGCAATAAGCAAGCTAGAAGGTCAACTGTTTAATTATCAACTTACTCTTCCCTATTCTCCTACAGCATAGCCCGCGGATTGCTGCGGCTGCTGTACCTCTCTCCCATTAATCATACGATCAACCTCCTATTAATCTATGCTACAACCTACAGGCTACTGTTATTGTTAACACAGCTACCTACTAACTAACTAATTGATCTGTTAACACCTTAGCAACAACCTACGTCGTGATCTACACGAATCATTTTATCAAGATAGACTTTACTAATACAACGCTTGTTGCCTTAGGGGTAATCTTAAGGCCTAATTAGACTAGCTAACTTAGTTTGCTCTGTTAAGACTGCAATACTTAGAGAAGAGCATCTAGGATTCGGTTAACCTTAATCTCTTAGACGTGCACTTAATAGACCACTAGAAGCCTTAGTATTCAGAACTGCCTAAGGATACTAAGAAGCTTATTGCTCTACCACCCAGCGCAAGCACCTAAGAATAAGAGAATTATAAAATTACTTAACACAAATACAAGGCTTAAGTTCTTAATATTAAGTATAAGCAGAATAATTACAACAAGCTAGTTAATAATTACAAGATATAGACTGCTTAGTAGACAAGAAAGGTTGCTAAGATTACTAATGTTAAAAACTAGATTAGCAAGACTGTCTATCTAGACCTGCTTTTAAATGCCTTAATAAGCATAATAATTTAGAACCTTACTAGCCTTTAAGCTTTAGTAAAGATTCTAAAAAACGATCTTGCACTTACAGATGAAAATACTTAGTATTTATTTAGGGCGCAATACAGATCTTATATAGATAAGGCTTACTAAAGACAAATAAGCCTTAAGCAATGGTTTATTAAGTGGCAGCTCCTGTATTAACAAGCAACGATCTACTCGCTCCTTAAGGTTGTTAAGCTATTAGTAGTTACAAATTTTTTAGACGCCTTAGGCACTAGAATCGCACTAAAATAGTCGCGCAAGAAGCGCAATAAGCTGGCAAAAGCAATAGCGCTTAGTAGAGCTTAATCAATCTTTAATAATCATAGAAAGATTTCAAGTATATTATTGCAGGATTAGTTAATTACTTCCTTAAAAAGAAAAGGACACGCAGTGTTCTAAACTGAATCTAAATTACCAATAGCCTAACAATCTATAAGCGCTAATAACTTAAATTTAAATAAAGGTAGTAAGTAATTACACCTTTGCCTCTGTGAGCCTAGTAAAGGACCTGTAGGCAAGCACTTCTAGTTACCGCACAACTGCTTCTAACTTTAAAATGCAGTTACTAGATTATGCTTTTCTAGCAATATACTAATTGAATTAACAAACAACAATTAAAAGAAGATTTTTAATTAATAGAACAGCAACAAGTAGGCAACACTGCGTAGCTAGATTGAGAAAGAAGACTAGAAGACTAACACTAGCGGATTAGCTACTAATAGGACTAGTGGAACGTACTCTAGCTTACTAGTTTTAGCACTAATTAACTTAAGGGACCTTATTTGGGAACTTAGACTAAGTGTGCTTAGTGCAGCTTTTACTTTTTATACCTTGTCTTTTTGTACGATTATAGATAGTTGTTCCTCCCAGAACTCATCCACCCACTATTCAAATCTCGTTGACTACACACAATCTTTTTTTTTGACTTTTACGATTGATTAGTAGAGGGTAGCTACTTTTCACTCTTTTTGAACCCCATTCTGACTACAACAACAACCACCACCTTTGACACCTTTAAAATAAATAAATAGATAGTAGAGTAGCAGTCTACTTAGTTGATACTATAGATTACTTAGTACTAGGCACCTTTAGCGAATGTATTGAGGACGAGACAGTTAAGGCAGGCACTTAATTTATTTTAGTTGCTAGAATAGGAAATAGGCTGCTTAAGAAAGTCCTGCATAGCAAGGCTAGCCCTGAGACAGCTAATTTTCTGCTTACTAACGTTAAGTTTGTACTAAGTTTGTACGTTAATATTGTCTCAGAAGCACGGCTTACGCAGGCAGGCATTTAGTATTCAAAATATAATTACACTCTGTAATTTGGAATAATTAAAAAGAACATTGTCCTAATGAACTTTAGGTGTTACTTGAATTTCTTATTTATTAAATACAAGCAAGTCTCTTGTTATACTGCTTAACTACTGCTTATAAACACTAGAGCGCAATTAAGGAAACTACAGCTGCGCACTACTACAAAGGACTTGTAGCGTTAACAATTAGGTTACTTAGGACAACAAGCTATTAAAGCCTAATTTTACGTAGCGTAGAACGTTAAAATTATTGATAAGAAGCTTTTAAAATGCAATTACTACGCAACAGTTTATGCCTTGCAAGTAATTTTATAATAACTAAAATAAAGATAACTACAACCTTTCTATAAGATTTTGTAGAATTTCTTAAATTTCTTAACTAGTTGGCTACTTGAGAAGTGGGCACTAATTGTTAAGAAAGATTACTAAGGCAAGCTTTATAATTATAATATCTAGTTAAAAAGACTCAATAATATTATACTAGGGATTAAAGGCTTTGCTACAAAGATTAAGAGGAAATATTGGCGGAAAATTGTAAAACTTTATTAAAATAACAACACTGCTACACTGCCTCAGAGAGGGCAATCGAGATATCCAAAAAAGGTAATTAAAAAAGAGATTGTAATTGAAGCGCAACTGCTATGTACTTATAAGCCCAACGGCTCGGCGGAGAGAGCTGAACAAGAACTAATTAGTTATTTTTAAGGGGTCAAAGGTGGTGGTTGTGGTTGTAGTCAATATGGGGGTTCCAAAAAAGTGAAAAGCAGCTACCCTCTACTAATCAGTCGCAAAAGTCAAAAAAAAAAGATTGTGTGTAGTCAACAAGATTCGAACAGTAGGTAGATAAGTTCTACGAGGCAAGCTCAGACTACTAAGCAATAATTAGGGTTGAAAAAATTTACTAAGATACTAAAATACGACACTAGTTGAAACGTGTCTAACAGCGATTGCCAGCTTATAGCTAGCAATAAGATTACAGTAGGATTGCAATAAAATTGCAATATAATGTAATAGAGGAAAGAAAAAACACGTACGCGCTGCAGTAGGAGCCTGTAATACTTCATAAAGCTAAAGCTGGTACTTCTTATTTACTACTTTTCACTTTTTAAACAGTACTACATATAAATAATTTGCATATAAAATACTGTAATAGCGTGTAACCTCTACAGCAAGCATTTTTTAATTTCAGCTTTTTTTTTTAAAAAAAGCATTTTTTACTACTATCTATCTAGTACTTAATTTAGTCTAACTTAAACTGCTTATGCAGACACCTCAATTTTTTAAGTATTTTAAAATTTAACTCCCTAGCTAGACTTCTAAGTTTATAAAATTTTCAAAAATGTCTTTTATTCATAATATTTTTATATAATAAAAATTATTAAGCTCTAATTTAGCTAGTTATACAAAAAATACACAATCTTTCAAGTATTTACTACTACTAGCACAGTGTGAAGGTCGTCCTTAGATGACCTAGTGTTGGTTCTCGAGAATGAGCGAGTGCGATAGACAAGGGGGTTGTACTAGCAAGATTAGTAGATTAATGTATTAGTACAGGGTGTGTTAGCACAATCAGTAGATTAATATAATAACACAAGGGTTAAGAAAGTAATAACTAATCCTTAGATTATTACTTAAAGTTAAACACACTAAACTATAGAGGTTTAATGCCTAAGACTATATACCAGTAAGTAGATATTTTATAATCTCCGTGCTCTGCTTGCTCTGTAAGATTAATAAGATCAGTAAGAGCACTACTGCTCTCTTGCTCTAGGTGCTCTATACAGATTATAAGATTAGTAAAAGCACTAAGACTTCTTCTGCTCTGTAGGTCTTCTTGCTTAGTAAGAGCAGCCCTAGTCTAGGTTGTAGCTATAGTAGGGCTAGGCAGCAATAGTTGTAACACTATCCTCCCCTTCTTAAGTTTTGTCCTTAAAGCTCTATAAATAATGCCTAAAGTACTATCTTTAAATAGTATAACTTATTGTCTTTACCTTGCTTCTTTTATTTATTTATATAGAGACATTATACCTATTACATATTATAATTATTATAATAATAGTCTTGCTTATTAGGTGTATATTTATTTTAGCTGCTACAACAGATACAACTATTGCAACCTTTAAGATTATAATATTTGTATTTTTAAAAATAAGTAGTTGGTTATTAAAGCAGAAAAGGATTGTCTTTAGGCTTAGCTAGAGGTAATAAAATAAGAAGAGCTTAAAATTTAGAAGGCTCTTTATAAAAATGCAGAGCAGGTAGTAGAAGCAATATTAGTAAAGAGACTAATAATAAGCTTCCAGAGCGCTAAAAGGTATTGGCTTATGTTACTAGTAACCTAGCTCTTTCTCCTTTTACTTAGAGCGCTATGTCTAGTTTTATAAATAGTATTTAGGAGGCTAACATTCTTGCCTATCTTAGTAATCCTTTAAAGGATGTTTCTTATAGAGGTAGTACTACGTAAGTAACTAGTAGCAGTTTGTAAAATTTATATTAAGTTCCTATGTTTTGTTACTATCTAGATATCTTAACTATTTTACTAGGTATTCTTTGCTATTATTGTTAGTTTAGTATATAAGGATTTTTTTAACTTTAAAGAAAGATATTATCTTCTTCTGTTTTATAGTAAAAAGTTTTCTGTAATAGTGTTCTTAGGTCTGCTAGTTCTTACATATTAACGTAGAATCTTAAGTAGATTTATATATTAAGTAGAAGGTTAAGTATATACGTTACTAGTCCCTTCTAGTTAAGAATTAAAAACAGTCTAACTTTAACATAATTAAGCCTTTTACTAAGTTGTTTAGTGCGGAGATTCTTTGTAAGCTAGTATACTTTATCCTCCTTTTTTAGCTAAGGTACTGTTTCTTGTTTCTAGCTAATATATAAAAAGCTTTAGCGTTAAGCCTTTTTAAGTATCTTGTTAAGTAACCTATTTACTATTTTTAGCTTATTAGCTATTATAATAGCTACTCTTATTTTTAAACTTAGAAATGTATGTGTAAAGAGGTTTAGGTGTCTTTTATAATCTGAGTAGAATAGAGTCTTTATAATAAACTCTAAAAGCTTGTTGTTATATACTATTTATGCTATAAGTAATAATAATACTTAATTCTTCTGCTATTAGTTAACATATATCCTTAAGTACGCTTTTATAGTGCTATTTATTTATTTTATCTGTTTATCTATCTACAGATAGTATACTATTAATAGCTTTCTCTTAGTTGTTATTACGGCAAGTAGTGTTGTCTAAAATTTTAAGGTAAAGAGCTTGTCTCTATTACTAATAATTAACTTTAGTATGCTATAATATCTAATAATTTAATTGTTAATAATATGCGTAAGCTATACTACTATAAAATCTTTCCTAGAGGTAATGTACTCTACTTGTTTTATAAATTAATTAACTACTATAAGAATTACGTTGTAGGATACTTTTGTAATAAGGTCCCTTAAAACTAGTAATCATATAACAAAGTTTATAGAGATGTCTAACTATAGTACATTAAGTAGTTTTATTATTTATATTTCTTTATAGGGTGCGTGTGTGCTGTGCTTATTCTTCTAATATTCTATATATTAGGTAATAAAGGTAGTAATTTTGTTCTTTATTCCTAGGAACTTATAATTTCTCTTAATAAGTTCTTAAGTTTTTGTAATACCTAAGCAACTATATACTAGGTTGTTATAGTGTTGCTTAATAATTACTTCTTACAATTCTTCTAGTATGTTATGCATAATATATATTAGTAGATTAAGCGTCTATACTAGTATTAATAGTCTGTTATTATTAACCTGTAATACTGTAGAGTTCGTTATTTTTTTAATTCCTTTAATGTTGTTTTTATAGCTAAGAGTATCTACTTTCTTATTATTTTTTCTTAGTATATACACAATCTTAAACTTATGCTGTTCTAGTTCTTTTAACTATTAAACATTGTGTTAGTTAAGTCTTTTAGTTGTTATAAAATTAACTAAGTTTTTATAATCTATAAATATTATAAGTTCTAAGCAGCTTTTAGCGTATACTCTCTAGTATCTTAAATAATTAATAATAGCTAATAGCTCTTTATTATAAATATTATATTATTTCACTAGTCCTAAAAACTTACAAGAATAATAAGCAATTAGGTGCTATTTACCTCTATATAGTTAGCTAGCGCATCTTCCAAGTACAAGGTCTAATATATCTTTTTTAAATTATACTAGCTGTCCTGCTTAGAATATGCAAAAGCATAGTAGTTCTATACTTATATTTTTAAGTATCTAGAAGGCGTTCTTTACTTCTCTACTCTACTTAAAGGGTATTTCTTTCCTTACAAGTTTTGTTAATAGAATAGTAATTTTAGAGTAATTCTTAATAAACTATTAATTAAAGTTTAGAAATCTTAGGAAAGATTATATTTTCTTAACTATTATTAGTTATAGCTATTCTTTAATTACTTTTATTTCTTCTTTACTTATCTATACTCCTTGTGCCTCTATAATATATTTTAGAAAGGCAACTTTATCTTTATAAAACTTATATTTCTTAAGTTTTAGTTCTAAGTTAAACTAGTCTAGGCACTTTAGTACTGTATAGACATATTTAACATAATCCTTTAGGTTCTTAGAATAGATAAAGATATTTTCTAAGTATATAATAATAAAGATATCTAAGTATACTCTTAATATATTATTAATAAGTTCTTAAAATATAACTAGGGTATCTATTAACCTAAACAGCATAATAGTATATTTGCAATATTTATATTTTATTTAAAATACTATCTTTTATTCTTTACTTTTCTTAATCTTAATAAAGTTGTATCTGTCTTATAGGTCTAGTGCTATAAAGACCTTAGCATAAGATAATTAATCTCTAAGTTCTATAATATTTAGTAGTAGATATTAATTCTTTGCTATAATATTATTTAACTTTGAATAGTTAACGTATATCCTTAGTAGCCTATTCTTCTATAGTATAAATAGTATAGAGAATCCTACTAATAATATTAAAGGTCTTATATAGCCTTTTGCTAAATTCTTATCTAGCTTTTCTCTTAATATCTTAAGTTCTATCTCTTATAGTTAATAAATTAGTCTAAAGAGTAGAGTCTTCCTTTCTTCTAAGATAATCTTATAGTCCTAGAGTTAGTGTCTTAATTAAGCTTTACTATCTACTACTTTTATAAAGAGGTACTAAAATTCTTTATACTCTTTTATAATATTTAGAGTTATATATATCTTTAAAACTCTAACTTTGTAATCTAGAGGAGCCCTTCTAGTATCTATTAAGTTAAACCCTCTTATTTTAAGGCTGTTCTTATTTAAAGTTTACTATCTCTTAGTAATATTATTAATTTTCTTCTTATCTACTATTTTAGTTATTAGATATGTAAGCTAGCTTATAGTTGCGTTAAGTCTATAGCACTTAAATAAGAACTTTTTTAACTTCTAGTTAATTTATAAGTTATATTCTTATAACTAAGAAAGTCCTAATATAATATTATAGGTAGCTAGTCTAAAAACGTCTAAGTCTATCTTTTCTTAGTATTCTTAGATGCAGAGCGTTACTTAAGGAACCTTATAAGTAATTATTATCTTGCCTAGTATAAGCTAACTATTAGCTACGTATAGTAGATAGAGTTCTTGTTTCCTTAGTAGTTATAGACCTGCTACTAGCACTACTTAAGTAGAAACATAGTTAGCTTAGGCGCTAGAGTCTACTAGTGCCTATATCTAGTATTTGTTAAGCTTTACTATAAGCTTAAAGAAGCTTAAGGGATTTATTACGTTAATCTCTTTAGTAGTTCTAGGTGTCTAAGGCGTTTGTCTAAAAAAGACTGTGTACTATATCTATAAAACTTCTTTATAATAAGGTGTTTATTATATTTAATATTAAGGCATGTATGCTATAAAAGTTAGTTATACTCTTATATACAGGCAGGGAGCTTTTATGAAGTATTGCAGGCTCCCGCTGCGGTAACGTACGTGTCCTTACCCTCCTCCACCTCCACCTCCTCCACCTCCATCGCAATCTTGTTGCCAGCCATAGGCTGGCAATCGCTGTTGAACACGTTTTAATGGGTGTGGTTTTTTAGTACCTTCAGCAAATTTTTTAACCCTAATTTCGCTCGGTGGTCTAAGCTTTTCTGCTCTAAGCGCTTAGCGCGTGGACCTCATCTACTTACTGTTTGAATTTCGTTAGCTACACACAATCTTTTTTTGACTTTTGCGACTAATTAGTAGAGGGCAGCTGCTTTTCACTTTTTTGGAAAACCCATTTTGACTACAACAACAACCACCACCTTTGATACCTTAAAAATAAATACTCTTATATACTAGTTCTGTCTTTGTAATTCTTCTACTACGTTATATATATCTATAGAGTTTCTTCTAGATTATTATATTTATAAAAGTATAAGCTGTGTCTCTTATCCTATATATATACTGCGTATATGTTGTTAAGGCAATTATACGATTAGTAATTGTATCTAGGTATTCTCTTTAGTCTCTTAAGAAACTATCTTAATCAACTTTTATTAATATAATAGGTTGTATAGTTATTACGTATATATGCAGTCTGTAAATACTTTATATATTCTAGGTTATATAGGTCTATCTAATAGTATATATCTTTAGTATAGCTATTACAGAGGGGTGACAGAAAAAAAAAGTTGTCAAAAAAGTTGTTATTTTTAAGGCTTGATATTCCTATGACTAGAAGGGCTTGACCAAAAGGGTTTGGTGATTTGAAAAGCCAAGAACTTCCTCTTTAAAATAGGCTGCTTAATAAGCTGCTTAGTCAGCACTATTGCGCCTGTAATCCTGCTTGAAATAAGAGGGAAAAAAATAAAAAACTTAATTCTAGTATAACTTTTTTTTGAACGTGTAAAAATTGCTAATAAAAATCTTGGTTTAATAAGCTTACGTAAGCATAATGTGAGCAGAATTGAGAGGCCTATATCTTATTGACTCAGAGTTTAATTGAAGGGTGAACAAAATAGAGGTTGCTTACGTAATTGTTAATTACGTAATAGCTTAGTAATCTTATTGTATATTTACTTTTTTAATCTTATAAAACTTCCTTTTTTAATAGTATTATTCTTATAGCTTAAAATTCTTGTTATTTCAAATACTTGATTATTTCTTTCTAATCATAAAATAAGCTTATTTCCTAATATGGTAATATACTAAAAATGTTTCCTAAACGTATTACTTATACTCCTTATTACATAAAATTGAAAAAATAGCGTTTTTAACTACTTTTATGCCTAAACTAGGCCGTCTTACTAAGATCTTGTTTAAGGTTTTAAAAATACTTAATAAAAACGTTACTAAAAGAACTAAAAAATAAAATTTTTAACTTATTAAATAAAATAGTTTTTATTTCTTAATTAAAAGCTAACAAAACTTCTTAAAAAAAGATATCTATTTTATTATAATTTTTAAAAAAATATTGCCTTAAAACTCTAAAAAAACCTTATTATTATTATATTTATATTAAGCAAAAACTTGTTAAACTTGGAAATATAAACTTACATTTAGTTTTATAGTAGATTAAATTTACTATAAAGTAGTGTTATAGTATAAAACTAGTACACTGTTTAACATAATAAAATAATAGTATTACAAACAGGTTAGTTTTTACAAAAAGCTGTTAACATTTATACTTTTTTATATAGAAAGCCCACTCCTCCTTTCCCGCCTCTTTCTTCTCTATCGCCAATTTGACGTCTTGCAATAGCTGTTTGAGCCAGGTTCTGGTCTCTGTACTCAGCCCTTGCACGACGAACAGGAAGAGGGGGATGCTAAATCAATAGATCTTGAGTACCGCGCTAGTATCAGCAAATACCCTAGAGATCGTGTATTCCTTGCACAACTAGCTGAATCGGGGCTTAATAATCTTTTTGTATATAGGGATATCGTAGATGAGAGACTTATTTAAGATTTTTATGAACTTAGAAGTCTAGCTAGGTAGTTAAGTTTTAAGATACTTAATGAATTTAGGTGTCCGCATAAGCAGTTCGAGTTAGACTAAATTAGGTGCTGGGTAGACGGTAGCAAAGGATGCTTTTTTTAGAAGAGAGCCTAGAATGAGGAGATGCTCGCCGCAGAGGTTACACGCCATATTGCAGTGCAGTGTATTGTATACGAATCGTTCGTATGCGGTGCTGTTCGAAAGGTGAGAAGCAGTAGGTAAGAAGCAGCAGCTTTATAAAGTATTGCAGGCTCCCGCTGCGTGTCCTTTCCCTCCTCTATCGCATTATGTTGCAATCCTATTGCAATCCTACTGTAATCCTGTTGTCAGCCATAGGCTGGCAATCGCCGTTGGACACGTTTCAACTAGTGTCGTTTTTTAGTACCTTAGCAAATTTTTTAACCCTAATTATCGCTCGGTGGTCTGAGCTTTCCTCCCAGAACTCATCCACCCACCGTTCGAATCTCATTAACTACACATAATCTTTTTTTTTTGACTTTTGCGATTGATTAGTAGAGGGTAGCTGCTTTTCACTTTTTTGGAACCCCATTTTGACTACAACAACAACCACCACCTTTGACACCTTAAAAAATAAATACTTTTTTATAGTTAAAGTGTTATTTAGCTAATAAAGAAGCTAAGGTCTAGTGTACTAAGTATTAGTAAGCTATTTTAAATAATTATCTTAAAAAAACTCTAAAACAAGCTTTTTACTATTAACTAATAATTCATAATGCTATTACTTTGAAACTCTTACAGAAAATAGTGCTAATAGTATTTTTTTAATATATCTAATTTTTAGCAATTTTAACACGTTTAAAAAAAGTAATTACAAAATTTTTTTTTGTCTTATTTTAGGCAAATTTGCAAGCATGATTATGCTAACTAAGTAGCTTACTAAGCAGCCTATCCTTAAGAGGAGGTTCTTAGCTTTTTAAATTACTAACTTTTTTTAATCTAGCCTTTCTAGCAATAGAAATATAAAGCTTTAAATATAATAAGTTTTTTAAAATCTTTTTATTTTTGTTACCCCTCTGTAGTTGTAGAACCCTAGCAGCATCTTTATACAGTTATTTTTATTTTTATTGTTAAACAAGACACTACATTAAAATATTTCTGTACTAAGGCTTTCTACTATAAAATGCTTGAAGTTAAGGTTAATATGCTTAAAGTAAGTTTAATTGCTTTTTTTAGCGTACTTAGCGTAGTAACAGTAAAAAATTAGAGTATACTTTTTATAGAGTATTTCGTATTGCAACTACAAAGAGGTAACAAAAAAAAGATATTAAAAAAGTTATAATTTTTAAAGCTTTATATTTCTACAACTAGAATGGCTATACCTAAGAAAGTTAGTAATTTAGAAAGCTAAGATGTTTCTCTTAAAGTTAGACTAGTTAGTAAGCTGCTTAGTAAGCACCTTTGTGTTCAACTTTTGCAGTCAAAATATAGATAAAAAAACTTAAGAATAAATAGTAAAATAACTTTTTGTAAAGGGGCTAGAATTACTATAAAGTATATATATTAAAAAATACTATTTAAAATCCTTCAAGTGTAAGTTTAAAAGTAATTATAAAAAAAACATTTAAGTAGTAATAAAGAGCTTGTTTTTAGGGTTTTTTCTAGATAAATAATAAAAAAAAGCTTACCAATACTTAGTGTACTAGCCTTTAGCTTCCTTAACGTCTAAATAACGCCTTAGTAAAGATAGAATTTAATTCCTGATTTCCTTTTAAGGTAATAGATCCTATTTCTCCCTTATAGTAGCCTTAAAGGCTGCTATACTTTTTTTACTCTTTTCTATACCTAAAACAGTAATAGGCCTTTTAGCTAAAGCGTTTTTTAGTAAGGCCTACACGTTTTGTATAGAATTTAGATTAGAACTATAAGCAGGATGCTTAAAAAGCAATATTCTATTCCTAGAAAACTAAGATAAAACTTCTAGAGTTTTATAAATATTAGCGTTATCTTACTAAAACTTCTAGCCTATATAGAGGTTAGTAAGTCCTTTAACTATATAAAAAAAGATTGCTACTTCCTAATTTAAATATAGAGCAAACAGTCTCTTAGTAGGAAAAAGCAGTATATATAACTTACCTTTTTTTATTGTAGGTTTTACTATAAGAAAAAGAATCTTTTTAACATAGTCTAGATTCCTAAAAGAAGTAGTAATTAAAGGGCTTTTAATTACTACTGTGCCGGTGCACGGGGTGATACCCTGCTGCTTACTAGGTCAGTGCTCAACCACCTGATCTGAGGGTATATAGCTCGTTTCGGGGATTAAAATGAGCAGGAATTATCTATTAATCCTCTACCTCACAACTAAACACTTGTGCTTCTCTTTAATAGCTAACCTATAATAAGACCTTTATCTTACTACCCTCGTCCTTGCATAATCTAACTACTAGTGATATCTTGCCCTTGTAGCAATATGTCTTTATACACTCCAACACCCGTACACTACTAGTTTAGATCTATTACCTATCTAAATCGCTCCCCAAACTTAGATAGAAATATCTTAACTTATATTTTAATTAGTAAGCGTGCTAAAAATAGATTAAAATAATAGAAGAAAAAATGGATAAATTAAAGTATTTTTTTTATTTTTAATATAGTTTTTTTAAACTTACTTGTGTTAGTTATAGAAACTATATCCTTTCTAACCTTATTATTTTGCTATGTTTAATAGTATTCTATCCTAGCACTATGCTCTTCCTAAATAGCAGACTTGTCTAAAAATATAACTTTATTAAAGTCAATATTTTCAAGGTTTTTTAGTACTTGCTTAGCATAAATTCAATAATTATAAGCCTTTTTAGCGTCTAAAGGCGTCTTTTATTAAGAAATATTATTAAAATAGTTCTCCTTTTTTAAAAAGCGTTGTAAGCTTCTAATAGAAAAAACTAGACTATATTCTTTTAAAAGACGTTAATTTGTCTTTGTAGGGCTTTTAGTAAGGTCTTTATTAAGTACTCTTTTTACTTTATTTAAGATCTTTGTAGGACAACCTTTTTAAGGCTAAGAAGTAGATAAGAGAGCCTTTTTTTTGTTTTATTTAATAAAGAGTATTAGTAATACTTCTAGAGGACTTTTCTAGTATATAATTAATTAAAAAAATAGGCTTGTTTTGTAGATATAAAGTATAAACTTCTTGCTTAAATAGAGAAAGATTGCGAGACATAGAGGAGGTATTACAAAAAAAGCAAGTTAGGATAAACAAGAGGAGTTAATATACTAAAAGCTTACTAGGCTATTACTTAATCAGCGCTTACGTAAGCAACCCCTATTTTTTAACTCTTAAATTAAACTCTAAGGAAATAAGATATAAGCCTCTAAAATTTGCTCACGTTATACTTATATAAGCTTATTGGCTTCGGCCTTTTAAGACAACCTTTTGATGTGACCACACATTTTGTAGACACCATTTTGGTAAAAAAGATTTATTGCTAACAACAAGTATCTAGGCTTATGCCCCCTTATTTAGCATTGCTGGCACGCAATTAGTGTGTCGCATGTTTAGACAGAAATAAAGAAAAGCAAGACAAAAACGCGAATTGCCTCCTAACTTAACGCGCCTTATCCCGCCTATTCTTGTTACTTTACTGCTAGGCGCTTCTAAATAAAGTAAAGTAGTAACACTATTATTGCCTTGCTTGCTAACCTATAGACGTAACAATAGAAAGCCTACTCCTCCTTTCCTGCCTCTTTCTTCTCTATTACTAATTTAACGTCTTGTAATAGCTGTTTAAGCTAAGTTCTAGTCTCTGTACTTAGCCCTTGTACAATAAATAGGAAAAGGGGGATGCTAAAGCAATAGATTTTAAGTACTGCGCTAGTATTAGTAAATACTCTAGAGATTATGTATTCCTTACATAACTAGCTAAATTAGGGCTTAATAATTTTTTTATTTATAGAGATATCGCAGATAAAAGACTTATTTGAAATTTTTATAAACTTAGAAGTCTAGCTAGGTAGTTAAGTTTTAAGATACTTAATAAATTTAGGTGTCTGCATAAGCAGTTTAAGTTAGACTAAATTAGGTACTAGGTAGATAGTAGCAAAGGATGCTTTTTTTAGAAGAAAGCTTAGAATAAGAAGATGCTCACTGCAGAAGTTATACGCTATTACAGTGTATTGTATGCAAATTGTTTGTATACAGTGCTGTTTAAAAGGTAAGAAGTAGTAAGTAAGAAGTAGCAGCTTTAGCTTTATAAAGTATTGCAGGCTCCCGCTGCAGTACGTACGTGTCCTTTCCCTCCTCTATTACATTATATTGTAAACCTATTGCAATCCTACTATAATCCTGTTGTTAGCTATAGGCTGGCAATCGCCGTTAGACACGTTTCAACTAGTGTCGTTTTTTAGTACCTTAGCAAATTTTTTAACCCTAATTATCGCTCGGTGGTCTGAGCTTTCCTCCTAGAACTCATCCACCCTCTGTTCGAATCTCGCTAACTACACACAATCTTTTTTTTGACTTTTGCGATTGATTAGTAGAGGGTAGCTGCTTTTCACTTTTTTGGAACCCTATTTTGACTACAACAACAACCACCACCTTTGACACCTTAAAAAATAAATATAAGCTTATTAAACTTAGTTTTTTCTTAGCAATTTTTTATACATTTATAAAAAAAAGTTATACTAAAATATATAGTTTTTTATCTTATTTTAAGCAAGATTATAGAGATAATGATACTAACTAAGTAACTTACTAAGCCACCTAACTTAAAGAGGAAGATTTTAGCTTTCTAAATTACTAACTTTTTCAGGTATAGTCCTTATAGTTGTAGAAATATAAAGCTTTAAAAACTATCACTTTTTTAATAACTGTTTTTTTTGTTACCTCTCTATAATTAGCTTCTTTAACAGCAGTAGTGTCTTAGAAAAGCTGCTATTTTTTAGCTTAAACTCTTTTGCGACTTTAGTAATATCTATATTATATACAAGCGTAATTATTTACTTTTTACAATTTCTAATTACTTAGCTACTAAGAAATTATTTAACTAATTTTTGTTCTTATATCTTATACTTGTCTATAATCTTTAACTAAAGATCTATTGCCTTCTACTTATAATTTTTTACAAAGAGCAGTAGAATATTACCTATATTAAATAAAACTAGAATTCTTCTATGAAATTAAAGAATAGGTAGTGCTCCTCTAGGAAGGCAATTAGTCTAATTTCTCTTAGTAATCCTAAGAACTCTTTATACTATAATAGTTGGCTTTAGCCTTTGAAGACAACCTTATAATATAACTACATATTTTATAGATACTATTTTAGTAAAAAAGATTTATTGCTAACAATAGGTATCTAGGCTTATGCCCCCTTATTTACTATTGCTAGCACGTAATTAGTGTATCGCTCTAGCATGTTTAAATTGAAATAAAGAAAAGTAAAATAAAAATGCAAATTGCCTCTTAACTTAACATGCCTTATCCTACCTATTTTTATTACTTTACTACTAGGCGCTTCTAAATAAAGTAAAGTAGTAACACTATTATTGCCTTGCTTGCTAACCTATAGACGCGACGATAGAAAGCCTACTCCTCTTTTCTTACTTCTTTCTTCTTTATTGCTAATTTAACGTCTTGTAATAGCTGTTTAAGCTAGGTTCTAGTCTCTGTACTTAGCCCTTGCATAATAAATAGGAAGAGGGGGAAACTAAAGTAATAGATCTTAAGTACTATACTAGTATTAGTAAATACTCTAGAGATTGTGTATTCCTTGCACAACTAGCTAAATTAGGGCTTAACAATCTTTTTATATATAAGGATATTGTAGATAAGGAACTTTTTTAAGATTTTTATTTATTTTTAAGGTATCAAAGGTGGTGGTTGTTGTTGTAGTTAAAATAGGTTTTCCAAAAAAGTAAAAAGCAGCTGCCTTCTACTAATTAGTCGCAAAAGTCAAAAAAAGATTATGTGTAGTTAACGAAATTTAAATAGTAAGTGGATAAGGTCTACGCGCTAAGCGCTTAGAGCAGAAAAGCTTAGACTACTAAGTAAAATTAGGGTTAAAAAATTTACTGAAGGTACTAAAAAACGACACTAATTAAAACGTGTTTAACAGCAATTGCTAGCCTATAGCTAGCAACAAGATTGCGATAGAGGTGGAGGAGGTAGAGGTAGAGGAGGGTAAGGACACGTACGTTACCGCAGCAGGAGCCTATAATACTTTATAAAAGCTCCCTGCCTACTACTTCTTACCTTTAGGATTTCCTTCACTACACAGTACTGCATATAAACAATATAATACTTAGACTGTTCTTCTCCCTGTTTAACACAAAGACTAATAGCTTACATTAAGTAAAGTTAGACCTTACTAAGTTACTATATAAGAAGCTATAGTAGTAGATTACAAAGCCCGCGTTTACCTTTGTTAAGCAGCCTCTCTAGTTAGTTAAAGAGGAGCTGTTAGCAGTAGCTCCTATAGTAATTAGGTAGACGTAGAGGTTAAATTCTGTTATTTATTAACACCTTATTAATGCGTCTATAATTATAGATGTTAAGGTTATAATAGAGGTTGTAAAAAGCTTATTTAGTAGCAAATTTATTGAATACGTTGCGCATGTTAATAGTCTAGGTATAGTAACAGTGTGTTATCTTACTAATCTCCTCCTGCGCAAATGTAACTTTAGTAGAGAGACCTTGTAGTAGCTCTATAAGGAGCAAGAGCGTGTTAAAACAGCTATTAAGTAGCTAGGATAAACTAACAAGTAAGAGAATTTTGTAAGTTGCTTCTAGGGATAGGAGAGCTGTGCTTAGATAGTAACGCTGTTGTTGTATATTTACATCTAAGTATAGGCGTATGCCAGAAACGCTGTAACTGCAACACCGCCGGAATAGCGACAGAGACAACAGAAGTTGCAGTTAGCGGTAAATAGTTATTGGTAAATAGTTATTAGTTAAGAGGGTTAGTTGGAGGGATATCGCGCATCTTCGTTTCCGTCTAAACATGCTAGAGCGACACACCAATTGCGTGCCGGCAATGCCGAACAAGGGGGCATGAGCCCAGATACCTGTTGTTAGCAATAAATCTTTTTTACTAAAATAGTGTCTACAAAATGTGTGGTCACATCAAAAGGTTATCTCAAAAGGACGAAGCCATTAAGATTTTTATAAACTTAGAAGTCTAGCTAGGTAGTTAAATTTTAAGATACTTAATAAATTTAGGTGTCTATATAAGCAGTTTACGCTAGACTAAATTAGGTGCTAAGTAGATAGTAGTAAAGAATGCTTTTTTTAGAAAAGAGCCTAGAATAAGGAGATGCTTGCTGTAGAGGTTGTACGCTATATTGCAGTGTAGTATATTATATACAAATTGTTTATATGTAGTGCTGTTTATAAGGTAAGAAGTAGTAAGTAAGAAGTAGTAGCTTTATAAAGTATTGTAGGCTCCTACTACAGTACATACGTGTTCTTTTCCTCCTCTAATGTAGTATGTTGTAATCCTATTACAATCCTACTGTAATCCTATTGTTAGTTATAGGCTAGCAATCGCCGTTAGACACGTTTTAACTAGTGTCATTTTTTAGTACTTTAGCAAATTTTTTAACTCTAATTATTGCTTAGTAGTCTAAGCTTTCCTCTTAGAACTCATCTACTTACTATTTAAATCTCGTTAACTACACACAATCTTTTTTTTAACTTTTGTAATTAATTAGTAGAGGGTAGCTGCTTTTTACTTTTTCAGAACTCTATTTTAACTACAACAACAACTACTACCTTTAACACCTTAAAAAATTAATACTATAATAGTAGCAAGTTTTGTAATTTATATAGTACGTAGGTGAGCTGTACGACCTTTTTAGGCTTCTTAAACCTATTTAGTATTATATAAATTACTAGATTATTTACTTTTATTAATGCATTAAGAAATGCTCCTATAAGATTATATTATTTAATCTCTAAATTATTTAAAGTAATAATTGCTATTAATACTTAGATAGACTTAGCTGCTAATATAGCAGCATATGTTAAATTAATTAAGTTTTTTTTTCTAGAAATAACTTTGATAATAATTTATAACTTACATTTAAAAAAAAGCTGTGTTAATGAAACTTATAGTTTTTAACCTACTGTATAAGTATTAGATAATTATTTACTTTTTCTCTTAATATTTTAGTCTAAGTCTTATTCTTACTTAATTAATAATCTTTTTCTTGCAGGTATCCTTAAACAAGGCCTGTATAAAATGCTAAAAGTAATTACTTTTATAATTATAGTAGTTTAGATACATTATTGCAATAAAGTTAAGTATTTCTTATACTAAGATTATGCTTAGTAAGTAAAGCTGCTATAACTATGTAATTAAAAGTCTTATAGCTTGCTTAGCCTTCTTAAGTTGCTTACAAACCTAGCAGGTAAGTATTATAAAAGCTGCTCTATAATAGATTTCTATAATCTATAATTAATGTATTAATACTACCTATACTTCTAACTTTTAGTTAATTGTTGAGATCTTAAGTTACGTTTTTATGCTTACGCCCGCTACTTAGCTTACGCAGTAGAAGATAATAATTTATAGGCTAATTTAGCCTTTTACTAGCAATCTAAGCACTACGTCTTATAAGCAGAAGTTTAGCTTGTAATTATTCCTCTAGCTTTAGCCTTTTAAGATAACTTTTTAATATAACTACATATTTTGTAGATACCTTTTTAGTAAAAAAGAAAATTTATTACTAATAATAGGTATTTAGGCTTAAGTTCTCTTATTTAGTATTACTAGCACGTAATTCGTGTGTTACATATTTAGATAGAAACAAAGAAAAGCAAAATAAAGATAAATATTATCTTTTAACTTAACACGCCTTATTCTGCCTATTCTTATTGCTTTACTGCTAGGCGCTTTTAAATAAAGTAAAGTAGAAATACTATTATTACCTTGTTTACTAACTTATAAACGCAATAATAGAAAGCCTACTTCTTCTTTCTTGCCTTTTTCTTCTTTATTACTAATTTAACATCTTAAAATAGCTATTTAAGCTTAGTTTAGTCTCTATACTTAGCTCTTGTATAATAAATAGAAAAAAAGAGATACTAAAGTAATAAATTTTAAGTACTGTACTAGTATTAGTAAATACTTTAAAAATTATGTATTTCTTTTACAACTAGCTAAATTAGTATTTAATAATCCTTTTGTATAGAAAAATATTGCAGATAAAGGATATTTTTATAATTTTTATACACTTAGAAGTCTAGCTAGGTAGTTAAGTTTTAAGATACCTAACAAATTTAAGTATCTATATAAGCAGTTTAAGTTAGACCAAATTAGGTGCTAAGTAAATAGTAGTAAAGAATAATTTTTTCAGAAGAGAGTTTAGAATAAAAAGATTCTTGCTATAGAGGTTATACGCTATATTACAGTATAGTGTATTATATATAAATTATTTATATATAGTGCTGTATAGAAAGTAAAAAGTAGTAAGTAAGAAGCAGTAGCTTTATAAAGTATTACAGGCTCCTACTGCAGTATATATGTGTTCTTTCCCTCCTCTATTATATTATGTTACAATTCTATTGCAATTCTACTGTAATCCTATTGCTAGCTATAAGCTGGCAATCGCTATTAGACACGTTTTAACTAGTATTATTTTTTAGTACCTTAGCAATTTTTTTAACCCTAATTATTACTTAGTAGTCTAAGCTTTCTTCTTAAAATTGATCTACCTACTGTTTAAATCTTATTAACTAAACACAAACTTTTTTTTTAACTTTTATAACTAATTAGTAAAGGGTAGCTGCTTTTTACTTTTTTAGAAACTTTATATTAACTATAATATTAACTACCACCTTTAACACTTTAAAAATAAATAGTTAGTAAGAATTAGTTTCTAAGGCTACTAAAAATATAGTAGGCTTATCTAACAGTTTATATTCCAAAACGTTCTAGGTAAAGACTTATATAGCTAAGTTTCTCTTAGCACTTTTTATACTTTTTCTATTATTAATCCTTTAGTAATTTTAAAACAGCTTTCACTAAAATAAGTAAGTAAATTAATATAAGTTTTGTTTAAATATAGCTCTAGGTAGCTTTTATGCGTAGATATAGCTCTAGGTAGCTTCTTGTTTAGATATAGCTCTAGGTAGCTTCTAATTTAACATAGCAGTGCTACAAAAAGATTCTTAATTTAATTATAAAAGTGTATTAAGTTCAGTAAAAGTATAAAAAAAAATAGTAATAAATTAAAGAAGAAACTATAAAAGCTATATAGTAGGTTTATCTACTTCTCTATTAAGTCTATACTTAGTGTTAGAAAAGAGGTAAAAGTAACTACATAGCAGCTGCTAACGTAGTTTAAATAAATAGCGTAGAGCTAAAAGAAAAGCTAAGTAGACTAGAAAAGTAGAAGGGCTAAGTAGGCTAAGAAAAGCTAAGCAGGCAAAGCTTACAGAATTTAGGTACTTACCCCACACCTAGAATCTACAGGAAACAAGGTTTTAGGCTAAGTACTAAAAACACTAAGTAGTTTTTTTAAACTTACTTATATTAGTTATAGAAACTATTTCTCTTGTAACCCTATTATTTTGCTATGTTTAATAGTATTCTGTCTTAGCACTGTGCTCTTGCTAAATAGCAGACTCGTCTAAAAATACAACTTTATTAAAGTTAATATTTTTAAGGTTTTTTAGTACTTACTTAGCGTAAATATAATAATTATAAGTCTTTTTAGGGTCTAAAGGCGTCTTTTGTTAAAAAATATTATTAAAATAGTTCTTCTTTTTTAAAAAGCGTTGTAAGCTTCTAATAGAAAAATCTAGACCATATTCTTTTAAAAGACGTCAATTTGTCTTTTTAGGGCTTTTAGTAAGGTCTCAATTAAGCACTCTTTTTACTTTATTTAAGATCTTTGTAGGACAACCTTTTTAAAGCTAAGAAGTAAATAAGAGAGCCTTTTTTTTGTTTTATTTAATAAAGAGTATTAGTAATACTTCTAGAGGACTTTTCTAGTATATAATTAATTAAAAAAATAGGCGTGTTTTGTAGATATAAAGTATAAACTTCTTGTTTAAATAGAGAAAGATTGCGAGACATAGAGGAGGTATTACAAAAAAAGCAAGTTAGGATAAACAAGAGGAGTTAATATACTAAAAGCTTACTAGGCTATTACTTAATTAGCGCTTACGTAAGCAACCCCTATCTTTTTTACTCTTAAATTAAACTCTAAGGAAATAAGATATAAGCCTCTAAAATTTGCTCACGTTATACTTATATAAGCTTATTCAACTTTGTTTTTTCTTAGCAATTTTTTATACATTTTTTAAAAAAGTTATACTAAAATATATATTTTTTCTATCTTATTTTAAGCAAGATTACAGGGACAATTATGCTAACTAAGCAACTTACTAAGCTACCTAACTTAAAGAGGAAGATATTAGCTTTCTAAATTACTAACTTTTCTAGGTATAGTCATTGTAGTTATAAAAGTATAAAGCTTTAAAAACTATAACTTTTTTAACAACTGTTTTCTTTGTTGCCTCTCTAAAGTTAGCTTGTTTAACAGCAGTAGAGTCTTAGAAAAGCTACTATTCTTTAGTTTAAACTTCTTTGCTACTTTATTAATGTCCGTATTATATACAAGCGTAATTATTTACTTCTTACAATTTCTAATTACTTAGATACTAAGAAATTATTTAACTAATTTTTGTTTCTGTAACTTGTTCTTGTCTATAATCTTTAACTAAAGATTTATTGCCCTCTGCTTATAATCTTTCGCGAAGAGCAGTAGAATATTACTTATGTTAGACAAAACTAGAATTCTCCTATTAAATTAAAGAATAGACAGGGCTCCTCTAGTAAGGCAATTAGTCTAATTTCTCTTAGTAATCCTAAGAACTCTTTATACCACAATAGTAGCAAGTCTTGTAATTTATATAGTACGCAGTTAAGCTGTATAACCTTTTTAGGCTTCTTAAACCTATTTAGTATTATACAAATTACTAGATTATCTACTTTTATTAATACATTAAGAAATGCTCCTATAAGATTATATTATTCAATCACTAGATTATTTAAAGCAACATCTGCTATTACTACTTAAATAGACTTAGCTGCTAATATAGTAGCATATATTAAATTAATCAAGTTTTTTTCTTTTAGAAATAACCTCTATAATAATTTACAACTTACATTTATGAAAAAAGCTGTCTTAATTAAACTTATAGTTTTTAACCTACTATATAAGTATTAGACCCAAGCACGGCTCTCCCATCCCCAGAGGCGACTCACAAAATCCTCCTGCTCGTCGGTTTGTCCCAGCTGCTCAATAGCTGTTTTGACACGCTCTTGCTCCTCGTAGAGCCACTGCAAGGTCTCTCTACTAAGGTTGCATTCGCGCAGGAGGAGATTTGTAAGATGACACACCATCACCGCACCTGGACCATTGACATGCGCAACGTATTTGATGGACTCGCCGCCAAACAAGCCTTTCACAACCTCCATTGTGACCTTGACATCCATGATACCAGACGCATCGATGAGGTGTTGATGAATGACAGAATTCGACCTCTGCGTCCACCTGATTACCATAGGAGCTACCGCCGACAGCTCCTCTTCGACCGACCGGGAGGCCGCTCAACGAAGGTGAACGCGGGCTTCGTGATCCACCACCATAGCTTCTCGTATGGTGACCTGGTGAGGTCTAACTTCACTCGATGTGAGCCATCGGTCTTCGTGTCGAACGGGGAGAAGAACAGTCCGAGCATTGTATCGTTCGTATGCGGTACCGTGTGGTGTGGGAAATCCTGAAGGTGAGAAGCAGCAGGCAGGAGCTTTTATGAAGTATTGCAGGCTCCCGCTGCGGTAACGTACGTGTCCTTACCCTCCTCCACCTCCACCTCCTCCACCTCCATCGCAATCTTGTTGCCAGCCATAGGCTGGCAATCGCCGTTGAACACGTTTCAATTGGTGTCGTTTTTTGGTACCTTCAGCAAATTTTTTGACCCTGATTTCGCTCGGTGGTCTGAGCTTTTCTGCTCCGAGCGCTTAGCGCGTGGACCTCATCCACTCACCGTTCGAATTTCGTCGACTACACACAATCTTTTTTTGACTTTTGCGACTGATTAGTAGAGGGCAGCTGCTTTTCACTTTTTTGGAAAACCCATTTTGACTACAACAACAACCACCACCTTTGATACCCTAAAAAATAAATAAGTATTAGACAATTATTTACTTTTTCTCTTAATATTTTAGTCTAAGTCCTATTCTTACTTAACTAATAATCTTTTTCTTGTAGGTATCCTTAAACAAGGCCTGTATAAAATGCTAAAAGTAATTACTTTTATAATTATAGTAGTTTAGATACATTATTGCAATAAAGTTAAGTATTTCTTATACTAAGATTATGCTTAGTAAGTAAAGCTGCTATAACTATGTAATTAAAAGTCTTATAGCTTGCTTAGCCTTCTTAAGTTGCTTACAAACCTAGCAGGTAAGTATTATAAAAGTTGCTTTATAATAGATTCTTATAATCTATAACTAATGTATTAACACTACCTATGCTTCTAACTTTTAGTTAATTATTAAGATCTTCAAGTTACGTTTTTATGTTACCACCCGCTACTTAGCTTATATAGTAGAAGATAATAATTTATAGGCTAATTTAGCCTTTTACTAGCAATCTAAGCACTACGTCTTATAAGCAGAAGTTTCAAAGACGCGAATCGCCTCCCAACTTAACGCGCCCTATCCCGCCTATGCCGCCTACTCATGTTGAGGCTTTACTTCCAGGTACTCTTAGACGAATTAAAGAAGCAGCACTATTATCGCCTTGCTTTCTAACCCATACATACGACGATAGAACGCCTACTCCTCCTTTCCCGCCTCTTTCTTCTCTATCGCCATTTCGACGTCATGCAACAGCTAGCCTAACTAGTTAATAGTTTCTTTACTTAGCCTATGCACGATTAACAAGAAGAAAGGGATACTAAAGTAGAGTATTTTAAGTACTTTGCTAGTATTAGCAAACACCCTGTAGATCTTGTATTCCTTCTACAACTAGCTAAGTTGAGGCTTAACATTCTTTTTGTATATAGAGATATTACAGATTCTAAAGTTGTTTATAAGAAATATAATTATAAAGTCTTAAAGAGGCTAAGTTTGTAGATGCTTAATAAACTTAGGTGTCTGCATAATTAGCTTAAGCTAGACTAGTTTAGGGGCTAGATGTACAACAGGAAAGCTTCCTGTCTTTAGATAAGAGTTAAGGTTAAGGAGATACTTGTTACAGAGGTTACACGCTATGTTATAGTGTAGCGTATTGTATGCAAATTATTCGTATACAGTGCTGTTTAAAAGGTAAGAAGCAGTAGGTAAGAAGCAGCAGCTTTAGCTTTATAAAGTATTGTAGGCTCCTGCTGCGGGACGTACGTGTCCTTTCCCTCCTCTATTACATTATGTTGCAATCCTATTACAATCCTACTATAATCCTGTTGTCAGCTATAGGTTGGCAATCGCCGTTAGACACGTTTTAACTAGTGTTGTTTTTTAGTACCTTAGCAAATTTTTTGACCCTAATTATCGCTTGGTGGTCTAAGCTTTCCTCCTAGAACTCATCTACCCACCTTTCGAATCTCATTAACTACACACAATCTTTTTTTTTGACTTTTGCGATTAATTAGTAGAGGGTAGCTGCTTTTCACTTTTTTGGAACCCCATTTTGACTACAACAACAACTACCACCCTTGACACCTTAAAAAATAAATAAGCAGAAGTTTAGCTTGTAATTGCTCCCCTAGCTTTAGCCTTTTAAGATAACCTTTTAATATAACTACATATTTTGTAAATACCTTTTTAGTAAAAAAGAAGATTTATTGCTAATAATAGGTATCTAGGCTTCTGTTCTCTTATTTAGTATTGCTAGTATATAATTAGTGTGTTGTGTGTTTAGACAGAAACAAAGAAAAGCAAAACAAAGATAAAAATTATTTTTTAACTTAACACGCCTTATTCTGCCTATTCTTATTGCTTTACTGCTAGGCGCTTTTAAATAAAGTAAAGTAGAAATACTATTATTACCTTGCTTACTAACTTATAAACGCGATAATAGAAAGACTACTTCTTCTTTTATGCCTCTTTCTTCTCTATTACTAATTTAACGTCTTAAAATACTTGTTTAAGCTTAGTTTTAGTCTCTGTACTTAGCTCTTACACAATAAATAGAAAATAAGAGATACTAAAGTAATAGATTTTAAGTACTGCATTAGTATTAGTAAATACTTTTAAAATTAAGTATCTCTTGCACAACTAGCTAAATTAGAGCTTAACAATCTTTTTATATAGAAAAATATGACAGATAAAGGACATTTTTGTAATTTTTATAAACTTAGAAGTCTAGCTAGGTAGTTAAGTTTTAAGATACCTAATAAATTTAGATATCTGCATAAGCAGTTTAAGTTAGACTAAATTAGGTGCTAAGTAAACAGTAGCAAAGAATGTTTTTTAGAAGAAAGTTGTAAGGCTCAATACCAAGTATGGATACGGGATGCTAGAGATAGGAGGATAATAGTATATTGCCTGTAGAGGAGAGACGAATTGATATCGTCTTGACTACGATATCATATCTCTACTTATACTAGGGTATTCTAGGGTCATATAACCTATTTAGACCTAACATAGTTAAGTCTAACCTTAGCCATTCCGCACTGATCCGACCTAGCCTAAAAGGTCGCTAGATCCTAACATTATCCCCCTTCTTAGGACTAATCCTCCTGGGTTAGTAAGACTAGGGTAGAATAGCCTAGGCTAAGCTATAATACTGTAGATAGTGCTTTGTTGTTAAGTAGGAGGGAAATTCTTCCTAAAGTATAATTGTATAATTTCTAAAGACCTTATATAGTATTTTACCTTTACCTTAAGTGTCTATGCGCTAGAAGCTTCTAGGAGGCTCGCTAGCGTCTTAGCAGGGTTGTATAGGCTTCTCCTAGGTTTTCCTACCCTTCCTCCTACACTCTACTTAATAATAACTAGTAAGTTACTCTAAATCTTAAAAACCTAGTTAGTCCTAGTAAAAGGCTATTATATGCTATTATAGGCTACAATAGGCTAAGATAGGGTTAGCAAGGCTAACTCTAGCTTAGCAGCTCCTTGTAAACTATTAAATTAGCTCTTCTTTAACAATTTCTGCTATTTCTGCCTATTTTAGCCTTACTACAGCCTACTATAGGGTACTATAGGACAGAATAGCCTATACTCGCCTATACAATAGTTGCTGCTTCTAAAATAGACACTACTATAGTTAGCAACCTCTATATTAGCAAGAGTTATACTTTTGCGTATTATTATAGTTACTGCGTTAACTTTCTTGCTAGTAGAGGCGTTTATATATTTAATAAGGTTAGTTGTGTATTTCTTATAATTAACAACAACACTGTAGAGCTTTTTAAGACCTAGACGTATAAAGATAACTCTAGTAAGAAGATCTAGTACATAAAGTGTCTTTGTTACTAGTACCTAGGTTAAGAGTGTTGTGCAGTACGTTAATAGGCCACTATTAGTTATTATAAAGTATTTTAGCCTATGCTAATATAATATAGCCTTCTACTACTAAGATGCAGCTCTCCCGTAAGATTAGTATTCTAGTTAGGCAGATTAATACTAGTAAGTGCAAGGAGAACGTTAAGAATCCTTATTATAACCTAGACGCCTAACTATAGGAGGGAAATGTACAAGAGCCCTACTACCTTTACTAGAAGGTCTTTCTTACTGCAACTAACTTTAAGCTAGTTAAGGCTAAGCTAATTACGCAGGCTTAGGCCTTAAATAAAAAAATTATAAAGTAAGTAGGCTTTTGTAGGCTATAGCAGCCTATTATACCCTATTATTGCCTTTACTAACTTCCTTTAGCTAATTCAAGCCTTAGGCAGAGAAGCTTTTTCTTTACAATAGTATTATTTGCTTTAATTAAAATCTTAAAAGCAATCTGTGTCCTAACCTCTATTCTTGCAACAACTGTACTATTAAGGCTAAGGCTAAGGCTAATAAGTTCTTAGAGTAGCAAGAGATAGAGGAACTAATCTCTAGTACTCTTAAGAAGGTATATATACCCTATTATTAGCTATAATAGGCTGTTCTAACCTAGTATAGCGTAAGATTACTAAAAGCGGCTGTTTCCTGCTTAAGCAAGAGGTATATTATATAAATATAGAGTTGTTAGCTTTAGAGTCCTAACATGCAAGCGCTAAGGGCAACACTAAAGGTAGCTTAACTAGGTCTATTAAGAAGGTTAAGACCTAGATCTGGGAGGCTAAGGACAGGATAGATGGACTTTAAATAAGTTAATATAGGCTATAATAGGCTATTTCGGGCTACAATAGGTGCCTAAAACCTTTAATATATATATATAGGATGCATATAAGAGGTACTTGCTCCTAATAAAGCATGATAGGTTAGACTAGGCTATAATAGCCTAGTCTAAGGTGTTCTAGTAGATACCCTAATCTGCATAAGTTAAATAATAACATAGTTCCTTTTAGACTTAGTAATTTCTTACTAGTATAACTTTTCTCTTATAAATTAGGCTATTTAGCTTTAGTTATTTCTTAATTCTATTGTCCTATTAGCCTTAGTGTACTGTAGTGTACTATACTAGGCTATTACAGGCTAATATAGGTAGGAGTTAAGTACGTAAAGGTAGTTCTTATAGTTTTAGGCTAAAGTACTGTTAAACACCTAACTAAAAAACTTTTTGTAAAAGGAAAAAATAGGTAAAGGTATACTTTAGTTATTCTCCCTTAATCTACTTAGAGTTATCCCCCTTTTTCTTAGAAAGTTATTCTTAACTTCTCTTTAGTTTTACCTTCTTATTTTAGCAATAAGGAAGTATGTAGTTATTATTCTAGAATTTCTTAAGCGCTTCTGCGCTTAGGTTAAAACTAAGTTCTTAAAAGTTCTCCTCCTTAGGATAACCTTTCTAAGAGACTAAGTATTCCTACTAATTAGCTTTGTTCTTTCTTCTTTCTAGTATATAATCTACTTTATACACATTATTACTTAGTTCTCTAAAGATGTCTACGTTCTACCTCTTAGGGTGTAGTATTTTCCCTATTAAGTTATATAGCTCTAACAGTAAGGCGTAGAAGACTAGGTAGACATTCTTTAGCTCTAGCATGTCTACTTTAAACGCAGATAGGCTAATCTAGGCTATAATACGTCTAGGTTCTATAAACTTCTAGTCTATCTTCTTTTTTAGCCTTGTTAATTGTATATAATAATTTAATACTAAGACTTAGTCTCCTACTTTAAATATAATAGGTAACCTCTTCTTATCTATATGTGCTTTTTAGTAGGTATTAGCTGTAATAATTTTCTATTTATATTTGCTTTATAGGCTTAGCACTCTAGAGGCGGTTTGTAGTCCTATAGGGCTTTCTCTATTGCCTAAGGCTATACTAGGCTATTCTGCGCTAATTAGGTCTATCTTATAGTATGCTTAGAAAGGAGTAGTTCTAGTAGTTGTATGTATGCTGTTGTTATACGCAAATTCACTAATAGAGATTTATAAGGCCTAATTATCTTGTTCTAAAGTGTAGTAGCACTAGAAGTATTATTTAAGCGTTTAGTTCTGCCTTTCTGTCTGTCTGTCTATTTATAAATAGAAAGCAGATGTAAGGACCTTTCTAGAGTTTATATAGTATTAGAAGGTGTCCTAATACTTCGTATTTATTAGCAGGCCTCTATCTAAGATTACCTGTCTTAGTATGCTATGTAGTCTAATTACTTTACGTATCTAAGCCTAAGCTAAGTTAGTGCTATCTTAATTAGCCCTTGCTAGGATATAATAGGCTATTTTAGTTAACTAGTATACTATAATAAGTATTAAGTTATATACTTAACTTTGTATCCTGCTAGGAGGTAATTCTGTAATAAAATCTATTATTACGTCCTCTTACAGCCTGTTTAGCGGGGGTAGAGGTTTAAGGGGGCTATAGGGCCTATAACAAGCGGGAGTTAACTTTCTACAAGTAGTTATAACAATACTTTATTACGTTTTTCTTTATGCCTTTTTAGATATATTACTGTTGTAGTTTTTCTAGTGTTCTTCTAGTGCTAAAGTAACCTACAAGTAGGTTATTATAGCATTTTTTTAGTGCTTATACCTTGCTCTAAGTGTTAGTAAGCTCTCTTAGACGCAATAAGCTTATTTTAAGCTAAGATAAGTTATTCTAGTCTATATCTGCGTCCAATTCGTCTAACGTGGCTTCTGTGTCCTTATTAGTAATATTACAGTCTTTTAGAGGTTCTAGATTCTTCAGCGTAGTCCTTTCTGCTTACTTAAACTCCCTTAGTGCTTTTTTAGAGTAGATTGCTACTTTATCTATTTACTTAACTAAGTAAGGGTTGCTGTAATAAGTAAGCTTTATATACCTTATTACTTAGGATATCTCTTATTAGCTGTATAAAAGCCTTATTATACTTTTGTACTAGTTTTTGTAACTTAGCTATATAGTTAAGACAGCAGGATAGGCTATCTACTAAATTAGTACTTCTAGGGCAGTAGTTTAGGACAAAATTATAGCACGTTAGCACTAGATATAACTGTACTTAGTAGTAGTTAAAGATTTTAGTTTTTATAAACTATTTAAAGTTCTAATAGTCTGTTAGGATCTTAAAATAGATACCTTTAAAGTAGTAGCGCTAGTGTTCTAAACTCTTAACTATTATAAGAAGTTCTTAATTATAAATATTGTAGTTATATTTAGCTGCAATTAGCTTACGTAAATAGAAGATAACTAGCCTTTATTGCCCTATAGTAGGCGATTCTAGGATATATTAGCTTAGAATACTTAATATCGCACTACTAGAGGCATCTACTTCTACTTTTGTCTTTCTATCCCTCTTAAAATGCGCTAGTATAGGTATATTTAGAAAAGAGTCTTTAAGTTGTTAGAATGCCCTTTTTGCTTTTTTCCTAATATCTAGAGTTTAACTTTCTTCCCTTCTTATAGCGTAGCCTTTTCTAGCTAAGCCTAGGCTTTTCTAGGTTAATATAGTTAAGGGTAGAGCGAACTTAGAGAATCTAGTGATAAATCTCCTATAGTAGTTTATAAAGCTAATAAATATCTTAATATCCTGCACTGTACGTAGGACAGGCTAATTCTAGATTATCCTAATTCTCTCCTTGTTAATTTTAATACTATTTAGTGTAACTATGTATCTAAAGTATTCTATGCGCTAAGTATACTATTTACACTTACTAAGCTTTATATATAGCTTAGCTTTACGCAATCTTTAGAGTACCTCCTTAATATAAGTTTTATGTTCTTCTCTTATCTTAGAGAATATTAGGATATTATCTAAGTAGACAATATAGGATACATTAACTAAGCTAACTAGTATTTAGTTTATATAAGCTTAACACTACGCAAGAGCGTTTGTTAGACTAAAAAGCATAATAGTATACTTAAAGTAGCTATATCTTATGTAGAAGGCTGTTTTCTACTTATCTCCTTCCTAAATACGCACTTTATAGTACGCTTCTTTTATATTAAGCTTAGTATAGTACTTAGCTTGCGCTAGTCTATCTAACAACTCTATAATAAGCAGAAGAGGGTGCCTATTTTTTACTATAATCTTATTTAGACTATAATAATCTACATATAGCCTTATTGTACTGACTTTCTTCTTTATAAAGAGTATTAGTACGCCTACTAGGGACTTAGATCTTCTTATTTATCCCCTTACTATATACTCTGTAAGATACTTCCTTAACTGCTCTAACTCTATCTTTAATAAGTTGTATAATAGCATATACAGTAGATTTGTACTAGGTAGCAAGTTAATTGCTAGATCCTACAGTTTATACTCTACTAGGACTATACAGTTCTTCTCTAAACATACATCTACGTATTTAGCGTATTATAGAGGAAGTTAGCCTATAGAACTTATAATACACGTATACACGTCTACTATTAGGTTACGTATACTCCTTTTAAAGGTTTTAGCGTCTTCTACGCCTACCTTCTAAAAGCTACCTAAATTTTAGGACTTCTTACCTTAAAAAAGTATACGTCTTATTATATAGCTTATATTTAAGTTGCAAAAGTTAATCTACAGTAACCTAAGGTAAATTAGGTACCTCTTTAGGTCTAATACTATAAATAAAATATGCTGCGTCCTAACACGTTCTTATAAATCTATAATAGTTACATCTGCTTTAGTTATGCTATAAATAGTAAGCTTGCCTCTATTTACCCCTTCTACTAATAAGCTAGGTAAAGAATTAATAGGCAAGTCTTGCTTCTTTACTAATATAGCAGATATAAGGTTTAGCTATAAGCCTCTATCTACTATAGCTTTTATAAGCTTTAATGCCTTAACTATATACCTTACAGTTAAAAGGTGTACTAGCTTAAGTAAGATTACTTTACGTAGCGTGCCTAAGTCCTTATTCTCCTAATAGAGAGCGATGTGGGCGGCAAAGTAGGACTTAAGTTCCTCTACCTCTAGTCTTTTCCTAACTTAGGTGCAGTAGCGCTATCTACTATCTTCTCTAGCTTACCTAGCTTATAGTAGTTAGACTTATAATATCTAAGTTTCCTGCACTTATAAAACTATAAAGTACATCTTTTAGTACTTTTCTTACCTAGTTTACCTTGCTTTAAGCTATTATAGCCTATTTTTGCACGCTTTGTGTTTTTTAGAGTCTTTTTTTTATTTTTTAACTTTTCCTAGTCTTGTAGTGCTCTTACTTTTTCTTTTTTAGAGTATTGTAGTTTAAGCTCTACTCTTTAGGTCTTTTGCTAGTAAATAAGGTTTATATGTTCCTTTACTTGCAGCAGTATTACTTATTAGTCTACTAGGAGTAAGAGGAGACTTTTCTTAATATCCTTACGCAATGCTGTAGTGTATTTTAGAACTTAAATATTAGGTGTATAAGCTAAGCCTAATTTTTCCTAGAACAGTCGTATGTAGTCTAATAAATCTGTAGGATTCTAATTTAGGAGTTAATAAGCTTATTTTAAGTAGTTATAAGCCTATTGCTTGCGTTCTTAGGGTAATTCTAGAGAGTTTAATATTACTTCTTTTAGGTCTGCCTAATTTAGTGTCTAAGAGGGAAACTTTTGTTTTTCTACAGTTTAATGCGCGTGCTACAGCATTTTTAATAACTCTAAGATATATATTATCCTAAAGTTAATTTTCTAAGTCTTTAAGGTAAAACTTTATAGTACATAGAGGAAGTATAACTTATAATTTCTTTCTTATTGATTGTATTGCGCATAATTAGTTTTTAAGGATATATATAGTAGCTTTAGACGTAGAAGCCTAAATAATAATATTAAGTTAGTTTGTTTGCTTAAGGTGTAGTTATTAGATTCTTATTAAGTGCGCTTAGGTCTCCTAAAGTTACTTTATTATATATTTTCTTAAGCTTAGCTAACTTACATTATTTTAGTTGTTCCTCTTTCTATGCGCGTAATTGTGCCAGCTCTTAGTCTAGGGTAGCCTCTTCTAGGCTATTCTAGCTTTTGCTAGGGGTGTATAGACGTTGTAGCGCAATTAGGGATTAAGATGTGTTACTTTCTTTATCTTTGTCTATCTCTTAGTTAATAGGTGCCTGTTCTTGTTCCTTTTTAAGAATAGGTGCTAGTTCTAACAATCTTATTCCTTAAGTTCTTAAGTTAGATAATCCTTCCCTGTTGTTGGCGAGGGTACGGGCGCGGCTGTCTACATAGGTAGATTAAGCACTTATTATATAGCACAAGCGTATCTAAAAAAGATTAATTTAAATGTAAGGCTTAATACTAAGTATAGATACAAGATGCTAGAGATAGGAGGATAATAGTATATTGCCTGTTGAGGAGAGACAAATTAATACCGTCTTAACTACGATATCGTATTTCTACTTATACTAGGGTATTCTAGGGTCATATGACCTATTCGGACTTAACATGGTCAAGTCTGACCTCAGCCATTCCGCACTGATCCGACCTGGCCTGGAAGGTCGCCAGATCCTGACAAAAGTCTAGAATAAAAAGATTCTTGCTGTAGAGGTTACACGCTATGTTGCAGTATAGTATATTATATACAAATTATCTATATGCAGTGCTGTTTAAAAGGTAAGAAGTAGTAAGTAAGAAGCAGTAGCTTTATAAAGTATTGCAGGCTCCTGCTGCAGTATATACGTATTTTTTCTCTTCTCTATTGCATTATGTTGCAATTTTATTGCAATCCTACTATAATTCTATTGCTAGCTATAGGCTAGCATTTGCCGTTGGACACGTTTCAACTAGTGTTGTTTTTTAGTACCTTAGCAAATTTTTTTGACACTGATTATCACTCAGTGGTCTAAGCTTTCCTCCCAGAACTTATTTACTCACCGTTTGAATCTTGTTAACTACACACAATCTTTTTTGACTTTTGCGACTGATTAGTAGAGGGTAGCTGCTTTTCACTTTTTTGTAAACCCTATATTGACTACAACAACAACCACCACCTTTAAGACCCTAAAAATAAGTAATTGCTCCCTCTTCTGCTGCTTAAGGCCTAAGATCTTAACTTACAAGATAATTTACGCCTTACAACTTGCTTATTTTAAATAAAAGTCTTATCTTAATCAGCTAGCGCGTTAGAGTTTCCAGGCTAAGACTATTAGACTAGTAATAAGTTATTAGGCTTATTTAAAAGAGACTCTCTACATCTAAGTATTAATAATTTAGCTTTTTTTAGCAAGTGTACTGCTGTTTAACTGTTAATAACCCTGCAATTAATCAAGTCGTCGCTACCTAAGGTCTCTAGTTTAGGAGTTAGTTCTAGAGTAGCAAGACTATTATTTTGCTGCTAATCTAAGCAAATCTCTAATAGTGTACTAGCCTTATGCTTTATTTGCTTAGCATCTTCCAATCTACTCTTATTCTTAGTCGACAGGCCTTCTTTACTACTTAAGATAGTAAATAAATTACTTTTAAGACTTTTAGTAGTTAGCTGCGTATCTTAATCTGCCATTCTTTTAACAAGCAAGAGGACTTCCAAGTTATTTTTAGAATTAACTAGCTTACCTTAATAATAGATTTCTACAATTTTAATTGCTTAATCACTTAGTAGCTCTGCCTTGCAATATCCGTTATAGAACTGTTTGTTGTTAAAGGTTATATTACAAGTAGTAAATACCTAATTAGGAGTTAGCACTTATATGTAGTATATATTAGAGGCTTAAGGACTAACTAAACAATTAATATAGCCGCAAGAATTAACCTTAAAACCTAAACAATTACGCCTAGCTACCTTCTTCTTGTTTAAAGGGTAGGCTCAGCAGCTATAGGCATAAATTCGACTCTAGTCTAGGCTTAAATTAGCAGTTTAGTGTCTAATCTTAGGCAGTTAATAGTACTAGAAATATTTCCTAAACTATTCATTAAGTAATTAATTAAGGGTTTAGTAGCTATATAATTTAGTAGGGCTTATCTTATGCAGATAAGCTGCTGCATCTATAATTATAGCTAAAGCTTAGCTAGTAAATTAGCGCTTGTGCACATTTTTATAGCTTTTGTAACTAGCTCTTGTCTAGCTCTTTCCGCCAAGTTGTTAGGCTTATAAGTGTATAGCGATGGCGTTATATTCACAATGCCTTTTTTTATTACCTATTCTTTATATTATAATTGGTTTCTCTAAGGCAGTTTAGCAGTATTATTATTTTAATAAATCTTCACAATCGTCTGCTAAAATTTTCTCTTAATTCTTATAGCAAAGCCTTTAATTACTAGCATAATTTTGTTACTGTCTTTAACTAGATATTTTAATTATACAGCTTGCTTAAGTAGACTTTTTGAACAATTAGTGCTTATTTCTTAAGCAGCTAACTAGTTAAGAAATTAAACAGATCTTGTAAAATCTTTTAAAAAAGTGATAGTAATCTTTCTTTTAGTTCTTATAAAATTACTTGCAAGACCTTAGCTGTTGTGCAGTAATTATATTTTTATAGCTTTTTGCTATTAATTTTAACATTTTGCGCTAAGCAAACTAAGGCTGTAATAGCTTGTTGTTATTACTAGTGCACAGCTGTACTTTCTTTAATTGAGCTGCAGCACTTACTAGCAGTAAGTAAGCAGTGTAAGAAGAAACTTGCTTGTATCTAACAAATAAAAAATTTAAGTAATACTTAAGGTTAATTGAAAGAACGTTCTTTCTAGTTATTCTAAATTACATACTATAATTATATCTTAAATACTAAATGCCTGCCTGCTTAAGCTGTGCTTTTAAGACAATACTAATGTAGAAACCTAGTACAACCTTAATGTTAGTGAGAAGAAGATTAGCTGTCTTAAGGCTAACCTTGCTATCTAGGACGTTCTTAAGCAGCCTGTTTTCTGTTCTAGCGACTAGAATAAATTAAGTGCCTGCCTTAACAGTTTTGTGCTTTATACATTTGCTAAAAGTGCCTAGTACTAGGTAATTAATCGTAATAATTAAGTAGACTGCTGCTCTACTATCTATAATTGTACAAAGGGACAAGGCATAATGAGTAAAAGCTGCGCTAAACACGTTTAGTCTAATTTTCTTAATGAAGTCCCTTAAGTTAATTAGTGCTAAGACTAATAAGCTAGAGAAAGATCTACTTAACTTATTAGTAGCTAATCCGCTAGTGCTAGTCTTCTAGCCTGCTTTCTTTATGCAGGTATGCAGAGTTGCCCATTTGTTACTTTTCTATCAATTAAGAATTTTTTTTTCTCGTTATCTATTAGCTAAATTAGTATATTGCTTAAAGAGCATAATTTAGTAACTGCAGTTTAAAGTTAGTAGCAGTTGCGCAGTATCTAGAATTGCTTGCTTACAAGCCCTTTACTAAGCTTACAGAGGCAAAAGTGCAATTATTTACTTTTTTTAAGGTGTCAAAGGTGGTGGTGGTTGTTGTAGTCAAAATAGGGTTCTAAAAAAGTAAAAAGCAGCTACCCTCTACTAATCAATTGCAAAAGTCAAAAAAAAATTGTGTAGTTAACAAGATTTGAACAGTGGGTGGATAAGTTCTAGAAGGAAAGCTTAGACTACTAAGCAATAATTAGGGTTAAAAAATTTAATAAGGTACTAAAAAACGACACTAGTTAAAACGTGTCCAACAGCGATTACTAGCCTATAGCTAACAACAGGATTATAGTAGGATTGCAATAGGATTGCAACATAATATAATAGAGGAGGGAAAGGACACGTACGTACCGCAGCGGGAGCCTACAATACTTTATAAAGCTACTACTACTTACCTACTACTTCTTACCTTTTAAACAGCACTGTATACAAATAATTTGCAAACAATATACTACACTATAATATAGTATACAACCTCTACAGCAAGTATCTCCTTATTCTAGGCTCTCTTCTAAAAAAAGTATCCTTTACTACTATTTACCTAGCACCTAATTTAGTCTAACTTGAACTACTTATATAGACACCTAATATTATTAAGTATCTTAAAACTTAACTAGCTAGCTAGACTTTTAAGTTTAGAAAAATCTTAAAAAAGTTCTTTATTTATAATATTTTTTATACAAAAAGATTATTAAGCTTTAATTTAGCTAGTTGTGTAAGGAATACATAATTTCTAGAGTATTTACTAATACTAGCGCGGTACTTAAGATTTATTACTTTAGCATCCTTCTTTTCCTATTTGTTATATAAGAGCTAAGTATAAAGACTAGAACTTAGCTTAAACAGCTATTATAAGACGTTAAATTAGTAATAAAGAAGAAAAAGGTAGAAAAGAAGAAGTAAGCTTTCTATTGTCGCGTTTATAGGTTAGTAAGTAAGGTAATAATAACATTACTTCTTTACTTTATCTAGGAGCGCCTAGTAGAAGAGTAACAAGAATAGGCAGGATAAGGCGTGTTAAGTTAGAAGGTAATTCGCGTCTTTATCTTGCTTTTCTTTATTTCTATCTAAACATGCGACACACTAATTGCGTGCCAGCAATGCTAAATAAGGGGGTATAAGCCCTAATACCTGTTGTTAGCAATAAATCTTTTTTTTTACTAAAAAGGTGTCTACAAAATGTGTAGTTACATTAAAAGGTTATCTTAAAAGGCCGAAGCTATAATAATATGTATAAGCTATACTGCTGTAAAATCTTTTTTAAAGGCTATATACTTAGCTTATTTTGTAAATTAATTAAATACTATAAGAATTACATTATAAGATACTTTTGTAATAGAGTCTCTTAAGACTAGTAATCTTATAACAAAGTTTATAGAGATGTCTAATTATAGTGTGTTAGGTAGTTCTATTGCTTATATTTCTTTATAAGGTGTATGTGTGCGGTACTTGTTCTTCCAATAGTCTGCACATTAAGTGATAAAAGTAGTAACTTTGTCTTCTATTCCTAGAAACTTATAATTTCTCTTAATAAGTTCTATAGTTCTTATAATACTTAGGTAACTATATACTAAGTTATTATAGTGTTGCCTAATAATTGCTTCCTATAATTCTTCTAGTACGTTATACGTAATGCGTATTAGTAGATTAAGCATCTATACTAGTCTTAATTAGCTTCAGCCTTTTAAGACAACCTTTTGATGTGACCACACATTTTGTAGACACCTTTTTAGTAAAAAAAAGATTTATTGCTAACAACAGGTATTAGGGCTTATATCCCCTTATTTAGCATTGCCGGCACGTAATTAGTATGTCGCTCTAGCATGTTTAGACAGAAATAAAGAAAAGCAAGACAAAGATACAAATCGCCTCTTAACTTAACGCGCCTTATCCTACCTATTTTTATTACTTTACTACTAAGTGCTTTTAGATAAAGTAAAGTAGTAATACTATTATTGTCTTGCTTACTAACCTATAAACGCAACAATAGAAAGCCTACTTCTCTTTTCTTACCTCTTTCTTTTTTATTACTAATTTAACGTCTTACAATAGCTATTTAAGCTAAGTTCTAGTTTCTATACTTAGCTCTTATATAATAAATAGGAAGAGGAAGATACTAAAGTAATAGATCTTAAGTACTGCGCTAGTATTAGCAAATACTCTAGAGATTATGTATTTCTTCTATAACTAGCTAAATTAAGGCTTAACAATCTTTTTATATATAAAAACATTGCAGATAAAAGACTTAATTAAGATTTTTATAAACTTAGAAGTCTAGCTAGGTAGTTAAGTTTTAAAATACTTAATAAATTTAGGTGTCTATATAAGTAGTTTAAGTTAGACTAAATTAGGTAATAGGTAGATAGTAGCAAAGGATGCTTTTTTTAGAAGAGAGCCTAGAATAAGGAGATACTTGCTATAGAGGTTGTACACTATATTGTAGTGTAGTATATTATATGCAAATTGTTTGTATACAGTGCTATTTAAAAGTTAAGAAGTAGTAAGTAAGAAGCAGCAGCTTTAGGAAGTATTACAGGCTCCCGCTGCGGTACGTACGTATCCTTTCCCTCTATCAAATTATGTTGCAATCCTATTACAATCCTACTATAATCCTATTACTAGCTACAGGCTAGCAATCGCTGTTAGACACGTTTTAACTAGTGTTTTTTTTTTAGTACCTTAGCAAATTTTTTTAACCCTAATTATCGCTCAGTAGTCTAAGCTTTCCTCCTAGAACTTATCCACCCACTGTTCAAATCTCGTTAACTATATATAATCTTTTTTTTGACTTTTGCGATTAATTAGTAGAGGGTAGCTGCTTTTCACTTTTTTGGAACCTTATTTTGACTACAACAACAACTACCACCTTTGACACCTTAAAAAAATAAATACTAGTCTTAATAATCTATTATTATTAACTTGTAATATTGTAGAGTTAGTTATCTCTTCTGTTCCTGTAATATTATGTCTTTCGCTAATAGCGTCTACTCTTCTATTATCTTTTCTTAGTATATACATAATCTTAAACTTGTGTTATCCTAGTTCCTCTAACTATTAAACCTAGCGTTAGTTAAGTTTCTTAGTAGTTATAAAATTAACTAAATTCTTGTAATCTATAAATATTATAAGTTCTAAGCAGCTTTTAGCGTATACTCTCTAATATCTTAGGCAATTAATAATAGCTAATAGCTCTTTGTTATAAATATTATATTATTCCTCTAGTCCTAAAAACTTGTGAGAATAATAGGCAATTAGGTACTATTTGTCTTTATATAGTTAGCTAGCGTATCTTCTAAGTGCAAGGTCTAATACGTTTATCTTGAATTATAGTAGCTATCCTGCTTAGAATATGCAAAAGTATAGTAGTTCTATGCTTATATTCTTAAGCGTTTAGAAGGCGTTCTCTACTTTTCTACTTTACTTAAAAAGTATTTCCTTCCTTGTAAGTCTTGTTAATAGAATAGTAATCTTAGAGTAATTTTCAATAAAATATTAGTTAAAGTTTAAAAATTTTAAGAAGAATTGTGTTTCTCTAACTATTAACAGTTATAGCTATTCTTTGATTATTTATATCTTTTTTTTACTTATCTGTACTCTTTATGCCCTTATAATATATTCTAGAAAAGCAACTTTATCCTTATAAAACTTATATTTCTTAGGTTTTAGTTGTAAGTTATACTAGTTTAAGCACCTTAGTACTATGTAGACATGTTTAACATAATTTTTTAAGTTCTTAGAGTAGATAAAAATATTATCTAAGTATATAATAGAAAAGATATCTAATTATATTCTAAATATATTATTAATAAGTTCTTAAAATGTTACTAGAGCGTTTGTTAACTTAAATAGTATAATAGTATATTTATAGTGTCTATATCTTGTTTAGAACGCTATTTTCTATTTTTTTACTTTTCTTAATCTTAATAAAGTAGTATCTATCTTAGAGGTCTAGTGCTGTAAAGACTTTAGTGTAAGATAAATAATTTCTAATTTCTATAATATTTAGTAGTAGATATTAATTCTTTACTGTAATATTATTTAACTTTTAATAGTTAACGCATATTCTTAGTAGCTTATTCTTTTTTAATACAAAGAATATAATAAATCCTACTAGTAATATTAAAAGTTTTATATAGCTTTTTACTAAATCCTTGTCTAGCTTTTCTCTTAATATCTTAAGTTTTGTCTCTAATAGTTAATAAATTAGTTTAAAAGGTAAAGTCTTCTTTTCTTCTAGGATAATCTTATAATCTTAGAGTTAGTGTCTTAGTAAAGCTTTGTTATCTACTACTTTTATAAAGAAGTGCTAAAATTCTTTATACTCTTTTAAGATATCTAGAGTTACGTATATCTCTAAAACTCTAACTTTATAATTTAGGAGAGCTCTTTTAGTTATTATTTAGTTAAACTCTCTTGTTTTAAGGCTGTTCTTAGTTAAGGTTTACTATCTTTTAGCAATATTATTAATCTTCTTCTTATCTACTATCTTAATTATTAAATGTATAAGTTAGCTTGTAGTTACGTCTAATCTATAGCACTTAAATAAAAACTTCTTTAACTTCTAGTTAATCTGCAGGTTATATTCTTGTAACTAAGGAAGTCTTAATATAATATTATAGGTAGCTAGTCTAAAAACGTCTAAGTCTATCTCTTCTTAGTGTTCTTAGATGTAGAGCGTTACTTAGGTAACCTTAAAAGTAATTATTGTCTCGCCTAGTATAAGCTAACTATTAGCTACGTATAGTAAGTAGGATTCTTATTTCTCTAATACTTATAGGCCTGCTACTAACATTGCTTAAGTAAAAACAAAGTTAGCCTACGCGCTAAAATCTACTAGTGCCTGTATCTAGTACTTATTAAGCTTTACTATAAGCTTAAAGAGGCTTAAGGGATTTATTACGTTAATCTCTTTAGTAGTTCTAAGTGTCTAGAGCGTCTATTTAAAAAAGACTGTGTGCTAAATCTATAGAACTTCTTTACAACAATATATTAGTTGTATTTAATATTAAAGCACGTGTACTGTAAGAGTCAGTTATACTCTTTCATACTAGTTTTATCTTTATAATCTTTCTACTATGTTATATATATCTACAAGTTCTCTTCTAGATTATTATGTCTATAAAAGTATAGGCTGTGTCTCTTGTCTTATATATGTACTGCGCACTTATTATTTAGATAATTATACTATTAGTATTTATATTTAAGCATCTCCTTTAGTTTCTTAGCAAACTATCCTAATTTATACTTGTTAGAATAGTAGATTGTATAGTTGTTGTGTATATATGTAGTCTATAAGTACTTTGTATATTCTAAGTTACGTAGGTCTGTCTAATAGTATATATCTCTAGCGTAGCTATTATTTTAAGCCTTACACTGCTAGTGTATTACTTAGAGTTTATTGTAAATCTCCTCTGTTTCTTTGTCTAAGAGCTAGTGTACTAGTTTATTCTAGGAAGCCTTAGCTTCTTTAGTCTATTTCTATACAAAATTATTATATAAGGTTTTGTTAATAGTTGCTACTAGAGTAAGCTCTTTCTTCTATAGTTTCTCTAGTAAATTAGCATACTAGCTATAATCTAAGAATATTCTTCTATAAGGTTCTATAAAGATCTTCTTAAGTTGTCTAAGCTACCTTAGTAGAGTATTAACCTTCTTTACTAGATTTATTGAGCATCTAGTCTCTGTAAGTAGTAGTACCTATGTACTAACGTCGTGCCTATCTTCTATAGTGTAGGTAAAGAGTTTCTGTATAGCTAATAGAACTGTCTCCTTATTATATGCTACTAGCTCTTCTTATGTAATTTGTATAGCTAGTTAGTAGTTCTTTTAAAACTTAGCTATTTTACTGCGTTTAGTTTAATATACTAGGGTTGCTTCTATATCTTTGTCTAGTACTATCTTAGAAATGTTATTATCTAAGGTTTCCTCTAGCGTAATTATAACTAAGTTATCTAGACTATTAATACTTACTTAGTCCTGTCCTTAAACTGTAATAGTAGGTTGTGTAATAACATTCTATTTGTTGTCTAGATTGTTGTTAGATTCTATATAGTAAATAACATTAAGTTGTTAAGTTACTTTGCCTTAGCTTTAGTAGTCTTGTTTTATATAACTTTCCTTGCTACATTTATAATAAGTAACTTTCTTATTACCTTTGTTATATGTAAATTTCTTTCTTTCTAGTCCCTTATTAATATTGTTAAGGTGGATTAGCTTGTAGCTATTAGTAGCGTAATACTTTAAGATCTTAGGTACATAGTTTTACTAACATCCTTAGTTAGAGTACAAGCGTTAAGGTGTTTAATGTAGTTAAGTATCTATATTCTTAGATACGCAATTTCCTTGCGCGAATAATTATTTCTCTAATATAAGCTTATAAAGTTTGTTATCTACTTTAATAGCTTTAGCTATAAGTTTGTTAAGCGTATTAAGGCTAAATCTACTTTTATAAGTTCCTGTTGTATAGTAAGTTTAAGACCTTGTTAGTATATCTATATTAAAGCGTTGTTGTCCTATTTAATAACTATTTTATACTATTAGAACTTAGTTGTATAGTTAGTAGTAGACTTAGTTTATTATAGTTTCTAAATCTTCTATTCTACAACTACAGACTCCTTAAAGAGTAAGAAAACTTCTTTTATCATTATCTTAAAGGTATCTTAGTCTTTAACTAGGGTAGTGTTGTTAGCGTCTATAATAGAACTATCTATATAGCATTAAAAGATTAGGTTAGCCTACTTCTTCGCATCTCCTTAAAGATACATAGAGGCTAAAACTACCTTATTATTATAATTAATCTTGTCTCCTTCAACGTAGAAGTATTTGTTAACCTAGAAGAGCTAAGTATTAAGCTTGCTATAATTGCTATAATAAGTCTTAGGCTTATTAGCGCGGCTCGTAGCCCTCCTAGTAAGAGAATTAGCAGGTGTGTCTATAGCAGTATTGCTTATCTTTAAGAGTGTTTAAAGTGTAAAGATTATCTAAAAATAATTTAGGTTAATTCTTAAGAGAATAAACAAGTACTAGGGACATAGAGTATACTAGCATAATTAGAAGATTAATGTAATAGCACGAGGTTAAGAATTAAGTCTTAATCCTTAGATTAATTACTAAGTAAAAACTCTAAGTTAAACACAATAAGCTATAAGGGCATATTGCCTATACTATATACTAATAAACGTAGCGCTTATGTACGAGCGTGTGCTCGTGGATAAGTGTATGTGCGGTTGTAGATAAGCGCTCGTGGATAAGCGCTTGTAGATAATTAGTCACGTATTTACGCTTGTGTACGAGCGTGCTCGTCAGTAAGCAGTCACGTGACAGCGGCGCAGTTGCCTAGCTGTGATCATCTGCTTATGTCGCATGGTCCCTGAAGGATCGTCCCCCACGTCCCTTAGTTCAGATTGTAACATAAGGTGAAGGCTTAAGCCTTTTATCAATTACTTCTCTTAGATAGCTAAAAAATTTACTTTACTATAAATTTTATTAAGTACTGTAATTAGAACAAGTTTCTCCTTGTAGTTTATCTTTTTTATTTAACTTACATGCTGCAGCCTCTTAATATTGCCCTGTTTAAGCCTGTCAGAAATAATAGGTTGTTAAAACTAATAGGATAATAATGATATTTGTATTGTCTTGATAAGTGATTGTGTGTTGTTGTCTTGATCAATTAGGTGGATTACAGGTGCTTTTTTTATCCGAGGGACTCTTGGCGGCGCTAGCGCGTTTAGCATCCTGTAGCGCCACCCTCTAACCACCCTTCCTGGATCCTTTGTTCGGTCTCGCCGACTTAGTAATCACCTTGTCGACCTCTTAATTAATTGCGCAAATCTCCTAAATTTAACACACCCCCTTAGCTTAAATGTAAGGATTAAGCTAACAACCTCTTGCGTTTGTTAATTACAAGTCTAAGGCGTTGAGACAATTAGTTATTAATCCTAAATTAGCCTCTAGTTATAGTTAGTTGCCTAAGTCAATTAATCCTATTTGTTGTAGGAATCTTAGCTATTAATTAGCTAGTAAGAGTTTAGTAAGTCTATTAGCAAGCATCTTGCTTAACTCTGCGTAGATTACCTTAATTAACTTGTTCTATACTTCTTGCCTAAGCTAGTAATTATAAATATTAACGTGTTGTAGCTTTGTAGTTAACTAGAAGATCTTCTCTAAAATTAATTAGATTGTCTGCAGGTTATTGCACTGTATAGTAATAGTTTAGTCAACTATCTAAACTTGTAGCTTAGTAAGCAGCATCTAGATAAACATAGCTTCTTTAGTAACCTGCAAGAGCGCAAGCAGTTCAGCTTTAGTTATTAAAGTTATAACTATATTTTGTTTATTTACTCTTTAAGCTATTAGTCTGCTAAATAGTTTAATTATGTATTCTTAAGAGCTCTTTTTATAAAGTGTATTATTAGCAAATAAGGCGTTGCTTATAATAGCTAAGTAATTATATCTACTAAATTGCAGTGCGAGCGTCCGGGTACAGTTAAAGTAAAGAAGTAAATAATTAGCTGCTGCCTAATAATTAAATTTAGAGTTTTTAAAGAATTGCGCTAAGCATAATACTGCAAAAGCTGTGTTAGATCTTGTGTTAACTGCTGTAAAAAATAGTAATCTAATCTTTTGTTAGTATAAGTTAATTTCCCTAAGAGTCGCGTAGCTATTTTAGGGCAGCAGCTTAGTTTTAATTATTAAGGTGTTGCTCTTAATTAAGTAGTTGCTTACTAATTAAGTAATTTTCTTAATGTAAGCTAATAAAGAGATCTAGACCTTGTGTTATGATTAATCCCTAATTAACTCTATGCCTAGGATTTAATGTAGATTGTCTTCTTCTGTTATACAATACTTCTTTCTTATATCCTTAACAGCTGCTTGTGCATCTAATCTTTGCTCCTTTCTGTATATTACAATAATATTGTTAATATAAAAGAACACAAAGACCCTTTAACAAATTATGTAGCATAGCTTATATAAAATAGCAGTAAATCTGCAGCTTTAGAGCTAAGTAGTAAAATCTTGTTGCTAGAGTAATAGCAATATTTAGAGGCTGTATAAGGCTTTATTAAGCTTAAAAATTGTTCCCTTCTTTACGTATCTACGTAGTATTTTTATATATACTAGCTAATTAATCTATGCGTGTACAAAAGCGTTAGTAACATTATACTACTTAAGTTTAAGGTTAAATTAGGCAGTAATTGTAAGCGCTATTCAAAAAGATTAACCTGCTAACGTAGCAGCGTAGGTCTCTTAAGTAGTAACGTTGCGCTGTTAATTACTTTGTACAACTAGGCGCGCTTTACACTTAATAAATTAATAATTTTTATTTATCTTGTAAGTATATACTTACATAGACTTAAGTACCTAGGTGTTAGTTAGTTGTGCATCTTGCGTTAGGACTTCTAACTATAAGTTTAATTGCTTGTAGCTTACAAGGTGATCCTCTTTAGCCTTTTTAAACAACTAGTAGAATATGTAATTCTACTTTAGTTAATTTAGACTTAGCGCTAGCAGGAGCTTGCTTAACAAAGGTATTTAGTTATAACTTTAACTTTTAAGTAATTAATTAACTGCTGTGCTATTAAGTTTCTTATTATTTAATTGTTAAACTTCTTTTGCTCTTGCACCTGCTATAAACGCTAAAGCCTATAAGTCTGTCTAGTTTTTCTAGAGAGTCTTACTAACAGAACTTAATCCTATATCAGCACTGCGTAGATTAGGACACTTGCTACAGCTAGTACTTAAGGGGTAATTAGGCCTAAGGTTTAATAGCTGCGCAAGGGCAATATTCTAACTCTTAATATTAAGAGGATTATCTACACGCCTAATACTCTCTGCTGTTATAAAATTAGTTAAGAGGGCTACTAGTGGAGGCGTTAGCAGGGGTAAAGAATAATCTACTTAAACTTCTCTTCTGCGCTAATTATATTAATTAGTTGTTTCTTCTTGTATTTATTTTTAAGGTATCAAAGGTAGTGGTTGTTGTTGTAGTTAAAATGGGTTTTCTAAAAAAGTGAAAAGCAGCTGCCTTCTACTAATTAGTCGCAAAAGTCAAAAAAAGATTGTGTGTAGTTAACGAAATTTAAACAGTAAGTAGATGAGGTCCACGCGCTAAGCGCTTAGAGCAGAAAAGCTTAGACTACTAAGCAAAATTAGGGTTAAAAAATTTGCTGAAGGTACTAAAAAACGACACCAATTAAAACGTGTTTAACGGTAATTGCTAGCTTATAGCTGGCAACAAGATTGCGATGGAGGTAGAGGAGGTGGAGGTAGAGGAGGTGGAGGTAGAGGAGGGTAAGGACACGTACGTTACCGCAGCAGGAGCCTGCAATACTTCATAAAAGCTCCCTGCCTGCTGCTTCTTACCTTTAGGATTTCCCACACCACACGGTACTGCATACGAACAATACAATGCTCAGACTATTCTTCTCCCTGTTCGACACGAAGACTGATGGCTCACATCGAGTGAAGTTAGACCTCACCAGGTCACCATACGAGAAGCTATGGTGGTGGATCACGAAGCCCGCGTTCACCTTCGGTTTCTTCTTGTATAAGCCTTTTATTAAAGCACTTATTTTTAAGAAAAGATTGTATCTCTTTTTAGTTATTTGTAATCCCTAGGGGAAGTTCTATAGTTCTAATCTATACCTTAATCTCTTTAAGGGTGCTATGCATTAAGTTATTTATAATATTTATTTTATTTCTTGTAAAAATTAACTCTTTGTTAAATACTACATCGCGTGTAGTAATTACCTTAGCTATAGTTAGTACCTATACACAGTAAATGTACGTAGATTAATATCTCATTAAGTATTTAATTTATGCCTTAAGATTAAGCTACTATAGTTTGCGCTTACTGCGCTTTATATTATTTGTTATTACAAACGCCTTACACCTATATACTTATAGGTAGCCTTAGTGTAGCTTGCGTAGTAAAGTAATAATTCTGTTTTTGTATACGTTATACATAAAAAACTCTTAATATAGTAATCTCTATTAATTTTCGTATTACGGTGTTTAATTATAGAGATATACTGCTAATTAAGTAATCTTAAGCTATAGTAGCTATAGCAGGTTAGCGTCTAGTTACATTGCTTGTGCTTTATCTTTAATTACACCTCTTAAGCGTTCTGCTCTACTGTTTTGTGCTTAAGTATTAAGGGTAGAAGGCTTAAGTCGCATGCTGTAGGACTTTGCCTAACAAGCTACTTCTAGTTTAACTATAATAATTTTGTTATTAGTTTTAATTACTTTTACAGTAATATTAAATTAAGTTTTAATAAAAATTATAAAAAAATTTAATAACTTAATAATTGTTTACGCTGTTTAATTGTCGTTAAAGTAGTAGTTCTACATAAATCTAGTAACTTAATCTATAATTAGCATTTAGCTTCTTTCTTTAATTAAGCTGTTAACCTTATAATTATAAAAGTTAAGTAAGATACATTCTCTTAAAGCTTTATTAATTATGCACAGTGTACAGCAGATTAGCCTTTTAGCTTTTGCTCTTCTACAGGCGTCGTATTCTACTGTAAGCACTTTAGTAATCCTTACCTCCTTAGATTGTTATACGAGGTGCTTAAGTGCACTTAGTTCTAAGTAACTTTTTCTTTTGTGCTATATAAACGCTTATGCGTGTTGTCTTTAATTATATTATAGATTAACTGACCTAGAGGCTATTATTGCGTAGTGTTTAATTTATTTTTAAGGTATCAAAGGTGGTGGTTGTTGTTGTAGTTAAAATGGGTTTTCCAAAAAAGTAAAAAGCAGCTGCCCTCTACTAATTAGTCGCAAAAGTCAAAAAAAGATTGTGTGTAGTTAACAAAATTAAAACAGTAAGTAGATAAAGTCTACACGCTAAGCGCTTAGAGTAAAAAAGCTTAGACTACTAAGTAAAATTAGGGTTAAAAAAATTTGCTAAAAGTACTAAAAAACGATACTAATTAAAACGTGTTTAACAGCGATTGCTAGCCTATGGCTAGCAACAAGATTGCAATAGAGGTGGAGGAGGTAGAGGTAGAGGAGGGTAAGGACACGTACGTTACCGCAGCAGGAGCCTACAATACTTTATAAAAGCTCCCTACCTACTACTTCTTACCTTTAGGATTTCCTACACTATATAGTACTACATATAAACAATATAATGCTTAGACTATTCTTCTCCCCATTTAATACAAAGACTAATAGCTTATATTAAGTAAAGTTAAACCTTACTAAGTTACTATACAAGAAGCTATAGTAGTAGATTACAAAGCCCGCGTTTACTTTTGTTAAGCAGCCTTCCTAGTTAGTTAAAGAGGAGCTGTTAGCAGTAGCTCTTATACTAATTAGGTAGACGCAGAGGTTAAATTCTATTATTTATTAACACCTTTTTAATGCGTCTAGTATTATAAATATTAAGGTTATAATAAAGGTTGTAAAAGGCTTATTTAGCGGCAAGTCTATTAAATACGTTGCGTATGTTAATAGTCTAGGTGCAGTAACAGTGTGTTATCTTACTAATCTCCTCCTACGCAAATGCAACTTTAGTAGAGAGACCTTGCAGTAGCTTTATAAGGAGCAAGAGCGTGTTAAAACAACTATTAAGTAGCTAGAATAAACTAACAAGTAGGAGGATTTTATAAGTTACCTTTAGGGATAAGAGAGCTGTGCTTAAATAGTAACGCTGTTGTTGTATGTTTATATCTAAGTATAAGTGCATGCTAGAAACGCCGCAACTGCAACACTGCTAGAATAGCAACAGAGACAACAGAAGTTGCGGTCAGCAGTAAATAGTTATTAGTAAATAGTTATTAGTTAAGAGGGTTAGTTAGAGGGATATCGCGCATCTTTGTTTTTGTCTAAACATGCAACACACTAATTGCGTGCCGGCAATGCTAAACAAGGGGGCATAAGCCCAGATACCTGTTGTTAGCAATAAATCTTTTTTACCAAAATGGTGTCTACAAAATGTGTGGTCACATCAAAAGGTTGTCTTAAAAGGCCGAAGCAGTGTTTAATTAAGTTTACTTTAAGCACCTACTGTCTATATAGCTTAGTAAAGTTAGCAATTAGATTATTAGTAAGCAATCCTTAAAGAACTGTTAGATTATGTTTAGTGTCCTACTACAAGCCTTGTAGGCAGAGTATCCTAAATAAGACAAGATTGTAGAGTAAATTAAAACAGTATGCTAGTCTTTTAAGTGTAGTTAGCTTTAGGTTTATCTATTTACTACTGTTAATATAACTAATCTATATACCTTAATCTATACTTATAAGTTACCTGCTTATAAAAAGTCTTCTTAGAGTGCTAATTATGTTTTTGTAAATTAGCTTATATTGTTAAAGATATAACATGTTAATTAAGAATTAAAGATCTATAACTGCTATAGAGGATATGTAACCTAGCTTATCTTAAATAAAGCCTTAATAAACGTATAGTTATTCTCTCTAATTTTCTAACTATATAGTTAGTTATTGTGCTTAATTATAGGTGTTACTGTATACAACTTTTTAATTGCTAGTTTCTAAAATTATAATTGCTGCTTAGTGTTGTAAAGTATTTCTTGCATAGTTAGGCTATTGTTAATACGCAATTAGACTTAATCTATCCTATTATCTTAAGGTTGCTACAAAGCTAGTGCACTGCTTAGGTGCGCGTACTAGCAATCCTTAAGCGCGTGTCTTATATTACATGCTTTGCATTTGCTTGCAGTGTATTAGATAGTAGTTAATTAAGTATTTTTAGTAGGCTTTTAAATTTAGCAAAGTTTACGCTTCTACCTAGAGTTATCTATTTTATCTTTGTTAAGCGTTAGTAATCTAGCTCCTGCAGCTGCTCTAAAGGATGCTTTAGTTAACTTTGCTTTAGATAAGTAAAACAGCTACATGTAATCTTAATATTTACAGATTATTTCTTTAATTGTAATTAACAGATTTTTTAATTTATAAGATACAAACAATATTGTTTATTGTTCTAAGTGCTTAGCTGTAGCTTAAGTAAAGTCCTCCTTAATATACGTGTCTAGCTAGCAATTAGGTATTCTAACTACTTTGCCTTTAGTTGTAGCATAATTAACTTTAGTAAGCTATGTTTCTTATGCAGTAATTACTTTAGGCGGCTTTATCACGGTTTTGTACTAATCTTAGGCCTCCTTAATCTCGTCTTTAGCGTTGGTGCCTATAGTAGCTATAAAGTTAGTAATTTACTAACAATGTAATTATCTTGCTCTATAGTAATTTGTATATAGGTAGTTGTTAACTGTTTACTGTATTTCCTACATAATCTTATTAAACGCTGCTTGCTCCCTTATATACTTCTAATTTTCTGTTTTATATTAATCTAGCTTAAGTTTATAAATCTCTAGATTCTCTTTATATAATGCTTTTGCGTTTGTAGCTAGATTAGCGGGTTAAGTAGGTATAAAGAGCGGTATAAGCGTGCTACTGCTGTAATTAGCTTAGTACAATGCTGCGTGCGCGTTAATTAATTGTTACAACGCTTAATAGTTGCTTAGTTGCGGCATTTAAGGCATTGTTAGCTTAGGAAGAGGCTTAATTGTAAAGTTTAGATCTATCTTCTCCTACACGCGTAGTAAGTCCGCGCGCGTCTTAATTTAGCAGATCTATTTAATCTAGTTTGTGTAATTAGTAAGGATTATAGAGGAGTCTCGTAGAGGTAGTGTAGACATCCTGTTAATAGCGTGTAGAGTTTTCTTGTGTTTGTTGATTTTTGTTTGGTTAAGGCAGTGAGACTCTTAATTGTCAGAAATAATAAGTTGTTAAAACTAATAAGATAATAATGATATTTGTATTATCTTAATAAGTGATTGTGTGTTGTTGTCTTGATCAATTTGGTGGATTACGGGTGCCTTTTTTATCCGAGGGACTCTTGGCGGCGCTAGCGCGTTTAGTGTCCTGTAGCGCCACCCCCTGACCACCCTTCCTGGATTCTTTGTTCGGTCTCGCCGACCTACTGATCACCTTGCCGACCTCTTGATCAATTGCGCAAATCTCCCAAATCTGACAAAGCCTCTCTTATTAGCTTACTAGGCTAAGATATCTAGATTTCTAGAGAGGAACTGGGGCCTTATCTTAATAAGCAAGAGAAATTTCTTCATAACACCAACGTCGACTTTTCTGGAAATTGATCAGAAACAACCGGATCCCAAGGAAACAACCCCGAGGAATCAATTGCGATACTTTTCAGAGCCTGCAGCGAGGGCGCTAGCGCGCTAGAGAGGGTGAACAGGTTACCTGCCCCCTCCTTTTTAGAGGAAAAATTTGCGTTTTCTTTTAAAAGCTTAGACTACATGCTAAGGCATCTTAAGCTAATTAAGATTAAAGAGCCTATTAAAGCCTAACTAAACTAAGGAAGTACAACAACTTTAAAAAGTAATAAAAAATAATTTGCTTCTAAGGACCTAGGAGGATTAAATAAAAGACAAATAAAGATAAAAAAAGACAATATAACAACGCCTTGCTAAGAAAAGTAAAATTTAAAAGAACTACAAAAGCCTACACACGTTTAAACTAGAAGCAAATTTTCTCTTTTTATTAGACTTATTCCTTAATACCTTATTAGAAATAAAACACTAAAAGCTACCTTAGTAAAAGAAGCACTTAAGTTAGCTAAGAACTTAGTAATTTTAAGTAGCTAATTTAGCTGAAAATAACCCTACCTAGCAAATAAGTCTTTTAGACCTAGTAGAAGTCTTTAGAAACTATACAGAAAATAGGAGAGTAAATAAGAAGAATATAGCTATTTTAGTAGATTAGATTTTAAGCCTCTTAAACGTCTTAAGGGAGTTAAGAGAGAAAATTAAACGTATTAAGAAACTAACAATAAACACGCTTATCTAAAATACGCCTATCTAGAACACGCTTATTTAAAATACGCCTGTCTAAAACATGCTTTTTACTACTGCAGCTACTTTTGCTACTATAGCAGGCAACAACAAAGATTAACTATAAACAAATATTTAATAAACACAAAAACTAAAGGCTACTAGCCTAAAAGACTGCTAGCTAGTTCTAGTTAGCAAGACCCTAGCTACATTTAATGCCTTTAAACTTAGAAATGCCTTTAACAACGCCTTGACAACAAAAAGAGGTGTATAATTGCCTATAGTTGCCTTAATTATAATATTTTCTAAGGAAAATAAAATAGTTACAACTACACTAGCTTTTAAAGCAAAATGCCTCTTAGAGAACTAGGCTATATAGCAAGATATTACAACCTTTAAGGCTATCTAACTTATTACGCCTTAGTTTAAGGTTGTTATCTACAAGCTTCCTACAAACTACAGCCTAAAGGTAGTAAAAGAAGAAATTAAAACTTTTAACAAAGGCTTAAAAGTTGTTATTAATCTTTTTTAGCTAACGCCTAAGGATAAAAGAGAAAACTAAAACTTTAGTTTAGCATGCGTAGCCTTTGCAACGGAGGAAGAAGCCTAAAAAGCTATTAGAGAAAAGCTCTATATTCTAAGGCAAAGCCTTAGAGCAGAGAAACTACAAGTTTTTAATATCTTAAAATAATGCACTAAATGCTAAGAATTTAGTTACTTAGAGGCTAGGTGCTTAAAAGTAGCCTGCTAAATTTGCAGCAAAACATACTACACTAGCTAACACAAGTGCAAGTCTTATGCTAGTAAAAGAAAACTCTATATTTACACTATATTCAAGTGTATTAACTGCAGTAAACTTTATATAGTAAATAGCTAAGAATGCAAAATCCTATAAGCTAGAACAGCTAGAACTAATTAAACTAATTAGTATAATTAAAGTCCTATAAATAAATGTTAATAGAAGCAGCTCTGCTACAGAAAGTGTAATTAACCTAGCTATTACAGCAAATGCTAAGATTATTGCAATACGAGAGCTTTAGTTAGTAAGAGGACTATATAAAGCTACTAGGTTAATTGCCTATTCTAACTTTACGCAAATACTACTAACTTATTAAGGCCTACAACTTAGAACTCTATTTTATATTTAAAAGGATTTAGAAGTTGAAGTTAATCCTTATATTAGTAACAACAATAACTTTTAAGCTATTTTAATACAACTTAACACAAATAAGATTTACGCTTATAACATTTATAATAAAAAGAGCCTAAAATAAGGGCTTAATACAACAACAACCTAAAGACGCCTTCTAAGAGAGTCTATATAATTACATTTAATTATTCTAGGGGATTTTAATTGCTACTACTCTAGATAGAGCCTACAGGAGTGCAACCTAAACTAATAAATAGAGGAGTTAGTAGAGTAAGTTAATAACTAAAACCTATCACTATTAAATACTATAGGAGTTAGCACATTCTTTAGAGCTTACATTTAGAAAGAGAGCGTACTTAACCTTACTTTTTTAACAAACAATATAGCTTCTAGTATTCTAGACTAGCAAGCTATCCCTAAAGTTAGATTAGGCTACTACGCTATCCTGTTTAGCATTATTAACTAAGGGCAACTATCAAGCTAGCCAAAGAAATACAACATAAAAAAAGCAAATTAGTATCTTTTTAACGCTACTATACAGGAGGAGATATTTCAAGTAAAGCTAGAAGATTAATTACTAGCTCTACTACACGCCTTGAACTACCTTTTAAGACAACTCCTTTTAGGCCTTAAACTCTTAGAAGAGAGCCTAGATAAAGTAGTAAAGGACTTTACATTAGCAATTTAACAGGCACTTAAAAGATCTACCCCTCTTGTAAACTAAAAACTAAAACTAAAACCTTAGTAGACTAATAAGCTAAATCTCCTTAAGGCTATCCTAAACAGAGCCTTTTAGAAATACAAGCGAGTAGCAAGAAGAGAAGATAACATGCTATACTTATAAAAAAGAGATTACTTACTTGCTAAGAACAAATACCTTAGAGCTATTAAAGAAGCTAAGCTTTACTATTAAGAACAGTTCCTCTAAAACAAATTGCCTAAATAGATATTTAAAACAATAGCCTATACAAAAAATAATCTCTTAACAAGAATCCCTGCTATTAGAAGAAAAGAATCTTTTAGAGAGAAGTGCTATACCTTTAGAGAGGAGTTATTTCTACTACCTCCTTTTACACCTGCCTTATTACTTAATAATTACTAAGGATACTATAAATAGAAATAGCTAATTTTATTTAGAGAGGAGCTTAACACAGCCTACTAGAAAATAAAGCCACCCTACTAGGACTAGATAGAATTAGCTAAGAAGTTATCTTAAAGGCATACAGATATTAACCTAGCATCTTTTTTAAAGTCTATTTAGCTTTGTTTAACTTAGGATACTAACTAAGATGCTAGTAAAAGCAAAAGATGTTATCCTTAGAAAGCTAAACAAGCTAGACTACTTAATTCTAAAAGCATATAGAGTTATCTCTCTTTTATGCTGTCTAGGGAAGGCACTAGAAAGACTCTACTTAAAAAGATTAAGTACTTTAGTAGAAACAACTAGCCTGCTACACCCTACACAAATAGGAGGCAGGCTAAAGAAATTAGCTATTAACGCTACACTCGTCTTCTACAACAATATTTAACAATAGAGAAAGAAGAATAGAGTTACCTTAACAGCCTTTTTAGACATTAGAGGCGCGTTTATTTATTTATCTAAGAATAAGCTTCTAGAAAATATAAGCAACTAACAGCTACCTACCTGCCTCTTATAATAGACAAACTCCTTCCTTATAGAGAGGCTCTTAGAGCTATCTTTTAATAGGCAAACAGAAGAACTATAGAAGGTTAATACTAGTACACCTTAAGGAAGCCTAGCCTTGCTTATCCTATTTCTAATTTACACGAAACCGCTATTCTAGTTAATAATATTAAACAACAATATATACTCTTTATCCTACATAAACAACCTTTAGATCTTGATATTAACAACATTTATTAGGAAAAACATTAAACTACTTAAAAAGGAGTTAGCAAACCTCTTTATACAAGCAAAAAAGTTAGCTATTAAGTTTAATAGCTTAAAAAAAGAATCAGCAATTTAGACAAGATCTAAGAAAGATATAAATAGATTTCTTACGCTACCTACCTAAGAGACCTTCTAGCTAAAAGGACTAGTTAGATAGCTAGGCATCTTCTTTAATAACACTCTTAAATTTAGAGACTACTGCTACATAAAGATACAACAAGTAAACTAAGCCTTTTTCTGCCTAAGCAGGCTAGCTAATATTAATAAGGCCTCTTACTAAGGGCAATAAGGCATTTATACCTAGCGTGCATTACTAGTGTAGCTAATTACAGATGTTAGCTATTTTAGAAAAGCTAACAAGACGTTTTTAATAGTAGGCAAAAACTACAAAACTAGGCCTATAAAAAGATTTTGGAAACTTTTAGATCTTCCCCTGCAATGCCTAGTATAGTAGAAGCCGCTCTATTTCTACCTAGAGTTAGGCTAGACAACACTATAAGAAGATACGCCTTTAGATCTACCTTACTAGATCTAAATCACCCTCTAAAAGCTGCTATTAACAACAACAAAGAAGAGCAACTTAATTAAATCTAAAAATATATTACCTTAGCCTTCTTAGACAATACAGAGGAAATATAACACTACGCCTTTACGCTATAGAATGCTAGAACTTCTTACAAGGTCTATATATTAAATAAGCTAAAAGACATTAAAGCTAAAAGCTATAAGAAACTACTAGTAGACAATAACCTTCTATTAATATACTTAAATGCCTTAGCTATAAGGGACGGCAAAGGAATTAGCGTAGGCGTTGCCTTTTACAAAGGAGCTACTCTTATTAAAGAACTATAAGCAAATATAGGAAATAACTAGCTAGTTTACAACAGTAAACAAGAGGGTATTACATTAAGTCTAGAGAAAGCAGTTAGCCTCTTAAATAACTGCTAAAACATCAATATTTATGTAGATAATTAGGCTGCTCTATTTTAATTAAAAAACACCTTAAACAACTCTAGCTAAAAGTAGCAAATTAGGTGCATTAAGGCAGCAACTTAACTAGAAGAAAAAGGCATTACCCCTACGCTACATTAGGTCCTAGGACACTAAGATATACTAGGAAACGATTAAGTAGACTCTCTAGCAAAAGAGGCTATAAAAATAAACTACTTAACAAATAAAACAAGCCTAGCAGTTATTAGTTCTTAAATTAAACAATAAGCAAATATTAACTAGTTAAACCTCCTAAAGAAATACAGGAAAAAAGCTACTAGCAAGAACCTAAGCACCTACTTAGTAACCTTTAAATAGAAAATATGAAAACAGATATTTATCCCTCCTACTAGGCGAGATACATCTAGCTCTTTCTTTTAATTAAAACTAGGTTATAGCTACCTAAAGAGCTATCTATTTAAGAGAGGAAAAGTAGAATCTAAAACTTGCCTATACAATTATAGAGCTACACAGGACACAGCTTATATAATCCTTAGGTGCCAACTATATAAGGATAGTAGAGCTATACTCCAGAACTCCTGTGCAGAGCTAATCTCTCTACAGTATCTTTTCTAAATAGAAGCAGATATTAAGGCTACTATAGCCTTTATTTAAGAAACTAGGGTTGGTACACAGGCCTAGTACAAAGGAAACTCTAATAACTAGATGCAATCGTCTGTCTAGGCGACCTAGCTCTAAGCACCCCCCTCTCTTACTCACCCTCCTCCCCCTCCCCTTCCTCTACATCTACACAATAGGCTAAGAGCCTCACCTTTATTCAGATAAACCACCCCTTGTAAATAACTCAGAAGATAGAAAAACTACATAGATACCTGCAGGCCTCGGCCTGCACGTCTTATATAGCCCTTTAGGCTGAGAAAGGACTTTAAACTACAATAATAAAAAATTCTTTCCCGTCTTCTACTAAGCCTAGCAGGCTTTCTTTAAGAAAACAACAATCTTAAAAGCTTTTAAAGCTACAAGCCTCTTACCTTCTAATCTTAAAGTTATATTAAAAAAGTTTAGTATTAAAAGCCTTTTAAGTAATAGTAAGTTCTTAAGCTTAAGTACTTTAGATTTAAAAAAAGTTAAACGCCTTCTGCGTAAGGTAGTTAAATATTAAAGTAATAAATAAGCTTAAAAGCCAAACTAAGTGTATTACTAAATATTAACTTAAAAAACTTATTTTAAGCATAAAGTTAAGAGCCTATGCAAGGCTCTAATTAATGAAAAAATGCGTAAGAAACAAGGTAAGCTTCTCTTACTTTAAGAGCTTGTAGAGTACTAAAGTAAAGCTATAGTTTAGTCTTTAAAGAAAGTAAAAAAGGCATGTAATTACTAGCAGCTCTAAGAGCGCAAAAAGAAGCGGGTACAATACTAAAAAGCTAAAATAAATAAGCATTGTGAGGAGACAAGGCAGGCAAAGGCAAAGAAGAAGAAAATGAAGCAACAAGCAAGAGCTGCAGCTTAATTAGTAAGAGAAAAAGAGAAGGCTAAGAGGGCTGCTAAACAGGCCTCTAGAGCAGCTGCTCGCAGGACTGCAAAATAACTTTAACAATCTATAAAAACTTCTTAAAAGAATTTAAAGAGCAGTCTTAAGGCTCTTAAAAAGGCTACTTAAAAAAAGAAGCCTATTGTAAGCCCTACAAGTAGTGGAGAGCCTTAAGGTAGTGTTACAGCTCAACTAGCGTCTACCTCGCGCACAGGGCGCGCGATTAAAACTCCAACTCGATTTCTATAGCTATATATTTTGGTTAAGCCCTATTGATTGTACTACTAAAAAATCTCGCGATAGAAGCTGTTGTGTGAGGCTCTACAGCCTCAAGTTGTAGGGCTGTTTTGGTGTTCAGGTGGCTCGTTGGGTGGTAAGGGCTCGTTGGCCCGTCCACCTCGGTACCGTGTCCGTGCGCCCGATGGGCCAGTTCACCCGATGGGCTACCCCACCAATATTGGGCAACAAAAAAGATAAGGCTGTAGAGCTACCTACAAAAGTAATTATCGCGAGAAAAGTTGGTGTATTAATATATAGAGGTTTGCCTATCAATTGTACTATTTGAATTTTGCTGGTGTCTTGATTTGGCGCCCGCGCGCGCTGATTTTAGGTAGGGGAGACGTAGCTAGCGGACCAGCGTCAACACTAGTTTGACTACCACTAACACAACAATACTTTGTTAGATTTTTTACTACTATTTTAGGCTTTTTGCTTAAGTCTTATAGGTATATTATAAGATTTTTATACAGTTGCAGCTTTGCGTTACTGCCTTTTAAGTGCCTAGGCAGCAGTAAGCTCTTTAGTATGCGCTTTCTTTACTCTGTAATACTTATTAGCAGTATACTGTTAGGCTACCTTTGCTGCCTCTGCTAGCTGCCTTGTATATGCTGTTGCTGCCGCTTTAAGCTCTCTATTATAAGTTTTCTAGAGTTGTAGTTAGTTAGCTTTGTCTTATTATGTAGCTTTGCGCGCGCGCTATGCAGAGCTTCCTAAGACTTATAAATATAGCACTACTATAATAATTATTACTGTCTTAAGTAGTTAGTATTACGCGCTAAGGTTTTTACTTTCTTTTAGTGCTAAGCTTACTCTATAAACTATTGTTTTTGTAGTTAATAAGCTTATTTTACACCTATAAAGAATAGAATAAAGCTTTAACTTAATTTTAGTTAACTTTTAAAGTATACTGCAGCGTAGAGTCTAGAAATTTTTGCAGCTCTCTCTAGCTATTGCTATTACTAGGCTGCCTAAGTTCTAAAGCCTTAGCTTGTTGTTGTTAGTAGTTAATAAAGTGTTTTAGTATAACATCTGCATCTATTAGCTAGACGCCTGTAGCTTAAAAACTCTTTGGAATAAGCTTAGGCGTTATTATAGACTGTTGCGGATTCGATCTCCAGGTATAGTTGCTTGTTCTACTATCAACTCAGAGGTAGAGGTCTCTGCCTTCTACTTGTTTGTAGTAGACTCAGAGGCAGCCTAATCTAGGCTTATAACCTGTTGGAGATTGAGGAGGAGGTGCGCAGCGTGAAGGATAAGGATAAGAGAATAAAATAATAGAGACTAGGGGAAGACAGTATTGTAGAAGATAGCAATTGTAGGCTTATCTTAATGTCTTTCTTGTCTTTTGTCTTGATTCCTAACTATCTGCTAAACTACATTCTATATATACCTGTAACTTATATTCTAGAAAGATCTGTATTTCGCAATAGCTTGCGTAGTAGATTGCGTAATTTCTAGTAGATTGCGTAATCCTGAACGTCATTAATCACAACAATCAATTGATAACAATGATAAGAAATACTAGTAGCGTAATAGCTCCTAGTAATCAATTGATTGTAGGTTGATTGTAGATTCCAGGTATGATTTGAGCACCTGGATTCTGTAGAGAAACAGCTGAGTAGCTTAATCTGCAACATAGACCTCTACGCAGGCTAAAAGAGGCTAAAGAAATTGTGTTTTGTAGTCCTTGTAAGGTTCTACGTATAGTAGATGTAGCAATTAAGTTCTTAAGTATAGTATTGTAATAAAGGCCTAAAGATTACTATATTAAGTAGCTAGAGACTGTAGGTAACATGCGGTAGAAATATAGCTAGAAGGATCTAATTGCTCTTACAAAAATTAATAAAATTAGTAGTAATATAGCTACTGTAGCTATTAAGAATAAGAAGTTAGTAATTACCACGCGCTTTCTGCTTTATATAGCGATTAAATACCTATTTAAGCTAAGCTAATCCTATCTTATTATTGCTCTATCCTATAGGTAAGTTTAAGAAGAAAATATTATATATCTTAGCCTCTATAGTGTTAAATTAGCTTAATTAAAGTCTAGATAAGCCTTAGTACATAAGCGCTAGCAGTAATGCCTCTCTGGAAGCGTATACGTAAGCTAGTAGCGTTATCTATTCCTAGTTACTATCTTATACAGCAGTTGCTAACTATTTTAAGCTTAATAAGGCCTTAGTAAAGATTCTTTTACTACGTTTTAAGACACTAACAAAAAAGCTCTTCTTATTTATATTATATATATTGCGCGTGTTAACAGCGTGTTTATATATCTTTAAATGTAACAGTTTAAAGTAAAGCTTGTACTTATATAGTAAATTAGCTTTGTGCTTATTACAATTAATTTTAAGGCTCTATTTAATAGTAAGCTTGTCAGCGTAGCAATAAAGAAACTAAGTAACTTAGCTTTAGAAAACCTCCTACTCTGTTACAGCTAACGTGAAATTTTGTACTATTTCGCGTATTAGCGGCAAGCCTCTTCTTGTACATCTTTCTATGTATTGTATAAGCTCTAACTCTTATTGTAGGTTAAGTAGTTGTTGTTAGCGCGCTGCTTCTGCCACATTGTTAGATTTCTGCTAGTGTCAGCGCGCCAAGGTTAACTAAGGAACACTATACTTTTTTGCAACTTCGCGATAGCTAAAAGATGCGCCTTCTTCACGCGATTTGATTGCGCTAATCGCTTCCTCAATCGGGCTTATAGTGGTGGAGTTATCGCGTGTTAAAAGTTGGGATGGAACTATTGTTTTGATGTTGGGGTGGCCCATCGGGCGCACGGACACGGTACAGCTAAGCTTGCATTAGGTTCTTGGATCTCGCCATCTCGGTTTGCGGCACAGCAATTCGATTCCTTGTCGCACCGCTAAGGACCTTTGTACACGCGTTCATGTTGGGCCTACGCAGGTAACTAAAGCTAAACATAAAGGGGTTGGACGTACCGTGCCCGTGCGCGACGCGAGCCAGGTCGCGTCTTAAGCTACCTCCTACCGAGTTTGACGGTCATAGGTACCGAGGTGGACGGCGTAACGCGCATGACTGCGTAACGCGCACCTTTTGCCATAGTAATCTCTAGTATTTTCTAATCTTAAAATAGCAATAACTTCTTTGAATACTAACCTTTTTTTGAAAATTCTTGAAGATTGAGAATCTAGAAACTTAGATCTATGACTCTAGAATTTTACTTTAGTTTCATATAGCTTGGTTTTAGAGATATTAGCTCTCTATACAAATATAAACTTTTTAATTAAGCTATATTAAACTAAAGTAAAATTCTAAGTTTATCAAGCTAAGCTTTCAAATACTAAAATTGAAAGAATTTTCAAAGAAAGTCAACATTTAAGAAAGTTATATTAAAAATGAGATTTTTTTATAGTGTGATTTTAGAATTTCTATTATATCTTCTTAAGTATTATACTTTTAAGTCCTATTACTTATATTTAGGACTATAAGTAAGAAACAGAAACTTTTAGCCCATATAGAATTTTCAAAATCTTTATAAATAAAAAGTTTATATTTGTATAGAGAGCTAATATCTCTAAAAATAAACTATATTAAACTAGAGTAAAATTCTAGAGTCATAGATCTAGGTTTCTAGATTCTTAATCCTTAAAAATCTTCAAAAAAGGTTAGTTTTTAAAGAAGTTATTGCTATTTTAATATTAGAAAATATTGGAGATTACTATGGCAAAAGGTGCGCGTTACGCCGTCATGCGCGTTACGCCAGTACCGTGTCTATGCGCGTTTTGGCCATGTTTGAGTTTTGGCCACCCTAACAACATCAAATATATAGAAATATAAGGCTGTACAGCCACCACCAATAGACCTTAGTTACTTAGAAAGACTTTTTAATAGTCTCTTCCTTAAAAGTAGGTCCTTAGGCCCTTTAAAGGAGGAGAAAGAAGTCTCTTTTTACTATTAGTAGAAGCCTCTAGCTTTTATAAAGGTAAAATAAAAGCTTAGTCAAATAGGCAGTTAAGAGAGGCTTAAACAATTTAATATTAAGTAGTTAAAGCGTATAAGTTAAATAAAAAAGAAATACAGCTAATAGGATCTTGTAGTCATTATTTATTTTTTAAGGTGTCAAAGGTGGTGGTTGTTGTTGTAGTCAAAATGGGGTTCCAAAAAAGTGAAAAGCAGCTACCCTCTACTAATTAATCGCAAAAGTCAAAAAAAAAGATTGTGTGTAGTTAACGAGATTCAAACAGTGGGTGGATAAGTTCTAGGAGGAAAGCTTAGACTACTGAGCAATAATCAGGGTCAAAAAAATTTGCTAAGGTACTAAAAAATAACACTAGTTGAAACGTGTCCAAAGGTGATTGCCAGCCTATGGCTAATAATAGGATTACAGTAGGATTACAATAGGATTGCAACATGATGCGATAGAGGAGGGAAAGGACACGTACGTACCGCAGCGGGAGCCTGCAATACTTCATAAAGCTGAAGCTGCTGCTGCTCACCTACTGCTTCTCACCTCTTGTAGTTATTATAGTAATTAATAAAATTTATAGTTAAGTAAGATTTATAGCTATTAAGGGGAAGTAATTAGTATCTTAAATAAGCTTTCTGTCTAGTCTCTCTCTTTAAAACCTCTTTAAGCTAGGCTAGACTTATATTATTATTAGTCTAGCTAAAAGAAGATAAGCTAACAAATACTAAGTGCTTTTTGTTATTAATATCTTTAACTTAGCTTAATTTTAGAGCTCTAATAGCTAACTAAAAGATAAGAGCTAGAGATAGAGCTGTACTATCTAAACAAATGCAGGCTAGGATAGTTACCTACTCTCTAGAACTATCTTAAGTTACAGCTATTACTCCTTTTTAATTATATATCTTTTTATTAAACACTCTTTTTAACCTTCTAGTTACTCTAATTATAAAGCCTTTCTTCTTTATATTAAAGATTTAAGAAGGCTTTATATTATATTCCCTTATCTTCTTATGTAGTAGCTTAAAGTAGAGGCTATATTTAGCTTCTAAATTAGCTTTATAGCGATTGCGATCTATTCCTGCCTACTAGCGCAAGATAAGATAGGTAAGATTCCTGTTAATAAAGCAAGTAACCTAGCTTTCTAAAACCTTTCTACTAGCTAAAGATAAGGCAAAGTTATGTATTATTGCTTGTGTAGGAGGTGTACGTCGCTTAGTAAGCATAGTAATATACTGTAGGAGCTTAGTTTCCTAGTGTACGTAGAGGGATAAAGAGGCGAGTTTATTTAGTTAAGTTCTGCCTTAGTGTCTGCGAGCGAGCGTATAACAATTAATATTATACTTTTTTGCAACTTATGCGTACAAAAAAGATGCGCCTAGCTCGCGCAATTTGATATCTTTAATCGCTTCCTAAATCAGGTCCATAGTGGTGGAGTTATGACGCGTTTTGTGTAGGGTGGTAGAGTTGGTGGGGTGATCATCACTCGAACATGATCATCTCGCGCACAGACACGGTAGTGGGGGTGGCTGCTATAACCGTCAAACTCGGTATGTAAACAATATTGCAATAGCTTCAGCCTTTTAAGAAAACCTTTTAACGTGACCACACATTTTGTAGGCACCTTTTTAGAAAAAAAGATTAATCGCTAATTATAGGTATCTAGGCTTGCGCCTTTTGTTTAGCTAGTACATAAATTAGATAGTTAAAGCCGCAATATACTACTTTAAAAGGTAAAATTCTACTATAAAAATAATAATTGTAAAAATAAATTAGTAAAACAATAACCTAATTTCACGTCGTTTCGAAAGACTACAAGTAAAGAGAGTCACCTAAATAATAATGTAGGATAAGAAAAAAAAGCCAAGTATAAAACAAAATTATAAAGGTCAATAAGTTATAAATAGAGTTATTCCTTATAGTTTCCGCGATCTACTGAGCAGGTTATATGCCTTGAAACATAGTGGTTGAGCACAGACTCTATGTGTAGTCGGGTCAATACCCTGTGCACCGGCACATTAGTAGCGGTTTACTAAAAAGTAACGGCCAACCTGTGGTAGCGACTAACCTGTGGAGTGTGTTCCACCTGGTCTGAAATTTATCCATCATGACACGCACAAGATCGGGGCATTTAGCCGGAACAAAGTATCTTGATAAACGATTAGCTCCGGAAATCCTAGGATATCTTTCTACTCTATTCTTCAATTGCCTGAATATTGGCGAAATATGTACATTAAATGTAAGGATATACGGACGAGATCTTTTTGATCAAAAGCTTCGTGTGCGCAGATTGCACAACATCAAAGCAATGCGTACTAAAGCAATCGTATAGCTCAAGGCATACTATAATAAGAGCCAGTGCTCACAGCGGCAAGCCCATCGACGGTAACAGTAACTATCTGCTTCACCATCTCAGTAACGACAGCTCCGCCAGCGCAGGAAGTGGCATTCGCAACCTCGGCCGCAATCGGGGTAAGCTGCGCGGCATCGTAACCACCAGTTAGTTTGTCGACCTGCTTGTCGGGAAGCACAGCGTTGTATGATGAGTAGGCACTCAAGGGAAGAGGGGTCGCAGCCTCGAAAGCTACGGAGATTGCGGAAGAGACCTCGGGCTGAACCACAGAGACGGCGGAGGGGCCAGCGCCATTTGCCGACGAGATAACAGCCACGGAAGTCGGGCTTGCAACAGTAGAATGAGTAGATGTACTGTTACCGATTGGAGCAGGAGGAGCAGCAGTGCAACCAGGACCAGATGCTGAGGTAGCAGAAGCGGGACCGGACTGGATAGGGTTGCAACCAGGAAGAGCATCAAGGGCGCTTCCATTGTAACCGCCGTATGCCTCCATGGCAGAGCAGCTTGCCCAGGACTTGTCGCTGTCCTTGTTTACGTTCTCGGAGCCAAAGCACTGTTCCATTTCTTCTTGTCCACATCCGCAACCGCACTTGCAGCCGTCGTTCTCGCTTAAGGCCTTTTCGAGGACACCGGTCTCCCATCCATTCATCTATTACTTATGTTAGGTGCGACTCTTTCGAGAGGTACATAAGAACCTACAAAGTCACCGTGGAAGCCGTAGCCGGTTGGGTCACCGTTGGACAGAACCCAAGGAACCTCGTCAGGACCAAAGGTAAACTTGGTAACGTCCCACCAGTACTCGATGAAGAGAGTAGGGAAGCGGGCAGCCCTGTGGGTAGTAGGGCAGTTCTCAATACCGATACCGGCATTGCCGTTGGGGTAGGCCATGTGCGCATCAGGGTTCTTGGGGTCCATTTTCTCGCCGTTCCAACACGAAGGGAAGGTGACTTCAGAAGCGAAGCCGTACTCGCAGGTACTGAAACCTTTGGGGAAACCGTTGGCGAAGATGGCTGTAGAGCCACCGTCCGGCTCATGGCAACCCCAACGAACGCCAGCTGGATTGTCGCCGTCGGAGCGCTTGAGCGGGCTACCAGCGATCATGCTGAAATCTTCTGGGTAAGCTGTGACGTTTGCCCAGTTGTTTCCATCGCCATACTTGTAGTAGATCTTGGTGGCTAGCTCAGGTACACGGAAGAGTTTAGTCCCGTTGGTGAAGAACAGAGTGGGGCGCCAGTACAAGGACTTGTCCGTCTTGACGCGAGCAGTGGTGCAGTTAGAGGCCTGGGTATCCGCAAAGCCCATGGATTTGGAGAGTCCGTTTCCTCCGTCGAAAGAGTGGAGATGAGGACTTTCAGTTCCAGGGAACAGGCTGGGGTCGAGACGCTGGTAGCTCATGGCATTACCAGCGCGGTTGTAAAAGCTGAAGTAGTTGCCAGCGCATTGAGCGGAAGCGGTGGCGGCAAAGCCCGCCGTGAGGGAAGCATTATCAAAACGCATGGTTACTTAGTGATGGTCTTTAGGTATATGGAATGTAAATTTGAGTCGTCAAGCAGCGAAAAGAGTGAGCTGTTTGTTCAAGAAAAGAACGAGTCACAGACTCTAGATGCTCTTAATGTCAAAGGAATGTAAGGAGTCAAAAGAATGAAAGAGTTGTATTCCTGTACCAGAAGCCAAAGGAGAGCAATGGAGAGGCAAGCGACAAGAGCAAAAAACGATGGACAGGCTGCTGGACAAATAAATACAAATCGATGCTCATCTGCACCTAGAATTACATGCAGCCTGCGGTGGCCAGCCCACGCTTGAGACGCCCCATTCTAGGACGAGATTGGTTGAGGCCTCCAAAAGTTTGACTGATGAGACTAGATTCGCGTGTGTGCTTGGTTGTTTCCGGCGCAGTTCGCAGACGGCGCGGGCGTCAGGGGTACCGGTAGGATGAGAGGACCCCATCCCGCGAGTCGCAAAAGTGCTCAGTGACAACACTCAACCTCCTTCAGTCTGCAGCGAGGCTTGCAGTACGCCGTCGCTATCTGAAACAAACCGACACGCGGTTCGCGCGACGCCCGCTTTCTGTTTCCCAGAGTCTGGACGACAGTTGACGTATCGATAGGACAGAAACACATCCCGTTCCTGACAGAGTTCGGGGCGCTTACCTACCTAGCGTCACGATCGTCGTACGCGAGGCCCGGGTGGCTGATCATCAAACGGTGCTGACTCCCCCCTTGCCTAAGATTAAGTCCTCGCGCGCTTCGATTAACAGCACAGGTTTCTTTTCAGGCTTCGAGACTAGGGCTTTGATGAGGACAATCCGGCAAAGATGCTGCTTCTTGCAGCAAACCCACACAATGTGGAGTTGAATACATTTCCGCGACGGGTGTCTCTCTCAAAGGAGCGCCCCTTCGCAAGGACCGCTTGCTGTTGATGAGGACAATAGTAATTATGACGACCTGTCATAGCCTACATCTGGAAGTGAATCGAGAACAAATTGAACACGGACTTTCTAAACTCGTCGTCACTCTGCACGGCACAGTCAAAGGTGACGCTCTGTACCTGAGCACAGCATGTGCGTGGCGTCGAATCACAATTTTATGCTGACCTGCAATTCAAGTTTAGCAACCAGGACAAGATACGTGTTTCGGCAGTGTACCTGGCAGAACTCTCTGTCCGGTAAAGAGCGGCCACCATTCAACAAGTTCGCAATAGCCGGAACGTAGCCGTACTACCATTTAGCCCGATGCCTGACCTCTCAACGACAGGTCATGAGGCAGCCGGTATCGATAGGGAGATCACCCTCCCCACTATTCATGAAGCGCAAAGTACCCGTGGGAGAGCACATGTGGCATGGACCAAGTTTGGTCGACATACTACATGTTTCTGCTGAGATGCGGAGCTGAGACAGCGCTATCGTCACGATTTGCCTAGAACGCAGATGCTGTTGTAGCGTTGCGAGGATAGACGGCACCTAGAAGGAGTGGCTGTTTGCGCGCAAAGTTTTGCTGTATGACAATTCCATAGATGGCATCTAGACAGAGAAAGTGCGTAACGAAGGACTATGAAGATTCGATACATTTCGCGCTTGTGTTAGCCAACATAGATGTGAACCTACCACAATTATTGAGCCTCCACAGGACGGAGCGACTGGTACAACAGAGCGACAGCGTGCCACGGAAAAACAAAACAAAGATTCAGCGGAACAGCGGAGCGTTTGGGTTTTCGCAGATTTCACATGTCCGTAGCGTCCGACTGGCTGCGTGAATGTGAGACTTTAAAGTTCTTTCAGCGTAGCGTTGAGAACTAGGCAGTTGCATATAGCATTACACAGCCAATAGGGAAGGGCTGATATATGTAAGAGGGTGAGTTGACGAGAGGTCATAGACGCCATATCGTGAAGGGGTAAGAAGTTTTCGCGTTTTTCAACTATGCTTGAATGCTTGCACATACGATCTGCTTATTAGATATCGTCTCCCTATACTCTAGATTTGTACAGTCTCCGGGTCCCGTGAAACAAAGACGTGGGCTCGTCCTACGTCATGCATAATCGTCATCGTCTCAGCTATGCATGTGGAACTGTGTCAGACGTGCAAAACGCTCTTGGTTGAAGAGACCGATATCACCCCTGGGCTAATAGCCCAAGGAAGAGTTATTGGCTCGAGCACGCCTCAGTCCAGCTACAAAAATGGCCCGCATTCGTGCTACCATGGTATCGTATCGAATTCAGCTGGAGGTTTTCAAAACGGCCCCGGTGTTTGGTAGGCGCTGAGTGCATGTCGTCTCTCTCAGGCTTTCCCACTTAGTACACTTTCGACAGCACCCCACCGATCGATACTTCTCTTAATCAGACCTCCCATCATCTCTCTCCCCACAACACCTCCACCACTCTTCTCCACTCTCCTGATAGCTAAATCTTTCGTACCTTTCTTTCGGCCGGCACAATCTACCATCACGCTGATAGTTTCCCTGCACACGCCCTCCTCGAACGCATCCGGGTCGCTGAGTACAAAGTCCACTTTTTCATCCTCCTCTTCTCTTCTGCCTTCGAACACTGCAAACGTGCTAGGAATTGGTAGCCCTCGTAATTGGAGGGGGTGTGCTTCTTTGGGTTCGTCCGAGCATAATATTCCGTCGTACTCCTCATCGTAGTATGCGTGTGGGAGATTTGTGTCGCTAAGCGCAGCGAGTATAGATATCCACGCGGCGTCAAATGCATTACCGTCAATGCTGATGAAGAAAACGTCGAGATAGAGGACCCAGTATCCCTTCAGTTGTGTCTCCGCTTTTGTATCAGGATCTTCAGGATGTGTTGTAGGCTTGTACAGTATTCGAAGGTCTGAGGCGCTAACGAGGTGTGTCGAGTTGAGGAGTGAGCGTATACGTGTTATAAGTGTTTGCGCGTAGGTCGACGGTGCATTGCCGGGTACGTGAGAGGGTGTGCTCCCTGTTGATAGTTCCACGTTCGGGACCAATAGCCTCTGCTCCTCCAATTCCTCACCATTTTCCTCCTCTTCTTCCGCACTCAGACCTACAGCCTGTCGAGGATACTCATAGGTACCTGATATGCCTTCCCCTTTCAAGATCTCTGCGCGCACGCCGCAAACCACACTCGTGTTTCCTAGTCGCACGACTGCACTACCATTGCAATGAGTCAAACTTCCAGTGTTAATGCCGGGTGTGCGAAATTCGTCTGCGGTGCGGCCGTTGGCGCGGATTGGCTTCTTCTTCTCTGCGGAAAGATGCGCTTGAAGAAACGGGTGCGGGGAGACGGCGGCAAAGATTGGGCGAGGAAACATGAGGGCTGGCGAGGACTGGGTTGTGGTCGTCATTACCGATTTATTGGAGAATATTATGCGCTTGAATGGGAATGCGAAGTTCGAGGCGGAAATTGTTAGGATCCATATTGACGCTGGGAAATTTTGGAGCTCAGAGCTATGACGCGCTAAGGTTAAGCTTAATTTGTGGGGCATGGGGATCTTGAGCGTAACCTGATCGTTAAGTTGCTAGCCAAATGCATTTACTTTCAGGAGAATATAGCGAGTAACCTTGTCTATTCTGCCATTAAACTAGAACACCCACGTTATGCTCCGAGGGTATTTGATCCGCTACAAACGAGACGCCACGTCCAACCACCAACCAACCAAGTACATCCGACCCTTCTAATCAAATTGTAAAGTCTGCTCGTAGTCGTAGCTTCGTAAAGCTTCGAGTCTATCCTGAGCTGAGTCCAGCCTTGCCGGACTGTCGGACAGGCGTCCATTTGCCCTCTTTCTTGAACTGATCGCCCCTCAGCGTGCCCTCGGCAAGTTGGCTGATCATGTAATCTCTACCCTTGATCATCCATACCATCTGACTAGGTACTCGGAACCCATTGAATGCACCCACGCCTTTCTGTGTGCCGATGGGGCAGATCTGCTGCTCCTTGAGGTTCGCCGTGTAGTGACGATCGCCCGTGTGTGGTTCCCCAGTCAAGTGAGCAAGAAGGTCGTTCTTGAGATTGGTCATGGCTGCAGGTACAGCATCGTACATGTCCACAAGTCCTCCCCGGGTATAGGAGCCTGCGTCGCCAACTACGTAGACGCGAGGACCGGCGGATTCGTGTTCGACGCGGAGGGTCTTGTCGTTGCACGCCACGCGATTGCGAGTGTCGAGCCACTCTTTGGGAAGGAAGCCAGTGTTCGGCCGAGAACCGGTTGCATCGATGTAAATATCCGCTTGGACTGTTTCGCCATTGCTCAGCTCCACCCTTGTCTTGGCGCCTTCTTCTTCACCCGCTTTGGTCGACGCGATAACCCTGGTGTTATAAGTGACATGACACCCCAGTCGCTTCAAGAATTGCTCCGCCGTTTGCCCGATGGCTGGCCGAAGCAGAGGCAAAAGCTTCTTGTCTCCACAGATGAGAGTGACCTTCGCTTTTGGGTTCTTAGGCGCAGAAGCCATGAAGCCAGGTCGACCGTTCAGAATCTCAGCAACCTCTCCGGCGGTCTCGACACCCACTGGGCCGCCTCCACCAATGACAACCGTCTTTGCGCTCTTCAGGCGCTCCTGGAAGGCGGTATGCACCTTCTCGAGTGCTTCGCGATCGGTAGCCTGCGTGAACAGAGGGCTTGGTGTAGTGAACCCAGTCGCGATTACAAGTGCAGCATATTCGATGTTCTGTTGCTCGCCTGACGCGGTCTCAACGCCGACCGTCTGACTGGTGGGGTCGACGTGCGTCGCGGTCCCCTGAATGAACTTGAACTTTGGGAACGCGTAGGTGAAAGCCGGCTCGATTGGATAGTAGGTTTTCTCCGAAGGCATCATCTGTTTGGAGACGCTTTCTCTGGGTGCTGCAATGCGCCACCAGAGGTCTTTGGAGGGGTTGACGAGTGTAACATTGTAAACAAGTCCGTCCTTGTTCGGTAATTGTGGAAGGACATGCTTGAGGGCGTAGTGCGCGGCGCTGATACCTGCGAAGGAACCCCCGAGGATGAGGATAGTTTCGGTGCTCATACTGAATGATGATCAACAGTGCACACAGAAGGGATACACTGAGTGAGAAGGGTAAGATTATGAGAGAAGTTCAAACACGTCGCAAAAAAAAAGAAAGCGAATGTGAGGAATTGACTGCTCATTCGCATCGGGATATATAGAGGGTTTGGGAGAACGAAGCTAAGGATCGAGTACTAGCTACTTTGCGCTCAGGCGCGGAATCCGTTGTTTCCGATCCGTTTTGCTGACAATACTATGTAACACGGATGCCCTGAACTTTGGTAATTAGCAGACAGATTGTCAGATACATGCTTACAAAGTCGGAAAAGTTCTGGAATTCGCGGAAGTCTTCCGTCCTCCTGGCGCACAAGCCCAAATCACAAGCTCTCCTTTGAGGCTATGGAAACCCGGTACTGTTGACTTGTGAAATCCTCGGCCATCTCGGTCGCTCGGTCATTTCTGGAAGCTCCATTCACGACATTCCAATCATGCATGCGCACGCAGTTTTCAGGACCCCACCAAGTCATGTAGACGTATGCTCTCAACTTATGATTGATGCGCAGGGATGACGTGGAGAGCGTGCTGGAAGATTTTCATTCACATCTGTTCCGAGACATAACACCAGCCCGGTATCTGCAAGCAAGACGCACCGCGACTGCTGACCGTCACGGTCGTTGCATTCATGAAGTCCTCCATATCAATATACACGCGGTAGGCTGTCATTGCACATAACCTCCTCCATGGCTCTTTCCAGTCTTTCTCAAGCTGCTAATCACGTAACTTCTTACTCGACCTCAGCCTTGGACTCGAAGTTTTCGCCAGCGACAAGGTCGGGAATGTCATCATCGTCGTCGTCGTCGTCCTTCTTCTCGCCGTCTTCACCCTTCTCCTTCTGCATGCTCTGGTAGGATTCGGCGAGTTTGCGTAGCGATGCGAGCGAGTCAGGGCCGAGCTGGTTGAGGATGCCGGGGACAAGCTCTGTCAGCTCCTTGTCCTCACCGTGTCCGTAGATGGCGAAGGTGTTAGCAGGTACTGAGGCGTGGACTATACGATTGTGCGTGTTAGTGCATACTATGACGCAAAGGCAGGATGGTGTGAGAGCGGTGCTGGGTCGTAGCGTGTCTGTAAAGTACCCAAGCCAACCTTCGACATTCGCACGGGACAGAGCTTTGGCCTGACGTACCCTTTGGTGCCGAGAAGTGGATGACGTTTCCGTCGCTCTTGAACATGTTGACCTCCTCAATGGCTTGGATGGGCTGTACGTTGAGCTTCTTTAGCGCGGTCTGGAGCTTCTTGTCGTCGGTACCAGTGGCCCTGTGGACCTTCTTGACCTTCCTGCGGGGAGTACCCTTGCCGCTATAAATCGAGTTAGCCTCGATCTCTCATGCCCATCTCATTTCTCCCATGTCGCTCGCTAGTGATTGCTAGTCGTCGTCGTGGTTTCGCGGATTTGAGATATTTTGCGGTGCGGGGCTGTCAAAAACAAATGAGGCTTGCTTACCCTAACCACGCACAAGTTAGCAATTGCTTCCCCGAGTAAGATAGCTGACTGCCCCATAGGGCAATTTCAGCTCAAAAGTGGTGTACGTACCAATGCGCACCGACGCTTGCATGCGCGCCAACTTTGCTTGGTCCATATTTGCGGTGTTGAAGAAGAAGGATGACTAGGTGGGGAGAGCTGTACAAGTGGAGCGTCAGCGGTCGGTTTCGGTGCCCTCGTAGAATTGAGCGAGGGCTTGGGCTCAGAGTGAACGCGTGATCGGTACGCACCTAGATTGGGGGATCGTGGCCGAGACTTGGAGTGGTGTTGCTGGTGAAGTTGTTGCGGGCATCGGCGAAACTCTACGGAAGCGCCGATTGTGTGCATGCCTCGCTTGTTGGAAGCTCCAAATCCCAGCAACGTCAGAGACTCAGAGGGCGTCATTCCAGACATGCACACAAACACACAGTCATCAAGATTGCGTCGCACAACCGTCCCATTCACTTGGAGACACTGGATTAGATGCATCAGATCTAAACTATATTGCTCTAATTGGCTTGCGCATATTGCTACAACTCCCAGACCGACGCTCACGGCAAGGGCCGTGCCACACTGGTAGCAAGTCAACCCAGAACGAGAATCTCATCCAGTTCTTGAGTTTAGTTAGCGCTATTACGCACGCTAATTAACTTGAAAACAGAGAATGAAAAACATAAAAATAGAACTGACTGTTTCTAATTAGTGAGCGTATCGAAATTTCTTAAAATGGACTAAGTTTAATTAGCTTATCAAAGGCTTACGTGAGCTAATTGAAAACTATAGTTTCTTACTTACTTAAGGTTTAATTAATAGTAGTAAAAAATTTAGGATGCTAAGGTAAGAAATTAGCCCTCATCTACCTAAAGCAGTACCATTCCAGCCAGGCCAACAGCACCCAAAGCCCATGAGATAGCCTTCGCTTGTACTGCTGCACCAGCAGTCGGTGTAGCTTGCGCCGCACCTCCGCTAGGGGTCGAGCTCGGGCTTACCTCTGTAGACGTTCCATTGGGATTGCCAGGGATGTTTTCCTGGGTAACCTTTATGCCTGTTTGGTTCTTGCAGTTGTCCTTGAAGTTGATTTGAGCATTGTTGACCAGGGTCACGTCCGCGCACTGTGTACTCATCAGCGACTCTGTTGTGCATACACTTGATGGAATAGTAGGCTCACCTGGTACAGACCACCCGCCTCGTGGTTGTTGGTGACCACCTGAATTGAAGCTTTGGTGCCATCCGAAACGTTCAATCCTGCTGGTACAGTAACCAAGCCTAAGCAAAAGTCTCCAAGACCTGAGACTTGGAGTTGCTGTTTTGCGACAATACTGAATGCGTCTCCTGGGTTCTCGCCAATGGCCATGTACACAGCAACATTGGTCCGTGGGTGCTCCAGGTGCAATTGTATCGGGCCACCGCTAATGGGGAAGTCGGTGCGCTGTTGTTGAACATTGTTAAAGCCTCCGCAGGGGAACTTTCCCTCATCGTCTTCGGTGAACCCACGCCCGTCGGGAGATATGATTTGAAAGTGAGCGAGCGTAAGAGGTAGGAATACAAGCGCCAGGACGCTGTTGGAAAGCATATGGACGGTTGAGGGGAGAATGTTGGTGTAGATGTTGTTCAAGGAAGAGAGTGAGACGCGCTTTTCACTTGGTGCTGAAGTGAGTGCAGGTCAAGAATACAACAACGAACTGTAAGTAAACGCTGGGAACTCCTAACGTATTTATTGCGGAATACACCTTGCGCCATGCCGTGCATTCCGTCCCAGTGAACCCGCGTGCCCCTTGCGCCTAAGCACTGATAGCCACATGCATTTAACCTCTGTTTCAAATAGCCTAACGCTCTAGGCAAAGAACAGTAAGTGAATAGTAACCTGCATCAGTGGTGGCAGTCACTCTGCAAGTCATCAGGGTGCGGTGTTGTTGCGGCGCGCAGGTTGAGCAAGTTTATTACCAAAGCAGTGTTTCTAGGTATCGCCGAAGCGACTTAGCGGCGAATCGGGAAACCTTTCACCATAAGAACTCCGGTGGCACGCCGAAACTTAGAATCTAGGCTTACAGCCGGCAATCAAGATCAAAGTCATAAGGAATAACACGTTCATGAATCGCGTATTCAGATATAGTGTGTGACAAGCTTTGTGGACCTAGATAACGTTGGCATTCTACAGTTCTGTTTATTTAGCCGAACATGTAGCTGTAAAGAACTCTTTCTAAAGCATAAAAAGCTTTGTAAACTTAGATAACATTAATATTCTACAGTTCTGTTTAGTAAGCTAAACATATAGCTGTAAAAACTTTCTTTAAAGCATAACAGCTTTGTAGACTTAGATAACATTAGCATTCTACAGTTCTGTTTATTTAGCCGAATACATAGCCGTAAAGAACTCGCCCTAAAGCATAACAAGCTTTGTAGATTTAGATAATGTTAGCATTCTACAGTTCTATTTATTTAGCCGAATATATAGCCGTAAAGAACTCGCCCTAAAGCATAACAAGCTTTGTAGATCTAGATAACGTTAGCATTTTACAGTTCTGTTTATTTGGCTAAACATGTAGCTGTAAGAAATTCTTCTTAAAGCATAACAAGCTTTGTAGACCTAGATAACGTTGGCATTTCACGGTTCCGTTTATTTGGCCCAACATGTAGCCGTGAAGAACTCTCCCTAAAGCATGACTTAATTGGAACGCTGGTGCAGACAACAAAGTTTGTCCCTATTTTCTTGTATGAATAGATAGGTAAGACCAAGAGCTCGAGCCTCAATGCGCTGCGGCTTGGTTGAATCTGCCAAATGCTAGTTCGCCGACAAAAGCACCTGCCAAAACAGACAAAAAGTACCCAACGTTATATGTCATGACTGCCAACATGCTGTTCCAAGTTAGCTATGACTGATGTACCACACCAGAACACACGTTGTACTTACAGGAGGTATCCAACACCAGCTGCAACTGTCAGTATCAGTGCCCTGGGTAAATCGACACTGAATCTCCATGGCCGAATGTGAGATACCGGCGCCGAAACAACTCGCACATCCTCTTCAACACCATTTGTTGTAAGAATACCGGTAATCGAGTTTGCCTCGTCCCCAGCTTTGTCAGCAACCGCTTTCTCGCCAGCGACAACGATATATCGTCGCTTCAAAGCGCTCTTAACTGCCCAGACCTCAAGGAAGGTTTTTGCTGTGAAGATGGCGCGGAAAAAGATGGAGAGAAAAACAAGGAAGATGCACGTCCCAGCGTATTGACCAACAGTCGTCGGGGTCCATGCCGAGGAGTATAGAGCTGTATTTGTTGCAGTGAAAAAAGACATTGCCATGCTGCCATGTGAGGATGTCCCCATATCCATGCCGCCCATATCCATCGAACTGGTTGCCGTGTCGTGACCCTCGTGGGCGACCATGATGATAAGCTGGGTGTGCGTGTAACCTACGAGAAGGTTTTCCGGTGATGAGGCTCACAAATGTGTACGTTAGGTTGCGCGGAGTGATGAGATATAGCGGGTTAGGTACCGAACTCCAGACTGTTACACTGGTACTGAGGGGACGATCGCTTAAGAGTCTTTGGTACGTTGTACACTCGCTGATTCCGGTTCCGTAGATGAAGACGCTTCAGCATGAACGCATAACCTGGGGGCGCTGGTTTCGTGTCGCAGTGTACACAAGTAAGGTAAACGCGCAAGATCCTGCGACACTCGAGGAAATGTCAAGTCTGGGCTTGTGCATGAAACGTCAGGGTATGTGAGCATATTTTTCGGCAACGCCTCCCTGCATACAAATGAGAAAGAACAATCTCGAAGCCATGGGCAGTATGCAGCGATACCCCTGCAACTCGCATGGGCCATAGCACGGAGCGACTTTGAGCATAATTAGCCGCCTTTGGTTAGTGCGTGAAGCGTGACTTACGCCACGGCCGACATAGTGCCCACTGGGCCTCCGTCCAGGCCCCGCAGAGCATCGAGCCTGCATCCTGGAGACAATTGATTGTACTCAGCACTACGGCAACATGTGGACTATCACTGGGAGCGTGGCTGAAGATACTACATGTGTGAGCCCTCCGCTGGACCACCATCACACCTCGTCATTCCTATGACACTTTCACACCCTATCCATCTTTCAACTTCTTGAGTGTATCCCCGTACAAATCACTCATCAGTCAACGAAGCCACCACCCTAGTTTCGTCTCAGACCTTTTCGCTACTGAGCCAGCATGCGATAAACACCGAGTCCAGGCTTACGCCCATCTGTCCCTGACAATCGTCCAACTTCCCATCCAGTACAGGCCTCGAATCACAGCGGTGCACATGATGAGCCATAAGCACATGTCGATGGGCTCTAAAGGCATGTTGCCTGCGCTCACAGAATGGCCGGATTTCTACTACACAGTAGTGGGGGCCGCAGTGGGCATTGCAGCAATCTTCAACGTCTACAACTATGTTCTGTACCGCCAAAGATTGCTCGCAGTAAGAGAGGGTTCGTCGACACCGGCAAAGCCGAGGTTCTGGTTCGCTCTCGGAAGCGCGACACTCTTCGCCTTAACGCGCGAAGCAACCAACTACTTCATATGTATACCAATAAAAGGTCATATACTCAGACTACCAACAGTCGGTCGATCATCAATGGTTGCGGCGAACATAGTGGTTCTGGTCGTTCTATGTTTGTACGGCTTCGATGTGACGGACCAATTCAGTATGGAAGATATTGGCTTTCGTTGTGGTGTTGTTACTATCGCTCAATTACCAATCATTATCCTGTTAGCGGGCAAGAACAACTTCATTGGGTGTCTCAGCGGTGTCAGCTATGGACATCTCAACTGGCTACACCGATGGTGCGCTCGATGCATGCTCCTCACGGCTACGATGCACATGGGGTACTTTTTCAGTGCATGGGCTCCGTACGACTACATCGGCTACCAAGTCAAGAATAACAAGATTGTCTGGAAGGGCCTTGCCGCCTGGTGCACGTTGGCGTGGATCGTCTTCAGTGCTATGACACCCGTCCGAGGCTGGAACTATGAGATATTCGTAATTCAGCACATCATCTCTTTTGCGGTATTCCTTGCGTTCGTCTACATTCATACCCCTGTTGAGATGCACGGCTATGTTTGGGCACCCGTTGCCATTTTCCTATTCGACCGCGTCTTCCGAGCGCTGCGACTACTATACATCAACACGTCACTCTTTCACCCTTCGTTGAAGAAGCAAGGCCAAATGAATGGGCTTTGGACATGCAAAGCCGAATTCACACCTCTCCCGCACAACACTACGCGAATCGTTGTTCCCAACCCTCCTATCAGCTGGACTCCTGGTCAGCATGTATATCTATCATGTCATTCCGTCGTGCCACTGCAAAGTCATCCTTTCACCGTGGCATCAATACCGGAAGATGGTAGGATGGAGTTTTACGTCAAGGCCGAAAAGGGAGGTACGAAACGCTTCTTCAGACATGCTGAGAAATCCAGCAGTCTGCCCGGAGCAACTGCGAAAGCTAAAACAATGGCTATAGAAGGCCCATACGGCACTCTGAGGCCACTCCGTCAATTCGACAGCGTCATTCTTCTTGCCGGCAGTACCGGCGGGACCTTCACCCTCCCGCTCCTCCGTAATCTCCTCCAAGGCTGGAAGGAGAATGCTCGTGGTAATGTAGGCAGCACTTCATTTTTTAAAACGCCAACTGGCGCCGTCACACGACACATCCGTTTTGTATGGGTAGTCAAGAGTAGAGGTCAGCTAAGTTGGTTCGCCGAACAACTTTCGTCAGTCTGCACCGAGTTCCAAACACTACAGGAAACACTCCGCGACATCAAACTAGAATTAACAGTCTACATCACCTGCGACGAATCCTTCACCGAAGAGCGCAACTCCATACTCGCAGGCATAACTGCACCCAACACAAACGCAGTGCCGCAAAACGAACCCAAGCAGGGTGCCGTGCAATACAGATCGCTCAAACAGACTCCTCTCCCGAAAAAGTACACAAAGACAAGATCGAACAAAGAAGGATATCAAAAACTCGTATCTCTTGATTCTGAAAGGCTCGAACTCCATCAAACATCCTGTGATCCGAACGACACGTGCTGCTGCCGCGCTGCCAGCAACGAATCGCCGTCTGCTGGCAAAGCAGTATGTTGTTGTTCGAAACCTAAACCCACTGCGTCATCTCGCCCTACTTCTCTCGTACCTTCTACCCCATCTTCACTCGAATCAAGCAAGAGAGTTGCCGTTCATCCTGCGATAGCACTATACTCGGGTCGACCGAAGACACGAGATATCATACGCAGGTCATTAGAACAGGCGCTGGGAGAAAGCGCGGTGGTGGTATGTGGACCGCAGGGATTAATTGCAGATGTGAAGCACGATGTTGTTTGCTTGAGTGATGAGAGGGCTGTGCATAAAGGGACTGGAGCGCAGGGAATATATTTGCATACCGAGAGCTTTGGATGGTGAAGGATACCTTTTTATTATTATTGGGAATGATGTATTCGTTCAGAACGCGTAATTTAACGTAATAATCACATCCCCCATCACATCACATGATTCGAGAACATGCAAGTTATGAAATACGGTAGTAGTAACATTCGTTGCGAAAAGATGAATAAGAGTACACTTGCAAACCGTGTCATCACTGTGCAACGCCTCAACGCCTGTCCATTTCAACCCATAATATCGCTGGGGAAATGCTAGTATGCAGACGTTGTAAATGTGACAGTTAAGGAAACACCAAAAGCAGATGCAATGATGACAAAGGGAAGAGACGGTAGATAGAACGTGAACCAGTTCTTCGCTTTCAATCCACAATCGTCAACGCCAGAAACACCACTCCGTTTGGTAAAACAACAGAAATGGCCTTTGTCCCACATTCGACCATCAACGCCATGGGACGTGTCAACCGACACACCCATTGTTCACCTCTCATCTCGTCATTATAAATGTCGTAATCGTTCCGGAGCTGTTACGCATCGCCCGTCCTATTTGACCATGCGCTTGTTGCGGACGAGAAAGGGAGATGGCATCTCCGGCTCGGTATCTGGGTCCCAGACTGCAGGTGGGCTGGTACCCCCAGTTCTCTTGATGGGGCTCCTTCGGCCGGCATATCCGAATGCCTTCTTCGCACCACCCTCGTCCTCACTCACAGTATGCACAGGGATACCGCGCGCTTGCTGAAGTTCAACTAGTGTGCGACCCTGAACACCGCCGTTGTTGCGCATCGCTTGGACACGGAACGCCTCGTTGCCCTTCTTTGATGGGAGACCAACGAATGGTATTGGCTTTGTTGTAGCGCCCGTCTTGCGTGGCGATGTTGATGAGTTGTCGGTGGACTTGGCCTTTTGTCGAGAAGGCGATGCAGCGACAATGGGTACGGCAGAAACGGGGCGAGGTTTCGTAGTTCGGGGACCCAGTAGGTTTGGTGTACTTCCGAGCCGGGCGTTCGCTTTCAGCAATGGGGCTTGAGCGTTGGCGAGCACCTTGAATGGGTCTTCACTCATAGGACGGCCACCAGAGGCGCTTCGTGCGCGGGTCGGCGATGGCAGCACGGGGAGGTCGTCATCATCGTCGAAGTCGGCATTCCAGTCAGCCTCAGTTGGCGAAGGAGGAACATCAGCTTCCCACTTCTTCGCGCCTTCCTTAGCAGCAGCGAAGATGTTTGGCTTAGGTTGCTGGTTGCGACGCGGGGAAAGGGAAAGTCCCTTGAGTGATGCAGGCGCGGGTGATGGCTCGGCCATCTGAACATCCATGGGAGAGTCCGGTACTTGCGTGTGGGAAGGCTGGGAGAACATTGTACGGGCACGAACGAGAGGACCACGAGATGGTCGCTTTGGCTTTGGCTTTGGCTTTGGCGCAATAGTGACATGTTCGGTGTGGTCATCTAGAGAAAGTGACGACAGGTCTGTCCCACTTGCGAAGTCGGAATCTGTGTTGAGGGTATTTTGTGAACCGTTTGCAACGGCACCTTCGGCCTCTGCTGAGAACAAAGCCGGAGATGGTTCTGTTACCGCCATAGTGGGTGTGTTTGACCGAGGAGCCAGCTTGGGTGATGTGCTCAGACGGTTAGGGTACATGTTCAAGGCCCGCTCCACCCGCCTATTGACCTCTCCTTCAAACGTCGCCTGAAGATGAGCCAACTCCTTTTGTACCCGCTGCTCTGTTTGCAATTTTACTTGTCGCTCGATTTCTAATTGCGCCTTAACTTCCCACTCGCGTCGTAATTGGTCGTCTAACTCTTTGCGTATCCGTAAAATGGCCTCGCTTGCTTCCTTCTCGCGTTTTGCTGTCAGCATACGTTGCTCTCGGAGATCTTGTCCCAGTTTGACGACTTCCTGCTCTTTGCGCATAAGCTTGACGATGGGCAGGTTGAGAAGGGCGGCAGTATCTGGTCGGTGGTCGGGTGTTGTGTTGAGGCAGCTGGCGATGACCTTTCGGAGTTCTGCCGAGTAGCAAGCAGGAATGTCAGGGTATCGGCCCAGCTTGATCTTTGAAATCAGCTCGAAGTGAGTCTTCGCGTTGAAGGGTGGTGACTTAGTGCACATCTCGTATATGATACACCCGAGTGCCCAGATGTCCGAATGAGGTCCATATTGCTCTGCTTTGCAAATCTCGGGCGACATATAGAAAGGCGTACCAACGTAGGTAGAGGCGAAGTCGTGGGATTGGAGGATCTTGGATAGACCAAAGTCGCCAAGCTTGACACTGTTGTCATGGCCGAGGAAGACTGCGGGTTGTTAGTACACAGTCAAGTGACAACAAGATGACTAGGTACTGACTGTTCTCAGGCTTCAGGTCTCTGTGGAGAATCATAGGCTTGCGCGGATCACGGGCAGGCTTCGCGTTGCCAACCAGCCCCATGACGTTGCGGCCTGCCGCAGGTGGGTCTTCGCCGTAATGACAGCGGTACAAGGCGCTGACGATTTGGCTGAAGATGCTCCAGACAAACTCCTCCTCGCACACCTGATTCTTGTTCTTCAGGTCCCGGATGACACGTCCGAGGTCGCCGTTCCCGCAGTATTCCATGTAGAGGTGGAGGTCTTGCGATGCCTTGATGTGGTCGCGTTCGAAGTAGGCGACAATGTTCGGGTGTCGAAGCTCCTTCAGGATAGACAGCTCGGCCTGCAGCTGCTCGCGTTCCTTCTGCGACATCTTGAGATAGCTAATTTCCTTGCGGCAGAGGATCTATGCCGCGGTTAGCATGTCGCGTGGGCAGGCTCTCGTGTGGTTGCGTACATAGCCATCAGACTTGCGCTTGACTTTGCGAATGATACCGAAAGACCCATGGCCTATAGAATGTCAGCTTGCGTCTCCGCCACATAGCAAGGCCCATGCGTACCAATCTTCTCGAGCACATGGTACTTTTCTTCCTCGGGCATGGTGAAGGAAGGTATTGCTATTGGCCAGAAGACATGCAATTATGGAATGTAGGTAAGGGTAGCAGGCTGCTGGGTTAGTAGTGCTCGAAGGTAGTGACGGATGTAGATTATGTACAATAGGGTGGCATGGAAGCCAGGTTGCCTTGGTGTTTGGCTCTGTTTGCGCTAACGCCCGTCAACCCAGCAACGCCCGCACGCGCCGCACGTTTTGCAGTTGCCAGGTGGGACGCACCCCTGCGTCGCCGCCCTTATCGATAAACACGCCCATGTCCGCCGCCGCTCGTCATGGCGCAGCCAGAGTCTCTCCCCTCCAGCATGTCGAGGTTAGCGAGCGAATCCACCTTTTGCCACCGCCATGGACGTCAAGAAGAAGTACGAGATCGAGGCGGCCCTCGCGGCGGAAGCCCAGGCCATCTCGTCAGGCCAGCTGAAGGAAGAGAACCCGCTCGACGTCAGCGATGATTTCCGCGTCTTCTGTGAAGCGTGCCGGAGGGGAGACGTGAAGGTGTGCCAGGAGATGATCTCGATGGGTGTGAATATCAACGCAAGGGATAAGTTCGACTACACGCCTCTTATTCTCGTATGCCATGGTCCACGTGCTCATTGTGCTACTTGGTCAAGAGCAATGCGCTGACCGCTGAAGGCTAGTCTATGCGGTCACTACGAAGTAATACGCTTGCTCCTTGAACACGGCGCTCTCTGCGAGCGCGATACTTTCCAAGGAGAGAGATGTTTGTACAACGCGCTCAACGACCGCATACGTAACCTGCTACTGTCCTACGATTATGCAAAATCCTCCAACCCCCTCCAACCGCTGGCGGCACACATTACTTCGCTCCTCACCAGACCTTTGCCCAAGACGACAGATATCACCATTACAGCCTATGGCCAAGAATTTTACCTCCACAAATTCCTCCTCGCCGCACGATCACCATACTTTGGGAAGAAGCTGGAAGCAGCACCAAACACAACGTCGTGGAAATTGCCAAACGCTATCCCTGCAGAGTCGCTAGCCGTGGCATTGCAGTACTTGTACTTCCAGGAAGTCTCAATACGGAGGGCGCTGCATGGGCTGAGTGATGAGCAGGAGCTGTTGGTGCTGAAAGGCATAGATAAGATTGGCAAGCAGCTAGAGATAGAACGGCTGTTCGAAGATATAACCAAAGTCTCGGATCGGAGATTGTTGCGCCAACGGCGAGCAGAGGAGCTAGAACGTGGCAGGGACCAACTAGATATTTGGTTCAAGAACAATGTCCTCTGGCACAAGAGGGTCGTTGACACTGCAAAAGTGGACAACATACAATGGGACCGGGAAAACTCCATCTTCGCCGACATACTACTGCGTGCCGACGACGACGACGACGACGACGACAACGATCAGGATTCCGAGGGTACAGACCGGTCGCCAGGGCCGTCAGAGTCATCCACGCCACCTGTGCGAAACACTTCCGGCCCCCTTCTAGGTATCCCTGTCGGATCAGGTCGCTCACGTTCAAGGTCGCCTTCCCGCCAACGAGCACCCCGCAAATCGACTATCTTCCCTGCGCATCGAGCTATGCTAGTGCGCTCCGAGTACTTCCTGACCATGTTCAGCTCGCAGTTCAAGGAAGCACAAGACACGCCGCACCTGCAGATTGTGACTATAGACTGCTCGCCAGCAGTTCTGGAGACCATTCTCACCTTCTTGTACACCGAGCGTGCTGACTTTGGTCTGGATATTGCAATCGATGTGCTGTTTGCTGCAGACCAACTCTTCATCGAGAAGCTCAAGCAGCGCGCCGCCATTATCATTTCTGCGCTGGGCAACGGCGCAACATCAGCTGTGGAGTCAGACAACCCACGGGGAGCTACAGATGCCGATGAGGCCGTGGATATCTACGAGGTTATCCGAGCCGGGTGGGATACAAGGGTGCAACGCCTGGAGGAATTCGCCGCGCGCTATATCGCTCATCGACTGGAACACTACATAGACCAACCCGAATTTGCAGAGCTAGTTCAAGAATCTGCGAATCGCGTCAAGGCTCGCCAAGAGACTGATACTGTCGAACTCGTCGACGACATCCGATACTACCTCTCAGAACGATTTAGACTTCGCTTTGAAGACAGCGGGCTAGATGAGATGATGGACGAGAATGCAGCTATACGAACCAGTGCCGAGGGACATGTTGTCGACGCAATGGACGATTTCGTGCTAGGAGACGGTATACTCGCCAAAGTGCAACAAGAAGAGAATATTGCGTCGGCTGAACAACAGATTGCTGCTGGTGTTATCAGGAATCTGGATGGCGAAGAAGTTGGTGACGAGTTTGCTCAAGATGCGATGAATTATCAGATCTTGCTGGGGAAGATAGATACATTACTCGAGAAGCTGAACTTGGATGCATAGAAAACGAATCCAATGGGGCTCCTAAATAGAAAAAGTTCTACATGAAACGTAACATGTCTTGCCTGTGAAGGATAGTAATGGACATTGTTGAAAATAGTGTTGGGACAGAGTAAGAAGCCATCGATGTAAATCACCTTGCATGCTCCGTAGCTCTTTTGGCATGTAATGTCCATTATCTTTCTACGCTCGAGGGAAACCCAGTCGCTCAGCACTGCACAGGCTTTTGACCGATCTCCACTTTGTACTTCATCATTGCTGTTGATGACATCATGGTGGGGTAGGTACAGCTCCTCCCCACTAGATGGCCGTTGACAGTTTGACAAATACCGTTGCGGCTCATAATGCGCGTCTTTGCCCGAACAACTTCGCTTCTTCAAACCTCAACCACTCCGTTATTACGTCGAAACTTACCTGGTTCATTTGCGGTACCACGGTTATCTACACGCCATCAGATAGCACTTACACGAACACCAGAGCTGTTTGTCCATTCCAGACAACAAACTGCAACGATGTCGACCGAATCTACACAATCCCAGGCATGCTGCAACACACCTGCTGTCGTCAGCAAAGGCTACCAACCAAAGGGCGATTACATTGAGGTAGACGGATCGAAGACTTGTATGTCCAAACGCCACGACAACACTACGCATCCCAATTAACCTCACCAGATCAAACCGGTCCCAAGGACGCGAAGCAAGGAATCCTAATCATCCCCGACATCTTCGGGTTCTTCAACCAAACACTCCAAGGCGCCGATATCCTGGCCTACACCGACAGCAAGAAGTACCAAGTCTTCATACCTGACTTCTTCGACGGCAACCCGGCCGACATCTCATGGATGCCGCCAGACACCAAGGAGAAGCAGCAAAACATGGCCGACTTCTTCAAGTCGCAAGCTGCGCCGCCAAAAACATTGCCGCGCATTCCGAAGATTGTCGATGAACTCAGCCAGAAGAAGGGTATTGAGGAATGGGCTATTTTTGGTTTCTGCTGGGGCGGAAAGGTAAGGTCAAGCTTGACTCAAGCATTGCGCATCGCCTAAGGTTATACAGATGGTCAATTTGTCTTCCATGGAAGGCACAAAATTCAAGGTCGCGGCAGCATGCCACCCTGCTATGGTTGCCGGCGAAGATGCACCCGGTATCAAGATCCCCTATATCATGCTTCCCTCAGGCGACGAGTCTGAAGAAGATGTCAAGAAGTGGCAGGAGGGCATCAAGGTCCCTCATGTCGTGGAATGGTTCCCAGACCAGATCCACGGCTGGATGGCGGCGCGTGGTGATCTTGAGCAAGAGAAGGTCAAGAAGGAGTATGAGCGCGGGTACAAGTTGGTGTTGGATTTCTTCCATAGGCACATGTGAGTCTAACGCAAGAGCTGCAGGAAATGAAGAGTAGGATGCTGAGTTGGCTAAGGGTTCCAAGGCGAAGGTCTAGTGAGAATGCTCATAATGTCTATAAGGGTTAACATGAAAGAAAAAAAAGTCCCGGTTACCATGATTAACCACGCTGCGAGCGTATCATTGACAGTGTTTAGAATGTTCTAATAGCGAGGATGGCGGCAGATTCAAGATACCCTGCGACGCTCATTAGACGTTCATCTGGCACTACCAAGCCAATTTTCAAGCGGCGCAGTCATTCATGATCGAATTGTTGATCCATCGCCAATGTGGAAAGGGTCCAATGGAGTCGGATGGAGCACGTCGCAGGATGAAAGAAGGGTGTGGGGCTCCTAGCACGTGGGGTTACTCCATGGGGCCGGGTGCATGGGCGCAGGCGTGGAACGGCGGCTTAAAGGCCGAGGGCACGTCGGCAATTGATCACGTTGCGGATGGACATGTCGCAGGTTATCTAGGAGCATTGGCTTGCTTTTGTCGCAACTTCTCTCTTCAGTGTTTCGCAGTCTTTCTCTCTCTTTCGTACTCTCTTCATTCACGGGATATAGAAAGTAGATTTCATCATGGCTCTTGGTGCGTGTTCCCATGTCCCTCTAGGAGCAGCCGCGGCGCGCTTGTCACTTCAACTCCCAACCAACTCTCTACGCAGCTCATGTCGTGCATTTAAGCTAACCAAGCTTTGAAGCACCTGTAGCAGGCGCAATCGCAGGCGTTACTGCGGCTGCCGCTTACATTGACGCCAAATACCACATTACCAAAGACCTTAAAGGCCAACGCGTCCTGAAAGCCGCTGCGCGCGACCTCGAGAAGAATGGTAAGCCTGAGCTTCACAGATCCTCTGCCTACCGCATTCTAACAGGATACTAGCAAAAGGCAAAGGCCAGTCTCTATGGTACCAATTCGAAGCCCAAGTCCACCGCCTCCCCTCGACCGAAGAATGCATCTGGTCTCGCACCGGCTGCTACACCTGGGCCGAAACCTACGCCAACGCCTGTCGATATGGCCAATACCTCCGCCAGAATGGCGTCGTATCCGGGCAGCTCTTTGCCATGTACATGATGAACCGACCCGAGTTTTTGTTCGCGCATCTGGGTAGCTGGAGTATAGGAAGCGCGCCAGCGTGGATCAACTATAACCTCGCAGGTGATGCACTGGTGCACTGCTTGAAAATGAGCGGCGCTAAATTGTTGCTTGTGGATGAAGATCAAGAGTGCAGAGATCGCATCGAGGCTGTAAGAGAGAGACTGGAGAGCGAACTTGGCATGACTATCCTGGTCCTGGACACAGGCTTGAAGGGGGAGATTTCCAGGCTGGAACCCACGAGGCCTGAGGATGAGCTTAGGGTGGGCATGAAGGGGAAGTTCCCACTCTTCCTGTTCTACACAAGGTCAGTGACAACGATGGCTTTTGTAGCTGAAGCGATGCTGATTATAATAGTGGCACAACTGTACACCCGAAAGCTTGCCCCTTCGAGACGCAGAGAGCGGTCGGTTTGACGCAACGTGTAGGTGCTATGGGACTGAAGCCTGGGCCCAGCGGCGACAGGTGGTATGTTTGCATGCCTCTATACCACGGCACTGGAGGCACAACAGCACTCGTCTGCCTGGTCACCGGTCTCACATGCTGTATCGGAACCAAGTTCTCGACATCGAGGTTCTGGACCGACGTACGCGATTCGCGCTCCACTGCTATCGTTTATGTAGGAGAGACCGCTCGCTACCTTCTCAACGCTCCTCCAAGCGATTTGGACCGGAAACACAACGTCAGAGCAATGTTTGGAAACGGCCTTCGCCCTGACGTATGGCAGCGGTTTGTCGACCGCTTCGGCATCGAGATCGTCGGTGAATTCTTCAACAGCACAGAAGGCGTCATGGCGCTATTCAATGCTTCTCGTGGGCCCTTTACCGCCACATCAGTCGGACACCAGGGTCTCATCGAACGCTGGCGCACCAACAATACCTACGTCCCCGTCGAAATTGATTTCGTAACAGGAGACCTCCTCCGCGATCCCAAGACCGGCTTCTGCAAACGCAAGTCCTACGAGGAGGGTAGTGAGATCCTCGTTCAGATGCCAAGCGAGCAAGCTTTTGTCGGCTACTGGAACAATCCTGATGCCACTGAGAAACGCTTCGAACGCAACGTGTTCAGGAAGGGCGACCTTTGGTACCGCACCGGGGACGCTCTACGTCGCGATGCTGATGGCCGCTGGTTCTTTATGGACCGTCTTGGTGACACTTTCCGCTGGAAATCTGAAAATGTGAGCACAGCTGAAGTCAGCGAAGCACTTGGCTCGTTCCCGGGAATTCAAGAAGCGAACGTCTATGGCGTTGAAGTGCCTGGCTACGATGGCCGAGCCGGCTGTGCAGCCATCCACATTGACCCTGCTCATTTAGACTCCTTCAACTTCAACGCGCTACTTGCGCATGCGAAGGAAAAGTTGCCAAAGTACGCGGTACCTGTTTTCTTGAGGGTACAGAAACAACAAACAACGATGCACAACAACAAGCAGAACAAGGTTCCGTTGAGGAATGATGGCATCGATCCAAGGAAGATTAAGGAGAGAGCGGACAAAGAAGCTAAGGAGCAAGGGAAAGAAGAGGCGGAGTATGACACCATATATTGGCACCCTGCTGCTCTTGGATCTGGCAAGGGCAAGACTGGTGAGGATGACGGCTATGTTGTATTTACCATGGCAGATTGGGACTCGTTGAAGGGAAGCGTGAATATGGAGGGCGGTGCTAAATTGTGAGCTTTCTCTGTACGTGCGTTCTGCATATTTGTAGCTGCTAGCGTTCTTGTTTCCAATAGATTGTATACCAACATCCCGCCCAGACCCTGGTTGGATGGAAAACCCCAGATGGAATTATATGTTTTCCAACATCACCGCACATATCAGGCCACTGTTCCATCCCACGTGGAGACCTTGGACGAATGCATTACACTCGCATTTTACCGTAACTTTCCTATACCACGGCATCCCCTAGGACTGATACATCATAGCACCTTTCAAGTTTACTGCGCTCAGCAAATCTTTAATACTTCACACAGAGTCTAATGATAAATAGAAGCTGCAATGTGTCGACGCGCCGTCATTTTGCTAGCACCTCACTGGATGTCTGCGTAGTAGTCGAGGCATCATAGCGAGAAGTTGCACGTTTGCACTTGGCTCAGCAGTATTTGCCCGGGCGTCGTCACTCTTCACCGTCACCTCACCCCATCGGTCTCCAGCCACGCATAGTGAACGTCGTTTGTCTGCTGAAATTCTTGCTATTACACGTTCCTCTCCCACTGCACAACCTCTCGAAGTGCAGGGTGTTACCCTCAGAAACACCTGCGATCATGGCCAACAGCACGTCTGGAGAACACGATGGGCGCGTGACGATTGATTCGAATGCCGTCACGACAAGCTCACTGCAGGCGCTCCAATCAGAAGACCAGCGCAAGGTCATGGACATCGGTGACCGGCTCCGTCGCAGTGGGTTGAGTGGCATTGCGGAGCTGCCGCAGCTCATCGTATGCGGCGATCAGCCATCCAGAAAGAGCTCAGTACTAGAAGCGATCATTGGGATCCCATTTCGAGGAGCTGAGCAAGGTCCTAGAAGACAAAGCTCGCCACCCAAGCACCTATAACCACTACTTCACTCACACTCTCCAGAAGATCCGCCAGCGCAAACATCAGAAGACAACTCTAGCTGTAAACTGAGCTTCTGAAGAGCACATTGTCGCCAGGCAAGTTGTGGACGAACCATAATCGGTGACATTTGGCTGACTTCATACACTCACGACTATAGCCTCCCTCGAGTTCTTGCCGACAGCCCGTTCGCGTCTGGCCAATACCCCGGAAACGCCGTCGTCCCTCAGACAAGCCAGCATGACCACACCCCTAGAAAGGTCGATAGTACCAAGCTCCTGGAGGCTATGGAGCAATCCCCCGAGCCAGACATGGACGTCTTCTCCAGCCAGGAAGCCCTCGGCACGCAGCGCGCATACTACAAGGACGAGATGAAGTACTTTGTCAACGCCGTCACCAAGGCTATGATTGAGCGTCATCTTGTCGAGCCTCTCCCTGATCTGGTTCTCTCGCCCTTGGTCGTTACCGACATGGCTGAGCAGGAGGTTGCGTTTGTTGCGGCGGAGCCAGCCGAGACTAAACAGGAACGCGCATATTTGGACAACAAGAAGGGCATGTTGGAGAAGGGTTTGGAGACGTTCAGAGGGGTGATGGGTGGCTTGACGCGCTTAGGATGTGGTCGGATGTAGACAGTTTCGCACTGGTGTTGGGTCAGCTGTCTGATTGAACCGTTCAGATGTAGCAAAGCTAAGCAGCAGATTGAAAAAGGAGAAAGCAGATGGTACGCGTAATACATGCCACCTTCTGAATATGCACTTCGCAAGTCACGTGAGCATTTTCGTTGCACAATTCAACGTTGAACCGCAATGCGAATAGCCGTCAACGAAATGCGTTGGTCTTCTGATCGTTGGATATGATTATTTAAGTAGTTTTGAAGGGAAAAAAAAGAACCAGTTGACGCCAGTTCATGCCGCTAACTTCAAAAATTCTTAAACTACAATGCCATAAGCCAAGTTCCCTTCTCCATCTTCATCATCGTATCCTTGTTCTTCGTCATAGTATACATTCCTCATGGCCAATTGAAATCTTCGAATTCCACCTCCTAGTCTTGCTCGCTCCTCTTCCATACTCCCAGTGTCGAGAAGTACTTCTCTGCGAGCTTGACCTTGGCCAAACCATATGGATGAGTTGCTCTCGCTCCAGTTTGTTCTCAAACCATCCTCTAGCCCGCGCCGGCAGAAGGCTAGTAGGTCTGCGTGTTGCTTCTCCTGGGGTGGCACATGTACATCGCCAGCGTAGGAGGGAATCGTCTCCGGCGTTGTGCCTCGGAGAAGTTCGGCGATGAAGATGCTAAGCTCACCGAGGTATGAGATGAGCGGTGGTTGATTGAGTTGTGAAGAGGGCATGGTGCGGCTGCATATGTATTCGAGTGGTGAGAGAATCGACACCATAGCATCCAGCATGAGTGTAAGCGCGGCGATAGCGTGGGATTGCTGGAGCCAGTATTGGTTGTCCTTGATTTGTTCTGTGCCGCGGATGAAGGCATGCGAAACCGATGCGATACAGCCCACGATGGATGAGAGGCTGTTGGGTTGAGCGATGCGAAGATCGAAGAACATCGTGTCCAAGATCGATGGCAGAGCTTGTAGTATTGGCCTAGCGATGGCAAAGGCTATGCTTGATGAAAACGCTTCCTCTAGGTATGCTGGAAGGACGCCTTGCAGCAGTACCGACCGCAGTGCCACCCTATCAGCGCTTGGTGCCTCGTCAGTACACAGAGCAGTCGTGAGCTGGTTGACTAGGTACATCTGTTGATTGTCGACAGTGGCCTGTTGCACGACAGTCTGAATGAAGACTGACAGCTGCTTCGCAGTTCCGGTATCTGATAGCTTAGGTGCGTACCCACAAAGGCGCGCCACAACATATGTGGGATCCCCAGCCGGCAGTGGGAAAGCGACTGAGTCTGTGAAGAACGGTAGCACGGGGCAGATATCATTCGTGTATTGCTTGAGAAATTGAACAATCTTCTGCACGAATTCCACGTATGCACCGGTCACTGTCGTACCCTGGCGGAGCTGCTGATAGTTGTACTTCATGGTTGTCATGAAGTCCTTCAGCATGGACGCATATAGTCTCTTCGTTTCACCAAGGCGCACCGGCTCAGCTTGAGTAACAGCGTGGACATCGTCGCGCATGTTCGAGAGAATGCTGGAGATAAGTGCGAGGCGCCGTGAACGTAAAGTATCAGCAGTGATGTCCCACTCATTGGTTTCCAGATCGCGGAAAAAGGGTATGTTCTGCATAAGCGGGTGATGATCATTCGTTCGCGCGATGGTGTTTAACAGTCGATGCTGGAATCTAAGCATAGACTCTCGCTCAGCCAAGCATACCATCAAGGCTTGGAAGAAATCGTTGCTGTGCTCTTCGTAGGCGGCGGAGTCGCAGTCGATGAGGGCCGCCATGAAGTATGGGCTGAATTTGCGCGTCTGCTCGGTCTGACGTAGCTGTTTCCACGATACTTGACTGAACGAATCCAGGTAATACGACCATGATCTTTCACCTGACGCTACCTGGCATTCTGCGATCTGAACCCACGTATCGATGCAGTCCATGAGGAGGTTGTCATCAGGTGAGTTTTCCGCACCAAAAGCGTTCGACAGCAGATGCCACAGCGGCGTTTGAATGAAGTCAAGGCCTGATTGCTCGGCGGCCTTTACAGGGGCGTCAAGTTCGATGTCTTCCAAGTCATCCATATCGGGGAAGTCACCATAATCCTGACTCTCCTCGCTCGTCTGTTGGCTTATGTAATTCTTTGAGTGAGCTCTTTGTAGCTTTGCATAATCTTGAAGGACCCTCATGGTGTCGCGAATGACGTTGACAAGGCGACGATCTTCCAGATGAGGGAGCTCGAGGAGACGCATAATGTCGGAATCGACGAGAAAGGTCCTCAAAAATGACTGATCTCTTGCATGTAGAACTGCCCTATTCATCCCGGCAATGCAGTCTCGTAGTGTCGCAATGACCTGCTCTTGGTTCCTTTCCATTGTTTGGCGGGCCATGACTACAGAGACATCGGTTGTACCATCCAGAACGCCAGACTTCAAATAATCCTCTGCTTCTGTTTTGGCCAACTTGTACTGCTTGAGCGTTTGGTGCATGATGTCCTTGTGCCATCGTGCAAATGGCTGAGCAGAGGTATACGGCTCCTCAATCGACAGCTGAAATGTGGTGAGGTTGGCCCAGGCTCGAACGCTGACTCTACAAGCCTCGCGATGAGAACTCTCGTGGTTGACAAGATCGCGAATATGGTCTAGCTTTGGTCGACAAGTCGGTAGCGCAGCCCAGTAGAGCGTAGAAAGTAGGTCATGATGGTTGCGGAGTGCTGCAAGATTTTCTGCATCTAGGGGCTGGTCTTTTGGATAAGCACGCCCATGGTTAGGTAGAGAGCGAAAGACAAAGCTGCGAATCTTCTTCTCGGGGTAGGTATGCTTCATACCCTGCAGACCCAAAGCAAGACACTTGAGTGCGATGTGGAACGAGTTCTCGTTCGGCTCGACGCTCAACGGGTGAGCAGTTGTAAGATTGCTAAGAAAAGGCACTGATCCGTTACCTGATTCCCGTCGCAGACTCTTGAGGCCATTCTTGCCGAAGAAGTCAAACACGGCATTGAGCATCAGCTCGGGACGAGTCCAGTGCCAGTGAGTGATCAACCGGTGGCATCGTGCGAGATTGGCACGCACGTAGTCATTAAGTGACGTGCTGTGCTTCCTGTACGTACTTGGGTACAATTCGAATAGTCGGCGTAAGAGATCTCGGATGCACGTCCAATTGTCGCTCTGGAACGTCTCCCTCCGGCTTCTGAGCGGTATGCCGGATGCATCGATTTCGTTGTAGGGAAGGAAGGTGAAGATAGTGGCCCAAGTGGTTTCGAAGGTAGGCAAAGATGTAGCGCTAGCGAATCTGGAACTAAGCTCTTGACTGGCCAAATCCCAAAAACTCCACGCTGGCATGTCCATCTCGTCCAAAACATGCGTGCAGATCACAACGCTTTCGACAACAACGTCGCTCTCTTGTATGCCCTTCTCGCGTATGGAGTGTCTCTTATTTTGCTCAAGAAAGTTGCTGAGGTTGGGTATGCCATATCGCACCAAATGCGTGAGCACGGTCTTGGACAAGCTTTTGACGAGACGAATGACCTCGATTCGGTTACCTTGATTAAGAGTATGGTGTTGAGCAATGCGATGGATCTGTAGGCTCGTGACAAGAAGGTACGCCATAGCACGTATGACACCATGGACACAGCTAGGATCCCTATCACTAGTCATACTCTGAACAGCCAACAAGCTGTCAAAGAGCGATTGACATAGTCGTATCAACTTGACCACACAGCCATTTCGATCAATCGGGTCCAAGAAGCAGAGATGATTGGTTATGTAGCTGATGAGTGACCGTACCAATCGAGCTGAATGCGTTAGACCTTCGTGGACCGATGATGAGGTATCAGGGTCAGGTTCTTGAATTTCCAGAGGTTTTGATACCGCTTTTACAAGAGCCTGCAACCTGGAAAACGTTTCGTCGTTCCATGGACCGCACCTAACCGACAGAGCACCATAGCTGATGGTGCAATAACCAGCCGTTTCGTCAAGACTGCGAATGTTGGGCTTGCCTATCATTAAAGCTCGGCGGAATTCGTCAGACCCGACGAAGGTAGACGAGTGAAAGTACGTGTCAGCTGCTAGCGAGTATACATCAAATGTGATGGGGTACCGGGTGCCATGAGGACCCAAGCCGTGAAGCATGGGTAAGCCCTCATCCGTTTCGGCTTCCTGTGGTTGAATAACGTCACTAGTTTTGAGTATCTCCTGGACAGCCGGCTCGCTCGGCTGACGGTATTCTCGCGCATCGACGTCAATTCTTTGCGCTTGGACCTTCCGTTTCAGGCGTCTGCTAGGTGGTTGTTGCTGGTCCCTCAGGCCTTCCGTTTGACCTTCTCCCACGTCTTTCGCAGAAGGAAGAGGTGACAGCTCAGTACTATCGTCTGCGAGATATCTAGCCAACTGTGGGTTTACGAAGGGCTGTTCACTAGGAAGCTGCAAACCGAACTGTTGGTCAACACGCAGCAGGCCCTTCTCAAAAGCGATTTTTCTGTGGCCACGGCCAAAGTCGATTTCATCGCCTTCTAGTTGTGCGGCTCTGAAAGGAAGAGGCGTTCGGCGCACAGTCCGTCCAGGATCCTTGCTTGACTGAACATGTTTCTTTCCTCTTTGCGTAAATTTTTTGGTCTGCGTAGTAGAGTGTTGGAATATGTGGAGGCCCGCTGGAACATTCTTGCGTGAGCGTAAGCGTGAGTGAGAGACGTCCGTTGCGGCTTCGGACCGCATGTCAAGCTCTTTCAAAGATCCTCCATCAGTTGCTGAAACCTGTTCTACATGTTGCTGTTTATCGATTCTATCGATCAAAGGATGTTGGAATTTCCGTTGTTGCGTTGCGATATTCGCTTTTGGCTTCAGTGCTCCTCGTCGCCATTGTCGAAGAGTGATATTAGCTTCTTCTGTATCTTCGGCATTACGTAGTCGTATTTGTTTGTTTCGCGGACTTTGGTGGGCTAGATCTGGTCTTTGAAGCGCTTGCCGTCTGGCAATCCTGAGGAATTGCGGCACTTTACCATGTGACCGAGATGGCGAAAGGTCAACATCGATGACACTCATGGCTGGCAGAGGAGTCTTGCGTGGTTTTCTGGAATAACCATACTTCCTTCTCCCAGACTGTCCCCCAGACAATCGTTTTCCGTAAGCTACAGTTCTTGCCATGCCATCTGATGATCTAACTTTCTTAAATGTTCCAAAGGCACCTGTAAGCTTAGTCTGTCTTTTCCACTTTGATTCAGTCCCACCGAGCGTAGGGAGGGATAGGCGATCGTGCTCCATGTCGGACAAGTTGTCGTCGGCATAACGATCGTTAAACGGTGCAGCTAGTGTAGATGTGTCGGCCACAGGATCGTGCACTTCCTGCAAAGGTTGGGCGAGAGGAGTTCTTGGCTCATCATCTGAATCGTCAGATATAACGACAGGAGTTCTCGATGGTGTGTTAGAAGCTGAACTTTGTCGGGGTCGGCCGGCAGGTCTCATGATTCTTTGAGCGACTCCACGTACGGGTGCAGTCGGCCCAGGAGACACAGCTGCATACATACGTGCCCGATCTCGTTCGCGTTGCTCAGCTTGACGTCGCTCTTGGGCCTGGCGATCTTGGCGCAACCAAGAAGCAGGCAACACTCCCTTGATCTTTCTGCCCACGTTTCTGATCTCTATGTCGCTTTTCTCTGTCTCACTGGCAGACTCTGCACCCGAAGATGAGCTGTCCGTTATGACCACTCTTGTCGGTCGACGAAGCTGTCCACCAGACCTCTGTATGCTACGCGGGGCCTGCTCGGAGTCTGATTCCAGGAGTGTTGTGGGATCTTCTTGCATGACTGATGAGGTGGAAGGCGTAGGCAAATTGGGGGCTGGAGTCGTCACACGTAGCATGCCTGGACGGCGAGCTGACCTGTTCCCATTCAACGGCGGACTGCTTGAATATGGAGGGGAATTAGGAGGAATCGACCAAATATCATGTCGCATGTCACGGTCTTCGAAAATGCTTGTTGGCGCTGCAATAGTTTGGGTAGACGAGAAGTTGAGCTTCCTACGCTTGGCTGCATGAGGGTGACGGAGCTGTGTAGAAGGGAGGGGTATGGAGGAATCGGAAGTGGGACGGCGATTAGGGACTTTCCTTGGACGTGGTACGACAGGTGTAGAGACGGGTATCTCGACATCTGGGGGACTGCTCATAGGACTTTCATCCGGGTGAAATTCTTGCTCCTGGGTCTCGTCATTCTGTTGTCTACGATGGCCTTGAGGTGATCGTGACCGCTCCCTTCGCACTGGCTTAAGCCCTCTGCTCTGTACCTCTCTCCGATACATCTCCCCCTCCAATGCGTACGGATGCATTTGAATGGGCTTCCGTTGCCGAAATTCACGTCTTGCCCTATCATCGGCAATCTGCCTCTGTAGAGCGGTCGAGGCTGGTATGACTACGTGAACTGCCGTACGTCGATGAGGCTCAACAAAAGCAATGGGAGGCGATTCCAAGTCCGTTGGTGGATCCGAGAGATCATCGTCGGAATTGTCTGATAACAGCGCGCTACCGAACTCATGGAGGAGCCCTGAAGTATTTTGGTAATTCCCTACGTCTACCGTGATGGTTGGTTGTCTCGGAACAATCGAGTTGCCTGGAACAGACACAGTACGGTTGTCGTCAAGTTGCGGTACGGACAGGGCGGAGCTTGACTGGTGGATTGGCGATGCCAAGCGCTGGCATGATGGAGGAGGTGGTACAGTCTTTTTAATCTTTGGCGTAGATGAGGGTTGTAGCGGATCGGGACTCTCGGTGGTACAGTCTTTTAATCTTTGGCGTAGATGAGGGTTGTAGCGGATCGGGACTCTCGGTGAGTTGACGCGCTCGACGCGTCCACACAGGCCAGCATCCTGCCTGGAACCCTGACTCTCGAGCTGAGACTCATCTTCTTCCTCATCTGAGTCCTGGACAAACCCTTTCTGTCTCCATTTGGACATTTGGACGCGCCTGCATGTCGTACCGGGGTTCGAGGCTGGCGGGGTGTGGTTTTGGGTGATGGTTGAAGGCATGTCGCGTCGTCCCGTGCTCCGCTTACCGGTAGCGCGTGCCGGGGGGGGGGGCGAAAGAGAGCTGAACTTTTTGCCCGCAGGAGTGCTTTCGTCATACACGCCAAACTCGACGGCCTTGGAATCGGCACTTCACGCAGCAGGCAAACAAGATGGCGGGACGTATTCTCCCAGTCGCGCTGGCGACTATAGTTGGTGTGTCAATCGGAGTGGCTACCTTTGATGGAGAGTTTAAGAAACAACGAATAGCACGAATGGAGGAAGAGTACAAACGGTACACAGATTTCATGTGCGCTTTTCTTCTCTTGCTTTCACTCACGCTCGTATCAGGGAACTCGCCGCCGCTGCTTCGAGCACTGCAAATGCCACACGCGCACCCTCGAGTGGCATAGCGTCCCCGCCTTCCACACAGCTACAGGCTAAAAAAGAGGAAGCGATGGCCTCTGCGCCTGCTGATAACTCATGGTCGAACATGCTTGGGCTTTGGGCATGGAAGAAGGACCACAAGACGGAAGCTGCGGCTTTGACTGCGACGAGCAGCGCTGGAAACCCCAAAGGCAACCCCTGATGGCGATGGTAGAGGGCATTTCAGAGGTTCAGTCGACGCTCGAGATCATTCCACCGCCCCCGCCGTAGCGGATCTAGACGCTTCAGCTCGTCTAACCACGACCTCATATCCTTTGCCGTAAACGATCCGGTTCCTGCGTCCACGTCCAAGTATGCCTCTGCAAGTCCGAGCAGCGCCTCGTATATCCACTTGCAGTCGGCCTCGTCTTCCAGGATCTCCCTGATATACTCCATCTCGTGCTGGTAGTACTTTTGTCGCTCGCCGTTGGTCAGGTCTTGGACGACGCGCGAAGCCGATGGACATGACGGAGATAATATTGAGAGGAGGTATTGGTGGTAGAACCATATGGACTGGTCGAAAGGGTCGGTGTTTATGGCTTCGCATATCAGGGCTAGTTCCGAGTCGAGGAACACGCGGCGGGCTGTGGTGTCTGCATTGCGCTCTCGGAGAATCTTGGGGATAAGCTGGCTGCGATTGTGCCAGGCGGAGAAGTTGGAGAGATTGGTCTTGATCATCCTGGTCGTGTACTCAAACTCGGACTCTGTGAGGCTTCTCTGGGCGGCGCTGGTTACGGGAATGTCTCCAGATGTGGCCAGACGCTCGATCTGCGACACGACAAATCGTCTATAGCCCCAAGCATGGAAGTTGCGGCTGTCTGCATGTAGCATTTTGTTTATGAGCTGTAGTTCTCCCGACCAAAGCGTATGTGCTGCTTCAGCGCCCATCAGGGCCTCGCCTTGGCGCAGCAGCCAGTTTCTGTGGTTCCATATCCAATAGCACTTGGGAAACTTGCGTAACAGCGCGAAGGTGAGCTGCAGGTCGCCATGCACGAGGTCGTCTGGCGATTGTTCGGGCGTGTGTGCCGTCACCAAGGCCATCAAGACGCGTCTTCGGTGGTTCCATATCGTGTAATACTCGGGGTTCTCGTTCAGGAGTTTCGTGACGAGGCCCAGAACCTCGATGGTGAACTGCTGCTCTGCAACCTGGACAGCGACTGTCAGCAGCAACCAAGGCAACCTGGCTTTGTGCTTTGTTTCCAATACCTTGGTGTTCACGAGATGCGCCAAATCTTTGTAGTGCGCAATGTGTTGAAGCTCCTTCTGCCGCGCTTCCTCTGACCGAACTACTGGGCCTGACCCGCGCGATATGCCGTGCTATACGTGTCAGCAGATATCGCCAGCCGATGCCCAAGTCCACGTACGCTTGCCATGTGTTTTCTGCGCGGTTGAGAACGCTTGGCCGTTGCTTCCTCCGAGTGCAGCCTCGGCGGCGGCATGTTTGCCCCACTCACTACCTGCACGCGTGGCGCCCCTGCCCCTTGGCCGTGCCCCGCCAAAGGTTGCCGCTGCCGTTGCCGCTGCCGCTGCCGCTGCCGCTGCCGTCAACACTCGCCGCCTCTGGCAACTCTTAACATGCTCCCAACATCCTAAGAACCCGTCATCCATCATCGCCATTACTAACCTCGCAGCGATTACACCGGGACACCACGCAGCACTTCCCGTCTCCCGGCTCCTCTCCTTTGGACGGCTTCACATGTGCTGAAGCTCACAGCTCAGCTTTCCACTTCACTCATCTTGGCACCCTCCAACATGCACCACACTGACGACGAAGCATCTCCATCTCAGTTGGGCTACTGCACGCCGCCACTGTCTCCTACCAAGACGGCCAGCACTGAAGACTGGGCGTCGCCTAGGACACCGCAGTCTCCTCGCAAAAGCCGCAGCTGTCTCTTCTTCAGGGATATCGACAGTGGCGTTGCCAGTTCCTGCCCAGCTCCACCGTCTTCTCCTAGCAAGTCAAAGTTCCTTTCTCGTCTCGAGGCGCTGTCAACCCCGGACCTTAGTCCGACTACTCATAGATCTGTGCCGGTACAATCAAACCATCATACTCCTTCAGCCTGTCGCAGACTGGTCGACTTCGATCCTTCTTCTACTTTGAATCGCTCTGTTGCGCTCGCTCACTCACACACTCTCTCATCGCCCTCCGGAAGCGTATATACTCACAATGACAATGCTCTCTTTTGTCCAGTGAAAGCATCTAACTCCAGTCCTCGTCGACATGCATCACCTTCAACCAATCCAAGGCGCAGCAACCGCAGCTCTTCGGATAGCTTGGTTGACAGCCTGAGCCACGCCCCAAGCCCTTTACTAAGCCCTACAGATACTGTCACTACGTTTGAAAGCCCAAGTTTACCCCTTCTCCGCTACATTAATACATCCATTGAGGAGAGCTCTCCACCAGCTAAGCTAAGCCGAATTTCTCTACGCTATGCCAGCTCTCCCTTAAGACCCAGTCAATGGGCGGCACGAGGTGGGTCATTAGCGTTACTTCGTCAGGTCCACACAAGCTCGCCAGATCGCTTCATTGCCTGCCGCCGGCCACCCGCTGTTGCTCGAGAAAGTTTTGAGCTCAACAGTCCCGCAGAACGTCGAAACAAGGAACAGAACACCAATCGCGGAACCCGTACAGGCGCAGATGCCTTCAGCCACCGACTGCGCAGGAGTGGTCGCATGAACGAGGAATTACGCGGACTCAGGGAGGCACACTCTGTCGTTTCAGGGCGTGCCAATGCGAGCAGAAGGAATGTCAACTTCAGACGCACCCCCCTGCCTCTGGGCGCTCGTCAGATCAGTACTGGCGCTGTCTGGAACGTCGGTGGGCCTTCTGCTGTGAGTGACACAGTAGTAGCAGTCTCCACTGGCACAGGTAGTATGCTTGGTAGTGGAACGAACGCGCCATTGTACAAATCTGCTTTCCTAAACCGAGCAGATCCCGATGCCGAGCTTGAAGCCTATGTACGACGTCTCGCACTAGCACTTGATATTGATCAGACTGATCGCATACTCCAGCACTCATCGTCTCCAGCTTCCCCGAGCTCACTACGCAACGGCCCAACATCATTGGCTAGGCATGTCTGGCGAGATGGAGCTTGGGTCAAGGACGGAGTCAACTCGAGTTTGTTTTCATTCCTTGTGGGACTCTCAGCATTATTCCCCTACTAATTATAAACTCAAGCTCCTCGTCAAGCGCCGCCAAAGCGAAGGCCTGTACCGATTCTACCTTTTAGATATGTTCTCAACATACAGATAACCACCAATGCTGACCTAGCCTACAGTACTCGACGCCCCTAACCTTCGCGATGATTATTACTGTACCTTGCTCGCATACTCTCACACCTCCAAGTGTCTTGCTGTCGGCCTAGGGAACTTTGTCCATCTATGGTCTGAGAGAAGCGGTGTAAACACACCGGACTCACTTAACGCCGTACCGCCAAACGGCCCTCCAGATGTCCAGCATGTTACATCCTTGGATTTCTCCTCTACATCAGGAGGGCAAGCAATCCTCGCTGTCGGACGAGCTGATGGTCGTATTTTACTCTGGAGCCCGCTTGATTCAGAACCACGCTTCGATGCTACCCAACCCAAGCCTGTGTCGTGTGTCTCTTGGAGACCAACTGTCGTGCAGCGACCTTCTCTCCGGGATAGAGCAATGAATGTACCAACCGAAGAGTTGCTCATCGGAGACGAGGTTGGTCACATCTACTTCTACAGCGTTGAGTGGCCTTCGGAGACACACAGTGCACTCTTCGGTTGGAACGGCGCCATGACTTTACTCGCTCGACTATCCATCCACAGCCAACAAATTTGCGGCCTAGCATGGTCATCGGACGGCGACCTCTTTGCAAGCGGAGGAAACGACAACGCTTGCAACCTGTTCGAAACGAAAAAAGTGCTTCAACCGAACCCTGCTAGCGAGAACACAGCAGCCATGTTGGATGTCCGTGAAGGTCCGCGGGGTGAGTCCATCTATACCGTGACCAACCACAATAATAACCCCGTCCTACACCTTGCGCAATCAGCGGCAAAACACACATGGATGCTCAATGCTGCCGTCAAAGCCATGGCATTCTGCCCCTGGCAACGCGGGCTCATAGCCATCGGCGCGGGCTCGAACGATCGTTGCATCCACTTCTACCACACACGCTCAGGCACTTGTTTAGCTACCATCGACTGCGCAGCTCAAGTTACAAGTCTCATCTGGTCCCAGACTCGTCGTGAGATAGCAGCAACATTCGGCTTCGCGCAACCCGAACATCCCTACCGCGTTGCTGTCTTTGCTTGGCCTAGCTGCGAGCAAGTCGTTGCCGTGCCGTGGTACGATGAGAATCGGGCTCTGTGTGCAGTCGCTTACCCAGGTGGTCCGACGAGCGGTCCGCAAACAGATGAAGACCGCGACGGCGGGAGGGTGAGGGGCGAAGATGGAGTCTGGTCGAGAAGAGGCGTCGAGGAAGGTTGCATTGTGGTTGCGGCTAGCGATATGGCGATTCGATTCCACGAGATATGGAGTGACAAACGAGGCAGTGTGGGCTCGGGTGGTTTGCTGGGCAGTGGGACCATGGGCTTGTTGGGAGGTAGTGGTATCTTTGAGGGTTCCTATGCTGGTGATATTGAGCGGCAAGGGACGGTGTTCAGATGAATTGGAGTTAGTCTCTAGGGAACGGATTGGGGATATAGGATGAGATGAGCAAAATAACCTCTCAGTCCCGGAACCATAAGGTTCTTGTTCTGATCTAGAACTAGCTTTATGATTGATGTATTGCTATCGAGCAGGTTTCGCTCATGGTAGAGGGCTGCGACGAGTGTTCTAGTTTGCTCTTCGTCTTCTGAGATCTCCCATCACCTCGGTCCCTTTTCTTTCCTCTCCCATATCTTTCCACGTGCTGCTTCTCCCAGCTTTGGTCACACTCTCAGCTCTGCGCCCTCTTTTCACGCCTTTATCTTCTTCCTCGCTGTCCATCAAATCCCTCTTCTCCCTCGCCCTATCGCTAGCTTTTTTCCACGGTCGTCTCTGTGTTAACGCATTGATCTGGGGTCGCCTACTTAGCCTCGCCCCCTCTTTCTGCTCCCGGTCATCGCCTAAATACGCTTCCCTTCTCCTCCCCACCCAGTCTTTTCCTTCGTGTCTCTCTTTATTCCTCTCAATTTGCTTCGCCTTTGCAGCAGCGTTCCTCACTGACCGTCTCTGCACAAGAGCGTCGGTCTGCTCCATTTTCCTCTCCATCTTCTTTGCCTTCTCCGCAGCTTTCTTCGCTGACCGTTTCTGTGCAAGAGCGTTGATCTGAATCGAACGATGCGCTTTAAGGACCGCGGTGAGGAGGTCTGATGAGTAGGCGGTGGTACTAGGTATGTTGGTATCGGAAAGCAGGGTAGAGAGTTCTGAATGTAGGCCTTGGAGAGCTGAAATAAGTGCAACTTCCTTTTCCGTCTGTTGCCTAAGGTCAGGACGTTTTCTGTGGGGATCTGGAAGCGGTCTGTGACTCAGGATGACGAGTTTTGCTTCTGGCTGGAATCCTTCGTTTTGCTCAATTTGTTCCAGAGTTTGTTGCTGGGTTGCGTTTTGGGTGAGGTCAATTTCGCTTGGTTCAGGTTGTTGCTCTGGCTGTGCGGCTGGCTCTTCGAAAAGACGGGCTGAGCTTTTACCCTGATTTTCTAATACGAAAGCTAGACCCAGGGAATGTCTACCGGTACTGCCGTATGTGCTATCAGTTTCAACAGCCTCTTCCCTCTTGTCGGTCTTGTCTGACCAGAATGCTTCTCCTTCGAATAACCTTTTTGCAGTCCTATATACCGTGCCACTAATAGGGTAGAGTTTGTTCTTCGCATCCATGGTGGCGTTGACCTGCAGCCGACCACTTGCGTGGCCTATCGTGATCGCGCTTTCCATCAAGGGCTCGGGGGCCAGCATTTGCTCAACAATTGTTCCGGTGATACGCGCCGCGACCGCTGATGTCAATGCAGCAGTCAGAGGAATGGCTCGATGAGGCTGCGTATCTGAGAGAAAGCGGATGACAATATCCATCTGTGATGACTTGAGTGTTTGCCCTGACAAGACGAGATGTGAAGACGACTGCGAAACGAGACCGATCTTGGGAATGGTACGAGGAACCTCGTCTTCAGTAGGCGCGATACCCATGACGACAGCCGCGGCTTTGCGTATGCTTTCGAGTAAGGCAAGCTTGTCTGGAAGCTTGTTGAAGTCGTTGGGTAGTATGGTGCCATCCACACCGACATCATCAGCGCGGATGAAGATACATGGGTTCGCGCCGTCTACGCAAGAAACTCGGTAACCTCCAATGTTGTCGACTCGCCTGCCAGTTGGAAGCACTTTGCCGGTGTTGCTGCCGTATGGGTGTTTAAATTCCAACTTGATCCTTGAGCTGGGTCCAGTCACACCGTCAATCTTGTAGTCGCCCACAACCGCAGCCTGTGCTCCGATGACCTCGAAGGTGGAGTCGATCTGCTTCCCGGTATTCGTGTTCCGTATCTTGACAGTAACCTCTCCATCGCCTTGGGCATATATTCTGGCTGGGAGAAGACCAGCGTTATAAGCATAAGGACCAATTGCACTGCTCATGTTCCCACAGTTGCCTGCGACGTCGACTTCATCATTCTCAATGCCCAGGCCAACAAAGGTATAATCAATGTCCAGCTTTTGCTCGTCGCCAATCAGCCTTGCCTCTTCCTGGGCCTGTGCAGCCTGCGCACTCTCACGAGCTGCATCGATGCCACCGAATCCAGTTCGGAAACGGGTGGCTCTCTCAGGCAGTGGGATCCTCCTCCCGTAAGGTTCGACGAGGCATATCTTGCTAAGACTAGATATCCCCGCACCCATGCCATCAAGTTGTCGTCCATAGGGGTCGCCACTCCCCATTATCTGGCGGAAGATGGTCGGCCATTTTGCGCGGTGCTTGGGCAAAGCTTGCGGCTGTATAATCACGGCTCGCGATGTACCTCCGCGGTAGTAGGCTGCCTCGATAGGCTTCTGAACCGTTGCATCTGGCGGGACGATGTCATGCCGAGAGACGAACGAACGTATGCGGAGGAAGAAGACTGGCGAAGGACGCATTACGCATCATGGCATTGACTTCGAGGGATGCTTGTCAAAGACGTGCGATCGACAGATGGCAATTATTCGGATAGGATCCGACCTCGGGACGGAAAGACTGGACCCTATTTGCGAGCACAGGCATTCGTCACAGCTGCTCCGAATTTTTCCACGACGTCTTCGACATCATCGCATCACACATCCATACTAGACTTTCGCCTTTGTTTAAGAGTTGCGTCCTCTGCTTCGTTTCACATTACATACTACAAAATGTTGCAAAGAACCATCCTCCGCGCCTCAAGACAGCAGGCTGCCCGCTCAATACGGCCTTTTGCGCCACTACGTCAACAAACACCATTCACCAGAGCATTAGCCACACCCGCTATTCGATGGTATTCGGATGATGCGCCGGCAAAGGAGGGAGAAGGCGCTGAGAAGAAGGAGGATACGCCCGCAGAGAACAATGAGGTAACACAATTGAAGGAGCAACTGGAGAAGAAGGACAAAGAAATTGTCGACCTCAAGGTATGCTCCGATGCTGACTAGCTATACAACGACAAAAGACTGACGTTGAATGACAGGACAAGTACCTCCGCTCAGTCGCCGACTACCGCAACCTCCAAGAACGCACACAACGTGAAATCAAGGCCGCAAAAGACTTTGCCATCCAGCGCTTCGCCCGCGACCTGGTAGAATCCGTCGACAACCTTGACCGCGCTCTGGGCACTGTTCCAGAAGAGAAGCTCAAGTCGGATAACACCGACCTCATTGCTCTCCACGACGGCATCAAGATGACCGACACCATTCTCATCAACACGTTGAAGAAGCACGGCCTGGAGCGATTCGACCCCAGCGAGACGGCAGAAAAGTTCGACCCGAACATCCACGAGGCCGTTTTCCAGGCGCCGCAGCCGGATAAGGAGGATGGCACCTGCTTCCACACACAGCAGAAGGGCTTCAAGCTCAACGGACGGACACTGCGACCGGCCAAGGTTGGCGTTGTTAAGAACGCTTAAACACAGAATTGAATGAGGCCGGACAACCTTCCATGTACGCCGACAATATTGCTCATGGCTTCTGTCGCTGCCACCACCATCTTATTCGCATGTGTATGACTACTCCGGTTTGGCTCCATTGTCTGGTGGGCACGGTACATTGGGGGTATGGCGTTTTCGTGCTACCCACAAGGTGCATTTTTTGTTTTCCGTCGGACGTTGTACATATATTCCCCTCTCAGATGCATCTTGGAAAAGTTGACCAAGCACGATGACGAAATGGCTTTGCGTGTATTGTAATGTTAGATATGAAAGAGTACGAGCGAAGGAGCAAGCTTAACAGCAGCAAAGCAATTTGAATGTAGTTACTTCAACTCATCCTTAGTAGCGCTTCGCAAATCAGGTTGTGCCAAATGCCAATGCGAAGAAAAAGGTACTACGTTTCGTAGCAGTTTTGCAGTCTGTTGACGCCAACCTTTTTTTAGAACGCCAGCCCATGCAATGTTGTACACCCATACACGCCAAATCTCTTCGTCTACCAGTTCTGTCCGTAGGGCGTAGCACCGTACGGCGTAGCCCCTCCTTGAGCCGCACCGCCCCACGAACTCGCGCCACCGTATCCTGCTTCTCCGACTGGGGTATATCCGCCCGCATCACCATAGCCAGCACCGTTCAATGTTGGACTCTGTGCGCCGCCAAAGTCCTCTGGGCCTCCAACGCCGCCAGATAGCTCTTTGATAATTTCGGCGAGCTTGCGTTGCAGAATAGCGATGCCTTGCGTGACAATTTGATCGGGCTCGAGACCGCCGACTGTTTCGACGTCGTAGAAGAAACGGGTTGGGGCAGCGTCGTAGTTAAAGGGTTCGTCTGGGTTAGGAGGGCCGCCGTCAAGGTTTATCCGAGCTTCGTCTTTGGGCCTGGGTACTGTCAGATTGATCTTGTCCGTAGTCGGGCAGTCTCATGAGTAAAGGGTCAGACATACCACTCCTTGTCGGCATCCTCCTCGTGCCAGTAATCCAAATGATGCAGCTTGTTCGCTGGATCGTACTCGAAACCAATGGCTGCACTTGGTGCCCACTTCGCATGCTCCTTTGCAATACCCTTCTTCGCGATGCACTTCATGTTGATCGCTTGACCTCTCCTCAATTTGACAATGCAACTACCCGTCTCTTCGGAATCAGTGATGACCGGTTTGCCCACCTCGTCGTTCGGTGTCCGAGACTCAATCACCAGGTCCCGCGCATACACCTTCATGATCTCGTTGCCTGTACATTTTGCGTTCAGGGTGAGAACAACAGCGCAGTTGTCGCAGTAGCCTTCACAGTCGCAGTCGCGCGCGTATAGCAGCTCGTCGACGCCTTTTGAGCACAAAGGGATGAGGCCGAGACGGTGACAGACGAACTCGTCGGCCAGGACGGATGTGTTATCGAAGACTTCTACCACGTCAATGGCAAGGGTGGGAATCTCAGCGAGCATCACACGGCGGAGGGAGTTGGCGGTTTCGAGATTAAAGTTCTGGACGATGAAGTTGGCGCGCTGGCTGTTGGCCTACGCATGGCTGTGTTAGCTCGACACGTCCCGACGTAGACAGAGCGGGCGATGTACCTCGAGGAAGCGGACATTTATGGCGCCGCCATCTGGGTCGTAGTCCATCGCGTCGTCGTTTCAGGGAGAGGGCTGAGTGCTTAGGAAGCGCAAGATGGAGCCGATGTGGTGAGGCGACTAGATTCGGAGGCGGAGAGAGACGCGTAGACGTGTGTGGGGCTTGCTGGCTGGGGTCGTCGTTCTCATGGAGATTCTTTGAGGTGAGTCTGGAGCGAACACAGCCTAGCGCCTGGATTCGTGCGCCACATGTGCGCCACACCTCGCGACGAGCCACTTCACTGTACCGTCGTCATACAGGTCAACAGTCGGCGAGATTACACCGCATGCGCAATTACACGCAGAGCAGTTTCCTTGCATACCAAAAGTTTGTGGCGCAATAGCGTTCCGAAGAGCATGTTCTCGAGCGACTGGCGATACTATGGCTTAGCACAGGCGGAGTTGGGACAACAGCAACTGTCGCATCAGACGTCTTGAAAGCTTGAGTAAAACTAAACACGTACAAGACAAGCGCTGGGTGCATGCTTCCAGCACTTGCGGGTATGCCCGGCGTGCGCGGAGCTCGAGACAGTCACGAGACAGAGCGTGACCTTGAATCAGCCTTACTGTTGAACAAATGAAACACTTTCCTATGGTGCATGTGCTCCAAGCCCGACTTGAGGCATGCCGATGAGACTGAGACTTGGAAAATACCATGGGCTGACAACGTCTTTGGATGCAAAGCGCCTATGGCTGTGTTGCGGAATGAGCTGACTGGCTTGGACAGTTGTCCTCGTCGTACTATGGATTGCCGCATGCACATGGCAGATGGACGATTGACAAGTCTGCCGCCGAGTAATGGCCTACAATCTATTACACGCCCAGTCGGACAAGAGAAGGGCCCTGGTAGTAGTATGGTGATTTGTGTGCATGCGGTGTAGTCCCAGCATGGATAAGCCGGACACTAACAGTGGACTCAGTGCTTGAGTATTAGTCTGCAAACCATGTTCTGTGGAAGCAGCGAGACACTGATGGATGTTTCTGTCGTCGACATGAGGCTGAGTTGGGGGCGACTGTGCATCAGCGAGGCGCAGGCCTTCTTCTGCTTGCCTCTGCGCGTTGTGCTATCGTCAGGTAGAATCCATCATCGATGCGTCCACCTAGGTCCGGAGGCCTCTGACAGCACAGTGCGCTGGGAAGCAAGATGGCGGGGCAGTGCAACAACGCCCAGGATGGACGCGGGAATGGCGATGGCCCGAGTTCTAGCCTTGGCGGATTGAGGCGGAGCAACAGTCGCTGCTTGCATGCGGAAGCTGGAACCGCCAGCTTTGATATAAGACACACGCTGTCATTGCTACTCTTCGACTCACCACAGCTACTCACCCCCAGCAGGCCCCCCACAACATCTTCGCGCAAGACAAATGATCGCAAACATGCACGCTACTCTGCCATCACCCCAGCGCTCTCGCGCATCATCGAGGAGCAAGTCGCCACTCACTCTCGACTTCTCAGACCTACCACCGCTCGTCGAGCCGTCACCCCCCTCAAACACACTCATCATAACCGTAAGCGTCGTCCTTGCTGACTATAACGCCATGATCTAACACGCTTTAGAACCTTTTGGCACCCGAAATTTTCCAACTGTCAACCCTCACCGAGATTCGCGAAACCATCGACCAACATGCGAAAGTACACACTTGGGCACCGCTCAAGTCTTTCCGTCGCATCGTAGTATCCTTCTTCGACATCGAATCTGCTATACAAGTTCGCCAAGCCCTTGATGGCGAGCAACTCATGGGTTATCGCATCCGCGTATACTTTGGTGTAAACACGCCCATGAACCCTTCAGACCAGCACCTTGCCCTCCCCAAGTCAGATCGATTATTCTTCATTTCGCCGCCACCTTCACCACCGATGGGCTGGGAAATGAAGGAAGAGGATGCGCCGAACAAGATCGTGCACCCCGAAGATCTTGCCGCAGCGCTGGCGCGGCTACATGCAACCCATGAGGCGACATCACCTGAGACCGATCACGGAGGAGCTCCTATTACAAGGAGGCGAACTGGCAGCACGACTGTAGTCTACCACCCCGAAGACCACGGTGACTCGCCGAACCTTCCAGCTATATCAGTCGAAGACACAACGGAGACACCTGAGCCATTGACACCCATCGACGCGATGGAGGGCGTTGAGGGACCAATCGCCTCGCAGAAGGCGCAGGGCATGACAGTCAGCACTTCAAGGCCGCCGGTCGAGCTCATGCACTAGACAGTCTGGCAATTCCTCAGTTCATTTATTTCCTTGTTGTATCAAAAAAACACATTTGTACAACGACATGGCAAATGCATAATTCCGGCGTTGGCGGTTTGCTAATCTTGGAATGGCTCGATTTCGAGTTAGTGAACGCTAGCATATGGGCTTAGGGATATACCTTTGACCGGACTTTGGTTATAACGAGTCTAATGGGTAGTAAATGGCATGGTATGATATCCCGTTCGAATAGAATAAACAAGTTAAATCCTATCTTGCACATCCTCTTCGCTTGCTTGAGACTATTCGGCGAATGTGAAGAAATAGTCAGCTCTGTCCCACAGATACTGGAATCCAAAAGACTACAAAATCGATTCACCACACATGTATCAACGACTTCAAGTGTCCATAGTTTTGTTTAGCCGCTGTGAACTGCTCATGTGCCGGCGCGGAGTGCACTTGGCAGTTTTCTTGATGCTGAAGCATACCTACAATCTGCCAAAACTGCAACTCATTGAAGCTTGTTGGTCGCGGTTGCGGTGCCTGGAAGTCGCGCTAGCACGTGATCTGCCCAATCCCGGTTAGCGCGCACCACTCAGTTTAAGCGAAGGGCCATTTTGATGATTTCGAGTCGACGACCCTACAACACCACGACAATCTACTAACGTTGCAGCTTCCACACGCCGTCGAGACGCCGCAGTCAAGATGAAGCTCAACATCTCCTATCCCAACAATGGAACCCAGAAGTTGATCGAGGTCGAGGATGAGCGCAAGCTCCGCGTCTTCATGGACCGCCGCATGGGTCATGAAGTCCCTGCCGACAGCATTGGCGACGAGTTCAAGGGATACATCGTCAGGATCACTGGCGGTAACGACAAGCAAGGTTTCCCGATGAAGCAGGGTGTTATGCACCCAACCCGTGTTCGCCTCCTCCTCGCTGATGGCCACTCTTGCTACCGCCCCCGCCGCACTGGTGAGCGCAAGAGGAAGTCGGTTCGCGGGTGCATCGTCGCCATGGACCTTTCCGTTCTTGCTCTCAGCATCGTCAAGAAGGGTGACGAGGAAATCCCCGGCCTGACTGACGTTGTCCACCCCAAGCGCCTCGGTCCCAAGCGTGCCACCAAGATCCGCCGCTTCTTCGGTCTCAGCAAGGAAGATGATGTGAGTTACCTCATAGCTTCTTCGCCAATCCTGCTTCGCATAGCGGATTGAGTCTCGCTCATTCTGCTACAAGCAGCGCATTGAGTCTGAGCAACAAGAAGTGAGCTAGAAAGTTTCAAGGTTTGAGTTCTAATCATTGCATGTGTAGGTCCGCAAGTTCGTCATCCGCCGTGAAGTCCAGCCCAAGAAGGAGGGCGCAAAGCCCTACACCAAGGCTCCCAAGATTCAGCGTCTTGTCACTCCTCAGCGTCTCCAGCACAAGCGTCACAGGCTGGCGCTCAAGCGCCGTCGCGCGGAGGCTTCCAAGGATGCCGCCGTACGTCTATCCCACAATACAACACATTCAATAGAGGCTAATGATATTGCAGAACGAGTACGCTCAGATTCTTTCCAAGCGCATCAACGACGCCAAGGCCGCACACGATGAGGCCCGCAAGAGGAGGGCCTCTTCCATGAAGCACTAGAGATTTATCATGAGTTCATGATTGGGTCGTGGAATGATTACATTGGCGTCGGCACGAAAACAACGGTGTGGGCTCCTGTATCTGAATGAAAACTTCGGGCATTCTAGGGAATAGGCGCTTCTCATACCACTGACTGCTTAAAGCAGTTGTCTCAATAAACAATTGCATCACTTCATGACTGCTCCACAACCTTCTGGTCACCGACACGTGTCTCGTTGGTTTACCTCTATCGTCCTGATCATGATCACTCGATCATGTATGTTTACTTCGTATAATGTGGTTCTCGCACTCGCCTCCACTCATGGTATACTGAAGCAAATTTTCGGGCATTTTCGTTGCGTACTAGATTCTGCTTGCAAATAATGTTCTTGATCTCTTTAACTTACAGATTTGTTCCGAACGGTGAGATATTGACGTCCAAGAAAATATCATTTGGCTCATTTTCATTTCCGGGAGGCACAGTAGCGCACTAACAAGCACTACGGCGGAGACGTGAACTTTCTTCGAACCGAAAGTTTCGGACAGATAAAAATGGATCGTATGTATACGCAAATCGACCGATGCATCGGATTGTTGTCTATGATATCGTGCCGCGGAATGCTCACAGCGCCAAACGCCCGCCCATGTGGTATCATTCGTCTCGTCGCATACCCCAAGATGGTATCAAACACGTTGCGCATCCATACAGGATTTCCTTCGTCTATTCCAGTGTCTTTAATTGCCGGAAAACTTTCTTGTGTTGCTCTAAAAACAAAAACGTGAGCACGGTATGAGGTCCAACGCGAATAAAGCTCGGTACCCAGCCCTTGAACATCCAACGGAATCCTTCTGCTCTCATAGTATCCGAAACAGTCTTTACAAGCCCAACGCTATCACTGGAGCTCATGACTTTAGTTTTGATGACATCTACCGGCGAGCATATCGTTGTAGCTACAAATCCTGCCAAGAACGATGCTGTGAAGTGTGATGTGAGGTTGTCTCCCAGTGGCGTGTAGTTCAGTAGCACGCGCTTGAATCCGTCGTATGTTGCCAGTTGACCCACAGTCATGAGCACCGCTCTTGACGAGTTAGGCCAGACGCCTTTCCACAGACTTGCTACTCCTTCTTCCCGCGACATTCGAATTATCCCGTCAATCGCGTTCTTATATCCTCGTCGCCTTTCTTTCGGTAATGCTGCATCGTGTTGCATCCGTACGTTTAAGATGTCTCCCGGGTTACCAGCAAAGCCTCCGAGGAAGCCTGATATGGAGGCCATGCCAACAAGTGTGAGGAACGAGGGTTTCGTGTCGGTGGTCGTCATACGTTCCTTGAGGGACTCGTAGACACCGAAGCGGGTCATACTATAGGTCCCTTGGCGAAGCTGGGCTGCGGAAATCTGGTGTCGCATTAGATGTAGGCATTGAAAGTCGGATACATGAGATGACGTACGCCTTTGTATAGTCCCAATGCACCATCCGTCTTAATGACATGTCCAAACATTTGGATCATGTTTAACCGTGCGCCGGACAGCGCTTGTGTTTGTAACCGGACCTGAACTTATGAGTATATATGAATTGGCGTACGCGACAGTTGAAAAAGCTACCTTAACTATTCAGACTATTAGCTAGATCTCCAGTGTTACGCGCAGAGCTGAGAAAAGCTTACCAAGGTCCAGCGGATGCGTAAAGAAAGTCGCAAAACAACTCGCGCTTCCACCAAACCAAAGTGGATAATGTATCGGCGTCTTCTTGCTAGGCTTCACATTCTCGCTCTTCCGTAATTCAGGCACGCTCACGTTCTTGGTAACGTACGCCATAATGAAGATGAATGGCTGCGCAACGACAGCATATGTAGCTGACGAAGGTAGGGATGCTGTCGCCTCAAAAGTCAGGAAGCTGTCGAGCGTCGGTGGTAATTGAGGGACCGAGAAATCGGCACGCGGACGTCATCGGCAACACGTGCTGCTTCCGGATTTAAGCTCGGAGCTGGTGGGCAGGGCTTGGCGTCGCGTGCGGTTTTGTGGACGCGATGGTAAGGGCAAATATTAACATCGAAGATGCGGGTACCACTGTCCTCTACGGCTCGTTGCCGTCAAATGGGTAGAAACTTCTCATTACAGATACCACTGAGCTCAGTGTCGCATTGGTCGTGGCGTCATGCAGTGAGGCATAATTCTTCCGGTGAGTTTGCTATCATGTGATGCGGTTCCTAGCTTTCTGTATCGAATCGACTGTAGTCACGCTCATTGATACGAGGTTCGGAGCCTTGCGGATCAATGATGCCGCTACCGCTATCTGTCTTGGTCGCCATGCTTAGTTTGTATTCGAAAGGGTTACCGTATAAAATCTAAGTATGCACAGGAGCATTCCCAAAAGAGATCAAAGTTGAAGGGCGAACATATCAGACCGACGAGTGGATGAACACACCCTCAACAATCCTCGCCGCTATATCGAGACGCCTACATCTGCAGCCAGACCATCCTTTGACCATCACACGGAAACTCATCGAATCACGTTTTTCAGGTTACAAAACCTACAATGACCTCTTTCCTATTGTTACCACCGGACAGAACTTCGACTCACTCGGCTTTCCATTAGACCACATAGGTCGTAGTAGGACGGACACATACTACGTGAACAAGGACACTGTACTACGAACACACACCTCAGCACATCAAGCCGACACCTTCCGCAACAATGAGAGTGAGGGCTACCTCATTAGCGCCGATGTATACCGACGAGATGCTATCGACAGAAGCCATTATCCAGTTTTCCACCAGATGGAGGGAGCACGAACTTGGGATCGTCAGCAGGCAGAAAGAGAAGGCAAAACGCTAGCGCAGGTCATCTGGGATGATGTGAAGAGAATTCCCAAGCACGATGTTGCAGTTGAAGATCCAAATCCTCCTTTCCATGTTGAGCGTAACCCGCTTCAGACAAGCCATTCCGCAGACGAAGCTGAAGCTATAGCAGCGCACCTGAAACGCAGTCTCGAAGACATGGTGGTCACGATCTTCAATGCTGCAAGAGGTGCTGTAACTACAGAAACACCAAGCGAGCCGCTAAAGGTACGCTGGGTAGAAGCCCACTTTCCCTTCACTTCACCTTCGTGGGAGCTCGAGGTCTTCTGGCAAGGCGACTGGCTCGAAGTCCTCGGCTGCGGCATCGTCTCACAACCCATCCTGAACAATGCGTCGGTCCACAACCGCATAGGCTGGGCTTTCGGTATAGGTCTAGAACGCATCGCTATGCTGCTCTACTCCATCCCGGACATACGCTTGTTTTGGTCAAAGGACAACCGATTCTTATCGCAGTTCAGCGAGCAGAAGGCCATTCGCCGCTTCGTGCCTTTTAGCAGACATCCTGCATGTTTCAAGGACGTGAGTTTCTGGTTGAGGAGTAGTTCAAACGCCGCTGGTGGAGCCGCAGCAGTTCATCCGCCTGCAAGAGGCATGTCAAACAACTCGGCCACAGCGTCCTCGACGCAATCCTCAAATCCACTAGCGCCATCTGGTGCACCGGTCCCGCCAGCGGCCCCTGTACCATCATCCTCCAGCTTCCACGAAAACGATGTAATGGAAATCGCGCGAGAAATTTGCGGTGATCTTGTGGAAGACGTGCGTCTAACGGATGAATTCGTGCATCCCAGGACTGGACGCAAGAGCATGTGCTACCGCATCAACTACCGCAGCTTGGAACGCACACTTACGAACGAGGAGACTAACGAGCTGCATGAGAAGTTCAGGGGCTTGCTTGTGGAGAGGCTAGGCGTTGAGCTAAGATAGCGTCAGATGTGGAGGACTATCACGGGGCATGCGGTACGAGTACGAGATGTACAGATAACAAGGCGGAGCAGGTAGAAGTTTTTTGGGTGGTAGAAAACGGCGCGGGAAGGAGCTCGCCGGTGTTAAAAAAGAAAGGATAGGAAATGGCCTCAAAGTTAAAAATGGCGACAATGGGATTCTATGATCTCGATCGGAATGTGGAGTTCCTGATGAATCGAGTGTTTGGGTGTGGTAAAGAACGGAACGGAGCGGACGGACGACTGCTGGATGTGCAGGTGTGGGTGGGCGCAAGAGTAGGATCTACTGTCGGCTGTTGATCCTTTCACAGTTTCATTCACGGTGCACAATGTCTGTTGTAGATACACGTCACCCCCGGGCAACTCTACTATAATAACATCTGTTGTTACACCTAAGGTATCTGGTACTCGGCACCGCAAGATCCCATGCGCAGTACCTCCTTTCTGCAGCCCCGTTTTCTCTCTGTGCAAGCCCTATGCACGGCACCCCGCATATTCCGGTTTAGAAAGGGGAGGAGGAAAAAAGCAGGACACAGGAGTTCCGTGCAGGAAAATTTTGCTTCTACACCCCAAGGCGTTGTTTTGCGCATGAAGGTGCTGATGTGGCAAAATTAGTATCACGTCAGCAAATGCGTGTCTCGTAAGGTGCTCGCCCTGGATGCGGGCTGCGGTATAGTTTGCAGTGGCCGAGTCCAGCGTGTCTGCAGGGTGCAAGCTGGTGGGGCAAAGGACCCTTGTTCAATCCTACAACACCAAATTCGACACGGAATGCGCCGTTCAAACCTACACACATGCACATACAAAGCGTTACCTGCAGTTAGCTGCGGCATTTTTTCAGTACCCAAACCTTGATTGCCACGGTCCCTGCGGCTTGCTTACTTGCCTACACCATGTCGCTAATCGTATTATAGCCCACCAGTAGGACTTCAGGCGGTGGATTTCGTGTCGTTTCGATCGCCCGGCCAATGAGAGACCTAGAAATTGTGATTAGTAATTGAAAATTTCTAAAGTTCCTACATTCTAAACATCAACAACATTGCCAAAAATTAAGATTTCTAAACGTCGAAAGCCACCACAAACCTCGTTGCAAGCCGAATTTTATCATGCTAAAGCCTAAAGGCTCACCCGACGTACCTAAAGGCATCTGCGCTGCAATTATAACCTTAAATGTAGTAGCAGGGTGTGATTTTGCGCAAATTACGCACGACATGGTTAAGACGACAGCAATCGTAGCTATCCACAACATTAAAAATCTCAGAAATTAGCCCAAAAACAGCTTTACAAAGCTTCAAAAACTTCCAGTCTATTGTTGTGAACGCGCTCCTTAATTCTACAGCTAATACAAGGCCGTGCGTTCATTGGCTGAGACTGCCCTTGCCACCTAGGTCCACCCACAACCTATCGATTGGCCGGCTATAATACGATTAGCGACATGGTGTAGGAGCGAAAATGTCGCTAGCTAAACTAGCCCAACGATCTGCAGCCGACATCTTGTCTTTTTGTATCTAAGTTTGGCGCAGGTTTGGTGTAAGTTTAACTTGCTGACGAGCGACATTTCTAAATTCCGAATTCCGAAGCTAGAAGGTGCGCGGAATGGGGTTTCTAGCAGCCGTTCCAAGGTGCTAGGAGAATACTCCGGAGAAAGAAAAAAGGGTCGTACGAATCTTAGTAGGGAGGCTTTTTTTTCAGGTGTCCTAGCGTGCCCTCGCGTTTGCTTGCGAAAGGGAAAATGTGGTGGGTGCGGGAGGGCTTGCGCCATCTTGCTTCTGTTTTGCGCTCCAGGCTTCCACGCGTCTTCGAGAAGTTATTTCTTGAGAGCTTGCTTGTGCTTTTGTATGTCAAGTAGCTATGAGCCCTGTTTTGCTTTGTACATCGTCGATTTCATAGATTTTCTTTCTTGCTATGTGACTAAGCTCTTCTTTCGATTCCCTTCTTCGTGTCGGTGTCGAGTTCAAGACATGTAGATTTATGTTAATGATGCTGTTAGGCCCTTTTCGCAAACAACTGCGTTCTATACGATATGTATACATGGTTGTACTTTATCAAAATGGTTTCCTATATTAAGATTGTGGTTGTACATACTAATACCTGATCCAAACAACTATCTACCGGCCTTGCAGTGAGCGGCGTATTGCAAATGCCGTGCAATGTAGCATTACTGAGCGGTCGTTCCGGGAGCTCGGCAATCAAGCTGTGTTCGTGGTCTAAATCGTAACCCAACACCGGGTATTCGTCCTACGCGTAGATGATCGTAGCAAAGGTTTATGCGACTACCGGTATGGGTTCCCCACAAACACTGAGATAGCCGAGAAAGATGGCTCACGCATGGTAAGAAGATTGCTTTGATGGACAACCGCAGGAAAGAATGCATGATTTTGGTTGTCGAGCGACAGAAAGGGGTCAATGTTTGCTTTTCCGTGTCAGGAGTGTGGTGTCCGGATTTGTTATTGACAGGAGGAAACAGCCTGTTGCAAGAATGCAACATTTTGGAATGTTTGGGCATCAGTATGAGAGTCCAGCTATCTATCTTTGCCCTATATGGCAGTCGTGTTACTGGGAGCCAGGCGATTGCTCCAAAACTAGTAGCTCGGTTACCTACGGTACAACTCGCGGCGGGTTTGGTCATGAAATGACTCGGAAATGACAATTAACTGCGTTCGGCGCAATAACGCAAGGCTACGACGGACAGTCTCCATGGATGTTCGAACGGAGACAGGCCTTGTAATTTTCCTTGACGATCAAGCGAAGCGTGCCGACTTCCGCGCCTTAGATGATGGAGTGGCGCACTCTCGAAACAATCGCAACGGGCACATGTCATAATAACAAATACATGTGTTTTCTACATGATGCCGCAATTTGGGCAAATGGCCCAATGTTTGTATGCATGGCGGTTTGAATACATGTGCTCCCGATCAGCTGGTGCTGTTACGCGAGATGACCTAGCTGTTATGGGCCAACAATTGCTGCACCGTGACCATCGTTCGTTGCCTGCGAACCGACTGAATGTGACCAGACACAGTCTCCACTTGGAACTGTCAAGAGCCACGCTGGGATGAAGCCAAGACTTCCCCTTTCGGAGAAGATGGTCCAGACGAAAGTTTGAGCAGCAAGATGGACCGCACACAGAAATTGCTTTTTATGAGGAACAGGTAAGAACGTAACCGCATGTGGTGCAAATCGGGTGATGACAACTCTGCGAAAGAAGTTGGTGGCTCTCATGCAGCAATTCCTTGGTGACACTAGCCCGTTCACTGCATCGCTTGGCGTGAAGTCGGAAAGCACTTTGCATGCGAGCGGAGTGGGAAGCCGAAATTGAGTAGTGCAACGTCCCTAGTTATAGACGTATGCGTATTAACGTGACGAATGTTTGTCATAGAAAACAGCAACGTCGCTATCGTCTTGAACGCAAGATGTGAAGGAAGATGGGCACAAATGTCTTTGCAGGATCCGGGATGTTTCGTGGGGGTTTAACGCTCGGCTAGGGTAGGTGATAACCAGCCACCGCACGGACAGTAGAGTGAAACGGCGTGCCAGGCTCGGGAGAAAGAGGCAGATGCCGCTACACACAAGGTGTATGGAGAACTTTGAGGTGGTTCCACCACGGATGGCCATCGCAGGCTGAAGGCGCAAGGCAGATAGTTCAGTTTTGCACCCGTGATCGCGTCGGCGTCAGCAAAGCAGAAGCAAGTCAACACGCTGTTCGCGAGTGGAAACTGCAGAGCTAGGCATGGGCACGAGCATAGTGCAAAGTTTATATATATGGAGAGACAGTGTCGAGGACCCACAGGCAGCTTGGACCTCTCTTATGTAATCCTACGCAACCGTCGAGGGCCGTGGGCAAGTGGCAACGAACATACATAGTAGGTAGCGACCGAATAAGTAACAGTGCGGTATTAACACAGGGCACGTCCGCCATGCGAAAGAGTCTGCCATGTTTTCTTCCACTCATTTATGTTTTTGGGCAGCATTCGCTTGCACTCAGGCGACGCATGACGGCTATAAGGCGGGACCTCGCCTATAGCTGATGCGTGGGACGTTGTGGTTCTGCTTGCCCAATTCTCTCTGTGTTGACGGCAGAGGACGACAACTAAACGTGCTGGTCTTTGTCTCGAAGTGTTGGCCAGGAGGGTGCCCAAACCTGGGTGCCGTCAGGGGAGACCAATGTCGGTGGAATATGCCGCCTGTCCCACGATATTTGGCCGCTCGCATGAGGTGAAGTGTGAAGATATAGTGCTAGTGGTGGAGCGGATGCCCTTGCCAGCGCTGCAGGGTCGCACCAACGCCTGCGATAAACTTTTGAGCGTCATCGTCTAGAAAAGCTCGTAGGATTTGCGACTCGTGGCGGCCGCTGCTGTGCTGCTGTGCCGTGATGACCCTGTTTCCGGCCCAGGGTTGCCACGAGGCCGCTTCCGCAGCCAATGGCAGCCCCCTGCTAGTGCCCAACGTTCGCTTCGCCTAAGAACAAGGCGCATCTCCGTCCCTTCTGCCCCGAACTCACCAACGTCGTCGCGCCATGGCGGAGAGGTGCGCACCGTCTGCACAACCTCATCTGGGCTTGCCATCGAGTCAAATGCACTGCGACAGCACGGAGCACATATTTCTTCTCGACAACACGGCCTTCGCTGCCGCCCATGGCCTTCTCACCAGCAGCCAGGGCCATTATTCAGTCCGCCATCGACCCTCTGCGCCTCTGCTGCTTCTCCCTGCTGTCCACCAGGTGGGCCGACTTTCCTACCGCTTTGGTGCAGCCTACTGGGGTGGATAAACCGCCTGGCAATTGAGCAGCTGGTCCGTAGGAGTAACAATGGTGCTTCACACCAGCTCTGCTACTCGCCTCCGCACTGTCCTGCAGATCAACACGTTGCAACCAAAAGGCACCATCCGTCGCAACCATGCGCTGTGCTCGATGCTAAGGGTGGTGCCGCTGTGCACATCGTGCAGATCACCCTAGGCATTAATTGCGTGACAATATAGTCTACCCCACGAATCGCCCGACATGCGAGGTTAGGCTCGCGTTTCATCCAACTCCCGCCAACCCCATCTAGGACGCGCCCCCGACAGCCTAGACACTTTTGCTGTTATTGGTACTTTGCCTTTGCAGGGGCTCTCCTCGTAGCTGCAGGTATCAACTCTTAGTGTCTGTGAGCCACACTTGACCCGCTGCAGTGTCTTTTTTACCACATACATGCAGGGAAAGCCTTCATGTTTGACGTGCCCGCCTCCCGAGTCTCACCAACCTTGTACTTCAGACAGTGAGCCACGGCAACCTCAAACGTCCGTCATGGCACACATTGCCAATTGCATGCGCTCCGATTCCGACAAGTCTTCTGTTTATATAACTCTAGAAACGTCCTCCAGGATGGTAAGCCGCCCAGATCCACCTTCCATTGCAATGAACTACCATTTGCCCCGACGTTCACGCTCACTCAGAGATATCCAGGCTGCCACGGATCCCCAATCGCCAAGTGCTTCTTGTTATACCAAAAGCCCTTCGCTAGCAACCCTTCATCAGCCCGCTGCATCCAAGTACCAACTTTGGCCGTCAGCAAAAAGCCCAGTGGGACTGTCTAAGCCAAATCAATCTTCTGACAAGCTGGCTGCCCTTTCTGCTGGCCGCTCTTCTACCTCTCTTAGTGATACTGCCGTGCTGCCAGAGAGCAGTTTACCCTTTTGGCAGCGAGCTGGATCCTTGTCACGAAGAAGGAAAGTCAGTGTACCTGAATTTGGAAGCACTATGACTACTGTCCAAGAAATGTCTATCGACTCCCGTAAGTCTCCCCTCACGTCCGCCATGTTCAAGCAATGGCTAACAATGTCTTCAGCAACCATCCCAGGGAGGCCACCCCTTCGCAAGCTCTCATACGAAGCTTTTGGCCACGAGAGATCGTGCAGTGCTCCGGGCACAAACTGGAGAACAGGACCTTTTGGTGATGCAATGATGGCTTGTATAACAGGCCCTTCTCCCGTTCCAACTCAACATGCCAATGCATCTCCCTCTTTTGATCTACCCAACGCTTCCGGAAGACCTCTTTCCCCAATTCTCAGCCCCGGTGCAACGCCCAGGCCTTACCTCAAGGTTCAGACCGACAGCATGGATCAAGAGGCCGAGCGACGCCCACAAGTACCTCCCAAATCACCGGCCGTTGAGCGCAGAACTTCACCGGCCCCACTCATCCTAAATTCTAAAGCAAGCCGGCCACAGATGACTACGCCCGCATCGACAACCTCAGGAGGTACTACACCGTTAAGTGCGATAGACCTCCGAAGATCGCCCAATGGCAGTATTCCACTTTCTACCCCACCCTCGGCCTTTACCAATCCTTTCTATGCATCATCGCCTGCGTCGAACCGAGGCTCGCCACGGACTGAAAGGAGAGACCCGATCGCAACACAATCATCCACCCACTACCGAAACATGTCAGAGTCATCTATCATGGAAAGAGGCCGGCCTAAACAACGCAACAGTAAGAGAGAACGCAGCAGGACTGTGTCAGAAGCCGACGGCTCTGAAGCTACCCCAGACGCGTGGAAGCTGCCCGAAGGAATGCGGGTATCAGAGGCTGCGAGACGTATGAGTGACGCCGACAAAAAGCTTCTCCACAAGCAGGCGTACGATCAGGCTGGCAACTTCGAGGTTCTGCACAAACGTGATGTAGCATCATTGTCAGGGGTAAGCTCTTTACAACCTCGTTCGTGCGATCAACACTAACACCACTACAGGAACTCAGAGCACTCGACGAGCGCTGCGATTATCTTCGAAAGACGTACAAGTCCTTGCGTGCAGGCCGCCAAAAGCTGCACGGCCGCATGATCGCTTATCTGAGGCGCGGAGAAACAGTCATATTTTCACGCGAATCACTCCTCAAACAAGAAGAGGCCTTAGCTGAGCTGGACATTTCGATCGACGAGTTCATCCTGAAACTCGAGCAGGCCGAGAATCGCCGCTTGCGACTTCGGCAAAAGTTACTTGAGCATGTCGCTGCTGCTATCGTGCTCAACCCTAGCGCTCGGGATCATGTAGCCGAAACTACACCACCACGAAGTCCTGTAAAGATCGACAGCCCTTCTCGACACCGACGAAAAGAGACCGAGTCAATCAAAATTTACGCTGATGGTCATGTTTTGAATCTCTTCTCCGACATCGAAAAGGCCATCGGCAAGATGTGCGAGCAGACCTGCTAAATGCCTCACGAGAAACTTTCCTTGTATTCCACCAACTCCGATACCCTCTTCCTTGCCTTTGGCGGCCTTTCATTAATTTCGAGCTCTGGGCATCTCACGACTTGTTTTATTTGTATCATGACGACCTGAGCAGATACCCCTCTTACCATATCTCTTCTATCTTTCTGGATTGGCTCGAGTTGATGTTTGTGTGCACACATGAGAACGATTATATCATCGACATCCTGCTTTATCGTATACGCTGGCATCTATACCCAAGCTTTTGCCTTTCCTTTCTGTTCTTCCAAGTGTTCTTCTGCACATCAATACTTTCTCTTACATCACGATGTCAAAAATGGCGATGACCATGCTAGAGAAGGGGGGGGGAGGGGAAGCGTTTCACGTCTGAACCTTGGCAAGGGCAGGACGCTGCTGTGGCGCACCATGTAGGTATCTAGATACCACCTGCAAGGTGTAGATGAATCAAGAATAATATGTTAAGCCAAATGTTTCGGTCTCTCTTCAATATTCCTTGTGGCGCTGATCTTGCGTCGAGACATGGCCATGCCTCAAGCACACGGCTTGGACCTAGTGTGAGATATCGCACTGACAACCCTGGTGGATAGGCGTCCAATTTTTCTTTTAGGCGAGGCCTGCGACGGCAACTGTCACGACGATAGTAGATGATCTGCCCACAAGCACAGTAGTGCAGGTGATGCTTCGCGTGACATGGAGTGTGCAATCTAGAGCTCAAATTGTTTCGTTGAGCTACATACCGCACGTGGTCAGGCTGGAGCGTTGCTATAAGATGGCCATTATAGCCTGTTTCAACGGGGGCATCCCAACGACTTGAAAAGTGCCCGATGAAACGGACATACGGTGGGGCAAGAGGGGACTTTGTCCAGAGCATCGTTTCTATAGGTTATGATCAGGGGGGTCAAGACGTGCTACGCGAGGCTGCACAATTGCACATCCACGCAGCAATCACATCAGTTTTCTTGTTCTCACCCTTGTTGGACTGGAATTGACTTTTGCAGGTTTCGCGAGGCACATGGCAACGAGAGTCAATGACCTGTCCGAAGATGTAGGACACGCCTAGAACACCCAGCGAGCTCGACACGCATCTCTGCCGCTGTCAAGTTTCAGTAGGCGGCCAGAAATCCGCAAGGCACATCTCAGCACACGGCACGCATCGTGTGCCCGACTCCAAAGACTGGATGCATTTTGCCGCGTAGCAGAGATGAGCTCTCCTTGAAGGTGCGCAAGTGGGCTGTAGTCGAGATGACGCAGATACGGGCAGGTCCAAGTGGTGGGGTCCGCTTGCTTGTGTCGGCGCCATTTTTCTCCGATCCTTCTCCGCACGGGCCCGGGCCCGCGTTTTCGCGCGAAAAAGTTCACTCTTTGGGTGACGACGTGACGAGTTTCAGAAGCCGACATATTTCACGCCGTTACTCTCACCACCATGGCTACCAACAGCATCAAGTTACTGACCGGCAACAGCTATCCCGAGCTCGCCGCTCTCGTGGCTGATCGGTACGTTCAAGTTTTTACCCCTTGACGCTCTTTGAGGCCATGACTTGGCATGCACATGCCCGCCGGCTGCCACACATGAATCGCTACTACCACGCAGTAGATATTCATCACTCAGCTTGCAAGGCCGTGCAAAATCTTTGGATTCTTACCTTTTTCTTTTTGTGAAACCAAAAACAGAGCGCCTCACTCTCGCGCACACGCTTGACCAGCATCGCTAATGCAGTCGCAGACTCGGAATCGAGCTTACCAAGATACTCGTGCTTCAATACTCGAACCAAGAGACGTCCGTGACTATCGGCGAGTCCGTTCGAGACGAAGATGGTACGCATCATCTTACTTTGGGAGCGAGCACCACTGCGTCTGGCACTCCTCAGCTTACCACAGTGCAGTCTTTATCCTGCAATCTACGCCACCAGGCGATATCAACGATGCCCTCATGGAGCTACTGATCATGATCAATGCGTGCAAAACCGCTTCCGCCCGCCGCATTACTGCTGTGATCCCAAACTTCCCTTATGCCCGCCAGGATAAGAAGGACAAGTCTCGCGCGCCAATCACAGCAAAACTCATGGCGAACATGCTTCAAACTGCCGGTTGCAACCACGTCATCACAATGGACCTCCATGCGAGCCAAATCCAGGGCTTCTTCAATGTGCCTGTAGACAATCTCTACGCCGAACCAAGCACGCTCAGGTGGATTCGCGAGAATCTGGACGTCAAGGACTGCGTTATTGTTAGTCCAGATGCAGGAGGTGCAAAGAGGTAAGATCACGCCACGCACATGTCCGCTGAAAACTGCCTTGAGTATATGTTACCAAGTGCGGGAGTGCGCAATCATACAACGGTGCAAACTTTAGACCCCGAAGTGTTACCTTGTGCCATACTGAAGCGTCGGACTGCTCTCCGCAACACGACTTCGAGAAGGTGCTAGTGCTAATGGATTTTCAGGGCAACTTCAATAGCCGATGGCTTGAACCTTGGCTTTGCCCTCATTCACAAGGAGCGAACACGCCCGAACGAGGTTTCGCGAATGGTGCTAGTCGGAGATGTACGAGGCAAAACAGCCATTTTGGTCGACGACATGGCCGACACATGCGGTACGCTCGTCAAAGCAGCAGACGTTCTGATCTCTGAGGGTGCCAAGGATGCGCTCGCAATTGTCACACACGGTATCCTGAGTGGCAACGCCATCGAAGCCCTCAATGGCAGCAAACTCAAGAAGATCGTCGTCACCAATACTGTACCTCATGAGGACAAGAAGGAGTTGTGCGATCGTATTGAGACAATTGACATTAGTCCTACTGTAAGCAACTCACTATGCTTTTGAAAATCACCGCTCTAACAACGTACAGCTTGCCGAGGCCTGTAGGCGTACCCACAACGGCGAGAGTGTTAGTTTCCTCTTCAAGCACGCACCTGTCGACTAAGTGAACGGTTTGGCCAACGGCACTCCTTTAGCACATGAATTAACGGCGTCATGGGTGGTATAGGCGTTAGGATCAACATCATGATATGAATAATTCTTCACACGACAGTCATAACGAGTCTATGAAGATCTGCAGATCACCTTTCAGATCAAGCAACTGGTAGTGAGGCCACTGTTGCGGCACGTGGCGTTGCACTAAGTGCTTTAATGAAATTACACGTTTCTATAATGTCTTCCTCTCGCTAAAACGTGTGGCAAATGCATCTATATTAAACACGCGGTCAGGCGGGTTTGAACGCCATTGTGAGGCACTAATCTAGTTCGTCATGCTACGTGATGCAAGGATGCAGGGGCCATTCGACCATAAGATTAGCCGAGGTAGACCATTGCCAAGACACCAACCTAAATTACTTGTTTCTAAAGACGTTTGTCCTTTATGTTCTTAAGTATGTCCTATTTTCTATATAAGAGCGCGTTGACTTTTATATTCTACTTCTTAGATTAGTTGTAATAGGCTAGAGCGTAGTGGCAAGTCCTTAATAGTATCTTAGTTACATATGCAAGGATACAGTTGCGATGGGCTAGAGCCCAGTGCGGTGATCCTCGGTGGTACCTCAGTGGTACGTACCTTACATTACGAGTTGCCGCCGCAACTCGTAATGTGAGGAGTACCTGTTGGGTGTACTTACACCGCCAACCGAGGTACCACCGAGGATCACGCCCTGGGCTCTAGCCCATCACAAGCGATACCCGAAGTCGTGCGCAACCATCTCGTGACACTACTAGCAAGTGGCTTACTAAGTAACTTACTAAGTAGTCTTATTTTATGATAAATGCTTTAGTTTTTTAAATTAGTTACTAATCTGTTCTAGTCTTAAAAAAGTGTAATTTCAGGAAGAATAACTCTGTTATCTACTTCTAACATTCTTAACGCCCCTTCTTCTAAATCAGATTCAGGTACTAAGTAAGAATCAAACTCAACAAAATCTCCATCACTATTTAAGAAATCTGGGTATTCGTCAGATCAGTATCATTGGTGCAGATTTTAATTAAAATCTTGTCGACTGTTTTAAAAATATGTTTTCTTTGTTATCCATCTATAATATTATTGCAATATCAAGACGAAGTAAGTATTTTAGTAGAGCCTTAGCAAAGAGTAGCGTCTAACCTGTAGAGTACGTTAATACGTAAACGTGTAACTATATAGTAAAAGTAGACTTTTAATATTGTCCTCGGCTTTGTTGTACTATATTCAGCTAAAGTAGATTATAATAAGCTATGACAGAGGAAGTTTCAGTAGAGTCTTAGCATAGGTAGACTACAAAGCCTACTAGACCACGAAGCATGCAACTTCGTTAAATCTTATGCGTCCTAGACGCCTCATGCCCATTAGTCTACTTCTATGATTGCTTTGGTATGTACAGGTCAAAGATAAAGGTTTACAGGAAATCGAAATTGCAACAGTCTTGATGTATATTCGCAGCCTTTTAAAGTTTACCGTCTTCAAAGCACTCCGCATCTTTTATCCTTCTCCACTAACCTAGCTCACCCACAAGAGCCTTGACCAAGATTTCCGCCATCTCCGCATGCGTCGCGGCATTAGGATGATAATCACAACCGACATCTGAGCCCTGACTCGGCATGTCTACGAGACTAATGCTCGTACTGTTCTGAAGTTGTGCGATAGCGGCATTTAGCGCATTCTTCTGCGTAGTCTTTTGCGCATCTTGGGTAGAGGGATACTCGTCATTGAGCATGGGTGAAGTCAGGAGAAAGAACGCAGCGTCTGGGTAGTGTGTTTTGATTGTCTTGACGAAGTTGACCATGGCGGCGGTGAACTCTGCTTGGACGATGGGACCCCGGACGCCGGTTTGGTAGCTAAAGTCGTTGGTGCCAAGATTGATGATTACAATGTTTGGTATGGCGTTTGCGGGGAAGGTGTAGCTGTTCAAAGGGTCGAGAGCGCCGTATCGGGTCCAGCGTTGGGGCATGACATCGCTGGTGTCGGGAGTCGAGGAGACGAAATTTCTCGTCAGGCCGATGCCGCTCCAGGCGATGATTTCGTAGTCGGCATCTAATGCGTTGGCAGCGAGGGCCGCGTAGGTTTTGGGGTTGTTTTCTACTGCCGCAGTGTTCACGCATGGGTTGACGCCATCGAGACCGTAGCCCACGCTGATGGAGTCGCCAATTACCTGAATCTTACGGGAGGAGTAGATATCCGGGCCGAAGGTGCCGTCTGTGGTAACGTTGCCGATGGATATGGTGCCAAAGGAGGCCTCTGATCGTTTCCGCAATTCGACCGTGTGGTTGCCATTACCGAGGCCAGTGGGTGTCGTGATGAAGGTGCCATTCACTTCTGGGATAACAGTCGCCACACCGTCAATGGTCAGTTCGGCACTGTTGGTTCCTGTTATGGCTTCGATGCCTATGCTAGCTACTGAACCCGTGAATGTGAAGGAAACGCCGGTTCCAGGCCACGTCAGTTCCTCTGTGTCCGGATTGACGCGCCCGAGGAAGCGAACGGCAGTGACATGGTCGATAACTGCCAGTAGCACGATAGCAGAAATGCTGAGCTTCATAACGACTGATGGAGTGTAGACAGGTGCGCAATGTGTCACGGAAGTGCAACTACAGGCGTGTATATACTATACAGTAATGTGGTTAAGCCTCTAATCTAACACGGAAGACCGTTCCTAGCTTCATGTGAGCAGGCGTCAGCTTCAGAGCTACTTGGATCATGAGTTCGGCATATATTACGTGTTGTATCAGAAAGCCTGAGGGGTAGCCGCTCGACGAAGATGACATCTTTTCTACAGCCACGATTGGCTCAGCGCTGCCTGTACAGTGAAGTGCATGACACTAGAATATTAACAATTTCACAGATTGAGAAGACGTGGGGTAATAGTACTACGTAGTGGGCACGCGGGAAGATAAAGATTGAGATGACGAATGCTGACAAGCGGACTGACCCACTAAGCCTTGATAGGAATAGTGCAAAAGACCCAATCTCCACAAATGAAGGCTGCTCTTGTCCTTTTGTGCGATGACACGACTCAACAGTTACAAAGACTGGAATATTAAGATGTTGTGAGTGAACACGCAGTCGTAAGAGGTGTTAAGAGGGGGTTGGAATCTTGATTACAGGCAACCGCAGACCCGTTCAGCACCAAAGCAGCGAAAACGGGTAGTTGGCATCACCGAGTCGCAAAACCAAGAATACGGATGAATAAGAATTTATTGCAGTGTTTGTATATTCCTACAAGACATGAGTCGCACCCACAGACGTGATCCTAAGAACGAACTCCGCGTATGGTCCTCGATTTCAGATGTTTCTCAGACAAGACACTATACTTTTAAGGTATAGGAGGTAGTACCGTAGTTGAAATTCCACCTCAACTCCACAACGTTGACATGGTACCACGGCACAGCCATCTTCTGGTGCTGTTGCTCAACGTCGTAGTTGTACAAGCAATTTGCTTAAATTTGCGAATATCTTAACTTTGCTCACGGTCTTGCCTCAAGTTCCGATTCGTCGTTGAGCTCCTGTAAGTTTTCCAGCGGTAACGTACGTGTCCTTTCCCTCGTCCTCCTCCATCGCCACCTATTGCAATCTTGTTGCCAGCCTATGGCTGGCAATCGCCATTAGACGCGTTTCAATTAGTGTTGTTTTTAGAACCTTGGGCAAATTTATTAACCTAGATTTTTGCTTAGTAGTCTAAGCTTTTCGTGCTCGTCTTGTTATCGCAAGTCGCATCATACTTGATAGAATTTTTTGTGCTGTGGTAACGTGTCCTAGGAAGTTCAATCGTTTCCCTTTGAGTGTACTTGTCGAATAGTAATCTGGCTCCTCATTTTCTTGTGGCCCCTGCCCCGCATAGTCTCTCTTGCCAAGCAATTCTTCAGACACTGCTCCACGACCGAAGGATCGCTGTCAAGGAACTGCTCGTTCAAGAACCAGCTTGAGTTCCTTTGCACGGACTGGCGCAAGCAACTCCTCTCGCTACCAATTTGCTTTTGGAAGAAATGGTCGAGGAAAGCGTATGAGTCGTCGAAGGCTTTGTAGCAGCTGTTACATGCGAAGGTCGCTTTGTCGTCTGTTGACATTGGGTCTAGCGCGATATGCGAGGTGAAGAGTATACATCTGTAAGCGGGGAGTCCGGAATGGGTGGCGACGGAGATGCATGCATTGCATTCTGGACAGATCTCTCGGTCATCGTATTTGTCGTGGGGTGATGCCTTCTTCGCTCGCAATGTGCTCGATTTGGATTCCTTGAGATCCTTCCGAAGTTTGTCTGCGAACGGACAGAACTCCACCTTGAAGCGCGGGGGAGGTAGAACGGGTGATAGGATCGGTGATTCGAGATGGGCGAACTGCTCGCGCAGGGCGGTTAGACAGGCGCGGCGGATGCTTTTAGCGATGGTGATTATATCGTCGACGGGTATTGGTGTTGAGGAGAAAATGCTTTCGTAGAGGGGTTGTCTGATTTCGTATTGGATTCGCAGGAGTTGGGCTGAGATGATTGTGTTGCATTTTGCTACACATGGTCAGTTTCTACATGTTCAGTAGTGACCGTCGAACTTACTGTCTCCTTCCTCGAACCGTGTCCCGAATCTTTCTTTACCTTGTTCCATGATTCTCTGAACCTGCCGCCCCAGGCTCAGAGCTTTCCCAACAGCATCGTCCTGGTTCTTCGTGCCAAAACATGCCCACTTGGACCGCGTGCGACGGTGGCGTGCTTGCCATTGCTCGTATGCCTCGTGCGCGTCCTGAAATTCGTGATCGATGTCCCATAGCGTAAGAGAGGTTTGCTGGGGTTTGTCCCAAGAAACAGCCATGGTAGAAGACGTCAAAGATGGGAATGCGCGTGTAAACTTGGTCCAAACCAAACAAACAAACAAATAAACAAGAGAAAACGGGGAAAGCGAGCGACGAAAGGTACTATGTAAGATTCAAAAGAGGATTGACTATTCTTAATTAAGCAAGGAATCTGCCGTATTGGGACATGTACACTAATCGCTCGATGTCGATTAAGACGCAGAAACCTGAAAACGCTCTGGCTTCGGAGAAAACAGGGTCCAGAAATTCGCGGGTGCTGCGCTGGCTTTACATACTCGCACCCTTGGCGCAACACCTGCACAGGTGCTAAGGGCTGCTGCATAGGGATACTCACAGCTGCGGAAATTGCCTGCCTATCCATTGTTGTGGCTGTGTGGCGGGTCTGGGCGATATTGAAGGCTTGAAGAGGAGAAAGCTGCTCCACTCCACCACACTCCCCCTCATGCCAGTGCGTGCGCAAGCTCATCTGCGGTCCATGTGGGAACCTGCTGGTCCGTGGAACTCGGTGAACGGAACTATAGCGGGCAATCATAAGATGGGTGCCGAGGATGGTGATGAGGATGCAGGGGCACGATAGGGACATGAGCTGTGGTGCAGCAATGATCCCTGGACCACTGGTCCGAGCACTCCCGATTAAGGCCCAGGGTTGTGCCGAGTCCAACAGTCGAACCCCACGATGGAGAACGTCGAGCCTTACTCCTGCTTACTGGCATGCTCTCTGTTGGTTGACAGTCCTCTGCTGATTGATAGTCATAACACCGGCTCAGTGCAACAATGTCCCACAGCCACTCACATGACGATGCGTCGCATTCGCACGCCGCCGCGGATCACGGCCATACGCATGAGATCCTCGATGGCCCCGGGAGCTACATGGGGCGCGAGATGCCCATAATCGAAGGGAGGGACTGGGAAGACCGGTCATTCACCATCGGGATTGGAGGGTACGGTGGACCCCCGTGTGACATGCAAATGTCGCTATGCCACTCGGCCGACTTCTGGCTGTTGGCAGGGTTGACATGACAAGATACACACACAAGACACTGACCAGCCTAGACCAGTAGGCTCCGGAAAGACAGCACTCATGCTAGCCCTCTGCAAACACCTCCGAACACGCTTCTCCATAGCCGCAGTCACAAACGACATCTTTACACGCGAAGACTGCGAGTTCCTGACCAAGAACAATGCCCTGCCTGCGTAAGAACAGCCAAACATGTACGCCTTGATGGCTGGTACAAGTCTGACACACGCATAGCGAGCGCATCGTCGCCGTCGAAACAGGAGGCTGCCCCCATGCCGCCGTCCGCGAAGACATCTCCGTCAACCTCATGACCCTCACGAATCTGCACCAAAAGTTCAACACGGACCTCCTCCTCATCGAGTCCGGCGGCGACAACCTCGCTGCAAACTACTCGCGCGAACTCGCCGACTTGATCATCTACGTCATCGACGTGTCGGGAGGTGACAAGATCCCCCGGAAGGGTGGGCCGGGCATCACACAGTCAGACCTGCTGGTCGTCAACAAGATTGACCTCGCCGAGGCTGTCGGCGCGGACCTGCATGTCATGGAAAGGGATAGCAGAAGGATGCGCGAGGGTGGGCCTACCATCTTCGCCGTCGTCAAGAGGGATCAGGGTGTGGATGCTATCGTCGACTTGATTCTATCCGCCTGGAAGGCTTCCGGTGCAGTACAGGCAAGGAAAAACAACTTCGAGCCTACGCTGATGGAATAAAACAACGAGACAACACAAAGGACCTATAGCACGAGACTTGTAAGTTTTCACCCAATGCTACTTCTACTTATGCAATAACTAGTGGCGCAATGTTTTGTCGTATTTGCTATGATCGTCTCTGATCGCATAGAGGCTCGTCTTCCCCTTTTAATAGTAAACCTCATCCTGAAAGTATCCACTGGATTTCGCGTTTCCCTGGGCAGAACGCAGAAGTCGTGAGTGCCTTTAGTGTACCCTTTGACCCTAGCCTTAGTGACTATCGTGGTAATGGACCCATGGCAATGTTGATTTAGACCGATTCTCGTGTAACCATGCACACAAGATCAGAGTATCCTAGATTTTCTTTGTTTCCTCACATGGTTATCCCGCCTGACACCTGGTCAAACCTCTACCACATCAAACCATCCTTAGTAGCATGAAATGTCACTACTAATGTCCACGAACTAGTGGTTGTATAAGACTTGAAAATACAAGAAAGTAACACCAAGAAGTGGACGGGGAAGTGGACAGTATCCGTCAATCCCACCAGCCTATCAATCTGATGAACTTGAAATCTGGCTTGTCCTTCTCCCAGCTTCAGCGTCCTCTTTAAAGGCGAGACCATCATTACCCTCAAGCCTAGCGTAAGGAAAGTCGTTCTAGGAAGCCTCGATCTGAGCGGCCTGCTCCCCCATTTCAATATCTAAGTACATATTAGCTACATCGCCCTTGCAGGTAGAGCAAAACTTACCCGCTTTGGGTGATTGACCAGCTTCCTTCCGCTCTTCGGCTTCCTTCTCGATTCGCGTGTTCGTCCGTGCAAAGTAAGACGCGGTGTCGTGCTTGACCGCACGACGAATGGCATCGATATGGTTCAGTTGCGAGGCGAAAGGGTCATAGGCATGATAGTCCTCATCAGTGCTGGTAGATCCAGGTGCATCTCCAGATACGATGGACTGTGCAGGATCTGTCGCAGTTGCAGCGGTCTTCTTGTTCTTTTTCGTTTTCTTCTTTTTCGTTTTCTTCTTTTTCTTTTTGGGTGCCGCAATCGGTGCAGCATCGGGCTGGGGAGCTTCAGCCGAGACAGTAGTGGGCTGTGAGGGGTCCGGAGGGTTAAGGGCAAGAATGGGGTGAGCAACTAGTGACTTTCGGTCCTCGTCTCCGATCAAGGTGGAAGAGGAAGAACTGCGAGACATGCGCTCCGAAGGGGCCTTGTCTGGGCGCAGTGTCAGTTTCTTTGGACCTGCCATGAAAGCGAAAGAATCTTCCAACTTACCGTGCTCGGAAGGAATGGGATCGTTGGCGGTTGAAGACAGAAGAGTATGACTCAAATTTGAGTCTATTTGAGATGTTTGAGAGCCTGGAGTGTGAGTGGATTGTTTGGAAGTGAGATTATGGGGATCATTTACTTCCTGGGCGGGCTTCTTTGGGACAGGGGCCTGTGATTTTGGGGTGATTGGAGGGACAGGCGGTGCGCGTGATGGAGTGGGTTCAGTAACACATGCTGCCCCAGAACGATCCAAGGATTCCTGCTTGACTGGCTCGGCGCTGGATGCCTCCGCCTTATGAGTTACTGACGGGATCTCCTTGGAATTTTTGATGGCGCCATCGAGCTTACCAGTCTCTCCCTCGGTTTTGACCTGATTCCCGCGATTTGCAGAGCTGGCACCTACTATTGGTGCCTTTGCCTTTCCTTTAGACTTCTTGTTTTCTGTAGTCGTATCACCGTTGGGGTGAGGGCGAGTTGCTTCCTGTTTAGCAACTGCGTCTGTAGCCGTGGATGAGTTGACATCGTCTGCAATCGACTCAGTCTTGGGCTGGACAATGAGACTTTCCTTAGGCTTTTTCAAGGATGCGACCTTTTCAGCCTTTGCCTTGGCTATGCGATCGGCATCTTCTTTCTGCAGAGGCGAAGATTCAAAATCAACGTATGTCTCACATGTATTAGGGACGTCGAAGACTCACCTTTTGTTGCTTCTTCTTGGCCTCCCTTTCTTTCTTTGCCTGGGACTTGTTCTTCGCAAATGGGTGGAGCGACTGCATCTGCTGAGCGCCAGCCTTCTTAGTCGTATCAGTGGGTGAGACCTCTGCAACTGTCGATATTGCTGCGCTATCTAGAGCAGAAGTGGGCGCAGTATCGCTCGTGGTACTCGCTGCGGGCTCTTGTGTACTGTCCAATTCTGAAACTTGTGGCGTAGTCGCTTCCTTTGGCAGCGCAGATGCGGGTTGTTCGGACTGGGTGGATGAACGCTGGATGCTCAGTGTTTGAGGCTCATCCAGGCTGGTCTCGATAGCTGTAGGTGGTGATTCTGAAATATCTATTATTGTGAGCTGTTGCGAACCAGAAGTGGATCTAGGATAACGGTACCCTGTTTCGTAGCCATCGCCTTGTCTTCAATCTTTGATTGAGGTTCCACTTGCACAGACTCAGGCTGAACTTCTGGTGCCGAATGGAAGCTGGTATCGTTCTTGGTCTCATCATCCGTGACGCTGTCATCTGCTTCTGGCGTGGATGACCCGTTCGAAGCTGTGTTGGAAGATTTCGCACTCATGCTCTTGCCACCTTCAGCAACCGGAATAGTGTCAGATGTAGTCACTCGAACCTTAGACTGGACGCCTGTGAAGGCAGGCGAAACATCAAAACTAGGCTCTGTTGGTGGCTTTTCGTCGTCACGCATAACATCGGGCGCCTTCGAATCCTCAGGTGGTTGTTCAGCCAAGTTGCACACTGCGTTTGCCGACCGATCAACAGCCAGGGTGGTGTTAGTTGTAGCAGCTACATGCTCTTGAGACAATGTAACGGCATCGACGCTAGCTGGCTTCGTAGGTTCAGTGACCGCTTTAGTAGAGTGTGTGTCAATCTGGTTCACTTTGGTGACAGCCGGACCATCAGCGTTCGGCTTTCTAGAAGTGTTTGTAGTCTCCTCTGTTGCTTTGGTCTTCTTAATTGGTGACTCGCGCTTGCCCTTGTTTTTGTTCTTCTTCGTAGGAGACTTCTGCTGGCGTTTGGGCATATCAAATTCGGTCTTTTCCGTCTCTGGATGGCCGGCGACTTCCGACTGCGTAGGCGGCTTCTTCGACAGGCCACTTCTAGCATCCTGAGGAGAGTATAATGCGGTACTGTTCGCCGTAGCCGGGTCTGGGTCTGGGTCACCAACAGCCTTCTCTTCTTGCTGAGTCGACATACGTGTAACGTCACGGTTCATATGATCAGTTGCTTGCCCGGAATGCGTCTGATCAAAGTAACCTGGGACCGAGGGCGGGTCCTTCTGATAGAAACGCCTTGGTACTGTCACGATGAGACAGCCACCACGTAGCTGAGGATGAAACTTTGTGATGCCCAAAGCCGCCTTGGCGTCTGATCAAAGTAACCTGGGACCGAGGGCGGGTCCTTCTGATAGAAACGCCTTGGTACTGTCACGATGAGACAGCCACCACGTAGCTGAGGATGAAACTTTGTGATGCCCAAAGCCGCCTTGGCGTCTGTAGGTGAAGCAAATCTAGAACCATCAGCGAGTTCAGAGAGACAACGAAGACAATACTTACGTAGCAAAAGCATGCGTAGAGGGTTGCGGAAACTTGTTCCTCAAAGCAATCGCGATGGGAGCCACACCGACAGTTTGCTTGAACAGCTGTATAAGCTCGTCTTGACCCGCATCTGGCGGCAAGTCCCCAATCCAAAGCTCATTGACGGTCGAGTTCTTTGGTCCAATCCACGTATGACCGCAACCAGAGACAGAGTCGCCAGTGATGGTCGGGTCATCCTCGGAAAGACGACATCGAGCGTTGGAGTCAGAGTAACGAGGTCCGCTAGATGGGACGTTGGCATTGAAATCAGCGTTGGACCTGTTGTACGCCTCACGCCCACCTGTATTCGACACCTTGCGTCCACGACCAGACTGAGGCGCGAAGCCGTTATTGCCACCTTTCCGACTCCCGTTGTTGTATCCTGGTGCACCGTTGAACTTGGGGTTGTTGCCACCGTAAGGATCGTAGAGGTCTTGGGCGTTGCGCTGGTTAGGACGTCGGGGCAATGGCGCGCGAGGATCCTGGTGTTGAAACATCATGTTATTTGCATGGTGCTTGTTGTTGCTCATGTCGCCCATGGAGACATGCTGACCATTTGGCTGATGCGGAAATACAGGGCTCAAAGGTTGAGTCTGCATCATGCCTTGCTGGTAGTTGATGTGTGCACGAGGTATCATTCCAGGATCAGGTTGCTGGAAGCCATATCCAGGGTGAGCCATTTGGACATACGGTGATAAGGCCGTCATCATCGGCTGTGGGACATGTTGGCCCATTGCCATCTGTGGGGGCAAGAAGTGGGGTGACTGCATGCTAAGCATAGTACCAGAGGGTTGCCGTGGGTACACTCCATACAGAGTGCGGTTGCTGTTCTCGGCCCAGCCCTGTTGTTGGCCGTAAGATCCAGAGCCTATGTTGCGGTTGGCTTTTGGAGCGTTCAAGGGTAGCACCTGCATATTGGGCGACGCCCTAGAAGGTCCAACGATGACACCAGCGTCGCCGCCCCTCAACAGACCAAAATGACCTCCAGGTTGTACAAGACCTTGCGATGGGATGCGCTGAGAGACATGGCGCGTGCTGGGCTGATCTGGCACTTCGGAAGCCACGATCGTCGTGCGGTCTGGCTTATCGACGGCAGACGAAGACTCTGTCGGCATTGTCAGTATGCTGGATTGAGATTGTCTTATTTTGCGATTCTACTTACTGGATTTGTTCTCATCAGACGCATCACTAGGAGTGAATGAAGGCTCTGCCGCTCCATTGGCGGTCTTTTGACCCCCAGAATGTGCTTGTGGCGTCAGGCTCATGCGTAGTACCGCATTGGTCGCCTTTTCCGTCTCGATCCAGGTAGTGATCAAGATGTGAGCGACGTGCCAAAGGAACACGCGAGGGAAGTCGATAGGCTCGCCGAAGATGAAGATCTGGTCAATGATGTCAAGCGGATCAGTGATGTCGTAAACGTTCCCCATCTCAAGCCCGGTGAAGTCGACTCGATCCGGATGCGCTCGCGCCCAATCTCTAGCGAACCTATCCGCAGTGTAGTAGGTATTCCGCGAGATGAAGGTCAACATCTCTTTGCAAAACTTCCTGCCTTCAACATGAAGATCTTCAGCATCCCAGAGGTCTTCGACGGTCCATCCCTGTGAGGGGAGGATGCAAAGACATCTCAATGAGTCAGTATCATTTCAAGCTAGCTTGCCCCAGGCTACTCACTGGCTCTTGTACTTGATCTGCCAGTACGTTGCCGCCTGTACCAAGACTGCGGGATCTTGGACGCTGTGTGCGATAACAGGCATGCGAATGGGACCTAGCGAACGAGGGGCGCGAGCACCAAGCTCCGTAGAAAAGAAAGCTTGACCGACGCCCGGGCCGAACTTGGGGTCCCTGGTTGCATGGTTGACTGGATCGACGACGGACTTGTTCGTATCGATGGGAGGCGCAGGTTGCTCGTCTACAGCTGTTGGAGTCGGCGTGTCTGTAGCAGGCGGAGTGCCCAGTGAATGGGCAGACCCCGACATAGCTGGACGCACAGCGGGCTCAACAAGAGAATTGCAAGTGTAATTGAGGCTCTGCGTGAATAATTGGAGTTGGCCTTTTCAGGGAAAGAGATGGTTGAGCGGCGCCGATTTCCCTTGAAGAAAACGGTAGCTGCGGGAGGAGTAGAAGGCACAGCAGTCGTAGAACGCGGTTGCGAAGACGAGGAAGGCGAGGGAGAGAAGATTTGAAGAGAATCGCAGAAGTAGCGAGAGTAGCTCAGCAAACAGAAGTTCCTCGTCGCTTGAGGTGGAAAGAGCAACCCGTCCTAGCGCTACCACAAAGAGGAGGTGAGCGTGAGGTGAGTGAGCAACGCTCGCAAGCTCGGCGCGCCGCCTTTGCACTCATACCATTGGCCATCCCATACAGCTGTGTAACGAAATATAAGGATACGGAACGGCTCGAGAGGAATCGAAGAAAGGGAATGTTCACGAAGAGTTTTAGGAATATCGAAACATGAAGACACGCAGAGCAATGGAAAGACAGCATACTCACACTTTGATAAAAAATCGAAAGAAGCTTTTGTGGGGCATGTTTTACATATGCATGTGCTGGATCAGTGCCCTACTGGTGATGCAGCCACCCGTCGCCTAGCAGCACATCTCTTTCTGAGCTACCAGCGGTGAAATTGTGGGACATGCTAGGTCTGTAGTTCACCCCAAAGATCAAATGCTTCTGTCTACTGTGTGGAATCCGGAATCCTGCGGCAGAGTGGAGTGGGCATAGTACAGTTCATGTCTCTTCGCCCTCTACACTTTCTCCGTCTCCTTCGGCACCGAGCGTATCAGCTTCATGATCTCGCTCTCATTCTCTCCGGCGACTGTAAAGATTAGCACAGACAGCCTCTGCTCTCCCCCGCAGATACCTACCAGCTTTTCCTTGATTCCAATCCACGACAAGTGGTCTCTGAAATGCTCCTCCGTCCGCCTTCAACCTCCTCATGGCGTCAGCCTCATTCTCCGCACCGTTAATCACCTTGCCGGCCGCGCTTGGTCCGCCCAGGTAGTCCAGGATGTTCTTAAGCTGGTCGGTTGTCGGTGGGGCCTCTGTGACATCGAGCTCGAACTCCGTGCGCTCAGCCCTGTCCTGCGCTTGGTGAGAGCTAGCTTGATCTTCAGTCGCATGCGCAACAGATTGTGCGTTGGCTTGTTTGAGTAGGGTGAGGACGCGGGTGGAAGCTTGGTTCGAGGGCGCGTGGAAGAGAGTCACGACGTTCTTTGCGCCGTGCTGGACATCATTAGTGCTTGACGCTGAGAAACAATTGAGAATTTGCCCACCTCTCCAAATAGTCGCTTGAACATGGTTGTTGTAGCTGTTGTACTGGGAGACAGCTCGGAAACTATAGTTGAGATGTTGCTCAGGTGCTCTCAAAGCTTAGGTGGAGTGAGGTTCAGGTGTGACGTAGATCGCCGCTTAGACCTGCCGTCCCTCCGCAGGTATTATCATCCGTGATCTACAATGCAGAACTTGAAGATCAATGTATAGACGAGTAATGCAGAGTTCAGGAAGCTAGTAGTCTACTGAGTTCTGTACAAAGAAGCCTGTCTGGAGCGCGTTGATATGGGTGGATAGTCTTCCACCTTTGCCCAAGTAGCTTTGGCCGCTTTCAAGTGCAACAATAATGTTGTGGAGCTGAATGCACAAGAATGTGAGGATTGTGCATCGCGCGAAAGAGTCAAAAGTAGTTCGATATGACGTCCAGAACGTTAATAACCTCGGGAAAACATGGACAGTCGTTAAGCACAATACAAGGCAACGCATAGCACGCAGCTCAAGGCGACCAGAGTTGGGAACACAAGCAGCTAGAATTCGTGATGCAGCTGTGCAAAAAGCAGAATGTACATGTACGCCATGAATATGCCCCCATCATCCCAAAGTGTGGGATCATGCTGCTGTTAAGGAACGTGCCGTGGCGACGTCCGTGATTCCCACTCCCTCTGATCCAGAGTCATAGCCATCCTGAGGAAGCCGATTTCATGACCGTATTCTCTAGCTCATCATGCTCGTTTCGTACGCCCTTCCGCTGGTGCTTGGCTTATGAGGTGGGGTTAGGGTTCATCTGTGACATGTCAGCTCTTTTCATCACGTAGGTTTCTAATATCTACTGACCTTGCGCTTGCCACCGGTCAAGGTGACGTTCACGAAACGGCGGGTGTATGTGAGCCTCTTCTTGGCGCGGCCCTTGGGGGTCTTCTTCTTCTCCTGGGGCTCAACCTGTATCGCGTGTCAGTCGACTGTTCGTCATCCAAATCAACTCTATCCGTCTCCGCAGTTGTCGCACTATCGTGATTCGGCGTGTCGTTATCGATTGAGGAGGCGTATGTGTATCTGTGGGTATGATCTTACCTTGGGAGCTGTACATTATTAGCAGGCGCTCTTAACCGTTCCACACAAGCCAAAACTTACTTTGAGACTTGACCTTTCCGGCACGAGCGAGGGATCCGTGAACCTTTCCCATATTGGCGATTGGATGGGTGTGATGAGTCGTTCGAAGTTGTCTGTGTGGTGGCAAAAGTCCAATTAGCCGTCTTCCTCGTAGCTATCGAGCGTCGGGTGCGGGGTATGAAGGTCTTGTTTTCGCAAGGCTTTCCTTTTGATGCAGATGTAATCGTAGTGATAGGCGGGATACGTACAAGTTGCGGTCGTTGGGTGTTCGATGACTGGGCGGCGACGCGAGGGTCAAAATGCCTCCAGGGCTGTGGACGGCGGCTCACCGGATTAGCCGAGGTCACGTGATCCGCTAGCGCTTTTGAAAGTGTGAACATCGACTCCGGCAACGGTCATTATCTGTTTACTATTATTTCTTGGTCCTATCAAATAAAGGAGCAGCATGTGTAAGGGTGGCTATATTGAGATGATGTCTACAGTATAAATGCTGCGCTGGCATCTGGAGCTTCCCTACATAGAAGATGGGCGTCTCGCCTTCATAGAGATGATCAGATAAGATAAAGCGAGCCATCACCAAGCGGAACAGAATCTAGATTAGGCACGCGAACTTCCCCCAATGATCTTCAAACTACTTTCATGCAGCACAGTCTTGCCCTGTCTAGCTACCATTTTACTAAAATGGACTCATGCCAGTCACGATCATGCCTTCCGCAACCGACTTTTATCGTGACGCCAGCCGGAGATCCCCGCCGTTGTTGGGGGTCGCATGATGCGCAAGATACGTCCCGTAGCTTCGCTTGGACGCGTCGCTGTTTGCCATCAACCACCCACCTTCACCTTCGGCTCGCTGTAGCTATCTAGCTCTGCAAACACCTTCTTACATTACCAAGCTACTCCAATCTAAACGTCATCAAGATGCGTCTCCAAGCTGCCCTCATCGGCCTTGGTTCTTTCACTGCAGCGTCCAACCTGCCATCACCACAACACTTGTTCACGAATCCGTCCTCCAGCGATGGATCTGGTTTCAAGATCCCAACCATCCATGAGTCCGCCGTTCAAGCCCGCAGGATTATGCGTCTAGAGACGATTGGCACCTTATCCACCGTCTTCCCCAACACCCACACCACGGAGCAGCGGCCCTCGGACGTGGGAGGCGCGCCCATAGGCTTGATGGATTACTTTGGTGACTGTGAACCCGACACAGGCAACCCGACCATCCTGGCCATCACCATTGCCACCTCCTTCAAGAACGTAGACGCCGGCTCCAACATCACCCTGAGCATGCGATGGCACCCGCAGGACAACAAGTGGCGCAGTCCTGCATCACTCCCCCGCTTCTCGCTCGTCGGCCGTCTCGAGGACATTGACATGGATGTTATCAAGAAGCTGGGTGTGACAGCTTGCTATGTCAAGAAACACCCGGACGCCGTGTGGTGGCTGCCGGGCTCTGGCGTTCACGAGAGCAAGTGGGTGCGTCTGGTCGTCGAGGAGATCTACTGGATCGGAGGCTTCGGAGACCGTGCCTACATTGGATGGATCCCGAAGGAAGAGTGGTACAGCGTCACCCAGGAGGAGATTGAGGGCATTCAGTTGCCAGGAGAGAAGCAGAGTGCGTGGAATACCTTGGGAAGCTGGTTCGGAATGAGTCAACAAGAGGAAGATGTGATTGAGCTCTAGGCTGAGGCTATGAGGATCGGAGCCTTGGAACTAGCAGCATGTAGAGCAGCTCTTAGCTGCGCCCGAGGATATGCTTGGAAGTGGGGGTCTGTCTCTCTGGTGCTCACCTATGTCGCATCAGCGATGGCTATCGTTGTAAGTAGTTATGCTGCTACCTTTAGCTGACTCTAGTTTATCTAAGTCTGCATGATAACTAAATGATACATGAACTTGATCTTCGCAGTGCAATACTGCTTCACCAGTATCGTTCCCCATGCCAGTGTTACCGAGTATTTCATTCCTTGTAGTTGTAGCAGTGGTCCAGGTAACACGCATTTGTCTTGTTCAACGTCGAGGTGCAACATGTATGGGGGTGAATATGCCCCTCGACGCCTTGTTGTTATTTCCTCAAGCTTCTTGCCTCCTTCATTGTAGTCTGATTTGTTGGCTCACGGTATCGTTTATCAAGTCTGTGGAGTTTCAGCTCTACTATCGTTTGTGTGACTTGTGCTAAATCGGACATGCAAGACATGCTTTGCGGGCCATATGATAATGTGCGCAATTACACTGTGCAGTAGATGCTAGCTCTTGGACTTGGGTCGTGTTCGTCACATTGCGTGCCTGACATGAACAAGGAACTCCCCAGTGTTGACCAAATCACGTGCACGGCCACTCTCTTGCCTAAAAAGGACCTACTTACTGCGAGCGCTATCAGAAGCGTAAGATGATGATTAGAGCGGTGACGTGGTGCATCCCAGCGCATGAACGCTTGACGTCGCTCGAAGATGAAAGGGAAAGCCTGCCAATCAGTCATGTTATCATCATCACGTTGCACGCAGGCATGATGCCAGTAAGTTTTCTCTACACGAGGCGGACGCGAACCGTGGGACACATGAAACAAGTTGCACGATATTCACGATTCTAGTTCCCGCAAGGTAACCAAACTCGATGGCTGCTTCAGCGAAACGCTCTTTCGGCGAAATTGTTATTTGGTAGCGAGAGTTATAGTGAGGCGATCACCGACGGTGCGGTGCTCAACGCCCTAGCATCATCTCCCGGAACGAGTCGCGAGTACGAAGATGATGCGGCGATGGCGGCATGGCGGCATGGCACTTTCCACGATTCGGGCCTTAGTTGACTATCTCTGTTTCGTGACTAAAACGATTCTTCCTTCGGGGAGAAGAGTACGAGGTGGTTAGTTGGGACTTGGGTGATTTGGATGTGCAGGGACGAGCCTTGGAAGGTCGTTCCAAACTAGTAGGATGATCCCACCTGAGATCGCCCGCACGGTCTCATTCCCTCCCCATGAAGCCTTAGCCTCGGAGCATTTCCTCGCCTGGCGCTAGAATGCGGATCGTAGTGCATAACAATGCGAACGGGCAAAGGGTGGGCGTGGGCGCGGGCGTAGATGGGCGATCACAGCTGTCATGCTAGTGTGCGTGTGCGTGTGCGTGTGCGTGTCTGACTCTGGCAGCATGCTGGTACACTGTGGATGCTCCGACGTTTTGACTCGTGGAGTCCCGAAGGCTGGTGTTAATGTCCGCCATGGCAGATATCGGCCTGGGGTCGTTGCTGGATGCGGTGGAGGGTGACACTCACCGCTCCTGCTGCCAGTGCCAAATGCGATGGATACCCACAAAAAATAGCACCGCCGTTGTTGGTGTAGTTGTCGGCAGTGGAAGTACTCACAAAAGACGTGGACAGCTGTCAATGGCGGTTCTCCAGGCAAAACTTGTTGCTTACTGTCACCTGCTCTCCTCCACTTTGTACCGTGTCGGTCATTTCGGACGAGCAGGCGGTGATGAGAAGGGGTCCGGAGACCAAGGTGCCCTGCTTGGCTTGCGCTGTCACGAATAGTGGAGAAGAGAAGGAGGGGGGGGGCAACGGTCGGCAATATGGATAATTCCGTGCAAACCTCCTTCTCGAAGGTCGCAGGTGCAGGGACCAGGGCTGGTAGCCAAGTTCACAGTGCTGGCCGCAAGGCCGCGTAGGGCGGCAGTAGCAACAAATTCGCGACTAATTTGCAGGCACGTCGCCCAGCTGTGAGGGCCCAAGGAAAGATTGCCTGCAGGAGGATAGATTGCGTACGGCCGACCAAGTTGCGCGTGTGATGCGATCAAGGCCGCAAACGTAGGCGCTGGAGACTCTACATGCGCAGCAAGCGACTGAATCTTTGCGACGCCGTCGTCATGCCCGCCGCCAGTACCAGTCGCGGGTCTGGCTGTCTGGTTCCGGTGCAAAGGATGGTTGATTGGTGAAGGCGTCGCGGAGGAGGGGGCGCCGAGTGGCTGTATCTGCAGAGGTTCCCCTCGCTCGGAACCTCCAATACTTGACTGCACCAGTCGCGACGGCAAAGTGGTACGATTAATTCGCTTGATCGCCGCTGGGCGAGGGCATCGGTTCTGGGTTGTCGGAATTCATGGACGCATGGTGACAGCATACATGGGCGGTACCGTTTCCTGCAAACAGGTGCGCCTCAACACAGGATTGCCGTGTGGCTGGCAAACTTGGAGGCGTAGGCCTTGCGCCTGATGGCTGTTCACACCGTATCGCGCGTATTACCCACACCATCAGTCGTCTTGTTCTGGATGCGCCATGATGGCAAGCGAGATGGAATGCGAACCTGAGACACTTGCGCAAAGCCAACATGATGCGCACATCTGTCGCGAGCACGATCCAAGGGCTTGAAGAGGCGCCCCGGATCCACATGCATCAAAGGTCCCGATTGGCAGGAACCCGGTACCAGCTCGAATCAAGGGAACTGCTTACGACGGGCTCGCTCCTTCATCGCCAGCCCGTGGTTGCTTTTTGTGAGCACGCTCAGCGGCTGCCTTTGCCTAAACTCCATCCCACACCCGGCAGGTAACACATAGCTGTACTCTACCGATGGATGCGCACAAGAGCTTGGAATTGCTTGTTGGGTTTCAGGGCCTCTACCGAGCATGTTGCTTTTCGCCCTTCTGTGGGGAGAGAGACAAAGCGAAACGGACATGGGATTGATCAAGGGTCTGGAATCAGACCATTTGCTTTCCTTTTGACGGCAGCCAGTGACCCAAATGCAACCGAGCTCACCTCTAATGTTGACGTCGGCTCGTGGTGGAGACCCCATCGACGAGTTCGGACAACAAGCCGTTGTTGTTGCCATGGCCGCCGTAGTGCTGGTTTCAGCATTATTGGAGGCACGAGTTTGTTATTTGGCGATCCCACATGGCTACATGACCGACCCGGGGTTTAGGGAATAGTAAAGTGACGATCGTCGCTCAGAGCTGATGTGTTCATGTGCTGATGGCCGGATTGTCTTAGTAAGCCACATGTGACCTTCTCGATCCGCTTTGCGCCGAAGCCGGATATCGGATATGCATGCAACGCGCATTGTCGAGGCTATGTTGCTGAGCCCTAAAGACACGCTCCGTAGTAAGAAAAAGAAGCAGAAGCAACATATGACTAAGTGTGAAATTATTTTTTTCTTCCCCACAGGCTAGGATATGATGCCAACTTTGTCAGTACGTAGCATCTCGCGACCCGCTGTAGGAGGTGTATTGATATCTTGAAAACATGTCCTAGCTCAGGAGTTGGTGACCCGATATTGCCTTCACGCCTCCTTTCTGACGGCGCACTACGATTAGAATTCATCTACAGCTCCGATGCGTTTGCTTTCTTCTAAGAGGGAGGGGTAGACGGGCGAAACAGTAATGAGTTCGCGAAGAGGTAGCTCATAGCAGATGCATAAAATCATCAACACAGACTGTGGCGAGGCGGAAACCCTCCAAAGTCTAGACTGGGACAGGCCTCTTGAGATCCGCAGGTATCGTTTACTATGTACAGATCGACATGGCTCATTTGGGAAAAGCGTGGGCGGATCAATGTCAGCTTGGAATTGAGCCCTGAATCTTAGGGCACTACAATAAGCAGTGTCCAATGTGAGATTGACGCGGGAGATGCACCAGTTGACAACAGTGATCTGCCAAACTCTAGAAAATTGGTATCCCTACTTGTATGATGAGCGTGGGCGAGTAGCTTCAAAAGTCATCCAGACTGATGGGGAATGTCTGACGCATGCGGAAGTATTTGTTACGCGAGAGGCGCTACATGGACAACCCATCATGGACGATGCATGGACAACCCATCATGGACGATGCATACGCTTGAGACCTGTCGTGTGAGTGTCAAATGTGGCTCTGACGTGTTCAGTTTTCGCTACGTTTGGAAGGTTACTGACATGCAATGCAAAACATCGTTTCCCTGCCCGACAAATCCACGTCAATACCGGCGATTAGCATGAACACGGCTTGGTTTCGCAGACAATATTGATTTGATCGGGTTTGACCCATGTTGGAGCGCCTAATTTGCTCCATTCAGATTCCCTACTATGATACAAGAAATGAAGGCCACTTATATTTGGGCTGATGAGCCATGCGCCTTGATGCGATAGCGAAATGCTGTCCAGACTAGAAACTAAGATTGGTGGGGAAAAGCGTACATGATCGCGGTTAACGGCGATTTAGGATATCGTTGATAACACGAAAGAAACTCCAGTAAAATGCATAACACGATGGGAAACGCCCAAAACGCCAATGCGTGCAAATGGTATCGTTGGCGAGATATGGCTGAACAAAGCATGTCGTGGATGTAGACCACTAGATGGTAGGTCTAGGCTTGTCAAGGCCGATTGCGTGAGACGGTTGGTCATGGCTTGTAGCTCGTTAGGTCGTCAGGGTGGTGCTGGAAGCTGCGTGGCAACCTCGCTCGTGGCGCTTCATGTTGCTGCGCACGCTAAAAGCTTTGCCGCATCCAGGCTGCGGGCACTTGTAAGGCTTCTCGCCAGTATGGCTGTGGCTGTGGATGCGCAGGCTGCTTGGTCGCGAGAAGGCCTTGTTGCAGGTGGAGCAAATGTAGCGATCCTGAGACTGGGGGAACTGCGACTGGCTGGAGGTGCTGATGTAGTGGTGGTGTTGCCATGGGTTCGAGCCATTGGCAGCCGGGCTAGGCACAGGTGCTGGCAATGGCATAGTGTGCGGCTGGAAGTTGGAGGGGAGCGGTCGTTGCGCATACATGGCAGCACTGTTGTAAGAATGTTGCTCTGGCGAGTAGAATGAAGCTGACGAGGCAGCGCCCGGCGACGACTGGTAGGGAGACTGGCCATAGACGGAAGCATTGTAAGGGGACATGGAGTGCGGCGGCAGTGAGTCGCGCTTCATTGGAGGCATGGACGAAAAGGCCTGGCGTTGCTGGTGCGGCTCCATGTTGTTGAGCGAGGCCCCGATGAAGTAGGGCGTAGATGCGGCGGAGTGGTTTGATGCAGCCGAAGGGGACTGGGTGCCGTCGTGTGCCACGTCTGGATGCATTGGCGGTGTCGGCGGCAGTGTCATCCTGGGGTTGCTCGGCGCCGGCACTGGAGCGTAGACAGTTTGGCATGGCTGCTGCATGGCTGCTGCCCCTCCCTGCTGTGCCTGCCCCAGTTGCGGCGATGACGACTGGCGGTGTTGAGACTGGGGACTTTGGGAAGCTGCGACACAGGTTAGTGACATGGCAAGGGAAGGTGCAACCGTGGGTGCATGTATGTACCTGTCTCAGACGCAGCCTTTTCATTCCCCGCGAACTCGAGGAGACTTGATATCGACGGCAGAGACGGCTTCTTCTCCTCTGCCGGTGGTGATGGCGGCGACTGAGGCCGTTGTTGTGGTTGTGGTTGTTGCTGTTGCTGGTGGGAGTATTGTTGTTGTTGTTGTTGTTGTTGATGGTGGTGGTGGTGGTGGTGGTGTTGTTGTTGCTGCTGTTGCTGTTGTTGTTGTTGCTGCTGCTGCTGTTGTCGGTATTGGTGCTCGACTTGCTGTGGCTGTGGTTGTGATGGAGCATGTACCGGATATGAGGAAGCGGCAACACCCGATATGGGGAATGCGCGAGGCTGCGGTTGCTGGAAGTAGGCCGCATGTTGGAACGTCTCGCGCTCCCGAACGCTGCCGTGTACCATGCTGGCGAGATGCATTGCCATGGAGAGAAGGTCGCTGTCACGGGGCACAACAGTGGCTGCGTAACAAGAAGAAGAGGGAGGGGGAGGAGGAGGAGTGGGTGAAGGGGCGCGCAAGTGATGATGACGGCGAGATGAAGAGTAGTCAGAGCGACGGGTACAAGCAGATGTAGAGCCAGGAATTCGGGCCTGCAGCATTCAAGTACGGTGTCGAGGGATTGGCGAGATTCAGCACGAAGCCCGTTCGCACCGTAGCGTCGTCGGTGGGCCTGTCGTTCCCTGTCCAAATTGCGTTTGAGCGGGCGATGAGGCGGCGGACCGTTGTCAAAAAGCCCACGTCCCACTCGAGTTAGTCCAAGACGCCCAGTCCCTTGCAACGGTAATGCAGATGACAGACGGACGCGGTTTAGAGTGAAGATGTGCACGCCCCGTAGTACTGCCTTGGCCGAGCGATCCGCCCACGCATTCCAGACGTGCTAATCGACGCTGCACCGGCGCAGAAGCGCTTTTGGGACAGCCTACGCAGGACCCCCCTGGGGAGGATGCCAGGACAGGCCGCCCTGCACTGCAGATCGACCGTTCCAGGAGACACCTGAGGAGAATCCTCGTGGGCGCCTCGGAAGCAAGTAAGCTGCACTGCTGCAGTCAAGCTGGGACCGAGAGAATGCCTACAATGTTCCCAATGGCGCGGATCAACCCTCGCCGAATCTTGTCACGCTGCTGCCGCCAGACGACGATGCAGGCCGTACGTCGCCGACTGCGGATTCCTGCCAGCTGTCCGTCGGCGGCGCTTGGGGGTGTTGACGATGCAAAAGGGTCTTGTCTGCACGGTATCGGGGCTCTACCGATCGGTCGTTTTGCCAGACACCAGAGGTACACTGCCCACCTGATTCCGAAAAGTCCAGAGATCCACCACGGCCTGTATCTCTGGTCGCGGCGTCAAGACAATACGGCTCGTGCTGACGAAGGATTACGCAGGGGGCGAAGCGTGGTAACGGCAGCCGATGCTGGGGAGGGGAGGGGGGGGCTCAGAAAGAGACAAACATGAGACGTGCCCGACACGATGCTGCTGCGCCTTTGGCACATTTGGGAGAAGCCACCATCGTTTTTGCCCATCTCATGCTCGCCTGCGTGAAGGGGGGGGACTGTCGCAAGCCATAGCAGTCAACTGAGCGATAGCACCCGTATCGTCGCCCGCGGGAGTTTGGCTAAGGGTGCCTCGGAAGCGAGCCAAGCGCGGCGTGCAGCAGAAGCTGTCTAATGCGACACCCACCAACGCGCTGGCCCGACCATTCATTCGGCAGCATTTTGGTACAAGTCTGTGCCGCAGTAGAGAGGATCCGTCTGCGGTGATGCACATGGCTGCAGCAGCCGCTGGGCCAAGCGACGCACCGAGCGCGGGATGATTTGCTGGCACTTACATACACAGTAGTACTGGAGGCGGTCGGCCTTTGACTCTCTGTCTGTGACTCTTTGTCGCCGCCGTAGCGGGCGCTCTTGCAGAGCCGTCACGAGCCTGACTCGTCGCCAGCCTCACACTGTGCACCGTGTCGACGTCTCCAGGACCCGTCGCAGCACGCGGCACCGAGCAGGCTCACCGCATGTTTGCTTGCTCCAGCTAACGGCTGGGCCGCGTACCAGAGCCAGACTGGCTGCAGCAAAAGGGCAAGGGCGGGAAGTCGACCACGACGGCTCGACGGCTGTTGCCTTTTTGCAGCGACCGTCTCCGACCCCAGCAGGCGACGTCGTCTCTGCGGCGCCGCCAGGGCGGGATGGCGGCGTTATCCCATGGCTTGGCCTCGTTCGTCTGTGGAGCATCTCGTCGAAAGAGGCGGGTCGATCAGCGACAAGCGCATGCAGCTAATCCCGGGGGCCACGTTGGCTGTCACCCTCTGCTCACCTCTCTAGCCGACCTCTCGCCACCCAACCACGCAACTCTCTGCATTGCTTAGGAGCGCCTTCGAGAAGCACGCAGCACGCGAGTGAGATGCCACCACCGCCTGCATCGCCTGCTCATGTCCCTTCCTGCAGGAGGCGCTGCAGATCCAGCAGGCAAAGCCGAGTACCTAGTGCTCAAAAGGAAGACCCCAGTCACCGTGCAATCTCCTCGCTGCCTCGTCGATGAATGTGTGATGCCTTCCGACGTCGCACATCGTCTTCCCAGCTCGCTGTACCACCATCTCGTGGCTCTCTTCTCGGCTAGAGCCATCCAAGGACTGGCTTGCTTGCAGCCGAGATGATCCATTTTAATTGCATGCAAAATCTCGAGCATGCATGGCAGTATCAGTATGAACCGAAGTTATTCCAGCTGCCAGCCTCCAGCAGCTGCCAGGTGCAAATGCTCGACAGGGTGCATGATCTCCCGGAAGACCACCACCCAGGGGTACTGCGTCCGGTCTCAGGGTGCGCGGGACTGGCAGGGATGCCGATACTTGGAACCGCATCATGGACATGATCCATCATCAGCGGGAACACGCTTACTCCAAAGAGCCACCCTAGTGCTTTCCGAGCGATCGTCTCGGCGCTTCATTCCCACGACTCGGCACTCCAGCGGCATTTCTTCCAGCATCGACTCCGAGCCTTCCCTTGTGTCTTCCAACCCTACTGTCCCACATCTCATCACCACCAGCACCACCACTCGCTCCCCACTGCACCGCAAGACAATGAATAGCACCCTCCTTTCCTGCCTGGGGCACTTCATCCGTCACGGGAACTGACTTTGCGCTGGCCCTTTAATAGTGTTGTTCTGACGTTTTCCAGCCTCTCTCCGGCTAAAACGCCCAAGCTGCACAAGCCCAGAGTTATCTTCCCAAGTCTTCTCATTGGCCTTGGCTGACAGGAATATCCCATTCATCTGCTGCGCTGCGTCCACGTCGTGTGATGTTCGATGAGGGCTATGCAGACTTCTGTAAGCCATGACGCAGCCACGTGCCCTCGCTAAAAGCGACAGCAACGTCGATCATCCCCGATGTTAAGGAACAATCTATCGTCAGATTTGCAGTTTCCCGCAACTTTTGAACAAGCACGTCAATCCACTTGTGGATACACTCTTCACAATGACGGCGCTGTGTCATTGCTGTGTCGAACCGGGGAGCTGCCTCATCGTAAGATGAAAGCAGAACGCTATGCACGAGTTCTGTGTAACTACCCGGACAACTGGCTCCTGCATCGTCTTCGCTGCCTGCATCGGTGGGTTTGGTCCTGGCTCCGGAAGGGTATACCCTGGCGATTTGATTCTTACAAGCGCTTACTCATGCAAATTAGGCAAAGAAATAAACCCATCCCAAATGAGCCGGTACCGACTGATCGGAAATATACCACGAGCAGACCAGCAGGACCCGGTTTGTAGGACTGTTGAAGAACACATGGTCTGCTCTGATCTATATCTTAGCTACATCGGCCGTCGAGCCTTGTTCTTGCCTGGCATGGCATCTTATCCCCACTGGCTCGGCGTGGTAAGCGTCCAGCTCAGACATAAAGCTTCCTGTGCAACGGAAATTATCTTGCAATATCCGCTCACAGGATCCAGCATCTGTGTTTCTTCAATCAAGGTAGTGCTAAAGCAAGGACTTAGTCTGGATGGCGTCTATCCACACGAGCGTATCTGATCCTTTGCACCACTGTGACTAGGGCGCAATTTGTCTTTTTCAAGTACCCCTTGCGGAGTCATACGATGCCAGCAATACGACGATACGTCTCGACTGCTATCGCACAGCGCTACAGTGCAACCTGCAGTGTTTGGCATCTCCTTTGATTGAGCACATCTCGTCTTCAATCTCCTCACTCTCGTCGCTTTTTTTTTCCCTTCCTTCCAACAGCACAAGGTTTTGGATGGGAGAGCCACAACGGCCATCAAGCGGACCGAATGGGGCAGCAGAAAACCCAAAGGGTTAACGGCGAAGTTGAGCGGTCCAGTCGTGTGTCTCGCACCCTGTTTCCTCCCCAACGTTTTGAGCATGTTATCCGGATCCATTACGCCACGACAAGGGACCGCGTAGATCGTTTCTGATCACCGCGTAGAGGTGGGTTCGGCTGACTGTGAGATTCACCAGGATACAGTGTGGCCAAGCCTCAGATCAGCCGGGTCAGAGGGATTGCCGACTAATGCCGTCTTTGCCGGATCACGGATGAATACAATTTCGCCTTCGATCTCACCGTCCGTTCTTCTGCTCTGCTGATCGTAGCCGATGAATACCCATAAGCAAGATGTTCGGTACGACTTCCATTAATGGTCGCAGGCGGTACCCAGCGCGGGCATGCTTTCCTCGTCCAGAGACTGAGTAGCTGGCTCGAGTTGAAGAATAGCACATCTAGTGCTGCTGTTTCAGCCGTTCTACTACGAGATCCACTTCTGCAAGACATTCAAGCCATTCACCAGCTAACCTCCTCTGGTGTCGCAAAAGCACGACCACATCAAACAAGGCATGTGGAGCTCGCAATGTGAAGCTCATGCAAACCACCGAGCCGGCCACTTGCGTATCAGAGGCCGGTGATACTCGATAGTGGATTCAAATTGTGGAAATGCGATATCTTCCAGACATGACTGGATACACCGAGGATTCTTTTGCTAGGCTCTGTCAAAATGACTCGGCCTGACCCACCAACGTCCGCTTCGGCCTGCCTCAGTCCCCCTGTCTGCGCAGAAATCGTTAGCGCACCCTCCTCCGCGTGGCTGACACTCTGCAAGGCTATTCGTGAACGTTGCGTGACAGGACGTTAGCATCGTTTTGCTAGCGCCATCCCAACGCTACCGGCCACACCCATGAGATTGCTGCTACTGCTACACGCTTACGGCCTTTCTCACTTCGTTCGCTCTACTTTATGTGTGAGATGTAGAGAAGCCGCCTCTAGTCTTACTCCAATTCTTCTTTATTCAAGCCAGCAGTGCGAAAAGGAGCGAAATCAATCGAGACGTGGTGAGAAGCGCCCTGCGCGGCGGCACAGGGCTTACTTCTGAAAAGTGGTTCGACATCCGCATATGGCTTGTATTCCGCTGGACGATTTCCACCACTAGGAATCCTCCTGATTATGTAGTGCTCCAGAAGAATCACATAGTCGCGATCGCCGCCGATCTATGCTCGACATGACCCGCAATTATAGCGCCAGGGGGTTTTGAAGGAGAGTTTTGTTCACACGGCGGTCGATTCACAGGTGCATAATGAACGCGGGACCAAGCTCACCAGTTTGTCGCTGTTAATGCGCTGGACTTTAGACCTGGAAATATGCTGAAGCTTTCGTCTATGCCGTTAGTGACCGTTGTTGTTTTGCATCCTCAATGTCTATCCGAAGGAAGCTTCCTGTGGGACGCGAACGCGCAGTCCATCGACGATGTGAAGGAGTTCAAGGACGCATCGTAAGATTGGCCCGAGGGGGCCCACGACACGTCAATCACGAACCTACGATCTCCATTTGAACTTCGGTTTCTACTATGTAAGGACTAGCACAGGTGAGAGACCCGGTGCCGCGGGCAGATCCTAGGTCCCTTCCAATGATTACGGATCAGCGTGTCCGTCTGGGATCTCGAGTTCATGTCGGCACACACGCATACCTCGCATTCGGAAGCCCACCCGCTTCATCCCACCTGCAAAAAGTCGTCACATGTAGGGGCAGACCCGCACCAGGGTTTTGAATATCGGGCCTCACGAAAATACGAGAACGCTGCGAATGACTCTGTGATTTAATAACACAGTAACCCTGTCGAAGACTGCGAGGCGCCTCAGTATATGTACCTGCTACAGTATACTCCGAAGCTACTGCTGCAATAAATATTGGTGCGTTGCATTGCATATCGCCGAACAGTGCGTAGCAGAAGACTGCCGTAGGTAAGGGTGTGGGGCACAAGATCACTGTTACCGTCGGTCGGTCCTTTAACAACCTGAAACTTGTCAGCAGATCCACGTTACCAACCTGGCTGTCGGGAGCTGCACCGTTCAAGTCAAGTGTATACGTGGACAGCACTCTATCGAAACCTAATCTCCATCAACACCGGAAAAGAATTTTTACGTGTGGTGGGCATATAATACCGGTCGGGCTTATGCAGCCTGAGGATCATAACATGGGTCTTTGTCTGTCTCCTTCTCGATCGCTCAGCGACATGGGTTTTCTTTCTTTCCAGTCTGCATGCATGCGTTACGGAATGCTCCGTGAGCAGGACATCACTGCCGTACTCTGGAACTTTTCCAAACTTTGGTAATTCGCCGAAGACGTTTACCTGTAGCCGACGGAGGGGGGGTGGGAAGTGAGTCTAACGACATTTGTCGTATATCACAATGTCTCTTTAGGAATAGCTTTTTGATTTCTATCCCTGGCTCGATACCCGAACCCAGTGCGGGATCTGCCAGCCTGCTTGCTCCAAACTTGATATGCCGCAACGGAGGCAAGTATGACGACATGAGCGACCCACAAGGTATATCACCAATGTCCAAGGTCAAGACACTCGTCCCCACTTTACCCTCTATCACAACATCATGCTTCGAATATGACTTGGTTTCAAAGATGGAAGATGTCGATAGGAATGAAGTCAAGCAATATACCTGCCACTCTCCAGCCCGCTCCAACTTTTGCGTCATTCGTGGGAAAACCGCATCCCTGGTGGTAACGAACATGCACGCATAACTCTCCCTCCCGCACACATCCTGCAGCCAGCCCCCCAGCTTACCCGAGCTCGGAGCCGCTGCAATCACGCCCACCCCCCCCACCATCAACTGATCACATCACATATCCTCGCTCTATAACAGGCTTTTCTTATCGTCAGCACATTCCTTTTTACCAAAAACGGCTTGGACACGGTTACGCCCAAGCCAGCTAGACCCACTTTCTTTCTCCCCGTCTCTCCGCATATGCGCCGTTGATCCGCCATAACGCGTATGACGTCTGTGCCATCATGTGCACCGAGCCATGTTAAACATTCGATATAACCCCCGTGAAAAATTAAGCCGCGCCTGTATAGTTGGTTTGAATTAATTTGATTGCTCTTTTTTTCCCTTTCCTGGTTTTTGAAACAAATCGCTTAGGTTGTAATACACCTCCATACCCAACACTATCCACACACATTTATGCAAAGATGCGAGAAGCACGTTACTGCCGTCGTCTATTTTCTTTTGCTTAGTTTCATCTCGCCTATTTGATGCGCCGAGTTGTCAGACCTAACACTGTGCGTATTTCCTGGTGCTGTCTATGAGTGCTGGTGCCATTTTGGAATCGTAGTTATGATGTATAAATGGGAGGGGATTAGACGAGATGCATGTTCCTTGTACCACTCCGATTAATGGAGAAAAACCAAAGTGCAAAGATGACCATTTATCAATTTTTCCAGTCCGTAAAAGCACTTTGGGACACATAATGGGAAAAATTCCTATAGTTGTGTTGACTCCTAGGTTCTTTATCTACGTACAAAACATGTTAATTGCGTATCATTATTATTGTTGTCGTAAGCGGGCTTTACCAAGAACCTAGACGTGTTTAATCGCTTTTTTCCCTTGAACGGGGTGGTACAATGATGCGATGCGTACTTCGTGCAGATCTATGATCTGAGGTGACCGCGTGGGTAAAATATGGGGGCTGGGGCGTGAACGAGATGTAGGGCGGCGACGTAATAGTGATGTTGGTGTGTTCGGAATTGTGTGTGTGTGGGTCGGGTGAAGGGCTAGTGGGTGTGACGCACAAGTGGATACAACTCGTTATGGATATAGCGGTGAATGAAGTGATGCTTCATGGGCCTACGTTCACGTAGCAGCCATGGCTGTTTCCTTGTCCGGAAAAATGAGCTGGTGCTCATTATCAATATTGCACTTTGATTCGGTAGTTGTAGATGAAGCTGGGTGAGTGAGCTCTAGATAGTCCTGCATTTCTCGTCGTTCTATGTACACCTTGTTTTATAAGAACTAATCATGTGATGTTTAGAGCATTTGGCACAGGAGAAGTAAGAGTTGGGATAATTGCTGGGCATGTCTCGCTCAGTTTAGAAAATCCTTGCCCTTACTATTACCGTGTCTTTACCAGTTTCCAATGATCTCTCACTCCCCGTTACATCTACCCTCCTTCTACGTAGCACAGCTACCCACCACGCTGTCGACGAGATTTTCTGCACTATGTAAACTTACTGACCACAGTATGGCTTGTACATCCGCCGGGCCTGTTACTTACCAGTTTGGAACTTCTCATATAGTTATTCCTCGAGTGCGGTGTTAACAGCACGATCCGAAAACTTTCGGCGGCAGTGAGGAATTCTCTTAATCAACACGTAGCTTCAATTTGCCAGATAAGGGGGGGGGGGAGGAATACCACGAAACGTTTTTGTAGTGAAACACTACATCGAAGATATACGTGATGTGCGCCGTCAAAAGCACGAGATAGATGGGCTTTTAATATACAAGCAAGGGAACATTCTCATGGACGAAGATGCGATACTAGATTTGTTGATGTATCGCCAACTCCCCCAACCTCATATATCAGATGTATTTGAAAGACAAACTTTTGTTATTCTATACCATCCACACCTTGTATGGAGTTGTTGGTGGTCGCTGAATCATGTATAGTTTTATGCCTGGAATGTAGCGATGAGTATGCAGTGGCATTTATCAAAGTACTCGTTTTCGATTGCTAAGATTGCGGAGAAGTTTTGCGTCAGCCTGGATACACTAGCGGGAATGGGACTGCGGCTTTTACCCCATGTGCGTACTTGCTACTTGCAAGTCGCCTCGCTTGGGTAGGAAAAGAGGAGAAAAATTGATCTGTATGTTATCATGCGAGGCTGCGGAGGATTAAGACCAAAGTGCAGCAATAGAGGTTGATTGAAACTAACATGAAACCCTTGCAATAGCTGATTACAACTCCTCATGTCTCATGGCTGTACAGGTCTCTTCCTCTAACGTGAAGTAATTGGGATAACTGATTACCACTCGTCATGCCCCTTTACTGTGCATGTCCCTTCCTCTGGACTGACGTTTGCAACATCGGGCTCTTTCTCACGTGCCCAGATGTCCATGCCCGAGAACCACTCGTAACCAGGTATATGAACCATCTGCTGGGCATAAGGCACCATGTAATGGAAGTTCTCTCCAAAATGCCGCTCCCCATCAAAGACCCGCGTATAAGACTCGAGCATTGCCACATAACCCCTTGTTTCCGGGTTGGCGTAACGCCGCGGGTCCTTCCAATCGTACCTGACAAGATCGACGTCGCCGAAAAATTTGTCCTCACGGTTGTTGTTCAGAAACAGAGCAGCAGGACCTTTGCCGTCTGGTGCCTCAGCTGCTAGATCAGCGATGATTTGTTTGACTGGAACTAACGGGTAGCTTGAGAATACAAGCGAAGATTCGTTGATGGCCAGGAAACCTTCAAGATCGGTCACGACCTCGATCGGTACTGGCAGCTCTGAAAGGATCAGGCGGTAGCGGGCGTTGTAAGTGGGGTCTTGCGCAATTATTCTGATTGGTCTTTCGAGCGGAATACCTTCTGCTTCATACAGTCGTGCGAGATCTTGAGCGATAGAAGAGGCAACTATATGTTATATTATCGGATTGAGTTTCGTCGCATCTAGTGATTGCAGAGTTTCCAATCCTATGCAAACAATGTTTGTGATCCGCGCTGTGTGCTTCATTTTTTTGAGGCTGTCGAACAAGATATAGTGTGGGCGACTCCTTCGCCAGAGAATTTCGGAATCTTGCGTGTAATCCTTCAGATGAAAATATTCGTAGGAATTGTTAGGCTCTACAATCGTTTTGCCAACGTCAAAGTCGACTGGGAAGAAATCGCGGTCGGGTTTGCTGAAGCCGTGAGCTTGCGACGCAGTGGCAAGCATGTGAAGTCCGTTATATCTTAGGACGAAAACTGGACTGTGCATAAATCAATATCGAAATTAATTCTGTTCAATGTGTAAACACGAGTTGGACATACCGGCGAACATATTTACCTCCCACTGTGAAGAATGTTTTCTTACCATAGCAACTTGTCAACGTAAAGTCCTGACCATTACGGGCCCGGGTCAGTTGTTTTGCGACATCTTGAAGCATGGAGCGACTATAGATTGGTCG